>JABSTQ010009407.1:0-1335070 GCA_013358835.2 Ixodes persulcatus
CCTCAAGCTCTCGAGGAGACCAGACGTTTGCTCGTGAGCTTCCTTCCAAGATTCGATCATTGCACCGATACGAAAGGTTCCTGGCACATCATCGCAGCCGCTAGGATACCGACGAGCGACAAGGACAAGTCACCTAACCAGCCGACAAGCCAACGCGACCCTTGAGGGGTTTTCAAGGGTCAGAAAATGCATACCGGAGGCGGAGCGGCTAAGCCTACCGCTGCTCTCGCCCAAGCGATTCAAGGAAGCATTGGAAGCCAGGCGTCCTCGACCGCCGTTTTACAACGGAACATCGTCAATGGACGCAGGATACTTCCTGAGGTGCAGTACCAACAAGGATTGGGTCAACACCTGCATGGCTAACCAAGCATTCCTGAGAAAATGCATGGAGCAGCGGGAGAAACTCCAATCACTATACTTTCAAACAACGAAAGAGAACATGGCTCTAAAGAAAGCCAGACCGAAATGACACCTCTTCGTGACGAAGTCTCTGCCATGAATGAAGAAGACTTTCCTAGTCTTCAAGTAGCTCGCACCAAACACGCGAAGAACAACATGGCCCCATCATCGACGATAAGAACGACGACGGCTGGCAGACAGTGCGACGAAAGCGAAAAACACGACCAGGCGGCAGCAGGCCAACGTGAGTCTTTCGACAAAAATGTTCCAAAGCCACCAACCCAGATGGTTGTTCTCCGCCCTGTTTGCAAACATAACATCGAGGACTTCTCGACAAAAGAACTCCGCACCGCCATCGAGAAGATCGGGTAACAACGTCGACGAGTTCACCTTGCACAGACACGGAAAAGCGAACACTATTGCCATCACCACTAGGAACAGCTCGCTCGTTTCCAAGTTCCTGCAGATCACGGAAATCCCAAACGAACAACATGGCCCACTAGCTGTGCAACCCTACAAGGCGATGAGCTCAAATGAAGTGCGAGGGGTGATATACCTTAATTCACCACACGATGACCAGCAACTCTCGTAAACGAGCTTAGCTGCAACACGCACAAGATTGTCGCAGCACGAGCCCTGGGCATCAAGCAAAAGACCATTCTCGTGACCTTCGAAGGCAAACCGTGCCCCCGACATGTCGCTACGTCTTTGAGGTCTACAAGGTGTCAGAATACAGGCCAAGACCACTGGTCTGCTACGGGTGTCACCAACTCGGCCACAAGTCTGGACGTATGCCCGTTAAAGATCAACGATGCGGATCGTGCGGACATGAACATGGAGAAGTTGAGGAATGCCAGGCTACACCAAGGTGCGTGAACTGCGAGGGATCGCACATTGCCACGAGCAACGACTGCCCGAAAAGAAAAATTCCACCGAGAAACAACACGCGAAGAAATAACCAAAGTAAGAGATCTGCCACGAGAGGAGGTATGACCTCGCAGTTTTCGCAAAGTGTGTTTACACAGACATCTCCAACACCGACGAAGACTCTCTCGGACAATTCGTGGGCTAACATAGTAAGACCAAATCAACAAGCAACCGATCCAGCACACATATTCTACTCCACAACCTCCACACCACCGGAAAACGCGTTTACAACGACAGCCGGGACAACAGAGCCCAACCTCACTCCTTTCAAATATTACACCAAAAATGCAAATTGACTGGGAAGCAAGGTTTGAGGCACTGAGCCGAAGGGTTGAGCAAGGATTCGAAAATGTCCAGACCAACACGAGCCGAATAGAACAACTAGAATCTCTAGCATTTGAGATCCTCACCAAGGTGAACTACATCGGCGAGAAATTCGACAAATACCTCACTGCCAAACACCCACCACAGTAAATATGAAACCGGACGGCTCAAACTACCACGATACAAAAGTACACCCTTGGATTTTCCATTGGAATTGTAGAGGATTTGCAAACAAATGTGCGGAGCTCAAACTTCAACTCGAAAGAATGGGCAAGAGAAGACCAGTGGTACTTCTCCTCCAGGAAACTAACCACGAAAATGTCAAACTTAACGGATACAAAACGTACACAGAACCCTCCCATAACAAGAACGATCCACCACAGGAATGACAAAGATGCAGTGACAGCGATCATCGGGCAGGTGGCCATTCTAGTTCAAGAACAAGTTCCGCACGCGCGTATAGAATCGGCACACCTGTGCAATGAAGCAAGAGAGGTAGTCGCTGTGCAGATAAAATACGAAGGAAAGCCTCTCATAATTGCTTCAACCTACATCCGACCTAACATCAAAGACGGAGATGATATGAGCTGGCTCACGCACCTCAGGCCCAATAAAGAACTACTCATAATTAGCGGAGATTTTAACGCTCAGCACGAAGACTGGGGCTATCCCGCGCATCAGCTCGAGGCAAGACACTAAAGTGCAAAATGAAGGAGGTCGGATTAGTACTGATCAACGAACCCGGCATACCACGAGGATCGGCCTTCATGCCCAACCAGGAGACACGACGCCCGACCTCACTTGGGCAAGCAAGAAACTCAAACTCTCCTGGAAAACATTGCCAGACGCGATGGGCAGTGATCATCTGCCGATCAGGATCGAGCTCCCTACGAACGGCGCACGGAGACGAGACGCACCCTTCATTCGATGGGACACGTTTCGCGATACCATCAAAAGGCCCCTTCCTCACTCCCCCTCGTTCATCAGATCCAACTGGCAATCAAGGCGGCGACAAGGAACTACCAAGTCAAAGAAGACACTCCCAACCCAGACATGCATTTGCTGAACCTTTGGGCAAGCAGACTTCAAGCTCAACAGCGATATAGAAAAGCAAAGTATAACATCCGCTACAAAATACAACTAAACATCGCCACGGCTAGAGCTAAACGTTATACGAAGGAGCTGAAGCAGCAAATCTGGAGACGGCACTGCCATTCGTTCAATGAAAAAACCGGCATTAGAAGAATGTGGCGGACATACAAAGGCATGTCCGGTAAGAAAAAGAACAAATGCACGGGACAAAATCTCGCTATCAAGCTCGGTATCACGGAAGAAGAACTTGCAGTAATGGCAGGGGAACACTTCTTCCCGCAACCGACAACACAACAGCTGCAGCAACGCTACAAAAAGAGGATTCCTGAGCTCAACCATCGGTCACCAGCAGACGCCCCATTTAACATGGGGGAACTTATAATGGCTCTGGAATCAGCAAGGAACACCGCACCCGGACCGGATAAGATCACCATCACGTCTCTCAAGAACCTGCCGGATGAAAATAAGACGGAACTGCTAGCCTGGTTCAACGAAATATGGGAGACAGGACAGCTGCCCGAAGAATGGAAGCTGTCAACGGTTATCCCAATTCCCAAGCCAGGCAAGCTCACCGACTCGATCCAGAACCTAAGACCGATCTCCCTCACTTCCAATTTGTGCAAAACCATGGAGAGGATGGTCCTGGCAAGAATTACGTGGCTCCTCGAAATTGAAAGCCAGGTTTACTGCGCCAGACAAACCGGCTTCAGACCAGGCTTGTCAACCCAGGATAGTTTGGCCCTTATTCACAAGGACATCACCTCCAAACGACCATCCTACCATCCACGGCTGATCGTCACGATCGATATAAAGAAAGCATTTGATTCTGTGCCCCACGACGCGGTCATACGTGGTGCAGTAAAACGTGGAATCAAAGGGAGACTCCTGAAATTCATTCACTCTTTTCTGGACAAAAGAAAATACCAAACAGCTATAGGACCCACCAGAGGACCGATGACGGATAACAAGATTGGTGTCCCGCAAGGAGCCGTAATCTCTCCAACACTTTTTAATATGGTGATGGCGGATCTTGCTCATTCCCTAGAAAAAATTCCCTTCCTGGGATATACCATTTACGCAGACGATATTACTATTTGGACAAAGAACTGCAGCACGTCTACGCAAGTCATCACGCTTCAAAAAGCCCTGGACACAATTCAGGACTTCTCCGAACAGACGGGGTTACAACTCTCAGCCGAAAAAACAAATTACGTCGCCATATCTAACACCAGAGGGCGAGATGACAAAGTTGGAGACAAGATCAAGCTCCTCATCAATGGCCAGCAAATTAAATCTCAAACCTCCATTAGGATACTCGGTATTACGATTGACGAAAACGGAAAGGCGGGAAGCTGGTACCAGCAAATCAAAAGCCAGTGGAAACACGCACTCAACATGATCAAGCACACCACCGGCAAAGCGTGGGGAGCCAAAGAAGACATCCTCAGGACCATGGTTAAGGCTTTCCTTGTACCAAAGGCAACTTACGGGGTGAACTACCTCAGTCTAACCAGAGCCCAAAAGAACGGACTTGAAGCATTCAACAGGGAAGCCTTGAGAGTAATCACTGGGCTTCCCAGGTGCACCAAGGTGGAAGCGCTCTACGAGATCGGAGCACTCAACACCATCGAAGAAATAGCACAAGAAAACAAGATCAGTCAAAACTTGAGACTTGAAAAAACTGAACCAGGAAGAAAGATCCTGAGAGCTCTTGGTTACAACAACGAGGTCTATCAAGTTTTTACGAAACCTCCTCCACCATGGGAAGATGAGATAGTTATTGATACAAGACCGACCCCGCAAAATCAAGGAAAAACACAAGTTAAAAGAAGAAATAGCGCTGCCAGGAAACACGAAGACGAGGTACAATTACTTCTTGAAGATGACACTAACGTCATTATTTACACGGACGCAGCCAAGGAGGACAAAGGCACAGCTATGGCTCATTATTGCGCAAACGACCAGAGAAGAGTCGCCGCCTCCCTGGGCAATACCACCAGCGTCAAGGAGGCTGAACTCCAAGCCATCAAGACGGCGGTCGAGAGTGCAGAACAAGAAAAACATAAAAGCAACATTTATGTATTTACGGACTCTAAAGAAGCCGTACGAGAATTAAAAAAACATGATAGCCGCAGCAAAACGGTTAAAAGCATTAAGGCTACGGCCCGACAGCTTCGAGCTGAAGGCCGTACCATCAAGATACGATGGATCCCCGGACATCAAGGTATCCACGGAAACGACGAGGCACATGCAGCCGCACGGGAGCAGCTACAGGCAGTCCCACCCGGCCAAGGCTCAGTGCACCCCGTCGTAGATGAAGACATCGGAGACGACGTCGATCCAACGGAAATCAAAGCCCAAGAACGACTAGAACGAAGACAAAGACTCGCCGATCTACGCAGGCCAGACGAACATCCCCTTCCATCGACATCTTACAGTCGGTGGGAGCGTGTATGCCTACGAAGGTTGCGCACAGGAACCGCCATGACACCGGCATTGAAGTATAAGTTCCGAAAAAGCAACAATAGGGGAAGATGCCGAAACTGACATGTGCGATCACTGTCAAATATTGGCAGACATCAAACACATCATCTGGGATTGTCCCAAAAGTGACATCAAGCGGAAACTAGCTTTGAATGCTCTACCGCCACAAGAAAGACCATCCTGCCTAAAGGAATGGGTTCTTCCAAACGGCACACCCGAGCACAGGAAAGCAATTTTAGACTCGCTGATAGAGTACATCAAGTCCGCCGGACTTGATATTTACATTTAGCCCCAATCCCTCCTTCCCCTCCCCCTGTAGCCAATGACGAGTTTAAAGGGCAACAGGTACCCCACCTGAAAATAAAACATTTTCTCACTCACTCCTACTGACATGAATGAAAAGGCTCGGCATGCTGCGGCTCGGCGTCTACGCAGACAAGCACCACCAGAGCTTCGCCCCAAGCAACATCATTCACCACGTGGAGATGCGGTCAATTTTTCTTTCCTATTTTGTCTTTATCTTCTAGTGTATTTGGGGGTTTTGTCCTCTTTCCAGGCGTATATAAATATATTAATTTTTTCTGTAACTTCCTCATTAGTTTCAAAAGTGAGGAGAGGATAGTAGGTATCGAAGGAGACATCACTAAATGTGTGTTGCTAGTTGAAAGAACTGTGCTGTCTGTCCTTGTTCCTAAGTGTTTTTAATCTTTCTTTGAATCTTGGATACCAAGTGCACCGCCCCCGGCCCTGGGGGGGGGGGGGGGGGAGTCTAGTTTGCCCCCCCCCCCCCACTCAAAATCAAGTTGGTACGCCACTGGCAGTTCGTAACGGAGGGCCCATCGTACCCTATCGGATGTGCAAACACGGTTCCCTAAAACTTTCTTAAGATACCCGATAACGACACGATGCATGCGCACAAGCGTCGACACCGCGTATCGTTACCGGAGTTGTCCTAACGATCCACTAAAACTATCTAGTGTTTTAGACTCCCGGAAGGGAAGAGAGTCTCGACTGCTGTCGCTCGAAGAAAAATGAGGTCTCGCTTTCTATAACATGCCCCGTTCAACTTATCCCGTCAATAACAACGCGATGTGATGTACTTTTTTTTTTTTTTGCGTAAAAAAAAATAGCGGAAAACGCGCGAAAGCCCTGTGGACTTGTCGGATAGGTTAACGTTATCGCAGAAGCCCAGGGACGGATCCAAGGGGGAGGGGGCGACGGGGGCGGCCGCCCCCCCCCCCCCCCCCCCCCCCCGTCTCGGAGTGCAATTTGACATGGGTGGATCCCCGGTGCACGAGAAAAAATGAGAGAATAGTATCCTTATAAATTTTCCACCCCCCCCCCCCCCAAAAAAAAAACAAAAAAAAAAAGAAAACGGAGTTCTGGATCCGCCTCTGGAGCAGCCTATATCACAGACCACAATAAGACCCTTCGGATTGTACAAGGTAATCAAAGAGATTTTCGTAGATCGTTTCTGGACCCCGATAACGATACAATATGCCTGCGCAAAGGCGCCGGCGGAGTATCGGGTACCCTGATAGGGAGGACAAAAACCTCCCTCATGAGGTAGGCAGTGGCGTAGGCTGACGCCACAGCCTACCTAGCGCCTGCTGACAGGAGCTTTCACCTGCTTTGTATCGCACCGTCAAAACTGTTGCTCATGGCAGACGATAAGTAGCTGACGACACGTGAGCAGCGCTACGTCAGCGCTTCGCTACACCTGAGAACCGGCTTTTACTTGGCAATGCTGCCAAAGCTACAGAGCCGAAGCACGCTGTCTTCTTACGCAGCTGAACACAGTCCCCGGGTCTCAATTGTGTTTTGGCTGTAACGTAAATTGTAATCTTAATATTCGTCATTTGAATAATAATTGTCACATCACTATGAATCTTGAACAATAAAAATATAAAAATGAAATTAGTTTTCTAGTTACTAAAGATCTGGCAGTAGGTAACAAGAGAAAAAGGAGGTAGAGGAGCACAGAACCACGAGATCATGAACAGCACGAGAGGGAACGATAAACCGACACCATCGAAACGGACGTGCCCGGGATCTCTTCCTTAACAGATGGCATCTGCTCTGAGCCCGGGTATGTCCACTGGAAACGGTTTCATAGACACTAAAGAGCTGTATAGAGTGCTTGCCTTGAATGCCGACAACGAAACCAAAACTGAAAACGAAACCGAAACTGACGTAATGAAAGCCCGGATGCTTGGCGGAGTGATACATGTGCAGGAGCTCCGGTCCGCTCCCCCCCCCCCCTAGCATTCCCTTCATTGCCAAGAAAAGTTGTCGCCGAGTTATAGTGCTCCTTCTTTTCATGTTTTCGTCTCTCTTTTTTTATTTTTCTTTTTTCAGTGAATTGCCGAGTGCATTAAGTTTAATGCGTCGCAGCTCGGAGCACGTGGAGTGAAATCTTGCGCTGCAGAACCCAGGGATCCTGGGTTCCGGATAAGTAACGTACCGGCGTGCGGTCGTGTGAACATGGTTAAAGTTGCGCACGAAAAGACAGGGACAGAGGAGAGATACACGTGGACGCCAGACAAGCGCATCTTTACAACATTGTTGTCAGGGGCGGATGCAGGAATTTCCTGAGGGGGGGGTCAGGTGTTGGTCAGCGTACCATATGTTTAGGAACCCCCTCCCCCTCTCCTTCGTTTTACGCCCTAAATTTTACACATGCAGAAATCAAGAGGGGGGTCAGGACATCCGGACCCCCCCTCTAAATCCGCCCCTGATTGTTGTATATCCCTGGCTCTAGCAGTGGTGCTGCACTGTCTAAATGTCTTATCTACAGTAACGACACACGACGCCCATTGGGGCTCGCTGTTTAAACAAACACACAATAAAATTTGCTAAAAGAGGGCGCGTTCATACCTTGGCAAGCAGCTTGTCTTTTGGGAGAGGAGCCATTCTGTGGATTTGCAGCACGCCTCCAATGAGCGATCCGTTGGAATTGAGCACAGCCAGCGCCGATGCAGGCGCCGGCAAGCGACCGCGAACTGTAGCTACCTCCAACGCTCCGGAGCTGTGCCGTGAAGCCCACCTCCAGTACTGGCTCCACAGTAGCAGGCAGTAGGCTGAGCACACCGACAAAGGTGATGCTGACGAAAGCCCACACAGTAATGGCAAGTATTCGCATTGGTGCGGCAGGCGTAAACACCAACTATCTTATTAATGATGGCATGACGACGATTCTTGTTGATGTGGGACAACGGTTCTCTCTCCGCAGAGCCGAGAACGGAACTGCGGTGGTTTCCCTGAAATACGGATTGAATCATAAATTGGAGACGTGAATAAAGCTTGTCACTGTGTCTTTTCCAGCGCCTATAAGCCTCGTTTTCTGTATATGAGGTCTTTATACTAGTAGGTTGCAGCGGGTGTAAAAACGGTTACAATCAAAGGAGAAACTTGAAGCATATACCTTTCGCTGGACCGGCGACTTATGTGTTCTAACATCCTAATTTAGAAAGCACAGAAAGAAACCAATGAAAGCCTATACAGTTTTCAAACACATTATCGAGTTCCGTGGTAAATATGCCCGATTATACTCAAGTTCTGTTATGGCAGATCTACGAGGGGGAAATCAAATCAAAACCAACGCAGCGCCGCCACTATAACGGAAACGGAAAAGAGGCTGTCGTAGCTGTAGCCGTAGACGAACATAGAGCCACCAATCCGTAAGCCAAGCAAGATACTAACACATGATATCAAGCCATATCCATATCCAAAAGTGGTCTAATGTGCTTTTTTGTTGCTTTTCGTTGTTTTCGTGCCCCTGACTGGTGACGACGGGTTTCTTCGAGCTTTGGGCGACGTGCTCACTCGTCCACTTTTGGTCTCATCCTGCAAAGTTCCACGACCAATATGAGCGTTGGATAGACAGTGTCCTGAAAGGTGTTTTTTTTCTCTCTCTGAGTTTTGTTGAGCACCGTACCGTAAAGTAAGTACCGCAAAACTGAAGCCTCGCAGTTTTTTTTTGTAGACAGAGAGCGATGCAAAACTAACGCAGTCAACCCGATCCGTAAGTATGCTGTCCTCGTTGCCTGCCTTGCCGGTCACATTGGTTCGAAAGGAAGCGCTCCTTTCTCTCATTTTGTTGTATCTGGGACAAAGCATCTAAATACGACCGTTGAGTGTTGCCTTCTGAATCCCTTGTCCCCTCGAGCAATGACTGTTCTCGCCTTCGCTCGAGACGTATTAAGTATCGTTACTAGCATTGACTGTGCGCCGTTTCATACCTTTTTTACCTTTTGCTGTTGGAGGAGACGGCATTGTGGAATCCCCGCTTTCGAGTCTTTCTGTCGATCGTCAGCTTAAATTTACTTTTCGCAAGCACACGGAATTTTCTGTCTCGTTACGTGAAAAACTAAGCTTTCCTGCCTTGTCGAACACTCGGTGTGAACGAGAACCCAGGTAATGGGGACCATATCACTTGAGCGAATGACGATTTAGCGAACAGCGGTCATTTGAGCAAATCGACGTTTTAGCGAATGACGGGTTTATGAGATCCGCTCCGAAACATCCTCGGCGCTTTGTAGTCTTCAAACTTTTAGGCCAGAGAAGATGCCCGCCAACAGTCACCCGTGATCCTGAGTCCTCGAAATGCATGCAGTATGTTGAGCTAGGAAGCTTGATTTCACATTAGTAGAAGGTTGTGAAGACAGAAATAAAGAAATTGTGTTGTATGTACGTTTAGACAACCGGAAATTACCCAGCCTCAATCGGTGACTTGTCACTCGGTTGTATAGAGTGTCTCAAGCGGACCTTCCGCTGTAAAACGAGCTGGAAAAATCGGCGTCTACACATAGAAAACTCAGATCTTTCGCCCAATCTGCACTGAGCAGGTGATTTACTGTGTGAAATGTCAAGGCGTAGGTCTCTTTCTGTAAAACATTATAGCGAAAAATGTGCCGAAGTTTGCATTAGGCCCGTTTGCAGACGACCGAGTTACTGACGCTAGAGAGCATTTATTATTTCCAACTGCCTGACTGGGGTCATGTGGTTAATGGGCCACGTTTGCTATACGAGCAGGGAGGAGGTGACGAGCGCATTGGTCGTCTGCAAGCGTCTCAGCCTTCCCGCCCGCTTTCCTCCTTGCTACGCGACGATGCAGCGCATTAGCAGACCAATCTCCACAAAAGGCGTCCGACATTGAATTGCAAACGCTCCCCATGGTTTGAGGTGGACCCTTTCCACAATTTAGGCTCTCTAACCTACGCTATTAACTTGTGGCGCCATCTGCTATAGGCGCAGCGAGCAGTTGACGCACTCTCTTCTGCTTGCTGCACCTATCAGGAGATGGCGCCGCAATTTAATAGTGCCGGTAACTTGGTCGTCTGCGAATGCACCTAATGTGGACTTTGGCAAGTTTTTTGCTCTCATTTCTTACGGAAAGGTACCTATGCCCTTGAGATTTCACACAATAAGACTGACCTGCTCAGTGCACGTTCGATGAAAGTTTGAGCTTTCTGTCTGCAGGCGCTACTTTTTCCGGTTCGTTTTAGAGCGGAAGGTCCACTTGAGACACCCTATAGATGAGGAATCTAGCCAGTGCAGTAGCCACTAGCCTGGGTCTTTAATGTGCACCATGCAGTAGTGATACACGACCACACGCCGGTATGATGTTCATCCAGATCGAAAGAGCAAGGGAGGGGATTGAACTTAGGATCCAGGAGACAAACTTCCTATCTTTATGTAGATGGGGCAAAACACAATAATCTTATTGGTCAGCACCTCATGTTTCCTCGCCATAGTGAGCAAGTCAGAGCCCAACTTGCTATGTATGAATATACCATGTTTTTTTTAATCTTGTGTTTGAGCAATGGCTTGGGATCAGCTTGATACCTCATTTCCTGCATTCTAAGAGCAAGCAAAAGATTGTTGTGCTGCTACAGGGTTCTGTTATGTTCACATTTGCATTTTTCGAGAAGTAACGGGAGCACTTTGCGTCTGAGAACCGAACTATACTCCAGTCACCGCTAAACTGACAGAGTGGTGGAAGCTATCTGCTGTTGGACCTGACCATCGTCTGGGGCAATATAAGGCATGTGTTTGACTGGTCCATTGAATTTCTAGCTTCCACTGCTCTGTCAGCTTAACGGTAAAAATAGTATAGGTCACCCGTCCAATGTTAATAGTATTGCCCCATTTCTAGCGTTTTTTTTTTCTTTTGGGAGAAAGGAAACATTTTTGTAGTTCACATTTTTTTCATACCTTCTAGATACTGTTTCTAGTAACATCATGGTCTCATTTAAACAACAGGAATGTTTTTTTTTAATAAATATATATATACAGATACACTTCTGTCCACCATTGTAGGTAATGCGTGTCCTCGCAAAATTAACCAGAAAAATTACTTGTCTGAACTTGACCATTCCTTATTTTGATGCTGTTTTTAACTGTCACTACCACCTTGTGAAACGTCATGGAGCAACTTTTGTCTCACATGAGAACAAAGATGGGATCAAATATCTTGAAGTGCGAGGAGTCCGACAGAGACGGAGTTACGCTTTCAAAACTCCACCACATAGAAGTGACCGAACTTGAATCTCGCTACACTTTGTTTCACTGCAACTTGGCAAAGAGGGAACGCTTTGGCCCCTTTGAGCCAGTCAGAGCAACGGAGGCAAAGCATGTGACAGCCCTCACCAAAGGTACAGTGGCGAGAGCATAATCCAAAGAAGTTGGAAATGGGAAAGAAGAACTCCCCTCCTACCCGGACCCTTTTTGTGCGTCCCATACTTTGCTTTCCTCCCCCTAGACGATTAGCTCATCACTCAAGATTCGGAAAAAAGCGTCTTTCTTCTTTGACAGTGCTTCACGCAACTAGTGAGATGGAGTATGGTAATCTGTCTCGCTCTGATTCACTGATTGGCTCACTGGGACCATAGCCTTTGCCATTTGAAAAGGTTTGGTGAGGCGCAGTATAGTCTGAGGTGTCAGTTTCTCGGGTTGGCTGCCACAATCTAGTTGTGGCGTATGCGCGCGAGGTCTTGAGATCAGGCCATCCAGACATACGGGCTGATTTACGTATCTGCATTTGAGTGTGATTGGCTGGGTTGCAACTGCATACAATGAGATAACACTGATGCCGTCTATCTGGTGTCCCTGGAACACCTCCCATCCGCGTATAACTGGACCAAAAATTCTACAGTATTGGCAAGACCAAGTCTACACACTATCTATAAGAAAGTATCTCCTTTAACGTTGCCAAAATATTTCAAGCACACAATGAAAGAATGATGAATGAAATATTGTTGCAGATGAAAGGGCTCAACCAGCGTAAAACTGCAAATAAAGGTTTAATCTGTGAACTTGTGCCAGAAACAAAAGAAAAAACGAGCGTCGAGAAAAAAGCGTCAGGGTGTCGGCAAGGCCACGCTGGGCTCCTCATCTACTACACTTGGTATCGAACATTCGCCTAGAATGCTCGAGCAATGGGCACTCGGGAGACTGACTCGGCAAGATCGGGTTGGTTTCCTCACGAGTCCTCTAGAAGTACGGAGATGCGTTCCGTCCCGGCCATGCATGCGGCAATATATGTGCGTATTGGAAGTGTTTTCAGGGATGCCGGATAGATGGCACCGGTGTTTTTTCTCGGCGTAAGTGGTTACGAGCAGTTGCCACGCGGTTGATCGCAATCAAACGGAAATGTGTGAATCAACCTTTTGTGTTGGAAATGTGTGAATCAACCTGTGTGACCCATGACCCTGTGCGGTGTGTGCAGGCTGGCCCAAGACGAGTCGCAGGGGGACGACGGGGAGGCGGGGGTGGGTCAGCAAAGACAAATCATGGCTGCTCCGGTAGGCACTCCCTGCTCTTTGGACCGACGGGCGCCCCGAGACTGGGACCCCATTTTGAAGCGACAGACTTGCATGGGAACGCGCGACGAAGCTTTCTTTCTCGTGCTACACTCGCTGCATGAAGTCCTAGTGTTACGGTGTTGCATGACGTCACGGTGTCACAGGATGTCATGGTGTTGTCTGAAGTCACAGTGTCATATGATGTCATGTGACGTTACATTGTCACATGATGTCACAGTGTCATGTGAGGTTACATTGTCACCTGACACCACAGTGTCAAGTGATGTGGCGGCACAATTCCCCTGCTCAATTTAGAGAGAAATATATCCACATAATTTTGATAGAAAGTGCTGCTTGTTAAAATCCCACAAGTGCTGTCGCACCGTCGTTGCATTTGTTGAAATGTCTAGGCCAGGCAATTCTTTTTTGTGTATAATAATAATAAGGCAACCACACCTGGATAAATAGACAAGCATTTGCGACTAGTACGATCGGAAAATAATACTTTGGCGTAAAGGACATTATTGTTTGTACAATATTAATGTTAATGACAACTTTATACCTGGATGACCAAGATAACTATATAGTTTACCAAATAGGTAGGGGATCCGGACGGAATTTATTTATCTCTGAAAGGCTGTGTAGCTTAAATGGTTTTCTGTAAATTATTTATGAGAGCTCTACGTCGGATAGAGCAAATGCGAAACAAGATGAGGGAATGGTGGTTAGGGCGGTTTTTGAACTGTGGGGTGTGCCTCTCTGATAATGATGAATCGTCCTCGGCCTGGACATACACAGCACAGTCGCCAAGTTATCTACGTGAATATGGGAGGCATCTTAAAAGAAAAATATTGAGCAAATTATTTTTTAAAGTAATCAGCATTATCTGCCGAGGGCCACCCCACCTTGCTCTGCAAAGCTTGTGATAAAGTTGGTCTTCCTGTCCATTGGGTCATTACAAAGCGCGCAATTTGGTTCTGAAGGTTTCGACAAAAGTTGATGCACGGTAATCCACTCATGCCAAAGAAGCCAACAAGAAATTCTCTCAAGGGAGTGTTCCCAGACAAGGCGCTAAGACATGCTGTCTGCGATTTGGAAGTGGGTCCGGATTAAGGGGCGTGCAAATAGTGAAATTTCAGTTCGAGTCGAATTCGAATCAAATAGTGGCCAAAAAGTTGAATCAAATATTGTTGCAGCTGACCGGCACCCCTGAGGAGCGCGGGGAACACCGTCTCCAGTTTGCCTACTCCCTGTGGTTCTCCAGGAGGGCACCGGGCAAGCAGCCCAACAACCAGCGCTACGACCAGAACCTCAAGCTGGTCTGCACCTTTGACACTGTAAGTGCTGCCGAGCAGTTACACTGAAGCGAACCGCTTCGGTCACCGCGTCCGCCATGACCACCGGGCGCTTATACTATCGGAGTGACTTGCATTGGCTTTTGTAAAAATCTGGAGGAATTATCTCACGAGATACGTGCGTGGCCCGGAGGTACCGAGTAAACTCGTGTGCGCAGATACAGAGGACGGACACGAAGGAGTGGACGTGGACAAGCGCGGCCTCGTCCTTTCCTTTGTGTTTCGTCCTCTGTGTTTGTGCGTACAAGTTTACTCTGTACCATGAACCAACCAGTCCAACGACAAGACTCGCCTGGCCTAGAGATAGTTTAACATTTTTGGCGCCATGTTGAATGTTTTCGAAAAGCTTCCAAGTTATCGTGGCTCACGAGATCCCGAGTCGTTCGGCACCAGCTGGTTTACACGTTTGCGCTCGAGCGTCATTGGCTGTGTTTCAACCGCCCGTAGCTGCTTACGACATGGGAACATGACACTAGATCGGAGATTCTTTTTAGTATTTGCGATATTAAATTTCGCATTACTTATGGAGAAAGCGTGTTGACGCTTTTTTTTGTCAGCCGGTGACTGGGCCATGTGGATGCGAAGCACCAATTCGGTTCATAGTTATAGTCGGTGACGGGATAAGAATAGCGAGGTGGTGATTCATTTGATTCACTGCGCAGGTGCCGAACGCTAACCACGTTTTGCGCTTTGCGTGCGCTATTTTTTGGAAATTGCATGCGTACACAAAGAGTCCTTGCGCTCCTCCAAAAAGGATTTGTGACGAGCAGTTGGCTAAAGCCAAGACGAGCGCAGTTAAAAAATGGCGGCTGTCAGGACCATGGCTGCGGCCGCTTTGGCAACATCATGAGTGCGACGACGGCGGCATCCTTTTGACTGCGATTTTAAATACGGGACGACATTGCACTCGGTTTGGACATCCCAGCAAGGTGGGCAACGATCACCGGCAAGTTGATGCTTGCGACGCGCAAACGTTTCTCAGCAAAGGTATGGTGTGCGAAGGTCAGTACACGAGACCTCTCTTGCCGAGGCGACGCAAGCGGACACGAGTGGTCGACCGCTCACGTCGCGTTCTCATGTTTAAACTAATCTAAAATGTTACTCTGGACCAAAAACTTTTTTTTTTTCTGAAGTTACAGCATTTTGTGTGTGAAATAAAAACTGTTACTACCTTGCTGACGTTGCAAGCGTGAGATGCTTGGACTTTTTTGGTGCGGCGGAGAAACGCTATTTTA
Organism: Ixodes persulcatus; assembly: GCA_013358835.2. Taxonomy (NCBI): domain Eukaryota; kingdom Metazoa; phylum Arthropoda; class Arachnida; order Ixodida; family Ixodidae; genus Ixodes; species Ixodes persulcatus. Next base: position 15,622 of record JABSTQ010009407.1, read on the forward strand.
AAACACTCTTGCGTAGCGTGCGCTAACACAAGTGCTAAATTTAGCGCTAGCGTGCGCTAAAATTGTGTACGTTATTCTAAAACTTCCTAATATGTCGGCATCTCATGAGCCTCGAGTATGCATCTGAAAGAATATGAACAGAGGCACAGCTGGGCCTCTGTCGTTTTGCAGCTGTTTAGTTTTGTTTGTGAAACTCATTCGTTTCCTGCCTCTCGAAGGAAAAGTGTGGCGCAGCTCGAGAACCCGATTTATTTGGGTGACTTTTGGTTTGTGCTGGTGTGCAGGTTGAACAGTTCTGGAGGAACTACAGCCACCTCATGCGACCCTCGGAGTTGTCTGGACACAGCGACTACCACCTCTTCAAGGAGGGCATCAAACCCATGTGGGAGGTGCGTGTGACCATCTGTGCTTGTTCACTCCTGCCACATGCGTGTTCCTGGAATTTTGTAAAATCCGTTTGTGGGGTGGGGTCCCTGTGACTGCATTAGTGCACCCAATGCTCCTTTTCGACAGTTACCCTTATAGTACCAGTGACTCGGGAAATCTTGTTATACAGTTGAACCTTGATGTAACAAACTTCACTGTAACAAAATCCCAGTTTTAACAAAGTACCGCATTTCTCATAACTTTTTGTGCATAGAAAACCATGTATTTTAGCCTCATATAACGAAGTAATTTTTGTGGCTATTTCAATATAACAAAGTGGCATTGCCGTAAAATACCAATAAAAAAAGGCCCTAAAGGCTGAACTCCATGGAACGAATTATGTGACGAATAACTGGCGAACGCCGCCCGACAGCACGCTCGCTTTGCGCGCGACGTAGCAGCCACTGTGTTGATTCCACGCGCAGAGCAAAAGCCGCCGGGCAAGATTCGTCGGTTATTCGCAGCATATTCGTCCCATGGGGTTCAGCCTTAAAGGAATATTTAAAAAAAGGAGTGAAGAATGTAAAAAAAAAAAATTTACTGTGACCGCGAGTGCTTGAAAATGTTACTTCACACGGACAGGCCTCAGAGCGTGACGCGGGCAGCATCAGGAGGTGAAGTCGCGGAAAGCGCCATCTCGGAGAATACCCACAAGGTGCTTCTGCTGAGTTCGGCGTGCATGATGCGCGGTGTTGAGCGTAGACAAGAGGCGGTGCAAGTGTAACCTGCATGCATTCCGTGCAGGCTCAGGCGTTCCAGTCTGTCTTTAGGCCTCGTTTTGTTGCTTTGCTTTGCTTCGCTCATCCGACTGTACATACTTTGTCCTCTCTCATGTGTTTTGCCACCATGAGTGATGGTATACGCAAAGTGCTTTCACTTGAAGAGAAGTCAAAAATCCTGCAAGCCATTTTGAACGGCGAAAAGAAGAAGAAGGATGTCGCAGCCCGATTTGAGATACCGCAAAGCTTGCTTTTGACGATTTTAAAAGTGAAAGAGAGTATCCTCGGTGCTCTGAAGAATGGCACAATTGCCTCACTGAAAACGGCTGAAGCCCGCCACCTACCCAGACGTGGACAAGGCAAGTTTTTTCTGGTTTATGGATACCCGGGCACAAGACGTTGCAATGAGTGATGCTGTCTTTAAGCAGAAGGCGAAGGACTTTGGATGCCTGTTGTACCACGATGACTTCAAAGCAAGCAGTGGATAGCTTCATTGGTTCAAAACTCAGCACGAGATCGTCGGGAAGATGGTGAGCGGAGAGTTGGCGCTGGCCGATGCTCCTGAAGCTGCTGCTTGGCTCGAGAAAGAGATAACAGGAATCCTGACGCGCTATCTGCCAGCAGACGTCTACAACGCAGACGAAACGGGATTCTTCTACCAAATGCTTCCGAACCAGACGCTGGCTCTCAAAGGAGACCGCTGCCACGGAGGAAAACAGAGCAGGTCTGCGGACCACAGTTCTGCTGTGTGTGAACGTGGACGCCAGTGACAAGTGGTTGCCGTTTTTTATTGGGAAGAGCAATAAGCCCGCAATGTTTTAGAGGTGCTTGAGAGCTCGAGATCGAGTACACTTTGAACTCGAAGGCGTGGTGGATGACCCGCGACATCTTCCACGGTTGGCTCCAGAAGTTTGACGAGAAGAGGAGGGATGACTACCGCAGTGTGTGCCTGGTGCTCAACAACTGTTCCGCCCACCACATTGAGGACCTGGAATTGACCAACGTGGTGCTGAAGTTCCTTCCACCCAACTGCACGTTGCTGATCCAGCCGCTCGACCAGGGCATCATAAACAGCGTCAAGTGCTCGTATCGGCGGCGGCTGATTGACAAGCTTCTGCTCGATCTTCGCTTGAAGCACCAAACGAAAGTGGACATCTTTCAAGCTTTCAAGATGCTTTCTGTTTCGTGGAAGGTCACAGCAAAGGAAGTCATCAAGAACTCTTTAGGAAAGCTGGCTTTGAAACACCCGCAGCCAGTGCCCCCGAGGAAGTGGACAGCGAGGAACCAAACAGAGGGGCTTCGTCCTCCTCTACCATTCCCAGAGAAAGTGAGTGCGATGAAAGCCAAGAAGCTCTCCTGGAAGAAGACGAGCGAGACCAAGAGGCTCTTTCGGGTGCATGGCAGTCCCTTCACAGTGACGGAGTCGTTCCGGATGGTGTCGCTCTGGAGGACTTTTTCTATGGGGACTCGTGTGTCGTCGCGACAAAAGAAGTTACCGATGATTCCATCACGAAGGACGTGCTCGGCAAATCGGAAAACAATGGCGGCGAGGCGGACGCCGAAGACACTTGCAAAGTGCCGAGCAGCCGTGAAGTGCTCGACGCGATTGACGTGCTGGGGCGGTACACCAGTGCACATGAGCAACAACATGCGATGCATGCAATTCGGGTGTTTGAACGCCGTGTGACACCGTTATTAATGTTGCAGAAGTTGCAAGCTTCTGGTGAGTGTTTGCACCCGTAACACATCTCATTGATTTTTTACGTGCTAGGCACCGAATTTCGTTGTAAAGAAATTTCAATGGAACGAAGTAAATTGTGGATTTTACCGACTTCGTTAAATCGAGGTTAAACTGTAATTGAATTGTAACCGTATTTACTTAGTCACCGAATGGGTTTTCAGAGTACCAAAACTCCCAAGCTCTGCGCTGTGGCGCTCAAATTCATCCATATGCGTGCCGACATTTTACAGCCTTGCATAGTATGCTGTACGATAACTGTACACATTGTGCGCTGTTGGCATTGTCAACAGGTCTTTCAGGTAAGTGTGTGGTGCTGTGAATAGCCACCATAAATCAATTACAACATCATTTACATTGCAGTCTAGCTACACTCGTGTAATCATTACTCCATGGTTCACATTAAAGACACCAGGCTAGCGGTCGTACCGCACTGGTAAAATATCTCATTTTGAGGTGAGACACCTATCACACTTTAATATCCAGAAAAACCAATAATTCACTCGACGAGTTGGCCCGGTCCGTGTTCCCATTACAGTGGCAAACTTCATCACTCGAAGCTTAGCCGCTGCTTCTGTAGTCGCATTAAGCCGCTGGCATTTTGTTTTTTGTTTACGCTTCGTGAGCATTCAAAAGACCGTCGTATGAAGGCAGCAGAATTTTCTCGACTTATTTACAACTGCATAAAGATGTTCAGGACGACAGGTACACAGTAGAATGAAACTTTCTCAAGTGCTTGTGATAGCTTGACAATTGCTTTGCTGGCCGTATGAAGCTTGCAGCGAAGTCCAGTAATGATTTCCCCATAACGATTCCTAAGGCAGTTGGCAGTCGACGCATCTCTGCACAAGGTTAAGGCAGACAAATGAAACTGATGGTCAGTTACCAGAATGGCTCGATTTAGACAATCAATGATTCTCTGAACCGCAAACACCAAGGATGTTTGTGTCATCATTCATACTACCTGAGCAGCAAGATGTATCTCTTTCACTCGGGGCATCAAGTGACATACCTCTATGAGATTGTGCTGTGAAGGCTTCGTTATTTTTGTTTTGTGCCACAAAACAAAATGCAGAGCAATTCCTTGCATTGTTTTTAACACTTCATACGAAGCGAAGAATTTGAATAGTGCAAGCGAATTCTTATTCAGAAGCTGCCGTTCTTCCACCAATCATCGTTCGTGCAAAGCTAAGCTCGGTCAAAGCAGCCTTATCAGCTGCAAAGCGATGAGCAATAGGTACGCGAAAAAGACCAGTGAAATACTCACCTCGCAAAGCTTGCTTCCTTGCAGTGGGCTTGGAATTTTTTAGTTTTATAATGGCAAGCCAAACGCTCCTCTACTTCACATTAGCATTCTTGCCTGACAGGAAGCAGAAGAGTCTTGCCATTCTCTGACCTGTTTCGGCACCCGAAGGCAAGCGGGCATATGGAAGTCGCGAAATGCGGAAAAAGTATGTGCGTCACTGCGCTAAGTGGCTGAGGAGCGACCCGGAGTGCTGCAGCAGAAGCTGGCCAGCCACAATATGGTGGCTCATGGCAGCAATTCGAAACAGTGATAAGGATAGTAACAGCACGCGTGACTGCTGCTGTCCAATGATGCTGCAGGAAATCAAAACATACACTACTAGAGTGAGGCTATTGTCGGTAAAGCCTTGAAAATGAGAATGCGGTTCTCTGACACAGTATTCAGTGAGACTATACTTACCCAAATATATGATGGCATTCCAAATGTCAACAACTAGTATTCTAAAAAAAAAAAAAAAAAGCTTTATCATGCAGACAAAGACTGGGGAGCACAAAATGTGTTGTGAATGAGCTGGGCACGTGCTATGTGTACATGTGATGTCACAAAACGTCTTAGTGTATCGTGACCATTGTGTAGGAAGACTGAGATGGAGTAATGCCATCTCGTTGAGGCCAACGACGTCCGTCTGCTACGCACCGAGTGAAACGCTTAGCAAGTGCAGCAAAGCTTGGCACGTGCTGAACTGAATGTGAAAGTTAAATATGGCACCTTTTAGGTGGCAGGGAATATACCTGGCATTACATAGGGCTATTCAAACAAATATATAAATAAAGGGCTCTTGCCCGGTGTAAATTTTAATGTTTGTGCATATGGCGCTTGCTTTCTTTCTTGAAGCAAGAAACACATACGTGCTGGACTGTAAAATTTTTTAACATTGATGTGTGTTCACAGCAGACCTTCAGATTCAAGTGCACTGTGCTCTTTATAAAATTTAAAAAAAAAAAGATTATGTTATTGGCATACTTTTTAAGACATATTGTACATGTTCATGGACCACACCTACACATACTGTAAACTATACTTTATTTTTGCGGGCTCAATATTTTGCGAATTTAGCAAAGTGTGGTTTTCAGGAATATTTCAAGAATCTGGGTGGTACGCTATGTATTTGTCACCATAGGGAAACCTTTTCCCGGGATCTATTTTTTGCAATATTTTTAAAGTTGCAAAATTCACGAAAATGAGGTTCTCTTAAAAGTTAGGTCGTTTATAGTATGTGAAAAGTACTTACAGCTGGTGTGCTACTTTTTCTATCGCGTGATTTAGCCAAAACGGTTTATTAAAACTCTGGAGCTTACCTGCAGACAAGACTCGCTGAATTTTAGTTTCTGTTTACAAACACAATGAGACGGACACGGTGTAGATAAGTTTTGATGTGTGGATTTTGTTTATTCTGCAGAAAACTAATTTGTTGGCATAATTTACAAAGCTACTTTAGGAAAGAGCAACTTTTGGCAAAAAAAGATGTTAAAAATAGTATTTAAAAAGTAGCTATGCATAACAATCAGAAAAGCCTGAACAGAAGAAGAGGTTTAATTAGGCAGACAGTTTGCAAATTTCTTTCTGAAACGTTTGCTTATTAAGCCTGTTTGGCTTTTCAAACTTTTTTGGTCGTTCCAGGAGAGGTGGTCTACTGGACTACCTTTGAGAGCTTGCACAGATTTTGAGTTTTGCTTGCCTGATTAAGTTTAAGCCGTTCACAATACTGATGCATTTGCATCGCATCAAAGTAATGTAAAACTTGTGCCATGATGTCCACTTTATGTTTATGGTAAGGAAACGACGAGTGGAAAACGTTCAGTACATACTCGGTGGTTATGTTGTATGCATATTTCTGAATTCTTTCGTTTCTTTTAGAAGTGCAAACAATGTGACTACTCGTCTTGGCTGGTGGCTTGTGAGCTCCCTGAGCACTCCTTTGCAACATGGTGCCATCTGCTGAAAGGAGGAAACTAACAATCGTCAGGTCTTTTTTTCTTTTTTTTTTTCCTGTTTTTTTGCTTGGTAGCTGGAACAGCCCGGGAACTTCATTGGCACCTCATCTTTCTCGAGAGCGGCTTTCCGTAGTGCACTTACGAGGACGAGGCCCTTGCAGATAGCTTCCCACGATTTGGTCACAAACCTTTATTCTAAATGTCTCTCGCAGACCGAAGTATGTTGGCTGCAGCAGGCGGTCTTTACTTGGGATCGCATGACGCCATACTTTCAGGCAGTCCTCTTCCTTGGGAGCAGCAAAAAGGGAGAGCTTCTCTGTGCATGTATTGTATCCTGCGTTGCTGCGTGGCACGAAGCACTTCTTCCCCATTATTGGCAACTTCTGGAAGCTGAAACTGGCTGGAAACAAAGCAAGAACCCCACAAAAACCGCGTAAAACTGCGCATTGTTGTAGCCCGGCGCACCCTGGCGACGGGAGAGAATCGCGTGCCGATCTTCGACATAGCAGCTCTTTGGCGAGGCGCAGCGTTACGCCATCTGAAGATTTTCTATCCCTGTTATCATGACGTCTTGGTGTCACATGACATCATGATGTTACTTTACATCAGATTCCCGTGGTGCCATGAAATCAAGGTGTCGTGCGACATCAGGGTGTCATTTGACACCATGGTGTCACATGACTAATTTCATGGAGTCACATGGTTTGTGGAGTCACATGACATCAGGATGTCATGTGACATGTTGTCATGGAATGACACAGTCCTTCGTGACAATTCTTCATGACAATTTTTTTATAGAATTCGGCTGATAAAACAGATTCTGTGTTAAAAATGTATGTTACGCGTGACCCTTAACCGCTAGGCTTAGCGGGAATGGTTACTAACAATGCAGGCTAGAAGATCTGTTGTAGTGAACAACTTGCCTTTGTTTTTCTGTTATACCTCGTTATAATGAAGTCACACAGAAGGGTTAAGGCTCGTTCACACGGTTGCGTCTACTGCGTTGCGTTACGATGCGTCGTGCTGCACAGCTCCTCCCCATTGGCTCAATGTAAGGTCGCCATAGCAACAGCTCGACGCAAGCAGTCTTAACGCAGTCAAATGCAACTGTGTGAACGAGCCTTTAGAGGTTTCCTTGCAGCAATACGGCTTCAGCAACACTGTTCTTAAGCATAGCTTATGTACAGTGTCTCTAGACTTGCGCCATGACGCTGTGCAGGACGACGCTAACCGCACGGGGGGCAAGTGGATCGTGCGTCTGCGCAAGGGCCTGGCCTCCCGCTGTTGGGAGAACCTGATCCTGGCCATCCTGGGCGAGCAGTTCATGGTTGGCGAGGAAGTGTGCGGGGCGGTGGTATCCATCCGCTTCCAGGAGGACATAGTGTCCATCTGGAACCGGACAGCCAGCGACTCCCAGACCACCATCCGCATCAGGGACACCCTCCGCAGGGTCCTCAACCTACCCATCAACACCGTCATGGAGTACAAGACCCACACCGACAGCCTGAGGCACTCGCTCCTTTCTCTCTTTTAAAGCAATAGCTTTGTGCGGAAACCCTCCACTTACCTTGCTTGCTCATGTTGGTCGCACCGCATGGCGTCAGTGTCGCATGAGATCACAGTGTTACGTGACGTCATCATGTCACATGAGATCACAGTGCCACATGATGTCATGGTGTCACATTACGTCACAATGTCGCGTGACGTCAAGGTTTCACATGGTGCCACAGTGTCATGCAATGTCGAAATATCACATGTCATGTGATGTCACAATGTCACTTGACCTCATTGTGTGACATGGCATCAAGGTGTCATTTGACATCACAATGTCACATTATGTCACAGTTTCATGTGATGTCGCAGTATCACGTGTCACATGACGTCATCGTGTGACGTGACGTTACAAGTTTTGCCCCTGGCAGGGCAATGTTTCCGCTAAATTCCGATGAAAAGACTGCTAGCTAAAAACTCCATCATGTGCTATCACACTTTCATGGCACTTGACAGAATGAAGCCAGGAAATTTTTCCTTTCTTTCGCTGTTTTTTGTCGCCCCTATCAAGACTGGGAAAGTACCAAAAGCATGAAAACACCAAGTCTTTTTTTTTGCATGTTGATGAGAGTTCGGAGACAATAGAACATGGCCGTAAAACATATTTTCCGTCAGCCAAGAAAGACGTGCGTGCAGAGAAACTGTGTCGCACATATCTATAAGGACTGGCCTTTACATGTTAAAGGTTTTGGAAAAAGCATAGAATTGCTGATTTTTGCTGAATCAAAGATTACAAGTGAAGTTTGTGCCTGATCTCTAATGCCTTGGGGACTATTTCTCAGGGTTGATAAATTGTGAGGAAGTCATTCTCTGGTCTTTTGCCTGAGCGACATCATTGATGTGCCATTGTTTTTTTGTCCTCCAGGGATAATTCCAGTTTCCGGAACACTGACATCTTCCTCAGATGACAAGCATGGAGTCCCTGTGCTGGACGTGAAATTTGCTGACTCATGGGACAGATCATTTGGAGACGACACTGTGCCATTCCTTGGTGGTTTGGAGATGTTCATTAAAACCACAGAACGTTGTTATTAATTTCTGGGTTGTCTGCTGATTATGGCATGCATTGTTCAAACATGCACATTTTTTTTTAGAAGTGGGTTTTCCTAGGTCATTTGGACTTCTGCAATGTTGAGGAACTTCTGATAGGGTGGACTGTTTTGGTCACTAGAGCTTTAGAATCAATTTGTTAAACATAAATTAAAGTGTAAATATTCAATTGCTGAGATATTTAAAATGCTGAGTTGCCTCCGATTTTTTTTTCTCAGTATTAATCTTTGAAAAGATAATAATAGTAATAATAATCATTTTATTTGCTTTTGCAGATAAAGGAGGTATTGACGCATAAAAGAGATAATGACATCTGCTTGTCACATGCACTACAGTCTGTGGCAGGTTAAGAGTGCTGGGTAAGTTCCGCCCGCAAAGCCCTCCACTCTTTCCACCTTAGCAGAGTGAAGGCTGGAAAGGAGGCAAAGAGAGGCTGCCCCTACGTTTGCTCTGGTAAAGTGAAAAAAAAGCAGGACTTTCTGGGAGGAGCTTCCCTGGCATGCTTTGGCCAACGTTTTCTGTTGTGTGCCTTGAAAGGTTAAGAGAAATAGGTTCAAGAAACAGCAATGTCGGAGAGGAAGGCTTGAGGTGATTTAATTAGTTGACCATTGACCAGTGGAGCTTTGACCGCATGAAGCTAGATGGACTAATTTGAGATCTTTGAGGTATCGTTGCATACAGGTGTAAAAACGGTACCCGGAAACCTCGCCCATCGTTACCGTATCTATCAACCTCACTTCCATTACTCGTTAGTAGTCACCAATGTAGCTAGTGCAACTTGGCCACACTAGCTAGGTGGCGCAAGCCACCGCCCGATTCGAAATAATTTACATGTAATTAACTTTTTATGGCTGGTGATGCCCGCACATACGGGTCTTGTCTTGATTATTTTTTTTATCGGGCACGTTTTTCAAATATTTGAGTCACCCCAATTTTTCGCCCGGCAACAAAAATGGTACTGAAAAACACTGAATCTATAAAAAAAAAAAAACACCCCAGAAACATTTTTGAATTGTACAAAAATAAACTCCGAAAAGACGCAACCAACATTCAACGTACTGTTGAACGTAACTTCAGTAACGCTGGGTTTAGTCCGCTGGGCCCGCACGATCGTCATCAATAACAAGAAAAAACGCGGGAAGCGCTCAGTGAAAGCCGCGAAAGCGCCAAAGCGCTACGGACGGACACGGACAGCAGGATCGGGTAGTTCTCTCAAGATGGAAAATACAAAGCATGCTCTGCTGGAATTGCTCTCCACCTTAAGCTGCGCGCAATGGCAAGTCGTCTATCATTCCTTTATTGCCAGTACATACTTTGACTGTCGATTCCAAGATACCACGTATAATCACCATCGCTAGACGCGGCACCGCGGGCCTGCTTCGCCTTTCTGCGGTGCCGCCGCTCTCCTGATCCGCCAATAAAGGTTATTTTATTACAAGAGAGCGGTAAAAGTCACCCTGCCGCGTACACACGTTTCCACTCTTTACAAAAATCACAGTCCAGCCAGCGCTCGCTCGCAACTGCGGCCAGTCAGAAAGTGCGCGTGCATAATACCAAAAACAACGATGAACGTGCTCGCATACGCTTTTATGGAAAGGTGTATACCGGCGTTTTCATATGTCAATCCGCCATTTTGTTAGAGTGAGAGTGAGAAAATGGTTTATTTACCGGAGGAAAATAAAAATGCGTGAGGAAACTGGCAAGCTTTCGTGCACTCCTGATTTGAGGGTGTCGTGCTAATCTTCGAAAAACTCCCTTTTAGCACGCGCCAGACAGCTCGTAACAACAATATGGTGGACGAAATTACCACTTTTCACAATAGCAGAGCGAACGCTGGAGAGGAGGTGACCTCCTCTTCACCATTCGCTCTGCTAAACTGGAAGGAGGTGGGAGGAGCTTCCACTTCTTTCTTGACCTGTCATCGACTGTACACCAGCTGATGTTTGCAAATGAACCGGAGCACCCCTAGTGGTACGCCACGCATGCGCAATGAGGTGTGGGCAAGAAGCGCTGCGTCCCACATCAATAGAGCCCTGCATATCTGCGGATATCCGCAGTAAACAGGCGGATGCGGATAAAAATTAGACAAATTTTGGCGGATTGCGGATCGGATGCGGATCCGGATCTAAATTTTTGCCCGGTGGCATTCAGTTCACCAACTGACGTTTCATCTTCAATTCGTTTCGTCGACTTGCGACGTTTGATCGAAAGGCTTCTCGTGTTCGCCTCATTGAAAAACCTGAGACGTTTCGTCGCACGCAACTCTGCTATTTTCGTAACAAACTTTTTGCGTCTCACCTGGATTACAGGGGGGAGGGGGGTATGGTTTGGTTAAGCTCGCCTTAGTGAATCGCACGCTAGCTTTTAGCGGCATAGTGAAGAAATGCGTTTTCGACAAAATGTCGCAAGGGCATGTGCCCACAAAACGTACAGCGTCGACGAACCGTGTGTCCATGGTATGTATGTCCATGAAAAGTTGTCCACGAAACGTATTTCCACAAAACGCGTTTCGAAGAAACAATAGGGATCCTAAGAAAGATCTGATTCTCACTGAAGATCGGTTTAGTTAGTCCGTGGCCTCTCGTCAAAAATGCTATCTATAGAAAAAGTAAAAATTGCAGGGCACCAATCGTTCCGAGAAAGCTAGTACATTGGCAGGGAAAGGGCGGAAACTTTCTCCGGGCAGAGAAAACCTCAAACGTACAAGTCACAAGAAAGTAAGAAGAAACGTCCCCCTCTCCGCAAAGAGTAGTGTGGTCATGATTCCAAAACCAAAAGAAGTGCCTCGACATCCTTTTTGTGCACTTCTTCTGGGCAGAGGGTCGCGGACTCCTAGGACGATCATGTAACTGATATAATTTTTCCTTCGACGCGCAGTGTCTAGGAAAGCTGATCGCTTTTAATATAAGTATGATGACACTGATAATGATAAAATGTCATCCCCTTTGAATGGTCACCCGAAAATTTCTTTGTACAAAGATAAGCAAACAGCTTAAAAAGTGCTTTTTGATTTATTTTTTTTTTCATTCTCGCTTGATGTTATGATAGACAGTGAATGCCTGGATTGTAAGTCGGATCTGGTTCCACATTTTGCCGATGCGGTTCGGATACGGATACAAACTATGCGGCTGCGGATCGGATACGGATACAATAATGTAAAAAGTTTGCGGATGCGGATACAAAGTCTGCGGATGCGGAAAATCAAACTGTTATCCGGGCAGGGCTCTACACATCAACAAACCATAGGAATGTGATGTTGTCAACGTCGGTGTGAGTCCCCATGTTCATTTTTACGTTGGAATTGTTCATTCTACGTCTTCCTAGCATTGTCTTACTACTTTAGTGGCCTGAGCAAAATTAACAAGTCTGGTTAGACCGCAAAACTTTGTGAAAATAATAGGACTTGTGGCGATTCATTGCGCGTGAACGCCGTAAAATCGACGCTAATGCCCGATTCACATGATGAGATTCTGCTTGTTATTTTCAGTCGCAACGTCGCTCGGCCTGCAAAAGCTTAGACGGTAGCTGTGATACTCGACATCATTACTGAAAATCGCAAGCAGAATCGGACCAAGTGAATCGGGCATAACAAGTCGGTGGTGGCCACAAATAGCAATGATAATCTCCTTGTATCTACTGTTTACACCGAGCCTACTTACCCCAAACAACCTTCAAACTTAAAAATCTTTTGAGGCTTGCACTTCCTATCGCAACGTTTGATCTACTCGCCGCTGTCGTTTGAATAAGCAGACGACATTTCGAAAGATCGGACAACCTGATGGTTTTCCTACGTTCACGTTGGAACAAAAAAAATAAATCTGACGATAAGTATCCGTGAATTCAAACCACAGTGCTTCCAGCATGAGTAATCATAGTCCGACAGTGTCTGAATTTCCCTTTTCACGGCACCTATTCACATTCTTGGACGAACCAAGCAGGCAGAGAAAACACTGAAAACAGATCTTCACGCCTTTCCCGGCTATTGGTACAATCCTGGTCGCGGTGTTTTGACTAGAAGGCAGATTTTAGTCTGGTTTCTTCCAAAATGACACAAGAATGCTCGTCCCGCATGGCGACTTCTGCCCACACTTCCTGATTGGAAGTGCACCTGAAACGCCACCACCACGGCGCAACGTAACAGAGTTGAGTTGGTGTATAGATTCTCAAATCGTTTCCCGTAACGTGGCAAAGATTGAACGCCACAACCCATTTAAGCCAACCGGAGCGATAAAGGTGAGGCACGTGAGAGCGTAACCTAAGAATCTTGCCCGGACTCGTTTGCGCATCCCAGACATCGCTTTTCTCCCCTCAGGGAAACTTGGCACAAAAGTGACTTTCCTCTCTCTGCCGCCCGTGGCCTTGACAGCACTGCGCGCAACTAGTGAGATAAGACGGGTGTCTCCCTCTGACGCACCGATTTGCTCGCTGGGACCGTAGCCTTCAGCATCTGTCAAGTTACGGTTAGAGGGAGTATAAGGGTAGCCCTCACAAGGGTTGGATGGCTCCGTTTTTTTGTGCAGCAAGAAGTTGCTGTCCGAGCCCCACATCGTGGGACTCTGTGGCCACACCGTCTGCAGGTGAGCTGTCGTCCTGTGCGCACACTGCCCGTGGTTACGGTGCCAGATCAGGGGAGCTTCGTTGTGCTTGCAAGCTCTTTGGACTAATGTATCCATCGCTCCCAAAGCTCTTCTCTTCCAAGCTTGTCTTCCAGAATAGATCTGACGGACCTTTTGCTAAAATGCCAAAAGACCACGAGTGCAGTCCTTGCCCCCACATGGCACTAAAGAAAGCGAGAGGGTCGTGCAGTTGCTCGCCTGCCTTCGCCCGCTCGCCGTCGTCTCCAAGGTCGCCTCTGTCGTCTGTTATGACCGGTTGTACCTTGAGTTCCCGGCATTCCTTTTGGCACCACAGAAGGTGCAGCACACTTTGCACAAGGTCTATATTCTATGTCAGTTCTCGAGAAAGCTGAAAGTGTCTTTGGTACTGACATCATAACGCTGGGTTCAGTTGAGCGTTTAATGAGGTTGCAGATGGCATGGCATTGTGACCAAGCAGGTTTGTGCTCTGAGGCTGTTGTAGTGGGAGCAAATAACTGTGAAAGGGGGAAATGGGGAAAGCTCGATACAGGTATTGGAGAGTTGAGTGAAACAAGTTAAGGGGTAATTGAAGGTTTTAATTGTGTGTTAGCAAATCCAGAGGCTCGGAAAGTTAATTGCGAGTGTGCTTGCCGGCTTTTGAGCGCATACTCACTTTGATAATACAGGTGAAACAAACGTGGAATGGTCGAATGAAGGGCCTCGAGACACTGGCAGACGTCCTTCCTACTACTTTGAAAACTGGCAGCAATCTTATTGAATGCTGACACGAAACAATCAAATATACTTACAGGTCTGCTTTAGTCGATATTTGAGGGCACTCTCAGTTTCAGCGTGCCTACCCATTACTTTGACCTTACAGCTGCAGTGATGGAAGCGCTGTGCCATTTGTGCTAAGTTGTGCCATCAACGAAATTCTGCTATATCTTGCGCCAAAATGCCATTTTTGCTAAGCATTGGAAGCAGTCTCGAAAACATGTTTAAAAGTGCCTGAAGGGCGGGGTCGTGCATGCTTGCAGGCTGTGCATTGCGAGCGCCGAAGCCTGTGGCATCTGTGGTACGCCAACGACGCACCGCGAAGTGAAACCGGATCATCAGATAAAGAATTTGATCACCTGCACTGCACAGCTTAAGGATTTGCTGTTCACACTAACCCCAGGTATGTTTCTTCTTCTTTTTTTTTTTTTTCATTTAGTTGGGCCAGAGCAGGAGTTCCGAAACTTTGCAATCTTGACGAACCCCTTTCTGGCTTGAGACTGGAAGCCAAGGAACTGCTGCCAGTCTAGAGATTAATGCAGTAAAGCAGTTATCAGGTCTACAGGCCTTATAAGCAGTAAGACACATACTATAAAATATTTGGTTCATAGTTATGCATCACTAGATAGCTCAGATATGTTCAAATAGTGCTTAAAGGCGTGGTGCAACGATTATCGGATTTTGGCCAATTAATTGCAGGAATTGTCCTATGTCTCCTGTAAAAGGAAGAAAAAAACAACTTTTTTTGCTCGCACTAGTTTTTAAAAAACAAAAAAGTAAGAGACAAGTTGAAAGCTCCTCAACTTGCATCGTCTTTCGAGTAAGGTGCGTAGTGAGGTCACTGGGAGTACCATGTTTCATCTTCGAGGCCCCTAGCCTTCCCTTTGCAATTGCCGACTTTACGAGGTCCGATTGAACCGCAATAGAGCACCACACCCGCTTAGCATAGTTGAAGGTGGTGGCGAGCGATCGACACAAAAGACGTCTCGTGGGAAAGATGGGGAGGACAGCGATAGAGAGGAAATGGTTCATTCTGAAAAACATTGCAAAAGGGACTAGGACAAAAAGAAAGGACTACTCAGGATAAGCACTGTTTTTCACGATGAACTCGAACCAACTCGCCCAAATATCCCATCTACTAAGCAAATGGTTTTGTTGACTTCTGACGGATGGCACCACGAAACTTCTGTACTCCGAATGACGTCGCACCGTAGTTCTGACGACCGCCACACGCGGCTGCAGATTGGTAAAGAAAAAATCTGTCTTTTCCTTCGCAATTGTGCGGCGAAACTGCAGTATTTCCGGGGAATTTGGTGCATTTTCTTGTGCCGAGATACATGAGATAAAAAAATGCAAGCTGCAAATTCTTTCAACTTTTTAAATCGTTACACCGCCTCTTTAAACTGGAAGAACACTCTGGGAACAAGGACAGTGGAGGAGCTTGGGGAACCCCCGAGTTCCCGATTTGAGAACCCTTTCTCTCGGACCCTTCTTCTCACATTGTACGGATAGACAATGCTTACTCTCATGAAAGTTTCACACTCCTTTCCAGTATCTTTTCATACTTATCTTTCTTTTTTATTCTGTTTTTCAAGTATTTTTAATCGGACTTTTCATAAACAATTTTCTGCTCCGATGACTAAAAAAAAAACATTAAATGCACGAATATCGTGCAACATTATCTCCACAACGTGAATGGTGGAAATTTGAAGAAAAATTAAATTGAACCCAAGCTGTGCTATTTCTGTGCATGGTACGTCTCTAGGGAGGAACTGGGTTTGATCCAAATGATCTTTCTTTTCGATTGTGATTTTCAAGTATTTTTAATTGCATCTTTTATCGACGGCTTTCTACTATGATGACTTAGAAAAGCCGTTAATGTATGAATTTTGTGCGACAATATCTCCACGCCGTGCGTGCTGCGAATTTGGGAAAAAATTAATTGAACCCAAGCTGTGCTATTTTTGTGCATGGTAATAGGGAGGAATTGGGTTTGATCCAAATAGACCTCCAGCCATAAAACTTAGTACTGTAAACAACTTAATTTTCGCAAAGGCCTAAATTTTGGGAATTCCGCGACTGGAAGCATATTGCAAAAAAATAGATTGCACGAATATATTGCCCTATGATAGTGAACACATAACATGCAACTCCAAATCGCGAAAGTTTGTACCCGTGAAATGTTCCCTAAACGTACACTTTGCAATATTTGCTGGCTATCTAACTTGTAGAAATGGTGCCACAGATACCTCAAGAGTGAACAAAAATTTTATTCAATAACATATTATATATATATATGTATTTTTTTTTTGTTGAAGTGTATAGTGGTCATTTGGAGGGAACGGGGCATTATTTTCATTGGCCCAGTTGCCACCACGTGGACCGTGCAACTTTTTGAACGCATGCATTGTTGATGGTGCAAGGCTTATGCTTGAATTGGGAACTCTGAGACAAGCCTTGCCAGTTTTGGCCTGTTGCATTCTTGGCCATAGCGTGGACAAAAAGAGCTTTTAAATATTCATTTGTTTTCTTCAGGTCCTGCTGTTACTTCACGGACCACATCCCACAACCCCGAAGTCGAGGAGAGGTCTAACAATGGTACGTATTTGCTAACATTCAAACTCCAAACGAGGGATTGTAGCTTTTGCACATATGATGACTGTTATGACTGTGGAGCAAGACATCTATCTGCACTCCTTTTCTGAATAACTTGACAAGCGGTGAAAGCAACGGACTGTTGGACAGGGCATGCGGCAGTCTGCAGGAGTGGACACTGCTTTACTGGGTATTTCCGAATGCTATTCAAGCGCAAAAAAATTTATATAAGTAAACAAATTGACTTACTGTGCAATTAAACTTTTCAGAGTTTAGGCGGTCCATTTATCATACCCAAACTTGATAAGTGCGGGTTTTAGAAAAAAATATAAAAAATGAAGCCTAAAAAGTTTAGTTTATTTTCTAACTATCTGTTTGATGCCGCTATTCACACACGGCATAACATAAAGCAAAAACGTGAGAGCTTCTTTGAGATAAACACCTGAAAGCAGATCCAAGATTCGAGGGTGAACGGTTGGTGCGAGTATGACAGACTCAATCTGCTTGTAAACCTACATTGAGAACTGATGCCAAGACGTCAGTTTGAGCCGTAGTTTATGCATTTCAAATAACCCGTCAAACCTGTTCGCGCGGGACGTGCAAGGGCCTCGGGAAGCGGCAGCAGTTCTGGATGTTCCGATGCTCGCAGTGGCCTGTTCTTGCGGGCTAGCACAGTCGGCGCACGAAAGCAATGAGGGCCCTTTGAGCCAACAACTGGGGCAAAGCAGAGGTTTGCCGGCTTGGCAAATGCAGATGTGGCGTCATTATTCCTGTATAGGGATCATTTGGGCTGGCGCACGCGTAAATATTTGTTCGTGTTATTGAATAAAAACCAGGAAAGTGTGAGATCATGAGAGTTCAGTGGCCGTATAAAGCGCAGTCATCAAAACTGCTTCTTGATGCACACGTAACCGTTTCTGCTGTGGTGATGAGGCCTTTTAGCATTCACCATTTGCTGAATTCGATCAAACGAAAAATAGAAGCATCAGTACGTGTGGTCATGTCCCTCCTTGCTTTTGTTTGCTCCAACTCTGCAATGCTTCGAGCTGAGAGGTAATTTATATTGAGCTTTCCTTTAGCTGTTCTTAAAGGGGCCCTGTAATCCTATTTAAGTGTCTACCTTTTTTGCAGTTTCCACGTCTCTTGTGGTTTGGGCAACCCAGCGGGCACAGAGAGATCAACTAAATATCAGTGTGTTATATTTTAACCGGACGACGCAGAAACCTCCTCCCCCTACGGGGCGCCCCGTGGTGTTGAACGCGCACGGCATGTGACGAAATCGTGACTTTGTTGGTCCTGGTCAGCCGAGGAGAGAGAGCTGCCCCGTTTCCAGGCAGCTCTCTCTTTCCATTGGCCTCACCTCCTTTCCCTGTCTTCCCCTCCCTCCCCACATTCCTCAGTCACCACGGCAAGGGGAATCCTCCAGCGCGGGAAAAGGGAGACAGAGGACCAAGGACGTCATGAAGGAGGTTATTTTTTGCTTGTTTTTGTGATTTTAATATGCCTATAACTTTTAAAATAAAGCGAATTTCGAGAAAAGAAAAAGTTCACCAAGTTACTACATTCTGTGCGCTCAGGTTCGGTGCAAATTAAAAAAACAACAGAAATTTGTTGCAGGGCCCCTTTAAAGGGATACTACAACAAAAATTTCGACGCTTATTTCTTGGTTTATTCATGTTCAAGGGAGCATTATCACATCAGACACACCAATCTCTTGTTGAAAAAGACACGAAAAGAAATTTTAAACCGATTTAAACAATTAGCAAAGAGCTAATTGTTTAATTAGCTCTGGTGGGTGTCGCTAACGCCTTGTTTCTAATGCCTGTGTAGGAACCTTGACAGGTACTGACGGTAACTGTCTCGCCTCCGGCCACCAGAAGAGAAGGAAGGACTCTCCTCTCCCTGAGACTCTCTTTTGTGTGTCCAAGAAGTCGGTGTTGTCCCTCTACAAGATTATAGGAGATTAACCTGTCACTCAAAATTGGTACCAAGACAGCTTTGGGGTTACTTGCAGTGGCCCGATCGCTGGTGTGCTTCGGCTGCTTTCACCGAATCCTAGGAGCCATCGGGGCCTATCCAAGGCAGTGTGAATGTCACATGCACTTGGAGAGGAGGCAGAGCGACGCGCGGAAAGCATATCACGGGCTACGTCCACAGAGCGGGATTGGCTGAGATAGCTCGCAGAATCCGCTGCGTCCGGACGTAAGGTCTCGAAACAAACTATGTCACGATTGCTGCGGATGTGACATGCTCTCCGCTGGCTGCTCTCCGAGCGTTTGCCAGAGTGGGCCGTTTATAACGAAAAATACAGCCACCAGGCTCAAAATACAAACGTGCGATTGTCATTTACGGATATTGTGGATCATATTCAACCTATTTCTGAACACGACGGCTGTATTTCAAATTTCGTTGAAGTATCCCTTTAAGAAAATATAGAACTTTGTTGATACTTGTTTTAGAAAACTGTGATAAAAGAAAAAAAAAAATGATCCGAAAAAGTTTAACGGTCGATAATGCTCTCGGGGGACTAGAAACGAGACAGGGAGAGATTCTCACGCAGCAGTTTGTTTCGCGTGGGCTTTCACGGCTGTGGAGAACTAGCGCATTTATTCAAACATGGCTCGACTTTCGTTTTAGTCTATTATTTAAAACTGACGGTCGATCTATAATCGTAACCGAAGAACAACGACCTATGAGAGAGTGAAAGTTGCGAGCACTTGGAGCTAACCCAGATGTCTAGCGCTGCCCTTAGCACGCCGATGCAAATCGGTGAAGCTTGATGTGTGTGCGCTGCATGCAGTACACGATTACAAACTTTGAACTCCACTCGAAATGAAACCATACTTGGGTTTACTTCAAGCCCGACCACGGTCACCGTCACCATCCGACAGAGCCAATCAAGCTGCAGCAAAAGTGCATCGTCATGGTGCTCGTTGTCTTTGTGCGTTTGCGATTACCGACCAAACCAATGCGTACAATAAAGTTGCCGTAATCTGGATTTTTTTTTTTTTTTTTCGCATGATCGGGTTTTGTTGGTTGTGGCAAACCCAGAAAGAAAACAGTGATGACGTACTTTTGGCACTGCGTGATTGGCTACGTGGGATGGTAGCGTCGGCTGCGGTCAACGTGAAACGCAGTACCTATGCCGAGAGAGCCGACTGACTGAGAACACCAGAAGCAGGGGGGTGGGTGTCAGGTTGCTCCTGCCACCCACCCCCCTTAAATCCACCCCTGCAACCCCCCCTTTCCCTCTAAATTCCCATCAGCTGTGCGATACCACTTAAAGGGGTACTCCGGCGATTTCTTCATGGTCCCTGATTTGCTTGAAAATTTCCTAAACTCGCCAAACAACATCGTTAAAATAGTATCCCAAATTAGGTTAAAATAAATTTTTTTCACAAAGTTATTGAATTTACAATTGTGGTCCTCACGGTGTTTTTCAAACTGAAAGTCTCTACTGGCAACATCGAAAAAGTGACGTCAGTGGAAGGCAGGGGTTGACTCTTTGGACTGTAGAATTGGTTCCCAACTGATTGGAAGCAGTTTCATGGTGTCAAATGAATGCTTTGAAAGCTCGCTCCAGTACCCGCGCTCCAGCACGGAACAAATGATTGGCATATTTTATTTTTTAGACTGCTTGCTTGACTGGCAAGCCTGCCCGCCACTGACATCACGGCACTGAAAAGTGTGGGTATATTTGAATGTTGGTTTTGGCATCATTTTCATTTGCCGATTTCACAATAACTATTATGAATTTCGCGATACTAAATAGCATACCGGAAAGGGTAAAGGCCGGGGAGTCAGAAAATATAGTTAGTTGAAGTAGCTCAAAAAATCGCCGGAGTTCCCCTTTAACAATTCTCCCCAATTTCGGTTCCAACGAAATTCTGAAAAACGAATTCCGCAGATGTCCATCGTTTCAAACCGAAAGGGCAGAACCCTAGATGTACCCGTCCACTGTTTGGGCATGTTTCCGGTAGCGTAGCGAGTTGGGGCCTTTTGCGAGGCCCTATGACCCACACTGATCTAATGGCAACGTTTGTTCAGCCAAGAATGAGCGGCCACCCGAACAAGCCCCCAGCGAGGATCCTCCCCCAGTGGCCCCCAGCAGGGCTGGATCTTCGGACTGCCGGGCATCCAAAGGAACGACCAATCCAGTCTCCAAGGCACTTGAAAAGCGCAACAAGCTGGGAGAGACCATGCTTCAAGTGGCAGCCATTAAGGTCCGTCCCGATGGAATGTTTTCAAAGTCACTTTCAGTGACTGTTTCATGTTTATCTTCAATGCTTGTTTTTTGAACAAAGAAGGCATTTATTTTATGCGGCATTTTATATTAAAACATTGTCACAAATGAGCATCATACCGAGCGTCATGAACGAGCGGCATGCTGGGAGTGTTAGAGATGTTAAAGTTATATGTAAGGTTTATATGTAAATTTTATAAAGGTTATAAAGGAAAAATACAGGTATTTTCCCCAGATAAAGGCCCCGAAAAAAATACTTTGATACTTCTGGAACTTGCTCTAACAAGGACGTGAAAGTTGATGGAAGCAAGTGTAGACCGTCTATCGAACCGTGAATTAATGTGTGCAAAATTTAACATCCCGAAGAAGCCTTCCGTCATGTAAAATATGCAGTTTTACTTTGGCTAAACTTGAATTATGTTCATAACGGTTCTCTCCACAGTGGGAGGGAGTGGTTTTGCTGCCCGTCAGTCTGGCTGATTGCCCATCTCTGCTGTGTCCAGCCCACTTCTATATTTTGCCTTTGCTGGACAAGATGACGCTGATTCCTAAAATGCATGACGACGCAGGTTGTTGTGATTGGCAGACTCATGTGGCACTATGCAGCGGAATCGCACAATCCCTGTGAACAAAATCCCTGCTGTGCGGCAGAGAAAGTGCAGAGAACAACCAAAAGTTGCAGCCGTCGCCCCTTCCTCCTCCTCCTCCCAACACCCTGGAAATTGTGAGATGTCCACATCTCAAACATTTTTAGGGAGAACTCTGGTTCATAATAACTAGGGTTCCATGTATTCTATAAATACCAATGTACTCCAAAGGGTAACCCCTGAGACGGTTTTATAAAAACGAGGGAAGGCGAAAAAATGCCGAATTGGAGCTTTCCTTGAACAAGAAAAACCCATGGAAAGAAAATCTTTATCTACAGTTTTATCTTGCGTTAACCCGGAACTGAACTGTTTATGAGGTGGCTGCTTCCTTCGCAACTCCTTCTCTTACTGATACCGGGACATTTCCCAAGCATTCAGGTCACTTGCGTGTTTCCCAAAGGTGTCCCATTTTCTTCTACAGATCCACACGCCCATTTTTTGCCCAACACCAAATTTCGACACCGGAAAACACTGAATCTGCAGTAAAAAATAGACGCCCAAAACCCCCCCCCCCCCCAATTTCAAGAAAAATAAACCCCACGAAACCCTACTTACAACGAAATCGACTAGCATGTCTATCATAGATTATGCGAAATACCGTTCCAAACTACAGATGCGAATTCGAGTGCCTGAGACTACTTTAGGTGAGCCGATATATTCCCAACATTCCTAAGGACTGGCTAACAGTAGTGCAACCAAGAAACGACTTTTGTTTGGACCACCGCGAGGCATGTGGGACACGCCGGCCCACTGCTCGTGTGCTTCCGATAGTTTGTTTCGCCAATTATCGGTCACGGCTGCGCCGAACGTTGTGCACCAGTCTGGCACAAACACTCTCCAAAGTCTCACTTTCCGAGCACAGCCAGCCACACTCGTGACGAGTGTGTGCCAGGCGGCTGGATGTCTGCCAGCAGTCGAACGCAAACGAAGGAGTAGAAAGGGAGTGGACGTTGCACGTTCCCAACGCTCGGAGTAATCCGCGTAGCTCGCGAAAATGCTCATTAGCAACTGACAAAGTGCACAGAGCCAAGGTGTTCCAGATTTAGGGTTTCTCCAATTGCACAATTCCAACCATCTTTGGCAGTCATCGCCGCTCTTTGTCGTTGACACCGTTTTCGGCTGAATATCTTAGTGATCCCAGCGAGACCGTCGCGTAGGCGAGATCGAACATCTGAATTGCTGACTGTCGGTCTAGCTTGGGGATGAAGCTGATAACGCTCGAAACAGCATTTGCATTGGTTCTATGGTCGATGACGGATCAAGAGTTTGGGGGAAGCTCCTCCCACCTCTTTCCACTTTAGCAGAGCCAATGCTGGAGAGGAGGTCGCCTCCTCTTCAGCGTTGGCTCTGTTAAATTGGAAAAAGCAGGGAGGAGCCTCCCCTGAACTCAGCCTGTCACCAACTATAGTAATGTGTAACCCTGTTCTTGCGATCGCTTATGACGAGAAAACACGCTGGCACTCTGGTGCCACCTACGGGGTGGCCCTGGAACTGCATTTCACTCGAACAAAGGTTTTGCAGTATTTGCGAGACCAAACGTGCATACTGCCTACGAGAAACGATCGTTTGTAACGCGGTCGAAAGGTTTTCGAGTCAATAAAGAAAAGAGAATGACGCGCAAAAAAAGTAGGAAATATGCGAAAATCACGGGCGTTCCTTGGCTGCGCGGTCGACGGTGCCAGCGTGTCCCTTCGTCGTAAGAGGTGACGAGAGCCACACCTGGTCGCAAGCAGTCGCAAGTGCGGGCCTCACTCGTTGCGAGGGACCTGCCTTTTCCTTCGTTCATTTGCCCTTTCGTAACCGTTTTTTGGTGGCTCTTTCCCTGACGTGGCCCCGTGCATTCCTGACGCCTGCAGGGCAACGCAGATCGGGTCAGGCAGCTGCTGGAGGAAGGGGCCGACCCAAACGTCAGAGACAATGCAGGCTGGACCCCCCTGGTACGCCTCTCGTCTGCCCCCGACTATGGTGTCCCCCCCCATGCATCTCCGAGTGGTGTCGTCTACCGCGTCTTAAGGGGACACACCCCCTACGGGGGTCAACTTTTGAACCCTTGTCTTAAAATTAATGAAATTTACTGGGTAGGCTGGTGGTCATGCTAGAGGGTGTATAACAAAATTTCAGGTCTGTCGGTTAAATGAGAAGGAAATTAGAGTAGCTTTTATCAGCAACACGCCTACATTGTTTAGTTAATCTCTCATCAGAAAACTATCACAATATTCAAGATTTTTATTTGCTGGATATGTAGCAGAATGCCTAGGGGGTGCGGCTATGGAACGTTTTTTCTAGAAAGTCATTGATTTTTATCAATTTTCTCTTCTGCAAATTTGGTCAACTTTTTGGTCTTCTGTGTCTTCGACAAAATGTCAACATTTTTTTATAAAAGACACCCGTAAAGTGACAAAAACATTCCATAGCCGCATTCCTTATTACATTTCAGTCAGGAAAAGTGAAGAGCGTGCCTTCCCTGTATTGTCATTATCAAACGATAGATTGACTAAAATGGAATTTATACCAAAAAGTGGAACGGAGAAAAATGCGTTCAAGGTGCTCCAAGCTCTACCTTTTCTTTGGCTATGGTGGACAAAAAATAATTTATAAAAGATTAACTATGCAGTGTAAACTAATTAAACTTTCTGGGAATACTCTCTAGATGTTGGTGGATGTAAATATGTAATTTTTCAAGATCAACCTTTTTGCAGAAATGTTTTTTTTCTGGCTAGTGTCCCCCCTTAAAGAGCGCTTCCTCGGTTTTTGCCCAACTCGATCTACCCTGCTCAGCACGAGGCCTGCAACCACGGCTTCCGGGAGGTGGCACGCCTGCTGCTGAGCCACGGCGCATGCGTGGACGTGGCCGGGCCCGGAGGGGTGACCCCCCTGCACGACGCCACCGTCAACGGTCACCCGGACATCGTGCTGCTTTTGGTGCGCTCCGGTGCCACTCTCGACGCCAAGTAAGTGCCTCTCCGGTTCGGTGGCCTCAGGTAGGCTGCCCGGGACATGCCTTAGATTGATCTGCTTAGCCAAGTGCTCCAGTTCGTCCCCAAGTGCCGTTTCTGAGCCTGATGTGCTCAGAGACTTTAGGAAGAAGGCAGACCCCCCAGAGATTGCCGTCGGCGAATAACACAAAAATTTGAGTCGGAGCTGAACAGAAAGCAAGGTAAACTAAAAGTCACAATTACTTGAAATATTATTTTTGTTTAAAGAAATTAGCTGCGGCCTGTTGGGTCAAACTGGGCAACTGAGGCTTCCCACCTTATTGCACCTGCTTTGCGTGTGGCAAGTGGTGGCTCAATGTGCGTCAAGCTATTGTTGAGGCATTATTCAATCGGGAGAGATGCCAGCTTCAGATGCTTATTCCTGTCAGTGATAGAGCAATTGAGGTGAAAGGATTACTTTTCAGATCATCAATATACCTGCTGTGAAAATGGTAAAAACTGCAGATTTGATTTGAAGCACAGAAATCGTGCAATCTTTATTGCGGGTGCTAGATTAGCGTCGAGGTATTGCACTTGACCAGTCTAAAAGACGGCCTCGATTGTTTCAATCAAAGTCCAAACATGAAAGACGACGTGAAAGTCAATAAAATTGCAAAAAGGAAGTCGTGGTGAAGATATGCGTGATAAGGTTCATTTGGGAGTGTAGGAGGCTCGCACCAGCCGGAGCTAGTGTGGGATACTTCTTCGTCAGACCAAGCACCTCAACGGTCACTTTGTCAGCTGGCCCCGTCCTTGTCTCGAGTGCTGACAGACGACCACAATAAATGTTCTCACATCTTGGTGGAGGTGCGGGCCGCAATGCCTTTCCTCGACCTCAGGTACGACTATGGAGCTTCGTAGTGGCACGCTGTCTCAGCCCAGCACGTCGGCCACGCAGTCACCACTTGCCGGCACCTCTCGACCTCCCTCACCCGTCTTCACCACACCCACAGCCAGAGGTTGTGGGTGTGGTGAGGAGGGATCCCCAATTCATGAGTGGCTGAAAACCACTGATCTAATTGATTGATTCGGACAGAAGTTTCAAATCTGTCTTTATGAAAATATTTTTTTATGTGCAATCAATTTTTAGGGCAATCCCTAAAAATAATTTCCAGTTTTTTGCGACAATTAAAAGGTATTAGTGCTGGGGTTATCAGTGGCCCTTGAATATAGAGGCTTCAAAATATGGCAGTGACGCGATTTCTGAGCCATTTGCGCCAAACGGCGCCAAAGTGCTTACCGTGCTACATCCTGCTACATTTTTTCAAAATGTGATGAATTTGCACCAGTATTGTGCCAAAACATAATAATAGCTACACGGCCAGATCATCACGGTAGCCTTGTTTCAATTTTGAAAACTTTCGATTATTGTCTTGCATAACATACTACTCAATTTGAACATTTTGTAGCAACCCGAGACTGAGGAATACGAAAGGTGACACCAAGAGATGTTCTCCCTCTCTTCCCTTGGTGTCATCTTTCATATTCCTCAGTCCCAGGTTGCCTCAAAATGTTCAGTATACACCAGCTCACTTGCCCCGCCCTTACATTCTACTTGATTTGATATATGTGTCAAACACTGACAGTACTTGGAAGTCGTGCAACATTTCTAAGGTTCATGGTCTGTTTTGAGGGGTTAGGTGGCTTCGTTGAGTGCGCTTCTCACTCGCACCGGTGCATTGCGGTGAAGCGCAAACCGTGGCATGAGCGTAGCGATTTTGCACATCTTGCTTCGCCGCAGTGCAGCTGCATGCTAAGGGGAAAGCACTCCTCTGGGGCAGACATACTTCGAGTATATGAAAACAAAAGACATAAAATACTTGGTAAGTGCTGATGTACCAAATCTACCTTTCAGTAAAAAGTCCTGCATAAGACTGCGGCTAGTATATATCATAGACTGCTATATTTGGATGATTTCTTTTCTAAACTCGAGATTTAGCGAGGATACCTGTGTATTGCGAGGGGATTTATATGGACAGCTTATATTTTTATGTCAACTCTTATTTAATAATCGCCTTTAGATAGGTGTGATGGTACAGTGAACGGAGTAAACTAAAACTAAATTAGCTGGAGCAGGGTATGGAAACTCTGGAATAACCTTATTGAATTTGACTGGATTGTTTCTAAAGCTTATTTATCATTCCCATTCCGTTTTTTGTTATCACTAAGTTCTACATATAAAATGTAATTGAGGTTATACTCAAATTAGAATATAATTTTTTACCCGAATGAATAATTGCAGTTTTATTACACCCTTTAGGGCTTTAATTATACATAAACTTTGGTGCTGAATATTATTCTACTCTATCATTATTTTTATAGAACATAATTTGGTTTACCTTGAGCTCCATTTCTAAAATGACCATTCACTGCAGTTCATACAGTCTTTCACACTGTTGTCGTGCCTGGTGCTTCTACATGCAACTAAACAACTAGCTAGTTCTGTGTTAACGGACTTGTAGCTGCTTCAAAATGACTCGGACCAATCACATTACTGATATGGCTAAATTGAATATTTGATGAAATTTAAAATGCCATATAAATTAGTTTGCAATAATAAATTAAACTAAGGAGGTACCAGTGGATAGCAGATCTGCAGGACTGCAGGCATCTAGTGTTTAGTAAGCAACATTTGTAACGAATTCTAAAATGCAAGGCTCTAAATATGTTACCAAAACATCAAATGTATGATGTCTGGCATTCATTTACTCTGACATTCGCTAAAGCAATTCACTTTAAACGAAAAAATAGGCTGTGCATCATACATTCATAAAAAAGAAATTGTGAGTGTTTTTTTTTTTACTTGTTTTAACAATTGACAGAACTACTGTCGAGACCGGTTATAACGAAGTCATTGGGAATCGGAAATCACTTCGCTGTAGCCGCTATTTCGTTAAAACCGACTTCGTTATAACCGGTCTCGACAGTAGGTACAAAAATCAAGCACCCAAAATGTAGTATTTCATTAAAGGGGCACTGACACCCCAAAGGTCGTATTTTTTTTATTGTCTAAAACGATGCAAGTTGTAGTCATAGACACACAAAAAAAAACGCATTGCAAAACAAAATTTCCCTGCGCGCGCGCGCCTTTTTATTTTTGGCGTTTATATTTCCCGCCGCTCACCTCCTCGCTTCTTTTGATCAGTGACGTCAAAAATCAGGAAATTTAGAAGCTTTGTAGGTGACATTTCTATAACATTTAATAACGGCAATCGTAAAACATGTTTTTTAACGCAATTGCGAACACACTACGGCCCCTCTTTTTGAAATACCAAAAACCAGAGTTTGGTGTGATGTTGCTTCCTGAATTTCCTCGGAAAACTTGGCGGCGCTTGTCGGCGAGTCGGGGAAGAAACCGGGTTTTTCCCGCGCCGGCGCCCTTCTATCCCGCCTGCTCACCTCCTCCTCGCTTGGGGTCGCGGTGGCAACGGCGCTTTGCTTCCTAGCGTGGAGCGGAGGTCCGAAAAAAATTCGAGTCGCAGGAGACCGCAAAATTTGACTCACTGCACTGGCGCGGATCGCGCGGGAACTTCAAATTCGGCATTTGGAAATTGTTTTTTTAATTCACAAATACTGAATTCCCAAGTTTTGAATTTTGAGGGTAAAGTCCCGGCATCGTTTTCAATCATTTCGGATAATAAAAAGAAATATGATTTTGATGTGTCAGTGCCCCTTTAAGATTGAAAGATGGGCTAGTTCGTACATTGTTGGACTGAAGTGCCGAACAAACAGGGACGAAGAAGTAGGCAGAGACATGGCGCGTTTCTAGTATTCCACCTTGCTCAACGTGAAAAACTTTGTAAAAAAAAAAAAAATTTATTTTAAAAAGTTTGAAGAGTGGGTTTGTTCAATATGAACCTGAGACTATTCTATATAATAATTTGAGGCAAATCAAAATATCCACTCCGACACGCACGTTCGATTTTCAAATCAAGAGCGTGATTCCCTGCCCACGGCGGCCGTCTGCAACTGAAAGACATCTGGGTTACGCAACAGCCGAGAGGGGGCATCAGCTGTTGACATGACTGAGAGGACCAGACAAGGAATCTTTTTCATTGTTTTTGTGTCTTTTCAGCGTGCTTTACCAGCAAAAGTAACAAAATAAAGCACACACCAAGAAAATCTGCACATCAAATATAACATTGACTGCTATCGAAGATCAGGGTTTGTGCCCTTGCTTGTACTTGCCTTCGTCTCTCGCTAGTTGTGCCAATCAGACGCCTTTTGTTAGCAGACGGGTGCCGTAGGTAGTGAAATCAGATTGTTAATTATATATTTTTTACTCGGGTAAGTTCACTCTTCGAAATTTTGATACAGAAAATGCGAAATCTCGGCCACTTTGGTACAAAATCTCGACACTTTAAGGTTCTCAAACTTTACCATTTCTTTTGATTGACAGCCGAGGAACTTTTCCAGGTTTTGACACTGACGCAATAAGACCGTACAGAAGCATAGAGAACTTGTAAAATATAACGCTATACTAGAAAGTGTCTGGCCCATAGTTACGCAACAGTAGATGGCTCAGGTCTGCCAAAATTGTACGGGAAAAACATTTTTTTTTGGAGTCAAGGAACTTTCAGAGTTTGAGAAACTCCTGAGTGTATCCTGGGGAATGAGAGTATTCTGTTGTACACCTGGGTTCCTAGGAACCCATTTTGAGAACCTGCATATTAAGGAACCGGTTTATGCGGCCCCTTCGAAGGACCAACAATCACTTGAGTCATGCGGTAGAGAGCATGCGGTCTCGGCACCTTAGATGTCTCTCCGAGGTCTCCCCGATGTTTATGCCGGGCACCCCTGTCCGGGCTTATCTCTGATTCGCTGCTCTGCCGCGCAGGACCAGTGACGGCCTCACAGCCCAAGATCTGGCTCAGGGGGAGGTGATGAGGGCAGCTCTCTGCACAGCCGTACCGCCAAAGGTGGTCGCCCTCCGGTCTGAGGTGAGCTTCCCACTGACGACCTCTTGCCCACCGGCCACGTGGCACCTCTTACGTAGCCCATTAACATTAGATTGGCTTGGCCTGCTCGGCAGAACATTGTGTGCAAGCATAAGGTCTGGCTCGGTTTTCGGTTTCTGAACTTGTTCCATGTGCTCTCCGGCAGATGGCAGCACTACCACTCTCATTGCATCCCCTTCGAGCTGTTTCGTCGTTTGTTTTTGGAATTTTATCGAGAGGGGACCCTCCTTGATGGCTCGCTTTTGGTTGACACGCACTCTTGCGAAGGGCTACCTGATTAATGGTTTGTATGTAATCGACATCATTCTGCTCGACTCCTATGTAAGCTAAGGCAGGCTGAGTGGAGGCTGTGGAACTAAGGACGACTGTGGCCTAGATCTCGCTGGAGCAATTTTTGAGAGTTTGACTTCCCGGCTACGAGATGCATGTCGTCTTGCAGCAGAAACACGCCTCTTCTTTAAGGAGCAAATTACGCTTCCCTCAGAACTGTAACTTCCCGTCGGAAAGAGAAAAGCTCGACACGAGTGTACAATGTATGCACTGCCCACAACAAAAGAAGTGAGGCAACACGAGACTGTGGATGGTGCAAGGTGGCTCTTAGCCTTGCACTATCCACACTCTCGCTCTTCCTGATTGTTTCCGACAGTACTGCACTGCAAGGAACTATTTAAAAGAAAACTGAAGCACTTTTCAAGAAATCTGAGTTTGGAGGAGAGCTCTATGCGGAGAGCAAGTCGTCTGCTTCTTGCGCAGGAGTTGTGGTGACATCAGAATGACACCGAGCTCTGATTGGCTTTGATTGAAAGTATGGTGGGTAGACCTCAATGCAAAATGCCTTGAAGTTTACCCACTATTTGTTTTTCAATCAGCCAATAAGAGCTTAGTGTTCTGACTTCATTGTGCAAGAAGGAGACAAACTTGTGCTCCGCATAGCTTTTCGTCCCGTGAATTCAGTTATCGCACTTATCTTGCGCAGAAGTAAACATAAACCTGATTTGTTTTTAAAAAGGGCTCGAGGTACACCTTAGCACTTCTTATGAGTCGTGAATGCGAAAGCACGCATGCCGCTCTTCGCTCCCTTCTTTAATCTGCGGCGTACAACGCGCTGACGTTGGGCGTGGAACGGTGAAGCCACTGCCTCGCGGACATGCAGTGCCATCGGGTGAGCGATCGTTCAAACTGTCGTGTGCCTTGCGGTGCGAGGAAGGAACAGACAGCAACGTAGTTCCCAGCGGAACAAACCCCTTGGTTTATTTCATGCGCCGTATATATTGCCACGCGCCGTACAACCGATAAGAGGTGAGCGAACCTGGTGATCAGTGATAACACAGTCAGGATGACACCACACAAACTGACGCGCAGCGGCCAATGGGAGCCTCGTCGATGCATGCCAGCCAATAGGACCGAAATGTAAAAGGTGCCGTTGGCTAGCTTTGCGCGTGGTTTCATTGAAGTGCCGTTTTGCATGGTTTCAAAGCTGATTACATTGGCTCGCTCCATGAGACAGTGAATGCTTTCGCATTAATATTTGTGCAGCGATTGCCGCCGGGTATGCAACGATCCTCTCTGCCGTCTGTTATCTGTCCAAAGCGTCTTGACGTCAATGACGGCATCCCCGAGCCAGCTTAGTGGCCAGCGCCCCGCTGATGACGTCACTTTTGGTTTTTTTCTGTGCTCTCACGCTTTCCTACCGTTGGCACGCTGCAACAGGCGGGTGTACGTCGAAATTTTAATTGGCTATTACGACGCTCCTACTAATAAGAGTGAAATAAAACTTAAGACACATAATTTTTAAGATGTCTACATTACAACTTTTATTGTTTGTTAGAATACGAGGACCTCTTCAGCTTCTCTTTAATGAACCTCAAAGAGCAAAAAGTTATGCTCGAAACAAAACTTGCAGAAAATATTTTTTTAAAGTGCCTAAATAAGACGATACCTCATAAAATAAATTTTCCTCAAAAAAGAAAAAAGAATATTCCACGCAATATTTATGTTGTGAAACACAATTCAGGTGGAGGTGTACTACACCCACGCCCCACTGTAGGAACCACCGATTGGTATTGGCCCACTAGTTTTGGACTGGCTGCTCGGCCAAATACCGCATGCAAGCCTGATGTCTCCTTGTCACAAGGTTCGGTTCGTTCAGTCTGGCATCTGACAATGCCTGCTGCTCATGTGAGCAGCGACACTGCAGCATCCGACACCGTATGCCACCGTCTGCTACTCCACCGCTGCATACAACTGTCTGCAGCGCCCGGAAGACACTTTCGTGAAAGCGGCATTCTAGCGTCCCCTCGTGTACGAGCCACAATCCAACGCAAGCGCCCATCAATGCACGCTAAAAAGCGTCTGAAAGGACTAAAAGAAAACACAAGAAAATTAAAGAAATGTGCAGTTCTTTGAGCTTGTCTGTTGCTGGTCTCCTTCATAGCATTTGCGAGCAAGGTGAGGGAGAGTCATGACACACAATCAAAATGTAACCTAAAATATTTGCTTTTGCAAGCAGGTGCGTTGCTCCACACCAAATCTTGGACTGGTGTGTCTGGCGTCTCATATCGCCCATGTAGGGAAAGTAATCCCAAAGGGGCAACGAGCGACGTCACGGGACCGCGGTGAGCGACTGCGGTCCGTCTGGCTTTGCAGGGCGTGGCATCCGGCCCTCCCCCGGTGCTCCTGGCCTCTGGGCTGGACGAGGCTCAGTGCAGGGACCTGGCACGCTGTGCAGAGCTGCTTGGCAGCAGCTGCCGCTCCTCCTTCTCCGAGGAAGGTGCGTGGGGCGGGGCTTCTCAAACCCTAGGACACCATCGTCCCCGCCCTCGTGGAGGGCATTTTAATTAACGGCACTGTTTTATCTTAGCCTCCCATCGACGCATAGCTACGATCCAGATGCTCCCTAGTATGTGCATTATTGTTTACGAGGTCTGTAAGCTTCTGCGCCGCTTTATTGCGTCGCTACCGAGACCGGGAGGGTTGCTTGGTTGTCAATTGATAGAGGTGGGCATTCCTCGATATCAAAATGTATGGATCCCAGCTTTAGAGAAACGTTGCTGTAGCGAGGAAGATGTGAAACTGCCTTTTAGATGTCACTAAACACATTTTTGTGTTCCTTTGTCCCCCCAAAATTATTTAACACAACACGTATTGCTGTATCTAATGTCGCTATACCTAGTAACTTTTCAACACAGTAAATGAAGCATGAACTAAGCAAAAGCTTTAAAAGGATGCATCTGCATGGATGGCTGCAGAAGAAAAAAAAAAAAAAAAGTCACTTAAGACTGTTTTTGTGTAGGAATGCAAAAGCATTCCTACATGCAGCGCATTCCTACAAGCAGCGCGCCAAGTCTTTCTTTTGCACACGGCGCTCCGGCGGTGACATTATGCTCCCCCACTGCGCAGGCACGGCGCACCCGTCGGCCTCACGGTTTCCGTGACGAAGCATCTGCATTGCTGTGCTTTTCTTTGTATTTTATTTCTGAGGCGAGTCTACTTTGACCTTGAGCAGCGCGTGCTTGATGACATTTCTATGGCCATCTTTTGGGCACAATGCCGACGCCGCCTTTTCACGTAATGGGACATATAAGGCTTTTGCCTTAAAAAAGAAATAGCTTGGAGCAGCAAGGTTGTACTTGAAGCACAATGATTTATGGGAAATCAGTAACTTTATACCCAGAAGATTCGTTATAGTGGTCATTTATGCCTCGTGGGGCCATATTTTGTATTTGTTAAACAGGATAATCCATGAAACAAATTTATTGCATGGTCATAAAAATGCATTGAACACTTGTCATCTGCGAATAGTAGATTTTGAGGTAGAAGCGAATAGTGATTTTGGCCGAATATTTTCAAATCGAATATTGAATAGTTTTTCTGAATCTTTCACTACTGTTGCACCATGCTTAAAGGAGCTGTGCAACGACTTTAACGTTGAAAGAGTTGGCATCTTCTACTTTTGACATTGTTCACCTTGTCACAAAAAACAAAAAGCACACCTCCTTCCTTCGAAATGTTGTGATTCCGCTGCGTAATCGCGAGGCAAAAATTAGAATATTCCCCGACCTGCAGCTGCGAGCGGCGGCCATGAGAAACACGCGGCGTGACGTCAATGGGGGTCTTGTAGAAAGATAGCAAGTTGTGCGAATACCTGCTCGATAAAAGGTAACTTTTCTATAAATCTTGTCGTTCCAACATAAATATAAATGCGTCAAAAATCTGGTATCATCGACAAAACTTTTATTATACGGAGTTTTTAGTGGCGCCATCTATCCTAGGTCCACCAGCCTCTGCTGCGTCGCGCGATGATGGCGCAGTAGAGGCTGGTTGCACTATCTCTCCACGGGGCGCGGTGCCGCCGGGGCGGAGATGCGCTTCGATAGCAAGCCGAAACTTAAAAACCCGTCGAATTTGTGCGGTTTTTCAGAAAGCCGTAAAATGCTTCGCGTGCCTTCTATCGTTCTGCAATTTGTTGATTTAGTGTTTTTCGACGATGCTGAGCAATTTTGGTGTTTCAGAGAACTCAGGCCAAATCGCTCCTGCGAAAACTACTCATCGCAACGAAAAAAGGCTTGTGTCATTTTGATCCTGGGCCAGGGGCCCATTCAGGAAAATTATTAAAGTCCGGGATAATTATGTTGTTAATTATTTTTAATTAACTTTTTTAATGTTGTGTTTAAGGGCATGGTTTCAATTAGAAAATTGCTCAGCATCGTCGAAAAACACTAAATCAACAAATTTCAGAACGATAGAAGGCACGCGAAGCATTTTACGGCTTTCTGAAAAACCGCACAAATTCGACGGGTTTTTAAGTTTCGGTTTGCTATCGAAGCGCATCTCCGCCCCGGCGGCACCGCACCCCGTGGAGAGATAGTGCAACCAGCCTCTGCTGCGTCGCGCGATGACTGTCGACTTTGGTTTTGAAGGACGAGTGATCTGTTTTTAAGATGCATTTCGATCCTCCACTGCTAGCGCAGGTATCCCCGCCAATGCGACAGGTGGCGCTAAATTTATTGAGGCGCACGTGGTGTGGGAGAAAATAAATAATTATTGAGTTGTTGCTCCTGGGCAACGCTGGGCATCAAAGGGCTGAGTGAAAAACCAGCTGAATTCATGAAGGTTGTTCCCAAGGTTCCACCCTTTCTTTATAGTATTCCTCTGGGAAAAAAATTTGACCACTAGGAAAAACCTTTACCGTCAAAGGGTTAATAACAATGATGGCAATAAGGCTTTGTGTTTCCTTCTTTGGTTTCCACAAAAAAAAAAGGAGGAAGCCGGCATTAAAGGCCTACGTTGGAGCTCTACGACACCACAATATACTTTGAAGGATAGCAACATCGTAAAGAAAGAGAAAGGTATCTCCAAAGTCTCGTAATGCGTGGAATGCAGTATTTAATATGTTCAAATTTGTTTAGCACAGTCGTTGCAGGGAATGAAAATTTTATTTTAATGCGTGAGCATTAGTACCCACATGACAGGCAAAAGCTGATGACGTCCGTCTGTGGACAAAACAGTGCAAAGGGAAGTGCACCGTGTACGGATAAGGAGAGTAGTGAGGGACAAAGGTGAGAGGGAGGCGACATCACGCGGCAAGAGCCAATGTGCGTGTGGATGCTGGGGCGAGTCTGAACTTGCAGGTGTGCGGAGCGCGTATGCCTTGGTTTGTGCTAAAAATGGAGTGTGAACCAAGTACTAGCGCTGGTCCAAGTAGGCGCCAAAAGAAGATGGATTGTGAACGAAGTTTTTGTGCTGAAACCGGTGGACAGTGAAAGCAGCGTCGGGCAGCGGATGCCGCTGCTAAGCGTGCAAGGCGGGCAAACGAGACAGAGGAGCGGAAATCAGCGCCTAGCAAAAGAAACCCCCAAAGCCGGCAAAAATTAAAGGAAGATCCATAGGTGGATTCTTAGGAAATGCGTTAGCACAACCCTCGGAAAATGCCTGACATCCCCCATCTGGGAAACGCTAACACTGACCCCGTAATGAGGCCAAAGAGAGATAGAAAAAATTAGAGGAAGCAAAAGAGAAAGCAATAACAGAAAAGTGAAGGTGTCGGTGTTAGCGTTTCCCAAAGGGGGACGTGTCTGGTGTTTCCCAAGAGTCATGCTAACGCATTCCCTAATGATCCACCAATGGATCTTCCTTTATTTTCTTCATTTCCCCGCCAAGTTTAGCAGAGAAGATGATGTCACAACGTCACAATATCACATGATACCGGGACTTGACGGTGCAATCCGACGTCGCACAACGTCAATTTTGCCGCGGCAGAGAAACTGACGCTGCAGTATCGAGTCGCGGTGTCGTATGTTACCCCAACGTCGCGTGATTTCTCCGCTAAACGTATGGCGGGGAAGGACGCAGGCACATTTCTAGGGGTTCCGTTAAAAGACATCACATTCTTTCAAATGGCAAGACACAAGCTGTCCGTCCTTACAGTGAGCCATCTGGTGGTGAGCTGCGACGAGCGTGGCAACTGCCGGCAGAGGACCCTCAAGGTGCTGAGTGCCCTGGTCACCGGCACCTGGATCCTCAGCTTCTCGTGTAAGTCCCTTCCTCGTCTTGGCGGCCACCTCGCCGGCATTGCCACAGAACTATGGTTAACAGTAAACAGCTAGCAGTAAAAAGTAAACAGCAGTAAACAATTCGAGGAAAGGAGAATCCTCTCAACACAAACACTCGCGATCCTCTGTTGCCAAACCTCCGACTTTGATTGTTCCTGGCAATGGACGGTCCACGCCAGTATGGTGCAATCCAGTCACAACGACAACGAGAAAACCCGAAAGTACAATTGTTATGACTGATGATCGTCATATTTAGACTGGATGCCCAATGCAGAAAGGCGTGGTCCTCTAGAAACCGGTCGTCATAAGCGGTACATCGTTGCATGTGGTATCGTTACAAGGGGATTGCACTGTACCTCTGAACATAGGCACTAGTGGATCCACGCAGCACCGCCCAGCATGCGTCGTTGACGCTGCGGGTACGTCCCGCAGCGTCTCGCAACAAGCACGATGCCAGCACGCGGCGGCACCAGAACGACTCTAGTTGAGCTGCGGCGCAAGTGCCGCTCGGGGCGGGGGTCTACTGAGGACGCCGTTGTACGCGAGTCTCGTCTCTAGATGGCGTCGCCCACGCTGCTGCGTCTTTCAACGACGGTCTCTCCCTACAGGGGTGGAGGCGTGCCTGCGGCAGGGGCGCAGGGCGGACGAGTTGGAGCACGAGGCCAAAGGCACCAGGCAGCACCCAGACAATGGGGCTCCCGCCAGGGCGCGCCTCCGCCGGGCATCCCATGTCGACCGGCTCTTCTCTGGCCTAAATGTGGTGCTCCAGGGGCCCTTCGCCCGGGGACCGTCAAGGGACGACCTGGCAGCACTGCTCGCCCTGGGAGGGGCCTGCCTGCTCTCGCGGCCTCCGCCGGCGGACACCGCCGGCGTGGTCCTCCTCGTAACGGAGCGGGAGGGACGTCCCGCTCAGCAGGGTGGTCGTCCGGGCGTCTTCAGCGTCGGGGCCCCCTGGCTCCTCAACTGCATCTCCAAGTTCGAGGTCAACCTTCCTGCGTAGGCCCCTCAGTCTGCGTTCAACGCGAGAAAGGAAGCGTCCGCCCTTTATTCACCGAACCGGTAAAGGATGAAATTAAAGATTTTCTGTGTCCAGCCTGTGCTCGACGTGCCGGACTGGGAGTGGCCATGACGTGCGTTCCGCGGAGAAGTGACCTGGTCCTCCCACCTCCTCAGCCGGATGCGCCTGGGGAGGAGTACTTGAGGCGTGCGCCGTACTAGATCCCGAACCGATGTGTGGGACCGGAGCGTGCAAAAGTTATTTGGGTAGTCCCCGCATTGCGCGTATTTAGGCCGTCCCGGGCGACTTGCAAGGTGCCAAAGGTAGTGTTCTGTTGCGAGTGAGTGCGTAGGTTCGGCATATGCTCGGGTTTTTACTTTGGAGCTTGAAGGCAGCGGGAAAGGAACGCATTGCGAAATCCAACCTGGAATATGTAAAATCCTGCGGTATCTTGGCTCTTGCAGATGACCGGTCCAATTCAAAAGAAAGACTAAGAGTCGTCGGTTGAGGACGGACAACAGTTTGCGGGACGACGTGTTTTTCTTCTGTTGCGTATCTCGATCGGATCCAGTGTCTGCCACCCGAATGACCGAGGAAGGAGCTACCGTCCACAAAACACTTTCGCACAATCCTTAATAAAGAAATTTTTTAAGTATGGCACGCTCGAATAATTGCTTTATATTTTTAATTTAGGAAAATGAAATTCCTAGCATGTACAGTGCTCACTGAACTCATCTGAAACACACAAATGGTGTCTTATCTCATGGGAGCATTATCCTGGCAAGCAGCCAGAGAACTGCTTCATGACGTAGCTCTCTACGAAACGGCCCGAGCTGGCGAGGCCGCTTGCTGGATTGTGGACGCCACAGCAATTTTTCCGGCTGGCCAGTCTCTACTTGTCTCCACCTCATTGCACAATGATGCATAGGGAGCTGTCGAAACAGTCAGTGATTGCATGATTCAATCGGTATTCATCTTATGTCTCTTCCGGATGAGGCGAGAAGGATAGACCGCCTTGCAAGCAAAATTGCCGCATTGTCCCCAATCCAGCAGCGATTTTAGCCTGGAGCAAGCGGCTTCCTCTGCTCGGACTGTTCCACAGAATGCTGCATCATGGTGCAGTTCTTCGACTGCCACCAGGATAGCGTTCCCATCAGATAAGACGCCGTTTGTGCGTTCCTGATAATTTTGGCGAGCACCAAACGCCGCACAACACAGTTTGCGCAAACGGAACATTAAAACTTCTTTTCGTTGTACAATTGAAATGGTGGTTGTGGGCACCAAACTACCTCTTACATTAGAGTCTGAAGTGACCACTTTCCAGTACATCAAGGGGAGAAACTGCTCTTTAAAGCAAAAAAAAACAACAAAAAAGCATGTTTTTGAAATTGTTTTTAAAGATTGACAGGCACTTTCATCATGTCATGAATTATTTTCATGTAATAAATATCTTTCATCTTGACATATTGACTTGAAAACATAGCAAAATGCATCTGTTGTTTTTCTTTTAATATTTCAGAAAGAACAATTTACGCACTTTCCTATTTTATGGAAGCCATATCTCCACTTGCACATATACAATCTTTGTCATTTTTGCGCGACACCGTTTGTGCAAACCCAACATTGGCACTTTTTCTCGTTTTACAATTGAAAGGATAGTTGTGGGCACCGAACTTTAACTCTTACATTAGTCTGAAGTGACCACTTGCTCTTTAAAACATAATAAAAAAAGCCAATTTTTTAAATTGTGTTTTTGAAGATTGACAGTACACACCTGTCAATCTTCTTTTTGAAACCCTGTTTCCTGCGGTTGTCTGGCCTCCACCAACTGGCCAGCTACTAGAGGACCTTGCCTTTATATAGGCGCAGCCCCCTAGCGGCGCCCCCGCTCGAACCCACGGAAGAGTGTGCGGTGGAGTCGAGAGGGGGCGTCTGCTGGGTTGCAGTCGGTAGGTAACCAAGTCACCCAGGACTTTATTCGAGAAAAGAAGTGTGACCACAAGGGCCTCCAAGGGGGTGAATGCGCGGCCGTGACCGTGCGTCAGTGCGGCGACTACCGCCTGGTTGTCACAGTAGACTAGTGTGCGCGGGGGCGAAAGAAGTACAGTCAAAAGCACAGCCCAGAGTTGGAGTGTACTTTCATCTTGTCGTGAATCATTTTCACAGAAATAGTCTCTCTCATCATGAAATATTGATTTGAAAACGGAGCAAAATGCATCTGTGCATGTTTTTCGCTATTTTTTTAGAACTATTTACACACTTTACTATTTTATGGAAGCCATATCTCCACTTGCACATATCCAAGTCCTTTTTTTTTTGTCTTTCTCTGCTAGGTGTATGTGTGAGGCATCCAATGAGGGCTATGACTATGTTAAAGGGATGCTGAACCGAAATCTGGATTCCACAAAACACGGCGGCAAAAGCGTGCGACGGGATGATACAAACACCAAAACATCACTCATACAGCGATATCTCAAACGGATGATCGTATTTTTCAAAAAAAAGGAGGCGCATTTGACAGATATGTTTACGTCTTGTTTCGCCGAGAAGGAGAGGGAACGGCCTCGCGTCTTCTCCGCCTTGCCGCCTTGAGGGGGCGAAGCGGAGAGAGGAGGAAGCGAGGTATCTTGACGTCACACGCCTCATCGGCCTTGTTCAATATCGACCTCTTTTTTCCAAAAATATGGCCGTTCGTTCGAGATATCGCCTTACGAGTAGTGTTGTAGGGACTGTAGCGTCCTGCCTACCTCTCCTGCATTTTTTTTTTAAATCCAAATTTCGGTTCACCATTCTCTTAAAGGTAAGCTGAAGCGGTTTTGTATTTGAGGAAACACATATAAATCGTAGATAATATAATAAGGGTGCAGGCGAGCTGGTGAATGTTAA
Organism: Ixodes persulcatus; assembly: GCA_013358835.2. Lineage (NCBI taxonomy): Eukaryota > Metazoa > Arthropoda > Arachnida > Ixodida > Ixodidae > Ixodes > Ixodes persulcatus. The sequence goes on from JABSTQ010009407.1 coordinate 55,549, forward strand.
GCATGTTGAATGAACCTGAGACTGGGGCAGAGATTTGAGTCGAGTTTGAGATGTCGTCTTGTCCTTTTCTGTTCCTTCGACTTATATGTTCATTTCTGCCCCAGGGTCAGGTTTATTCAACATGGCTAATATAAATCGTCTTTATTTGACCTCCCAAATCTCGAAATTATTTTTTTAAATTTGGTGCATGGAGGCTGCAGAAAATCATTTTCGAAGTACCGCTGAAGCCCTCCTTCCCGGAGCATGACGTCGCAAAAGGAGTTTTCATAATCTCTGCTCTCGCGCATCTTCAGCGCCTATCAAAGCCACGCACGCGCACTCTTGCTACTTTTAAAAAGGGCAAAAAAAAAACAAAAAAACGTCCCAAATGGTGCCAGTGCGGGGGAATATACCTGGCAAGCTTGCGATTGCACGCACGGCCCTCGAGCAAGACGCGCTTGGCGGCCAAAAGGTCCTCTTACGACGTCACGACTGGTCGGAGGCTTTTCGTGTTTTCTTGCGTTTAGTTACATCTTCGGGGAAAACGAACGTGATATTTAAATTCGCGGGATAAAACTACGCTAGAATCAACCTATATCTCATTTCTTGAAATAAGTGTTTCAGGTTCCCTTTAAATATGGCATCAGGGTTTTGTTAGATGCCTTTTATACTTCCTGCAATAAATAATTTTTAAACTGGAAACTGAAAAAGCGTCATAAAAAAATCTGGAGCTTTCATGTATACCTTAGTGCATTCCACAGAGCCTTCAGTTTACCGATATCTTTATTTAATGGTTTCACTATTTCAACTTGTCTTAATCCTCCCTTACTTTTTGCAAATGAAACTTTTAATATTCACAAGACTAATTAAGCTACATCATAACCAAGTACATAGTTATGATCAGATTGTAAAGGTAGATAAGCTATGTAAATTTCATTTGGATTGGATCACGTTATATAAAAAAAGCTCTAGAAGCAGTGTTGCCCCTGAATAGTTTTGATGACAGCATCCTAATTCTAAAAAAAAAAAAAAAAAAAGTTTATCGCTTCTTTGCTTGAGCAGCTCTGTACAACAAAGCTCAAACATTAGCCGAATGTGCACACGACCCCACAGAGAACTGTTTCCCTTTGAGCGCTTCCACAGTGAAGGAAAGCCAGAGCCAGGACACCTTTGCTATGCATGCTGGCTTTGCCACAGTGCACTTGCGCTTTGGGAGAAGCATACTCAAGATCCTGGTATAATTTTTTATATGCAAGTTGTGAACTCAAATTGGAAAATTATAAGTTGCCAGTGAGTTTGTTCATCTACAATATTGAGCTGTTTATTATGGTAGACAATACAAAAAGGCACATTTTTAAAATTGATTAAAGTGACTACAAGCAGTTGATTAGCACAAGGGGATTTATTTATACAGCGCACATTATTAATGATAATGCTAGTTTGTTATAAGTTTGTTTAATCCACCCTCCTACCATGACAACCAGGGAAGAAGTTTTGAAGATTCCACTACAGCATGTCCAAAATCTATACCTGAAAAAGAAAAATATTTTTGTTTTGTAATGTAAGCAGTGATAGAGTGCAGGCGAGCTGGTAATGAATTGACATTTTGTAACCCTGAGATGGATCTTCATCCGTCGTTTTTTTATTGTTCCCCATCTCAGGGTCTACAAGATGTCGTTTTTTTTGTAACTTGGAAAAAGCTTGCAATCACCATGTTCTACACTTCATTGCATGTCCTGGAGCAGCAATTTACGAACTTTAACTCTTTCAACAATCTATTCGAATTATGCTTTTGCCACTGTTTAAAGAGGCAGTGCAATGATTTTCAGATTTTGGTCAGTGAATTGCAGGAGTAAATCTGTCATTTAAAAAATAAAAGATTTCTTTTTTTTGCATGCGCTAGTTATTATTTAAAAAGAAATGAAACAAGTTGAATTTTGTGGTTACACCATCTTCCGAGTAATGTGCGCAGTGATGTAACGGGGAGGCCACACGACAGGTTCTGTCATCTAGTCCCTCAGCGCTCGCTCTGCGCTTGTCAACTTTTCAAAGTCTGTTTTTTGGGCACAACAGCACCCGGTCAACATCGCCGAAGGTCGCGGTGAGCGGTCCAAGTTGAGGCGAAAGACAAAACGCAGATGCAGACTCCGTTTGTCAAAAAAAAAAAAAAATGCTTTACCATGGGGAACCGGGTTCATTTGAACGGATGGGGGATACTTTCTTTGACTACAGCTAGATGGCGCCATGAAAACCTAATAAAGCTTCTGCTGATAATGCAAGGCTCTTGATGGATTTATGCATGCTTAAACGAGATTTCATTCAAACTTGACTCTGAGTTGTTTCACGACTCGCTAACTCACGAGTGTACTCCACCGATGATGTCACACCGTAATTCCCACAACTGCCATATGCAGCTGCAGATCGGGAAATAACCGGTGTTTCCGTTTGCGATAACACAGCGGAATCGCAGTCTTTTAAGGGGAGAGAATGTATTTTTCTCACTCGCACAAAGATATATTAAGAAATACAAGCTGCACATTCTTTCAACATTAAAATCATTTCATTGCCCCTTTAAACGGGCATGTTATCATTTTTGCAAAGCTCTTCGTACTTTGGTGCCAGGGTGGTCACAACTGATGTAGCACAAGAGCCCACTTTGCCATCTGGCAGGGGGTGCTAAGTTGACTTCTAGAGACAGATCTTGCTGTGTGGTAGCTAGTTGTATCATCTCTGCCCAAATGTTTCTACATGTCAATAACTGTACGGCATTACTTGAAGTTTGGCTGATACAGTACCATGTCCATTACGATTGCGCAGTGCTTTGTCTCATTAACCACATTAATGTCTACCTTGAAACTGGCAATCAATTGCATCTGTCAACCTAACTTGTTAGGTCCACATTAGTGATTCTGTCAGTTGGATCAGTACAACGATAACCTCGGCACTCTAATGAGGCTGCGGTAGAGCATTAAACAAAGCCAATTAGCACAGGTAACTGAGATGTATGAGAGCTGCACTTTAAAACATCAAAAGCCGCACGTGGCTCATGGTTTGTGATTTGCCTTTTCATGTAGCTGTTTTCGGCGAAAATACGACGACTTTGAGCTCCAAGTTGTAGTGTATAATTCAAGATCGTCACAGCATTTTTTGTCCACAAAAGCTCAACCACAAAGACTTGATTGCGAAGTTTGCTGATAAGGAGGTACCTTAATTCAGGTCGTCTTCCTGATTGCGAAGTTTGAGTATTCGGGACTCTGGACGTCTCTCTCGTCCGAAAAGACGCACTTGGAGATGCTCGAGTGGGGACTTCCGACCCTGCTCAGCCATTCCTTCCTAGAACGGAAAGATACGACACCCAGCCCAAGAATGAAAAGTTGTGCTACCAGTGACTTGCAAAGCTGTACGCACATCTCGTTAACCTTCTCCTTCTCCCCCTGCACCACACCTTCGACGGTGCCCTTGGAGGTGTTGCGGACCCAGCCTCTGAGCTCCAGCTCCTCCGCTTTCTCCTTGGTGCACTGAGTCAAAGAGATATGCGTGCACGTTAAGATGTGAGGGCAAGTTAGGTTCTTGCTTTTCTTTCTTTTCCGATTCGGCATACATACCTTGCGGAAGAAAACGCCTAGAAGTCGACAGGGAGAGAAATTAACCAACAATCGATGTTAAAAATATGTCAAGTAAGCAAGAGGGCAAGTAAAATGAAGTAAAACGTCGCTGCTCGCTGTTTTAGCGAACGCGTTCATGAAACGTGTTTCTACTACCCGCAGTTGTCACATGATTTCAGACAGCCAATGGGATGGGACTGCTGGTAGAATTTCGGAAAAATGATTCTGCCGGCTGCCGGCAGAATAGACACTGCCTTCTTTCTATGCACTAAACCATGCCAAGCTCCTTGGTATCTCGGCTGCACAAGCTGTCGCGTATCAGGAGCAACTGCCAAAACTATGAGCTTGGTCTACTAGCCTTCGCTTTGGTTATTAAGGTGAAATGGAGTACGTATATGGTAGAACTGATATTAACGAGGTTCAACAATGGAGAAGCACTCGGTTCCAATGGGGCTGTCCTCCGAGAAAGCATGCTCACGATAGTTACCTTGCACTCTTCCAGAGACCTCAAAGTGAGTATTGAACAACATCCTAAGCCCACGTGCTGCTTTCATCTGCTTCAATAAAACAGATCCATTTCAAATACGCGGCAATGCCGGACTTTGTGACGAAGGTTGGACGAAAAGGACAACTCGATCATACCGAAAATGGAACCGTAGAACTACAGTTGCGCCACGGTGACGACTTCGGGACTTCGGTGTCTGGAACGCGTCTCCGTCTGGTGTGTTTAGCGATACATCGAGCGTGATCCCCCAGGGGCAACAAATGACGCCACAGAAGCCGGAGTGTCATGTTAGCGCATGTCGCGATCCTGGCGGTTGGTAATAGAAAAGCTGGCGCGAACGTGAGTGTCGCTGTCGTTGTACGTTGCAACTCCTGGCTGCCGTAACTTCCATAGACTGTCAAGTAAGAGAGCGACCTGCAGCAGAACAGGCGTCTATTATACACACTACCGGTTCTGTGACACAACCGAGATCGCGGCCGGCGAGAGCATGACACTTTTATGACGTCATAAAGCCATAAAGCAGAAATCGAGGGACCCCTTTTTCGAACGCAGCGAGCACACCAGCCGGAGACGTGTTCCACTGGCGATTCCCCATTAGCACCATTAGTGTAATATTTTGTTAGTGCTCGTATTTAGTCTCGGTAAATCGATATCAGTCATTTATTTTGGTTCGACTCACTGATCTCAGTAGTTCAACCACGACCGGCTTTAGTTCAACTTTTGACCGGAGTTACCCTTTAATGCCCTTTAAAGATGGTGTCCTCCACGTTTTTTGGGTGCCTTCGCCTTCTCGCCTTTCTTCAGCCTCTGAGCGGCAGTGCTGAGCGGCTTTCAATCTACCTCTCAAACTAATCGATGGATTTGCATAGAAAATAGTCTGCCAACGTCTCGTCTTTAGAGCGCCTTTGCGGATTCATAAAAAACCTCTTACCTACGACAACTTAGCTACGAAGTTCGTAAAGTTACGATCATCGTAAGATGAGGCGAAAACGGTATTCACAAACGCGTTCTTAAGTGAGAGGAGGAAAGTTACGACCTCTTACGGAGAAACGACGACTTCCGGTGCTGTTGCTATGTCGACGGCGTCTTCGGCAACACGAACAACCAATCGGAGAGCTCGGCATAGTTCGGAGCACGTGGATTTTGAATAACAAACACAAGCTAACTACTCGTTGATAGTCAGCTCTGTGTATGTCCTGTTCTGTCTATGTGCAAATGTTTAGTGTTCAAGCTGTTTCTCATAAACACAGGCGGCCTTTCCACCACCACTTGTCTGGGGTTCGTGTCCGTGCAGTGATATAGCGACGCTAACACGATTTAAACGCTTCGTTGACTGCTACGAACTCGATCGCTACGAAGTCAACACAACTGTCATCGTTGATGAAAGCCCCGTGCCAGTCATTTGCAAAGCGATTTTGAAAGAAAAAAAACCGCCGCGGTGTTTTTCGCGTCCTCGGAGATGCAGGAGCGAGCCGACGTTAAAAAAAGATACGTTTGAACTACGAGAGTGTCAGCAAGAGCCGCGCGAATACCTGTTCACACTCGGAGCGGACGCGCGCGTTTGATCGAAGTGCTGGATTCGCTCTGTTAGACCACGTCTTAGTAAGCGCTTCGGGGCCGATCTCTTACGATTGCAACTCGATACTTACGTGACACTCGGCAAAGAAAGGTTGGACCCTCATCGCGTAGCTCCCACGAACTTCAGCTCGACAGTGACGTAGCGTCGTGTCACAATAAAAATGGCATATTAATAACAAAGTGTACATACCGTGTTGCGAAGGTAATCCACACGGCGTTTATTTGAGCTCTATATCACACAAAACGAGGCGATGGAATCAATGAGAGTCCCTTTTCGACGACAGCGTTCGTCACTCGACGACAGTGTTCGTCACCGCTGCCTCGGAAAACAAGGAGATCGAGATGAGAAGGGGAAGAGATTGACCTCTGAAATTAAGTTCAGCGATTAAACTATTCATACGGGAAGGGTCCACAAGGGTCGCGCGTGCATATTCCATTCAGCAAGCCAGCCGGTCGTGGGCAGACGGTCTTGGCGATGGACCGTCGGAGCAATGCCTCGCCGGAACAGCTAGGCCTATTCTGCCGAGCTCGCTTCGTCGGGGGGATCGTTGCCTTTGTTGCTTTTCCCGGGTATTTGTGGATCCAGCGTCCATGTTCGTCCTGGTCGATTTCAAGTTCATTTTCCTTTTTTCTTGCTGCTTGAAGTCGGGACGAGTGAGAATAGCACGTAGATTCCGTTGGTCGTCGCGACCAAGCAACTGAGCGACGCTGTCGGCCATGTTGATTTGATCGGAAAAAGTGCGTAAGACAGCTTCGGACCTGTCGTAGAATTCTGTCGTAACCTGCGCAAAAGTTACGACAATTTCGTTTCGAGAATACGGATTTTCTCTCAAATTTGTCTTACGCACTTTTTTCGTCGTAAGTTCGCTTTGAGAATCCGGCCTCTGAGAGCCGGAGCCGGACTTGTGTTTCTCAGGCAGTCCACGGACAGTATCCTCATCTTCGTTTTGCTTTGGAATGTTGTGGGCCCGGCCCCTCGCCGTTGAAAGTTGTCACACAGAAAGAGAAACACAGAGGATTTGTAATAACTTCACAAGACGGCAAGGCAAAAAAAAAAAAAAAAAAAAACTGAAATCGGCAAGGGGAAAGAGGGGGGGGGGGGGGGGGACAGGAAAACCATGAAATTTCGGGAAACGTTTCGACCCTTGCACCCCCCCCCCCCCCCCGGCTACGCCGCTGTAGACTAACCCATAGAGTTATTACAATAAACGCTAGAGGCTCAGCTAGCGCTATGTGTCTACGTGACTTCAGCGGATATATCATGGGTGATCCGAGAACGCGTCTTATTTCGACGGTGGCACAAGAACAGTCGGGGTTTAAAAACACCCTTGCGCTTCCGTGCCAATAGAAACGCGCTCTTTCGATCCAAGTAAACATGAGGGCGATGCACCCCGCTACGTGGATTCCGAGTCAAGAGGTCCAAAGCGTCAAGAGGTCCAACGAGTCAAGAGGTCCAATATTGGACCTCTTGACGCGTTGGACCTCCTGACGCGTTGGACCTCTTGACTCGCCGTGGATCTCTTGACTCGTTGTACCTCTTGACGCGTTGGACCTCTTGACCCATATTGGATCTCTTGACTCGTGCCTCGATGTGTCAAGAGGTCCAACGCGTCAAGAGGTCCAATATTGGATAGCTTGACTCGTTGCATCTCTTAGTGTGAAATATATACAGACAAAGGGTGTGAAATAAGTACAGGCAAAAAAGAGAGAAAAAAAAAAACTATGAGGGCACCTATGCGTTCTCTTACGATGTGAGAATGCGGGAGCACTACTTTTTCCTGAGTTGTGTTGCCGAAACGGAGAGCGCGCTAGTTGCGCGATCAGGAGGGCCTAGGTTCGAAACCAGGTAGGGGATGATTTCGTGCTCACGTAACCAGAGAGGTCACGTGACCAGAGGTTTCTTTTTTTTTTTTGTTTGGTCACATGACCAGATAGGTCACGTGACCAGAGAGATCACGTGACCCCGTATTCGGAGGTTTTTTTTTTATGTTGGATTCGGTGTTGGACGAATCACGGATTTTGACGACGGATTTCGCCGACGGCTTTTTCGCTGACTGAGCCAGGTAATGCTCACGCATTAAAAAAGCAGACAAGAGAGATGCTAAGAATAAAGGCGGAGAAGAAAAATGTCGGAAAAAGAGCAAAAAGTTGAGCTGTGAAGACTTCCACACGGCAGGGGGGATCTCACGAACACGGCTTTGATATATCGTTTCTGGCCGGTGATGTAATCAGTGTTCGTGCGTATGATCCGTGATTTGCTTGGTTTCTGAAGCGACAGATACGCGCGCACTGGGCTGTGGGGATCGCATGCTGGGCACTGGATTTGTAAATACCAAAATCATTGTTGTTATAAACTGTCAAGCTTATAGCAACATTCGTTTGTTGGGGACCTGAGTGCCTTCTCTGTTCTACCCCTGACCACAAAGTCGTAAATCTGCATCTCCCGTGTTGCTCTTCCCCGCAAATATCGAACACGTAACCGGAAAGGTCTTAACATTTCACGGTTTGAGATATCATTTTTTTTTTTAGGAAGTGACTACTTTTTGTATTTGACTATTTTGACTTCTACCATCAGACTAAAGCACTATTACGGCGTTTGACGTCAGGATAACTGAACATAGTTTTTTTTTTGTTTTTTCTGTGACATCATTTTCAAAAGTTGTAATAATTGTTTAAATTTGTTCACGTCGCGTCAAAATAGCTTCCTTGATATTTTGAAGTGCTCGGTCTTCGAAGAACTTAAAGATACAGTTGGCCTTGGCGCAGCGGGGCATGTAAAGTTAGTCATTTTTCCATTCGCCATGGCCTAGCACTGGACACGCTAGATCTATCGGCTTCAGAGATCGGCGTGCTCTTCAATAGACTTCAATCTCTATGACCCAATTTTCTAAAAATGATTGAGCAACTAACCCACCGTCTTACAATTTCAACCGACTAACACTTCGCGTAATTTCAACTAAAAATAAATGATATCAACAGACAAGTGTTCAATAATTCGTGTCAAGAATACTTAATCATGAAATGTTCAGTTTCATGGTTTATTTCACAACATTCTCAAAAATAAAGAGCAGTAAAGGAGTTACATATCGCTAGCATAAGTGTTTGTGGCTGCTCCGTGCTTTTGAGTAAGCCAACGGCCCAAATTAACCCGCTATAGCTTGCACCGGTCATAACGTTTCAAGGAGACAATGCTCGCATTCATTTGCAACACTCTATTGGACGCCAAGTGGCATAATTCGGGCTCGTTTAAAGACGCCCTCCAATTATATTTGAGCTTCTTCCCATGTTGTGTTATTTGCCTCTTTAGTGATTCGGTGAACTCAGTGAATAAAAACTAAAGCATAAAATAGTAGTGCATTATAATTTTAATAGAACATACGAGAACCCGGAACTGGACAAAGTTACCCAAGGAAGTATTTGCGGTTACAAATACTGAGATACATGAAAGGGAAGGCTAAACGTGAGATGCTGAGGTACATTTGTATTTTGTATCTCGGGAACTTGAGAGACACTTCCCTAGAAATGGCATAAAATAGTCCTAGAACAGAGAGACATGGAACACAGATATTAAGTACAAGTCCAAAATGTATTGTCCAAAATAATTCAAATAGGTCAAACAATAGCAATATAATTATAAAGAGAGAAGATAAAAATAAGGCTCGATGGACCTCTTGACGCGTTGGACCTCTTGACTCGATGGACCTCTGACGCGTTGAACCTCTTGACACAAATTGGACCTTTTGACTCGTTGGACCTCTTGACGCGTTGGACCTCTTGACTCGAATTGAACCTTTTGACTCATTGGACCTCTTGACTCGGCTGTCACGTGGCTGTTGGACCTCTTGACTCGTTGGACCTTTTGACTGGTTGGACCTCTTGACCATGAGCGCGCTACGTGCTACTGCAGCCTGCTGGCGCCACGCTACCGTGCAGGTGTTCCTGAGAAAGAGATAACACCAGCCGCGCGCCGTGCGGACCGTGCGCTAGACAGGTTGTGGTTGTGACCCGCGTTTGGGTCGCAGAAAAGCCTTTACTGAGCGTCCCCAATGGCAAAGCGACGCAATTCATCGGCGACAGCGTCTTCATCGGGAAGCCTTCTGGGGGCACGTCAGGATTACAGTAGGTCGTGGTGTAAACGAGCCTTTATTATTCGAAGGTCACATGCCTCTGGCTAAGCGGCGCTTTATGCAAATTCAAAACAAACACGACTGTCGACCCGCCCTTTAGTTGCACGCACCTACACGGACCGGACGTGAACGGAGTTATTACAAAGCGTTTAAATGCCGCCAAGAGCACGACTTCCGTGGGGAAATACTGCGCAATGAGCCACGACACCCGACAGAAACGTGGATCTGCGCACACGACGGCCTATCGCGCAACGGGGATTTTCAGCGCGTGCACGAGTTCTTTATCCACCGAGTACATGTACTTTATTTATTTACTTATTTATTTATTCATTTAAGGCCCTAGTACAAGGCTTTACACAAGAAATGAGCAGCTGAAAATTGCAATTGAAAAACATAATAACACAACAGTACCATCATATTTTGGAGGTGCGTCTGCCAAAATTGGCAAAAACAATGCGAAGAGCAACTCCAGCGCAAGAAGCAGAGTGACTTGCTCTTCGCTTCTTGCGCAGGAGTTGCGGTGACGTCAGAACGACGCTGAGCTCTGATTGGCTTTGATCGAAAGGAAAGTGGGTAAACCTCAATGCTAAATGAATTGAGGTCTACCCACTATTTCTTTTCCCAATTAGCCAATAAGAGATTGGCGCTCTACATCATGTCATACCCTGTGCAGAAGCAGACGAACTTGCGCTCCGCATACTGAGATGTGTACAGCACCTCAGGCACTGAGATAGATATGGGTCAAGGAAACATAAACAGTTTATTGAAAGTGAAGGGATATGTAACCATACAAGGGTGAAAACAAGCCAATCTCGGTGTTTTTTTTTTTGTTTTTTGGGGATTTTGTGATTTTGTTTTCTTCCATGTTTGACGTTTTCAAGCAGCGATGGCATCGGGAACGGAGACGGCTCGTCTTTCGGCTGTCCTCGGCACGAACTTGGGATGTTCGTGATTCTATAGCCGTAGGAATAATATGCCAAAGTTTCAAAACCTATACCATTATCTAAACTGGGAAATTTTCAATGAGAAATAAAATGGCGGCCAACGGGTGCTGGCCATATTTCTAATCGAAAATCACTTATAGATGCTTTGCGGTAGCTGGGCATGAACCTTCAGTTTTTTGTTTGCTCTTATTCCGTTCACTTCGCTTTATCAGGGCAGGTTATTGCCAGTTTAGATTCTACTGTGTCCACCTCCCCAGCATAGATAGGGCTTTGTTGAATTACAATAAACAAAAAAGCGAGAAAATTAGACGGAGGACGAGTGAGAGGAATGTACACGACAAGACTTCGTGGAAGCTCGTCATCGCCCCATTCAGTGACTCGTCCCCTCGGTAAGACAAGAGGTCAGCAAATGGCGGTAGCAATCTGGTACTTGTGCAAAGTGCAAAGCGTCTATAGCTTTTGAATTGGATAACTTCCAATTGTGTTATGTGTATGTTTATACAGCCGGAAGTTATCAGCCCCAATGGGCGTCTGCTGTTTCCGGTGAGAAATTTAGCCAGCGCAGTACCACTACTAGTCTGGGTTCTTTAAAGGGGCAGTGCAATGATTTTAATGTTGAAATAATTGGCAGTTTGCATTTTTTATATTGTTCATGCAAGCCCAAGTGACCGAAAACGCGTCACCTCTCCCCAAAAAACTGCTATTCTGCTGCGTAATCGCAAAACAAAAGACGAATTATTTGCCGATCTGCAGGCGCCTGTCGGGGTTACGGGAACTAAAATGACACCGTCTCTGGGGGTACGCGGAAGTCAACAAAACCTGTCCCCTTCCGCTGCTACACTCGCCGTCAGCCCAGTGGCGAACCGTCCTTTGTGTCCATCGCTCGCCGCGACCTTCGACGAGGCTAATCTTGTAAAAGTCGACAATCGCGGAGAAAGCGGCTGGGGTCTCTGAAGTGAGGGCCCAAGGGGAAACTACGTGAACCCCCACAGTACGTCACTCGAAAGTCGACGTGGAGAACTGAGAGACACTTTGACCTTCGATTTGTTTCATTTTTTTAAATAAGAACTAGCGCTCGCAAGAAAATACGGTTTTCTGCGTTTCGTTCCATAGGTGACGCAGATTAATTTCCGCAGTTAATTTGCCAAAGTCTGAAAATTGTTGCACAGTCCCTTTAACGTGCATAACGCTGTAGTGGAACACTACCGCACGCCAGTACAATGCTCATTCAGAAATCTGATTCCAACTAAAGCCCCTTGATGTGTTTCTCTTAGAATTAGCGTTGCCAATGCACGAGGCCCTTGCCTGTGCGGCCCCTAAAAGCAAAAGGCGTCGGAGCATTCGATTGCCCGTGGCATCTCCCGCACTCGCCCAACAATGGTCGTTGGTAAGAAAGGTAAAGTGAATTTTATCGAGGGATCTTAGTCCCACCCGGTACCACTACACTCTGGCGAAGTTCGGCAGTGTTGATTCGCAAGTTCCAGAAATCAAAGATGGCGGTCAAGAGGGGGATTGGTTCGCCGGGGGTACCGTACCGCGTGGTACGGTACCCCCGGCGCCCTGGCCAACTAGTTCCCAGAGTGCAACGCGCTGCCGTGTTGCATTCAGGGATTTATGGAAGTAGTCTAAAAAACCAACCCTTGTGGTTGCTTCGATCACCAAAACAACAACAACAAAAAGCGCCGCTGCAAGAAAAGAAAAAGTTAGACGAAATTTTCGTGTGCTTTGGGAAACGCAACCGCTCAAAAAAGAAGAAAAACGAAGAAGCCGGCTGGCTGGGTGTACAAAAACATTTATTTTTAACCAAAGGCACATTACAAAAAGATTAATCAGTGGAATAAACCATGGTGGTCTCGAGCAGTCTCGCCATCTATCAATACGAGCGCCAAACCCGTCCCGCTACTCGATTTGGTCGCCTGCGTCGCCGCCCGCCCTTGACCCTGGCAAGTTTCTTGGCCCTATTTCTTACAGAACGAGAGCTACGCTTTGCAATTTAACAAGAAAAACCGACCTGTGAAATACACCCTTGACGAAAAGTTTAGATTGCTACGGTCCATTTTAGATCGAGCCTGGTGACTAGGAACACTCTCTATATACAAGATGTCACAAAAAAAAAAAAATAGTTTTTTTTTTTGCAAGAATAAACTTGGCATCGCCGAACGCTCATTCACCGCCCAAAGGTAGGGAGGCCACAACGCGACGCAGCAGAGACGCAGCCCTCTGCTGCGTCGCGCGATGATAGCGCAGCAGAGGTTGGTTGCACTATCTCTACAGGGAGCGCTGTGCCGCCGGGGCCGAGATGCGCTCCGATAGCAAACCGAAACTTAAAAACCCATCGAATTTGTGCGGTTTTTAAGAAAGCCGTAAAATGCTTCGCGTGCCTTCTATCGTTTTGCAATTTGTTGATTTAGTGTTTTTCGATGATGCTGAGCAATTTTCTGATTTAAACCATGCCCTTAGACAACAATATTAAAAAGTTAATTACGCAAAAATAATTAACAACCTAATTATCCCGGACTTCAATCATTTTCCTAAATGGTCCCCTGGCCCAGGACCAAAACGCCACAAGCCTTTTTTCGTTGCGATGAGTAGTTTTCGCAGGAGCGATTTGGCCTGCGTTCTCTGAAACACCCTGTATATATATACTGGGTGATTCAAGGAGAGGCCAGGCTCTTTAAATCGACCGCAATATTTGGTTTCTTAACCTATCGCGCTATGATTTTGTGCAGCGTTGCCCACAGATGGGCATTTTTTTTTTTGTAAAATTTGCAAAGAGCGAACTTTCTTGACGAAAAAGTAAAGAAAGAAAAATGCTTAGCTCCTATGGAAACTCAGCGACGCCACCGGTCTTCAAACAACACGGCGCCGTTTAGCACGGGATACAAGAGATGGCGCAAGCGGTCGCGACGCCAACTGCCGCCAACGAACGAGCGTACAGCGCCGAGAGCCGGCGTCTTTAGCAGGCAAGGAACTGCAGTTCCTTGTTGTTACGCGCCTGTTTTTGTTTCTGCGACTGTCGCCGCCTGCGGAACGCTCGCCGCTTTTGAGTAGAAAAAATCGTCTGCTAAAGACGCCGGCTCTCGGCGCCGTATGCTCGTTCATTGGCAGCGTTCGTTGCGCCATCTCTTGTCTCCCGTGCGAAACGGCGCCGTGTTGTTTGAAGACCGGTGGCGTCGCTGCGTTTCCATAGGAGCTAAGCCTTTTTCTTTCTTTACTTTTTCCTCAGGTAAGTACACTCTTTGCACATTTTACAAAAACAAATGCACCATCTGTGGGCAACACTACACAAAGTCGTAGCGCGATAGGTTAAGAAACCGAATTTTGCGGTCGATTTAAAGAGCCTGGCCTCTCCTTGAATCCCCCAGTATATATGTGGTAATCTCAAGAACTGCAGTTAAAAAAGGTCGGCTACTTGCGGAGCATTACTAATTTCTCCTTTTAGGTGTAGAACTAAGATATATGTAACTGCATTCCTGATTAGATATTTGTTAAGTTATCAAGTCGCATACATTTCAAACGCTAAAAGTATCGCTTCTTCCTCCAACAACCAAATCTAACTACTTCGCACGGCGCATGAACAATGACCAAAACTTGCTTTCTTACTTGGGAATTGTTTTTCAGACGTGCAATGAGGGACAGCAGGACTTGGGCCGTCGAGTGACTGAGAGCTCAACAAAGTGAGTAATTGGGGTTGTGTGTATGTTTATACAGCCTAGAACTTGGTCTGCCTCAACGGGCGACGAGTCTCCCAGCTGTAGATGAGCAATTTAGCCAGTGCAGTACAACCGCTAGCCTGGGGTCTTTAACGTGCACCACGCAGAGTGTACACGACCGCACGCCGTAACTACTCATCCAGAAGATCTAAACGGGCAGGTGGGATTGACCCAGATCCCTGGTTCTGCAGCGGAGCTTTCCGCTCCACGTCTCCCGAGCTTGTTGTGCGCTAGTGTGCGCTAGCCTCGGCCACCGATACCCCAAACAAGGATTAAAGGCCGGTTTTTCAGACCTTTGCGTTTGACTGCGTTTGACTGCGTTGCTGCGAGAACCGAAACGATTCACAGCACATCTGTCTTACGTATGAAGCGTGGAATCCATTCCAGGACCTTCTGTCACGCGATACAGCAAAGCAGGAGTCCTGGGCTCGCTGCCGCAACGCTCAAACGCCGTCAACGCAAGCTGTGGTGACCGGTCTTACATCGTTTCACTTCGACCAATAACAAAAAAAAAAAAAAGAAAAAGTGCGATTTGGTTTGTTGGGCGGGTGCCGCTCAAGCGGCCAATGTGGTGGTAGGGCTGGGTGCCTTCATTGCGCTTCGCATAGAGTGATGCCACGGCCTGTTTCCTTACCCACACCCTCTTCCACCGCCATTTTGTTCCCTCATTGTTTCCCCGTGCGCCGGAAAGTGGCCTTCGTGTGCATCGGTCCGCCCATCCAAGGGGGAAAATGCTAATCCTCCCTCCGTGTGTTCCACAACGCTGCTCCAAACTTGTGAGATAAGGTGCTTGTTTCCGGGAGGGTTATAAGCCCCACGGATTATCGTCGAGAACCAAAATGGCTGCTGGTTTGTCGGCGAGTCGCGAGTGGTATTACGGCATCACCCTAGCAAAGCGCACATGAAGGCTCCTTAGGGTGGGCCAGGTGGGTTAATATTTTTTAATGAGCCATCCACTGGCTGTCGCCGCGAAGCGCCGTAAACGGGGGAAGGGATTAAAGCACGCCCCAGTGATACACCCGCTGTCTCGTAAAGTGCGACCCTTTCTCTTGAGGTCAAAAAAGTGCAGTTATCATTTTGTTTTATGTATATACGTATATCACTTTAAAGAGCTTTCCTTCTTGCCCCGAGAATGCAGCGCATGAGCACTTACGAACATAATTTGCCGGAGGCGTCCACCATTAAATTGCAAACGCTCCCCATACTTTGATAGCATCTTCGATCAACTCGCACCGGAATCGCCCTGAAACCTGGACGGTGCACAGCGCTCCTCGGTCGTGCAGCACGAAGTCGGTGCGACATCGAAGACAAACTGCGCCGCGGCGGTGCACCGCGGCGAGCTCCACCATGCGTCACCTCGCATTTTGTTTGTTTTTTCTTGCGTAGGTCCGCGCGCGGTGCCCGTCTGCTGTCAATTTCTCCTGTTTTTTTACTCGCGGATTTGGCGGTCCCACACGAATGAACATCGTGGACGTGATTGTCGGTGGGGTCACGAAGCGGGTGACAATTTCACAGGTATATGCTGCCCATCATTGTTGGTTCGAGAAAGAGAACCACCACATAATGGCCGTACCTCGGTGTCATCGAAACACCTCGCAACGCTTTCCACGAAGTTCATACCTTTCGGGCGCTCCTTGCCACCGCAGCAATCGACGGTAATCGCGGCGATGGTAAGAATATCGTCGTCTCGCTCTCAGAAGAGCTGAGGAATTAATCGAGTGCAGCTGCGAGGCGTGTTCGTCTTCGCAAGGTCGCCACCTCGACAGACTGCGCGTCTGCAGAGCGCGTCTGCAGCGGCGGAAACATGTAGGCACCCTAGCGTCTGCTATTCCCGCCATCTCCTCGATTCCCGCTCCTGGCCGCAATGCCTGATGGGACTGCACCCCGGCGCACCGTCGATTTTCTCGGTGCGCGTTGGGGCAACGAAAAGCTGCACCGGGAGGGTGCGCCCCCGTTGATCGAGGACGTCCGGTGCGCACCGGTGCACTTGATCGAAGACGACGGAGCGCACCTCCGTGCACCGGTGCGCACCGGTGCGGATGATCGAGGATGCTATGAGATGGACCCTCTCTACAATCTAGGGCTAGGCTCTCTGATGATGATGATGATGCTTGTGGCTATCCCCTTTGAAACGGGTGGTCACGTATGTCGTGTCCAAGCCATGTGGCTTTCACTTTCCACGCTTTCCTCTACTTCTCCACCAATTTTCTAGTCGCCGCTTTGTGACGTCGACAGTCCATCTATCTGTGGTGTTCCCTTGATCTGTACATGGATGGAAGCCCAGTGCCTGTGGTAGCAATGGTAGCACTAGGGCCGCTGCAGCTGGTCGACCGATTGCCGCTTGTGCGACTGCCGCAGTCTGTCTGTCCCGGCTTGTGTTGTTTTGGCTAGGCCCCTGGTTGTGCACGCTCCGCGCCTCATCCCATTCTGGTGTCAGGCCGGTGCAGTGAAGAACTAGGTGCGTGATGGTTTCGTCTTCCTGACCGCAGGCCCCGCACCGCACTGATTCTATTGCCGGATCGAACCGCTGCCGATATAGTCTTGTGCGCAGCGCTCCTGCTCGGGCCTCAAACAGGAGATGGCTGCCTAGACTGTTATCATAGTAGGCCTCCGGTCCAATTGTGTCCTTGTGAGCGCTATAGATTTGGAGTGAGGATTTCTTGTTTGCCTCCTTAACCCAGTGGGTCGTCTCTGCCTCTTTGACCCGTCGCCTCACCTCACTTGCCCACTTACTCACAGTCGTCTCCATGACTGGCTGTGTGAAGAATCCATACTTCTTACGGAGCTGGTTGACCCGCTTCGTCCACTGCGTCTGCACGCAGTTGACACTGATGTAGTCGAACACTCGCCTTGCCCACCGATGCCTGTCCATATGTAGAAGTCGTCCCTGGTAGGTTAGCTTGCTTGATGCCTCTCGTGCCTCAAACGTCGACCACCCGATGTCTCCTTGTATGGCCTCGATCGCCACGTTGCCGTGGCAGTTGAGTGCTTGGCGACCGACATCCCTCTGCCTGCGTTCTATCCAGGCTCGTGTGTCAGCCGAGGCACAGACGATCTCATTGGCAAACGTGAGCCCAGGCACATGAACAGCTTTCCACAATTCCTTGATCATCAAATATCTGTTACAGCTCCACATAATGCGCCGGCGTAAGATATTTTGCCCTCTCTGGGCTGCCTGTCGAAGGTGTGTTTGGTGTTCGTCACAGTAGTCGGGTCCATTCGTTAGTGTGACTCCCAGGTACCTATACTTCCCAGTCATCGTAACGTCTTCCTTCTGCAGCTGTAACTTATTATTTACAATGTCGTTCCCAGAGAACTGCACCACTGCCGATTTCTGAACATTGAACTTCAGACCCAACACGGACGATGCTTCCACGCAAATATCTGCTAGCCTCTGCAACGTGTTCATGTCTTCAGCCATGAGGACGAGATCATCCGCGTATGCAAGACCCGGTAATCTCCAGTGTGTCACGCATCCATCTTCTATGCGACGGAGTGAAAACCCTAAACCGGATGTTATTAATTTGCGCTCCATCTCTGCCGTGTACAACATGTACAGTAGAGGTGAGAGAGGGCATCCCTGCTTCAGTCCCCTCTTTACATTGACACGCGTTGAATGTACGCCTCCAAACGCGGCTGTAACAGTACCTCCGTCGTATAGTCGCTGTATCAATTCCGTCCACTGGTCAGGCATGTCTAGTCTTTTGAGGCAGTGGAACAGGGACCCATGTGGCACGCTGTCATATGCCTTAGCGACATCCAGGAAGCAGCATATGAAGTCCCTGTCTTCTTTTCTGGCTATCTCTACGATCTGTGTTAAAACAAAGAGGTTATCCTCCAGTCGGCGGTCTTTTCGGAAGCCGTTCTGAAGTTCAGTCAGCTTTCCATTCCCCTCTGCCCAGGCACACATCCATTCTTTTATCACGTGCGCGAACACTCTGTAGATGACGCTTGTCACGGTCAGAGGGCGGTAGTCCTGCAGCCGTCGCTTGTTTCCTCCTCGTTTCGGCAGCAGCACGATTCGACTATTCACCCAATCGTCAGGAATGGAGCTGCCCGAAATTATATTCGTGAAGATGCATGTGAGTTGTCTTCTACTCTGGTCGCCCATGCATTTAAGAATAGCCACAGGTATTCCATCCTTTCCACGTGCTGTGTTAGTTTTGATATGGGTGATTGCTCTGTCAAGTGCCATTGTCGTTACTTCCCATTTCGGCTCAACCGACCGCTCTTCTGATCCTGGCGGTCGTGATTCGGTCAGGTCACCTGGTTTTCTCGGTGTTGCCACTGGGTCTCTTGACTCGAACATCGATGTCAGATATTCCGATAAGTATTCCGCTAAATTCACTACATCTTTCCCTGTGTCGTCCTCCAAGACGGTCGGTACAGGGTCCCTACTGTCCATTGACCTCACATATCGCCAGAATGTTTCGGCTGCGGCTTTACCGCTATCTTTAAGTTCTTTTATTTTTCGCTGGTCTGCCTCTGTCATCTTGTATTGTATTAAAACTTGCAGCTTGTGTTTTAAAGTAAGGAACTCGTTCCAAGCCAGCTCCACTTCTACACTGTTTCCTCCCTTGACAGCGCGTCGATGAGCCTGGTTGGCTTGCCTTCTCGCATCTCGCGCTGCCTTCGCCTCCGCATCCCACCAGCTATTGCGCCGAAATCCGCCTCGTGACCGTCTCTGGATGGAGTGTACTTTAATTAGATGTTTGAGTTCCCTGATAAACTCCTCATAGTTCGTCGCTGAAGCCCGTCTTGTGCTGGCTTCGAACTCCTTCGCCACGATTTCAATGGCGCTCACAGGTAACACAAGTTCGACAGTCTTGTATTGTTCCTTTTGTGGCCACTTCCATGTTGAAGACGAAAAGTCTACCCTCAGACGGTTATGATCACTGCCTAAACTGAATGTTCCATCTTCGTCTATTTGCATGCTCTGTAGTTTACGTCCAAGTGCACTGGAAATTAGCACGTAGTCAATACACGTTTTGCTGTTCCTTGCGCACCATGTGAACTGTCCTACACAAGTCTCACGGAGGTTGATTATTTCCAGGTTTAAGTCATCCACCAGTCCACGTAATAGCTTTCCATTACCATCTTCTTTTCCGTCCAACTCCTCTAAATGTCCGTTGAAGTCTCCCATTATAAGTACTTCCGCTTCCTGAGCCATGCGCCTGGCATCTTCCTGAATGCATGCGACTAGCTGCGAGTTTTCCTCGTGTCTGGTTCCTTCCACAGCCATGTAAACCACGCATACATTCACTGGTATTCGCACAATCTCCCCGGTTATCCAGAGATGATCTGTGCATGTAATATCTTGCCTTGGATGCCATGCGGAGTCAACATGCCACAGAAAACCAACGCCCCCACCTTTTCGTTCCCCTCCGTCCCGATTACAACCCGCCCAGCACCATCTAGGGTGAATCGGAGGCTCCTCTAAGCCACGTAGATGCGTTTCTGCAACTGCAAAGAGGGAAATGTTTTCGATTTCGAGCATCTCGTATAGTTCTTCCCATTTTGCCTGTCGCCGTGCACCCTGAAGGTTGAGAAAACCGACCACCACTAGAGCAGGCATATTCCGCTTGCGTCGTCGACGCTTCTTGCGCAATCTGTTTCCTTCGTGTACCAGTGTTAACGAGTCTTGATTTCGATTCCTATCGTTGGTCCGCCTGGTCGTATCACTTCCTAATCGCTGTGCCGGAACCGCTGTCCCATCATCGTTTGGCTGCCCATGCCATACTGTCCTTGCGGGTGATACGGCCATGGGTGTAGCATGTCCGGATATTGGGGTGTTGGTGTCTGTGATGGCGGCTGCATCTGGTTCACCGGTGTCGGCAGGATGTGGGAGTAAGGATATGTTGTGTACCCTCCCATGACAGGGGTTGCTAGGAGCTCTTGATGGTGGTGATTCCCTTGGGACCGCAGGTCGGTCATTAGATAGTCTTGGTACTGCCGCGTCCTCCTGTTCGGGTCGTGCACTGGGTCCAACCGTGGGAAGTTCCGCTGGTAGTGTCGACAAATCCGAACGTCGTTGGCGTGCGGTACCTGCATACCTCCCGTTTCCTGATGCACTCTGCGTGGTTCCATGACCGGGGAAGTAGCACATGGTCCTCCATATCCGCTTCCTGGTGTGTCGACATTCTGCTTCTCTGCTGTCGAGGACCATTGGTTCAGATATCTCTTGGTTTTTGAAGGAGCTTTCTTCCATCGCACCCCTAAAAAACGGCGTGCTATAGCTCCTAGTCTGTCTGTCACCATTCGTAGACCTTCTTTTTGGTAGTGTAGTCCATCCTTCTCCATTGCGTCTTCACCTCTCAGGTCTCGGCTTAGATCGACGAACCTGGCCTTGATGTCCTTGCACATCTTTTTTAACTTTGCATTTAGAAGCATGGTTGTTGCTTGAATTCCCTTGCCTCTGCTCTTGATTTCCGGGATTGAGCAGACGACCAGTGCATCCTTGCGTTTTGTCCACTTCAGTCTCAGGCGTTCCGCAATCGCATCGTTCACCCCCACATGTAAGATATACATTCGGGGTACGTTACGCGACTTCTCTTCATATACATCAATTAGTTGATGTACCACTTCTGTTGTTCCACTTCTGTTGAGTATAACTTCCATAGATCGAGAGTCCCCTACTAGATCAGCGAGCGGGGACGCAAATCGGGCAACGTTACTATCCCCGGCCACGATGACTTCCCGCTTCACTCCTTGTGGAGGTCGTATCTGTTCTTTGGAAATTCCCTGCTGCGGCTGTCGCTTTCTTGTTTTTGCAGGATAGTGGATGTCGCCTGCCTGACTGGATCCAGTTATCACTGCGCCGGGAGCTTCTCGGCTCTCTGCTACTTCATGCACCAAGTTTTGCTCGCGCTGACTGGAGACTGGGTCTCCGCTGTGGGGACTCCCTATAGGCGAACTACTCCCTTGTGTTCCGGTCACGTGGCCCGGACATGAATCTTTGGGCTCGGGCCCCGGATCATCACTCTTATCTTGCTCTCTTCCATTGTCTCCTGTGTCATGCTCGCTGTTTTCTTCACAACTCACCATATTTATATTAAGACCGATTCCATCTTGAGGGCTGTTCAATGTTCTCTAGAGAACTACGCTGGCGCCATCTATGCGGTGACCCTGGAACTGCATTTTTCTAGAGCGAAGGTTTTGCGTTATTTGCGAGGTCAAATGAGATATGGTTCTTGGGCTTGAAAAAAAAAGTTTTCAAATAATGCCACCCCCCCTCCCCCCCCCCCCCCCCCCCAAAAAAAAAAAAAAAAAACTATACGCGGACCACCAAGTGGCGGTCTCCTTGGCCATGTTCCAAAATTTACTCGATCTTACTCCAGTAAGGGTTTTGTACCTTGGAGTTTCAAAACCTTCCCGCGTCAAGCACTTTTCAATCTGTGATGTCACGTGACACGACCCGCCGGAGTAACTCGGATCCATTTGGGTAAGATTCGGAACACAGCCACCTTAAAGGGGCCAACAGTATTTGAGCGTCTACTTTTTTTTGCGGTTTCTCCACGCTAGTGGTCCCGGAAACCCAGTCTCGCCGAGGGAGGTGGCTCCTAGAGCACTATATAGCTCCTACGGAGCAGAGTAGCGCAATCCTTTGATCCGCGTGTTTTGCCGACAACATGGCCGACAGAGCAGCTCGGCGCGAGTCACGTGGTACTCAGGGTTCCAGGAGGCGGCCCGCCCTATGGGAGAATACATGGAGATCGACGCAACACGGCTGATTAAAAAATAAACGGCGAGTTCACACTTTTCAAAACTAGTCTGTCGTGAAGTTAGTAAAGCACTAAACATTTTATCAAAGTTTTAATAATATCGGATGCGTGTGCAAATTTTGAGAAGGCAATTTCCAAGGCAATGGCGTTTGAAGCAGACGATTCTTGCTCGCAGCGGAGGTGGGCTTTTTGGGTTGGCTGGAGCGGGTCACGTGAACGCAGTGACGTCGCCGCGTCGTCTGCTGCATGATGCCGCTCATGCAATTTTTAAAAACAATTACGTCCTTATTTGGCACACAACTCAGCGCAAATTATTCTAAAATGTTCCTTTATTATGTCAAAAACTATTGTCGTTCCGTACATCTCCACAATATTGAAGAAACAACGATTTTCTCACGTTCCCCATGCATTTCTGACCGGAGTTGGAACCTCCGGGCGTTCGCCGCTAGTCGCCAAGAGATGGCGTTCAGGATTGCGCTACTCTAACGCTACTCTGCTCCGAAGGAGCTATATAGTGCTCTAGTGGCTCCGGTGGCGGAGTTGCGGCGGGAGACGAGCCCTGACGAGCCTTCCGCGGCTGTCGAAGCGAGGCAGAGACGCGTCGCGGCGCTTGCGTGGTGTGCGCTCGTACGGCGCGACGCCCAGCTCCGCACTCCTTTTCAAGAATTCGGCGCTCAAAATCCGATAAGCCCGGTAAATTCATCGATGATGGCAACCCGATTCCAAAGCTACGATGGTTGCAGCGAGGCCTAATGGCCGACCGGGCCGACGGGCTATCAACCAAACTCGCGTCCAATTGGCCAACCGCTTTGCTCCAATCGCTAAACTGTTCCATTTTACGTCATGAAGCGCAATGTTTTGCTTATTTAAAGTTGTTTTCTGCAATATTTAATTTGCTAATAACTCACAAAATATTGCGAATTTCTGTAATATTTTTTTCCCTCGGTGTTCCTGCTTTCATGGAGCTCCGTTTCAGCGCGAACTTCAAACCAGTCAAAAAAACTGTTGGTGGGCCCCACTGATCTCAATGACAATTGCTGGATCGCGTTTGCCCGCTCCGCGAATGCGGTCACTGGCGGCCATCTTTAGGTAGAGTTATACCAGCCGAATGCAGCTCCGGAGTTCATGGTTGGGCCGATAGTTGGCGCCGCGTCGCTGGCTTCTCTCTCGTACGTCCATCCAAACAGCAGATTCGTCGGTCTCACGCCAGACTGTTTTGCCGCTGTGCTTTTGAGCGCTGGCGTCGTCCTGGGCTCTCGACCAATCAACAGCTTTCAGTGTGAGGGGCAAACGACCGTTTTCTTTTCTTTTTGTTTGCGCTCGACACTCCAAGCTTTCAAACCGTTCCGCGCGTGTGAAATCGAAAGTGTAGAATTAACGGAGTACGGATCGCTGCGCATCTGCGCACAGAAAATGATTAGAGGGATTAGAGACGTATCTAGTTTGACAGAGATTCTGCCGAGTCTGTTGCGTGCCTCATGACGGCGTATTACGGAGTCTACTGCGCGGCGAAGTGGTGTAACAGTTCTTAAAAACAAAAACTCAGAGTGCTCATTCTTCCGGTTCCAACAGACGATAGGTGAGCCTCTATATCAAACCTTTTTGTCAGCGTTCGAAACTAGAAGCATTGAAATATATGATCTTTCTCAATCTTTCTATTGCAGCATCGAAATGGATTGCGTATGCAAATCGCCAGGACTTCGGAAGCCTGCCGATGAGCAAGCTGCGCCAGCGTCGTTAGTGCAGCGAGCACGCCGGCGGTACCGTGTTTGCAAGCTGTTGTATTATTCGTTTGCGGAAAAACGAGTGCCCCACCGTTCTTGTTACGAATCCGTTGCTGCAAGGACTGGTACCTCCACGTGAGTTGCTGTCAGAGCAATCTTCAGTTAATTTGACAGCTTCGTGTTTATATCTTAGCATAGCGTACCTAAAAGCACCCACAGTCAGATATATAGTCCCTCCAAAACATTAGTTTCTTTTTTCTTCTTTGCGTTGTCAATTAGCGAGTTTGTTTATGATTTATTAATCGATTATTCTTACGCAGCTCGTCTGCAACCCTGCCTTGAAATGCAAGCCTTTTGCGTTATTTCGGAGTTGATTTGTTTGTTTGGGTATCAGCATTTTTGTTTGTAGGTGTTGTTTGTAAAGCCATTCAGATAATTCGATGATAAGTGATGTTCTGTTAGTTCGTACATTAAAGTAATTAATTTCGTTTTACATCTTTGACAACGTTTACTGCCTACTGCAGTTCTTGGTTCCCCTTGGAGGGCGATGGACTGTCAACTGAGTTTGTAAATACGTACTTGAAATACCGCAACTCATTTAAATGGTGTTCAATAAAAAATACATTTGAATGAACGCACTGTTTCTGTTTTATTGCACTGAAGCGCATTTGTTGCGAAGTGTAGCGCGCGCGGCTCGTCACCTCGATCGGTGCCGCGCTGGCCGCTCGCAGCGGCCAGCGCGACACCGATCAAGAAAGTAAGCAAAACAAACCAAAAAAAAAAAAAAAGGAGCGGGAGAGAGAGGAGGAGGAGGCATGGGGGGGGGGGGGGGTGCACGCCAACGACATTGGTGGCGCCATCTGGCGGTCTTCCAATATTATATTATATTTTATTTTATTTACGGTACCAGAGGCACTTCTCCTAGGAGCGCCCGCCCTGTTTTAAAAAAGTTTTGGCCCATCTGACTGACTGACTGATTTACTTTTTTTCGTCTCACGCCCTACTTTCTGCCACTCGCGCCTTGTGGCGCTAGTTTCTCCTTACCACGGTGGAGGCTACAGCTGCACTCGGCGCCCAGTCCCCCAACGCAAGGACGTTTAAATAGGGCAGGAACCCGGCATGACGTCATACCCAGCGACAAACAACAATGTTTACTCAGGCAAGCGGTCACATGTGAAGCTTATAATTTTCTGTATTGATTGTGGCACACGTGGCAAGCTGGATAGGTTTTTTTTTACAATCCGCGAAATAGAATGCTGTGTAATCACGCGAAAACTGAGGGCACTGCACTTATACAGAAGGTAAGCTTTGTTTTACTAAATACATTACCAGTAAAGTGTTTGTTTTTTTCCTGCGAGCGAAGCGGAACATACAAGTGCGAGCATACTGCCCTGAACTACACTTCCAGTGAACAAGTGCACCATCCAAAGCATCGAGCTCGCTTTTATTGCTTATGGTGCGCTCAAACCTTTGAAAACACAATTATAATTAATTCCGTTATTTCAATTTTTTTTATTAAAAGCGCCTATGTGTGTGTGTTTGTGTGTGTGTTTTTGTTTTTTGCGTTCATGTTCCATTCTCTTAGTTATATAAGATTTTTTACAGAAGTCCGAGAACCATAGTCTGTTTCATCATAAGTATGAGCCGCATAATCAAAAATGTAGACAAAAAAAAAAGAACACGAACACGCGAACACACATTAAAAATGCAATATAATGGCGCATTCAAAATTATTCGTTAGTTTTTTAGAGAGCAGCAGTTTCGTAAGGGGACATTGTTACCCGTTGAAGGTTATAAAAAGTGCAGTACAACTGTTAGGTCAGGGCCGTTAACGTGCATTACGATGTGGTACACGATCGCATGACGGTAGGATGCAGATGGGCGACTGAACCCAGGGTCTCTGCTAAGCCCCTTGATAAAGGCGTTTTTTACAAGTACCGCTAACCATTATTGTGGAAACGCTCAAGACACGCGCCACGAGCGGGTGCTCCGCGGCCATTCGCTTTCAAGGGTCAGTTATTTTAGTGCTGCGCCGCCATTTGCCTCCAAGGGCCGCTCGAGACACGGGCCTCGTGCACTGGCCCCTTTGAGGTTATTTGAAAGACCAACGCAAACACATCGAGGAGATTTAGTCGCTACAGGTTCTGCAGCGTGAGCTCCGTGCTTTGAACGGAGCTCGCGTTCGAGCATTTCTCCACGTGCTCTGATCTGCGGTGCCGCAACACACTCGGCCAACGATCCCCCACCGCGCTTGGTTTAGCTAAAGCCCCTCTATCCTGGGAAAAGTGGCGCCATTCATTGATGTAAAAATGCTCGAGACACGTCCCTCGTGCCACTTCTGGGAGATTCATGGCGTCTGAAATCTTGCTCAGTGCTAGGCTGTGCCGCCCTCACCTTCCCAAGGGCTGCACGTTGCACGTGCCTCGTGCATCCACGAAACTTGCGCTGCTTCTCAAACATGAAGGGGCTTTAGGTTTAGCTTTAGGTTTAGCCTGTGAGCTAAACCAAATGAGCTTCGCTTAGAGTATCAGCACTTTTTCACCCAATATTGTTGTGGGTTAGTAGTTAGTAACAAATCAAACGCAGCTGCCGATCGCCATGATTGAAAAGTGCGACTTCCTCAGCACTAGTTTTGGTGTCAGGAAGCTCACGTAATATTGCTTTGCTTTGTCGCGACTGTTTGAACATTTGTGGAGGACGGAAAAGCGTTACCTGTGATTTCAGATAAAGCTTCAGATAATTGACCAGCCATCATTTTAAGCACCAAGATGTGCATGAAGCATAGCTTATTTTGTGGCTCTAGTTTAGCCCAACACCGTGGCCCAACCGCAGAGGCACAGAAAGAGAACGAACAGCTTGACCTCGCGCTCTTGGCGCTGCTTCAGTGGCTTCATCTGCTCGTAGCGTTGGCTGCGCTCCGAACTAAAGTAAAGCAAAGCAAATAGTCAGAACTTAGGGTTTCACAAGCCAAACCAACAAAAACCACTTAACACGCCACAATAAAAAAAATTGCGGGTTTATTTTCACTAGTTGGAGATCTTTTGACGTGCAACCGAAATCTCAGATTGGCTTCCGTCGGATTGCGGCCACCTCGGCCGATATTTAAACCTGACAAATATAGATTCATGGGCCAGCGCGTCGGCTCAGAGACACTGACGATTTAATGTGTTGTGTTCTGTTTTAATATCACTGCCACTTAAGAGCCACTGAGGTGGTTTTTGAAACAAAATATAGCCGAGCCATTCTGACAAGCATAGTTTGATTGCGAAAATTATTTTTGCAAGTGATAAAAACATTAATATGTTTTCGCATACGGGATGGAATCTGAAATGGCAGACTGCAGTTCATGGCGCCCATTTCATTTGGATCGCGTCGGGCATGTGTACCGACGCACAGTAGAACGCGCGCAAAAGTAGCTGTGGTGCACCCGCAGCCTCGAGCTCGCGCTTGTTGTTCTGACATCTCTGGCTCGCTCACTGCCGGCATCCAGGCACCTGACACCCTGGAACTGCATTTTTCTAGAGCGAAGGTTTTGCGTATTTGCGAGGTCAAATGAGATATGGTTCTTGGGCTTGAAAAAAAAAGTTTTCAAATAATGCCCCCCCCCCCCCCCCCCCCAAAAAAAAAAAAGAAACTATACGCGGACCACCAAGTGGCGGTCTCCTTGGCCATGTTCCAAAATTTACTCGATCTTACTCCAGTAAGGGTTTTGTACCTTGGAGTTTCAAAACCTTCCCGCGTCAAGCACTTTTCAATCTGTGATGTCACGTGACACGACCCGCCGGAGTAACTCGGATCCATTTGGGTAAGATTCGAACACAGCCCTTAAAGGGATTGACCGGTCAAAACCG
This sequence comes from Ixodes persulcatus, assembly GCA_013358835.2. Classification (NCBI taxonomy): domain Eukaryota; kingdom Metazoa; phylum Arthropoda; class Arachnida; order Ixodida; family Ixodidae; genus Ixodes; species Ixodes persulcatus. The sequence continues at coordinate 83,296 of JABSTQ010009407.1, forward strand.
GAAGTACTTAAGTTTTTGCGCTCGTTCCGTCGAGGAAGCCTTCATGTAGACAAACATCCTTTTTATTATGATGTATGATATCCCGTTATTAATATATATCATAATAATATTTTATTATGATGTATGATATCCCGATATCCCGTATGTACGAAACTGCACCCAGAATTTCGCCAGTGTCCAGGGCAGACATCCGTAGCTGCTGCGCGACGTCACAAAACGCAAAGGCTTGTCGGATGGTCGGGATAACAAGCGTTGGTCGATGGATGTCTTGTATTTCGTTTCGAATTATATAGTCACCTAGGCTGTACCCTACTGAAATATGGTTCTTTTAGCGTGTGCAAAAAAAGTCAAGCATTTTAGCAGGATATTATCGAAAACAGCCATAAGCTTCGAGCAAACACAACTGTGACGGCCACCGATTGAACTAGTAGCGCTTGCAAAGCAAAGGATGCAGATTTCGTCTCTGAAGCGGCAACTATACACCTTTTCCACAAGCGCGCAGCCATCTTGAATATCGTCACTTCTGGTATGCGGTAAAACATCTTTTTGATCTCTCCCCGAAGCTAGAAGGTGTTTACAAAAAATGTGTGATTGTCACACATTCCTGATTTGCCTCAGTTATATTTTCTCGCATATTCCAGGTTCAAACGTTTTATTATTTTTTCGCCCCGCATACCAGATATGAAAACCACGTGACTGAGAACGACAGGAAACAGAAAAGGTCTATAGGTACACGAAGCGGCACCTGGGTACACATTTCGGCGGATCCACTGGATCGGTGATGAGGCTGCGGGTCGTTCCCTCAGAGGCGATGTCCGCGGGTCAAAGGCAAACGGCGAATCGTTCAAATGCATGTCGTCACTCGACTTAGACCACGCTCTGTTTTCACATGCGGGTCAAACAAAAATTTGGCTGCACGCGTGCTAAATACGAGGCATGATCAAAAAGTTCCGGGACTGATTTTGTTGCGTAGAAAGTGAGGGCAGTACAGTGATGCGCGCTCAGTAGTCGAAGGAAGGGACCTTCGCGTCTCATTATACCAAAGGGCGTCGCTCTCTGAACATTTGGAGCTGCGCTACACTAGTTTGTCTGACCACATGCACGAGCATGATGGTGACCTTTCCATAGACTGCAAACCAAAGCGAAAACGAACATCAGTTTTACGTCAAACTCGGCAAATCTAAAACAGAGACCTCTGAAATGATTTAGAAGACTTATGTCAAAAAGCAGTGAGGTGTGCGAGGTGTTCTGAGTGGCACTCGCGCCTCAAGAATGGCAGAACGTCACTGAAGTCGAGGAGAGGGCGGATAAAGTCGCCCCACCGCTCTTCCGTCTTCCAGCGATGTTCTCCCGTTCCTGAAGCGCGAGTGCCACTTAAAACACCTCGCACCCTTCACTGCTTTTTGACATAAACCTTCTAAATCATTTCACAGGTCTCTGTTTTATATTTGTCATGTTTGACGCATAATTGATGTTAGTTCTTGCCTTGGTTTGCAGTGTATGCAAAGATCGCCATCATGCTCGTGCATGTGGTCAAACAAACTAGTGTAGCGCCGCTCCAAATGTTCACAGAGCGACGCCCTTTGGTATAATGAGACGCGAAGGTCCCTTCCTTTGACTGCTGAGCGCGCATCACTGTACTGCCCGCACTTTCTACGCAACAAAATCAGTCCCGGAACTTTTTGATCACCCCTCGTACAACTTCTGGTACCATTTCCAGGTGGTCTAGCTGTTGGTTTCGGTTTCGCTGAATAATCAAATTGATTGATCCGATTTGGGCGAGGAGTGGATGGACGTAGTTTAATATCGCCGGCACAGCATCACACCTCAGTTTACGAGCCTTCTGTCCGCTTAGAGCTCAGCTAGTAGCTCTCTTCTGTGAGATGATTGCTGCGTAAGCGGGATCTCGATCTTGACGGGAACCCAGTCCCTACGCACGGCGACAATCCATTTTGCTCGTCACTGCACATCTTGCGGAAAAGTGTGGAACGTCATGCCTTGGCTCGCATGTGTTGCCCGGTGGTTGTGGCACCCAAACGCGCAACAAAAATCTCACCCAACCACGAAACAAGTCGAGCACAATAACAAAAGTGAAGCACGCTGAGGCGTTCACTCGCAGGTAAACAACGTGACAGAAATGCTCGCTTTGTGTTGTGTGACGTCAGAGCTTCAATGTTGCCACCGAAAGCAACGTTTACGCTAGAATGCGATTGGAGCAGCATAAATTCAATTACTCATGCAGAGGGGCATATAAAATTCAGATATTGCACGTACGATGCGTCTCGAGACAATAACAATGATATTCAATTGTTTTCTTGAATACAAAATTCGACCGGACAATCCCTTTAAGTGGCGCCAGTGTGTTCTGGTCGTCTGCTCGTCATAACCAGTTTTAGATATTTTAAGAGGCTTCAAGGCACACAGTTCTAAGAAGTTGCATGTGTGTGAACAGGCCTTAATGCGTTGCTAGATGCCTTTGAGGTAAAAGAAATTAAATGAAATGTGAAAAACACAGTCCTCCTTTCTCCCACGCGAATTTATTTATTTATTTATTTATTTACAATTACCCTCAAGGCCCCAAGGGGCATTATAGAGGGGAGTGGTTGGTTAGTACAGTTCTAAATTTCGCGTTATCGGTGATGGTGACGATGTCATCGGGAAGGCCATTCCAGTCCACAATAGCTTCTGGTATGAGCGAATGTTGATGGGCTGCTGAAGTGGTCTTGGGACGGGTGATCTTGCATGAATGATCCACTCTTGCAGAAATATAGCTGGGCGGGCTGAGGAGAGACTGTCGTAATGGTTCAGAATAGTAAATTTTATGAAGAAGGCAAAGACGGGAAATTCTGCGACGAACGGAAAGGTCAGGAAGAGTTAATTGAGATTTCATTGCAGTGACACTAGAAAAGCGAGAGTAATCAGAAAGAATAAATCGAGCAGCACGATTTTGAACAGATTCGATTGCGTTGGTTAGAAAAGCCTGATGGGGGTGCCAGATAGCTGAAGCATACTCTAGTTTAGGGCGAACAATCGTGACGTAAAGGAGACGTTTGAGGTTAGAAGGAGCAGACTTGAAATTGCGACGGATATAGCCAAGTGAACGGTTTGCAGAGGATATTGTCTTGTCTACATGAACATTCCAGGACATATTAGTGGTTAGATGGACGCCAAGATACTTGTACTGTGCAGCAGTCTGAAGGGTAATGCCGTTGAGTGTTAAAGAGTTTAAGGGCTGGGAGGAGGAACGTGTGAAGCAGAGGTGCATGCATTTGTTAATATTGAGAGACATTTGCCATGTGCGGCACCATTCAGCAATTTTGTTAATGTCGTTCTGGAGTGCAATATGGTCGTCTGGGTCTTTTATTAGTCTATAAACAACACAGTCATCAGCGAAAAGACGAACAGAGGACGAGAGGTGAAGAGGGAGATCATTAATGTAGATTAAAAAGAGTAGGGGCCCAAGCACAGTTCCCTGTGGAACACCGGAAGAAACGGGAGAGAAAGAGGAGGACGTGCTGTTAGCGAAAACGAATTGAGAGCGATGAGTAAGGAATGATTCAATCCATTGAAGAACAGGAGGGTCCAGTTTTAGCGAACTAAGTTTAAAGAGAAGGCGATTATGTGGAACTTTATCAAAAGCTTTGGCGAAATCAAGAAAAACAGCGTTAGTTTGATAACCAGTGTCAAGATTTTTAAACAGGTCGTTAGTGAGAAAAAGTAGCTGGGTCTCACAAGACAGGTGTTTCCGGAAGCCATGCTGCGCGTTGGTGAAGAAGTTGCAGGAATCCAGGAAGTTAATCAGGTGCTTGTAGATGACGTGCTCGAGGATCTTGCAGGAGATGCAGGTGAGTGATATCGGCCGATAATTTAGTGGAGATGTTTTACTGCCGGACTTGTGGACCGGAATGACCTTACCAATTTTCCAGTCGGAAGGTAACACACCTGTATCCAGGGACTGCTGAAATATCTTTGTGAGGTAAAGGCCGGATGCAAACTTAGTGTTACTTAGAACCTTCGCATTAATACCGTCTATGCCACATGATGAAGACATTTTGAGGGATTCTATCATGCTAATTACACCTTGAAAGTCTATAATAATAGGATCCATTGGAAAATAATTTTTTGTAACAAGAGGAATTCCAGTAATGGGTGTAGAAACGGTGAAAGCATCAGAAAACACCCTGTTTAAAATATTTGCACATTCACTATTCAATATGTTATCACCAGAGCTATTCACTAGATTGATTTCTGAGTGTGGTTTTTCATTAACAAAGCTCCAAAATTTTTTAGGGTTGTTTAGTAACACATTAGGTAAAGTGTGCTGAAAGAATGTGCGCTTACACTCCCTCAACATACTTTTATATTCAGAAGAGCAAGTGGCATGCTTAGACCAAGCTTCTGGTGTATTTGCTTTTTTAGCGTTCCTGAAAAATCTTTTCTTTTTGTTAGATACACGACGAAGGGAATTATTGTACCATGGTTTAGACGCGGTGGTTCGAATTGTTGCGCACGGTATGTATTTTTCAATAAGTTCAAACAATTTGGTCTTAAAAGCTTGCCAATTTTCATCAGCGTTATGGCAGTCGAAGGTTTCATTAAAAGAAACAAAATAGTCGGAGAGCTCGGAGTTCATCATGTCATAGTTTCCCTTGTGGTACAAACGTATATTTTTAGAAATGCACGTCGACTTTGATGGTTTGATATCAAGAAAACAATGAAGAGCCTTGTGGTCGCTAATGCCATCTAGTGGAGATAAATCCTTAACTAGAAAAGGATCAGTGACAAGTGCTAAATCCAGAATATTTGAACTATTTTCAGTGATCCTTGTAGGGAAGGAAACCAACTGGGTGAGGTTAAAAGAAAAACACAAGTCTATAAAATCGCGGTCCACACTTGATCCCCCGAAACAACTTGTAGTCTGAGCATTCCAGTCTATACCAGGAAAATTAAAATCACCAAAAAGAAAAATAGGTTTGTTGGTATGACTCAGTGACAACATAGACAGTTCATCACGAAGCAAGTTATTAAATTCGGGGGAAGCGTCGGGAGGACGGTAACATGCGCCAATCAAAAAGGACCCAAAACAACAACTTAAAGAAACCCAAACAATCTCGAGAGCACTGCGAGACAAAACCTTCTGACTTGTGATTCTTCTGTCTACAGCGATAAGGACTCCACCACCTCGACGGTTTGCTCTGTCATGTCGATAAATATTGAAATGGGGATGGTCTGGCATTATTTCACTATCATCGACGTCAGAGTGAAGCCACGTTTCTGATAGCAATACAACGTTAGCATCACATGAGGTAATAATAGACGACAGATCATCACGCCTGGGCATTACGCTACGTGCGTTAGCATACAAAACACTGATTAAACTTTCGGAACCCGCAATATCAGTAGCACTCCCCGCGTCCCCTTATCTCAACATTTCTATTACGGTTTCTGTCTGGGCATCATATATGAATGTCTTAGTGCCAATGTGAAGCTTATCTAGCCGAAGCTTGAAAGGTAAAGACTGTCTTTTGGCAAAAGTAACAAGGTTTTGGCGCGCGATCCGTGTATTTTCACAAAAGTCTTCTGAAATAGAAAATAAGCTGCCCTTGAGGCGAGAGCCATTCTGTAGTAACTGACTTTTAGTTTTGAAAGACGAAAAACACGTTATTATGGGTCGGTTTTTCCCTTCTTGAAATGTGCCAATCCTATGCGCACGCTCAATGTCAGAAGTTTGTAAAGCAATACCAAGGTTCTCTTCGGCGAATTTGAGTACTTTTTGTTCAGATATCGCCCATGACTCTCCTCGGACGTCGGTTATGCCGCGAAAAAGCAAATTGCAGCGGCGGGATCGGTTTTCCAGATCGTTACTCCGAGATAGCAATGACGCTGTAGCCGTTACTTGATCAGCGAGTGCACTCCGAATGCTAGTTACCTCGGCTCTAGTCTCGGAAAGGGTTTCAAGCTCAGCCTCAATTGCTGTAATTTTCGTTTTAATGGCAGAAAGTGAGCCCTCCAACTGGGCCTGCTTCTCAAGAAGAGTTTTGACATCACGCCTAATCGAGTTCTGACCTTCTTCAAGTTTAGAAGAATTGGCCTCAATCTTTTTTACAATGGCAAGAATTTCGTCCAGTTGGGGTTGTTTCTTAGTATCTGGGCCTGGATTGGATTCAACATCGCCAGAGAGCTGCAACAGTGCACGAATCAAGGTCAAGGAGTCACATATTATGCAGCAAAGCACACTTGGGCACGGGAGCACTAGGAGGCACAGGTTGCTAGATCTCTTAGAATACAAGGAATAGCGCTTACACACCTGCAACAAGTGGAACATAGTGGGGTCAGGCGTGGCATTCGCAAGAAAGCTCCCGTGCCCACTGACGCGACGACGGCCGGCGCTCAGTATTTGTAGGCAGGCCACTGCGCAGCCCGATGACGACACATCCGCTTCAGGGTTGGTGACGGTGCGGAAATGCAGATGGCTTGTGCACAGCAGCGGCGGTGGAAACAGCTCCCGTGGATAACTTGGTGGCGTAACGATGACAGGGCCAAGATCCGTGGTGTTGCTGACGGCAGTCGAAGGAAAGATGCAGCCGAAGATGACGCATGCGAGCGGGAGCTGCAACAAGTGGAACATAGTGGGGTCAGGCGTGGCATTCGCAAGAAAGCTCCCGTGCCCACTGACGCGACGACGGCCGGTCTCGAGACAATAACAATGATATTCAATTGTTTTCTTGAATACAAAATTCGACCGGACAATCCCTTTAAGTGGCGCCAGTGTGTTCTGGTCGTCTGCTCGTCATAACCAGTTTTAGATATTTTAAGAGGCTTCAAGGCACACAGTTCTAAGAAGTTGCATGTGTGTGAACAGGCCTTAATGCGTTGCTAGATGCCTTTGAGGTAAAAGAAATTAAATGAAATGTGAAAAACACAGTCCTCCTTTCTCCCACACGAATGCTTGCTGCTCGCTCAGGATTCACACACAGAAACACCACCTGTGTCAGTTGTTTCTGTGACATGGTCCCCTGGATGTAGCTCTTGATACGCCGAAGTTTGTTTAACAATGCCTCTAAAAAAATGCCACAATCACAAAAAAAAAAAAGAAGTATGTTTCAACTTTTGGAAAAATCTGCAAAGCCCAAAAACACTTGACTATCTCTAATAAAAATCGAACCAAAATATATGATATTATTAAATTGTAATGTATACAATGCTGCCTTTCTTTATTCAGGAGTCCAAAGCTTGAAAGTTCGGTCAAATGAAGATGTTGCCAGGTACTTTCCACTAGGTGAAATATCTGCGCCCATGATTTTGCCATCATGGCCACTCAGACTGTGGACTGGTGTCCATTCGGGATTTGACCAAATCTGCAAAAATGTAAGAAAATAAAGTACATAAAAGTAATTCGAGCATAGTGCTGTGGCATAAATATCTCAAAACATAACATAGCAACAGATGTATATAATTGGAAATCATGACTTGGTGTCAGAGTTCCCAAAAAAACATAAAGGGCCACCCCAGCCACAAATATTAGGTGTTCTGGGTTTTGTTTATAAATTAGAGCTGTGCAACTACTATACCAAAATTTTTAGTGCAAATTTGAAATAAGAATATTTAAAATTCAATGTGAAGCAAACAGCTTCAAATACTGAACATAAATAGTACAAGCAGAAAAAAATTCAATGCAAAGCAGTGGCATAGGCAGAGGAGTTTTCAAAGGTTAAAGCACCCCCCCCCCCCCTCCCCACCCAACGCACAAAGACTTTTGTGTGATGACTGTAGCAGACTACGCGCGAGACTAGCGACAAGCTGTGGTGGCGGCGGAATCACATTTTCAGAGTACACGAACGAGGCAAACTGGGCATGCCACGAGCGGTCGATGGCGGACCAGTCTTCGATCCCACGCAACAACAAACACTCGTTTTCATGAGACCAAAAGCTCTCTCTCGCAACACAACATTTTGCAAATGTGGTGGAAATCTCTATGTAAACTTGCAAACAGCACCAAAATAATAATAAAGTCTTTGGCTAGAGTAGTTCTTTAATACTTAACTTAGTGACAGTTAAAGTAATTTCATGCTACAAACTGAACTCCAAAAATATCAACGCCATATCGGTCAGGACAATGCCTCATTCACGAGAATGTAAAATCCTCAGCTGCCCTTGCTCACCTTGACGGAGTTGTCATAGGACGTTGTGACGAGGTACTCCCCCGATATTTCTGGAAACAAACACACAGTTTAGCAGATGGAAACAGGAGAATGTGTGTGAGCAAGAGGCTAGGCTCCAAACACGCAGCCCATCACTGCGACACCATGCACGCAAAGCTGTCCACTTACTCTCAAAGATGACTCGAGACACCAAGTTGGTGTGTGCTGGTATGGTGTATTCACACTTGCGCTGCCTCAGGTCCCATACCTTGATGGTGTTGTCTTCGCTGCCAGTGGCTAGAACATACCTGCAATAGTAAACAGTCGGTTTCCATCAAGCCTTAGTAAGAACACAGGCATAGGGTGGAAGTTATGTGCTTGGAATCTCGTTCCGAAAAACTCACAACCCATTCCAAAAGCTTGTGAGTTTTTTTTTCTTGCAAAGTTTTTTACTTTATTTACAATGTGGCTTTTAGGTGCCAATATATTTACATCTTTTGATCAAATACTGATTATAAAAACACGGAAAAAAGTTAGTTATTGTCATGACAAAAGCAGACTTAGAGCTAAAGGGTTCAACAACTTCCAAAAATTGTGGCTTTCTTTTTTTTCTTCAAAAATGTTTTTTTTTTCTTTTACATTTAGGTTAAAACATGATTTCACCTTTTGACCAAATACCAGTTATGAAGAAATGGAGGGAAGTCTTTTGTTTCGACAAAAGAAATTCGGAGCTAGAGGGTTAAACAGCGATTGAGAAATCGGCTTCCCCAAAAGGCTGCTGATAGGTTGATTAATGTATGGGTTGTAAGTTCATAGATGAAGAGCGCGACACTGTTAGCGCGAACAAGCGATCGCCAGTTTTCTGTGTTTTTCTCTTAGAACCGAAAGGTTGTCATCAAAGATATTTTTGTTATAGAAAGAGCTCATTTAGGGCTCTAATATAAGGGGTAAAATTGTGTGCCCACTAATACTCTACCCTAATAAAATGCGAGCAGATGTCGTGTTTGTGCCAACAGTGTCGCGATGTGTACACGCGGGTTGCCCGGAGCACCCTTCCTTGTTCCCCGAGGTCCGAAATGTGCTCGGACGTCCCTGCCTATAAGTATAAAGCGTTTCCCCGGCTTAAGCACTATTTCGGCAGATCTGAGCTACCAATTGATGCGCAACTATGAGCCAAACGCTCCCCAGTATGCACATTATTGTTTACACAGTCAGTGGGCTCGTTTACTGTTTCATTGGATTAATGCTGGAACCAGAAGGAGCTCCTCGGCTAATCGTTGAGGTGGAAGGGGATTTCCTTGAGGCCGAAAATTTTGAGAACTCCAGAGTTAATGCGCGACGTGGTGCAATTTTTGACCTCCTGCCAACAGCAATGGCACACTGAGGAGACAAAACAACTGGAGAAGGAGCCACATTCTTCCCCTCTACCTAGCCCACCGGCGACAGCAGAAGCATCTGGGAAAAAAAAGCTTGCGGACGAACCCGTTGGGTGAGAAGGACAAGCTGAGCACAGACTTGAGGTGTCCCTCGAGGAACATGATGCAGCGCCCCGTGCGGAGGTCCCAAATGCGGCCAAAGGCGTCCATACCGCTGCAAGTACGCGGGACAAAAGACAAAAAAGAAAATGAACAGAGTCTGGATGTGCAGATTCACTACAAAACCAAATGCAGCTGTAGCTCTTTTTTTTTTTTTTTTTTTTTTCGTGCTGATTAAAGACCATATTTTAAACCAACTAATCAGATCAGGTGGTTTCATTTAAACTGCTGCGCCCTCGTGAACCCAAAGGAGGTTCATAGAGTATGCAGGAAAAGCAATCCGAACAATATTTATTTATCTGTTCGAAGGAAACATTAGTCTCTGAACAAAGATAACTCTGCAACCGGATCAGTCGGGCAGCTACCCACTGGACAAAGGAAGAGTCACTGGGCAACTCCCAATGCTGTAAGGGAGGACACTACCTAGGAATTAAACTTTTAAACCACTTACTCAATCGGTTTGATATTTGTAGGTGGTGTTCGTAGTCATGTAGAAGGACGGCACACAAAGTTTCAGTCCTGCGAACCAATTTTATGCGGTACTATACCCCCAGAACGAAGTAAAGCATAGCTTAGCATGGAATCTGCTCAATGAGTCTATCTTGGAAAAATGGTGTTGATAACCACATATTTTTCTGGTAGAATGCATACTGGAATACCTGTTGCCAGTTAGTATGGAAAGGAATTTTAATATAATCAGTGGTGGTCCAGCCAGCTTCGAGTTTGGAGCAATTTTTGGAGCAGAAAAATTCTCGTTACGGAGCATGTTTGTATCAGAAAAAGTCGCTTTTTGGTGCAGCTTTAGGGCAGCACACACGCAAGTTTGGAGCGATTCGGTGCTGTTCCCTATTAGTGATACCGGCATGCATTCATGTGATCAGTTACGTGATGCTCATTAAAAAGCCAAATGTAGCAGTTAGGCTGTACTATAGATGGTGATAGTTTAAAAGTAAAGTGGAAGCTCCTCTCTCCTCTTTCCGCTTTTGCACAGCGAACGCTCGAGAGGGCCTTCTCTCCCACGGTCTTTCCAGTGGTGCCCGGCCGCAAGCCAAGCATCACTGGAAAGACCGCGGCCATCTGCGGGACGGACAAATCGCGTCCGCGGCCCGGGGTTTCGAGATTCTTGCTCTAGATAGACGGGTAAATTAGCATTATACGAAGTCTTATCACGTGAAATGAGCAAATAATTAATAATAATACTCTCGGTTTTTCCTAATATATAGACATTATAGCGAGTTGCACGATCAAGGATTCAGATCACATGATGTGAAAAAAGGCAACAATTCATAACCAACCAGTCCCACCGAGCATGCTGACGAAATGGGAACCATGTGCGAGCACATCCGTATAAAACAGTGTCATGCTTCGGAACATAAGCACGCAGAAAAAAAAAAAAAAGAATTATTTGTGCTTGCTAATCTTCAATAGTACGCTTCGAAAAGAAACTAAAACTGTTAAAACTGTGGTGCGTTAGGAGTGTCGGTAAAATTGGCGCGAACCCTGTGAAACTATGCCGCGGAGCCGGAAACCTGGATTGGATTGTGACGGCCAAACCCCACTGGATGCCCACAGTTGCCAGAAAAAAAAAAAAAAACTCTTCCAAAAACCAATTTGTTTGCAGATTTGTTAGGCTTGGCACATTTATTCCTTTTGGGCGCAGCAGGGAGCAGGCAAGCAGGAATTTATCAAAATGGTGCAACTGGACCACCCCTGTATAATGCATTTTCCAACTAAAAAAAATATTAATACAGTTTTTATTTTACATTTACCAAGTTTTACAATTTCAGATTTTTCATAATAAAGGAACATGAAAATGCAAAATCTATGTTCATCGAAACTGGCTCCACAAAATTTTAAATAAAAGCTGCAAAAATTAAGTTTCTCAGTAGTTTCACACTGAAACGATAAATTTATTAAGTGAAATTTATGCCAAAAAGTGGAACGGAGAAAAACGCATTCAGAGCGCTTGACAGGTGTAAATATGGCAATTTCCGAAAGTAACTTTATTTTCAAAAATTTATTTCTTCTGGCTAGTGTCCCCCTTGAGGGAAGAAAGTGACACCACATTCGACGTAGGGCTTCCATGGAGTCACCAGATATTCGTGGAGCACAGAAACAGCCGCGACCTACCCTCACCTGGTTCTGCAAGCCCCGGCTGCTGTCATAGTGACGAACAACTATGAAAGCACAAAACTGAACCCTACAAAACTGATTTGTCCGCTGGCACAAAAGAAATCATCTTTTTGCTGACCCGAGTAATTTTTCAGCGAACAGCTTTGTGACAAACACATTGTTTAGTGGTCGGTCGGAAAAACTGAGGCACAGGCGTCGCCAACAAGGCATGTTTGACGTGTCCACGAGTATTCTTTTTTGTCCGTTGCTGCACTGGTACGAGACCCCAAAAATTAAGAGAAATCATACATTCACAGGGGACAAAATGAATCGGTGTGCCTCAAAGAGGCAAAAGGGATTGTGTATTGCACCGTCTAACCGTGGCTGCTCACACTCAACTAATGCGGCTGGCAACCTTTAGGCCAATTCATGCATTTGAGACTGCTTACAACCGGAGAGGCTAAAATCCATTTTTTAAGCATCTTACGACTGCTAAGATTGTCTGTGCGGTCATAAGAAACTTAAATCCAATGGTTTTAACCTTTCCGGTCATAAGCAGTTGCATCTGTGCAAACCAGCCTTCAGCATTGCAGGCAATTGAAGATTAAGCTCGACTCTGTGACGCCTAGATATAGTCCCACGACACTATGTCGTTCAGAACTTGAAAGGCCTAACCCTACCCCGTGGCTGCCAGCGATCCGTCGCACTGGAAGCTGATGTCATAGACGGCTTTGCTGTGGCCCTCCTGATGCAGGACCTCCATCTCCCTCTCTAGGTCCACAAGCCGCCAGGAGTTGTCAAACCTGGGAGCACGAGATACATTCAAACCAGGCTTCGAGGACATTAATGGCTGAGTGCAACAGTCGGTCGGCTGGAACGGGTAAATGTCGGCGATGGTGGTCCTTTCTATGTGAGGACCCGCAGACTCCCGACGTCTTTGCAGAAATATATGGCAAGTCCTACGAATCAAGAAGGGAACTTACTGGACGCCCCACGAACCCTCTCAGTGGCCCCTTGAGATGAGGCCTGCCCATCTAGCCCCGGACAAGAACGCTGCCGCTGGGGCAAAGCAATTCTTAAATAGCCTCGCATTTGCACGGCTCTCGCTTTAGAAAACAAAACTCATAGAAAACAATGCATGATGCTGACATCATTTTCCCCTAATGCTATTTGTCAAATCTGACATCACTTCGTCTTCACTCCTCTCATTTGTTGACTCTGACGTCGGGTCTCAATTTCTGCCTCCTTGCTACACGAATGTGCAATAGTACCGCGTGCCAACATGAACAAGATGCCCCCGCTCTTATGGCGCTGGTGAGGCCAGGGAGGAGCAATATGATGCGCACGAATCCAGCTGGTGCTGGTGCTTCCCACGGCTTCGCAGAGGCATTCCCGACCTCCGAACGAAAACAAACGAAAGGTGGTCGCGCCGAACCTTGCAGAGCATATAATTAAAAATACTCAACCTTAAGAGTTCTGCGCAGTCTTCAACAGGAGGCATGAACACAAGCGTGTGGTTTTGTCATACAAGCGCTCACAGAAGCGTAGCATCTTGCGGGGCTACAATCTTGGCTTTCATATAGGAAGGCACCTGGAGACAAGTTCCTGCAGTAATTGGGATGCAAAATGGGTGTATGCATCGCCTTTGTCGGCAGCTAAGGTGCACAAGCACCGGCAGTTTTGACTGCACTGCCTCAAAAAGTTGTCCCAGAGCGGTGTAGTACCTTACTTAAATGTTGTAGAATGGAGCGCAGCTTGAAAAAACTGCCCTCCCTCAGAAATTGCTGTATAAATTTAAGCAGGCACTGAACGATAATTGTATTTCCCGGTGGACTGATCCTTACCTTTCAAATTGTTGACAGTATGGTAATATTGGTAAAGTGAAGTCTATGGAATTACCCATTGTTTTCAGGAGTACCCAGGGATCAGTACTCAGTCCTTTGTTTTTGTTGGTATTTATTAGTCACGTGCAAATAGTGGATTTTGAGTTCAAAGCGAATTTGAAGCGAATTCGAAGTGAACAGTGGTTTTGGCTGAATATTTTTTAATCAAATATTGAATAGTTTTTCTAGGCCTTTCACGACCGTTGCACCATGCTTAAACGAAAACCCAGCGAAACTCGTGAAGGTTGTTCCCGAGCATCCACTTGTCCATTAATAAGGTAATTTTAATCTATCTATATTTATGGACGGTGACATCAGAAAGTCAGAGGCCTTGGGATATGCAAGTAAACGACTGATTTGACAGAACATTAATCCCATAGAGATGCCCAACTATACCCAATTGAGTGAATTTACAAAACTTGCTACAAGCAAATATCATTTCTTCAATCTCGAATTAGAAGAAAAAGAATTGAGCGTGGTGAACGCAGGTTGTCGGGGCATCTCTGTCTAACCTATACTCTTGCAGAACAGTCAGAGTTTCGTTTTGAAAATTTTACTACAATGTAGATGAAGTTTCTGTTTCTTTTCAAATACACCAGGCGCGCGCGTACACCATCCCGCTTTGAAAGTGTGCTTTTCTTCCAAGCCAGCAACTGCGACATTCATACCTTTCCAAGTGTTGATCGCGGCGGGTTACTCCGTCGAGTGCGCTTCATACCAAGCATTGGTGCACTGCAGAGAAGCAATACCCGCAAAGCTCGCTTCCACGGGTGTTGCTTCTCTGCATGCACCGGTGTTCAATAAGAAGTTTGATCAACACTTTGAAAAATATGAAAAGCGCAGTTATTCTCGAAGCAAATATTGAATAGTGTGTTATTCGAAACTACTATTCAAAATTTCGAACATTCGCACAGCTCTTATGCTTCATTTCAGCTTTGAGTCCAGGCATAGCCGACGCTATGAGATGGTAGCAATCAAGCAGCATTGAAAGTGCACTCACTGGGCTTTTTTTGTTTGTGATAGGTTCAGCAATGATAGAACACAAACAGAAACATGACGAACACTATGACGGTGACCTTCCGACTGGTCGTGTCAGCTCGTAGCATTGGCTGCGACTGGACTTAACATGAAACGAGGTATAGCATTTATCAGTGACCTGCAGGTAGGTAGGCCCTTGATAGTGCTGTTTCTTTGTTCCAAAAAACAAACAACTTGTAGGTCTTACTTTCAAAGAGACAAAGATATGAAAAGACGTCCACATACACACAGCAGGCGAGAAACCTTCCCGATGGGTGGAATGCTACTCTGGACACCCTGTGAGGGCACATCCCTTTCAGGGAGCTGATGGGTTCCTCGCTGAAAGAGACACAAACAGGCAATGTCACGCTGTTGCAGGGCATTTACCGTTTCCTACAATTTCTGGTCAACTCGCTGCACTTGGCGCAGAGTTCGAGAGACGGAACAATAGGAGTGGCCACACACACTCTCAAAGAATGTGACTTTATCGTTGCAATCTCAGGACATTTGTTTTGTTAATGCATTAGCATTTGTACCTACATGACAGGGAAAAGCTGGCGCCGTCCATCTGCAGACAAAACAGTGCAAAAGGAAGCGCACCGCATAGAGAGGAGGAGAGTAGTGAAGGACAAAGGCAAGAGGGAGGCGACGTCAAATGGTGGAAGTCAGTCCGTGCACAAGAAACAGGTGAACAACGTCAGGCAGCAGACGCCACTGCCAAGCGTGCAAGGCGGGCGAACGAGACAGAGGAGTGGAAGCAGCGCCTAGCTCGGTTGGCTGAAATGCGGTGCAAGAAGCAGCAAGCCGACGCAGGTCTGCGTGTGACAGAGGTTGAGGCGAAGCAGGCTTGGCGAGTCCGCTTCGCCGGAAAAAAATTAAAGGAAGATCCATTGGGGGACCTTTAGGGAATATGTTAGCATGACCCTTGGGAAACACCACAGACGTCCCCCTTTGAGAAACGCTAACACTGACCCCGTAACGAAGCCAAAAAGAGAGAGCAAAAAAATAGAGGAAGCAAAGAGAAAGCCAAAACAGAAAAGTGAGGGGTCAGCATTAGCATTTCCCAAAGGGGGACGTGTGTGGCATTTCCCAATGGTCATGCCAACACATTCGCTAAGAATCAACCAATGGATCTTCCTTATATTTGAAAGGATATGTTTAAAAGACAACTGTTGACTTGAAACTTCCACTAAGAAATACCTTTTCAAGCAAAAAGTAGTAAACAAATCATGCAACTAAATTACAAACAGTTGACTTTGACCAAATGCTGTGCATGTTTTATATGGTTACCATAAATTTAGTGCAAAATATTCTGTTTGAGATGGCTTGGGTGAAATTACAATTCTTTTTCAGAGTACTCGTGTAGAATACTTGCAGCAATAAATAATGATGTTTGCCTTTTTATCGCAGCATTGATTGTTGCACTTGATGTATGTGCAATTTCTTCTCTCTCTTTTCTTGCCCGTTTTGTTTGGACCAACTGCAGTGTGTATCAAATAAAAAAAAAAAAGCACATTCCACCTGATTTTTAAAATCTCAATATGCGCATGTTTCGTTGACCGCCCAATTATGAGGGTTCAGCCATATGCGTTCAGCCATCTAAAGACCAAAGCCGCACAAATGCAAGCAGTCACCTTTTCAGGTTCCACAGGTTGACAAGTCCGTCGGTGGAGCAGGAAGCCAGGTTCAGCGAGTTCTCGGACTGGATGAAGGTGGAGCGTGGATGGAATGTGATGGCTCCCACGTTGCAGTTGTGGCCTTTGGAAAGAGGGCACCCTCTGCTACAGCCCACCGTGGTCCCTAACAAGCTCCCAAACATTTTGATCAAGACGTCCCCTACTCCTGACGTCTGTGCAGTAAGTTGGATTACAAGTTTTAAAACTGCGTTAGAGGAATGCTGGAGTTCGATTCTAAATGTTTCATTTTACAACCTACACAAATATGCGATCAACTTGTATGGCCTTTGTTGTTTTCTGTGTATGAAGCTGTGCCGTATTTACACGAATGTAGGTCGACCTATCTTTAAATTTTTCGGAATGTGAGAGGGGGGTGGGGGTCGACTTATAATCAAACCATAGCATTCCACTGCTGACAAAAACAAAACAATCGCGATATCAAAAAACCTCGACTTGTTACGAGTTGAGCCGGCTGTCCTGTAGCATTGCGCCATTCTGTGCGCTCGTTTTACAAGATCTTTCTTTTTTTATTTGCACGAACGAGTATTATTGATAGCGATTCGCAAATTAGCCCGAATGTATGCTGGTGAACGGCGCACGGCACACCCGACTCCCAGAGGTGACGGCGATTGATGGAAGGGGCACTCCGGAATAACCGCTGGAACAGCTGCACTCCCAGCTGCTTCTGTTCACACTTTTTTGCACAATTCATGGTCGCACGTCGTTTGTCTGAGTGTTGAAATTATGCTGAAGTGCCAACCAGGCACGTCGCCAGGATTTTGAATCGGGTGGGGGGGGGCCGCCCATGACAAAATGCTATATGAGGAGAGGGGGGAAAAGAGGCCCCAGCAAAATAAAAGATAAGATTTCGGGGAGGGGGGGGGGGGGGGCTTCATGGGCCTGGGCCCCATGGCTCCGTGCCTGGTGCCAAATATGTTTCTCTGTATTGACACGTATGATCCAGGCAGTCTAGGTTTTCGGCGCTCATTTATGGCCATTCTTTATCAGAAGCAACCAACAACTGCACTGCTGGATGCAAGTTTGACCCGTCGGAGCGGGTGGGTGCTCCACTAGCGTCTGCAATGGCACAGGATTTTAACTGTGACGGAAAACGAAGAGGCTTTCGCGGGACAAAGTCTGGATAGGTCGGGATGCCTTTTGGAGTTAGAGGTCAGGCTTACAACTAAACCGCAGAAGCGTGCAATTGGTCCCTAACCATGACGTGCGATGCGATCACCAAGCAAGCGCGGAAGATGCGGTTGATGCTGTCATTTGCAAAGTGCGAGATTTTGTTGGATGCCGCCGCCAATGTGCTTTGAGAACGTAGCAGCGATGACGACGGGAGGGACAGCACCAGTGAGGACAAGTTGTACTATCTAGTTGCAGACAGAGTGAGAACGACAGGGAGCAGCTTCAGGTGTCCAGCACGAGCTTCCTAGTTTCGATAAAGCTTGGGCATCTCGTGCGCCTTGCGTGTGCATGCACAGCCAAAGCATGTCAGGAGGCATCGAGTGCGTGCTGGAGGCTGAGCTTTTGAAAGAGACGCCCTGCTATTCTCACGTTTTTGACATAAAATGCAACACTAAAACTGGTTTTGTTTTTCTTTATGATGTGTAATGTGGGGGGGGGGGGGGGGGGTCGACTTACAATCGAGTTGACTTACAACAGTGTAAAAAAAATTGACCGCATCTCCACGTGGTGAATGATGTTGATTGGGGCGAAGCTCTGGTGGTGCTTGTCTGCGTAGACGCTAAGCCGCAGCATGCCGAGCCTTTCGTTCATTTTCATCCATGTCAGAAAGAGAATGTGTGGTATGGAACGTGGTTATATATGCATTTGAGCATTTGACCGCAGCGCCCTCTCGTCTATAAACGTTGAGCCAATGCATGCAAAGTTTAACGCGATTATATACGCATTTGATTGCAGCGCCCTCTCCTGTATAGACGTTGAGCAGCTACATGCACCGTTTCATCCATGACATCCCCAGCTCTTGAGTTACCACCACATCTCAGAGCCCCTACTCGTCCCGCAGTCGTGGCCGAGTGGTTAAGGCGATGGACCAGAAATCCATTCGGGTCTCCCCGCACAGGTTCGAATCCTGTTGACTGCGCAAAGATATTTTTTTTCATCATTTTTTTTTTTTTCCCTACGCGAGCACATGCTCACATGCTCACGTTCTCGTGAGCATGTGAGCTCACGCCGAACTCTGATTGGCTCAATCAGAGCCAATCAGAGTTTGGAGCACCGGACGCCGGACGGACGGACGTGCTAGACCTTAAGGAGTTTCACCCTAATACAGTACTCACACATTGTGTGCGAGTACAACTTTATACACATGTAAAGACCTGCTACGGTAACACTGCCTTAGCGAAGATGTGCAACAAGAATGTCTCAACATCTTACATTCGTGCGGCTGCGCTTCATTGATTTTGTGCAGTGGAGCCATGGCCATACAAAATAGATGCCACCATGCACCAATTTTATTGTGGTGAAATAGTAGATGTTGCCCAGTCACACCAAATCGGAGACCCTCGATACGCGATACTCGGCTGGAGTGATGAAGCTTTGAGGAAAAAGAGTGAAGCATCGAAGCCTACCTCTCAATGTCCTGATAGGCTGGCAGTCTGGAACAGACCACAGCTTGCACAGCCCGCTCCTGAAAGGAACATTCGAAAAAATAAAGTAATTAATAAATGGCTGCATGTTCGGTCACTCTGCCAGACGCGTTTAAATGCATTAGCTCTATAAGGTGGTGCATAGGGCAGCATAACCCTTAGTCTTTCAGTGCCTGGGGCAGGTGGTGCTCTTAGTTCAGGCAGTGCCTAGGGCAGGGTTCTGCATGGAAACACATTACGACACACCATTTTCTTTTCGCGATGCTGCGTGCGCTTCCCTCAGCATCACCCGGATACAAAGCCTTTGCACTGAATTTTCTGGGTTACTAATAGCATCCTCGATCATCCGCACCGGTGCACGGAGGTGCACCTTGTCGTCTTCGATCAAGTGCACCGGTGCGCACCGGACGTCCTCGATCAACGGGGCGCACCCTCCCGGTGCAGCTTTTCGTTGCCCCAACGCGCACCGAGAAAATCGACGGTGCACCGGGGCGCAGTCCCATCAGGCATTGCGGCCGTTGCGGCCACGAGCGGGAATCGAGGAGATGGCAGGAATAGCAGACGCGCAGTCTGTCGAGGTGGCGACCTTGCGAAAACGAACACGCCTCGCATCTGCGCTTGATGAATTCCTCAGCTTCTCTGAGAGCGAGACGACGAGCTTCTTATCATCACCGCGGTTACCGGCGATTGCTGCGGTGGCAAGGAGCGCCCGAAAGGTATGAACTTCGTGGAAAGCGTTGCGAGGTGTTTCAATGACACCGAGGTACGGCCATTATGTGGTGGTTCTCTTTCTCGAACCAACAATGATGGGCAGCATATACCTGTGAAATGGTCACCCGCTTCGTGACCCCACCGACAATCACGTCCACGATGTTCATTCGTGTGGGACCGCCAAATCCGCGAGTAAAAAAACAGGAGAAATTGACAGCAGACGGGAACCGCGCGCGGACCTACGCAAGAAAAAACAAACAAAATGCGAGGTGACGCATGGTGGAGCTCGCCGCGGTGCACCGCCGCGGCGCAATTTGTCTTCGATGTCGCACCAACTTCGTGCTGCACGACCGAGGAGCGCTGTGCACCGTCCAGGTTTCAGGGTGATTCCGGTGCGAGTTGATCGAAGATGCAATAAGAGAGGGGAAGCGCGCTATCCTGTCCTTTCCATTCCTGCTTATTCCATGCGCTCTTTCTACACCACCTGTTTCTGCTCCATTCTTTCTTGCCCTTTACACCCCTCTTTGTTTCTCCTGTTTCTGCTTTCTGGGTCTGTAGCTTAGCCAGCACTGCGCTCGGCTTCCACGCCGGTGACCGGGGTTCGATCCCTGGCACCAGTTGGCATTTTTAATGCGAAAGATTAACTGCCTTACTGAGCAACGCTGGTTAAGCCGGCGAAAACGGCACCTA
Organism: Ixodes persulcatus; assembly: GCA_013358835.2. NCBI lineage: Eukaryota > Metazoa > Arthropoda > Arachnida > Ixodida > Ixodidae > Ixodes > Ixodes persulcatus. Next base: position 103,676 of record JABSTQ010009407.1, read on the forward strand.
AATTCCCATTGGCCGCAAAACATTTTTCAGTGATGTTTGTGTAAACAAAATAAATTAATGGCTTTGAAAAGAAAATTTCGTACATTTCGGTCTGGGTGGGAATCGAACCAGGGTCTTCGCGGGGTTCGAGACGAGCACGCTTCCCTGACGCCACGGCTGCTCCACGGTTCCGGCTGACTAAAGCCAACGCCTATACTTTGTGTCACTAGTTGCGTGCAGTACAAGCAAAGGCAATGCCAGGCAAGGGTAGAAAAGGAAAGCACTAGGAGGGCTGGGGAGGAAGAGAGAAATCTGCTTTCCTCTCTAACGTTTCTAGTGCTCTTCTCTCCTCCCCTCGCCCTCCATTCCCATCTCGTGTTCCTAGTGCTCGCCCTTTCTCTCTTCGCCTGGCATTGCCTTTGCCTGCACTGCACACAACTAGTGACATGGAGTATAGTGCACGCGTCATGCTTCCGCATTCTCACATGTAAACCTTAAAGAAGCTGTGCAACGATTTTAACGTTGAAATAATTGGCATCTTCTACTTTTGACATTGTTCACCTTGTCACAAATGACAGAAAACACACCTCCTTTCATCGAAATGTTGTGATTCTGCCGCGTAATAGCGAGGAAAAAATTAAAATATTCTCTGACCTGCAGCCGCAAGCGGCGGCCATGAGAAACACGCGGCATGACGTCAATGGGGTTCTTGTAGAAAGATAGCAAGTTGTGCGAATACTTGCTCGATAAAAGGTAACTTTTCTATAAATCTTGTCGTTCCAACACAAATACAAATGCGTCAAAAACCTGGTATCATCGACAAAACTTTTATTATACGGAGTTTTAGTGGCGCCATCTTTCCTAGGTTCACAAAACCGTCAGCTCTATCCGCTACCGCGAACAGCCGCCAGAAGCCAGAGGTGGAGGGGGACAGGGCCGGACGGGTATGGCCGGACCCAGATGAGACTTTCCTCCTTTCACTATATTGTTCGTGCTGCGCCCGCCAGCACGTGGTCACGCAGTCGCGAGCGGATGAGTTCTCGCTGCTCACTGATGGCTCTAGAGAGAGAACTTTACCGGAACCCCGCGCCTACCCCATCGACGTCACTGCGCACGTGACTCAGAAGACAATGTACGAGTTGAGAAGTGGCAAAAACCTGGATCTTTTTCATTTTTTTAAATAAAAAAACTAAGGTATCCAGGCAAAATCTGTTTTCTGTAGTTCAGTAGTTCACTTCAGAAGTGTCAGGCATCAACTTCCACAATTATTTAAGCAAAGCCCTGAAAGTGTCTCTGCCAAACTTTTTCAAGATCATTTAGCAGTTACGAACTGACCGACCTACAAATTTCGTGCTTTCGCGGCTCCTGAGCTTAGTTGGCACTATAAAGCTATTGCTTTAATATGAATACCTCTTATATAAAGACTGCTTTTCCTTCGGTCAACACCTACATAAAGCGGTGCCCACTAAAATATTCCAGGATCTTTTAACGTGAAACATTCTTTGGCTAGGTGTTCGGAATTGCCTGAAGTCCAAAAGTGAAGCCTGGATAAAAGCGAGGCCACAAGGCTCGACACTGGTTGGTTGACGGGTGGGAGAGGAGGAGTGAGGTGCTTGATGCTGATTGGTTAACAGGGATGTCATGTGACTAGGTGTGAAGTGAGGAGGAGAGGTAGGCAAGAAGGTGAGGTGCAAAAGGAGGGGGTCAGAAGGTTCTGGAAGATCACCAGGCTTATAATTTCAAGTGTTCACATGCCACGCATTATCTGATGAAGAGCGCCGTGAATTTAGGCGTCTGGCTGAACAGGCTAGACATGCTGCTAAATGATGATATAAATGTTTGCGATGCTAGAACGTTTTACGTATGCAAAAGAATTGCCTTTCAATTTGCCATACATTTTCAAATGCTGGTTTTCATTAACAACCTTTAAAATGAAGGAGTCATCCAAGTACACACAACAGATTGGCTCAGCCATGTCTGTTCCATCTGCCTTCAATGATGCAGTAAATTCCATCCTTCCATCCAGTGTTCAGCCTAGTTAAAATGTCCCGAAGGAATTAAAAGCCATGTTCACGTTCCCTCCGATAGAAGGTTTTGTATTATTAATAATAAAGCTGTGTTGAAACAAAGAGGGGGAATGAATCTCACACCCGCTCACCAGGAAGCAGTGGCCAACATCTGGGAGTTTGGGCTGAATTCGCAGAAGGAGATTGGCCGTGTGTCCCCGATCTGGCTGCAGTTGATGTTCAGGGACTGCAAGCCAAGAGAATTTGAGTTTCAGGTTTCGGAAACGATTTAGTGAATGACGTCACATCGGGAAATAAAAGGAAAGGAGCAAGGGAAGCTGCCGCTGACTTTTCATGTTACCAAGAAACTATGGCCGATGAAATACACTATGGGTGAGGAAGGGCCTTTCAGGAAAACAGTCACTGGAAGACTTTGAAAAAGTAGTGGTACACCATTCAAGGTAATTTAAAACCTATCAAAAATACAGGAAACCTCTTCACCAGTCATCAGACCACTCTTTTCAGTTCACTTTGAAGCGAGCCCCTTGATTCGTAACACCCTACATTTCCGGCGAACTATTATAACGTCAGAAAAAGAAGAAAAAAAATGACCGCATCTCCACGTGGTGAATGATGTTGATTGGGGCGAAGCTCGGGTGGTGCTGATGATACTGATTTTGGTCATAGGTATTGCTGCTTGCTGTCGGCGTTGACGCTTTGCCGCCGCTTCCCGAGCTCTCAACTCCAGGTCCGCTTGGCGTTTTTGACGCTGTGCAGCAGCTTCTCGCGCCCTGGTCTCCGGAGCAGCTTGCTGTCTACGTAGACGCTGAGGCGCTGCATGCCAAGCTTTTTGGTCCTTTTCATTCATGGCAGTAGGAGAATGTGTGGTTTTCTTCTTTTTCTTTTTTTAAGCAGACAGATGGGATGGCATCTCAGAACCCCCTACTCTTTTTTTTTTCTTCTTTTTCTTTTTTCATAATTTTTTTTCATCTTTTTTTTTCCCCATTTTTTTTTTGCCCTACATGAGCACGTGAGCATGTGCTCACGTGCTCGTGAGCACGTGATCTCACGAGCAGAAGCATGAGCACCCGATGCCGGCCTACGGCGGCCGGCCATACGGACATGGCTAGCTTCTAAGGAGCTTCGCCCCTAAAACTATGAACCTATTACTGATCACACTTTCAAATTTCCTTCCCTCAAGAAAATTCTGGCACTGCCCCTTGTACACCGCATGACACCATTAGCACAAACAAAACATAGGCATTTGTTTGCAAGGATACCAAATCCTTTGTTGCCTTTTACTTCTAAAGGTGGGTAACAAATCCTAATGCCGAGCTTAGTGCCCCAAACAAGCCCTTTCAACCAAACTAGCAGTTTCAACATCAGCCTTCCAATTCCAAGAGCAAAACAGAAATCACTGGCAACTGCTTGTCTCTTGCAAAGGCTGGTTTGCATGCACATCATAGCCCTAAATAAACGCTAGGAACGGTGAAGACGTGGTGTTGACTTGAACCTAACTTAGCATTGATGAAGGGCGGTATAGGCACTGCATCACTACGGTCATTGACAAGATGAGAACTGACCGGCGTCTCTTTTAAACAGCCGGTCTCCAGCACGTGCTCGTCGCCTTTTGCCGTGGCTCGGCTGCTCCCGCACACTCGAGGCTCACAAAATACTGAGGCCTTGTCGAAGGCAGTAAGCTCGCACCGGGGGCGGGACAACTGAAACTCCTCGCTGCCCTTCTCGTTCTGTCAGTGACTACAATGTTTTAAGTGTAGTCAGCACTGCACCAACGAGGTATGTATCATTACCAGCGCCGACTAATAGTGCTGCGGCGTACGTGCGAAGGGGCCTCAACGGTGCCACGTGGTGCACCCGGTGTCTGAGTCAGGGTGGGCAAGGAGGTGGCTCACCCTGAGCGTCTTGTAAAGCTCCTGGCGCTTGGCGTGCACCTGGGAGTCGGTGTTGGCGGGCCCCAAGGCCTTGAGCTTCTCCTTGGCCGTGGCGATGCGGTGCCGCGCACGGGGCAGAGAGAAGCGCGCGATCCAGAGGCGGCAGCTCTTCAAGGCTTCGCTGCTCTCGTGGTACCAGGTGGTCTCCGAGGTGTCCCTGCGCAGCTCCCGCTCCTTCTGCTGCTCCTCCTCCTGGCGCCGCCGTAGGGCGTCCTGCCCCACCTGCGCCAACAGCTGCCGCAGGCGCTCCCGGCGGTCCGCGGGGCCCTCCCCAAACAGGCCTGCGAACGCGGACGTCGGGTACTTACGGGGCACGGAAAGGCTCTACGGTCCGTTTGCTGCCACAGAAAAGCATGAAACTCCTCCGTTTACCACTTCCCTTCTCGCGCTTTCTCACGATAGTAACGTATGAGGTGCGATCCAAAAACTTGGGGACTAGTTTTGTGGCATAAAAAAAGAAGGCAGCACAGAGATGACCGTGCCATGCTGCCTTCTCTTTTTACGGTACAAATCTAGTCCCGGAATTCGCCGGATGACAAAGAGAGGTCGGGGAAGGTTCCCTCCCTCTCTTTGGCTTCCAGTGATGTTCTGCCATTCTTAAAGTGCGAGTGCCACTCGAAACAGCTCGCAAGCCTCGCTGCTTTTTTGCCGTAAGCCTGCCGAATCATTTCGAAGGTTTTTGTTTCAGATTTGGCAAGTTTGACGGAAAACTGATGTTCGCTCTTGCTCTGGTTTGCAGTCTACGCTAAAATCCCCATTGTTCTCGTGTATGTGGTCAGAAAAAGTCGTATAGCGCAGCTCCAAATGTTCGCAAAATGACGCCTTTTTCATAATGAGACACAAAGGTCTCTGCATTTGACAGCTGCGTGCGCATCACAGTGCTGCCTTCTCTTTTAATGCTACAAAACTAGTCCCAGAATTTTCGGATAGCACCTCGCATCTCTGTAATGCTGAGGTGGACAAAACGCATCTCTGACGAGTGTGTCTAACATCCCATACCACCTATGCATTGGAGTTCCCTCGAAATGATGACAAAATATGTCACGAGAGTCACTTAGGGGAATGCTATGTGTTTTCAAGATTCTGGTAGTTGCTTGTAGAAGCAACAGGAAGAAAGGCGAGTGGAAATAAGCGTCATTGTCATTGCGGCACCCCAACCAATAACTGTTGGATTTTTTTCGACTGGCCAGCTGCAGAACGAGTGAGTTACGACACAACAGATGTCTACGGTATCCATTTTTGTTGCAGTGCCGCTGCAAGGAATGCAGCAATCCGTAGTGGTCCTCGATTGTAATGTTACAAGGCAGAAATCGAGGAGACAAAATTAAGATGCAGTGAACACGTGAGTTGGAGACATATTCCCGGTACTGCAGTGAGACTGGCAAATATAACATGATTTTCACACTAAGTGCACAGTTACAGAGAAGAGTAAAGACAAGCGAGAGAGGTCCACTGCAGTGCCCTTTTTCAGTGTCAGAGTACTAACACCATTCGAAGCAAAATGGTGTGGACCTACTTCTTGGGAGTGTTAGGAACATCTAACATAAACATAGTGCAGCAGAGCTCACATGGAGTATGGAGTCGTGAGAGCCCTTGAGCATACACATAGTGTATGCTCAAGATAAGAAAGGGCTCACTGACTGGCTAAATGAGGTCACATTGGTGCTGACAGGGCGAGCCGAAGGGCAGAACCATACCATACTGTCCTCTAAGGCGACGCATGTTTGGTCATTTTGCCCTACCTCGATTAAATCCCTAGAGTGTTGCAAACAACTTGCTTTTCATGCCAGCTCGTTCACTTGACCGGTGAGTCACGCAGAAGGTGAAAAGCTTGAAACATACAAATAAATGGGCAAAGCTACATTCCTGAACCATCATGTACTAACTGCTCGGCTGGTGCCACGAATGTCGTGGGGAATCGGCGTCAGCAGACACTTTGAAATGCAGTATGGTGGAAGCACTAAAAGAATGGTGTTATCACTCACAGATGGGCTCTCCCATCTCTCTCAGCGTGGACCGGACCTCAGTATCATCGGTGGAGACATTGATCTGTCGAGCCTGCAAGAAAATGTCATTTTCGAAACACAGCAGCACAAAGAAAGCAAAAACAAGAACAAGAAAAAGGCAAAACAGCAGCCTCTCATCGTACCTTCTTTCGTCTTTCAAATTCTTCAAGAAGCTGCTGCCTGTCCCTCCCTCCTTCATCTTCGATTTCCATGTACTCTGGAGAAGAAAATCATGGTTTCACAAAATGCATTCTCAAGAAGTCAAGTGATCCAAGAAATCTCAGAACAGGTTTAGTGAGTGTAGGAGGCGACATGCATCTTGTTAAAAATTTATAAAGGGGCGATGCAACAATTTCTTGTACTTTCAGTAAATACCGCTTACAATTATTCCTTGACATTCATAGCCTATGAAACGCATGTTAGTTACTTTCCTCCACGCAATGGCAGTCTGCGAAAAAATTAGAGAACAACGAGAAGCATTCACCCCCCTCCACTCGCAGTCAGAACAAGCGGCCACGTTATCTAGAGCCGCTTACACGCCGCCAATGTGTTCATAGCCATGCGCTAGGGTTGGCAAAGTACAGGGCAAACACTGAGTTCCGCATGTTGTTAAGGTTTGGCTATTCCCATCATTGCAGCGATGAGCCATTACCCAAATGCATGTCAAGGCATTGATTGTCACAAGCCCCAATCAAATGCTCATGCAGTACTCGCATCCACTGTATGAGCCGCATTTAGATAATGTCACCGCGCGGATCTCATTGTTGACAATGCCAATAATGCGATCCCTATAACTTTGTCGTCAAGCTTTGCGAAAGACGGACTGAAATAAAACTTCCACTTTTATCCTTGAAATTACACGATGACAAAGAAGCTTTTGGGTGAGTGGCATAGTGTTAGAGTATACTTGTGTCTCACTAGTGCCAGTAAGCTTAAGTAAATTTAGAAACATTCCTACTAAGTAACATTGCACGGCCCCCTTAAGTTAAGAGCTTAACGGCACGACTCGGAATATTTTTCTTTTAGATGTAAACATTGAAAGTGGCAAAGTCTAGCTACACAGTAGCACATTCATGAAACTTCCTCAACTGTAATACTGAGGAACTGGCTCGTCTCATTATTTCAAAAAATGTGAATGTCAAATTAAGTTCACTGGAGTGCCAGAGCCTAGCAGGAACAGATGGTCCTATGACGACGTCTGCAGAACCACGTGCGCCATTAGGGCGTAAGTGCTTCATGTAACGTTCAGTGGGCAGTGCAATGTGGGGGCATATTTTCCCAGAGCACCACCCTGCGAGTTAAGGAAGGTTCACACACTTGCGGCTGCTTACGACTGAGTGCGTTAAAATCTCTCGTGATCTCTTACAACGAAAAAACACTCTGGCATCCTCTATCGGCTAGCTATGGAACACTCGTGACTTCAGTATATTTCCTACTTTTTTTCCGCGTATCATTCATTCTTTATTGGCTCTAAAAAAAAGAAAAGCTTTTGACAATGTTATAAATGACCATTTCACATAGGCATTACATACAATCGATTTCGCAAAAACTGCAAAACCTTCGCTCTAGTGAAATGCAGGTCCAGGGCTAGCTCACAGATGACACTAGAGTTGCCAGTCTGTTCTTTCGTTATAAGAACACCAGAACTCGGTCGCAAGCAAACAGAAGTGTGTGAACCAGCCTTTAGAAGGGCTGTCGACACAGTAAAAATGTTTCCAGCCTCAACGGCAGGTCGCTAGAAATAAACCAGAGATGCGGTGACAGTCCCGCAATGTGCGAAGGAGTGCGCCCCGCGTCTACGAACCGCGATAGATGACCGGCGCGAGGACGGGACTCACCATCCGAGATGTGGATGTTTCCGGAGGCGATGGCGGCCTTGAGATCCATGTTCTGGGAGTCCTCGTCGCTCCCTTCATCCTCGGCCGCATCTCTATCGGCCAACCGCTGTCGTTCCTTCTCCTCGAGGCTGCCATAGTGAAGGACCCTCTGCCTCTTCACGTAGGCGATGTCCTCGTCGTCCGACATGACCGGCTACAGCCTGCTTGCACTGGCTGAAAATGAAAGTGTCTTCTGCAGAAAGTCCAGAGTTTCTCATTTTCTTAAATCCCTTGAAGACTGGGAGAACGAGAAGAGTCCAAAGTGGAAGGGAAATGAACAGAATGACAGGAGGCAACTTCAGACGTTGCCTTCTGCCATTCTGTTCCTTTCTCTTTCACTTTGGATTCTTGTTCTCCACCCAGTCTCCGGTGGTTTAAGTGGAAGGCTATCGTTCGGCAACATTTTCCCTCCGATATTGAGTCCATAATGTCAGCTGCGTGATTTTTTATTCAATTTGCACGCAAGTCTCGGGGAACATTGGAATCAATCCAACGTTTAAGTCTGGCATCTAATCGTACTGCTTGCTTCTTTCTGACAAGCATTAGAATGAAGAGTAGATCGGTACTTACTGCGATCGAATAAGACGCTGTTGAGGTCAGAGAGGACGCACGAGGAGCGCAGAAATCGCAGAAGTCCTAAACAAAACTTTTCGTTCTTATACAGCACATCAAGAAGTCCGACGACAACCCGCGGCACGCACACATCAACAATCAAGACCTCAAAGCCAAAGTCGTAGCCAAATTTCAAATCCATAGCCAAAAACGAAGCCGTATAAAGTACATGGTTTTCAGGTGAGAGAGACAGCATGTCAGTTTTAGCGAAACCACAGTGGCACTCATAAATGAGGTTGTTTGTTTTAATAATTTGTTTAATTTGTTTAATAAATTTATTTTAACCAAATATTTAATTCTCGTTATTCTAGTTGTATAACGTCTAATAAGTCTCTTTATAAATCAAAATAGAAACCGACTCGAACAGGCTGTCAGATTCCAGAGCGGTGAGTCATTTTTAAAGGGAAAGGGTGTCGAAGATAGAAATCGCGCGTCCGCTCAAAGCTGTTGGAAAGAACGTTGGCGCCGAGTTGGCGGTGTTGTAGAGCTTTCGCGGAATAATCAATCCAACGAGCTTGCACATCCGTGGCCGCCTGTTTTGTGCGATATGTGGTGCGCCTACGGTGTCCATCCGAGCCCGTGAAGTGCCTTTTTTTTCAACGAACATGAACGGCGACGGCAGCCAGCCCAGCCAGCCGACCCTGAGGCGACGGTCGTCCCAGCCGTCCCACTCACCGCGGCCGTCATCGTCATGCATCGACGCCTTCCGGAGGCAAAAACTGAGGTACGCCGAGGCACTCAAACGTCACTTGATCGACGACGACGCCAGCAGCCGGAAAGACAGCGAGAACGGAGCGACGTCGTCGAAGAAACGGCACGTATCTTCGGCTGACAAGAGACGGCCCGCGAGACCGCTGTCGGTGAACGGCGCGGAGCCAACCCGCAGAAACAGCAGACCCAAGTCGTGCTCCCGGTGTTCCAAGACGTTCTCGTGTGCGGCGGAGCTTCAGAAGCACGCCGCGTCGCATGGCAGTACCAATGTTGCGACGGACGCTACTCCCTACAAGTGCCCGCTGTGTTCGCAAACCTTCCAAACCCTGAGCGTTATCAAGGCACACGTGAATTCCGTTCACGTTTGACGTGATTCATTCGTGAGTGAAACGCAGCCGTTATCGTGGACTGGGCACGCTAGTGCGACAAAAACCGACTCTTGTCCACTGTCCAGCGACGAAGCAGTCGGCATCCGAGCTCTTCGTACGCGAGAGAAAAAGAAGATTGACCACGAAATGTGTTAAACACATATCTGCGAGCAGTTTTTTTTTTTTTTTTTTTAATTAATATTTATTTATTGTTTATTGCTTTGGGTGTTATTTTGTTTTGTCATACTTCGTAGTTCAACACACCGGTTAAATGATAGTTTCCCCAACTTCCTGCATTTTTATTAATGTTTTACCACACAGAAAACACATTAAAAACGTTCTGTAATAAAGCGGTGTTATTTGTTTTTCCCATTCCCTTGTTATTGCGGCTGGGGATGCCTCGGTTCTCACAGAAAGCTTTGCTGTGCCGAATTTATAGCAAAGCATTTTTTTTTTTTAATTTTTATTGCGAGTTTATATTTGTTTAGGCGAGACGCCATTCAGTGCAATGTGCAACACTGTTAGCGGAAACATAATCATTAGTGTTTTTCCGCATTTTACTTTTTTTTGTTGGTGGGCACTAAACATTACTCTCTATGTTAGTGCCCCAAATTAAACTTTTTTGTCACTGTAGTATAAAAATTTCAATATAAAAAACTGACGATTGCTATTCCGCTGCTAATGTGCACAAAAAGTGAAAGATTCAAGGATTTTAATTTTTAAGTGTCAAACGAACGAAAGGTATTTGGCATTCCCTTCGTAAAAGTTGTTGCCAACCATTTCAATATAAAAGAAAAAAAAAACGCACGAATGATGAGCGCAGGTTGTCAGGACATCGCTGCCCAACTTACATTCTTGCATAATCGCGGCGGGATTGCCCCGTTGCGCTTCTTACCGAATATCTGTGCACTGCGGGGAAGCAATACCCGCGAGCTCCGAAGCCATTGCTTCCCCGCAATGCACAAGTGCTGGGTGAGAAGCGCACTCAACGGGGATAAAGGCCCCCACGCACATGTGCGTTTGAGTGCGTTTGACTGCGTTGCGGCTGCGAGAAACTAGGACATCCCTGCTTCTTATGTCGCGTGCCAAGCTATTCCTCTATTTGGATTCTACGCTTCATATGAAGCACAGAAGTGCCGATGACTCGCTTTCGTTTCGCGACGCAACGCAGTCAAACGCACTCAAACGCTGTCAAACGCGAATGTGCGTAGGGGCCTTTATTCGTCGCGATCAACACTTCAAAAAGTAAAACTATCGTAGTTAGGGGTGTCGCGAACTTTTGTCGAACCAGATTTTTAGGTCGAACTTTCGGGGTTCGACTTCGAACTTTTCACCAGATTCGACCGGTTCGACTTTGTGGACAGTGTGGCCAGACCTTGATACAAGCATGTCTAGGTTTGGAGAATTTTTTTTTTTATGCAAAGGGTTATTTTATTTTATAAACAGTTACAATTAAAATAAACTAATTCTAATCACTGAAGAAGTTAATAACTTAGTTTTTTGTACTGTATTAACTGAAATAACCAAGCAGCGCTACCCTTAATTTATCCCTTAGCCATCACCATCCAATTCAAAGCCAACTGGCCAGCCTGTCGCGCATGCGCACAGGAGTCGAACCTCAACACAAGGTTCGTCGAATTTTCCACTAGAAGTTCGAAAAAGTCGAACCTGGTCGAACTCGAACCTCCGCCGGTTCGCGACACCCCTACTCGTAGTTCATCTCGAAGAGAATAGCGTATTATTCGAAACTACTATTCTAAACTTCGAATATTCGCACAACACCGGTTAAGTTGTAAAATGTTGCAATATCATCTTCCGAAATACTCCACAGTAAAAATGTTGATTGTACGACTCTCACAACCGTGGCTGTCATCCAAGTAATATAACTTTTGCTAAATTACCCAAGCACCATAGAGCGCGCTCGAGTGTAGTTACACGCGCTGCGCATGCAGGCGTGCACAGTGGTGACTGTTCTAAAACAAAAATTCAAAACAAGTGGGAATTTGCATGCAGGTTCATCAGTCTCTTTTTTGCTATTTACGACGAATACAGATAAGGTGAGCGCGAGCAGAGCATGTACCTACGTTCCCAGCATTTTTCTTGATGCTTAGATAATTTGGCTAAAGCTCTATTCCATAATTGAAAACAAAGATTTGTAGTTTTCGTGTTTTATGCACACAGAGTTGTAGATTGAGCATCGATAAGATGAGCATGACACGGAGGTCTTTCAGTTGTCTCAACATGAGCATTTCCCAACTTCTATATCAATTTGGAGTCGTACGAGCAATTATAGTGTCTGCACACGCAGCAGAAGCATGGCTAGTAGGCAACGAGTATGTGTTGGAAGCCAGGCGTCTGAGAGATGCTCTACCGTTCCCATCATGTCGGTGACTAGTCCCAAAATGAGTGGTATGGGGGCTGGTTGCCATTTTTCTTTAAAGATTTTTAATACTATATATAGAACATGGCGATATACAGCACACAAGAGACAGACACTGTAGAAGTGTCTCCCTCTTGTGCACCATTTATCACCATGCTCAATATGCAGCCCAACTTGCCACCTTGCTACCTTATATACAGTGAGCAAGTGTTCCAAAGGCCTCCTGCGTTCCCCAGGGGGTGCTGCGAAAAGGGACTTGTTAGGCCTTGTTTTGGGTAGTACAAACTTTAGCGTCTCAAACTACCACGCATGCAGAAGCGTGCCAGCTCTGGTGCCGAGCGCGAGATCACGATGAAAATACAAAGAAACAACAAAAATTCGAACGCCGTCAAAGCTAAGACGCTAAGCGCGTGAGCCAAGAACTGCCGTTCCACGCGTTCCAAAGTAGACATGACAAAGAAAAAGAAAAATTAAAGCGTCGCTTCACAGGTGTTTTGACGTCACCACCCAGAGATAAGAGACGCGTACCCTAGCGGCGGTGTCATGAATTTGGCACTTTTGATTGTCTTGCGGCGTTGAGTCTGGCCGATTTCTGGCGTCCAAAAGTGTTTTTTTCGTTCTTCAGCACCAGACAGAATTAAAGAAGCTCAACCAACATGCTATAAGTAGTGCGAGGCTCAATCAGGTGAGCTTGTACTACCCAAAATGAGGGCGCTACAGCTTGTTCAAAGCTTCAGCGCAGGAGCCAAGTGTGCGTCGTCATTGGTTGAGGTCGGGGGGTGGAGGGGGGGGGGGGGGGGGGGACAAAAGCATGTGTGCGCGTTTGGGAGGTGAAGAAATGCGCAAAGTGCGCAAGGAGCAGACGGACTTGCATGCCGTATAAACTTCCTCTTAGGTGCTCATTATTAGAAGGAATCATTTTGGCATGTTCCTCATAGTTTTACTAATAAAGAAAAATTATTTTCGTTTTGCAAGAACCACTGTTTTCTAAATTTATATTCTATTTGTCAAAACACCTAGCGCAATTATTATCTTTCCATAATCTTTAAATAAATAATGTAATATCTCAAGATAAAAAATAAATCTATATATTTTGTGAAGTAACGTTCGAGTTGCAGTAATGACCACAGGACTTATCAATGCACATTCAAGATCCAGAGCGTACAGAAAATGATTTTATTATAGCAACAAAAACAATCAATGCAACAATCAAATGTGCATCCATTCCCACATTACGCCGGATGTGTAAAAACAAGCACCGAAACACTCTTAAAACTAAATTGCAAAAGAACAGTGCGGCAGTATCTACATTGCTTCGTGCAACCCGAGAACCATCATTATTTTACACATTCTCACAACGGGTGGATAGAGATGCTCTGCTTTTATACACACACAAATTTATGCACAATGAAAGTATCGGGCATATATATAGCACTATGTAGGATCGGGGAGGTGGGTGCACTTTACAGACATGTGGATCAGACACAAACTATACGACTGCCTGTAACGGATGTTTGAAAAGAAGATTGACATTCCGAGATCCCATTCAAACGGGAGGGATAGGACGTATCGTTCATTGTCATTTCTCCCATAGTTGCTTTTACTGGTCACAACTGCACTGCACTTTCAAGCCTGGATTCGCATGCATAGAAGGTAGCAAAGCCTCATACTTTGTACAGTCAAGCAGCAACAAATCAAAACGAATAGCTCGGGTGCTCAGTCAGAACGGCGGTTGTCGACACATTCGTTCGATACGACAGGTTTTAATATTTTGGTTCCTACACATACTAACTTGGGGCATGAAATTAGAGTATAATACAGGAACTTTAGCCAATGAAGGCTTAAGAAATTAGTAGAGCTCCACCTCCAGTGCAAGCTTTCCACCTTCGATAAGACTTCCGCATCTCACAGGCTGAAGCAGGACTGAAGGCAATGAGCATATGCCGGAGGTGGAGCTTTTACTGCTTTCTTAGCCTGCCAACTATAGTGAGGTAGGTGCTAGATAGGTCACAATGCTCCATGTCTAGGTGTTGCATTTTGCAGGTGAATTCAGAGTATAATCTTTCTTTTAACACAGCTACTACTGTCACGAAAAGGATGCACATGGGGAGCGTACACATATTCAAGTGAAACGGAGATTCTTCAATTTAAAATCTGAAATGGAGAGACAACACCCACATCGAAGATCACAAACTTTGTGTTTAACACGCTCGTAACAGTGTACATTTTGTATCAAGTTAGCGTTGGCACGAAGATCCGGGTTAATATTTGGCACGGCGACGTTACTCGGAAGTTTAAAAAGAAAGACGGTAATTTTGTACATGCTGCCCTCATTGGTGCATAACGAATAACTGTCGGCCCATCACTCTAGTCCAGGTGACATGATAAAACAGATCCTGCATTTGATAACGGGTATGTCTCTAAAATTCGCGACACTCTTTTCACCTTATCTGTGCCTATTTATATGTTACACACAAGTAGATAGTCTATAAGGAATCTGCTGATACAAATCTAGTTCCAAGAATATATGTAATTGTGTGATTCTGTTTGTGTGTGGTCACAGTACTGGGTTAGTGTTGTGTGCTGCTCGCCTCAATGCACTCAAATAATTTGTTCCTCTGGAAGCAATGGTTATCACAACATTGACAATTAACGCTGCCAAGAGTTGGCTTAGTAGTTGGCTTTCAGTCTCTAATAAAACTGCTACAAGTGGCTACTCATTGTTCTGGTTGCGTTTCCGTCATTGATTGTTCTTTCAGTCACGAAAATAGAACTCTTCTTGCGTGTCATTGTTCGCATAAGGTCTACCTAAAAGTGTGTCTTCGGTTCGCCTCACGACATCACAAACAGTGGGGAGAGGTAAGCTGTTTGACCAACATCAGGTTAAAGACGAAGCAGTAAAAGGAGACTGCACAGACCTCAATAGAATAGCAATGTCAAACTGAACATGCAGAACGCACACAAAATTTGGAACTACTAACACATCCTTTAAAACTTCACTGTAGATTAGATTTCAATTCAAAGTGGTAGCTTGCATGAGCCACAGTTTTTAAACACAACAGCCTACATCTTGTTCCCTTAGAGGTGAAGAAAATCACAACAAAATAGATCACTGGAGAGATGTACAAATATGAGAGCCTACCTAAGCACAAGCACGAACGAATGACATCTATGACAAACTGCTCTGGCAGTTCTGATATTACTTTCCACACATCAAAGTGTATATAATATATATTTATATATATAGTTTCCTTTTTACAAAGTGAGCTTGCTACGATTAGAGAATGTTTCATTATGGCATATTTAACTTGACTCGTGTCATTTTCTTACAGAAAAAAAAAAAAAAAACTGAGAACAATTGGTTCCAACAAACACTAACACCACATGTTTCCTATGTACAAAGAGGGCCATACGTCGTCACTGCCTTTCACTTCCGAGGAAGAGGCAGCTGATAGAACAGATTGAAAGTGGTCCTATCAATAATGCACAATGTCTACTTGGCGTGCATTGCACAATCACTGCAATCATGATGCAGGGACAGGCCGACCAAACTTTGGAATTGGGGCACAGGTAAAACGGTACAAGACTCGCAAAGGTGGTGGCAGCTTTCCACATTTTTGCCGGCTGCTGCAATAAGAGGAGTTTGTTTGCAACACTCACGAAAGAAGTTGCTACAAGATAGTACATAGCTTGTTTGGCAAACCCTTGCAGCCTTTATTAGCCACCGTTCTCCTCCATCATTGCCGTTGTGGGGAAAGGACCATTCCCGAGCGATTATTCTGAAAACCTCACAAAATTGGAATCGTATCATTTTGCAATGACGAGCTAAATGCTAACATTACTAGCTAAACTCCTTTCACCGCTACGCTGATAGGGCAGCGGTCGACCGTCAGTCTGCCTTTCATCGTCAGGACGATGAAAGGCAGGCGACCGATTGGTCTCGCGAGCACAAAGCTTCCACTGTCCTTTCAGCTTAGCAATGAACAGAGTGTAGCCACAAAATAACTGCAAAAAGATCAGAGGATTTATCTTTTCAAGTTTAAGTATTTGTTCGAGAGCTGTTAAGAGTCTTCGAAGAGAACGTCATAGGGCATATATGTTTATGATGCACAGAAGTCCAGATCAAGCAATGCTTGAATGGTGAAGAAAGGAAATACTTTGGACAGCTAAGGCCTTTTTTTTTTTGACAGGTACTTTAACGGAGCAAAGTTTGCTGGAAAGATCTTGGCCTGCACCATCCCCATTAAAAGTGTGGTATGTCGGGCAATGGCAGAATCACGAGACGCGCGCTCGGGTGGGACAGAGCAGATGAACGATGAAGCAGCTACAGCTACGCAGAATGAGGAAGGGATCAACGAGTGGCGCATCCCTCGGCAATGCAAAACATTGGTGGTCCACGCATCACACGAGACATGTCCGAGAGAACCCGGAGAGAGGAGCTCAGCACCAGACCAGAGCATGCAAACATCATGCGGCCGGACACAGATCGTTCCGCCAGAAAAGCCATGTTCACGGCAGAGAGAGTAGATCAGGTACGTGATAAAACACATGCCCATGCTCTGAGGACGCAAGCGAGGGTGTCTAGCGTGCCGCATTTTCTAATGAGAAGCAGCTGTAGCAATCGCTATTGGAGAATCTTGACGCTACTGTCATTCAAATGAGTTGAGTCAGATGAAGACGTCTAGAGAGACAGTGTGCTTACACTTGAGTCTGCCCTCGTGAAAGCTCGCCCTGACCAAACATTGCAGCGAGAAGTAGATGAAGATGAGTGTGTGCATTTCTTGCATACAGCCACTGCCCTACAAACGTAACGGTGGAGAGACTACGGCATCCACAAGTTTACCTAGCTACAATGAGGCTTCTTAAAATTATACTCAATGCTGCTGCTCCTTGGGGATAGGCTTTGTTGTATTCTTTTTGTCATTTTATGTTTGATGTGTAATGGTAATGAAATATATACTTCATCTAATTAGGCATGTTGTAGTTACGTCGTTGCCGAGCAAACTAAAGTGCACAGAAACTTTGCATCGCGCAACATTTATTTGAACCTAATTTGACCTTCCCATGAGCGGGGTCCACTTTCCCGCAAAGCATGTGGAACCGAATCCTTGAGGATTATGGAACAGCCCAGAAAACAGCAATCCAGAGATAATGTCTGAGCAAAAGAAAATGACCCATGTTGGAATATTTAGCCCAATGTGCACAGGCTTAGAACTCTCGTGCAGATAGCATTTACAAGCCCTTTGGTCACTGCTGCCACAACATTTGCTGTTCTCTTTCTGTAAACCACAATGAATGGCTCTTGGCATGCTGTGCAAGGAAGTCACCATGCAGGTATTTTTTTAGTATAAAATCGGCATTAGATTTGTGCAGAGAAAGTACAAGTACAATTTCAAAGACTGCCTCTTTCCAGAGAAATTGATTAAAAAAGAAACAAATCGGCCACCAAAGTAGGGCAGTTCTGGTAAACCAGAAAAGACCCTGCTGGGTCCTGCTGCACTTGCCATTTCACAAAGATGCGACACATTGGTCACCTTCAGAAGTTGGCCAAGTTCTGACAAAATACTTTGATTTATGAAAAGTAAATGCAGGAGGAAGAAAAGCCAACTCTTTACTTGGTCTTCTTTGAGTTAAGCACCATTTACAGCGAAGCCAGAGTTGTGACAAATCATTTAATTAACAAAAATGTGGACATGAGTCGGCTCCACCACTGACATCTATCTTAAATGTGCAAACAAGCAGGAATTTATTCTAGAGCCATGCAGCAAAGTCACAAAGTGCAAAAGGGATACATACACTTAATGAAGGTCATGACTAGGACAGACATGCTGAGGTGATAACAAACACCAGCAAATTAGGGTACTTACATAACGTTAAGAAGCATGCTGAATTATGCTGATGCGATTACATGTGGCACCTTGATTGACGAAGTGAATCAGTAACTTTAATGAAGCAGCATCTTTGGCATGAGACTAACTTTGTTCAAAGAGAGTGAGGAGTGGCACCACATTGCCAAGTAAATCCTAAGGCAACATTCGTTGTGCTGGCGAGAATTTCCCACCTGAATTCGTTCACGAGAATCCTGGCCAGCAGCTCTTGACTGTGGCTGCTTGTGAAAATTAGCAAGCACTGCATCATGGACAAGTGACAATGTTCACCACTACACTAAGGTGCAAGCTTACTATTAGCAATAATAGTGGACTAACTCAGTTCACGATTTGAAGATGCAGAAACAAACATTCAGTATAATATCTAAAGCATGCTTGCAACATCCACATGTTCCCTGAAAGTCGGAACGAATAATTACTACACCATTGTTGTTGCATTGTACAGCCAACAGCCCTCATGAATGCAATGAAGCATTGACTGAAAAGTGCCTGCAATAACTGTGGTTTCCTAAGGGCTGTCCTTACAAATCATAATGTGTGTTTGTTTAAGTTCGAGCGCACTATGAGATACCATGTTCACCTAAATAACAAAGAGTCACACTGTTTGTGAGCAAGGCTCGCAAACCTAGTTTTACAGAGCACACAGATGGACAATCGCTGCAATCTACTAAAGGTGCCTGGTGAACAATGTAGTCTGCACTTCCACCTTGAGCATGACAATTCACATGCCCTTAAACCAGCAGAGATTGCATTTCTCACTACAATCAATTTCTGGGGGGGGCAAGTCTTGTTCATAAACAGTGTAGCTGCTATTAGAGCAAATAAAGTATGTAGCCCTGAAATCATCCATTAGACATTGAGTCAATGATTAGAAGATGCTTCATCATGAGAGTTTAAAAGGCTGGAACACAACGCACAGTTTCACACATAGCCTTCAAACATGTGAACAAGAGAACATTCATTCCCACGTACAAGATAACAGGTAATGCGTACCCAAACTGCAGGTACCAACTGTTTGGTGCCAGCCTCATCGACCAACAGAGCACCAATTGCACAAATTCACACTTTACAAACTGTCCCAAGTTACTCGGAAGTCCTCGCTTAAAACCACATGAACCAACAACAACGCATCTCTGTCGGAAATTAAATTAATAAAAGCGGTGAATCGAAGCTCACCGAGGGCAAATATGTGAGAACTGTTGGTAGCTCTAACAAAAAGTCTTGCCAAAAAAACAAGAAACATAAAAGCTTAATTAAAATGGGCTGAATTCCCTCACGCATAGATGTTGTCTCTCCCGAAAATGGCACGCAAGCACACATATTGCTTCTTGCACATTGCAGCTGGCAAGCCCAAACGCAATTTCACGATGGCACAATATTAAAACGATGATGAGGTTAGCACTCGGCACCAGGAGACGGAAGTTCCTGCACATACTGCCAGGGGAAGTAGCCCACCTGAAAGTGAACAATTTTTGGAAAATGTAATGTACTATTATGGTCTACCTGGTACTCTACAGGCTTGTATGATAGCAGTTAGAGTTCAATATCACAACACACTGCAAAGTACTAAATAGGGGTGTCACTTAGCATAGACAGATGTCAGAAAAAGCACTTCTCTCTGGGTCTTCTTAGCATGCGGTAAAAAATTAATGAAGGAAAAGTTTGTTGTAACATCACCAAAAAGAACCCTAACAAATTTTATATTTGTGTTTAGACAGCGTCAGGTCGGTCTGCCTTTGAGGTACGGCAGAACCAATTTATGCTGTAGATAAGAAATTAAGCCAGTGAAGTACCACCGCTAGGCTGGGGTCTTGGATACGCATCATGCAGTAGTGATACACGTCCTCACAACACTCATCCAGATTGAAATGGGCAGAGGTGGGGATTGAACCCAGGATCCCTGGGTTCTGCAACACGAGCTTTTGCTCCATGTGCTCCGAGCTTGTACAATTGTATGATTACTATATGCCAACAGTTTCAGCTGGAATATGTGCAAACGTATGAACGATATCCAGTGATGAAATACAACCTAGTAAGTAAGATGCATGGTGCTTCACCAATGATGCTTCTGCTAAAGGGGCAGCAATGGGGCCTCTAAAATGATTGAGTTTGCCGAGTGGGCTCCTGGAAACCGAGGGCTTCTCAAAACTGGACGCAGGGGTTCCTCAAACTTCCAATTGCTCCAGAAGGACCCTATTTCTAGTAAAAAGCTTACATAGTCTGGGGATTATGTAGTCTGAGCACACAATTAATGCACAATTCTTAGACAAACACTCCCCTTTTTCACCCTAATCTGTGTAATAGTGTCAACAAAGTTTAGTAAGCTCGTGAACCGCTTCATTGAAAGATGAGTCTAGAGGGGGATTCTTCAACTCTCCCTTTGGCCGCTGAGGGTTCCCCAAGATCAAACACCTAAGACCTGTCAGTGGTGATGCATTCTGTCAGGTCTTCCCTATAGCTGGTGTTCCTTCTATTTTGCTTTTGCACTTAGCCAGCTCGATACACTCTTGTCCTTGCCCCATTAAGCAGCCTTCCACATTAAACTTCACAACTGTGCCGAAGCGATTCGTTTCATTAACGTCGTACCACAGTCATGTCTTGGCCGTTACCATACGACACATTTTGTACAAGGTCAATGCCGAAATTAAGTACCGAAATTCCAAACGACACACTGACAGGGAATTTATGCTCGCCGAAGTTTTTATTCATACGTGACATACGAGAGCCCAGCTACCCAAAACACAATTTGCGGCTCAAAATTCGTTTTTTTCCTCCTGAAAATTGTTGGTCGAGAACTGGCCGGTATGAGTCACAATCACCCCCTTCTTTGTGGTCACGTGCTGTTCAGAGAAACATACCAAATATATTCAAAGCCGTGGGTCATCTAAGGCACAAATTTTATATTAAAAATAAAAAAGAATATAAAACCCATTTTTGTTGCTTCCATAAAGCTGCAGATATGTTAGTTGAAAACGAATGTTGCACAGATCACAGGAAGTAAACATACTACAGTCGCCGACCTATTTTTCGGACGCCGAAATTTCGGACATGCCCGATTATTCTGACCATATTCACGGAACCGCCACTCGCCCCATAGAGTTAATGTATAAAAGTGACTGAAATTCCGGACAACCTACAACTCGTCCTTCGATTTTCCGGACTGATTTGCGGCCGTCAAACCGCCACCACTTGCACTTTACACTTCCCTTTGTAGCCACTCTCACCGTGAACCGAGGTGCCAAGGGAAGTGGGAAAGTGTGCGGGAAACTCTCTCTCTCACCGTGAACCAAGGGAAAGTGCGCGGGCGCCGCCGAGGTGGCCGAGGCGCCGCCCGTGCACTTTCGTTTCGCACTTTCGTTTCATGCTGCGCGTCGATGTCGGTCGCAGTCACGGTCGGGTCGTCGGGTCGTGGTGGCGTGTTCGTCAACGTCCGGGAGCGACGACGTTGTCGGCCGCCGTTGTAAGTGCGCGTGCCTTCTGCCGTTTCCCCCCAAGCGGTGTCAAATAGCGCCAACTGCATCTTCAACTGCGTCAACGGCGCCGACGAAGACTCCAACGAAACGCGGGAGATACTCTACAATGACAATTGAAAAGATGCTATCGATATGCTGTCAGATGCATGGAAGGCGGTAACGCCCGACACCCTTCGCAACTGTTTCCGCCACGCGAGATTCACTCTTGATAGTGAGTCGGCCGTCGAAACCGAAGACCCCGTGCCGGATGCACAGTCTATCAGCACAAAGAACTTGATTGCCGATCTGCGCGATGGCGGTCATGCAGTTCCCCCTGCCGTGACATTTGACAAGTTCACGGACATGGACAGTGCGCTCGACGTGTGTGCTGACTTGACGGACGAAGAGATCGTTCGACAGGTCCTCGAGCCAGACAGCGAATCTGACTCCAAGGACGACGCGCCGGCCATCGTACGGCCGTCCAACGCGGAACTCACCCAAGCGCTTATGGTACTTTCGTCTGCATTCAGTGACAGAACGACTCTCGCTGAAATGCAAAACGATCTGATCGCCCGAAGGCGAAACACCGTCCAGCAAACCATCGACGGTTTTCCTCGAGCCACTTGGTATGTAAAGTGCCAATAAAGGAATTTTGTTGGCACAGGATTTCACTTTTCGGACTGCGTGATTATCAGGACGTTTGCGCGATCCCCGTCGGAGTCCGAACTATTGGTCGGCGACTGTACTTCATTTCTCAATATGGTTGACGGACCGGCGGCTGAACGACGTGATGGCGGCGGCACGACAGACAAACATTGCGACAGACGTGGGGACCGCCTATCTTTGGAACTGTCGTTTGCGGGTACCGGACAATCAATGTTTGCATAGCACAGAATAGCGATCAGAACGACTATAAGTGGGACACAATTGCAGAATAAATGGGTGCCGCAACGTCAGTCGACTGCTCTTGCACCCCAAAAAAAAAAGAATTCTGTCTGGTGTGACCACATTTTCGGCAACTCTTTCTACATTTCCCTTCCTCCTTGGTCCACGTGGTCACTATTCGTAGGTGCGTTCATTTTAGCTATGAGTCTTTGTATTTCCTTAAATCAGGCCAAGAAGCATTATGTCCATCCAAAAACTAAACATAATTCCCTTATCCTTTTTACAGTTCCACCTATATACTAAGAAAAAAAAAAACGCAAAGAAAAACTAAAAAAACTGAAAAATATATATGGCTTGCCACTCAGAAACACAAAAAAATTGAAGAGTAATTTTTTTACGTCTTGGAAGGAATATGTGATGAGTGATGTAACTATGTTTCACGTTACTCAATTGCGTTACGTTATCACCAACACTGCTGTCCAGTCATTGAGCACTGTACACGTAGTACCAGCAAGCAACTCGGTCACGCTTTAATGGCAGTTAATCAAGCCGAGGAAGCGCTTTACTCCATGGTCTAAGGGAGCAAGATCACCGGCACAACAGGGATGGCTGAGGAGCGCCCCTCCTGCATAGTTTGAAAGCCTCCGTTCTCTTAAACCAAATAACACCAGAGTCACTAGCAGAAAGAAAACGGCGAAGTGTGTCTTTCGGACGCCCAGCCCCCAGCACGTGCTCCGTGCCTTCTGGCGTGCTTTGGCCGTGAGTGCGTGCTCAAGACGTCGGAGCATCATCGAAGGTGGGAAACCTGTGCTTGAGGCGGGATGAACGAAGCTCCTCTATGCCATTCTCGCCGTGTTGGAGAATACACAGCATGGCGTACTAACACCTCGAACCCACTTTAAAGGGTCACTAAAGTGCTTTTTGAGATCCTCGTTTTACGGTCATAACTCGATCTACGAG
The DNA here is from genome assembly GCA_013358835.2 of Ixodes persulcatus. Lineage (NCBI taxonomy): Eukaryota > Metazoa > Arthropoda > Arachnida > Ixodida > Ixodidae > Ixodes > Ixodes persulcatus. The sequence continues at coordinate 126,752 of JABSTQ010009407.1, forward strand.
CTCTAAGCATCCTAGAAAGCCCGAAACTACATTACTGTGCGGCTGAGTTGCATATTAAAAGAGTGATCGAAGCTCCCGACACACACTGTTGGTGCAGAATGACAGATGGCGCTACCAAACCTTGCCGAATATGGTTGAGCTATGAACGATGCTTGTCAGTCACTCGCGGGCGATGGGTTCCCACGTGAACGAGCAGTACGGGTCGGCCGCTCGTCCCCACTGGAACCCATCACTCGCGAGTGGCCAACAAGCGCCGTCCGTCGTTCAACCATATTCGGCAAGGTTCGGTGGCGCTATCTGTCGTTCTGCGCCGACGCCCGATGGTAAGTGTCAGGATCTTTGATATCTTTTTTAATACGCAAATCGGCCGCGCATGAATGTAATTTCGGGTTTTTAGGATGCTTTGAGCTCATAGGTGGAGTTATGACAATAAAATGAGGATCTCAAAATGCACTTTAAGGCCCCTTTAAACTGTCTGCAAAAATTCAGCTTCTTAGAGGGGCTAGGATGCTCCAAAAATAAAATGTGAGGTAACTATTCTGCGAGGACCCACTGTATGTTCCTATATTTCAGCTAAATTTGTTCTGAAAATGGTGCGATAGTTTCGTGGATAAAGCGATTTATGTACAGGACCTTCGGATCCACCCTATTTGAAAATGCTGCTACGTTTGTTGGGCCGGCGACGTCGTTCGCTCAATGTGCGGCGTTCCCTCGCACGCATTCGCAGAAGACTGGGCTTTTTCGGCGTCTCGCGCTTCGGCTTCCACGTTTACCTTCCGCATTTCAAGCATGCGGTTTTGAAACGACGATGTCTAAGGCATTGCCTGCTTTGTCTGAGTCTTCAACACAGATCGCACCAGTGATGAGAGTGATTGTTATCAAAAGATGTTGGAAGCTGGTCATTTTGACTTCTACCTGCTTGCAACCAGCTCCAGCGATGCCATCATCCACAAAGATCTCGCACGTGCATGCAGACGAGAACAAGAGTATACGTTGAAGTAGCCGAGTAGCGTGACAGTATGAGATCATACCGATCATACTGTGGCAAGGCGAGCTTAGGTAAGCATGAGGGCACTTAGAATAAGAGAGCATTCAATAAAATATAATGATCATGTGGTTTATGGGCACCATCGTGTAACTAACTTGAGCAGTGTTGCATGGTCGCCAGACAAAAATAGTAAAAATTCGTAAATTGATTATGGCGATTACTAGAGCTCTAAAAATTGCGAAACTTGGAGTGTATACTAAGCAGCATGCAAGCATTCCATTTCGAGGATAATCTACCCATTTAATTTTACGTGCCTCAACGTCCAACCGTATCATCGCTGTTTTTGGCACGATTTTCTATTTTTTCAAAAACCACGAAAGATATCCCACCTTTGGCAATAGCATCGTCCCTGCCAAGGAGGACGACCGCGGAAACGAGATTAGCTAGCGTGGGAGATAATCAAACAATGGGGACTGGCTGAATAAACCCCCTGGGTTTGTGAACTCTAGCTGCAAAACAGGTCACAGGACCTAAAAATAACATGAGCACGTTTGGATTTGACAATGCCGCCCAGCACACATGTAGAACAGTAGCAAATATTTTCCCGTTCCACGTACAGTAAACTCTCATCTTGAGCAAACGTCGGTTTAACGAGTATTTCAGAATAACAAACTTTGAAAAAATCCCGGCAGTTTTCCTATGCATTCTATGCAAAAATGTTTCAGATAAACGAATTCGGAATAGCAAATATTTCAGTTCAACAAACTTGATTGGTGGACCCAGGCTTATTTTTGCAATCAGTTCAACAAAGTTTTGTGCTCTGCAGTGCTGGCGTAGCCGCGATGCCCGCTGCCCCGGCCTCTGCAGCAGTGGCGTATCATCGCTGGCGTTTACAGCGCCGCCGAGGCAAAGCGGCGGTGCAGTAAATGAAAACGAACCACGTAATGTGTCTGTTACGACGAAATGGAAGCAGTTGTCTCTATCAGACAAGCTCAAAATCCTTCAGCGTCTGGACAACGGTTGAAGGCAAGTGGACATAGTGAAGGACTATGGGATTCCACCGTCGACGTTGTCAATGATAGTGAAGCAAAAGTCGGAGCTTGAAGGAGAAACTGCGTTCAATCCCAACAGGAAACGACTCTGCACGGGGTATTTTAAGCCAGTGGACTGATGCCACTGCAATATGGCTTCATCACAGCAACAACCTGTGCCAGAGGAAGTGCAAAAAACTCTCTGGACAGCTTGTTACTTCATGTGCTTTAAGAGTGAAAATTACATTTTTTTTCAAAATGAGAAAGGCAGCAATGTAACTGTTATGCACTTTGTGTATATCGATGTACATGACTCCATAAATTGCATTTCACACTTTTGACTCAATGTATGCTGTGCCCTATGCTGTTCCATATTCTAGTGAATTTATTCAGTTTAGAGAACTTTCAGTTAAGTGAACTATTTCCATGGGTTCCTTGAAGTTGCTCAAGTGAGAATTTACTGTATCTCCTGTCCTGGAAACACCAGGAACATGCATCCCTTTGTCTTTCCGCATGTACCTGATATGCGACCACCACGCACCCCTGAACATTCCAGTCATTCGTCATTCATCGCAAAGGAAGAACAGAAGAATGCAGCAAAGCTTCACCGTGGAGAAGAAGGTGGAGGTTGTCGGTGGCACCGAAAGGCCCGCAGCAATGTGAGTAAGACTGCACGCCCATTTAAGGCCCGTTCACACTCTTGCGACCTTTTAAATCTTGGTTCCTTGCGACCTCTTAAACCTCTTAAAACGAGAGGACACAGTGGCGCCATCTATCGGGTTGCAGTGTAAACTTGACGGTCCGGCATATTTTCTATTTCTCCCGCGCATTATCCTTTCTTTCTTGCCTCGAAAAACTTTTCGAAACGTTATAAACGAGCATTTCTCATAGATATTACGCACATTCGACCTCGGAAATGCCGCAAATCCGTCGCTCTTGTGAAATGCAGTTCCACGATCACCGCATAGATGGCGCCATCTGTGCGGTGATCGTGGAACTGCATTTCACAAGAGCGACGGATTTGCGGCATTTCCGAGGTCGAAAACAGTTCAGGCAGTGGAACTCCGCATACTAAACTCTCCTTCAGGAGTGCCACGGAAAAGGGAAGTCCAAGCACTCTTTGAACAGCGGTCGACCCATGTTTTCCGAGGAGATCGACGACAAACTTTTTGAATTTCTACAAGAAGAGAGGGCGGCGGAAAGGGCGGTTAGTAACCGTCTGCCCCAGGAGCAAGCAAGGAAGCTTCGCATCGGAATCCAAGCTGGGCAACTTCAACGCCTCGAGCCAATATCTGTCCCGAGGGAAAAAGAGGTTCAATGTGTCACTTCACACCGCGACAAACGACAGCCAGCAAGCTCATGATCGACCATGCAGAGGCTGTATCGGCCTTCTGAAAGACTGTAGAAACGCTGCGCCTCCAACACGACTACAGTGACTTCTCCATCGCAAACATGGACCAGACGATGGTGCGGATGGATCAACCCACAACACAAACCAACAAAGTCGCTGGGGAAGCAAGCATCCACACTGCGAACACTGGATGCTCTCGTCGGGGGTTTACGATGGCGTTGTGTGCCACCATGGCGGGGATAAAGCTCCTGGCATTAATAATCTTCAAAGGGCCGACCGGCCAGATCCCTCTGCAGGTGCTGTTCGCCATCAGCGTTCCAGGCATGATTTTTTTTTAATTGCCAAAACCATTCATACAAATAATACTTTATTCTTGTAATGTAAAAACAGATAAAATGTTTAGCTCGCTCACTACTAAGGTCTTTGTTTTCCGCGGTATTTTCGCCTTTTTTTTCGTTTCCATTCTATGCTTTTCAGCTACTGTGCTTGCGGCCCTTGAAGCAGGCCGCAGTCGTACTTCTGGCACAGCGTTAGGCCTAGCAGCATACTTGGCCCAAACGCGTCAGTTGTGTGCTCAAGCGCTTGAGTTTGTATCCTATCAGCTCTTTTATTTGTTATATTTCAGCCAACAGTACAGTATTCTCTAAAAATGTCTGGATGACATCCAATGTGCTCCTGGAAAGGGTGCGACAGATTTGGGGTCCGAACCGAGAGATGTCCGGCACCTGCTCGTCCTGGACTAGGCCAAATCCACAAAACTGACGTTGCCCAGCAGGCCCTCACAACCAAGGACACCAACATGGTGTTTGTTCTGGGTGGCTGCACACCGATAGTGCAGCCAGCTGACATCAGCTGGATAAAACCATTCAAGGAGAGCGTTCGGGAGACCTGCAGGCAAACTTCATTCGAGCTGGGGCAGTGACGCCCAAGGGGAACTGCAAGGGGCCATTGTGACAAGATGTCGTGAGCTTCATTTCCAAGGCTTGGGCAGCCGTGAGCGAGGAAGTTGTCGCCCACTCCTTGAAGCGGTGCGGTATATCAACCATCCTTGATGGATCAGAAGGATGAAGAGCTTCATGGGCGGCTCGCTTCGGCGGTCCCATCTTCCGCTGCCATGCCAACCACTTCGAACACCGTGGAGGTGGTTGACCTTCTGTTTGACAGTGAGAGCGACTGTTCGTTCGACGGTTTTGATGATGAATGTGCAGTGCTAATAAATACATGTTTGTTTTTTGACTGCAATACATTTTTCAACTTTTTTTTACTGCACATTGAAAGTTAGCCCACCTCATGCTTTCACTCGATTTGCTCTCGATTTTAGGTGGGCTATCTATAAGAATTTTACGGTAGTCAAAATTTTTGGAAGATCATCCGCTAAGCTTGCAGACGTCGTGAACCACCGTCTGCAAGCTTAGCAGACATCTGCAGACGGTGTGCAGTGCCTGCAAATGCTGCCGTGAACTGCCCCAAATAGTTTTTTTTGTCTCTTTTGAACCAGGTTCATCTGTTGATATTTTCACTCTAAGCTTCCACCAGTTAGCCGCACCTTTGTAGTAAATCGCAGCGCGATACAGGTGGAAAACAGATTTTGCGTACCATCTTAAGTGGGTCCCAAGCATTACGTGTTGTGAATGCTGTAGAACGAAAAGGATGCTGGACCGTGCTGTGAATGTGTCTCACCCTCTCTTGTATCTGGCCCTTCCACCAGCCCTTCTCCTGGCCTGCCTTGCTGAGCACCGTTACCACATCCCCCTTAATCAGCCCCAGCATGCTGTCCGCCGTTGGCTGGAAGTTGTGCAGGGCCACCGCACGCCCCAGGGGCTCCGTCGGGGACAAGCACAGCATGGCTGCACAGCAGAACAGGAGGATGTTGTCATGTAAAGCAGGAGCTACCGCCTTCTACAGCACTACCAAAGGTTGGTTATAGCTAGTCTGGCAGCCGGTTGAGGGCTGCACACTCCAATAAAGCACAGCCACTTGGCAACAGCCCAAAAGCACATGTTTCTGTGCAACCTAGATCCATCCTGACATATATAGTGCCTGGAATGTGTCTTCGACTGGTATGTTTACTTATTTATTTATTTATTTATATAAATAAATACCTTAAAGGGAAACTGCCACTCAATTCCTAGAATGTCAGGCTTATGAGTGATTTCACAGTAAAAAGAATAAAAAGGCACTATGTCATTTGTTTTGTGAAAAAAGGGACATGTTTTGTGAAATCTTACTATAAACATATAAGCAGAAACCGAAAGCGAAACTTCGACTCCATCAGGCAACATTGGCCTCGGGCTATCAAAAACATGGCTACCTCCTGCTATGAGTGGTCACGGGATCCTCTACACCAGTGGTTCTCAGCCATGAATGTGTCGAGGACCCCTTGCGGACCGCTGGCAGTGATGGGGGACCCCTTCCAGCAGGGGTGGGGGGGTACGTAAGTAAGATAACACGTCTGGAGCATGAAACAGGTGCCTTTTATTGCTGTCGTAGTTCCGGAAGCATTTTGCAAATTAGTCACGGCCGGACTGAACTACAAAAAATGTGCCAAATAAAAAAAAAATTTTTTTGTTGAGAGTCTCGCGGATTCCCATTTGAGAACCACTGCTCTACATCAGTGGTTCTCAAATGGGGGTCCGCAGACCCTTTACGGTTGACGAAGGCATTCTAGGGCTCCGCGAAATCTAGCCTTATCGGTCAAGCCCAGCAATAAAAGTTGTCTCTTCTCAGATTGAGAAGAAATATATGTTCCAATTTTCGATGCATTTTCGACCTCGTCCTCTAAATGCCCGAATGTAACAAACACCTGGCTTCCTACCCACACCGATAAGGCAGTAGTCAATATTTCTGGCAGTTTATGCATCACTCATTTGTGTGTGCATCGTCTCTTAGATCAGACCAGGTCGGAATGTGTGCCTGATAGTCGAGACGATGAGAATGTTGTTTCACTGTAAGGGCAGTCCTATAAATAGCGTATCTACATCGACTGGAAAATCTGAGTATACTCACAAGTCCCGTTTGTGATCGGAGACGGGACGATGTTCTTGAATGGAATGAGAAGAGAGATTTCGAGGCCCTTGAAGCTCTCGGAGAGGCTGTGGGTTTCGTACCAGGACACCAGTTCCTAGGAAAGGTGGCAAGAACAAGAACCTCAACAGACAAGAACTGCACACCAGCAATCTGGTTGGGATAAACGTGCAAGTTAAAACAAAATTAAAGCTATTGCCAATGGTGCACAACGTAAATAGCAATGTTTTACGGTGATACTCTTTTCCCGGCGACAGGAACAAAATGTTTGGTTGTGACATTTCTCCAGAAAGCGGGTTTGCCTGAAGCATTGCATCTCCACGTTACGTCCAAGGTCAGCTTTGCATGTTGTTTCGTAACTGCTTTTAGTACAGATATACAAAAAGTGATCTCCGAGATTGAATCAAATGCAAAATAAATATGTGTTACGTTGCAATACCTTGGAGTTGCACAGCACAGGTACGAATAATATTGAATTATAAAGGGCGTGTTTTTCATTTTAGTTCAATATCATTTAAGTTTCGAAGATAGATAAAACAGATCTATTAAAAAGAAGCCACGAAGAAAAGTACACAATGTGGTCTGTGCAGGTGAGTTATACGGCCAGGGGGACATTATATAGGGTGCTAATTGTCACGAGAAGTCGAATAAATAACCAAAATTTGATAAATGGGTAGAGCAACAATTTTAACAGTGAAAGAATTTGCAGTTTGTATTTTTTATATTGTTTATCTATGCACAGTTGACAAAAAAAACACTACGCCTTTTTCCGAAATACTGCTGTTCCGCCACATAATCGCAAAAGAAAAAACAAACTATTTGCTGATGTAAAGCCGCGTGTGCTGGTTATGGGAACTACGGTGGCACGTCACTGGGGTACATGCGGAAGTCAACAAAACCTGTTCCCCTCCGCTACTACACTCGCCGTCAGCCCCGTGGTAAACCCTCTTTCGTGTCGATCATTCGCCGCGACCTTCAGCGATGGTGAAGCGCGAAACACATGCGCGTCAAAACTGTCCGATCCGACGTGCGAACTGCAGGAACGGACGTTCGAGGGCGAGGGTTTTCGTAGCCTCCGGTGCGACGAAAACCCTCGCCCTCGAACGTCCGTTCCTGCAGTTCGCACGTCGGATCGAACAGTTTTGACGCGCATGTGTTTCGCCCTTAATCCTCAAAAAGTTGACAATTGCAGAGGGATCGGCTGGGGTCTCTGAGGAGAGAACCCAATGGAACACCAGGTGGTCCCTCAGAGACGCCACTCGAAAGACGGCGTGAAAGTTGAGGGGCACTTAATCTTCGATTTGTTTCCTTTTTTTTTAAAGTAAAGTGCCCGTAAAAACTAGCACGCACATGAAAACACTGTTTTCTGTGGCGACGTAAATTAATTCCCACAGTTAATTGGCCAAAGTCCAAACAACGTTTCATCGCCCCTTTAATTAACTTTATAATTAGTGAAAATAAACTTGTGGCTCCAATTAGAAACATGTTGAGCATGATCGAAAGCCACCAAATTAGTCAATTTGAGAAAAACTTGACGTGGGAGGCGTGGGGGTGTACAATAATTTGCTACTCGTTTGACGAGCGCGAGGCTAGCAGTGCAAAACGCGGATAATAAAATTATCATCCTAGTTTTTTCTACAAATGGCGACGGTCTGTTCTCTTGTGTCATAGCAATAGCAATGCGTTCGGTCACACTAAAACAAGAGTGTGTGAAGCAGCCTCAAGTTATTGAAAGAGAAACATCAATTGCATCAGATGCCTGTGAACTCACCACTATGCTCCTAAACATTTTGGACTCGGAGAGGTAGAACTGGCCGTCGTCGTAGCATACCCTCATGTGCTTCACCTGGCTGTCAAAGCTGCACCAAACAGAAGGAAAAAAAAATGCACTTACTAGTTTACGAACGTAAGGAGTTATTTTTCTGGTTTAAGATGAAAATCAGCGGAAGAACATTAATATCATATATGCCACCCCATTCCTATGCATAATTTTAGCCCAAATGCAAGCGTACCAAAACATGCTAGAATGCTTCTTCTATGCTTCAGTTCGGGCAAGCATGCCGAAAATGTAAACTGGTTGGTGTCTAGGCTCTGCTCCCAACAGATTGCATGCAGGGTATTCCACCAATGACTGAGAACAATTTAAAAAGTAAGATAACTCGAAATAAGGAAACAGCTTCTTCGGGGTCAACAATATCAATTACCACGGCAAACATCGGCAAATCTATGGAAAGTTAAAATCAACAACCTAATTACTTAGAACTGAATAAATGAATCTTTTAAATATCTTTAAACGCCCCGAGGGCGGCCGTAAAGCAAAATTAGTCGGATGCCTCGTTCACCTCGAAATGCAGAGGCACGCGTCTCTTCTGTAGAGGGGCAGCATTATATTGACCCGGCATCCTCAATGAGTGTCGGGACAGTTGGGGCTACGCGAACGCACTCCGGTATAACACTGGAAGCAGCAAGAACAAGATACGAGCACAAGACGCGAGGGTTTGCGGATCAAGCTTTCATCCTATGAGCTGGCAAGTTGTTGCGGTTCATCGACACATTAGGGTTTGCGGATCATTTCCGTCTTTTCCGTAAGCCACCCTCCTGCCTACGCCTGCCGCCTGCTCTGGTTCCGACATTATGCTCCATTCCTCACCGAGACCGAGTGCAGTTGACGCCACAATCCGACGGAGCCAATCGACCGGAGTCAAAAGTGCGTCGTCACGGCGCTCGTCGTTTTTGGGTGTTCGCTGTTGCCAACAGCACAAATCACTCCAAAAAATAAAAAATTAAAAAACGCCGGATCGTGGCGTATTTACGGAGCACGATCAGTCGAGGCAGTGACAGCAAAGGCGCAACGACTGAAGAGCGCCGTGGCAGTGCACCTTTCGGCGCCGCTCGATTCACTCCGTCGAATCGTGGCATCGGCCGCGCTCGGACTCGATGTTGGACATAGCGTGGTGCACAAGGTGCCTCGGCGTCGTGACAGACACTGACTTGATGCTGATGGCGTAGCCACCGTTCTGCTTGGTGCTGATGCGCAGGAGGAAGGTGCCGCTGGGAGACTTCTCGAGGACGGCCGTGGCGCCATCCCTCTCCATCGTGCCGGCAAACCAGGGGTACTCCTCCAGGTTCAGGTTCACATAGCCGTCGCGGTTCGAGGGAAGCGGCGGTGGGGTGTGCGGGACCGGGAAGAGGGGTGCGTGGCCCCTCCCGAGGGGTGCCGGGCACTCGTATGAGCCCCGCTTGTCCAACTGCGACACGGGACGCAGAAAATTGAGTGACGATACCATGACGTGATGCATTCAGACAGCGACAGCTGTGCTCCCCATTCGATGATACGACGACGACGATCGACTGACAATTTTTACGCTACATTTAGCGGGGAACCTGAATTTGTCTGTAGGTCCCGCGACGTCGGGTCACGTGACATTCACGTGAATTGGTGCATAGGTCACACGACGTCAATTTTTCTTCGAAATTTAGCGAGGAAAGTGAATTGGTGCACAGGTCACACGACGTCAATTTCTCCGCTAAATTTAGCGGGGAACCAGAATTCGTTTACGCTCACGCCGTCGAAAAACCAGGGAACGGACCACTAACAGCTGTCGCTGTAAACGAGAAGTGTCCCATTCAGCCAAATTCAAGTATGATGCGGAGGCATCAAAATTATAAGGGAGATGGGGAGGCAACAGAGGTGATGGTGGGGGGATGGGGAAAATGTATCCTTTCCCTGCCCAAAAGATTGAATTGAAATTTTTTAAATGTTAAGGGGTTTGGGGGGGGGGGGGGGAGGCCTTGGCTTTTTGTTTTGACACTATTGATATGGTGGTCTTTTATATTGGGATGTCTGTACAGTGGGAAACCAGTATGCATTGAGATATAATTTCTCACGTTTGAACCTCAGATGGATGCTAGCATGGGGTCTCTTAACGTTCGTTGTAGAGATGATACAAATGCACACCGGTATGAGGACCGACCCAATGAAAACCAGGAGTGGGAATTTAACTCGGAATGTCAGACTCTCTAGCACAATCTAGAGTGCACTAACAAGTGGTCAAACAAAACAAATTATATCTTACTCCATTTTTGCATTTCGGACAGGTTTTCCAAAAGCCTCTTTGTTTAACACTAGAAGATTAAACTAAAAAAGTGGAAAGTTTTCATGAAAACTGAAAATAGGGCTTGCAAACCCCTTTCTTTTTTTTCTGAAGTAGTAAAAGACACACTTTGGCAAAATATAAAAATAAAATCTTCTCATACTAGTGCCATAGAAGAAACAGTATAGCTTGTTCAACATTTTTCTCCAAGTGCCTCGAGTGCAACCATTATGAGGTGAATTACACGCTCTTGATGAGTAGTAAACACAACTGACACCCAGTTCATTGGGTCGACATGGTCTAGATATGTTGCTAAATACAAGCAAACAGTACAGGCCATACAGCAACTTTCCTGAAACTGCCTGAACAAATGAGATGGTAGGGAATGCTCCAAGCTTTAAAAAGCTCAGTTCCCCTCACCTCTTCGACACATGATGCTGGAAACAGACCTTCCTCTGATGTCCTTTGCAACCGTCCCTGCCAGAAAAAAAAAAAAAGTGAGGTCATCAGAACCAAGCTTCCATGACTAATAGGCGTAAGCTGCTATTCGCTCTATTGTTTCAGTTTGCTGCGCAGGAATGTGCCTCTCTGGCGGAATCTTTTCTTCCCAAATCCTAAACACCTGCATGCAGTTGAGGTAAATCCAACAAGAGAAGTCCAGATTAAACTTTCATTTCATATAAAATTATTACGAGACGAAGTCACCTGCCCCATTTACATATTGAAACGAGTTTTTGCTTCCTCCGCAACCTCCAGTAAACAAAAACAAGTAAAGAAAATGACTACATGACTTTAATATGGTATTATATTCCCTTGTAGTGTATGAAAAATTGCTGGTCATGGATCCGTTCGTTTTCATTTGCCGAACTCAAAATTAAGCTACACTTGATCAATACAACAAGTAAATATCAACATCCTTGTGCACAATGGCTATAGCACAGTGTCGTCGAGATAAATTTAGACGTTTTCCAGATTTCATCTCTCAACAATACAGTGAAGCTAACTGGCCGTATTGCGCTTCTGCGGCCACGTGATTCAACAGTGGACCATCTCATGAAAAACAATTCGTGACTTGCTCAAAAATGAGCAGGGAATACGACCGGAGGGCGGGAATACGATTAGAGGGCACCAATACTTGAATCGCATCGCGCCGGAAAGTCGCTCAAGCAGAAAATATGGTTACAAGAAGACAAGTTTACAGCATTGCCAAGACGCTCGCTCAGCGGCCAGGAATACGTTACGGCAGACCGAGCAAAGCACAGAAAACGGTCGATATTCATTTGATCTTCGCCTCTGTGTGTTTTCCTGAATATGGTGAATTTTCCGGATTTTTCTCAACGACACTATTTTTGCAGTATACCACCTTACCACCCTTTCTTGTAGTATATTTTACTGAATAATTACAATAATATTATTATAATGTTCATTTTGACTCATGAAAGCTATGGTTGCCTCAGAGAGGTGGGTAGCTTTGTCGAGGCTACTCAGAAATTAGATGGCAAAGCAATCACTCTAACTGTTGCATTGTCAGCTAGTACAGCTTGATATGCTGCATAACAAATGGGATTAGATTACTAATTACATTTGCTTTTGTAATGTTGATAAGACCTAATATGGAGCAAGTTCACTTATAATGCAATACCCACCTCCCAAATAGTGCTGCTTATCTTTCTCAGGACCTCAATGATGTCATCTGCTGCAAACGACAGGTAGCCCGGGCCAGAGCTGTTACACGACTGCTTGGCCTTTGCGACGGCTGAAACAAAATAAAAACACCCTGAGCTTTCTATGAAGTTTCAGAGCAATCGCAAGATAACCACACTTTGATACCCTTCTATTTTACCTTTCGCTCAGCCCTTGACAAACTGAATAAAAAATGTTCCAAAATGCACAAAGAATAGTATGCAACCATTAGGAACTTGTGGCGGCAGTGTAATAGGTGGCTCTTCTCCCCAAAATAACAGCGCACAAAAGCAAAAGTATACTCCTTCTAGGCAGACTAGTAAATGTATGTTCGAGAAAGTTCGAGCAGTACCACTTCTGGTTACACTTTTACTTGCTCTACGAAGTAGAAATGGCCCCTCAGTAGTCACAAAAGTGTATCAAAGTCTAAGTTCAGGTCAGCAGTCCCCGACACTCTATGTCCCAAAGAGCCCTTGCAAATTTACCAAGGTAAACACCAACATGCACTGTCATGCCACATAATTCGCCCCCCCCCCTAAATATTCAATGTTTGTGTTTACACAGCGTAAGGTTGGTCTGTCTTCGAGGTGCGGCAACACTGGTTTACGCCGTAGATGAAAAATTTAGCCAGTGCAGCACCTCTGCTGGCCGGGGGCCTTTAACGAGCATCACGCAGTAGTGATACACGACCGCACGCCGGCAAGATGCTCATCCGGATTAAAATGGGCAGGGGTGGGGATGGAACCCAGGATCCCTAGGTTCTGCAGTACGGGCTTTCACTCCACATGCTCTGAGCAGCGGTGCACCAACACGCTCAACCGCCAATCTCCCACCGCACGATTTTGGCAGACACCAAATATTTCCCCGCACAATTGGAGAACGATCCCTTCAAACGCTGCGGGCAGCAACTCACAGATGGAGAAACGGAGTCCGTTGGTGCCAAGGTCCGGGTACAACCTCAGGGGCGTTTGGGGTTCGTCTGTGGACGACTGCGACCCCATGTGAGAGCCGGGTCGAGGAGGCAAGCTGGGAGCGCCGCACGACCGCACGGTTGCCAGGCAGGTCTTGTGCACACCCGTGCCGCACACTGTGCGATCCAAAAAAAGCAGCGTTCTTCCAATTGGATGCTGAACAACGACTTTGAGTACAGTGCCTGGAACGCGTCTCCAACCGGTGCGCTTGCTGCGTACTAAAAAAGTGGTCCCTCTATTTTCGTCCGATGACGTTATGGAAGTGTCACAACATCGCCGATCGCGATCCCGGTGGTGTTGCTGAAGGGGTGGAAGATGTGACCGGATGCCTGTTCCGCTACTGGTCGCTGTCCGGCTTGACAGTGTGCGGGAGCTTCGGCAGCTGGGAGTTGCGACTCTGTGACGATGGCGACACTTGCATTCCCTCATGCTTTTTAATGCGACAGCATTAACTGTCCTATAGAGCGAGCCGACGTCATCAGCTTGAAGCGCGAAAACGGCACCTAGTTTCAGCTGATGGATTTCGCCTTCGGTTTTATTGGCTGGCGCGCGTCGACAGGGCTTCCATTGGCCGCTGCGCTTGTCAGTTTCCACGACCACTCACCCCATGGCGCTGCGTGTCCATCAGCACGCCGTTAACACGGAGCGTCCAAGTTCAGCGCGCCCAGGGGAGCATGCGCGCTGACTGGCGATGAAAAGTATGCAGCAGATGAAAAAGAGAGCGGACGAGCGGCTTGCATGCTTTTGCATTCACAACTCGTAAGAAGTGCTTAGGTGTTCCTCGAGCTTTTCTTTTTCCCCAAAACTTCTACGCCCAACTGCCAGGATTGTGACGTCTGACGGCGCGACGCTCTGGCTTTTGTGATGTAATTTGTTGTCACTTTGGGACCACTTTTGGTGCCTGGGTGGAATAGGACGCTAAACACATCAGTCGCGGGACACGTTCAGGCACCATACTTCGGGTACTAGGGTAGCGGGCACAAAGCTTTTACAGGAGGTAAAGGTATGTCCGAGTTTCGCGGGAGTCCACTCACCCTTCGTTATCTGTAACCACATGTCGCTGGTGCTCACCCCCTCCTGATCGCTTTTTGTTGCCCATCCTTTCCACAAACATCTTTCAATTGTTTGGGTATTCGAGCAAATATGGCATTGTCAACTTTAGGTCAGTTTAGCACTTCCGGTATTGCGACAACTTGGGTTGCAGCGTTCCATCTTGCCACAAAGGTCCCTGTCGGGGCACAAGCTTCCGACTTTTGTTAAAATCGTCGTTGAAAGTTGAAAGATTTGTATATATATATGCCTTGTCCCCAAATGTTTTATTCTTTCTCGTTTTTTTTTTGTTTTTTTTTTCCATGAGTGAACATAATGTTGTTTTAGCCCCAAACCTACATGTGGTTAATTTTAATTGGCAAAAATGCATTTGTGTTGCTAGGCTCAATGCAAAACTAACTTTTACTAACTCATGACACTAACGGAAAATCACGGTGTCAGAACAAAAGTATGAACTTACCCGAGCATCTGTAACCCTGGTAGAAAATTCCTCTGAAAAAAATTAAGCTCAGAGTCAGTAAATCGAGACGCGCAGAGTTTTTTTATGAACCGTTTTTGCACACTCAATTAGGCCCCAGATTGTTCTGTGAGAATGCCACGATACCGGCAGCAATGTATACGTGGGTCAGCTGGTCTTACAAAACCGAGTAGCGTGACAAATGCTAGTTTCAACGAGCCAAAGTCAACTCACGGCAAGAGCTTGTTGCAGTCAGAACAGTACGTTGGGACCTTGAAGGTGTGCATCGCAAACTGGTGGTCCGTGTCCTTGGCGATGGAAGGATTGATGTTGTCCCTTAAAACAAGGAAAGGCAACCAGATACATTTCAAGTGCCTTTCCTTGGCCAGTGCAGTAGACCCGGTAGCCTCTCTGACACTACTCAGCTGACCGGGCCAATGGCATCGGAGTTTTAATGTAAAAGCATTAACTGTCCCATGGAGCGAATCGACGTCATCAGCTTTGAAGCCGCGCCAAACAGCACCTCCCCCTGTTCCAATGAAGTGAAGCCTGTCGTCTGCAGCAGAAATCTGATGGATAGGCTCCCACTGGCCGGTACGTGTCATCAAGAACCGAAGCTAACATTGGCTCTCGCGCGGCGTAGTTAAAGGCCGCTGTACAAACAGGACGTTCTGCAGGGAAGAACCTTCTCTCCCGAAGCTGGGGGACGGGGAGGGAAAGGGCCAGCGTTGGATGGAAAGAGCGTCCAGAGAATGGGATTAGCCTCGGGACGAGCCATCCTCTCGAGAGTGAGTGGGGACGGAAGAAAGCTGCCGTGGGGGTTCCGGCTACCAGGTGGAAGAAAGATAAGCTTGTCAAACGGCAACCTCGGATGCAAGGACGGGCATGTCAGAGAATTTGAAAATAGCCTTCCCGGTTGTGGTCTCGTGCTGCTTGATTAGCTGGACAACCCAGTGCGGTCTACTGGCTCTAAAAGGTGACTCGGATGAGGAAAACTCGTTTTGCTCCAAAATTCTAAAAGCATTCTGGAATGTGAACTCTTGCCACAAATAAAAATAACACAACATGTATGAAACACTACGAGTGCACCTAAGCTGTCTCCTATGATGTGAGAATGCGTGAGCATTACAGGCAGAATTATGTTGGTGAAACTTGCAATAAAGAAAGAAAAAAAAAAAGTTATGTTGGCGCAACGGATAGTGCGCTAGTTTCACGATCAACAGGCCCTAGCTTCGAAACCGGGCAGGGGATGGTTTTTTTTCTTGTTTTTTTTATTTCGTTTATTTTTTTTTGTCTGGTCACGTGACAAGAAAAATCACGTGAACAGAAAGTTTTTTTGGCCACGTCACGAGAGATTTTTTCTTATTTTTTCTTTTTTCTGTCTTTTCTTTTTGTCTTTTTTTCGGTTTACGCTCCCTTTCGCAAAACTCTTTGCACCTATTTCGCGTTACTTTGGCGTTAGCCAAATCATTTTATTTATGGCAGGGAATTCTGCCATACGTATCTTATTTCACTATTACCAACCCTGGCTTGTAATTCGCATAGAAAATTTCGTCCGGCAACCAGTTTGGGAATGACGAGGCCAAATTTGTGTTATAATTTTTTTCGAGGTGTAAGCATAATTTTGGCCTCGTTATCCGTCGGTCTCTATGATTGACTCTTCAGGTATCTTTTGGGAAGGTAGGCGACAGGCATTTTTAGAGAGCACGTGTGCCGACCAGAGTGAACATTGCTGAAGTGCCTCCATTGTGATTTTGGCCGTAAATAA
Source organism: Ixodes persulcatus (assembly GCA_013358835.2). Taxonomy (NCBI): domain Eukaryota; kingdom Metazoa; phylum Arthropoda; class Arachnida; order Ixodida; family Ixodidae; genus Ixodes; species Ixodes persulcatus. The sequence goes on from JABSTQ010009407.1 coordinate 143,169, forward strand.
CTGGAGGCCCCGGGCAAACACACCCAATGTAGAAAAGTATCTACCTTTCTGGTTTCATACAGAGCTATGAAAGCCAGATGGGACGAACAGCCGAGTCAAACAACCGGCTTGCAAACGCAATCGTGTTGATAATAGCGCCAAGGAGTTTGTATGACTCGTTCTGGCGGTGTGCAGAGAGTAAAGGCACGGAGGTAATACTATGCTTTTGCCTAGTCACCTCGCGAACGGTTGAGTACTGGCTGCAGAGATCCATTTCGCTTTGTTTTATTACCGGGATTATATCTTGATTTATGTGTTCCTAATTTCACAGACAGAACGAAATCGCTTTTCTCGTGTGGCGTCACGGCGGGGAGACAGAAATCAATCAGTGTACCGAAATTGTAGCGACGCTTGTGCTCGTTCTATAACGCTTCTAAAAACCGTGCGATCACCGCTGTGCAACGTCAACATTGCATAAACTTCCATTACTTGTACTCGTATTGCATCGTGAGGGAACGACTATGACTGGGTAAACAGGAGTAGGGAGAATGGGTGCGTGCGATTTGTTGAAGTTCGAATCAACAAATCGCGCTTCAACGAATGCGATAGTTTTGCATTCACTCAACCAGCTATATGAATTTTTAGATGGAGTATAGAACGGTATATACCTTCTAAGTATGCAATTCGTGTTCTGCCAGTGGTACCTCAGCTAGATTAAAAAGCAGAGTCCACGTTGAAAAAAAAAAAAAAAGGTTTACAGCGACTTGAGCCGCTCCCGCGCCGAATCATGTTTCACGTAAGCGTAATATTGGGTTCGATGTACGACGAGGGGTCTTCAATCATAAAAATATTTGGATTACGATTATTTGCAGTGCTAAAAATTTGAAAGTCAAGCAGTGAAGACAACGGTGTTCTTATAAATATTATATACATTTTATTTTACGCTGTTTGAATACGCTGTCGTCGTTATGTCCTTGACTTACTGGCCAGCTTGTGGCGGACAGGGAGGTCTTGCAGGACCATATGATAGGACCTACACTAAACCTGCCGTGCTTCGAAAAATGTTAGTCCAATGCACTGATCTCAATGACAATTGCTGGATCGCGCTTCCCCGCTTGTTCGCTGCAGCGCGAGTGAAGCCACCGGACTTACTCGCTTGGGATACGATTTGCGGTTTTGCTAGCCTTTTGCTGCGGTTTTCCAGCGTGCTGTAGACAGGTTTTCTACTCGTTCATCATCATTCGCCGAAGAAGTTTTTTTAAGACTATGTGTATTGTTGAGACTTGCCGTTGTGAACACGTGGAAAATTTTACGAAAGCGCAGTGTCGCAGGAAAAAGGCACAACTCGTCGAAAGCAAGGGTCTGGCGGCGTGTTCAAAGCTTCCTTGGCACGCCAAAGTGCCGTATCTCTGTGCCTTCGCACGCTTGGATACCGACCAAGAATCGACGCCGTGTGAATGTGTTGAGCGAGTGCAATGTGCATGAAGTCGTATGTGCCTCTGGATCAGCGTCTTACTTTACTCTGACGTCTGTATACTTGCGGCCCTCGCGGTTTAGGAATGAGCTTAATCCAGCGTCCACTAGCGACGGAAGATGGGGGGAAGGTACGTCTTTTTTTCGTTCTTAGACGATTTACACAATACCGTGCACTACAGCTCCTCATCACTGATCAGTGCTGGCTCATTATCAACCTACTTAATTGCACTTGACGTTTGAGCGCGGCTCGCCTAATTGTAATTGGTCAACAGATTGCACACGACCATATCGGCAGCGCTTCAGATTTTCATTCTCGCCGTCTCATACTTTTGCTTTCGAAAACCCTCCTTGCTCCACAGCGTTGCCCTATTCGTGCTCCCACGTAATCCATTAGAGTAGATTTGGAACATAGCCATGGTTAATAGTATATAAGAACACGTACAGATCTCCCCCCTTTTATTGATAGCAACTCACCGGAACAGCTGGACGATCCAGAACTCCGTGGCCGATATATATATACATATAAATGATCTAAAGGCATCTACGTGCGACACACGTTCAGAACTTTGGTGCGGCGTCAATTCTTGACTGGTATCCAAGCGTGCGAAGGCACACAGATGCATCACTCGGCGTGCCAAGGAAGCTTTGATCACGCTGCGAGACCGGCGACACTTGTTTTCGACAAGTTGTACCTTTTGATACGGCTTCACGCACATCGCACTCGCAAAACACATCCACACGGCGTCGATTCTTGGTCGGTACCCAAGTGCGCGAAGGCACAGAGACACGGCACTTCGGCGTGCCAAGGAAGCTTTGAACATGCCGCCAGACCCTTGCTTTCGACGAGTTGTGCCTTTTTCCTGCGACACTGCGCTTTCGTAAAATTTTCCACGTGTTCACAACGGCAAGTCTCAACAATACACAGAGTCTTAAAAAACTTCTTCGGTGAATGATGACGAACGAGTAGAAAACGTGTCTACAGCACGCTGGACAACCGCAGCAAAAGGCTAGCAAAACCGCAAATCGTATCCCAAGCGAGTGAAGTCCCGTGGCTTCACTTGCGGGGACGGGAAGCGCGATCCAGTTATTGTCATTGAGATCAGTGGTCCAATGCATACAAGCTTGTTGAAGGCGGACGGAGCGTTGCGCATCCCGCAAAGCGCAATCAATCGCTGCCGGCGGGGTTTTTTTTTTTTTTTCTTTTTCGAGCAGCGAAATAATTTTTAGTCAAGCAGCAGGCCCCCTCTTCGGCGGGTTAAGCCGGATTAACCATTCTCCATGTTGGCCCCTCGGGGGAGGGCTGTAAACAGGTGGCGGAGGGCGGTGAAGGGAGGAAAGGAGGCCAGGAGAGGAGGAAACGCGAAAAAGTGGAAAGCGCGAACTATACAGCGGCCTTTAAAAAAAAACGCCGCCAGAGAAGCCTCTTTTATGGCGGCACAGCACACGCAGCGGCCCAATCACCGGTAAGAGGAGCTCGCTCGGGCAAACTCCGGAGAGGCTACACAGCCGAGCTCAGCGTGGCGTGGCCACTTCACGAGAGCACGCGCTCGGCCGTCAGCCGCTACCTCGGCAGTTGCGAAACATGGCTGTCCACGCCACCGTGCCGCAGACGAACTAAGGGAGTGGAAGAACAACATTCATGCTTTCGCATTCACAACTCGTAAAAAGTGCTTAGGTGCCCTCGGACTTTTTGTAAGAATATTAGGAAATCCTTTCACGAGAAGTTTGAGCAGAATGTAGAGTGCTACAACACTGCGTTGAAAGGGACATTTAGGTTCCAAAACTTACATTGCTTTCTCAATGGCCTCAATCCACTTCTTTTTCATCTCTTCTGTCTTGGCATACATTGTGTAGGCTGTTCTTTTTTCAATATGTACCAAGAACCAGTAATACTGAAAAGAGACAGGTGATTCACTTGAGCATAATTAGTATGTGCCGAATATTCTGTGGAACTTGACAACTATTCTTGAAGTGCTAACTTCCTTTCTCTTGCCTGCCCTCCAGACAGTCCCTTTACTCTCACAGTAATCCTCATCACCTCCTAATGCCAATAACATTTATGCCATTTGTTAGTTGCCAGCAGGACAACCGTCAGATCTCTCATTCTCCAAACATGTTTGTCCCCTGCACAGGCTGCACGAACAAAGTTATATTTGACTCATCAAGTTATAATACGACATAACTTAGCAGCTTGGTCAAAGGCTGACCTAAAAATTGTTTCACAGCAGGACTAAATGTTTTTCTTTTTTCTCTCTTTCTCTGCACATAGCTGCAAACTCAAGAAGGAACGCTTGCAGGGAACAAGATAAGCACAATGGGCACAAAAGCGGCATTTGGGGAGGTACTCTGTCAGTAGTCCCTGTATCCAGCCAACTAGCCTGTGGTTACTGGAGAAGGGGCGATTGCCAATTGCAAGCCAACCTTTAAATGGAAATGCAGCTTACTGAGTGCTGGGTATGCTGAACCCGACCACTAGTCAAAATACTGATACGAGTTTATCTAATGATGCACATTTTGTCATCATGTCTACAAAGTCACGGTTTTGAGCATAGGAGTCACTGAATTTCAGTCACTCCAGAGTAAGTACACTTCAGCCATCTTTGCACCTAAAATAGAGGTTGCCAGTTATGATCTTTAGCTAAAATCGCAGGAAACGCTCTTTCATCCTCAGGGACGCAAAAACTGGGGAAAGGGCAGAGGGGGGGGGAGTGCCAAAGCACCCCCCCCCCCTTCCCCCCTACCAAGTATTCTTAAGGGGGGGCTAAGCCCCCCATAAGAATGCTCAGAAGGAAGACGCGAGGCGCTCGTTATGTCACGCCAGGTGCTCGTCACACGACGGTAGCGAAAGTAAAAAAGGAACCTGCGAGGATAGTAAATAAAACTCGGATTGTAATATCTGAAGAAAAAAAGACGACAAAAAGAAATTCGACTTCAGTGCCCCCCCCCAAATTATATACTTCCGGCATCACTGTCCATTTAAAAAAATCTTGAAACGCTCCACGACGGAGACGAAAACAATATTGCCCGAGGTTTCCAACACCCTATCTGAGGTCCAGGAAGTCGCAATTTCTAATCGTAACAATCGCCAATTGCGCCCGCTCTGCACTAAGCACCAAAATGGCGGCATCCACAACAAAATCAAGGAATGAAGTGCCGATAGCATAGCTTATTTACCCACATACTTCCAGACGATACTCACACGAGTCGCCATCCTCGAGTTGACAGGCGCATTTTCGAGTTTGTAGTCGCATAGGGCGAGCGAGGACTTGTAGATGTACTGCTCTCCCTGGGGAAATGTGAAAACAAAAAGTTGCACCAAGTGTGGGGCAACGTCAAGACACCCACGGGACGAGGCCAACAACGGGCATTCCAACAGGGAAAGCGGAAGCAGAGACTACGTATGAGCTGCAACCACAGACGGACGTGCAACTTGGTACAAGGACAGAAGATATATGCAGAAGGTAATTATGACGCTACAAAAGACAGCCCATTTCATAGGCTTTCAAATAGGATCCTAAACGAGTTATTATCCGCACCGCTTCACGTATTGTGAAGTGAGAAAGCTCTCAGGTTAGGAGCCTTGGCAAAGCTGAAATCTGAGGTTATAGAACAGCCAACACTTTTAAGTTATATTTGCCGCAATATAGGCCACAGTCGTGACATTTAATAACGAACTGCTCATAATCAAAACAAAGTTCACCGATGGAATGAGACTTGACATGCACATAAGCTTAAGAGAGTGCACATGCTTTGTAAGTACCTAGGTCTTACACAAACACACAAATGTACACGAAAAAAAAAATGTAAATCAACCTGAAACGCTTTGTTGAATATGTGAAGACAAAAATTGGCAGCAGAACTCCAACTGAAAGCCTGACATTTATTTTCAGTTTAGACCCAACTCCTGACAATTGCCACGTAAATACTGAAGAATTACCATGTAATTTAGACTCCAGAAATGATACTAATTGCATCTTAGAGCATGTGCATTCAGGAAGACGGAGGGGGCTCAAAAACCTATACGTAATGTGCATACACGTTCTATAATCAGGGCTAATAGATATTATTATTATTCCCTGCCTCTTCTGCAGAAATCTTTTTAATTAATAATGCAATTTTTTCCCTTTTTGCATCTTCTAAGATTGAACCCAATCCCACCAATAAATGCCCATGTTCAGTTAACAAAGTATACACAAACCTAAAATCCCAAGTCCAGAGTCAAAAAAAAAAAAAAGAGCCGAATCCAGAATCTTTATTTGCAAGCTGAGATCTTAGATGCAAGACCAAGAACTGGACCCTCAGATGTAAAACTATGAATCAGCAGCAAGGGGTCGCTACGCCAAAAAGAAGCAAAGCAGTTTCGCAACATTTCTTAATTGCAACAACATCTAACAAACATGCTCCTTCCTTCTACAACTGGGAAGCGTTTCTTTTAAAAAGTAACTTTCCAGAATAAAACATAGTCAACCACTGTGTTTCCAGTCTTCTCTTTGTTTTTTGTTGCATGTATGTATAAAAAAAAGTATTAAGCCCGTGCCATTTGTAAACAGCAAGTGTCACATAAAATACTGATGTAATGCATCCTCTGCCATGCAGGCATGACCATCAGATCAACGAAAAGTGTTAAGTACAGATAACTGCTGCATGTGCAACAAAAAGTTTTGTCAAAGCTAAAACTTTGTATACTGTGATTGCAGTTGACGTGGCTAAAGACGATATAAATACATTAATAATAAATTAAATTTAACATACAACTGCTATTTGACTACTCAAAATAATCTGAGTTTAGATGTACACAATAATGATGGCACATTTCGACAGAAGCATGCATTTAAACAGAAGCCACGTGCCAATGCCACCACACCATTTTTTTTTGTGCAATTTTTCGGGCACAACGTAAAACACTTGCACAAACACCGAGGATAGAGAAGGGATTACCCCGAAAAGTTTATCCATGATCTGAGAAGGCAGCAGAGATTAGGAGCAGAAAAAAAGACAGAGAAACAGAAATTGGTTAATAAGGAGGAGGCCAAATCTCCACAAAGGTCTGGTTTGCATTCTACAGCAAGACTGTAGAAGAACTAATATATCCCAAAGTAGTATGCTTACACATTCAATTATCAATCAACAATTATTTTTCTTTGCAGAGACCTAATTACCCAGATTAAGCCCTATCAAGTTACCGTAATTCTTTTAAACTGAGGTGACACCATGAAGAATTGCACAGGTACGAGCAGACCCAAAAGCATCTTGCCCTCAACGATGCTTGAACTACACGAGCAAAAAACTTGGCTGTGACGCTGAAAGTCAGAAGCTCCTGTAGCTTCAGCTATGCCCACACTTAAAGTGAAACTGAGTATGGTGCATACTGGTAAAGTAATATTCTAATTGTGAACATGCAATCTGCAACTCCCCCTCTCTCCCGAAAGGTTTTGAGAGGACGGAAACTAAATACCATAGATGAATTAAAGAATCACAAAAACCTTAAGTGAACTGGTCTTCATTTTATGCATTACTGTATCATAAGTAACTTGTATAGAAATTTCTAGTACTTTACATACTTTAATTTAGCAAAACGCATTTACTTACTTTTGTAGACTTGCACATGAGCATCATTCGGTCGAAAATGAAGATATACCTATGGGAGGGATGAAGCAGGTTTTGAGGCATTTTAGTGCATTCTTTTTTTATTTCACTACACAAATTAAACAAAAAGTGACAAAATTCAACTGTAAAAATGCTTACCTATTTTTTATTTTGTTATTGTCGTCGTGAGACTTTATCTTCAGCTCCCCGTCCTTTAATAATCTGCCATAGTCCTTCAGCTCCATGTTCTGAGGCTAGGAAAACATTTCAATGAATATTTGTATCCTTGAAGACACTTTAATGTTGCACATCACCACCGAGTGTACGGCTTTAATTAGCTAATTGCACGAACTACAAGTATGCACTATTCAACAAATATTTTGTTAAGTATATAATTAGGGTTCCGTGTTTTTGGATAAATCCGAAAAACTCAGAAAAACATCCGCCGGGAGAATTTTCGTCAATTCAGATTTATCCGATAAATTCTAAAGTTCAATGTACCAATGCAAAAAAAAAAAGAAGTGTTTTACAAGTAAGTTTGGTCACCACAGAGGGTCAATGGTCCTGAGAAAATGCCACCCCAGTTTTCTTTCAAATCTCAGACCATTGACAGAAGGGATCTTCCCGCATATCTTGTCAAGGTTCATTCAGGACAACAGGTGATTGCACTTTCGGGTCACGACAAAAGCCACTGTTCTGGTTTCCAGTTTGAGCCACACTATTTATGCTTAGAGGAAGGAAGGGTTGTGTTTTTGTAACAGTGAAAGCTATAAATGATTGAATTTGGAGTTTTCTGGTGCAGCAGCAACATAGGCATAGTGCGCCAAGTGTGAAAGCTATGAACCATAGCTTTCACACTTGGCGTGGTGTGGGCAGTTGAAGCTTCTATGCTACAACCTTTACCACTCTACCCCGCACAGCCGCAAGGTAGGTTGATGGATAGGATGGGATAAATAGTAACTTAAGAGTGACTACTTTCAGGAGTTTATTGATTTTAAGCTTTTGCTGTTTATCGAAGCAACATTTGTTTGCAACTCTTGTCGGGACATATTAGTATTGCTAGTGGCAATGGTGCCATCGCTCAACCCAGCTGAACCAAAATTAATTGATACAAGCGAATTGTTTTTTAATCTAGCACACGTTTACACCAGGATATTATTTATTTTAGTTTTGAAAACTGGAAAATACTAAAATTAAGCTCAGAATTTCAGAAAATGGTAAACACGGAATCCCATATATAACGCTCCTTCTGAGAAGCCTGTGTGCAGTTATGCAGCCTAGGTATGTTGAAATGCCAAATTTTTCGAAGGTGGCAATGTATGTTTACTTACGTTGACATTGTAGCATTGCCATATTCTTTGTTTGTGTTTAGTTTTTTATTTGTTTTTATCTCAGTTCTCATTTAATTTCTGTCAACAACTTCCAGCACATATTTTATAAACACATGGATAGGTAGCTAAGTATGCATACAATCATGCCAATTTCCTCTAAGAGATTCCTGTTACTGAAAAAATTAACTAGATGGGTATAGTGCATGCTTAGGTAAACAAGATATGTTTGCAGCAATGAGTCAGTGTATGCTTATCACACTCACCAGATCAACATCAGTAATGCTAGCCTGAATGTCGGCAATGATCTGCAACGTCTCATTGTCCCTTTTCACTTCATTGATGTAATGAGCCAGGTCCTGCAAGTCATGTCAAGCTCGGTTAAACTCTCATTTCTAAATCAAGGAACACTAGAACACATTTCAAGTTTGGGCTTAGTTATAGAAAAATAAAGATAGAAAATTTACCAACTTTAAGCATCCATAGAATGAAGTAGTTTCGAATTGCTTTCCTATGAAATAGTACAAGCAAAGACGCATAGTACCCCTTACCAGCATAGACTTCAGCGCCTTCTCCAGACCGTGGTAGTCCTCATGCGTCTCTGCCGTGTTCTTCATGAGTTCCTAGTACATAAAGAGGAATCGTCTTAGCAGGAAGTGTTGGCTGCAAGTTGGGGAGATGCCGACCAGGACGTACCTTGAGTAACAGGTGGTACTTCAAGACCCTTTGCATAGGAACTGAAAGCAGGTCCCTTAGTTTGAATTTGCCATCATTAGCCTTTTGCTGGCAATTCTGGAAAAGAACAGGATGGCTTCACTTAGACAATTCCTGTGCAAGTCACCCCTGAAATTTTTATCTGGAAGGGTGGTCACTACAAATGTTCCTGTAGCAATCGATCAATGCATTACAGTTGATTAGTGTTGTGTGAATATTCAAATAGCAGTTTCGAATAATACGCTATTCGATATTCGCATCATATTTTTCTAAGTGTTGATCGCGGCACGGTTAGCCCCGTTGAGCGCGCTTCTTGCCGAGCACCAGTGCACTGCGGAGAAGCAACACCTGCGGAGCTCGCTTTTGCGGGTGTAACTTCTCCCCAGTGCACCGGTGCTCGGGAAGAAGCACACTCAATGGGGCTAAAATGGCAGGATCAACAAGTACTAATTTTGCAGGCGCGTGCTTAGGACGGAAGCACACTTTCAAAGCTGAATGGTAGACGCACGCGCCTGATGTATTTAAAAAATAAAACAAAACAAAAACTTTGTGAATGTTGAGATCTACATTGCAACAAAAACTTCCAAAATGAAACTGGCTATTTTGCATAAGTATATGTTAGGCAGATATGCCCTGAAAACCTGCATTGATCATTCCTGACTGAAGAAAAGGTATTTGTATCTAGCAAGAATATTTATATGTCTCCTCAATTAGGTATAGTTGGGCATCTCACAGGTTTAATTTTATGTCATATACGTCGTTTACTTGCCAACCAAACGTAGGCATTGAACGTTCGTAGACCACATTCAATATAGTTAGATTAAAATTAATTTAGCTTAGAAATGGACACATGAAAGCTTGGAAACAACCTTCACAAGTTCAGCTAGGTTTTCATTTAGGTATGGTGCAGTAGTGAAAGGCTTGGAGAAACTATTCGATATTCGATTAGAAAATATTCGGCCAAAACAACTATTCACTTTGAACTCAAAATCCACTATTCGCACACAACTACAGTTTATTTAAATAAATTCGAGAGTTGTTAACACTGCTTGTTAGATGCAACTCACATGCCCACATCAAGAAAAATAGCTTCAGTAACAGATTCACTAGTGTACTGGTAGTTAACTGCCATATAGTAAATCAATGTGGAAAAACAAAATAAGGTAAAACATTCTAGGAAATTCAACATTCCAAGAAAATGAAACTTCTTCTGCAGCTATGGCTAGTGCAAAAGGGAAGCCCCGCGTTCTGTGTCTTCTAAGAAGTGCCTGATTTGTCGAAAGAAATAGCTAAAGAAACAGTCATGTAAACCCACAAATTGCATTGGTTGTTCGACAAAACGTTGCCATCTTTTCCATGGTTGAAATCATGAAACAATTTAAAGCTAAAAATGGGAATGAATGTGTCCGTGTTGTTGGGTGCATCCCAGTGGTCTGTGTCCAGATTGTGCTCTCAGGTTCACTCTCAGGTTGTGCTTTGTCTGTGGCCGGGAGTTTTTTGACCTTGCGCAGGCTTGATGCATTGAAGAGAGTGGTAGACACGGTATATGGCGAGGAGTTTTGAAACAACTAATTGAGCTCCCTTCAAGATGCATGTTTTGTGTTTGTGCCCATATTTCTGTGCCACACTCAAGTTGCAAGATATACACCATTTCACCGGCACACTCACCATCTCTACAGAGAAAGTGACACATGTGCTCATTGTTTCAGGTAGAAAGCAAGAAATGAACAACTTGGGATGCAAAGGAATAGAAACAAGGGCGCCACCCATGAGATACCTTTGCTATTCAGTACCATAGATGAAGATAAAGAAAGTGTGGTACTAACAAGCACACACTGGTTGACAAGCTGTTTCTTGGTGCACAGCTCGTCGATCTGCTCCTGCGCCCTTGGGAGGTTGGAGCAGTAATCCCCATAGACAATGAACTTGTCCTTCCAACGCAGGAAGCAGTCGCTGATGCGCATCTGCTGCTGCTGAGGAGCCAGGCACGCCTTGTGCAGGTCCGCATGGAATCCGGCATGTGTGTCTGCTAGCTCCTGCAGTCAGAATCACATCGGCATGTGTTAAGACCGATTGATGGAACAAAAAGTGAACAGCCCAGGAGCTTGGAAAAAGCAAGCATTCCAGGGCAACTTGAATTTGAGGCAAGAATGAAGTCCAGTTGGCAACCAATTAATTACTTAAAATAGTAATTAATCATATGTCATGTTTTATTTTCTGCTGACACTTCAGATTTTGATGGCCAGGCAGTGCTAGGCTGGCTCGGTTTTCAGGTGGGCACAGCGGTGTTAAACCAGTGGGAGGTTTGTTTACATTACTTTTCATTTCAGTAAAATGACAGCAATGAAGGAAGAGAAGGAAGCTGAAACCAACTGCGGGTCATAAAGATGCAAATTTTGTTTATATTATGTAAAATCCTTAATCTTTGCAAGCCCCCAATTTACATGACGTCTGTAAATTCTAAAATCTTCTATATATGACAGCACACAAAATTCCTATCACAAGTAAAAAACATTGAGGTGTGTTATAACTTGCATTCTTCAGGTTAAAAAACAAAACAAAAAAACTTAAGTTGCAGCAGCAAAAGTTTTTTGTTTTCTTTTATACACTTAAGCACATTACCACACACAACAAAGCTAGAAATCCAAGAGAATCATAGGGAGCTGACCTTTATGTGCTTGAAGATGACTTCATTTTCTTCTGGTGTTAAGACATCTTTCAAAGGGCGCATAAAATCCTGCAGGCAGAAGACAAACAAATAATGACAAGGCATTCTACCAGCGTTATGCCAGCACCTACTCTTATTATTCCACCTCTCGAAAGCATTCAATTCATTGCACCTGACAACTTTAATTTGTTGCTTCTACATTTATGAAGCACAATCACTTTTATGCAAAAAATGCCATTGTCGCTTTTAATAGTTTCATTAGGTGAGTGTGGCGTACGACAAGCTCAGTGAAACTATGCTGCTCATCGCACAGCAAGAAGGTGCCAAAAGGATGCGACATTACTGGTGCTTTCAAAGCCACAAACTTGGCTAGTATTAATTGGAAAAATGCAACACCTATGGGAAAACCATTCTTTTTTAAATCTAAGGTACTTACTCTGGTAATCATGTTGAGTGCCTCAATGTAATTTTTCTCGGTTTCTATGAGCTCTTTAATGCAATAGTCCCGCTTTTCTAGTGGAGCTGCAGGGGTTGTAGGAACCTGCAGACAGAAGCAGGGGTTTAGTTGCCACAGAAGATGGCCAAAGTTGATGCAACATAAAATGCCACACACATGCAATAGGATTTCAAACATGTCTCCCATGTAAATAAAAATTATTTAAAACATGTTTAGCCTATCTACTGCAAGGCTCATTACATCTACAATGTTTGCAGTAATTACATAATTAAACAAATTTTTGCCATAAAATTGTGAGAAATACACTAAAGCATAAGAGTTTGAAACCCACCCACTCAAGTAACAATAGATATCATGCAAACAAACAACATCAAAGGAATTAATGCATGCAAAAAGGCCCAGCGCTCAATAACCTTCTACTTACCACAAAACAAGAGTGTATAAGCACCATGGCAATTAAAAGTACTCCATGCTGTATGCAGTTAAAAAACCTGTTCGTTTCACAAGCCTATACTAAATTTTCTGCACAAAAAAGAGCTTGAAATACAAAGATGCTGGTATGATTTATACTTCCACACAAGTAAAAAAAAAAAAGTATGTTGGGTGAGATGCACTTTACCTGAACTACGTTAGAAACAATGTAATTTCCAAGCAAAATGGAAGCACTTTTTCAGTAGTGCTTCTCGGCATACTCTGCGATACTGTTGGTGCAAACACGACAACGGCGCTTTTTTGCATTTTACTTCGAAGGGGTGTTGGCGGGCGCTAAATTTTACCACTCAAGTTAGAGCTCCAACTTAACACTTTCTACTGCGTTAGCAGCTTTTGTGACAGCCTTCGATTCTAATGCTTGAGTCCCACTCTAGAGTGACAAACTAAAACGACCGACACCAACAAGCCTCAAACACGTGCAGCGCGCACACAAGGGTATCTTTGGCAGGCTTGCAGTCACTCGTGCTCATTTGACAAGCTCCGAGAGACTGCAAGCCTGTCAAAGATACCTTCACATGCATGATGCATGTGCTCGACGCTTGTCAGTGTCGGTTGCTTCTGTTTGTCACTCTAGTGGGACTCGGACATAAGAGACATGTAGCAAAAACCGGCGACGGTTTGTTTGCGCTAAGTACCCGATTATTCCTACTAAATATATAATTACTAGTTAAACAGAAATCAATCCAATTAACATTTCGTCCAGTATATTTAACAAGAAAAGCTAAAGCAACTCGGCATTTAATACAAGGCACAAAGGCTCACTGGCTGCATTATGAGTTTAAGTCATTTATCCCAGAGTAAATTTGAAGCATGACCTGGAAGTTAAATACTGTAAACAACTTAATTTTTGTGAGGACCAAATTTACGTGAATGTTGCTGCTCGAATAATATTGCGAAAAATAGAACCCGCAAATATGTTTCCCTACGGTAACAAATACATGGTGTACAGCCCTCATTCGCTAAATTACGTGCCCGCGAAATATTTCCGAAAACCCCACTGTGCCCAATTCTCGAAATATTGAGACCGCAAAAATGACGTCCTTTACAGTACTGTACTTTTGCACTTGGGAGTAAGATACAAGTGCTTGAAGCATACATGAAGAGCCACTAAACCCTTTGAGTGCCGAAACTTCTTTCCCACATGTCGAACACAAAGTTTGGTCCAATGCAGAAAACCTGAGGCATTATTATGAAGTACATTTATTTATCGCAGACACACTGATCCATAGGCCCAAAGTTAATTGATGTCTGCATGTCTCCAACCTATGATATTTCTCTTGAATTACACATTTCGATACGGTATTATACAAAGTGGCACCCCATCATTGCACCATGGGGTCCCCCTTTCTAAGCAGTTTTAACCAACATTTCTTTTTTTTATTCAAAACAATCTTTTTTCTTTAGTTTATTACAAAATTTGTTTATTAGTATTAATTTTTAGGGCTCAATGTTTGCCATAAAGTTAGAGGTTGAACAATGAAGGAGTGAACTGAGATAGAAGCCTCCTAAACAAAACTTTTCATGTGCTGTCAACAGGTGTTTTCACGAGACGAAACATTACTCTACATGTAAAAAATAAAATCGACAGTCCAGTTGGAAGAGGTATGGAGCAAACTGAAATCTGCATGGGACCGTGCCCGAGTACATTCGGGCGTGGCACTCAAAGGGTTGAAGAGCAGAGTGCTTTCTAGAGTAATATGCGCCAGAGGTTCATGAGCCAGTAGCGATTGTATTTCAGAATTAAATGCGTCTTTTCATTCAGTCAATCAATCTAAAGTGATTCTCAGCGCTGGCAGCTGGCTATGCCCTGCTGAAAAAGAGTGCTGTGAACACGGCTTACGTACCGGTATCCTTCGAAACGCACACAGGTCCTCGTAGATGTCCTCATCGTCATGGTTGACCGTCTCGTACTCATACTCGCCGAACTCGCCGAATGCCTCGTTGCTGACATGCACAAGACATGCAGGCCTCAGCACAACACAGTTCACGAGACAATGCAAGCATGAAAAAATACATGAAAGAAGCAGACACGAGGCGACAATGCCACTAACTGGGAAGGGGACACAGCCCTGGAGTGTGCCATGCACTGCTCAGGAGATTTGTCTTATGCACAACCAAAGCAATTCCTCAATGTCCAATCATTTCTGATGCCCGTGGAATTCGACCATGCAACAACTCGACCATAATGCATCGATAGACTCAATTTCTGGGAATCTTGCGCAATGCAATTCATTTTATGCTATGAACAAAAGCCACTGCATGTGACTCCATTATTTCAGAAAAGAGATCAAATGAGCACTGAAAGTGAACAGGGACACCCATTGGAAAACAAAGAGCAAGTCATGCACTACAAGCATTTGTACAATGCAAACAAGCAAACAAACGTATTGAAATCAGCGTAACAAAAACAAATCAGGAGCTCACGATCATGCCAACATGAATACAGCTGTAAGGCTCGAAAAAACAAACACAGCTTTACACACTGATGGAGAACAGCACACTGTCCTTGGAGAATAGCATAGACGACAAAACAAAAAAAACAACGAAGACCAACATACAGGCACAACAGTAATCACAAGCTACAGGAGGTAGCAATGCTTCTAGAAGCAGCGTCATCTACACAGACATGCAGCACAGCACAGCACGACATTCAAATCAGTGCAAATGCTTACCCATTATTCTTCCTATGGAAAGTGGCTAACCAGGTCCACTAAAGGTTTACACAACACTCCATTAGCTTGAAAAACCAACTGTCCATTGCCCCCCCCCCCCCCCCCCCCCCCCCCCCCTTCCTGCTTAAATTTTATCTCTAATAATTGGATTCAAAACTATTTTCAAATGAACTTGGCAGTTGGCACCTCAAAACAGCTTTGATGTTTTGAGGTTTCTTTAGTCCAATGTTCCGCAGTTTCTTTAGGCAATCCTATATGTTCTGTGGTTTCTTTAGTCACCTAAGACCTAACAATTTTCTGAAATAAAGAAACCAAATCTGGCTTTGAAAAACGGTCTCACGAGGTTAACAGAACAGGTGATTATTCAAGAGAACTTAGTTTGTGACAAGGACACAACATAGTTCATGGCACAAAAAAGAAACGGGTGAACGCTGGGCCTTTTGCGAGGTAATACTCCCACACGCGTAAAGCATGCATGCACCCAGTAATGCAATCACCCGAATACCTCGTTCACCCGGAGGGTGACGTAGCACAGGTCTTCGTAAACGTCCTCCTCACGGGTTCGCCGTGGTGTGACCGGGAAATCGAAGGCCACCATTGTATCATCGTTGTGGCTGCAAATCGGCGCTCTTCAACACTCTGTATGCTTCCAGCTTGGAATAGTGTTGCACATCAAGAGCAAAACACCATTTTATCACTTTTTACAAAACGTTTATGCACAGAGCCTTCATAGGTCCTTGGTTATTTAGCATGACCACTCAGGTAAGTCCAATCTTTCCATTTCCTGGAACCATACATCCAACACGAATCCTCTAATCAAGCACCATGAGGAAACTGCAAGTGCTGTATTGTATGGATAAATTAGGGCTGACTACAATAGGCCATTTGAACACCAAGAAGCATGCTGTGTTTGTAAGTGAACATGCTTGTCTGTCTGCAGGAAACATTCAAAGTAAATTACTAAGACAATGGGACGACAAACGAATATGCAAAGTGACATTTGGTGAAAAACTTTGACTTTCAAAAATGAATGCTGCAGATGCCAGTATGTGCAGCACGAGTAAGTACAAACCTGCATGCTGTCTGGTGTTCCTATTGTTTAGCAATTGGTCTATTACTAGTGTGCTGTGTGTGGGAATATGCATATGATCAGAATTATTTGAGATGGAAAAGCGTCCAAAGCTAATGCATAAGAGTCAGGCACGTAGCCAGGATTTTGTTTTGGGGGGGGGGGGGGGGGTGGAGGGGGGGCCCGCTCATGACCCCCCCTGGCTACGTGCCTGATTTGAGTAAAATCTGATTAAAGACAGATCTCAAAAGCAGGTTGTAGGATTTTTCTTGCTTTGGATCACTAGGTTGCCCACAAGGTCAACTTAGTCACATAATGCTAAAACGAGACATGTACAACAAAATGTCCAACAGATTGTAGGACGAGCTGGAAAGATGGCAGAATCCAACATGGTGCCGATCAATCTTGGCACCATGCGCACATGATGCAGTGATCGGCCGAGTTGGGGCTGAGCACTTATTTCTGAACACACACACACACATTGATACACATTGAAAAACACCTGATTTCATATCAGAAAACAGTGAAGCAAAACAAACAGATCTGCACATGTAAACATGGAAACCATATAAATTAGAGGAAAATATATCCAACAAAAGCAGCTGAGGAAAAATAAACAAAATCAATTGTTGGGGTGCAACAAAAAAAAAAAAAAAACCTATTAAATCTCCTGGGCAGTGCATTCAGAAAGAAATAAGATTAAGTAGAATAAATTTCAACGAAGATGCAATTAAGCAGTTGTTGGCATGTCACCCTACAGTTGACAGTGAAAAGCAAAATAAATTTTATTTATCGCAACGTTTAATCAAAAACAAGAAATGAAGCACAGAACAATATGTGTCACAAAATAAGTCTTGTATAATATTCAGCTCTGTTCAAACCTATTGGCAACCGGCAATGCAGTTTGGCACTACGCATTGCACCATCTAGCGGTTGCAAAATAAAACACTAGGTAGGCCAGGACGGCCCGGGTCACGGGGACTGCGGGCAGGCGCAACTAGAAACCACGTCTGAATGTGGCCTTGTCGGATCGGTGGGAGCCTTTTTGGGAACCATTTTCCGTAAAGTAAGTCCCAGCTTCACGTCTCTATGATCTTGCCTACTCCTAGAGTTCCCCCAAAAAATAAACGTCGCTACTGAAAGACTGCCACAGTTGTGAAGGTGACTCAAGCATCAAACTTTACAGCTTCCCTTCGAAATCTTGGGAAGTGACACGGCAACAAAAGTGGATTACTGTAGTGCGACGCATCAAGTAATTGGAGTTTACATTAAATGTTGAAGTGAACGAAAATAGATGTGCAGGTTTGGAAAGTGGTCTGACGAACTCGTTTTGCTGACTACTTGGCAAAATAACATAGCATTTATACAAGTTGTTTTACGAGTCACTTAGACAGCCACGTAGGGAAATACAGTAGGAACAATCGGGCCGATTGTTGCTTCACTGAGACGTTGAAAATCAGGCGATCAGGCCTTTAAGAAAGAGGCCCATCAGACCGTTCCGACACTCGTAGCTCTACATCTGTATAGCCGTTCGGCACGTGCGGTCGCAACCAAAACCTTCAAAACCTGCAAGTTCTCGAATAGTGGACTTTTGTAGCATATAAAGTTTTATTGATTTCAGCAGCCAAATTTAATGCTAAGTCTGGTAACAAATGTGACGACGTACAGAAAAGAGGATGCAAAAGTTTTTCTTTAGAAAAGGTTAATGCGAAGCATAAACATTCTTCTCACACGTACACTTTGCTGACTGTCACCTTTTCACACGAGGCTTGCATAGCACATTTCAGCCACATTGCAATGTGCGTACTGTTCTCTAGCATGCAGAGTTTTGTTCTAATCACCCACATTTCATTCTAGTGGTGAAGACAACTCAAACTGGTGTCCAAATGGCAACTCTAGAATATGCTCCAAAACTTTTGACCTATCAATTCTCCCAATGTTTTTAAAACCGCATAAAAGAACCAGGGACATGGTGCCCACGTGCACAAGCCATGGGAACTGCTGAAATCAGGGTTGCAGTCATTCGCCACAGCCCGACAGACAGTCTGGCCACCCCATTAACAGACACGCCTCCGCTTGTGGCACTGAATGCAGCACTCTCGTAGCACCGCCTAGCCATTGCCGGCTGGCTATAGGAACTAGACCACTATCCTCAGTTTCATGTTAGTGTATAACGAATGTCGAAGATGCTGCCTTAATTGTGTGGCTTGATCTTGAGGTTCATTTGGAAGTGTTCTTGTGCAAATGAGACACTACTACATGGAGACATGTGCTCTTGCCAGCACTTTTGACAGAATTATACATTAAGTGAGAAATGAAGTATAGAGCTAAAATACCACAATAAAAGCCAAGGAGAAAACCCAAACTATTAGGAAAAAATGGTGTAAGGGCTGCACAAAGTCGAATTATATCAGAACTGGAATCCAAAGTTAGTGTTCACTTCTACAAGGCTTTGCAAAAACAACAGCTAATGTACCATTCAGTGCATTACTTTTCTGCACCCTCTGTTCCCTTTGTAAAATTGCTGCCTTGATGTAAGAAAGATGAACAAATTGAGGATGCCAAAGCTTAGGCATTTTATGTAAACAAAAATTCCAGAACTAGCAATTTTACAAGACGCAGCAAAGTGTACTAATTTCCCGACTTCAGACAAAAAAAAACGTTTTGAGTGTTTAGCAAGTCTTTGCCCATCTTCGTTTAGATTACAGTTCTTTTCTGAAAGGGTGATGGAAAAGGGTCAGGCTGGGATTAAAAACAGCAAGTCCAATTACCACCAAGAAATATTTTTTGCTTACTCCTGTAGCTTTTCTGTTTAACTGTTTTTTGTTTCGTTTACATATTCCAGTGATAGCAAAGGTCACGGGAAGCGACCAGAAATGTGTGTCGTCCGTCGAAATGTCCTGGGGATACAGTTATAAGGAACACAATCAAGAAAACTAATTACACGTTTAGCGTGCTTCCCACGGAACTATTTTTGTACAGCCGTGGGTGAACGGAGAAAAAAGAAAATATACAAAGTTGATAGAGTTTAGGTTTGCGTTGAACCAGGACTTCTAAAATAAATACCGTGCAAAAAAGATCATGGGAAAAGTGAACGTGAGTATTCTTTATTGCCAGAAGCCACGAAGAACCTTTCGAGAATGACAATGAGCAAAAATGAGGACTTCGGAGATATGAAGTTCACTTGAATTGACGTAACGAAACTGAAGCATGCATGCAAGATAATGACGGTGAGTTGCCGTGATGCTTGGGGATGTTTTAAACAATTTAAACATTTACCTCAATACTACTAAAAAATTTAAAAAAAAGATCGGTCAACAAAAAACCAAGAAACACGAAAACAGGGGAAAGTGGAAGCTGCGGCATATGTTGATGTCCTCCAAACTGAAATGGCCTTGGCAGACTCCGTCTCAAGACAGCATTTCGAACAAACTTTTTCCCACATGACGCGTCGTAGTATGAACAAACTTTAACAAGAATACAATTAAAGATACCTCTAACAAAAAAAAAAAAAAGGAACCGGGAAAATGACACGAAAGGGGACTGGCCCATAAAGCGCCGTAGGGAAACGATAACTAACGGGAGACGCGCCGAGCCTTTTCGCGTCTGCTAGACGCTTGCTAGCGTAAGAAGTCGTGCTGAGCGTCCAGACTTCAACGCGAGGTCGGCCCCTTGCCCTTGCGCACGCAGGGCGGCATGCAGTTGGCAGCCTGATCACCATACCGGCGGTGGTACCAGCACTCCTTCAGCTGCTGCGGCTGTGAGTTTCCGCGCGACGAAGCGGTCGCCGGGCTCGTGCTGCTCGGCGACTTGGAACGAGCGCGGCGTCGCGGACCCACCGACGAAATGGCCAGCGTCTCGAGCATGTCGACCAGCTTGGACAGCTTGGAAACCTGGCTGCGGAGACGCTGCACTTCGGTCGAGACGTCCGGACCGACAGTTCCCAGCGTGGAATTCGCGGCTGCCACCTCGGCGATCTTGTCCGCGAGCTGCGCGAGGACGTCGAGGCTCATGTCCTCGGCCGAGCCGAGGACTCCCCTGACGGTGGGTGACAAGCGACGGAGGAAGGCCTCGCGCAGCAGAGGATCGTTCACGGACCGCGTTCTGGAACCCAGGAGCTGCCGGAGGCGTCGTAGGAGGTCCGATGGAGTGCACTCAGAGAGTTCCTCGGTGGAGAGGACGTCTTGGAGCCGGCGTTGTTCCAAGGAAGGCGCCCTCTGAATAAGGCGTTGCTTGAGCGTTTCGAATGCGCGCTCCGCAGGCGGGTCCACGACCAGGTCGCGGACTTCGGCGGCCACGTCCGAAGAGATGCACGAGACGACGTGGTAGAACATGGTCTTCTCGCCCGTGATGGCCTTGGCGGCGAACTGGGCTTCGGCCACTGCGAACCAGAGCTCGGGATCCGACGGCCAGAAGGGCGGCAGGGCGAGGCTCCGGCTGACGGGGCTCGCGGCGGCGACGGTACGAGCTGTCGAGGCGTCTCGACGATCCATTCCGCTGCTTGAGGTTCGCGACGAGTCGTGGAGACAGCGGTGAGATCTCGGAGTTCCGATCTGAGATCGTGAGCGACTTGCGCGTTCCTGGCGTGTTCAAGGACGCCGAAGCAAGAGCGGCCAACTCGGGCTTGTGTGGCGGGAGCTGAGAGGCTGGTGCGTCTCGTGCAGGCTCGAGCGTTGGCGCACGGGGGCGAGTGCGAGACCCGTGGGGCACGCGCTGTTGCGACTCCTTTGCTCAAAACGCGCAGAAATGCGCTGTAAACAACAAACACAAATCTCCACGGCGGTCACGGTCCTTGGGTTTGAACCTCAACCGCCTTGCTCCTGATTGGCTGGGCCCAACTGGCCAATCGGGCGTTTGCGTTCGCCTTGCATTTTGTTCGGCGCCTTTGTTTTTTTCCGTGGGGTTGAGAGTCTTGAGTCTCACAGATGCGCCCAGCGCGCGTACACGATTGACTCTATTTTTCCCCCCTAATTTCACTTCAACGCCTACAACAACACCGTGGGGTTGTCTCGTGCTACAAGCTTTGAAACACGAGTTGTTCTCCGCGTTTTTTGTATGGTTGTATAGTTTTTCTTTCGCCTAATAGCCCTACGCACAGTTGCGTTTGAGGGCGCTGCGGCTGCGAGAAACCAGGGGCGGTTTGCTAGAACAGCGTCTCAGTTGAGACTGGGGGGAAAGAGAGCACAGCAAATGCAGGGACGCGCGAGCAGCTTGAGGCGCGGTTTGTTTGAGTCGCGCTCAGCTCAGCTCGTGTGCTGGCTTTGGCAGTACTTTCTTTCACCCAGTTTCAGTTGAGACCAATTGTCATAGAGATCAGTGGTTGAGACGCTGTTTCCAGCAAGCCGGCCCAGAACTAGGGGTACAGTGGTACAGTGCTCTAGAGAGTTGTAGTGGCAAGAGCGGCGGCCACCGCGTGAAGATTTTGCGCGTAGACGACACCGTAGCGCTGCTGTTCTGTGCCCTAGGAACTGTGGCAAGAGGCTTGAATAAAGAAGAACGAAGCGCCGGCGACACACGCGCTTCATGTCTAGAGCCCAGCGGACATGGCCTCGTCTCGTCCTTCCTAGAGCCACTAAATGAGCTGCGCTTAGAGTATCGGCACTCCGTTCCCCGACATTGTTGTGGGCGTCGCTTGTGCAGAGCAGACTCAACTGCAGATCGTCATGATTCAAAAGTGTGACTTCCTCAGTATTCGAATCGGTGTTAGGAAGCTCATGTAATATTGCTTTTCTCTGTCGCGGACTGTTTAAACATTTGTGGAGGACGGAAAAGCGTTTCCTGTGATTTCAGATAAAGCTTCAGATAACTGGCAACCATGATTTTAAGCCACAATATGGCCAAGTGTCGTTACTCTGAAGCGTAGCTTTCACCTTATGTTGTACCGCAGCGAAGGCTAGAAGCGCGAGCTCATAGCGTTGGCAGCTGCTCTTAAAGGGGCCCTGCAACAACTTTTTGTCTGTTTTTTTTAATTTGCACCGAACCTAAGCGCACTGAACGTAGTAACTTAATGAAACTTTTCTTTTCGCAAAATTCGCTTTATTTTAAAAGTTATAGGCAAATTAGAATTACAAAAACAAGCAAAAAATAACCTCCTTCATGACGTCGTAGATCCTGGCTTCAGTGGCCGTGAACTAGAGGAGAGATAGTGAGCTCATCGAGCGCTCACGGCTGCCGCACTCCATGTCGACGGCTTGAGAGGGCGCCACTAAAGCGTGTGTTGGATAGGCTGTATGAAGCGGGCGGTCAGGGCGGCTCGCATTGCATTTGCTGCGCGATTACAGACTATTTCGGCATAACACTTCATTGGCCGCAAACGACAGCAAACACGGGGTAAAAATCAGTACAGAACGGGAGCCACTTCGCGCTGCCATACCGCTAAATGGCCTTTCTACGCCCCGAGACCTTTCTACGCTCGCCGTTCGTCGGCGCCTCATCCCACTAGCCCTTTCTAATATGCGCCGCTTTTTCCGCCGCTTGGTGGCAGGTATGTCGACGGGTCATTTCTTGTTTCCGTACTTTATAAATTGCATTTGTTTCTTTTCTGATCTAAAATACAGAACAAGAACTACTTTTATACATAATTGAAACGGTTCGCGACACTTATATTTTGTATCTCGACTAAAAAAAGCTTTTAGCGGCTCTGACCAATAGTAAGCCCAGGACCAAAAACGTCACTTTTGCGCGCTTTCGGTACCGCGGGTCGCCCTCGTCGGTAGAAGAGGTTTCCGCGTCGTCCGGTTAAAATATGACGCACTGATATTTAGTCACTCTCTCCGTGCCCGTTGGCTTGCCCGAACCCCAAGAAACGTGGAAACCGCAAAAAAGGTAGACGCTTAAATATGATTGCAGGGCCCCTTTAAGTCACGAGAGCGTGTGCCGCCGGGATGTGCCCCAGACAACGTTGGCCCCAGAGCAAGGAGCTCGCGCTTGTAGCCTTTCCTGCGGTACATCGTAAGGTGAAACGGAGTATAGATACTGCTACAGGAACGTGCCCCCGTCAGCCTCGTCGTCGGCGCTGCTCCGCGTGTACTACTGTGGTTATACTGGAGCTTTTCGCGACGCAGAACAATTGCTAATGTGAAAAATTGTAGGTTTTCCTTTGCGCTAAGGCCTCTAGAGTGTGTGCTATCCTCTACTTTTATTATTCGCGTGTTTTTGATGAAGATCATTTGATTAATATCTATACCCCCCCCCCCCCCCCTCCCTTCTCAGTACTGACAGGACGTTCAGCAACGCTATTACTTAGGCAGAAACCACGTGATACTGAAATAAGAAGAAAAAATAGACAAATAAATATCAATACATCTCTCACTTTTTTAATGGTGAGAGGAACAATAAACTGGTGTATTGTTTTTTGTCATAGTGTTGCTGATGCGGGGACCAGCGTTTGTAAGGTGCAAGGCGGAGCGCGTTTGGGAACGGCCAAGGTGCCACTGCAACTGGCGAACATATAACAAATTGTTTTTTGGGGAAGGCACTCTATGAAGAAAAAATACCTCGATTGAGCGTACATGAAGCATTAAAATACGATATGAACACAAACTTCAACAACCCCTAATATGAAAAACAAATATTTATTCTCAACTCACTGCTTTATGACTTCTCAAAAGTGGTAATGCACTTCATCGATATACACAGCAAGCACATGACAGATATCCAGCAACATAGTACGCAGAGAGACTACAAAATAGTCATAATATATTCCGGCATAGAATACTAACCTCTTCGCCATTGGCAATGTGCACATAGTCCCGAAGGATAAGGCGCGGTTCAAAATGTCTCTCGCACACCGCTGATGTCTCGGCGAGGCGCTTATCTTCTCGATTAAGATTTTTTTCCCCACTGTAGTCTGCGCGACTCCTCCTTTGGCGCACGAAACAACGACGGCTTACGATTGCTGGTGGCAGCCCTTGTTGACCGGGTAGCCCGACTTGCATCCCGGCGCGAAGCAGTGTGTGTGTGTCTTTTTCCTTGCATTTATGACCGAGACAGCAACGGAACGGGGAAGACTCCCCACCACTACACCACAAAGAAAAGTGCTACGGTGCTACGTTCGGGATAGTGTCACTAAATAAGCGCAGCTCATTTAGTGGCTCTAGTTCGGGAGAAGCGTACCACCTCAGCTTCGTCGTCTTCTTCGCTCATCGCACATCTTCCATCTGCCACAAATTCTCCTAGGGCACAGAACTCCAGCGCCACTCGCGGCATCTACATTGACCGTCTTCACGCGGCCCATTGTAAGCGGGCGCCGCTCTTGCCACTACACCCTCTAGAACACTGTACTAGGGGTGTCGCGAACCGCCCGAGGTTCGAGTTCGACCAGGTTCGACTTTTTCGAACTTTTAGTGGAAAATTCGACGCACCTTGTATTGAGGTTCGACTCGTGTGCGCATGCGCGACAGGCTGGCCAGTTGGCTTCGGATTGGATGGTGATGGCTAAGGAATGAATTAAGGGCAGCGCTGATTGGTTATTTCAGTTAATACAGTACAAAAAATGAAGTTATTAACTGCTTCAGTGATTAGAATTGGTTTCTTTTAATTGCAACTGTTTATAAAATAAAAAAAACCCTTTGCATAAAAAAAAAAAATTCTCCAAACGTAGACATGCTTGTATCAAGGTCTGGCCACACTGTCCACAAAGTCGAACCGGTCGAATCTGGTGAAAATGGTCGAACACTGAGTGATCTCAATGACAATTGCTGGATCGCGTTTGACCAGCTCTGCCTATGGACCGGAATGCGGCCACGGTCGGCCATCTTTAGGTAGAGTTATATCATCTCTAGCCATCATAGTAATATGGCGGACAGCGCAATGGCGGCAGGCTGCCATAAAATAGCCGTAGATCTAGTACACTGTACCGTGGGTGATATTTCGTGCCTGATTGAAGTTGTTCGACGAAGCAGATTCTTGAAACCCGGCGTGAACGGTAGCCTCGTCTTTGAGGACCCGGCGAAAGTTCTACGAAAGCGCAGCACCGGGGGAAAGCAGCGCAGCTCGCATCGAAAGCAGACTACGTACCGGCGTCTGCTTTCGATGCTTCTTTCGATGCGACTTTCCATGCGTGCTGTGCTGCTTTTCCCCGGTGCTGCGCGATTTCGTGAAACTTTCACCGGGTCCTCAAAGACCGGGCTACCGTTCCCGCCGGGTTTTAAAAACATGTTTCGTCAAACAATTTCAATCAATCACGGAATATCACCCACGCTATTTTGATGGCAGCCTGCCACCACAACTGCCAAAACGCCGTCTGCCATGGATAGATGATGGTGGCTGCCAGGTGGCTTCAGCAGCTGTATCTTGGCTAGAGGTGATATAACTCTACCAAAAAAATGGCCGCCAGTGACCGCATTCGCGGAGCGGGCAACGCGATCCAGCAATTGTCATTGAGATCAGTGTTGAGATCAGTGAGGTCGAAGGTTCGTCGAACCGGTTCGACCCAGTCGAACCCCGAAAGTTCGACCTAAAAATCTGGTTCGACAAAAGTTCGCGACACCCGCGACACCCCTACCCAGAACCATAGAGTTATTATAATGTACGCTAGAGGTTCAACTGGCGCTAGTGTGCTGACGCAAATTGAAGCAGACAGCAACCAGTCGAAAATTGACTTCCGGTAATGCATTTCTATGGGAAAAAGTGAGTGTATTTTCTCCCTGCGCTCGATCATAAGAGCAAATATCCCAAATAATTTGTACGTACTAGGTAGCTTGGAACATTTCTCAGTCAGGCCGACGAAAGAATTGGTCAGTTATGGCGTTTTTCTTTCGAATTCATCGCTTTAAAAACAGTGCTAAAACGACCCAAATAACCAAAAGTGTTCCGTGTTATTTTCCGGCGAAGAGACAAAATGCACGCGCGTTTTCCCACAGGAATGCACAGGAGCACCGCAAAAGCAGACTGGTTGCTGTCTGCTTCAATTTGCGTCACGGAAGTCGCATAGACACTAGCGCCAGTTGAACCTCTAGCGTACATTATAATAACTCTATGCCCAGAACATCCCTAATTCCTTGAATTGGATTATACGTTTCATACGAAGCACAGATGTGCCGGTGACTCGCTTTCGTTTCTGGGCGCAACACAGTCACCGCTCATTCACACTGAAAGCGGATCCGCGTTCACAAAGCGGTTGCGAACGCGGTTGTATAAAGATTCAGTACAATGTCGCGCGCACTTGATGTCATCGAGTGCGCGTGCAATTGTACTGGATCTTTATACAACCGCGCAGGGCCGGCCTTAGAGCAGCACGCGCCCTGGGCAAACTGCAGCGTCAGCAATCAGAGACTCTGAGCGAAGCACGTGATAACTAAGAGCAAAAATCCGTTCCAATAGTATTTTGTCCCGTGATTCGCTCCGACACACTGATTTGCTCGCCGACGAGTTTGGCGCCACCGTTCGGTAAGTTGCGCTAAGAGTGCGGCATGCTGGCTCCATCGCTTTTGGCGAGTCAGGTTTTGCTTCGCTCGTAATTTGAGAGCTGTGCGGAGGTGATCGCTTGCGTAGTCGTTCATGATTCATTCCATGGCGCTTTGAATCTCACGGAGGAGTGGTTCTCCATAGTAAAACATCCGCAGGTGCCTACGAGTTCATGGACGCCAGTTATAACAAGAACTTAGTCGTTGGTTTTGCGGCCGAAATGCGGCGAGCGCCACCACATTCTTCTACTTCAAGGGGGGGGGGGGGGGGGGGGGGGGCGTTCTTCGCGATGCGGTCGTCTTTTGTTTTTGATTTTATTCCCTCGAGATTTGAGCCCTGCATGACCTGGCGGCCCTTTCGGCGCCCCCCTGGCGCCCTGTGCGGCTGCACAGGTCGCCCACCCCAAAGGCCGGCCCTGCAACCGCGTTTGCAACCGCTTTGCAAACGCGGATCCGCTTCCAGTGTGAACGAGCGGTCAAACGCAAATGTGCGCTGGGGCCGGAGAAAAGAAAACGTTTAAAGAGATTTTATACACACCGGTTATATGGCCAAAGTCACCGTCCAACTAAAAACACAGCGCATTTTTTTTTGTAAAAGACGTGCGTTTTTTTTTTCTTCTTCCCTCCCCCCCCCTCCCTCCCCCACCACCAAGCGGGTGCCCAGACATCAGCACCTAAGGCTCGCCATAATAAAGTTTATTCCTCCTCCTCCCCCTCTCCCCCCCCCCCCCCCCCCAAAAAAAAAAAAAGAAAAGCTTTGCGACAGCATTTTTTAGATCGTGATCTCGTGCTGCCGTACCCATTTAAATTTCCTCCCGCTCAAAAGTAGGAAGCTCGCGCTAAACGCGGGAAAATTAACATTTCGCGTCACGCGAGGAAGTGATGTGTTGTACGAAACGGCATTCCGATGAATAACATTCCTGGAACGCGTTCCTATCAGAAGGAAGGGAGGAACGCCGCCGTTTCATTACAGTGCTCTATCTTGCATCGGGATCCGGACTCGTTACGTTTAAAAAAAGAAACTTTTTTTTGTCTATTAATTAGCAGTTTTACCCGAATTTAGTATGTATTTATACTTTTTTTTTTTTTAAATTATTATCGACTTTTCAAGCTCCGACTTCATGGAATGGGCAAGTGTCCGAGGGTCGAAAACAGAGAACTGAAACAAATGTGATCCGTGGCGACAGGACACGTAGTTTGATGTAGATGCATTTTGCTCGCTCGTTTTATTTTATCTACGGATTATCCAGCACATTCTTTCATTAACATACGCAAATGTAATGTTAATGTACTGACGCGTGTCAACCTGAGAAATTAACGGGAACGCGTTCCTTCCGATCCACCCCAACTTGTAGCGGGAACTCGTTCCAAGATTTGAGAAGGAACGAGCTTTCGTTTAGGAGGAACGTGCAGAACACTGGTTGCATTTTCTGCACTCACGTTCAGTAGTATGCGCTACGCTTGAGCCATGCAAGCAGCATCTCAACCCTCCAAACCAATGCTGACGTCAAGACAGCTCATCTTCGTTCTTCACGCAGGACACACCGTTCACGACGTGTGGATGTGGCAAGGCTGCCCAATCGAAATCGCAAAAGGTAGCAACAATGATGCTTGCAGACGTTATAGAGGTAATGTGCTTCCGGACAAAATAATCACTAATTAAAGGGGCCCACCAACAGTTTTTTGACTGGTTTGAAGTTCGCGCTGAAACGGAGCTCCATGAAAGCAGGAACACCGAGGGAAAAAAATATTACAGAAATTCGCAATATTTTGTGAGTTATTAGCAAATTAAATATTGCAGAAAACAACTTTAAATAAGCAAAACATTGCGCTTCATGACGTAAAATGAAACAGTTTAGCGATTGGAGCAAAGCGGTTGGCCAATTGGACGCCAGTTTGGTTGATAGCCCGTCGGCCCGGTCGGCCATTAGGCCTCGCTGCAACCATCGTAGCTTTGGAATCGGGTTGCCATCATCGATGAATTTACCGGGCTTATCGGATTCTGAGCGCCGAATTCTTGAAAAGGAGTGCGGAGCTGGGCGTCGCGACGTACGAGGACACACCACGCAAGCGCCGCGACGCGTCTCTGCCTCAGTCCGCTTCGACAGCCGCGGAAGGCTCGTCAGGGCTCGTCTCCCGCCGCAACTCCGCCACCGGAGCCACCTCGGCGAGTAGGAGGTACTCCGCCGCTGGGAGGCGCGCATGAGCGACGAGCGACGAGGCGTCGTTTTCGCCCTTTTTGAACTTTAATTTGCAACTTTATTAGCTCTATAAAACGACTTTTTAGAGAAATAATGACGGTTAACGTGTGATATACTTTATTCCGCTTAAAAATTTCTGAAACGGCTCTCGCCAATCACGAAAACCCAGTGAATGTGACGTATAGTGAAAGGGAGCGCCGTTGTGCGCGCGCATTCGGCACCTCGCGGCGCCACCGTCGGAGGAGGTGTTTCCGAGTTGTCAAATTAAAATATGATGCGCTAATATTTTTAAACTCTTTCGTTGTCCACTGGGTTTCCGGGACCACTAGCGTGGAGAAACCGCAAAAAAAAGTAGACGCTCAAATACTGTTGGAGGGCCCCTTTAAGGTTTGCCACTGGCGTCTGGGAAGGTGACCAAAGGCGAAAGATACTCACTTGACTGCGTTCTCGAGGTTGAAGGCTTCGTCGTTGTAGTAGTCGTGCGATGCCGACGACTTGTCCGCAAAGCCCCTGCAACAAAGGAACAGCCACAGCGTGTTAGGAATCACGCGATCATTTTGGGCCAGCGCTTTCGCGTCGGGACAGAAGGTGACAAGCTCGACGCTCGCCCTCCCGCGGCGGAAACGGGAAGCGCTCGGGCATGGCCTCCGAGATCCCAAAGCGCGCGAACGATTCCCGAAGCGCGCGCGCGCTTCGGGATCTCGGAGGCCATGGTGAGGGTCTCCTGCTCAGCGGGCACGGCGGAACTGCTCGCGATCATGGCTCGCGAAATGTCATTTCCGAATGCAAACAACGCTCTTCACTGTCCCAACGTAGTGCTGCAGCCGGTATGGGGATTGTACCTTACTGGAGAGTGTTAGTGTTGCGCATAGAAGCAAACGCAAGCGGTGTGCGTTTGCGTTAGAGTTGCGTGCCCCACGTTGTGCGTGTGCCTCATCGCCATGCGCCATCCAAGACCGCAATCTTGGGCTCTGCGCACGCGCAGTGTGGAACACGCAAAGCTAACGCTAACACACAGCGCTTGCGTTCACTCGTAAACGCAATACTAAAACTCACTACTGTTTCACCGGCTTCCAACGCCAACGAAACGTGCTGCAGTGAGCAGATGTGCAAGCAGGTAGGCGTTCCTTCGAACTGGAAACGCTGAGATTTGCAAAACGACGGCGCGTAAAAATGAAAGTAACTAAATGTTATAAAAAAATTAATAATTAAAAAAAAAAAATTGTTTTTTATTTTTTATTTTTGGGCATTTGGTTTGGAAGGATAGTGGCGGCGACTTTGGACGTTTTGCCGATTGTCAAAAGTCACGACTTTGATAGAAAATATACTTCACCCACAATTAATGTAATTTTTTTATGGATTTCTCACATTAGCTAGAATGTTTTCATTGATTGTGGACTATTTTTATTTTATTACTTGGTAATTAAAATGCTGCATTGGCACCCGTGATGATAATTAGCACACTTTTGATTGTCATATTTGTTCGCGCGTTCGAAATTAGATCATAAGCAACAAATTATATTAGAGCTTAAAAAATTACGTATTAAAATATCTAAATTTTAATATTATTATTATTAATGCAAATCGCGGCAATGTATGCCCCCAATTAACGCGAAGATCCCGAAAATACGCCATTTAACTATAATAGTCTTTCGGGAAAGGTATAATTTTGGTTTCTTTCTAGCATATGAAAAACTCTGACATAGTTATTAAGATAGACAAATACTCAAACACTGGATGTAATATGAAGTGCTATGCGTCACGCGTTGCTATAAAAACACACACACACACTTCAGCTGTCTGACTCGGATTCCGTCTTTCGGTTGTTGCAGTAAGAACAGCGTTTATTAATTTATACGTTTTGTGGATGCATATTGTAAAAAATTGAATTCTCTTATTCTTGTGCTGGGAATAATGTTAAACCAATTAATCATCTAAATACACACAAAAAAAAACTTTTAAAAGGCCCGCAGTTCATTATTTCCCATGACAATTATCTGAGCGAGAAAAGGCAGCGAGAACGCACAAATAACAGCACTGATTTTTTCAACATCTACAACAACTACAAATATCAGCCTGGATCGAACATGTACGAGGGGCGTTCATAAAGTTCGTATCATTGTGACGAAGGAATAGAGATTGATCAGTCAAACTTTAGTAGGAGTTGAGACTTTCTCTACATGTTCGCCACCAAGCGTTATCCACTTTTGCAAGCAATGGACCACATGCCGGAGGCCATTATTTTAGAACTCCTCGTTTTGACCGTTCAGGAATCGCACCACTTCACCAATCACTTGGTCGTCGTCCTTGAAATGCATTCCTCTTGATTGGCCACGCTGGAAGCGTCAACGCCATTTAACCATAGTTTCATAAACTTGGGCGTTGTGCCAGATTTCAATGAATATCCTTGGCATTGCTTCCTCCAAGTGGAAAAAAAAAATGGATCACTGCATGTGCTTGGCTCCGACGGGTGGTGCCATTTTGGTTTCGACTCCCTAGCGGCATTCCGCGCTACTATAGCACGCGATGTGTACACCGTGCGGAAACTAGAGGGACGAACGCTCATGTTGATGCCTGTTTTGCTCTGCTTTTTTTTAAATTTTTGTGCCGATAATACGAACTTTATGAACGCCCATCGTATGTCACAAAATAAAGTTTCCGTGAACAACCTCTCTAACTAAATAATTACGATGTGAGACACATCTTGAGTTATGAAAGAATCCAAAATGAAGACCTATATCGAGAAATTAAATCCAAAATAAAGGTTAGCTTCAGTTTCGCTCTAGAATTAAAACGCGCATCCTTGAGTAAATATTCCGCTAAATACCGTTCTTGTTTTCAGTATAAAGAGGTGATTTGCGCTCATAACACTCTATACTTCGTTTCAGCTTCCGTCCGAGCGCAGTCAAAGGCTGAGGGACGATTCGCAACTTCGAGAAGAGCATTCCGACGCACCACAAAGTAGTCCGCAAAAAGTAATTTTTTTTAAAATGACTTTTGTGCGTAAACATTGCACAGTATTCCAGATCTGTACTGCTGAGAATGATTTGCAACTAAAGAGATTAAATATCTGAAGTTTATGTTTTCATTAATATATGTAAATGCATGTGGTTTGGCGAAAACACGTACATCCGCTGGCAACATGGCTGCAGTGCTCGGTTTTTCTGTGCGATTTCGTTCCCGTAATCGCCGAATCATGTGCTTCGCTGCTTTCATCGCCGAGTCGCTTCAAAACGTCCTTTCACAAAGGCACGTTTGGGCGTGAGGCGCAAGCGGTCGTGATGAATGTCTACTTTAAAATTCGGCAGGAGACCCCGGCTGCGTCGTACCGCGAATGCGTTGTAAACAAGAAAAGTGTCCCGGCCATTACAATTCACTGATATGCAGCGAATCAGGGCACCCCTTTGCCTGCCGATCACATTAACGCCGAGAAGCTGGTGGAAAGAACTGCGCCTCGAGCCCTGGTGTGGTATGTCCAGACAATACAATGAAACATCAACGGCCGGGTCATCGGGCACCTTGCAATGTGTACTTACATCTCGAAAATGCCGAAATGCCGAACAAGTGGAAAGCTCGGACACAGACGCCAGCGGCCAGCTTACGTACAGACATCCCCTGTGACTAAATTTCAGAACGTAGAAGGGCATCTTTTAAACCTGTAGCAGACGATACCGTTGATAAAACCGTAGCAGACGAAATACTCGGCGAGCGCGGGGGACGCGGACGATCAGCGGCGCAGCGGAGTGATACAAAAGTGCAGGCGAGATCGCGTGACCTATGGCCGGCGTTTGATTGGCCCCGGCCACACGTAGCTTTGGCTGCGCTCGGACGGAAGCTGAAACGAAGTATAGCTTCCTCGTATTACCAGAAATAATTTGTGCCGCTCAGTGAAGCCGGCACACTAGACAGGCTCAACAGCGGCACGCATCTCCGACCCTCACTATAACCGCCATTTTGGAAAATGAGTGTTGGAGTCGCGAATACCCTTGCCGCAACACACTCATCAATCGAACTTGCGTTTTTGCTGTGTAATAATAATTATAAAAAAGGTTTCTAAAGTGTTTTTACCGAATAACGAACATGCGACACGTTCATTCTCCACCGCGATGCAAAGAAAAAAAAAAAAAGGTAAGCACAACGATTTTGTTACCGGTTGCCCCGCAACGAATTCAGATGTTATGAACGTGCCCACATTGCCCGTGTCGAATTTTCAATCTCATACATGATATAATGCAACCGGAATATCGCGTTATATGTTCGCTGGATGTCGTTCAAAACCTAAATCGTTTTCTCTCCTTTTTTGTTTCCTTCGAAACGAATTTCCTGCGACGTACGAAGATGTGTTTTTTTCGCGTTTGGAGGTTTGTATTTTGACCTAATGCAAAGTGGGAACCGCCGGCGCACAGGAGTTGTTGTTCTCAACAAAATCCAATCACCCGCAACTGTGGAAAATGGAGGAAAAAATAATGAAAAAAAGCGGCGACGCAGGTTCAATTTACAATATTTCTTTTTCTCTCTCGCTCTCTCTTTCTTTTTTTTTTTTGCAGAAGCTGCATTTATTTACGAGAAACTGAAATCCGTTCAACCGAGAATATCGAACAAGGAGGGGGATTATGAAAACGCGTGTAGCGACCGGACGACATTCTGCGAGGAGCTTCGACGTAGTCCCGTATCTGCGCACATCCAGAAACCTGCACCGCCTTGTATATTTGTTGCTTTGAAAACGGATTAGAAACAAATTTGGCGACAAGCGCATGAGCAGGGAAATTGGGGGTCCGGAAAGAGAGGGGTGGGCCGAGGGAGGAAGGGGGGGGGGGGGGGGGGGCGATCTTTCGGAGTAAGCCCACTCGATTTATGGGTTAAGACGACGCGAAGTAGGCTCATAGCTATTTCTGGATACGTAAAAAAAAAAAAAATGATCGGCGAGACGCGCGGTAATACCGACGGTTTAGGTCAATTTCGATATAGTCGCGAATGACAGACGAGGAGGGGGCGGACGTGGTGATCTACCAGCACACTTCAATTCCACCTTGGCTGTATCATACGTACTTCTTTTTTTTAGAAAAGTGTTAAAGTGTGACATCGAGACATGAATCAGTATACGTTTCCCCAACAAGGTTACGTTTCCGCAACAAAGTGACGAGGAAAAATAAAAATGACCGCATCTCCACGTGGTGAATGATGTTGATTGGGGCGAAGCTCGGGTGGTGCTGATGATACTGATTTTGGTCATAGGTAGTGCTGATGGTGCTGATTTTTTTTTGACGCTGTGCATCAGCTTCTCGCGCCCTGGTCTCCGGAGCAGCTTGCTGTCTGCGTAGACGCCGAGGCGCTGCATGCCGAGCTTTTCGGTCGTTTTCATTCATGTCAGTAGGAGAATGTGTGGTTTTCTTCTTTTTTCTTTTTTTAAGAAGACAGATGGGATGGCATCTCAGAACCCCTACTCTTTTTTTTTTTCTTTTTCTTTTTTGATAATTTTTTTTCGTCTTTTTTTTACAATTTCTTTTTGCCTTACACGAGCACGTGAGCTCACGAGCAGGAGCACGAGCACCCGACGCCGGACGGCGGACGGACATACGGAGATGGCTAGCCCCTAAGGAGCTTCGCCCCTAAAAAGGAACTTGCAAAGCCAAAGCAGAGATTCTCGAGCTCGAAGGAACATGACGTACGTCAGACACACCGGACGTCACGGGGGTTGTGCCTAGCGTTGGGTCCCTTCAGCGCCATTGCGCGTTCCAGCCTCCACAGTCATAAAAATTTACGTTCTGTGCGTTGTATCATTTTTATTACTAGATAGACATATACCTCAGGGAGCCTATGACACGCCAAAAATAAAGTATGAGATAACCACACTGGTAGGACCCATTGTATGTTTCTATAATCCTGCTAAATTTGTTTTGAAAATGGCGCGATAGTTTCGTGGATAAATCGATTTATATGCGGGTCCCTCGGAAGGGCGGATCCTGGCGGAGCTGGGGGCTGGCTACGTGGCCAGCCTCCAGCGCGGTGTCTCCATGCACGCACTCACTCTCTTGGCGTCTCAAGCTTCAGTTTCCTGTTTACGTTCTGCGTTTCGAGCATGCGGTCCGTGACGATTACGTCTATGGAATCGCTCGACTTGTCAAAGTGTTCAACATTGATCGCAGCAGCGATAAGAGTGATTGCTATCAAAAGATGCTGGAAGCTGTTCATTTTGGCTGCGACACGCTGGCGACCAGCTCCAGCGAAAGCGAGTTATGGACGAACTCGCCATGGTCACCGTCGTCCGGGAATATCTCGCAGGCGCATGCAGGGTGGAAGGTCCACGGGCCGGGGGCGAGAGCGGGAATAGCGTTCGGGTTACCGAGTTGCGTGAGCGGTTTTGATCGTACCGCGGCGAGGAGAGCTTGGGCGGTTATGGGGGATAAGAGAGCGCTCATGGTCACGTGGTTTACGGACACCATGGTGTGACTAAGTTGGGCAGTGTTGCCTGGTCGCCAGATGAAAATGATAAAAATTCGTAAATTGATTATTGCAGTTACCAGAGCTCTAAAAATCGCGTAATTTGGTTATATAGACCGTTCTACTAGGAAGAGCGGAGAGAAAAAAAATGCCCTCCCCCTCTCACCCCGCGCGCCGTCTGCTCCGACGAGTGGGCTGTACGCTGTACCTAACATCCGGCTGGCGTTCAAACTCGGTTTAAAATCGCGTCATTTTGGACATTTCAAGCGCAGATGCGCGGATTTTCATTTGCAAGTTATCGCGTAACGCTATGCAGGCACGTAGCCAGGATTTTGTTTCGGGGGGGGGGGGGGGGGGGGGGGGGGGCGCCCATGACAAAATGCTGTATGAGGGGGAGGGGGAGAGGAGGTCCCAGCAAAATGGGAGATTTCGGGGGAGGGAGGGGGGGGGGGGGCCCATGGGCTCCCCCAATGGCTACGTGCCTGCCGCTATGCTTGACAGAAAAAACTAACCGAGTCTAATTCCAATGTTACCTGCGTGCGAATAAAAAAAAAAAAAAAAGCTGTCAGAGTGGCCGGTCGCTCCGGTAAAAGTAAATCCGGTTGCTGAAGCTATTTTACTATACGAAGTTCGTACTGGTGTAGGCCTTTAGCGACAATGAGTGGAAGTCTGCAATAATAAATAAAAAAGTGCTCTCCTGGCGCAATAGATGCAGTGGCTGAGTTGCCGGCTGACTCCACTGCTATTGAAGTAACGGAACAAAGATACACTAGTTGATCAATTACTGAAATGAAACAACAGAGCGCTAAAGGCTGATTTTGGAGTAGCCATAAATATTCTAAGAACGCGAACCACTTCATAACGGCAGCCACGAGCGAGAGTTCGATGTTTGGTACAGCCCGCCGCCGGTACAGCCCGCCGGTACAGCCCGCCGGTACAGCTCAAAGATGGAAAACGGCAACCTCCCGGTTTGTCGTCTGCTACAAGAGTCGGGCGCGTGCCCTCTCTCTCGTTTTACCCCGCCAAACCTGCTGAACTTCCCAGATGTGTGGAGAGGGCGCTGCGGTCTAACAAAATGGCGCCGCCCTGAGAGCGCTAAATCGAATGGTCTATCCTAAGTAGCCTATGAGCATTCCATTTCAAGAATAATCTATCCGTTTAATTTTCCTGTCATAACCCATTTAAGGCCTGTTCACACACTTGCGGTTTTCTAAGACCGTGTTAAATCTCTTACGACGAGAGCAGAGCCATATATAGGACGAGAGAATACACTAGCGCCGCCTGTCGGGTAGCCCTGGAACACTTGGCGGTCCTGTACATTTCCTTTTTTTTTTTCCATCACTCATTTTTTTTATTGAAAAACGTTTGTTCGTTTTATAAGCAACCATTTTTTTATAGGCAGGACGTTCATTTGACCCCGCAGGTACCGTCAAACGTTCGTAAAATGCAGTTCCAGGGCCACCGCGTAGATGGCGCAAGCGTGCCAGTATTTTCCGTTAGTGTTCTTTCACTCGGTTCTATTTATTTATTTATTTATTTATTTGAAATACTATCGGTCCTACACAGGACCAAGATAGGAGTGGATTTGCACAAAAAAAAAAAAATACACGCGTTCAAAATGCACAGATTAATAACACGTATTCAACACCACGATGAAACGACAACTCTAGGTACTGCTGTTAGAAATCTCTGAAACAAGGGAACTAAACTCTTCTCGAGTTTCAGCGGTCACGACATGTGCCGGTAGCTTGTTCCATTCTCGGGCTGTTTGCAAAAAGAACGAATACCTAAGACAGTCCTTGGAAAACTTGCAAGCAGAGTTGCAAGCAGATTTGTACACGTTACTAAACAAATAGAAAGGACTAAATTGTAACTAATTAAGGCCCGTTCACACACTTGCGACCGACTACGACCAACTGGGACAAGACCGGTTTTTAAGCCTCTTGGGGCGGCTTACCACCGGCTCCGAAGCAGCGCATCCGGTCGTAAGCCGCCCCAAGAGGCTTAAAAACCGGTCTTGTCTCAGTCGGCTGTAGTCAAACACAAGTGTGTGAACGGGCCTTTACAGTTACGTGACCGTTACCTCACAAAGTAATCCGTTACTTTAGCTACGTTACTTTCTACCAGTCTTGGGTAGTATTGGCGAGATGGAAATATAGACCATTCCATTTAGCGCTCTCAGTGCGGCGCCATTTTGTTCGACCGCAGCGCCCTCTCCACACATCTGGGAAGTTTAGCAGGTTCGGCTGAACCTGCTGAACTTCCTGGATGTCAGGTTGTCAGGTTCGGCTGAGCCTGACTCATTTCGTTCGGAAATGAGTCAAGCATGACGGATAATAACCGTAAATGATAATCGCACGTTTGTATTTTGAACGACTGGCTATATTTTTCGTTCCAAACGGTGCACTCAAGCAAGCGCTCGAAAAGAAGTGAACGGAGAGCGGGAGACGTCGTAAGATATCTGACGCTATACACATAAAAAAAAAAAAAAAAAAAAAACGCATTTGTGACGTAGCAAGGCTGGCGGGGTTATGAGCTTTGCCGTTGGTGGCGTTGTGGTGGCGTCAACAGCGTCAACGCGTTACGACCAAGCCGTTCAGAGTACCCGTGGGGTGACGAGCGTTTCACGTGTGAGATCAGTCATGCGCGTCGTGTTCGTGTGGCCTACTCCAATGGCGCTTCAGGACAGTGTTGGGAAGTACTTTACGTACATTGTACTTAAAGTACTACTTCAAGTAGGTTTAGGAAACGTACACAGGGGCGGATCCAGAACTCCGTTTTGGGAGGGGGGGGGGGGGAATTTGAAAAGATACTATTCTCCCATTCTTTCTTGTGCACCGGGGGGTCCACCCATGTCAAATTGGCCTCCGAGAAGAGGGGAGGGGAGGGGGTCGACCTTGTTTGGGAGGGAGGGGAGGCGGCCGCCCCCGTCGCCCCCCCCCCCCCCCCCCCCCCCTCCCCCTTGGATCCGTCCCCGCTTGTACATTACTTGAAGTACATTCTCTGAGTATGTACTTGTACCTTACTTAATCTTTCTCGTACTTTCCGAGGAAAGTAAAATTCTCATCTTCGAAGTACATTCTCCAAATTTGGTTTTGTTAAATTTGTATCACGAAATGATTCTTTGTAACTCCGAAGAAATATTGGGAGGGATATTCTACTCTCGCCAGAAACGTGAGCAGACGACGCACCGCTCCATTTGTTCTGGGGGCGGCATTCCCGTAGCTTTTTGGACTCTTGCTACTTCTCGGTCGGTCAGCGCAAGTGACGAGGTTTAAGATATTATGAGTGCAAAATTAATCATAATGTAGCCCCTGAAACTGTAGTACGAAAAAATTAAATTTTCATGTTGAAGTAAAAGACAACAGAGGAGAACGTCACAATGTTTTGAGGCATTCTCTTTTGTCCTTTCCTTCTATTCGAAAGTTCTTTAATTTTCACTTTTTTTTTGTTTTTTTTTTTTTTTTAAGGAGAGGACACTTTTTTTATCAGAGGTTTGCTTGCGGAAGCTACAGGGCTGGCGTCAACCCCCCTGGGTGCAACAATTCAGTGCAAGGGGCGCCAAATTCAAAAGAGGGACTTCTGAATGTGGCTCCATTCCTGAAAATAACCGCTCTGTGGGCAATTGACTTCATCAAATATTCGCCGCTGTTTTTGAAAATAGGTCCTGCACCCCTGATTATCCCTGGGAAATGCATATCAGTTAAAAAATCACTGTACAGGAGAATGACAGAGCACCATGAAAGATTGTGCTAAAATACTTGTATTTTACTTTGAAAGTGCATTGTATTTATAGTACTCTACTTCAAGTATGTTGCACCCAGTGAACTCAATACTTTACTTAAAGTACATCACGTCTCATTTACTTCGTACTTTACTTGAAATACCTTTTAGATGTACTTTAACTAACACTGCTTCAGGATGATTTCCTTGGGAACATCAACTTGAACGGCACAAGTGAGGATGAGGACACAGACACCGCCCCCTCTGTATTCATTTCGGAAAGCGAGCAGCGGGCGTCGAAATCCACGTAGGAAACGACGGACGTGCAAGCCCGATCCACAGGGCACGAAGTTTCACGTCCTTCGAAAACTTGTTGATCGGCGTATCGCTGTTGACCAAGTCGTTACCACAGTTCTCAGCCATGCAGAAGCGCGGCGGCATCTCGACGTTAAAAACCGCAGAACGGTTTCAGACTGTACAGCAAAGTCACAGGAACAACTCGGCGACATTCCTCAACGAGTCCACCACGGCATCTCGTTGGCTTCCTTCGCAAAGGGGCAAAGCGCACTGGCAAAGGCTTTGCAATCGCGTTCAGGCGTACCTCTAAAGGGTGGCGCTGCTCCGATGTTTAGTGCGACTACGTAACGGTTCCTGCTACGTCGTGACTACGTAGCAAGATTCCCAACGTTGCTAGATTACCTCCCAACTAAGCTTCACAGGCATCACCAGGTGCACATTGAAAGATAATTTAATTAGCTTTAAATTAAGTTTTCCGCCCGCTTTACTGCTGCGGCTGCTTGTTGTGAGCAAGTTGCTCGAGCAGCTCCTCCAGCAGCAGCGGCTCCAGTTGCAGCGACGACGAGGATTGCCTGAATGTCCAACATGAATTCGACTGCCTTTTTGGACCTCCGTAGAAGAGGCCGAAAATTTTGGACACCGTTCACGAGTATTCCGGTGAAGAGGCAAGTGGGCTACGCGGCTACGCTAATGCACATCGCTTATCGACACGCATCTTTCACATCATGATTAACTTCGCCCGTGCGTTGAACACGTGTTGTTAGCGCCGCGATTGCGAAAACATGTGCTTCGAGATCCGGTACCCGCGGAAAGGGAATTCCCGGGAAGGCGAATGACGGGAAGGCATCTGCCGATCCTGGAGGGGTGGTCACGTTCAACTGGGGACCCGGAGGCGGAGGCGACTCCGCTCGGCTCGCGTGCTGCATCTCGGATCTGGTCTACTGACCCCGGCGCGTTCCAAAACGACCTGTGGAATTCGCCATAAGTAAAGATGTTGTCCACCGCGAATGCCTGACGCACTGCATTGCGTGCTTCTTGAAAAAAAATGGAACAGCTCTCTGACTTGGTGAAAGTGCAAAGCTTCGTTGTTACAGCCGCAGCTTGACGCTGTTAGCAACGCAATATATAAAAATTGTAATACAGATAATTAAACCTCGAATAAAATCCATGTATATGTAATATATTACATAAACATATTTTAGCAGGCAGGAAAATAGCAAGACACGGTAATTACACACAACAATTAATTGATAGATTAAGTCTTTTGTATCGATCTTGCATTAGCTCTAAACATATCTGTTGTGTCTTGGTTGAGACGTCGGTGAGTAAGAGGATGGAGCTTTTTCGATATATAACCAGTACAGATAGCGGGGGGTCCCTCGGAAAACAAAACTATAATGTCGATTAAAACGGAAATGTAGACGCACGTATGCCGTGCCTCTACAGCTTCTTGATGCCGTACGAAACGCATGTGGCACGGGTCGGCCGTACCACAGCTCAGTTTTCTTCAGCTAAATGTCAGGCGAGGCAACGGCAGCTTCCCCTCACAGCGAAAGCAGTAACTCTAATTTTGTGAAATACGAGCTACACAAGAGTCTTACCTCATGCTTCCACGTCTGGAAGCTGTAAGCAAGCACCTCATTCTGAAGCCGATCATCCAGGAGAGGGAGCGCGATTCTCACACCGCGGTACCACCATCGCTAAAAGTTGCCATATATTACCAAAAGCGAGACCTTATAATGTAAAAAAAAAAAAAAAATGGCGCACAAAAACGGTTACAGGGATCTAAACCTGAAGCTTTTTAGAAGATTAGATGAAAAGCAGCTCAAAATCAAATAAAGATTCGTATCTCCCAAAGATGACAAGTGTTATAATACCTTTAGAACAGCATGCCAGTTAATGTCACATCCTTTTCAGTCGATTTCTGTGTTGAAGTTTATTCAGCGTAAAGCGGAGCGTGCCCTCCTGTTGTGGCATTATGCAAACTGTCGTAGTCACTGTAACCGAGGAGGGCATTGTTAATTGTCTCGAGTTCTTGGAAGGCACGCAGTCGACGGTCGTTTTGTGTCTTCTTCGCGTCTTCGAAAAGCCAAAGAGGAGGGATCCGCTACACCAGCTCGCGTGCACTTTGACGCGTTTTTTTTTTTTTTGGGGGGGGGGGGGGGGGGAAGAAAGCATTTTGACCTCCGGTTCTTTGTACCAGTATGATTCCCCCTTCGCCGTGAACGAACAAGCTGACGAGGGTTACAATTTCACACACACAGACACACAAACAAACAGACAAATATTTTAATCGAGGTTTTAGGTGACGTGAAGAAAGTTTCCAGCATCCGAAGATCGCCAGGCCTTGCGTTTTGTATGTGCAGGTGATAGTGTGATTCCTAAAACACTTACCCTTACAAAAACAAAAAAAAAAAAAAAAATAGAAACGATATTTTTTTTGTAGTTGGTGTTTTATATTTTCGCTTTTCTCCCCGTGAATGAAAATAAAACGTAACGGATTACAATCATTCCCTTACGTAAATAAGTACAGCAATTGCTTTACAATTAATGATAAATGTAAGGGATTACAAGTAGGGTTGGGGACCGATTAAAAATTTTAACCCGATTAACCGCCACCCTTTAATCGATTAATTCATTTCGTTTATTCCCGTGCATGATAGTTAAGAGAAAAGTCAAAATTAAGTGCTTTTGCTTCTGCTGAACATGTAATGAACGGCGCAGTACAATTTCGCATTTTAAATAAACCTTGATGTGTGGTTGAGAATAGTCAAAAAGACACCCACACTCACAAATTATTAATTCAGCCGCAGAGGCAAAG
Organism: Ixodes persulcatus; assembly: GCA_013358835.2. Lineage (NCBI taxonomy): Eukaryota > Metazoa > Arthropoda > Arachnida > Ixodida > Ixodidae > Ixodes > Ixodes persulcatus. The sequence continues at coordinate 185,499 of JABSTQ010009407.1, forward strand.
CAGTTCGTTGATTAGTCCCTAGCTGCTGCGCTAAACGGACACTCCACTAGTTTGGAGTTACAAACCTCGCCCTTAGCGTTTACTTTATGTCAAAATTTCACCTAAAGTTTTCCTTCACACAGGTGTAGTCGTCTAACTTCTGCATGGAAAAAGCGTTGCATTTTTACAGTTTTTGTGCGTCAAAATTTAACCGATTAACCGGTTAAAAAAATTAATCGCGATTAAAGCATTAATTGTAGGTTAATCGATCAAATGCCCAGCCCTAATTACAAGCAATTTCATTACTAAACTATTCCGAGTTCTGTGTCGTCACTGCACGGGACAGGAAAAAAAAAAAAGAAAAAAAGAAGGAACAAAGGCCCGATAGACGGTTTTCGCGAGTCACACTGCTAATACATGGATGGATGAATGCTAACGAATGTACCCTTTATATCGGGCGGTAGCTTGCGCCACCTAGCCTAGAAGTTAAGAACCAAAAGTATGCTTTCTTTCCTTTGCCGACATGATGACAGAATTATTTGCGGACACGCCTCATGCATGTTCGGAGCACGCTTGCTTCATATATTTGTTAGTTTCAAACATTTCAGCAGACAATTTTTTTTCTTCATTACCAATGTGACAGGGCAGTCATATACAAGATAGAAACGCGTGATGCATTAGCAGTGGGACTGCGACTTTATAAAGTTTTAACTGGTCGTTCCGATAACTTCGATAACGATAAAACCGATACTCCGTCGACGCCTTTGCGCATGCGTCCTATCGTTATCGGGTATCGTTATTGGAAGTGTGGCAACCTGTACATAAAAGACTCGCGGAAACATATCTGACACAATGATCACGGGAGAGGCACCGTCCCATCGAACCGGAGAGGCAACATCAACATCTCCCGTCCATCTGCTGTAATATGCAGGGACGACACCGGAGGAATTCGGGCAGCAATAATTCAACGCGGGTTTACGATCAACGGGGCTCGTGAGCAGGAACAGAACGCCCCGACAGGAAACGGAGATGATGCGATGTTGGTGCACACGTTTTAGCGTCGTTCTGCTGCCTTCGTCTGGCCCCAAGTTCGGCAATGTTTGTTTTTCTACGACCGTCTTGACTGCCCGGTGGTGTAACCGGCGTATACTATACGAGGTAGCTTAGAGACGTTTCGAGTCCATTAAGAAAATGGGCGCGCAAGCTTCGTAGTTGTTTTTCTATTTTTTTTTTTTTTTATAAACCGACGATAGAATTGTGTCGACAGGACGACTCGCCGAACGGCAGGATCGGATTCGAAAGTCGCTTGCCTAAGAAGCCGGTACACAAGAGAAGAAAAAAAAATGGTATAGCTTAGTTTAAAAATCAAATATCTCCGGAAGAGCTTTCAGCAAAAGAACCAGTCTGTCGGCCGCCTCAACTTCAAATTGGGTGGAGTGCCAACGGCAGACGAATTGGTTTTACGAAGACACGGAGCAAACGGTGGGAGTTTAGAGGATTCAAATCGACGTCTCTGCAACCCGAGTGAGACGGAGTTCTCCGAAGGCAGTTTTCAGAAGGAGCTTGCCGCGATTTGTTAAAGGGGATTTGGTGGAATCAAAAATTTAGGGAGCCAGAAAGGAGAAAAGGAGATACGATGCTAAAAGAAAAAGACAGCAAGATGTAACCAAAGTGCCACAAGCCGCCACTCGCGCATTTTGTAAAAAAAAAAAAAAAAAAAAAAAAAAAAAGACAGATAGAATACGTTACATTACGACAGGTGCTTCTTTCGCTCTCGTATTGGAGTCACCAATACGCACAATTATCCGAAATCTTCGTCAGAAACTTCGTTGACGCGCGCGCGGAAGGACGAGTGGAAGACATCCGCGGCGAAGGACACCAAAATGTGTCTTGTGTATGGATGGACACACAAGTACGAGCTCCAGTATGGATGGACACACGAGTACGAGCTCCAGTCATCCGGCAACATCAAGAACGTACGGGGAGCGTGCGGACGTTGAAAAACACCCCGGCCGTTTCAATATGGATGCATGGGCATTGTATACCGGCGTGCGGACGTGCAATCACTGCAGCGTGATCTACGGTACAAAGACTTTAGGGTAACAGTCCCACAGTACCGGCCACATTGCACATCTACAGCAGTGCCACCATGACGTCGTTAAAGGCAAACTAGCTTTTTGCTGACTGAACATTCATACAGCGAATTTGACTGGCTTAAGCTGAAAATAGAACAAAATCATGCGAGCGCACCTGACAGGTAAGTAGAAGCAAGAAGTGCGTAGTAGGCGCAATGGCCGATTCGCACTGACTCAGCTTACCGGCTCAGCAAGAAAGCATTTGCCTTTGGCGCGCAGGCATCAAGCGCCGGCGCGGCCACACCTATACATGGTTTTCACGTGACGTCATCGCTCTATGCTGGTGGTCGTTTCTACTTATTCTTGCCGAGAAAAACCGAATTCGGTGGTGCGAAATGTATATGCTGCAGAAGATACGCTCTCAGCATGCGAGGCCACCAGAATGGCGGCTCATGTGACGTCAGTGCAAGCCATGCATACCCGCTGTCACGAAGTTGAAACTTTTATACAGGTCCAGTACCTGAGTCGCAGCGCCAGCTCGTAGACGACGGGCGCCATGGCGTCCTCGATGTCGCTGCTAACCCTGGATGTCCTCGAGCCTGGAGGCGCAGAGGCCCATCCGAGCATTTCGTCGACGGAAGACTACGCTAGCACAGACGTCTACGGCGTCTTCCATTGACCGCCGAGAAGAGCAAAGGGACGATTGACCGACCGACACCAAACAGGTCTCGTACACCGCATGTCTTCGCACAAGGCTGGAACCCTATGTGGAGGGTCGAAGAGCGAGCACGTCTTCCAGGGAGTCACGTCCACTCAACGGCTTCTCAAGCGGCTGCGACTTGCAACGTGCACCTAGGCAGTTTCAGTAGGAAGCAACCAGACATGGTTCGACGAGCAAGATAACTTCAGAGGTAGTATGTATCACATGGCAGCCCTGGAGACGTAGCTTCCACACGGTCCCGGAGGCTCACAACCAACCTCGCAAAGGATGCTGCGGTCAAAATTGTGACGCGACAGAGCGGGAAGGTGTTAGAAAGCTTAACTGGCGAAGCGTTCATTGAACAATGATGGCAAAGCGCTGCGCGAGCGCAGCACGACGCGTACATGGGAAAGACGCTCGACGGAACTGAATGGTCACGCAGGTGAAACGCCTTCATGGCGGACGCGGTTGACTTTGCGGGGGTCCCAACAGTTCGGACGAAGCGGGGGGAAAAGAAGCAACGACAAAACGAAGCAGAAGCAAACAGCGGCGCTCCTCCGGAAGCTCTATTAATATTCGCTGCCTCTTCCGCTCCGTTCTCCCTTCTTTCCATTCTCGCCGCCATTGAAGAATAATAGCCGAGCGAGGAGTATATGCGTGCGTGGAGCGTGAGCGCACGTGTTTAAGCGAAAGAATACCGCAATAAAAATTTATAAATACATTTTTTTTTACGTAGTTTGTGCGGCTTTACTGGGGTCGCAACCCAGAAAAAACATATATGCGGCGGCGCCCTTAGGGTTATTTCTATATTTCTGCGAGAGATCGTAATTTGTTCTTGTTATAAAGAACAGTTTTGATCAAAACCTGTAGCTTACACCCAGCTAACAAAAGCCAAGGTTATGATCGGGTTTTTCTCTCTCTCTCTCTCTTTAATTTGAACAGCTAGATTTTGGACCTTTCCCTTACATTGATTTGATACAAGTTCATACAACACGCACGTTTCAAAAGAAGAGAAGGAGGGGGGGGGGGGGGGGGGACGCTGTCGTACATATGCGCACACCTCGAAAAACAAAAATAGAAGGAAAGAAGACTAAACAAACAAACAAAACCGCCTTGTAAAAAAAAAGGGACGAAGACAAGACAAAGGTTTTTCCTGACTTCGTCCTTTTGGCCGCCTTTTCTTTTCTTTCGTAACTTACCAGCACGCTCCAACTCGTCAAGTTTTTTTTTTTTTTTGCTTGCTTTTTTATTTTATTTCAAAGATTTCTTTTTTACTCTATTTCGAGCAGAGTAGGATCCCGATATTCTTCACGATAAGGGGGTTGAACTTCGAAGTAATGAAGGAACGGGTACCCTAAAACCCCATTCACACGGGCGGTATAAAGGTACGTTTAGCATAGCTCCCGTAAAGGGAGATGGAGTTCGTATTCACACGGCGCACAAAGGTCCCTTTCGCTAAAGGAGGGTTGAGAATAAACGGAGCTCGCAGACCTCTCCTTATAGCTAAAGGGAATAGCCTCGGACCCATGAATTCTAATAAAAATCTAACATATATGCTTCTGCTTTGTTTATTGCACTGTAATAAAAATAATATTTGCGAGGCAAAGATTATAAAGTAAACGTGAACACAAACCTGATGGATGACGGTAGTGACAAATTTATACTCGCGACAGGGGTCAGCAGCGGTGGCCCGAACGCAATGGGGGCTGTACGTGCTTTGAGTAGTGACTTTGAGCACACCCTACTTTGAGTAGCGACGACGAGTCGCCCGCTTCGACTGACCAGAGCATTTTTCTAACCATGATTTCGCCTGGTGGTTCGGTGAACTTGGGTGCCAGCACTAGCGGCACCAGTAAGAAAGGCCCTCGAGTTCGCTGGTCCCAGGCGGAAGCGTGGTCGCCAATTCGTCTCTGAGAGGATAACATCGGCAAACTCCGGCGAGAAATGAGGAACGCCGAAGTGTACGAGACGATCCGCGTCGGTCTCAAGAGGCTCTCTGCTGAGAAGACCCGGAGGCAGACGCAAAGAAGTAGCAGAGCAAACTCGGGGAAACACGGAGTTGTCGATCACGTTTTGCAACTTGCGTACCTCCCTCCTTTGGATTAGATAACACGGCGGGCAATTTGCCACACCAGCGAGACATTCTAAAGAAAAGCAGATTTTTTTACTTGCACCATGCAATAAAATCAATAAAACAATTACTAATTCGTTTCAAAACGCAATATTCCCCTTCCAATAAAGTAAAGAATGTGTCTACACCGGTTTAGACCAAGAATTATATATTGCTCGTTCGCCCCTCAGTTTCGCCGGGCTATCCCCGGTGCAATAAACATCAACTCTAAACCCTCCGTTTATTTGCCGTGAGATTCCGAACGCCTCAGGTACCTTTCTATAAGGGACATGAGCTACAGCTCCTTTAGGCAGCCCGTTTGAATGGGGTATAAGACCAAGAGCTATACTTGCGGGATGAGGGAAGACACCCGATCCCCGCGACCATGCACTCTCATTCGGGATGAGCGAGTTGCGTTGGACAAAGAGACGAGCCTCCCGACTGGAAGCGCCAAGAACCTAGCATGAAAGGTACACCATACGTGAAGCACCGCAAATCACGGCTCGCGCTGATTCGGGGATGGTTCCATGGGAGACGCGCACCACGCAGGCACTATAGCGATCATCGAAGATGTCGCTTCGGACTCCCGGGAAACGTCTACGATAGGTTGAAAGATGCTGTCCAAGAGGTTTAAAACTGCAGTGTTCAGGCTTAGGTTGAGAACTAGTGTGCTAAAGGTCGGAAGCTAATGTTCAAAGGGTTAAAGTCAAATTTGGCTGTTTTACCTGCCAAACAAACGAAAGGCATCTGGCACGCACTGGCGCGGACCGTATTAATTTCGACCCCATATAGGGATCCTTCGACGTGCAACCGAAGGCTCGAGTTGCACAGCGCCTTCTCCGCAATAAATCTCCGTCAGATTGCGGACCCCTCGGCCGGGATTCGAACCTGCCACCACGTGTTCCGTAGGTCGGCGCGTGGCGAGGCGTCCAAAGGGTGAGAAACTGCATGGTGTCCGAGAGGTTGTTAGAAACGTTGAAAACGGGTTTCCTCGCAATTATCTTTTGATGACCTCCGCTTGCGAGCGAGTTCTCATACGTTACCTTGTCTAAGAAGGCACTCGGATAGACACTGCAAAGACTTGCCTGGGTATGATCTTTTGTTTTGTGCACTCGCACAAATCAGTCAAAGGCAAGGAACGCATTCGATACTGAACCGCGGACTTTCCTCAACAGACCCGATGTCAGCACGTGTCGGGTGGCCAACACACGCAACTTCACTCTTTACGTTCTTCGCGAACTTTCTTGGGCTGCCAGCGTCGGACCAAACCGAACTTCACTCTAAGAAAAAGGGGGTGTACACGGGTACTCCCCTTGTCCCATATGTAACTCCCCAAAACTACATTTCGTCGTTCCGTCCACTGACGTCGAGCTGGCGATACCAACTTTTACGAGCGGCTTGATAGCAGTTGGATATAACGTACTAAATAGCTAGTGTGCGTATCAAAGACTAAAAAAAAAAAAATTACTGCGGTTTTGCAGCCGGGCCAAAAAAACCTTGATTGTCTTAATGTAGCCTTTAATGAGTACATTTTTATTTATTTATTTTTATTTATTTATACTACTGGTCCTTGTTCAGGACCATTGTAGGAATGGTTACATTCATGAGGTTACAAAATAGCCATCAAACAAGCAAACAAACGAACAAACACAATAACCAAATGACACTAATATGTCACGAAAGGAAAAAAACATGCAAGCAAACAAAATCTTCACTCAACATTGAAATGTTTTCGTATAGAATCAAGAAATGAAATTAGGGAACTAGAGTTCGTTATTTCAGCGGGTAAGTTATTCCAATCTTTGAAAGTACGAGGAAAAAATGAGTATTTGAAAACATTATTTCGCGGCAACGGCTCAATGATATAATACGGATGCTGGCTACGTGTATTGGAGCGTGCAGAAAATGATATATACTTGTCTTTATTGATGTTGATCATGCCATGAATTATCTGGAAGAGCAGTTTCAATCTGTTAATAGTATTTCTCGTGCTAAGGGTTGATAAATGTGCTTTATTAAGTAACTCACTTATTATATATTTTAATAAGCTGTATCGGTCGACTATCAAGCCACTTGTAAAAGTTGGTATCGCCAGCTCGACGTCAGTGGACAGAACGACGAAATGTAGTTTTGGGGAGTTACATATGGGACAAGGGGAGTACCCGTGTACACCCCCTTTTTCTTAGAGTGTTGTTCACTTTTGAATGGACAGATATACACGCGGTCCGGCGCAGAAAGAAAACTAGACTCTTTTGGCATACCTGGGAATGAATGCCGCCATAAATGATTTCCACTTTGTTTTCTTTTTTTATTCTGGTCGAGTCACTTGCACCGCTATAACGAAAACACCACGCTGCGTCTTCCCAGGCATAGCGATGTCATCGTCATCAACCCGGCCTTTGGCGCAGGTCCGCCATCACCAGTTTCTGCGGCTCGAAGAATATTTATGTACGGGTCATCACATCATCTCGATTATCCACAGAAATAGGACACTCATATATAAGGCCCCGATTCGGAGCGTGCTCAATCTGTCAATGTGTTGTTGTCTTTGGACATTCCATCTCGAGACGTTTTACCTGTTTTCGAGGATCACCGCAAGTATACTAGATGGTCCACGTATGACAATGGGTTTGGGAGCGCCGTCCTCAGCTCGACATCACGCTGGATTGTTTGTATAATAAAGCTGTAAGCCGCGGTCACACTGCTTACATATCAAAACAAAAGACAGTCTGCAGAAGTGTTCGAACCATATACATAGGTATGAAGAAAACATGCTTCGAGGATGCTTGAGGCGTGGTCCGCAGCTAATTCTGTCATCACATGTCTGTAGCGAACAACACCGTGTCTTTTGCACAGTGCGACTGTAGTAGGGCTGCACTTATTTCCAGCAATTTATAATAAAAACTAGGGCTGGGCAATTGATCGATTAACCTTCCGATTAATCGATTAAGGCTTTAATCGCGATCAAATATTTTAACCGATTAATCGGTTTTTTAATCGGCACTCAAAGGAACTCCGTTCCCAGCCAGGTGCTATGAGCAAGGTTCAATTCTCGCGCTCGTGAAGCGTCACGTGTTCGAGGATATACATTACAGTTCTGCCGAGGCTAGACGAACAAGCCGGGCCCGCAATTGATCCCCGAGCGACTGTGAAACTTCACGTGTTGAGGATCTATTGCACATCCTGCCCAGCCTTGACAAACAAGCAGAAAAACAAGCTGGGAAGCTAACAACGCCATGGCTACTTGTTCCAGTATTCGGCACGTAAAAATGGACGAGTTCACGAGTATGAAAGGCAATCTCGCTGGAAAGTTTGGGTTTAAAGTAAACTCCAGCGGTGAAGTTTTGAACTCGAAGGAAGTCAACTTCATCATCTGCAGAAAGCCATTTTCGTACAGTGGAAGCGTAAGTTCGCTTCAGTATCGCCTACAAGCAAAGCACCCACGTAGCAGCAGCAAGGACCATCCGCCAAAACGCAGACAACAATCAACGCATTCTCATCGAGGCCCCTTTCTTTGAAAAAAGAAGAAAACATCGGCCAAGCCCTGACTTCTTGTCTTCCTGTCGGAGAATGTGGACGAACGTCTTTGTCTTCGGAGCTGGAGCAAAAATATGTGTCTTTGAATCGTTCAACTATATGTATCCTTAATTCTAAATGTCCTTTGCGCCGTGTAACAGAGAGTAAAATAAGTCTTCAAAGGCAAGACGAGTTGTTGCATTCTTTTTAATATATTATTTATAAAAATTAACGCAACCGATTAATCGATTAATTAATCGATTAAAGGGTGGCGATTAATCGGGTTAAAATTTTTAATCGACGCCCAGCCCTAATTTAAAACACAAAAAACTCGGATTGTTTTTTTTTGTTTCTGAATTCCGGTTTCTAGAAAAATAGGAAAGTCTACATGAACTTCCGCACCTCCGTTGACATGACATTCGATTATTTTTTGTTCCAATTTTCAGGTTTGCAATAAGAGTGTTGTGACTATGCATTTAGTTTCAATGAGGCCAGGTGTTTATTTTAGAAATTTAGTGTTTTGTAACGTTGTTTTGTAGCAACACTGCACTGGACTCGCGCACGCTTTGAGATCATGGCCAGCTTTGCTAGCATGGCCGTACGCGGAAGAACTAAATTTCGATACTCAGCGTTGCGGTCGATTAATTTGAGTTACTCGAGAAAAAACAAAAAAAAACAAACTTCCGAAACACCCGTTTCTTTGTTTTTGTCCTCGTTTATTCACTGTCTTTAACGCCTTATGTGAAAAAGAAAAAAAAAAAACAAAAAACACGTCATATTAACAGTTGATAGCTTCAATAGTTTCACACAAAAAGAACGGAAGAACGCAACAAAATAGCGAGGCCACCATTCCCCAGGGACAGCCGATGCGTGAAGTTGCAGCCCGTGTTGGAGATGCCATTGGGCAGGGAACCGTTTCAGGGCGTCCCAGCGGTCCAAGTAGCGCATCGATCCAATAGCGTGGGCGTCGTTCTGGTGCACTGCTTCTGGACGCCTCTCTTTGCACAAGCGCTGACAGCACGCGAGGGCACGTGGGGATGCACAACGGAGAAGAGCGCGGACGCAATCCCGAAGGGAGCCTTCCCGATAGGGCTCCCGAAAAAGGGAGCCGAATCAGTCGCGCGCGGGAGGGCCTTTGGGGCCTCCAACGCCCGCGAGTCGTCTACTGTGCGATCATTAGGGAGTTTTAGTAGATCGTTCCGATACCTCCCATAACGATACGATATTTGTTATCGTTATGGGAGGCATCGGAACGATCTACTAAAACTCCCTAATAGGTAAGGGAGTTTTACTCGACCGTTTTCGCGCTCCGATAACGGTACCCGATAGGACAATACGCTGCACGCGCAAAGGCGCAAGCGATCGGCACGATCTACTAAAACTCCAAAACGACAAAAAAAAAAAAAAAAAAAGACGTTCGATATTAGCCCCGAGAGCGAACACAAGCGTCGCTGCGGTCGCCGGGACTGGTTGGGTAAGGTGTACCGTGACGTTAGAGGAAGGACTCCGCTTCGCGATCTCGCATCCGGCTCGCTTCCCTGCCACGGTTTCCTGATTTGGCCGTTGTGTGCCGCAAGCACTTCGAGGAGCGGAACCTCGTCTACCTGGTGTACAAGACGCTGGGTTAGGCCGATACCGACGTGCTTCGCACCTTTTATTAGCGTGCTTGTCGCTTTTAAACTTATAATTGGGTTCCAAATCCCGAAAGCTATCGGCGGAGGCAATTCCGCCGATGAACCACCCTGTCGGTCTACACGGCACAAAGCAATCGTGTGAGGAGTCAGTGAAGCGGCGATTCTGTTCCTTACATGTTCATGATTTATGAAAATATTACATCCCGCTTTGCAGGCATTTGAAATGGCATTTATATCAAAAGCCTTTGGGCGGTCGCCAAGTTAGCTCGCGACCCCGACTCTGCGCGGCCACTTTGCATGCGCTGGTTCGCAGAGATTTTAAAGGCCATGGGTCTGAAGGCCTTGAAGTGCTGGTGAAACAGGGTTGTTTTACGTAAATGTCGCTTCGTGAATTTATTATGTGGCTTGTACACGTAGGCGTGTTTTATTTTTTAGAAGATGCACAATTACTGGAAATTAGTATGGTAGGAGGACAAAAGTCCGAATCGTCCCGAGTTCCCTGTATGAGATGTATTGAACTGTCCAAAATATGCACAGCAATAGTACCGTAATTTGGAATTTTTATACTTTTTCTTGACATTCTTTCTTTATTCCAGCCTTGTGTATTCGGAAAATACACCGTTTAGTTTAAACTGTCATTTCTAATTAAAAGAGACACTGCTGGAGGTCCCAAAAATCTTCCTCAGCCTCGACACTCCCTACAGTTGGAATCTCCGACAAGAGAGGAAAACAGGAGAAACAGCCAGTATTCGAACGGCTGTCCAGTGGTAGATGCTGCACTAGGAGCAGAAGATGTGAAACCTGTGAAGGGCCACAGTGTGCGTGAAAAGAGCTTGTGGTATTTTAGCTTCATTATTTAGCTAAACTCTCAATTTTAGAGCGTAAGGGACTAATAAGGGGCTAGATACCTTCACATACATTTGTTGTAGATTAAGTGAGTGATATTATAAAAAAGTCCACAGGTACCACCAGTGGAGTTCATTGAAATATTGCCGAATTCAGCAAGGATTCTGTCTGTTATTTGTTTATATCTGTTATAAACAGATATAACAAATAACTTGTATATGCCTGTGTTCCTTCATTCTTTATTTTGTCCCTGTATTTGGGCTGTCTCACTTGTGATTCCCTCTCCATGGCCCAGACTATATTTAACATGTTGCTCGAGCAACTTTTCAGCTTCGACGTTTTTTGTGTAAAAACAAAGACACACAAAAAAAAAAACGAAATATAGTATGCATAATCTACCAATTCATTCAGACCATCAGCAGCATTGATTGTGTGAGATGTAAATCTATAGTGATGCTTTTGCAATTCCGGCTATATTTCTTCATTTTCATATACCAGCTGCGATTCATACGTTGCCTCCCTGTCAAGAGTGCCTGAAACGTGTGTTGAGGTTTCGCCTGCAGCTACAAGCCATACCTCAATAAAACCACATATTAAAATTTACACTTCCCAGGAAAAATGCGCACAAAAAAATAAAAATAAATAGAGACGAGCGCGCCGACAGCTAACGTCGTCACAGCCTCCACTGGGCGAGCGGCGCGAGTCAGGGAAAAATTCTGTCCTCGTACTGACGTCACCCGGTTCGCCGTAAGGGGGCGCCACGCAAACTTCTCGATATACCCTTTTCGTGGCGTGGCGTCGCAGTGCCTCCGTAGGCGAGTTTGATCCAAAAGACGTAAAATAGGTACCGAAAGATTAACTTGAAAACAGGCACTATTAACTGCAACTGCAGTATGGCAGGATCAGCATTGTACCCGGTCGACAAAGACGAAGTGTCGTCAGCCTTGGTGGCACCCGAGACTGCGGCCGGACCATGCTCCTCGGAGGTTGTTTACTTGACGAAAATGCTTGCTTTCGATAAAGCAATCGCTCGGGCTACGCGCCACTGAATTTAACAAAGTTCATACTTTGTCCGTGTACGCGCCGAGGTTCTGCTAAACAACAAACCATAACTAAAGGTGTGCGAAACTGTACATTTCCAGTCGAGTAGCGTCGAGTCTCTCGCAGTTCCCACAATTCTGAATTATTGATGCTGCCGCTACATGCCGAGACAAGTGTGTATTGTTTTCTTAAATCTATATAGTGTATGTATTTTTCAGCTGTTAAACTGAGTTCGGGAAAGGAGGGCGGGGGGGGGGGGGGGGGTGCAGAGGCCCTGTCAGGCAGCATATCTTTTTCTCTGCCCCCTCAGCGGATAATATCCGCAACACAAATAAAGAAAAAAAAAAAAAACAACGAGAATTACCGGGTGTTTGGGAAAGAACCGGGTTTTTCCGCAAAAAAAATAAATTATATAGCCGCCTAAATGGGTAGCGCCCGCGGTTGGGACCAGATCACAGTACTTCCCGCTACCTAAATAAGAGGTTATTTTCGGAAATTTTGAATATGCGAAATGGCGACCAATGGAGACCGCGATTACATGGAAATGAATGGCGAACGCTAACGGAGACGCGCCTTATTTCCTCGTTAAAGATTTTCAAAAATCGCTCATAACGAAGGTTTACTGCTTTGAAACTCTGGGATAGCCCCAGATTTGAACAGAGACTGAGCGTTCGGTGATGCGTAGTTTCTTTTTCCGGTGAGAAAAACGCGGTTCTCTTTTCTCCCAGACACCCAATACATCCCGGCCCTCCCTGTGAAAGCACCAGGTTCGATCCGAAACCACGTCTTCGCACATCAATCCGTGAGCGAAACTGAGAAGGTTGACTCACCTAACTCCGGACGCTTCAGCCTTGGGGGACCTTGATAACACCGACAGCGTGTGAAGTACCTGGCAGAAACGAAGCGGGAAAAGAGGTTGTGTCAGGCTCAAAACAGTTCATTCTAGACGAGGGAAGAACGAACCTTCGACGCATTTCGTTCGACGCCTGCACAACTTACACAATTCTTTTACTTTTTTGGAAAACTTTAGTTTCTCTTCGTGGGTAATCAGGCCGTGTATGAACACTCGCATCTTTATTATTATTATTATTGTTTTGCCACTCTATGAACGTTACCTGATTCCGTCCGGCGGGCAGATTAAAGGGAAACTGAAGCGGTTCTGCATTTGAGTAGAAACACTTATATCGTCTTCATTTGACCTCCAAGGTCACAGATATCGAGATCATTTTTCAATTTGGTGCACGGAGGCTGCGGAAAATAATTTTCGAAGTACCGCTGAAGCCTCTCTTTCCTCGGAGCATTACGCCATAAAAGGACTCTTCAGAATCTCCGCTTTCGCGCATCTTCAATGCGCACTCCTGCTATTTTCCAAAAGGTCAGAAAAAGAAGTCACGACTAGTGTCAGTGCGGGAGAATAGACTGCCCACACGAGCGACACGCCTTTGGCGGCCGAAATATCCTTTTATGACGTAACGACTGGTCGGAGGTTTTTCGTGTTTTCTCGCGTATAGATATATCTTTGAGGAAAACGAACGTGAGATTCAGATTCACGAGATAAAAATACTCTAAAAAACTACCTCTAACTCGTTTTTTTTTGTTTGTTTTTTTAGAAACCTTTCTAGCTTTTTTTTTTTTTTTTTAATAAACCAGAGGCTGTCCACGAAGTTTCAACAATAACACGTTGTGCAGTATCGGCCATAGGTGCCTCATCTACAAACACATTCATCCTATAAAGCGGTATCTCGCTTCGTTTCCAAGTAATCGTCACTGTGCATTGTCGTGGAATGCAATATATTGGTACGATAACGTTAGATGCTCAACAGGGTCCTTGTACGCCTCGAATCAATTCAAAATCAATATCGGGGGAGAATCCTATATGAATAAAATTATAACTCTAATTTGCAATTAGATATGACAGAGAGTATAATAAAAGCAAAAATCAATCGTGGGTAAGAAAAAAAAATAAAAAGGAATTCGCGTTTTATTTTTACAGGGCGATTTATTTTCAAGTATCTGTTGTTCTGTGGTGTGACGGACAGCACGTGGCAGTTCTTGTACTGATTAGTATTACTGCTTGATTAACATCAACCACTAAAATTTTCCTGTTCTTAAATTATCGTCTCGGCCATCGTGATCCCTCACCTTCTTGAAGTCTCCGTATTCGAAGAGCATGTGCGGCTCAAACAGGTCTGTGTTGTTGAGGTTGAAGACATTCTTGCAGGTTTGCAGGAACGTCCGGATGTTCTTCAGGCAGAGGAACTGCGCGCAAATGGAAAGAAAGAAAACCGCAATGAGAGAAACTATCTCGATGCCGCTCATCCCTGTCCGAAGGATAATACTTTGATATGAACGCAAGGGCAATTAAGAACTCAAAGTGGATGTTTGATGTAATGCTTCAGAGTTTAGACCATAAAAAAGTTTAGACCATAAAAAAAAAAAAAATCTTGTTCTGAATTTTGTGCCATAATTCACAAACATCTATATGCCTTCTTTATTTTTCTGTTTGGAACTGGCACTCCAAACACAAACACGGGATGGGTATTTATTACCTAACACCCAAAAGAGTCAAGGAGCACCACAACGTTCCACGACTAAACGAATTGGAGCGCGCTGGTAAGTGAGAGGAATAAAAGCAACATACTGGACGAAGACAGGACAGAACGTCTTTTCATGTTGATTTGTCCTGTCTTGGTCCTACATGTTTCTTTTCTTTTAACCCTAATCCACAATTCGCCAAAAAAAAAAAAAAAAAAAAAAAACAAACAAGGATATGTCCACGAACTAATGTCCTTCCCGTTGATCAGCGGAAACAAGGCAGTAAACAAGAGCCCCGTCCGTGATAGCCGTGCCAAAGGGGACACTAAAAGGTAGGTTTCCCCATCGGCACAAAAGAGGCAGCGACGGCGACCGCTGCGCTACCTGGCGGCTCTGCGGGGACCCATTCGTGCGCGCGGGGACACCTCTTTGCCGCCCATAAAAAAGAGACGGGCGGCCAGCCTGTCTTTCTCACGGCCTTCCCGTCTACGCTAAAAGGTCCCTACTTCGTTCACCCCAAAGCTGACGTGCAGTGGGAGCTACGCGTTCTCCGGGCCAATCAGCCGCCCTCCTTTCATCACCTGACTCCCATCTCTGAGCGTGGGCAAAAACGGGAGCGTGATCACGTGGCGAAAGATAGGCGTGCGACTGGTCCAACGAGCACGTATAGCTTCCACCGCGCCGTCAGCTTAGAGGCTGAACGAACTTTCGTTTACGCACACACAAACATCGGCCATTCGCCGCGACAAGGGCCCGTTGTCCTGCACCAGACAGGTGAAGGGCGCGCGACATAAATGACCGTTCCCTGTGTGGGGGAAAAGGTAGGCACCCAAGGGCGGCCAGGGGGGGAGGAAACGGCCGGGTGCGAAGAGAACCAACAAAAATGACCGCAGCCGAAAGCGACCGAAGGCGGGGGAAGGGGAAAAAAAATGGCACTTGGCAGCAGCGGCTGCGGCGGCTGGGGACCATAAACCATTCCGACGGTTCGCCACCGGAGTGGACCGTAATTGAATCGTGCTGTTCTTCTCAGTTGCACAGAATAAAACGAGCGAAACACGCGGCAAGTAGACTCCGCTGCGAGGTGGACATCACGATGGATTTATATTTTACCTCCCCTAGCTTTTATTCAGAAAGTAGCCAGTTTGTCGTCACCAGGACGTTAAATAACCCAAGGTACGGAAGACGAAAAAAGCTTTCCAAGTGGAAGGGGCAGGCGAAAGAAGACAGATACACCGCGGCGAGTGAATGAAACACGCGCCAAGTAGAAACACGCGCGAAAGTTTCTCTTGTGCGGGTGCTTGTTTACACAGAGAAGTACGCGGAGTTACGGCCCTGGCCCCATGCCTAGTCTTTGCAGCGCTGCACGCGACTTACGGTACGGGAGTTCATCCGTTAACTAATAGACGGATCGATCGAAAAACTGACACAATCTATATACAGTTGAAATCTTTATCCGACCGAACAGACAAAAGATAATATCCGACAAAGAGGTTATAAATCTGAATTCGGTTAATAACTGGCCGCCAAATTACTTAAAACGTTGCTCCGTTACTGAAAAAACGAAGGGCGATAATTAATAGTCGTAAAATTCGGCAACGGACGCTTTTTATTATTATCCGAGCACCAAAAACCATACCATTTTTTTTCTAGCGCCCGGGAAAAAAAAAGGTGGACTTGGGAAAGTGTTTACGTGATCAGCTTTTCAGCAGCAAAACATTTGTAGACCCAAGTATTGGAAACAGAACACAGAAGGAAATGAACATATCAGGCAGCGAAGCGTGGTGCCGGCAAAGTTTGCGGTCGGATCAACTGCGCTACCAGCAATCGCTGCTAATTCAATCCCATTATACAATAAATTTATAAAAATAACTATTAGAGCGAAAGGCACATTCAATTACTCGTTTAATTCAACGCTTGGTCCAGCAACGTCTGCCTCATAAAAGCCGTTGCTTGTTCCAGCAGCAAAGCATACTCCAAATGTGGGCTTACCACTGTTTTATAGACGCTCAATTTAGCGCTGGATGGTGCTAGCGGTAGCTTTCGCCTTTAAGGGGGCCTGCAATCATAATTCGTCTACTTTTTTTTTTTTGCGGTTTCCACGTCTCTTGGGGTTCGGGCAAGCCAGCGGGCACGGGAAGAGTAATTAAATATCAGTGCGTCATATTTAAACCGAACGACGCGGAAACCTCCTCCACCTACGGGGGCGACCCGCGGTACCGAAAGCGCGCAAAATGTGACGTCTTTGGTCCTGGGCTTACTACTGGTCAGAGCCGCTAAAAGCTTCCTTTTAGTCGAAATACAAAATATAAGTGGCGCGAACCGTTTCAATTATTTAGACAAGTAGTTTTTGTTCAGTATTTTAAATCAGAAAAGAAACAAATGCAGTTTATAAAGTACGGAAACAAGAAATGACTCGTCGACATACCCGCCACCAAGCGGTGGAAGAGGCGGCGCATACTAGAAAGGTGTAGTGGGATCAGGCGCCGACGACCGGCGAGCGTAGAAGGGTCCCGGATGTACGTGGCGGCGCTGCGGTCGAGGATCCGACCGGTTCCGAGCGTTCCGAAGGCCTTCGCAAGCAGGTTTGTCGTGCGGTTTCGTCGTTTGTCGGTATGGCAGCGCGAAGTGGCTCCCGTTCTGAACTGATTTTTACCCCGTGTTTGCTGTCGTTTGTGGCTAATGAAGTGTCATGCCGAATTAGTGTTTAATCGCGGAGCGAATGTAATGCGAGCCGCCCTGGCTGCCCGCTTCATACAGCCCATCCAGAACATGCTCTAGTGGCGCCCTCTCGAGCAGTCGACACGGAGTGCGGCTGCCGTGAGCACTCGCTGAGTTCACTACCTCTCCTCTATGTTCCCGGCCACTCAAGCAACCAAGGACGTCATGAAGGAGGTTATTTTTTGCTCGTTTTTGTAATATTAATTTGCCTATAACTTTTAAACTAAAGCGAAATTCTAGAAAAGAAAAGTTTCATTAAGTTACTACGTTCAGTGCGCTCAGGTTCGGTGCAAATTAAAAACCAGTAAAAAAGTCCTTGCAGGGCAGTGGAGCCGAAATTGGCAATGTGAACGTGTCAACTTAGACCTTCGCTAACTGTCAAGTCGACGTATTTCTTTCGTTGATTCCCCAACTGGTACGGCCGACGAAATCAAACACATTTTTGTTTTCCATTATTTTCTTCTGTTTTCTTCTTTTGTCCCTCGAAGGTCAATGTTTCATGGCTCTTGTCCCACACCACTCCGAAGTGTTTTGGAGACTGCCGTTCAATTTAATTTGGTCATCAAACCCTCGACTGTCTCTCTTCATAAACAAGATAATCATCAGCGTTCCAAACGACATCCATGTCCGGAACGTCGCCAATATAAATAAGAAGTTATTATGGGGCTTCCCCAGTCGGGAGCTACTTCGGCCAATTCCAGGGAGGCGTGAGTGACAGCACAGAGACCCCGAGCTGTGTACCCTTGGAAACGGGACAGGCTCGGCGGGGATATTGCATCTGGTCGGCGTCCTGTGGAACTATGTTCATCCCTAAGCTGACACTGCGGTGAGAGCTACGAGCTCCCCAGACCAATGAACCGCCTCTCCTTCATCACTATTAATAACCCCGCCCCCTTCTCGAGGGTGCGGGCCAGAGCGTGATCACGCGGCGAAAGGTATAAACGCACGGCTGGCTCAACGAGCACGTAGCTTCCACCGCACTATCAGCTTAGGGGTGAACGGAGAACGAGTGGATGCCACTCAGGCTCCACGTAAAAACACAGAAAGAAAAAGAGAAACATGGTCGCCGGGAATGAGGGACGGGAGGGGAACCAGACCCGACAATAACAGCCGCGGAGGGCATCGACGTTCGAGCAGACAACGTAACGTAGCGTTCAAAGTCGTTTCTCTTTTGTTTTTTGTTTTGTTTTTGCGAACACCGTCGACTTTGGGTGGTTCACACATCTGCGTTTGCTTAGGACCAAGTTCTCGTGACCTCTTGCGACGAGACAATACACTCGCACGCTGGCGCTACCTATGAGCCGACCATGGAACTGTGTTTCACTAGAGCAAAGGTTTTGCACTATTTGTGAGATGAAATGTATCTACGTACTTTCTATGAGAAATGGTCGTTTATACCACTGTTGCAAATTTTAAAAGCAAAAAAAAAAAAGAAAAACGAAAACAAAAACGGAACTGCTAAGTGTTTTACGGTTACCAGTGGAATACTTGGCCCTCGGTCATTCCCGACGGCCGCTTAATATAGATGGCGCCAGTGTGTTCTCTCGTCCAGAGCTCTCGTCGTAAGAGATCACAAGTGCTTTTACCGCACCCGGTCGTAAGCAAGTGTGTGAACCAGCCTTGAGATGAAGCCATCGGGCTGTGGCTATCCGTATATACCGGGCCATGCAGACGATGAAGAATGTGTTGTGTGCGTTTCGCTCGTCTCATTCTCTTTGCCTGAAATTAAATAATCTTCAAAGTTGCGCATTTAAAGGCCGACCATCCGACTCGAGATTCTGCAAGGCAGAAGATCCTCCTCGCCATGGGGGAGGAGGAAACAGGCAACGGTGGACAGGGTAGAAGGGGGTAGAGGAGGAACCGGGGGAAAAGTGGAAAGCGCGAACTGATCGTCGGTCTTTAAAGAGAAAGAGAGAAAAGCACGCACGCCCAGCGCTCGAAAAGGTTTTCTTTTAGGTTTGCTCGCGTACGCGCGTGAGCTGTTGTGGTCAGTGTTCGGATTTTGGCGTGAGTGAATTTTTAGAAAAATAAATGGAAACGAATATTCGCCGTACTATTACAGTGTTCTAGAGAGTTGTAGTGGCAAGAGCGGCGGCCACCGCGTGAAGATTTTGCGCGTAGACGACACCGTAGCGCTGCTGTTCTGAGCCCTAGGAACTGTGGCAAGAGGCTTGAATAAAGAAGAACGAAGCGCCGGCGACACACGCGCTCATGTCTAGAGCCCAGCGGACATGGCCTCGTCTCGTCCTTCCTAGATATTGGTATACAGGAACGTGCCCCCGTCAGCCTCGTCGTCGGCGCTGCTCGGCGTGTACTACTGTGGTTCGACTGGAGCTTTTCGCGACGCAGAACAAGTGCTAATGTGAAATATTGTAGGTTTTACTTTGCGCTAATGCCTCTAAAGTGTGTGCTATCCTCTACTTTTATTATTCGCGTGTTTTTGATGGAGATCATTTGATTAATATCGACCCCCCCTCCCTTCTCAGTACTTTCAGGACGTTCAGCAACGCTATCACTTGGGCTGCACGCTTAATAGCTACGAAAGAAACCACGCGATACTCAAATAAGGAAAAATAGACAAATAAATATCAATAAATCTCTCACTTTTTTAATAGTGAGAGGAACAATAAACTAGTGTATTGTTTTTTTGTCATCGTGTTGCTGATGCGGGGACCAGAGTTTGTAAGGTGCAAGGCGGAGCGCGTTTGGGAATGGCCAAGGTGCCACTGCAACTGGCTAACATATAACAAATTGTTTTTTTGGCGAAGGCAGTCTATGAAGAAAAAATACCTCGATTGGGCGTACATGAAGCATTAAAATACGATATGAACACAAACTTCAACAACCCCTAATATAAAAAACAAATATTTATTCTCAACTCACTGCTTTATGACTTCTCAAAAGTGGTAATGCACTTCATCGACATACACAGCAAGCACACGACAGATATCCAGCAACATAGTACGCAAAAAGACTACAAAATAGTCATAATATATTGCGGCATAGAATCCTAACCTCTTCGCCATTGACGATGTGCACATAGTCCCGAAGGATAAGGCGCGGTCCAAAATGTCTCTCGCACACCGCTGGTGTCTCGGCGAGGCGTTTATCTTCTCGATTAAGATTTTTTTCCCCACTGTAGTCTGCGCGACTCCTCCTTTGGCGCACGAAACAGCGAAGGCTTAGGATCGCTGGTGGCAGCCCTTGTTGACCGGGTAGCCCGACTTGCATCCCGGCGCGAAGCAGTGTGTGTGTGTTTTTTTCCTTGCATTTATGACCGAGACGGCAACGGAACGGGGAAGACTCCCCACCACTACACCACAAAGAAAAGTGCTACGGTGCTACGTTCGGGAGAAGCGTACCGCCTCAGCTTCGTCGTCTTCTTCGCTCATCGCACATCTTCCATCTGCCACAAATTCTCCAAGGGCACAGAACTCCAGCGCCACTTGCGGCATCTACGTTGACCGTCTTCACGCGGCCCATTGTAAGCGGGCGCCGCTCTTGCCACTACACCCTCTAGAACACTGTAGTACTACTAAGTTTACGGACCGCTCATGACATCCGCTAATGTGATAGCCATGGCAAAGTAAGGCTTCAACCTGTAAATTTTAACTTTCCGCAGTTTGTGATTTTATCCCCTATATGTTGGGGATTGGGATATTAGTTCTTTTAGCTCGTGTTTAATTGAGGAATCGACCTTTTTTTTTGTTCTTGTGGGGAGTGGTAGTGAATGAGGCATTCACCTCGCGTAATATTATATACCCATCAGTTCGTCGACAACTGAACTGAGAAAAGCGAGCACAGAAAAAGGGACAAGAGTCAATGCACTCCCCTTTTACCGGCACACGCTGACACAAACTATAGAGCTCGCTAAATCTAAAAGGCAGTAATAGCGTAGGTTATATACTACCCTGCTCATCCGTTTTCGCTATGTTCCTTAACGCGCTTTTTTATTTTTTATTTTATGCGCGCGACGCGAAGTGATGGGGAATATCGAAAAGAGTAGTAATAACACGCGTAGGCATGCGCTATTTCCCGACTTCAACAAAACACACACACACCCGCACACGCACACGAGCGCACACGTACACCGGATTTACTTAGCCAACAAATAGCGATGAAAAATGCGTAAACTCGGTAAATACAGGCCAAGAGCTGAGGCCGATAAGCAGCTTGTTGCTTCGCCGCATCACCTAGATACGTAATGCACGTATGCAGGATGTTTTTGCGGAGTCAAGTTTCCTGCACATAGTAAACATCAAGATATGAAAAAAGAAGGTAGATGTCGTAGTGGGCACTATATTTGGGGATGCGGACGGCGGCGTTTGAAATAATCCAGCGCTGAATTATTTTTGGATATTTATAATTTTGATTAGCAAATATATGAGCATACGGTATTCTTAGAAACTTGCTGGGCATCATCGGAAAACGCCTGATAGGTCACGTTTTTAGTGAGATTTATAGACGATCCAAAATTTTGCGACAACCCCTGCTACTTGGATAGCTTTTTGCCCCAGCTCCCACCAAAAGTTTGTGGTAAATAAGAATATCTTTATTATTATTACTGATAGAAACGTGCTCACGCTGGACAATGACTTAAAAAGTGCCTGTAAGTCAGTGCAATATCGTTTTATTTCCTACTTGCTTAGAACATGAAGGCCTTGTTCGCGTTCATTTCAGTTCTTTGTGCGTGTGTGTGTATGTGTGTGTGGGGGGAAGGGGGGGAGGGAGGGGGTGCGCGCGTGAGTGTGTGTCAGCACAAATATCGATAGGTTGTTTCTGGACATTATAATAAACACATATTGAATGATTGATTGTTATTATTATTATTGCGTATAACCCTTCCAGGCTAGTACAAGTCGACTTCACAGAGGGCAGACTGGATGATGTGTGTTATTTTTTCATATTTGTATTACTGTGTTTTATTATGTGCTGATGGTGTATGTTATTTATAATGTTTTTTATAGCCACTTCCCCGCTGTAATGTATAATAAGAACATTCGCGACTAGTCGCAGGCGTAAATAATTAAAAAGAAGTCGCGATTGACGCGTCATTTGTTAAACTTGATGTACTCCTTGATCTGACGTCATTTCAGCTGGTGACACGGAAGCAACACAGACGTCCAGCCAGGGACTTCCTTTCATGCCCGCGAACAGAGTCGGTGTAATTATCGAGCCAGTAGGACTCGCCCGTATAACAAATGATTACCTTGACAAGAGGCGCAAAGTGGGGGCGTACGCTACATGCAAATTTAAACGGCACGGACACGCGCGGCTATAGAGTATTCGAGCCGTTAAAAAGAGACCTTCCATTAACGCGCTTTGTTTGTTCTTTTGTGGAGAAGCGTGACGGAGCCATGGCCCGTCCTTCTCGTCGAAAGCGTCACAAAAGAATTTCTCGAGGCCGTCGTCGGGGGCTCCGAGGAAATCAAACAAGGTTCGTTCCTCATGAGAGAATCTCCGCCGGCCCGTTGCTTCTTCACGGACGAGCGACTCCCCAAACAAGACGCGTCTCCCAGGAACAAAACACCTACGGCTCGAAACGGAAAGTTGTGTAGTCTGTATTCATATACATGTGTGGACAGACTGCGCCTACATTTCAATCGTCACTGCAGAGACAGTTAAACACCTGCCGTTTGGGTTAGAGTCACGTGGGTGAGAGTCACATGGGTTACAGCGGTTTGAGCCACGTGGAGCAGAAATCGCGTGGATTTTGAGTCGCGTGGGTTTGAGTGATGAGAGTTTGAGTCACGTGAGTTTGGGACATGTGAACCAAGTGGTAAAGAAAGAAGCTGGACGGCACGTGTCTGGACGAACAGCAGTGTACCATTCGTAAATATATGCACGAAGAGTTCGTTCATGTGTGTGTTGATTTAATTGATTGTTTCAGGGCCATGACTGCATTCTATTGTATCAGACGCACGCTTCCATGTACGGGTAGAAGGGTTGGTGGGTCTACGCGAATCTAGCTGCCTTTGTTTCTACTCACTGTTTTAAAGCGAACACCGGACGCCGCCGTCTGGCGTTCGAACGCGTTCGAAGATTGAGTAGAGACAAAGGCAGTTAGCTTTACGTCTCTACCCACTAATCACTCCAACCAGAGCTCGGTGTTCTGACGACCCCGGTCGCTCTCATCGCCTCCACTCGCTCAGTTTGTGTTCTTATAGTTCCAAGAATAACTGAACGGCAAAGTGCAAACGTAAGATATTTTAGCTCTCCAATTATACACGTCATTTGTTTAGCTGTCCTCCATTGCAACGCACCGTGTTCTCACAAGAGTATTTATAAAACTGACAAAATGTGCTAGACGGCTCCGAGTGTGTGCTTTGGAACATTATAGGCCCATCTCGTTGTTGACGTCATCTGAGTGGAAACAATGTGTTTTTTATTTTTTTTTTATATTTTAGTCGTGTTTTGTTAAAAAAAAAAAAAAGAAAAAAGGGAGGTTGAATTATTGCTGCTGATATCAGAAGACCAGGAAGACGTCCCTCTACGCTCGCAGATAATACGCGTCTCAAGGCCGGCACATCGCTAAAAGCACAGAATTGGCCCGTATAGTTTGTCCGCGCTTCGCTCCAACGAGCGTGAAAAGATCGAACATTATTCCTTCGAGAGAAACGGCATTAAACTTGCACGTAACAAACGACATCGCCGTATCCTCGCCTTCTGTTGTTACTTTTTTTTTCTCCCCTTTTGATGTCTTACCGATTACAACGTATAAACACGGCTCAATAAAAAAGAAGCCCGCAATCCGCTAAAAGCGTCGTTCGCCAAAATGAACGCCACTCGCTTGAAGAATGACCTCAGCGGTCTGCAGCCAAGAAGAAGGCGTGCGTCGGCCGTCGCCAATAGTATATCCCATGTGGGCGCTGCAGCCGACAATGGGTCTTCTCCCGCGCGTCAGGCAGAGAAGCGTGAGTCGTTTACAGCTCCGTTCCAATCCGTTCGCCCTTAAGCTGAGACTAGAAGCCCCGCCTTCAGCGCGAGCTTTCTGCCCTTGCCAACACAAGTGTGAACGCGCAGGCACGCGCAACCAAAACAGGGCGGAAGCCAGCGAGCTCGTGCCGAAGGCGGAGCTTCTAGTCTCAGACTAAGGGTACAAAATCGCAGTCTCGCGTGGGAACATCACAGCCCACGCGCATGGTCGTAGCTTCGGAAAGCGAGCGAAACACGCGCCATATGCACGAGCCACATCCTATGGTTTTAAACGCCATCAGCGACCCCATCATAATAATAATAGCTTTTTATTTAACATATAATTATAAATATATTTACCTTATAAATCATCAACCGCATCTCCGCCTTCTATGGTCGCGCAACCACAATCACCTCCCGCGACATTGTTGGAGAGTGCGTTGCCGGCATCACCATCGATCTCACCGGCACCGGGATGTCCCCTAATGTCGTATTATAGTAGGTTTTTTTTATTTTTATCCTTGAAGGGGGCAACCGTTGTGGCAGCGCTACTGTCGCATTAGTATGCATGCTATAGACAAAAGAGGAGGATGGAATAAACGTTTTCACGGGTACTGAAGCACGGCAGTCGACCTCAGTTGTCGCGGCAGCATACAACAGACACCCATTTGCGCTCCGAGAAAAGATAGCAAAAACCACGAAGATTAAGATAATTCATGTTCTAAAGGAAGCCAACATTTTTCCAAGAATTATTACAGCTTGCGCAAGATTTTGCTTTTGGATACGGCGTGTTATTACAGCGCTGCAAACAAAACAAAAATAATGTATGGATAGTGACGCGGTGAACACTTGAACACGCATGACGATTTCAAGGGGGTGGACGCAATGAGAAGACTGAGGATTCCAAAAAAAAAAAAAAGGTAAGAACAATAAAATAGATTATGAAAAGCGACGCTGGCAAGCCTCCTTGGGATCTTTGAAAGATCACAACGGTTCCTCGGAAATCTAAGTGAAATCTATTGAAATTTGACGCGTGTACGGGCAGCATCACACCGATGTATACGCCTCGCAAGTGGGCTCATTTTCGTCTTCTGCGCATGAGAAAGGAAGTAGCGGGGACGTCAGAACGCCGAGCCCTGAGTGGCTGATCGCGACCCCCTATCTCAGCGTCGTCTGCTCCTTTGCAACGCCGTCTGCTCGCAACATCGTCTGCGTCTGTCTTACCTTTCCTGCGACTTTCGGAAGGGCAGGTCTTTACGAGCGAGCTCGACTTCGGCTTTCAGAGAGGGCAGACGAAATAACTCGAGCGGTACGTTGTTTTTGTCTAACAACTAGCAGACGCGCATCAAGGAGGGAAGTCAAAGGACTCACTGGCGAGGTGTCCCGAGGCGCCGAGGTTTGTTTGCTAAGAACCGAGAGTGAGCGTGTTAGTGTCCGCAAGTTCCCTCTCAAATACTTTTTCCCTCCTTGCGTGTGTGGCGAGACCCCTCACTCTTTAACGGCGTCGGCGGGTTGGCGCAGTTAACGTCGTCTGCTTTACGTCTGCTAGTGAAAGCGATGGCTGCTTTACCTTTCCTGCGTCTGTCGGAGATTCACCGCTTTTTCACCGGCGAGAGACACCGTTGCCTCGGGAAACAAGGAAATAACAAGAGGAAGAGAATGACCTCTTAATCTAAAATTGAGGTCAGCGATCAAAGTATAATACGGGAAGGGTTCACAAGGGTCGCGCGGGTATATTCCATTCAGCACGCCAGCCGGCCGTGCGCAGACGGTCGCCGAGTCGCGGTGTGCCTCCTAGGCCTAACTGCCGAGCTCGCTTGGTCGGTGTCGGTGGAATCGTGGCCGATGGAGTTTTTCCCGGGTGTTTGTGGATCCAGCGTTCTTGTTCGTCGTGGTCTGTTTCAAGTAATTTTTACTTTTTTCTTGCTGCTTGAAGTCGGGACGCGTGAGAAGCGCACGTAGAAAAATAAACGTCCGTGGGTCGTCGCGACCGCGACGCTGTCGGCCATGCTGATTTGATCGTAAGAAGTGCGTAAGACAGTTTCGGAGCTGTCGTAGGATTTCGTCGTAACCTGCGCAAAACTTACGAAAATTTCATTTCGTGAATACGAATTTTTTCTTAAGTTTTATCTTTGGCACATTTTTGGCGTAAGATCGTTTCGTGAATCTGGCCTCTGCACTTCCGAAAATCGCACGAAAGGTAAGACAGACGCAGACGACGTTGCGAGCAGACGACGTTGCAAAGGAGCAGACGACGCTCAGATAGGGGGTCGCGATCAACCAATCAGGGCTCGGCGTTCTGACGTCACCGCTCCCCTTTGCGCAAGAAGCAGACGAGCTTGCCCTCCGCATTAACCCCTGCCCTCCCATCAATTTTATAACTTAAGACTTTGTAAGCTGTGCGGACTGCGGTAATGTTAATAGTTTGAAAACTATTGTGAACCCACTTGTGTTTATGCCAGGGACTCAAACCGAAAAAAATATAACGTTTCGGTTGTGGTTACCGCTTCCTGTTGATAACGGCTTCGTTTCGGTTTTAATTTTTACGGTTTCGGTTACCGATTACACGTTCCTAAAAACCGGTTTATTTCGGTTTTTCTAATATTTTGTTTAATTGAAATGCTAGACAGCCGTTTTATAATAAACTGTTTAAAGTAGTCCCAGATATCCAACAACGTGAAAATCAAGGAACTTAGAAAAGTCTTCATACTTCTAATTGATCAAAAGTTGCACACGTTTCTATAGCTCCAACGCATGTTCACTACATCTACTTACACTATATGGTTTGATGCCCGAGCATACATGTTACTTCAGCTACTCAGGAATCATCGCATTTTATATAATAAAAATGAAAATAAACACCCCTACTTTGTTGTTCGGCAGTGTATTTAAACAACCCTAAGAAAGTTCCCACTGGGTGCTGGAAGAACCATTCGCACCTTCTCGTCACTATAGTTTATTTCAGAGCCCTTCATACTGGGAGAGTTTGGCAATCTTTTGAAGATGACGACAGGTCCAGCAACCACAGCTGGAAGTAAAGCAACCAAGAGGTGGCACCTTGCCTCCGCCATTTTGTGTAATCGAATATCGAACCCACTCTGGACTAGGCACGCAAGGAATGCTGTGACCCACCATTGTAATAAAAGTGTTTATGGCTAATGAAAGTGTTTCTGGCGCTGCACACGTAGTCAGAAGGATTAGGTGGCCTCCTGGACTTGATGCCTGGGCGGTAGCTGGTGTTCACTGGAGCACGAGACGTGCGGCGTCCGCGTCGAGGCTGGTTGGGTAGCTGGTCGGGGAGCTCTTCGAAAACTTCGGACTTGAGCCTGGACATCTGGGATAAGATAGCCGTCCTCCAGTTCCCTATCGCGACGACGTGGAAGAGTTCCAGTCTATCGAAAATGAGGTGCTGGCGTTAGGGGAGCATGGCATCCCAGTAGGGGTGGAGATGCCGGATCTCGTGGACATCTCTCGTGGACAAACTTCTGGTGTTCTGGACGTGGTCGCGCAGATTGTCGTAGGCCTGACGGTGGCTCAAGACCCGCTACACGTCCGGATCGTTGTGGTAGGCTTGCGCGAATTTGCAGAAGGCCCTCGCTCCGGGAATGGGCGGTGGGGGCTCCACCGGAGGTAGTCGGATCGCGTTGATGGCTCTGGTAGAAATGATTCCCGTAGAAGCCATACCTCCGGCGACAGCAGGGGGAGGGCTCCAGCGATGCTGGAAGCGATCTCTTGGCGCGTCTGTGGATGTTCGAGCTCACGTGCCGACGTTCGAATAGCTCGCGTTCAGAGTTCCGCGACAGGGACTGCTGAGGCTGCTGGCCGTGTGGGGCGAGACCGGCCAGGTCATCGACGATTGGAAGCAGGGCAGCTCCCGAGGTTGAGGCGAAGGAGGCAGAAATGGCATCCTCTGTCTGTTGGACAAGGGCGGCTCCGTCATCGGCGGCCAAGTGCGTTGGCGCGTTCGACGACGAGACATCCTTCTCGTTGGCTTTTGCTCCTGTCATGCTGAGATTCTGAGATGCGTGGCAGTGCCGGCGGCGGGTGCCGCTCGGTTTGAAGAAGGGTCCCGGCACGGGAAGGAAAAGAAAAAGCTCGCAAACCCTTCGGACGTTTCCTTGTTCCTTCCACCACTCTCAGTTCGAGCATATATATACAGGGTGTTTTTACTTATTCTTTCAGATTTGTTTAAAAAAAGCCGTGAAAGCTACACTTATGCGGTTTGTGCAGGTGAGTTATACGGCCAAGAGGACATACTATAGGGAGATAGTCGCAACTATTAGTCGGCTAATTCAGTAAATTTTGTTAATTAACTTTTTAATTAGTGCAAATAGACATATAGTTCGAATTAGAAACTTGCTGAGCATCATCGAAAACCACTAAATGAACTCTTTTTAGAAGGATATAATGCCGGGGCAGCATTTTACGGCGTTCTGTAAAAACGCTCCATTTGGACGCGTTTCTAGATTTCGGTTTCTTGTTGGAGCGCATCTACGCGCCCGCAGTCCTGCTCCCCAGTGGCTGCGACGCGCAACACACATCCGCCCTACTTCCTTTCATTCTACGAGGGAGGCGAGAGGGTGGCTTCGCGCCGCGACCACCAGGTTTTAGACTAAATGAATACCAGGTTTTCTTTTCCGCCAACTCTGCATGGCAGTCCATTTACCTCGTTTCTTCATACTGGCTACTGCATGTAAAGAACATCGGTGGTTTTGATAGAGCCAAGTTGAATGGACATCTGAGAATACTAACTTATTAGTTAATACCCTGAAGGCGACATGCACTGAATACATGTGGCGATGTAGGAGTGTGACAGATTTAGAAATAAAGACTTTTTTATTATAAGCTCGACCACTGATTCCAACTAAGTATTCTTAATTCTAAAGTTAGATTGAACGGAAATGTATTACCAGATGCACCACTCACTGAGAGTAACTCTGTCAAATGACCACGACATTTTAAAATCCCTCCTCCAGACAGAGAAAAACTAATATTTTTATTTTGCGGTTAATATCAGTTAAAACCGGTTACCGGCAAATAATTTGCGGTTACGGTTACGGTTTCTATACAATTGAAATAACGGTTTCGTTCCGGTTACGTTTAGTGAAAAAATTTCGTTCCTAAACGGTTTTCGGTTTCGGTTACGGTTACGGTTTGAATCCCTGGTTTATGCACATCTCAGAAAGTCGGAATTCATGTTGTTGACGCATACAGCGTGCTCATTGTAGCATATATTAATCGGGGAGGAAGATGTTAACAAAGGTCACGCGCGACCCAAGCAAACGAAAATGACAGTTGCCGGCAGGTTTGCGTTCGGCTGGAGAGGGTCACGTGGTGCGCCGCTGGCGCGTTTTCGGTTACCGGTGCCACCGGCAAGGGGTCGCGGGTGATTGACCTGATTTCGCTATTAGAAAAGTATATAAGCCTGTAGCTCTCAATAAAGACCCTCGATGCTTCCCTTTAGAAGCAACGACAACTAATAGGAATGACGAAGCACATTCCGTAGAGACAAAATGGCATCACTCAGTTCACTTTTTTCAACTTCGTACCGCCGTTCGCTTCCTAAAATCTGCACCATCACGCAGTCTGCATTTCGAAGAATGTCGCTACTTGCATGAACCAAAGTCCCTAGATAAGAGCTTCCTACAAGTAGCGACATTCTTTGAAGTGCCGACTGCGTGACGGTGCAGGTTTTAGGAAGCGAATGGCGGCGTACATACAGCAGAGAACTGAACTGAATGCCGCAATTTTGTTCCACCGGAATGAACTCTTATCTAGGAGCTTTGGCTCTCAAGCTTGGGCAGTGCCTCTGGCGAGCAAAAACGTTACGCTTTTTCATGTTGCTCGCGGACGCTTAACTGGCAGAACTTCAATGGTGGATATAAATTTGCGGGGAAAAAAATATTAATAAAAAGAGCAAGAAAGCGACAAGCGAAGTACTCTTGTCGTTTCGAGAATACATTGAAAGCGCAAGTTAATCTTTTTGGTAGTTTATTTTAATTTTCTTTTTAGTTCATTCAGACGCCCAGTTACCGGTGGTGTGCATGATCGAACGCTGACTGCAGTGTCGCTTTATGCTCGATGCAAGCATCGCGTATATACATCGGCGAACACTCCGTAACCTCATCGTGGAGCCACTTCAATAAAACCGGAGGCCGGGAGAAGGAGCGGAGAAAGCAGGGCGGAGAAACCTCGAAGCGCAACAAGCAGGCAGCGCACGCCCTAGGCGACGAAGCGAGCCTAAAAGCCCGCTGTCCGGAAGAGCCCTACGGTCGGCTAATGGAGGACCCCCAGACCGTGTCGGGTTTCTGACACGCTGCCCGCATCACACAATTCGACGTTCCCCGATGCCGTCGTTCCAACGTTCCTCTTTTTTTTTTTTTTTTAATGCGATAGCATTGTGTGTTAACGGGCCTTGATTCCCAACTTTCAACGGTGATGGTACTGCGCTGTGAGAATCGCAGCGTTCGCTCTACTAAAGTGGAAATAAGTGGGAGGAGCTTCCACTTTGTTCTTGATCTGTTACCGACTATAAATCCTGGATGATCGGCTTCAGAATGAGGGTGCTTGTTTACACCTTTCTGGCGTGAAAGTGTGGGGTGATTGGCTCTTATATCGCTCGTATTTCAAAAATCTGAATTACTTACGCATCGCAGACCCATCTCGTATACGGTTGTTGTACGACGATCATCCAGATGACAGCCATTTTGGTAGTGACTAGTGCGCCCAATATTGACCAGATTTTTTAGAGTGCAGCTCTTAGGCGCCAGTTTCCGGGTTTCACGGCGTCGGCGTATACACGCTAAATTTAGCGGAAAAATTGACGTCACGTGACCTCTACACCAGTTCAATTCCCCGCCATATTTAGCGAAGAATAGACCTTTTTCGAAATTCAGTGCCATCTGGTGGCTGAAATGGCAGTTTTAACTTTTGCCGTACTAATGGCAGCAATGAACCTGTCCTGCAGTATTTTATCGGACACCGTGAGTCAACGGCAAACCGAGAATATGCTCTTCACATTGATGTGAATGGTCCGAGTCATTTTGGAGCAGCTCTTGGAGTAGCCAAAAGCCAATTTTGGAGAAGCAAAAATGACTTTTGTAGCATCATTTTTATTCATACCAATGCAGACATTATGTTAAGATTACTGTGCCGGCGCGTCCAACTAAAAGGCTATGTCTACATTGACTTCTCACTTACGTGCAACCCTTAGTTAGCATCAATTGAACAGCAGGAGTGAGTCCCTCAAACACAAAATTAGCGTTTAGTTGCGGGGAGAAGCACGAGACAAGGTGAGGAGGTGAGTGAAGAAGGACAGCACTAACTGCTGTGAATGGTTTTTTTTAGGTACTGAATCTCACCGAAATAATACAATAATATAGAGCCCACAAATTAATGGTTCCTTCAAGTTGTAAAGGTTGTAACAAATCAGCAATTTATAATTCAGATAAAAAATAAAGCACTTGTAATTTGATTTGAACGTCAATTACATTTTATGTGTAGAACTTCATAACAGAAACGGCACGTGAACAAAACTTAAAAGCAATCCCGCCGAACTCATTAAGGTTGTGCCCGAGCTTCCATCCCCTGCTCCCGCCAACTTAGTTTTAATTTACTCACATCTATATAAAAGTGATAGCTAAACAAATTAGTTGGCATAAATATATAAATAAACATACGAAAGAGCTCATATAAATGTTTTTGCACTACCGAACTATCCTCGCTAAACCTCGATATCGAAAAAGGTACCGCCCGGATGCCGTAGTCTATCATACATACGAGCCAAAGTTGTATTCAGGAATTGTGTCGTGTCTCGCTCTGGAGGAGTGCTTTCCCCTTAGCACGGTGGTGCGCCGCGGCGAAGCAAGACACGCAAAATCGCGATGCTTACATTGCGGTTTTTGCTTCTCTGCAGTACACCAGTGCGCGAGGAGAAGCGCACTCAACAAGACTAACTAATCCTCCAGCAGAACAGACGACGAACATGAGAATTATTGCGAAACTTCCGAGTACTGCCAGCCTTTCATACGGAAGGGGATCGAATAGTACGTTATTTGAGACGATAGTCAAAAGTTCTGAGAATTCGCATAAGCATATCGTAACGGTCCGGCCGAGCAGCGAGGACTGAGCTATAATATTTTCAGTAACATTAAAGTGAAATTAAGTTTTGGCGCAACTTTGGTGCAAATTTCTCACGTTTTGATAAAATGTAACAGGATGTAGCAAGGTAAGCACTTTGGCGCAGTTTTGGCGCAAATGGCGCAGCAATCACATCACTGTCTTCACTGTTTTTTTCTCGATCATCTCTTTCAGTGTCGATGGCTACAAAGATGCAACCAGTCAGAATGAAGCGCCAACCCAGATAGGCACCTTGATAAAGTTCTATACATTAAGGGGCTTTGAAGCCGATTCTGTGCTACTAACATATTGACTGGGCCCGTGTTATAGAAATGAACGCCTACGCAGCTCTTGCATTCAATTCCTGCTTCGCAACATGCTAACGTCTCGAATCCTCAGCTTAGGGGTATCTTCAACATGTTGCTTGATCAGTAAACAGAAGGCCGCCATTAGTACGGCACATATGCCATTTTTGAGATGATGATGATAGTGATCAAAGTGGCCAGACTGAATTTCGGAAAGGGTCTATTGAATTGGTGTTGAGGTCACGTGACTTCAATTTTCCCGCTAAATCTAGCGGAGAAATTGAATTTGTTTATAGATGACGTGACACCAAGTCATGTGACGTCATTTTTCCCGCTAAATTTAGCGGGGAGACTGAATTAATGTTGAGGAAACGTGGCGTCAATTTTAGGCTGAATTTAACGGGGAAACTCTGGGAGGAGGGGAGGGTATGGAGGAGGAGGAGGAGAGGGTACGGAAGAGGAGGAAGAGGGGATGGAGAAGCAGGAGGGGAGGGGAGGGTAGGGAGGAGGAGGAGAGGCATACCCTCCCCTCCTCCTTCTCCTTCTCAAGAGCTGCTCCCTAATTTCGTATTACAGAGATTTGTAAACGTCTCATTTTTTTTTTTTAATTTGTTTACGTTTTAGCGCCCGGCCACATTTTGCAGACTGGGGCGCCGCCCAGTGGGCATTTCGCGGGGACTGCGGCTCAGCGGACATTTTCGCCGGCGGGTACTGCGGTTTAGCAGACACATCCAACATTAAAACCGCACGCAACGCAAATAATAAAAAAAAAAAAGCGATTGAAAGAAGTTCTGTAGGTTGTGCGTAGTACTGCGGCGTACCACAGCGATTTTCGCAGTCTCCCTGCCCCGCAAGCACCATCCGGTGTTGAGTGAAGAGCGCCGCTCGCGTCTGCTAGCGAGGAGGCTATTCGCAACTTTCACGACCTATCAATATGGCTGTAATCTGGATGATCGTCGTAGAACAGTAGTACGAGGCTGGGTCCGGGACGCTGAAGTAATTCTAGTTTTGCTATATACCGGCAGTATTAGAACCTTACTTTATTTTTTTTTTTTTTCGCAACAGGAAGGTATAGGCAAGCACCTTTATTCTGTAGCCTATCATCCAGGAGCTAGGAAGCGCGATCTTCACACCGCGGTACCACCATCGCTGAAAGTTGCGAATAGAAAGAAATCTGGTCAAAAGTTGCGAATAAACTAATATAGTAACACGCGTAACAAAAATGTTTTGAAGCGGTATAATGTTAACCTCTACTCCTTAGTTTCGAGCCGAATTATATGCTGCATCATCTATCGCTTCCCACGGTTGAAACGCCGTGTTATACACTCCGTCACGTGAAGTCCGATCGCAGCCGATCCGACGGAGCCAATCACGCAGCGACAAAAGTGCATCGTCACGGCGCTCGTCGAGTTTGTGCGGTGTCTATCACCGACTAGACCAATCACGCACAGCGAATGCGCCGTGACGTCAGACCTTTGGCGCTGCTTGATTGCCTCCCTTAGATCGTAACGTTGGCTCACTTGAAGTGAGATGGAATATGCGGGGCGCAAGTTAGTCTGCTTCTTTTCCGGTGACGTCAGAACGCTGAGCTCTGATTGGTTCCGACTGAAGAATAGTGGATAGACCTCCAAGCCAGCACCACAACCCCTGCATAAGAAGCAGACGAACTTGTCATCCGCATACACATTACTACTCCGTAACACGCGTCAAACAAACAAAAAAAGAAACTAATTGATTTTATGTAGCATTTCGTGCACTCCTACTCTCTGGTTCAAACCAAATATAGTGCTGCGTCATCCATCGTTTCTAGGGTTAAAAAGCAGACGACTTTCATTTTAGATCCCTTCGAGTTGCGAAAGCTGTTAGTGATGATGTATCGGGGCTCAGGATAAAAAAAAAAAAAAAAAAAAATCACGTAAAAATGATAAGGGTGCAGGAATACCACGCTCAGATTAGCTCTACAAGATTTGTAGTCGAACAAAATAGCAAATTCATCTAGACAAGGTCGCGGGACAAACCCGTCGAGACGAGTCGACCTCGACTCGGTACACGTCTGGCCTTCGCTGCAGCGCAGCTGTAAACGAACCGCTCGAGCAAAGGGCAATTTAAGAAAGAAACAATGTTTCAATGATCCAGACGCCGGAAGACGCTTTTCTCAGCTATCGCTTTGTGCGTATTTGCATATGCGTCATTACGCATATATGTGTGCATGGGTGAGTTCGTTCGTGTCCATGTGTGTCGTGAGTACGTGCGCACATGTGTATGCGCAACAATGTTGGTGCCAGGAGGGGGAAAAAAAAAGGCAATGAAAAATTGGCACGGTAGAATGATGGCGGTGAGTAGATATGCAAGCGTTCCTTATTCCTTATGGCGTATTCGCTCATACCTAATCAAGTTTTAAAAAGTCGCCCCAAGTAATCGCCGAGAAACTGTTAGGCCTAATTACAAGTGTGCGGGAAACGTAAATAAGAGAGGTCAATATACTCTGGGAACATTCGGTGACTCTAGTCCTAACAAGTCCCTTTTCGCTGCGCCCCCTGGGCAACGTAGTCGTAGGAGGCCTATAAAGATGCAACCTGTCTTAAGAGTAATGGCTGCGTTTGCTCGCGCACGCCTCTCAGTTAGTCCCGGTCGAGTGCAGTTCGTGCTTAGCGTTTGGGAACGGTACCTAGCTCGAACCAGATGGTCTCTTCGGGGAGCAAATGACAGCTCAGAGGACCAAATGCTGGCGTTGGTCCTTCGCGACCATCTTTTTTCTTAGAGTGTAGATACGGTAGGCCTCAAGATTTTACCAATATTGGGCTCTAAAAGCTGGTTCAGACACTATCCCCTGCTTCGACCGTGTGCTTAAAAGGGGCCATGAAACGATTTTTCTGTTTCCGCTAAATACTACTCAGAATCACTGCCTAATGTTAATAACCGAATAAACTTGCCTTAGTTTTTCTTTCTAAGCTATGGCAGTCGGCAAATAAATTCGAGAAATATGAGCATCGTTCAACCCTCAACTAGGAGCCATGAACAAGCGGCCACGTGGCCTGGTGCGTATCCCATGCAGCCAGCGTTGATCATAGCCACGCACTGGGGTCGGCAAGTAGAAAACGCGTGCTGAGCTCCAGGAATATTAGAGCTCAGCTATTCTATTTTCATCACCGCAGTGGTTGGACATGAGCCATACCCGAGTGACGACCGACGCACTGATTGTTACGAACCGAAGTCGAGTGCTCACGACTTCTCGTGTCGAATCCATGAGACGCGCTCTATACTGTCGTCAGGCGGGTAGTTTCGATCCCACAATCACGTCATCAAGCTTTGCGAAGGCAAGATGGAAAGAAATAGTGCCCTTTTATCTTCGCAATTTCATTGCGACCAAGAAGCTTCCGAATCAGTGGCGGTCTTGGGCCAGACATAGGACACGTACGGCTCTGTAAAGTCATGAACATTCCAACCCGATATCGTTTCACGACCCCTTTAAAATCTCTTACGATGAGAACACACTTGCGCCACCTATCCGGTAGTTCGTGGAACACCTTGCATTTCCGTAATGTCTTTGACAAAGTTATAAACGACCATCTCATAGATAATGCGTAAATTTGAGGTCGCAAAAAACACCAAACCATCGAGCTCTCTGCTCCGGCCAGTCAAAACGCTAGGCTGACCAAATGAAAAAGCGAACCAAGCAAATTATCCGCATGCGGCGCTTATAGCCAAACCGGAAATAGAACCGTCTGAAAGCATGCTGTTAAGTGCGAGCCCGCTTCATGAACCTTGCATATTCACTGTTCTCATCATCAGAATGGAGACAGGTAAATCGATATTTTTTTATTCGTAATTTTTATGCGCTGCTTCGGTCTTTGAGTTGCTTTGCTGGATGGCAGGTCAGAATGCAAGATTTAGTGCGAATCTATATTTGTCATCTGTGAATAATGTCTGGGCCGGCAGGACATTCATATAAATATTTCTGTCGTCGCGCATGAGACCAGCTTTCTGAACTTAACTTATGTGCAGGGACATTTGTGCTACATCTTTCGCGCTTTGAAAATATTAACTTTCAATTTTCGATCAACTTCTTTCTTGCCAAAGGTCTATGTGTTGAGGCGAGAGGCGGGAAGCACATTTCTCGGTGTTACTAAGCTCCGTAGCCCGACGATAATGATGATAATGATAATTCGCGGGTTTTTGTTTGTACTGTTTGGTTTTGGTTGCGAGCGCCACCAAGCGTCCCACAGTAACAGCCTCTACCGGCGAATGCAATGGTCTGAGGAGCGCAGCCAGCGCGCAAAAAATCTCGGAGGCCATGTTTGGTGAAATGCAGTTCCAGGGTCTTCTCATAGATGGCGCCGGCGTGCCAGTGTGTGCCCTCCGTACTAAGAGATCACAAGAACTCGGTCGTAAGCAAACGCAAGTGTGTGAACGGGCACTAAGTTGCAGCAGCGACTGCACAGTGCGTACGCAGCGATAGTATAGTTCTGAAATGGGATCTGCATTATCTCTACCCGGGGGGACGGAGGCAATATGCAAATCACGTTCCGCTTGGCCGAACGGCGACGACGTAAACAACACGTGCAGGCTTTCAGAGAGGTGCGCCCTGCCGCGGCTCGAAGAGTGGATTAGCCTAGCACGTCCTCGGGGTGCTTCAACTCGGGGGAGAGAGCTCGCATTAAGAAATAAAGAGAAGACAGGGGGACAGATTGATCCCCTTTGTCTGGAATCACGTTTCGTTTGCAAATAGGCTCGTCTTTTGTTGGGCTCGTGCCCCTGTAGTGAGCCTCGATCAGGCACACATGACGAAGGAAACTCGGACATCACGGATGCCACATTTTCTCTCACGTTCGTTGACAATTACTCTTACACAACGTAGGACGCAAGCAGAACGTTAGAAAGGAGCCCCAAATATCCGTCAAGATACCTTTGGAAGAACGTATAGCGAGTTTTAGTTGAAGATAGGCCTTGTTCCGTCTTGCCTCTCACCTTTCGTCAATTTGTGTGTGTGTGTGTGTGTGTGTATGTATGTGTGTGTGCGCGCGCGCGTATGTGCGTGCGTTCGTGCGTGCGCCTGCGTGCGTGTGTGCGGGCGTGCGTGTGTGTTGCCTTTTTTTCCGTAAAACTTTACCTACTTTCCGCCACTTCGCCCGTTAATCAGTCTTTTCTGCGACACAAATCTGTGCGTATTAAAATGACTAAAATACAATAAAACTAAGAAGAGAATAAAGACCCTCCAAGAGGTATAGAAGCGTGTCATCAACTTGGTTTGCTTTTATCTACGTTCGACGGCGTTTCGCCAGTCTTAATGAACGCGATCAATACGTCTGCTTCCTTCCGGAGGTTTCAGCGACGGTTAGCCCCGCGTCTCTCGGGCCAATCTGGGTCCTTCGGGAGCGTATCAACTCCGATTTCCCCTCAACACGCGCGCGCAGTCGCCCAAAGAAAAGAAAGAAAGAAAGAAAGAAAGAAAGAAAGAAAGAGAGCGGGGCAATTTGCTCGGCGAATGGAAGCCGACACGAGCCGGAAGAACAACGTTACAGGTCTTCAGCCAATTTGTCGCGAACCGCTCCCGGCTCCGCTGCTGCAGGCCAGGTCGAGCTTCGGCGTGTTTGCCGCTCAGGGCGGGTCCAGAGTCCCCTAACGATGACGTCGTGCGCGGGCCTCTTCTAGGAGACCCCAGCCCCTCGGCGGGCCTGCCTGCTATTGTCGAGACCGGTTATAACGAAGTCAACGGGAATCGTAAATCACTTCGCTATATCAGCTAATTCGTTCTAAGCGACTTCGGTTATAACTAAGTGCAAAAGGGAATGGGAAATCGTGATTGCTTCGCTGTAGCCGCTATTTCGTTATAACCGACTTCGTTATATCCGGCCTCGACAGTATTTGCCTTCTCGAGTCGACGCCTTGTGGTGGCGCCTGCGCGGCGTGAAGCCGCGGTTGCAAGCGCTAACGCGCCATACAGAAGTCGGCCTGTAGACACTGCCCGAGGGATCTCCGGAGAAAACATGCTTCGAAGCGTGCCCGAGACGCGTGTCCGCAGATAAGTCTGCCATCATATGGCTGCAGCGGACACTGGGTCCTTTGTGCGACGTATATATATGAGCAGTGTGAAGGCGCTGCAGACACCGCGAGTTCAAAATCACGGATCCTCCACGGCTGTCGACATGAGTGGAATTGTCGCGTCAATCACAACGTGAATCCGTGTCATGGGCTACAGATCCCGAATGAACGATCGCACTGCACTGGAGCCAAATAGACGCCTAGACTCTCACAGCGGAGAGAAGACGTCATTTTCGACAAGACTGACTTTTCGTTGTCTAAAGCATTCGCAAAAAAAAAAAAAAAAGAAAGAAAGAAAAGTTATTACACAGAAACGGCGGCGTCATCTTGTTTAATTACGAAGTCGACAGGATCTGTGGTGGAGCCTGCACCCTTGTGCCAAATCCTCTCGTCATATAAATGGTCCTCCCGTCCTCGAGAGAGCTCGCGCAGAACGAAGCGCCCTCTCTTTCCGCAGGTGGAAGAGACGCGAGGTAACGCGTCTCTTCCACCTGCGGAAAAAAAAAAAAAAAAAAACTGTCCAGCAAACGTGCCTCAATCAAATTTCGATAATTGTCCAAGGAGCGTATCCCCTCGACGCTCGCCAAAGCTGGGATTAGTCAACTTCCGTCGTGGCTCTTCCTATTTCGTCATCGTTGGCGCGGTGACAGGCGTCTTCTGCTTTCCCTGGTAACTGCGAAAATATATATATTTTTTTTCTTTTTTCACGACGACAGTTATCAGTTGAGGACGACGCAACATTAGAGAAAACCCCGCTACTCAAACGACAGCGGGACAACACAAAGTTGCAACGCTGAGACTAAGTTTCTGTTTTGTTAACGTTTTCCATACTCGGAAGGTAGAACCATGCTCATTAGTGAATCAACTTATTTGCATCCTTTTACAACTTATCAAAAATACTTCCTAAATAAATAAATAAAAAAAGAACTATAAAAGGTTAGTCCGCTCGTTTTGTAGTGACATACCTTAAACAGCGTACATTCTCATGCCCGTAGAAAACAACAAGTCTATTGCAAGGAAGGAAGGAACATGAGGGGAAGTATGCAAACGAGCTGGTTATACAAAAACACCCTAATCTAATTCTAAACCCTGAGACAACGAGAGAGAAAAAAATTACAAACAAGACGACACAAAATCTCAAAATCTCTCGAGATTTTGTGTTGTCTTGTCTCTTGCTTTATTTCTCCTTTTCTCGGGGTTTAGATTACGAGAAGAGGCCCATGTGCTCGTCACTTGGATTCGACGGAGTATGCGCTAAGGCCGTTTCAGCTTCACCTTGCTACGTTTTCTTACTTGTCTCGCACTGGATAAATGATGGATAAATGCGCCCAACAGGCGCATTTATCCATCATTTACCTATCTTATTTCTCACTTCCCAGGGGCTTATCGCGTTGCCACAGATAGCACAATAAGCCGAGCCTGATAGTTTCTTGGTTCAACAGAGGGTCGCGCGCACTGAAGACGTGCCCGGAGGTAACACGGTAGTGGCGGCACTCGCTAAGAACTGCACGAGGGGCGTCCATTGCAATGAATTGGTACGCATTGGATATTAGGAGAAAATTACTTTTTGTCAAAATCTGTCTTGAGGAAAAAAAAAAGAAAAGAAAAAGGTCGCTGGTGGATACCTTTCTGTTTCCAAGAAGCGAGAAAAAAACATTCCCAGCGATTTTTGTCTCCAAAGTCTAATGGTCTCTAAACGTTTTGGCTAGGGGGCCAGATGGGGAATCTATCGCTGTCTCGAGAGCCAGAAAATAAATAAGTAAATATAAACGAGGAATAAATAATCATACAAATAAGCGTTCAAATGTACAATATTGAAAGTTGGAGTAAACATGGAATAAGAAAAATAAAAGTGGATAAAGGTATCTAATTTATTTATAAATTTAATATTTAGCTAATTATGACATCGTACATAACTGGGACCCCCCCCCCCCCCCAAAAAAAAAAATAAATAAAAGAAATCTTACCGGGCATAAATTAAAGTGCATAAAAGCTTTGGCATGTTCCGATAGGGCTGAAAACTAACGAGAATGATAGAAGTGGTGCTGACAATATATGAAATAGATAAAACGCAGGAAGCAGAATGTATATATGGGATCGCAAAGGAATTTTAACATACACATAGTTACACCGATATGAAACGGGGAACTAATAGAATAGTGATTATTAATGTTATTTATTATTCCACGCTTCAGAACGACCGAAGTCTTGATATGGCGATGCCGATGATGCTGGTAGTGAAGACAATGTTTAATGAATAACAGTATTGAGGGAGAACACATCTTAGGATAGGTAGTTTTCTGTCGTTTTCTCTGGTCTCTTCACTTACGCGGTTTATCCGTGTTGAGGGGCCGTTTCTATACGCGAGCTTAGTTTTGCGCCGGGCGGCCCTGCTGGACGACGACCGCGGGCCTGGCCTCGTTGGGAAAACCGCGGTCAGCCGTGGGCCGGTCGGAAGATTTTAGCGAGCCGGATTCGGCCCGCGGGCCGGGGTTTGGAGACTCCTGGTCTAATATAACGCATGGAATGCAGGAGCAATCGTCGACATTTGCTTATAAGATATTAAAAAAATTACACCATCTTCCCGAGGGGAACCATGGGGTGATGCGGAGCATCGCGGATCGTTATTAACGGTGTTATTAACGGTGTTAGTAACGTTGTTAGTAACGTTGTTAACTTGGGTTCCGCCGCTCGCTTCGTACGTTTACGTTGAACTTCACGGTCCCGAACCTCAGGTTCTGCTGCTCGACGTTCTCGACCCGCCGCTGCTTCACGTTGTCGTAGTTCAGCATCCGCCGCTCTACGTTGACGAATG
Source organism: Ixodes persulcatus (assembly GCA_013358835.2). Lineage (NCBI taxonomy): Eukaryota > Metazoa > Arthropoda > Arachnida > Ixodida > Ixodidae > Ixodes > Ixodes persulcatus. Next base: position 226,848 of record JABSTQ010009407.1, read on the forward strand.
GACGCCGCTTCTCGTTGCCGTAGTTGAGGGTCTGCCGCTCGCATCAAGCGTTTGTGCTCAGCGTCGCGTGCAATTCGCTGCGCAGCTTTGTCTTCAGTGGACGCAGCGTTGCTGTGAGTTTGTGGGGTGGTGCTGACGCTTGCTTGCGCCAACCCACTAACTGACGGGACTGCTCCTTCCATCACACTTCATCGGAAGAACGGAGTGGAGTCAACAGCGCTGAACTGAACGCGCGCAGAGAGAGAGAGAAGGAGCTGCCGCTGCTTATACTCACAGTTGAAGGAGAGGAGACTAGAGGAGGAGAGTTGCGCATGCGCGCGCGGTGTGGTTAGAATCGAACGCACGCGAAGTGCACGCACAGCTGGTAGAGAGAGAGAGCGGAGAGAGTAACGCGCAGCTGTTGGAGAGAGGGAAGGAGGAGAGTTGCGCATGCGTAGTGCGAGTGCAGACTACAACGCCGACGCCGCGGGACATAGCCCCGAGCAAGAGATGCTCCGCATCTAAAAGTCGTTTCAGGGAGTGAATAACATTGTTTTGTCATGTCACGTGGTCCCGTGACATGACGTCAGGTAATTTCATCGTTAAATTTAGCGGCGAAAGGCACAGATGGCAGAAACGGACAGATTTCTGGGAGTAGGGCGCTCCGTCAAAAAGCTAGCGCCGAATGGCGAACGGTGACGCCATTTTTCCCAGGGAATTCAGGGGCGAAATCCGTCCAGCGGTTCTCTCCATACGTCGCCACGGACACTGTACTGAATACCGTCGCGTTCGAAGCCTGCGCAATCGCTTTCTCCGCCTCCAATTCGGCACAAGAGGCCGCGCAGATCTTGCGTTTATGGCTGCCGTTATCGAACCGTCGCCTTTGTTCAGTCCCGGCGCGAATCGAGTTCACGATTCTGCGGCGCAGAAAACGCCTCAAAACTCGCCGCCCAAAGACAAAGGAATTCGGCAGACGCAAAGAAAGAGCGGCCTACGTGCGACGCTCAGAAACGTGGCCAGCGCCGGAATGCCCGTCCAGTTGCTCCGCGAGACGAGAACAACAAGCTCGTCTTTTCACGTTATGAACCACTGGAGAAGACGCTAGAAGCCGTCCAAGCCAATCCGATGCCGTATCAGCATCACGTGACTTTTGGAAGGCGCCAAGCGACGTGTGGGGGACGGCTCACGGCGCCATGGATTGACTCGTAGCGTCCGTTGCGGTCCACTGTGAGGTGAAACGGAATATGCATGGAGTCAATCGAAGTCGACAGAGCCAAGCCACCAAAGAAAGCGATCGATTCGGGAGCTCTTTGTAGCGCCCCGGAAGAATTACAGCGTTCGTAAAACTCTGAATGCTTATTGGCCGGTTCACACATACAGCGGAGCGCTACGTTAGCGCTCCAAGGAGCGCTCATGTGGCGCTTCATAGCGCGTGATGTAGCTCTGTGTCTCGGTCCCTCAGCCTAGGAACAAGGTTCGCCGGGTACCCGTTGGTATGTCGGTGGCGAAAAGATTTCGCGCACCCAGAAGGCTCTTCTGGGCGTTAAGCCGTCCACACACATATGCACTAATCGCGTATGTAGGAGCATTTGTCGCAGTTCTATCTCAGCATCCAACATGTCCGCCATGGTGCTGCTGATGCACACCCAACCACAGGAACCGGAACCACAGTGCACGCGCTAATCCGCAGCACCGCGGTACAAGGAGTGCTAACAAGGCGCTACTGGAGCGCTAACAAGGCGCTACTGAAGCGCTAACAGAGCGCTACTGACGCGCTAACAAAGCGCTACAAAAGCGCTAATCGCGCGCTATATTAGAACTAAGTCACGCGCCAGAAGCGCCACATGAGCGCTCCTTGGAGCGCTCACGTAGCGCTAACTTAGCGCTCCGCTGTATGTGTGAACAGGCCTTATTTCACTCGAGGCCCCGAAGGCCTCGGGAGAGAAAGAAAGAGGGGTGCAAGAGAACACGAGGCTCGCAATGACGTCACTTGAGCGGCCATTGAGAGAGCCTTCCCTGCAGAGCGCCTGCCTTCTCCATGCATACGTTTCGCACCGTCGAAAGTTTGCCTTTCTCGGTTATAACAAGTATGGATGACCACCAGCTTGGCGCAATGACGTCACGTGCAAGTCGTGATTTCTGTTGCAGCCCCCCTTTTCACCCATCTTTGCCTATTTTGCGTGGGCTGTGGAACTGTTCTGAGCTCTTCCGCAAAATATCAAGACGCAGCGCTTGCGTTCACAGCCCGATGATTCAGCATTTTTTTCTTCTTTTGTCCTGGTGATAATTACTTTAACGGTGACCTTTCCACCACCCAAGCGACAAAATGTCGAGCCACTGCATGGCTGTGGCCGCATGCGCGGCGCCTGGCCTTCCGCCGGATAGAGCTTCTGGTATATGGTGAGAACGCGTTCAGCCATACGGTGTGAGTTTGCCTGCCATTTCGCAAATGCAACGTCGCTCAAGCGAAAAAAAAAAAAAACGTTGATGCTGTGATGCTTAACGTCGCAATTGCAAAATGGCAAGCAAATTAAGTCGCACCATGTGAATCGGGCTTTTCGCATCCCAGTATACAAAGATGGCAGCCCGCAAAAGGCAACTACTGGAACGACGCGTTTAGGCAGTTGTGTATAGGCGCCGCCATAGACTGACCCTCATGTTTGTTTCCTTTCATTCCGTTCGCTCCGCGCCTCATCACTAAGGAGTTCTCATAGACCGCGTTTTCCCCTCCGCTAAGCCCTCCACAACGAAGAAGTCACTACTGCGCCTGCGCGGCGATGGCTTTGACTGTAGAGTCCCGGGTATCATCGCGGGTTGCGGTGAGCGTTGCTGGACAGCGGAAACGATCTACGAAAACTCCCTACTGTGGTCGCACGACACGTGGTTGACGTTCTAGACACCTCATCCCCCATGCAGGCTTTGTACAGGTCTGCCCCCGCCCATTTCGTTGGCTGGCAATCTCGGCGGGGCAGCAGAAGGTCAGTTATGGAGGCCCACATTTGACGCGCGGGAAAAGCGCCTTATTACAGGCAGACCGAGACGCGATATAGCCCGCTCATTCGTGTGCGTTCGCCCCCACGGAAACGCAAGAGCAAATTGTGCGTCGCCGGCGATCGCGACCTCGACGAAACAGCAAGCAGCGCAGAGAGATGGGTCGGAGCCTCGACGACGCGACCGAGAGCAACGACCGGCGATCCGTCGCTGTCGGCGCCGGTCCAGAGGTCGATGTCGCGGCGTGAACCGCGGATCGCAAACTGCGGGTGCGCGCCCGATGGACTCCCAATCGCCCCCGGGTCCCGACCGAGACCCAGACGGGCTCCGAAGGTCGTTACTCCACGTCGAGGGGTTCGCACGTCTCGCGTTGCGTCGTCTCGGCCCGTGAGCCGCGTGGGCAACAGGCGCTCGCGTTGCTTTGTGCTTTGTTTCATTGATTTGTAGGATTTATTGTATTGCCCCCTCCTCGTGTAAGGGCTCTACACAGCTAACACAGAAGACAGTCTGCAAACACGAGCCACCGCAATATCCGTGGTTCGAATGCCGCATGCCGATTGGTTATTTTCTCCGTGAACTCATTTGACACGCGGCATTCGAAGCACGTTCGTTCGAATCCGTATGCAGACTGTATTTTGTATGATGTATAAGCAGTGTGACCGCGGCTAGAGTTTTAGTAGATCGTTCCGATGGCTACGATAACGATACCCGATACTCTGCCGCCGCCTTTGCGCATGCATCTTATCGTTATCGGGGTATGGGGGATGTCAGAACGATCTACTCAAAATCTCCATTGGTCATGCAAAAACATGTCTGCAGGCATGTTCGAATCATGTACGAAGCAAAAACGCTTCGAACTTGCTTGAGGCGTGTCCGGCAGATAATTCTGTCATCATCTCTGCAGACCGTGCCTTTTACATGATGTATGACCAGTGGAATTGCGGTTTAAGGATTAAGCTGCTGTTCTGTGAGTGAAGGTGTGGTGCCTTTGTGTGCGGTAGCAATCGGTTCATCGAACGACGTTTCATCGACATGCGATGTTTCATCGACAGATTGTTTCATCGACAAATCGTTTCATCGACAGCTCCTATGAGCTTTTTTTCTGTAATAAGCTGCATGAGACTGTCGCCGCGAAGCGGCGTGTACAGGGCGGTCAGGTGGGTTAACGTTTTTGTAACGAGCCGCCGCAGGTTGTCGCCGCGAAGAGGCGTGAACGCGGGCAAGGGGGGTTATTAACGCGCATCCCAGTGATACACGCGTGACGAAATGTCCCTACAGTGTGCAATTCGCGTAACGAGAGTCGATGAAACGATCGTGCCGACAAAACGTGTGTCCATGAAAAGTTCTCCACGAAACGTAATTCCACGAAACGAGTTTCGACGAAATGATAGGGACCCACGTGATCCCCGTGGGGCGTGCGTTCACGAGAACGCTCGCCGCTTGATGCTTGGAATGATCCGAAGTCGGCCGCACGGTACGCCTCTCCTTATGTGTTCTACTGGCAAATATAATATTGGTTCATTTATGTACCGAAAAACGTAACAAAGTAAATGTTGAGTTGAAGTTTAGCGCACGTCTTGTTTATATCTTTGTCCTTGTTTATTGCGAGCTGTACATTATACAAAAGACATTCTGCATACAGATTCGAACGCGAGCCACCGCGAGATACGCGCTTCCAATGCCGCATGACGATGAGTTGGCACGCGGCATTCGAACCAGGCTACAAGCGCGAGCTCCTTGCTATAGACCTTTCCAAAAACGAGCTTGTGGCCGGTGCCATTTTGAGCGTTCGTGCGTATGGCGCGTGCTTTGCTCGCTTTCCGAAGCGACGAACACGCACGTGCTGGGCTGTGAAGATCGCACGCTGGACTGTGATTTTGTAATCATTGGAAAGGTCTATAGACGATTGCAAACAGGGCATCTGGCGGCCGCCATGCTCTTCCTCGTGTGAGCAAGCACGTGGAATTCCAGGCCTGCCAAGGCTATCTTCACGTGCATGCTGCACGTGCTTGCACGGATGGGGAACCAGTCGGGACGCCATGCTTGCAAACGTCTATAGACGTTTCCACTGTTTACAAAAATCACAGTCCACACGTGTTAAATCACAGTCCAGAACGCGCACGTTCGTCGCTTCGGAAAGCGAGCAAATCACGCGCCATACGCACGAACACTGAAAATGGAACCTGCCAAGTGTCCTTTTTTGGAAAGGTCTATAGGGCACATCTCGGCGGCGCAAGCTCTCCTGCGTTAAGAGCAGCTCCTAACGCTATGAGCTCGCGCTTCTAGCCTTCTCTGCGGTACAACATAAAGTGAAACGGAATATAGTGTTTGCAGGCTGTTTTTTGTACGATGTATGACCAGTGTGAGCCCGGCTTAAGAATGAACTAACTCACCTGCCACCCGCGATGCATGAAGGACCGAGTGTCTCTTCACCGGTGTGCGTTGTCGGGAGTTTTTAAAACGTTCTCGGTGTTTCTTTTTTTTTTTATACAAATCATAGGTATCCCCGCTGGCTCAGCCCAGCCCGATATAAACCGCCTATTGTGCCGCCTCTACCGAACGTGATTATGGGATGAAGTGCCTTTCATGCAACCAAGACCACGTCCTAAGCTCATGAAGAAGTTTGCATCTAAGTGAAACATCGCAAACATAAATATTTTTTATTGGCGAATTCTTGTTCAAAGTTTACGAGATTCATTCCAGTGGGGGTCACGAACGTTGCTTCCGGTGTTTCCGCTGCGCCCTCACGCTGTAAAAGCCAACGTTCGTCAAAGCTATATACTTGAGCAGGCGCGTGGCGCCGTTCGGAGTCTCCTTCGCACGACAGAGCGCGCGAATGAGACGCAAGACGTGCCAGTGAGGGACGGTAGCACCGTGGAAACTAGGCTATACCCTCGACAGCGTCGCATAGAAAAGTTAACGCGGAATGTCGTTAATTTCGAACAGCAACGCGATAGTCATAAAAAAAGAAAGGTTTCCCTTTCGAATCGCCAACATTTTTGATAAAAAAGCCAAGAGGCTCGCAAAAAAACACACACACAAAAAAAGTTTTTATTTTGAGTCTTGCGGATAACGAGGCGTCGTACGCGCCGTTACCTTGCATAAAAAAAAAAACAAAAAAAAACAGTTTTTGTTTGTATAGGGTGGAGGGGGCGGGGGGGGGGGGGGGGGGGGATCAAGGACCATCAGCGTAACGACTCGTCGCGGCCGCCCACCCCAAAATGGATGACCCACATCGTCAACTCGCGTTCCTCGAGGAAGGAGCAGGGCGTACGGATCCGAAGATTCCGGACACCGTCAACAACGACGAGCGCCTGCACAAATGGACGAAGGAGATGAAGCCGGCGTAATGAAGCCGGAGTCAGTTGAAGGTGTTGCCGCCGAGGCAATCATCTCCGTCATTGAATGTAGGGTAAGCAATCAGCGAAGAATTGAGTTATTGTTTGCGAAATCTCAAACAAAAAATAAAATAAAATAAAAAAAAAACGAAAAAAAAAACCCCGCACGTCTTGATTATATTTTATAAAGTCGGAGACGCACGGAATGTTTTGCGGATGAGCTGGGCATGCTCAGTCACGTGACATTGTGAGATTAAGCGTCATCATGATGGCACGTGATTTGACGTCAAGTTCGGGTGTTATGTGACGTCGTCATACCAAGTGGCGTCACGGTGTCAGGTAACACGCTGACGTCAAAATCATACAAGCAATGTATGGGGTTATTATATGACCGTGACAGGCGCGTCGATCGAGCATAACACTCGAACGTAATGGGTCGCATTTCTCATGAAAGCCAGGCCTGGAACACATTCGGTGTTAAAAACGGCACGGTGTAGACTTTCAGGTATACCTCACTCTGAAGGAGAACCGGCTCCGGAGTCATATGCTCGTGCTGACAGCAAAATTCCGACATGTATAGTCCGCCATAAAAATTACCATTCCCTCGATAGACGATTTCACGTATCGATGCGGAGATTGCACGATGCGGAGATTGTACTATGTCGCATGCAAGCCAATGGTGGGGTACTCGAGCACCATAATTTGTAACGTATACTGCACAAAGCGTGGCAAAGAAAAACCGTCCGCGAAGTCCCTCCTTTTCCTCGTTTGGACCAGCTCACGTAGTGAAAACTAAGAATTGTATCGGCATGCTTTCCTCGACACGTTTCACTTGGTTCCTATGAAGGCTAGAGATTCCATAGAGCGAAAAAAGCGACGAATATCGTGCCCGGCGTTCGCTCTGAGCGTGGCCTCAGAACTGCGCCTGTTGCGTCCGTCGCGCGCAAAGCGAACATGCCGCCGCCGGGCGAAGTTTGACGGGGTCACGGTGTAAGATACATACACCGTGGTTGGGGCCCAGTCTTTATGTGTCAATTGATATTGTGAATGATTAAAGAGGGCTTATGGCGTGCAGTTCCAGCGAAACGTCACCGGCGCTCCCCAATCAAAGCTGCGGCCTGTGCGCCATTGATTCCCGTTAATTATTTCTCACGAAAACTACACCACACCCTTCATTGCCATCGCATAGTGGACGCGTCACCAGTACTGCGACAACTGTCTGTCGGCAGACGTAACCGAGCGAGATCAGATCCTTGGGGCTTGCGTCTTATCTACACCGAACGAACGGTCGACCGAAATTGCTCGCATGTACATGCGAAAACACAACCGAATGGCGACCATGCCGTCGCACTTCGGACTCCAAGAAACCGCAGACCAACGCTTTTTTTTTTTTCTTCTTCTTCTTGCCGCCGCCGGGCAACACGGAAGCGTTTCAACGTGTCCCGATTGCCGACCAAGCTTTTCGATCACGACGGCGGTAGGGCTGGCCGGCTGCTTCGATCTACATACTTCGTTTGACCACGAGTCAGAGGTCCAAGCAAAGGCTAAGACCTACAAACACGACCACAGGTACTAAAAGTGCAAGGTCATTGCGCATTCACTGCGCTTGACTGGCGATATATAGCACATGCGCAGAAAAAAACAAATAAAATGACTTCATGAGGTTGGACAGGTGGCGCAGCTTGAATGGCCCCATCGGCTCGTTAGCATTGGCTACGAAGAAATGGCGACTTCTGCGAAATCGACGGCGCCCATAGCGGCTAGAATAGAAAGCTGACACGGCAGGTTCGCTCGTCAGCTTTCCTTGAGCGTATCATATTGTTACAGCGCTTGGCGGTCTAAAGACGAAGCCGTGAAAGTAAATGTTCAAAACCACGTGATAAGATTAGTCAAAAACAAACCGGGCTAGAGCCTCAACTGTTTCTTCTTTTTGTTGTTGTTGTTTAGCAGCCAGAAACATTCAGTTTTCTTTTTGCTCCAGCGAGCTAACTTGAGATGCAGGGAGTTATCTATACCGAGAGTTCTCGTAATGTTTGGCTCGGAGACAGTTCATGCCGGTGTTCCGTTCAACCGTTCAAAAGGAAATAGCATACAGGTCCAAATTCGAAAACACCCCGCTGAGCGATTTCAAAGTAACAAGGGACGAATATAGTAAGAGACGCGCGTCTGTTGTTCCCCACGGAAACGAGAGCTGAGTTACAGAGATGGATTTGGACAGTTAAATTAAAGGCAACGCGCAATGGCGTTTAATTGATTTTTCATCCCCAAAGAGAACATCGTCCTAAAGGAATGTGCTCTCTGTATCTAAAAAAGAAAAAAAAAAAAAGTTTACCAGTTCCGAAAGAATTTAGTCCACATTAAATGAGACGTAGCGAAACAATCAAGACAAAAGAAGTTGCTTCAATTTCGATTTCCGAGTGTCGACAACAGCTGAGGGCGAAGTACTACGTCGCTCTATTTCGAGCGGCATTTCCAATCTGCGTCCGTGCCCGTTATTTGCGTTCACAACTGGGCGGGGAGTGGCGGCAACAAATCAGCAAAAAGAACAGAGTAAAACGTTAACTTAGCATGACGGCCTGCGCAAAATGACAGGCTGGGAAAAGAAAAAAAGTTTTAGGTGGCAAAAGGAGAAAGCATATCGAGCACCGAGAAAACATCGAAATTTAAACGAGATACTGGCGAGAAACTAATAAAGAATACGGTGCGCAGTGAAGGAAGGGCAATCTTATTTCACGTCCTACTCGTCCTACTTTCTAGGGTGCGGGTAAACATAAAGAAAAAGACCTACGAACACACTGAAAAAAAAAAAAAAACATATATAACCGGGCTGTTCGAAATCGGCAACAACAAGCAGACGCCCATATGCCCGTGCGCAGAGATATGCGCACGAGCAGTGGAGAATTTAACGGTGGCCGATTCCGCGCGAGAACCTACCGCTCGTTCCCTCTGCTCCACGGTCGGCAATAGCCCCATCAATCGCCTAAACCTACGATGGACCGCAGTCAAAGCTACGGGCCCAATCAAGAGCCAATCAGACCAAGCTCCGGGCACAACCACGAGCCAATCAGTCTAAGCCACGGACCCAATCACGATCCAATCATGTCCAAGCAGGAGCCGGTCACAAGCCACGCGGTATGTTGCTCCGACGCGCGTGTTAAAACGGCGCCACTGAAACTCACTCGTGATTGGACCCGGCGGCCCGTAGCTCTTGGCCGTACAGTTGTTCGTCGCGGGCTTGCGGAGAAGACCACCTCGCAGGATTGCGGTCCGCCGCGCCGAGCTGCAGCAGGGCCGCGGCCGAAGGCGTACGGGCAGCAATTGCCTCGGACGTGAAACATCGGCGAGCGTGTTATTTCTTCTTCTTTCATAGTACACAGAGCGACGAGTGACTTTGGCGAGCTCACGTTGTCTCGGTCCCCGGGGCTATTTCGAGAACCCCAGCAAGAAATGATTCCCCCCCCCCCCCCCCCCCCGACTCCCGGGACGATCGAAGAACGTCATTCCGCTTGCGCCACCGCGCAGTGATGACGGATAGCATGGGGCCGAGATTAACAACAACAACAACAACACAAAAAACAAAAAAACATACGTGTAGTCAGAAGCTCGCTGTCGTTAAAGTCGCACTGCTCATACGCCATAGAGAGAGACGCGGTCTGCAAACATGATGATAGAACTATATCTGCGGACACGACTCGAGCATCTTCAAAGTCTGTCATCATCATCATCATCATTTATTAAAATACATGTTTGCTGCGTACATGTGTTTCAAATGTGTCTATGTGCGACCAATGTGACGTCGTGCAAGGAAGGCCTCGGACTGCACACTGTCTTTTGTAAGATGTATTATAGCGGCGTGACTGCGTCGTTAAGCTCCACATCAAGAACGCGATCGATACCCGTTCATAAATAAAGTTATCTACAAGCTGTGTTCGCTGCAGCGCATCCTGCTGGCGCTGTTTCGTTTTCCGCTGCTACGGGGCACGAAGCAACGGTAAAGCACCGCGGTGCTTTCTTGATAAGAGTCGAGTTTCTAATATTCGAATCAAATAAATATCTTCCATAATCCATACCTCGGGCTTCTATTGAATTACTTAAATTGCACTTAGTAGAGGGTAACTTGATGCCAGGTGCGCACATTTGTTTCTGCCCTTTATTCTAGTTCTGTCATCAACGTGTGGTACCTGGACGTGTGCCGAACAAATCAATAAATACAATAAAAATGACTTCACACACAAAAAACGTCATTTTTTTATTGCCAAAGCTATACGACTACCAGCCATTGTGTTCCCGAAATATACTATAATGTGACATTTATAATTTCACGATAAAATATCAGTCCTGCGCAGCCTCTTCATTAGACCGATAAAGCGATTCATAAATGATTTAAGGTAAGACTATACTTCGTTTCACCTTACGTCCGAGCGCGGCCGATGTTATCAGCCGAAGGGCCAATCAAACAGAGTAAAAAGCGCAACGTCATGGCGCGCTCTCTGCGCTTGATAGGACTAGCCGGCGGAGGAGCACGCACAGGGAGACGGCGAATATCGGCTAGTCCTATCAACTGCAGAGAGCACGCCATGACGTTGTGCCTCTTCGCTGTTTGATTGGCCCTTCGGCTCATTACATCGGCCCTCTCGGAGCGAAGCTGAAACGAAGTATAATGAGCTAAAAATCTTAAACGGCGCCAACCCTTATAGGTCTACACCATAAAAAAACACAAAAAAAAACACGGACTTGTTAAAAAAAAACAAAAAAAAACAAACATTGCGCACGCGGGTACACGTGATCACGAAAGAAACAGATAAACCATGCGAAAAGACAGTAATAAAAACGTACAGTTGGTGGGCGCATCGCATCGCCTCTCCTTTACTACGGGGAAGTGTCTTAACAATTTCACGAAGAGTTAAAAAAAAAAAAAAAAGTGAAAGCCCACGCGCAGTGAGAGCGTGAAACAAGCTTCGGTAAAACGATGTCCCAGTGCGCCGCGCGGCCAACACACGCTTACCTTTCGCAGCACAAAACAAGACGTTCTCCACGGCGCCGCGTCTAGTCCATCCGTCCGTAACCTGAATTCGAGTCCGCTCGGTTTCAAACCGTCCATTTCTAAAAAAAAAAAAAAAAAAAAAAAAAGAAGCACACTTCCTTATCTTTTTTTATCCAACTGCAGGCTCCACAACGCCGCCAGCCAAGAATTCGTGGCTTCAACAACGATCCCGGGACTCGCTCGTCGTATACGTGTTACACACACGAACGGAGCGCAACGAACACGATACACAGGCTCTTGTTGCTCGTGCGCTGTCGTCGTGTTGTCGGCATTCGTCGCGTATGTACGCGGTCGACGCGGGCGTATATCGTAATATGCCCGTCAACGGCCGCAAAGAAGAAGGGGCCCCCGAGGGTGCGCCAAGAATACAGAGTGTTGCCATCCGCTCGACGGGGGTCATGTGGTTTACGAGCCGCGTACGAGCTGCGAGGAGGTGGCGAAGGCGTTGATCGTCCGCCAGCGTCTCATTCCCCTCCCGTTTTTTTCCTCCTCGCCCCGCGACAAGGCAACGCACGCGCACGGACATGTATACGCACTAGTGAAATGAAGTAACTAAATAAATGCCGTTACTAACTACTCACTCAGAAAGTAACTAAGTACGTTACTGGTTCCTGCGACTCAAAATGAACACCTTACCTCAGTTTGGTATACTTGAGCTGTACGCGTTCGTTCCCCTCCAGATGTAACCAAATGTCGTTACCGGTTACTTCGTCCAGAAGTAACGAAACTAGGTTAGTCGTTCGTTCCCTCTAAAGGTTACTAGATCGTTACTTCGTTACCGAAAAACAGTAACAAGGTACCAGTAACGCGTTACTTGTAACGAGTCACGTAGGATCGAGTCTGCGCGCTCCGTGCTTTTGAGTTGCTCCCTCCGTTCCATCTAGGCTCTCCGGGCCCTGAAAGAATCGTTAGCGCGCTTCTCGGCGTGTCTGGCAGCGGTCCCGGTTCGCCGCCAACTCACGCGCTGAAGGCTCGTCGAGTGAAGAAGACGCGTGCCCCGGATGAAAGCACCGTTGTTCGCGGCCACCGTTCATCTTCAGCGGTCCTTGACCTTCGCGAGCGTTTGCTTAAGAACGCGCAGCGGTCGGCGAGCTCTTTTGATAGGACAGAGAGAGAGAGAGCGAAGGTCATCTTATTAAACTCGGTAACTGGATCTCTCTGATGCGTGAAGTGTGCTACTCACCCACCTACCGGAGAAGTGGGTCTTATAATAAGTTTATTTTTAGTTTTCTCTCGAACTCAACACGTCAACTTGGATGGATTCAGGGAGTCGTCGCGATCGCCCTAAGCCGCCTTTTTTCTCCAGCCAAAGTATCAGCCATTGCGGCGAAATCGCAACAAAAGTGGCAATAATTTTTTTTTGTCAGATAAACGAAAATTTAAATGCTTTCAAGTTGATCATTACACGCAAAAAGAAACGCAAAATTGTCATACCCATAAATATGTGATGATCAAGTATACGCGATAACCTGTAAGGCGTTTCCACCCCTCATGTGGCTTATTTTGAGTACCATCATATATCTGGTCGTAGAACATAACAGTGAACACGAACACTCTTAAGGGCCGCTCACACACTTGCGTTTGCTTACGACCGAGTTCTTGTGATCTCTTACGACGAGAGAAGACACTGTTGGCACGCTGGCGCCATCCACGAGGTGGCCCCGAAACTGCATTTCACTCCAGCGATGGTTTGACGGTATTTTCAGGATCAAATGTACGCACTATCGATGGGAAATTGCAAGAACTATACGGAAATGCTAAGCGTTCCACATCTACCCGACACATGGCGCCAGCGTGTTCTCCCGTCGTAAATTAGTTCAAGGGGTTTTAAGGCACACGGTCGTAACCAATCGCAAGTGTGTGAACCAAGCCTTTACAATCTCCATTAAAAGTTGAAACTACCTCCGCGTCGCCCGGGCTATTTCTCGGCTACTCGTGATTGCGAAGCGTTAATCAGAAGCGCGGCCTCCACATATTGAAGAAGAAAACGCCTAAAATAAAACAGAACGCAAAAAGGAGACCCGCTCAATAAGACAACCAAAGGCGGCGACGGCAACCAATCAAAGGCCAAGTCCTCAATCACGACCGTAGCTTCCTATTCGGCTCCGACCAATCAGAAACGGGCTGGACGGAAGGAAGGAAGGCGCCGCAGCATCGCGAGTCCGGATGCACCGGAAGTCGGCGGAAAGCAGGGCCATTTTGGCGTAAAGCCCCCAACATCCTGGCATCGTGTTTTGGACGGCGGATCGCCGCGAAGATGAATCGAGCGCGAAGACGCGCCGGTTGAGTGCATGGTGACGCTGCCTCGAATAATTGCGACGCCGCAGAGTTGCATCCATGCAAAGAAAAAATAAATTTTTATTTACCGACATCTCGCAGCTTCGTAGCAGAAAAATGGCAAACATTGGGGTGTGACAATCCTGGAGGCCAAATGAAGATAATTTAAGTACCTTTCCTCAAATACAGAACCGCTTCCACCCAAAGCTGCGACAGTCTGCGTGCACATCAGCGAAGCACACGCGCAGGCGGTTCTTGTGAAGCGCTAAAGAGAGCACCTCGGAGCTGCGAGAAAGAAGTGATATGGACGGAGGCGATAATACCAGCTTCGAGGGACAGACGTTTCGCAATAAAAAAAAAGCCCGGGTCAAATTAATCTTCGCTCCCCTCGCCAAACGGCTCTGCCCCTCGCTACCGATTCGATCGCGGCGTCCGCATACTTGCGACACGAGCCTTTTGATCCTAATCAGAAATTAGCTTCGGGCCGTTATGAAGCGGAAAAAGAAAAAAAATGCTCCCCGGAAAGCATAAAACGAAACGATGAAAATATTTAACGCTCGCTAGCGCGGCGGTAAAAATTAATTAAACTCGGAAAAAAAAAAAAAAAAGATTCTTGCATGTAATGTGAGATTTTCCTTTCTTCTGTTTTTTTCTAATTTGGTCTGTACTCCGTTTTATACTTAAAGGGACACTAACACCCCAATATATTGTATTAAAAAAAATATTTGCCGCGCATTTTAACGTGGTGTTAGAAGACTACCACTATTTTGCTACAGCGTCACGTATACTTTTAATACAGTAAAAAAAAAAAAAAAAGACGCAACTGTTTGAAACCGAAACTGCAACTGGACTGGGGAGGAAGAAGAAAAATAGAAAAGAAAAAAAAAATCACGCGGCTGTGCAACTTTTTTTTTTTTTTTTTCCAGTCTATAGACGCTTTACAGCAGCTGTGCATGGGCGCCGCCATAACCGACCTTCAGTTTTTGTATCCTCTTATTTTTATCACTTGCCTCCATCATTACCACGGCAGGGAAGGCTATTGCCATTTCAGATTCGACTGTGTCCTTCTCCCCAGCGTTTGCCTTTGTGGAGGCTCGCCAAAGCCTTCTTCAGTGGCTTGGTATCTCGGTAAGACTAGAGTTCCTGTATAGGCTCCCTACGGGAGCCAGAGTTGCGCGTTTGATTCCACGTGCCGCGTGCCGCCCTCGCCGCTATTCGCCGAGATCCGATCCCGTGAGGAGCCGGATCAAGTGTCGTGCAGCAAAGTAGACGTTGCACGCGCCCCGGTGTACGTTCCCCGGCTTTTGAGCGCGCCGCGCGCCTCGAACGCGCGGCGCTGCTATTCGCCGAATTCAGTCACGTGAGGAGCTGAATCCACATGCCATGCATGAACGCGCAACTCTGGCTCCCGTAGGGAGCCTATTAGCGATGTGCGCGGCCAAAGGCGTCGCTGTGGTCAGCTTTCCACGATTGGCCAAACCATGGGCATATGAGGACTGTCAGATTGTCAACTTTGACGGTGTTATGTTTCGGACTGCGATGGCTCCTAGCTTCTACTGTGCTTTTTAAACACACCATCGAACTCGTCGTCCCACCCGATGGTAAGTAGCCAGAATAACAACTGGTGACGTCACGGCGAGGCAAATCCCAGTCGTGACGTCACGGAGGGAAACCATAAGAGGGCGCCACCGAAACATCTCGGCGCTAATACAGGAACTCTAGGTAAGACAGGCGAAGGTCGGCAATGGCGGCTGTAATTTGGCGCGTGTGTAAAGCGTCTATAGACCGGCACGCGGCCCTGACGTCACGCAGCTGCGGTGGCGCTGTCGACGGCACTGCGCAGGCGCAGACGCTTCACTTCACGCGAATTCGGTTTCTGCGCACGCGCAGTGCCCACACCTGGTGTGGGCAAACGCGGGCTTGTTTGTAAACAGCGTGTCGGTCTATGTCGTACCGCAGCGAAGGCTAGAAGCGCGAGCTCATAGCGTTGGCTGCTGCCCTTGGTGCACGAGAGCTTGTGCTGCCGAGATGTGCCCTAGAGCAAGGAGCTCGCGCTTGTAGCCTTCCCTGCGGTACAACACAAGGTGAGTATCATATTTTTTATCCATTTTTAGTGACCCACGAGTTTGATTATCTTTGGTGGTTGTGTCTAAACCATAGAAAACGGCACGCGACCACGGATAACAGAGTGAGCGCGACTCAAACCTGCCAGATTTCAAACGGCAGTTTTCGGGCGAAAAAAAAAAAAAAAAGAATTCCGCGTCGCAAATTTTGTTCTGGGTAGAGTGCCTCAATGTCCTTCTGTTTAGGGTGATGCCATCGTTTGTAGTACCCGATGCCGACAGCACGCGCTCACAGGGAAAATAGAAAGAAGTCGCAGGAAACAAAATGTCGCTGTAGCACAGTCAGCGCCACAAGCGCGCGCAGGGACACGCTCTTTCACGCGCTTCAGAACAAAAAATAAAAATAAGCATTCGAAACAAAATGGCCAGATGTCATCACCCTAAGCAAAGCGCGCATGAAGGCACGCTAGTTCTGGGTAGATGGGCTCTCATATGGCATGTACAAAAAACAAACAAAAAAATAGACCACATGCAAAAAGAAGCGCCATCTAGTGTATTCATGATCAATGATCAGATTTCCTCCATATTGGGGGGTTCCCGTACCGACGATTTCGCCCGAAAAACAATAGTCCCGGCAAAGTGTAAGTCGTAGAACTAAAATATGATCACCTGCTGCACGTCCAGTACGAACCCTTCACAGGACGTCTTCGAGAAATACCGTTCATTGACCTGGATGGCCCAGTTCACTGCTTGAGTGACGAGTCTTGCGACCTCGTTGCTGGGAATTCCTTTTCCTGAATTTGGCGGCCGTCTTTCTTTTCTTCTTTGATCCGAAACTAACCAGCAACCCATTGAGTGTACAAATAAACTTCCCTAATATCATGAAACCCGAGTTAAATGCAGATGCGCCTCGTCCACAACTGGGAGATGTGATAAACCCCCCAATATGTCGGCTCCTAATGGCATGATGATGATAGCTGGCAAGGATTTCGCATATGGCCTATACCCTGTCAGTGTCCCTTTAATATACGAGGGGCGTTCATAAAAGTTCGTATTATCGGCGCAAAAAATTGAAAAAAAAAAAAAAAAAAGAAAACAGGCATCAACATGAGCGCGCGTCCCTCTACTTTCCGACGCCGATAGGGAGTCGAAACAAAAATGGCACCGCCCGTCGCTGCCAAGCAGATTGAGTAATCCGTTTTTTTTTTTTCCATTTGAAGAGAAGAAATGCCAAGGATATTCTTTCCAATCTGGAAGCGTTGTTCGGGAACAACACCCCAGTTTTTGACACTTTGGTTGAATGGCGCAGACGCTTCCAGTGTGGCCAAATAAGAGGAAAGCATTTCAAGGACGGCGACCAAGGGATTGCTGAAGTGGAGCGATTCCTGAACCCTCAAAACCAGGAGTTCTATGACAATGGCCTCCGGCATGTGGTGCACCGCTAGAAAAAGTGGGCAACTTTTGGTGGCGAATATGTAGAGAAAGTCTCAACTCTTGCTCGAGTTTGATTGCTGAATCTCTATTCCTTCGTGACAATAATACGAACTTTATGAACGCCCCTCGTACAACGCTGTCAAAGCTACTGGCGCGAGCGCGCGGCTTCATCTCTGGTATCATTTACGCGAGAACGTGTGTCCATGATCAACTAGATCAAACCCCATGCTCGCACTAGCAAGCTCGCGCCAGCAAGGGCATGCCCACTCATGCAGGCATGCCCTTGTCAGGCTTACGCTACAACGTCACCGACCGCCAATAGAAAGACTTGTAAGCTTGCTTAAAACCGAGTTATATATATATATATATATATATATATATATATATATAAATATATAAATATATAGACCAACACGCGTCCCTGACGTCACGCAGCTGCGGTGGCGCTGTTGACGGCACTGAGCATGCGCGGACGCTTCACTTCACACGAATTCAGTTTCTGCGCACGCGCAGTGCCCACACCTGGTGTGGGCAAACGTGGGTTTGTTTGTAAACAGCGTGCCGGTCTATATATATATATATATATATATATATATATATAACGGGCATGGTGGCGGGAGGCCGAAGGCGTGGGTATAACTGGTAAGAAAAAACCTTTGGTGAAAACAGCAACAACGGACGATTCAACGTTTCGGCCGGAGTCCGGCCGAAACGTCGAAGATTAAATCGTCCGTTGTTGCTGTTTTCACCAAAGGTTTTTTCTTACCAGTTATATATATATATATATATATATATATATATATATATATATATATATATATATATATCTGTTAAGACGTTTCAAGGCACACGGTCGCAAGCAGTCGCAAGTGTGTGAACCATCATTTACTGTCGTACACTAATACCGTTACCGTTACGATAATGACTCTACCAGGCCGGGAACGCACTGCGAAGGAAACGATTTATCCAAACTTGATCTCCATACCACGCTGTCAGAAAAGACAAGCCAATAGTGGTGGCTATACCAAATGCTTCACATGAGATGAATACTGTACACTCCGCGAGAATACGAAGGCTCGAGAGGCAAGAGATTTGCGCTCCGTACGCGTGTCGAGTGAGGGCGCAGGAGCACCCAGACGTCAATGTATTTCCTGGCTTCCATAAACCATTCAGAGTCACCTTCCGCGTGCTGCTATCTTGGTCTACTGGGTTGTAGAACGCATATGCGCAGTAGCTCTTGAACTTCTGAGGTCAATCAGATGCCGCGTATGCGCTCACAGCTTAGTGACTCGACATTTTTCGCCCGGGGTGATAAGCGCTAGAAGGTGCCGAAAAATGCCGTGCGCCGGCGTTCCCGGAATCCTCGGAAGCGCGCGCTGCGAGAGCGAGAGCGAACATCAATTATGCGTCAAACTCGGGAAATATAAAACAGAGACCTTTGAAATGATTGAAATGAATGAAAACGTGCTTTAACGTTTTGTCCGTATTGGTAGGCAACAGCATAAAATTAAGAAAAGTCAGATATTCAAAAAAGCATGCTCTGCATTTGGTCGAGGAGGGATCTCGTGATTTGACGTTAGCAAATCGAAACCGAAACAGTAACCAAAAGGTATCCAGATGCTTTGAGTGGCTCTACGCCCCTAGGATAGCTTCGACTTTGCAAAAGGTCTATTGCAAACATCGCCCCTTTTTTTTATATAGTTATAAAGCTTTGATTATTGTTGGTCCAATCCTTGCGCCCGGTGCTGCCTGAAACCCCGTGACAAGCCCGGGCGCTAACCCTGGACGGAAGCCGAATCGAACGCATAAGACACGTCTCTCGAGGCTCGTTGGCCGCGCGTGTGTTTGCGCAGTGCTTCGGGACGGCTGTTTGCCCACGTAGTCCCCGCCAGAGACCGGGAAGGAACACTCGTCGTCCCGTCCTCTGTGGGGGCTATCGGGCCGCCATCTTGGCCACGCCGTTCACACATCCGGGCAGGAAGCTAGCGTAGTGACGATGACGATTCGACCGGCAGCGAGGGAAGAGAAGTCAAACCGGACAGCGTCGACGAGAGTGGGGACCAACGCTTAGCGATTGTGTGGACGGCAACAGCACTGGCACCGGAGACAACGCGGTGCGTATGACAGCCCTGCACGCTCACGCAGAACCCCCCCCCCCCCCCCCCAAAAAAAAAAAAAAAAAAAAAAAAGAAAAAAGTTAATAAAAGCAACGGTTTTTCGACTTTCCGTATTTCCACACTCTTGGTTTGAAAGAGGCAGCGATGGAAACTTTGCGGCGTCTGAAGCGGTTCTCTAAGTGTATGTGTGTGTGTGGCTGTGTGCGCGTGTGCGTGCGTGCATATACAGGGTGTTTTTTTTTTTATTCTTGCAGATTTGTGTAAAAAGAAGCCATGAAAGCTACACTTAAGCGGTTTGTGCAAGTGAGTTATACGCCCAGGGGGACATTATGGGGGTGGCTAATCTTTGCGATAAGTCGGCTAATTAATTAAAATTTGTGAATTAACTTTTAATTAGTGAAAATAGCCATATGGTTCCAATCAAAAATTAGCTGAGCGTCGCCCAAAACCCCTAAATTAGTAATTTTTAGAAAGGCTTTGAGCGCGTGAGAAGCGCAGTAGTGCGCTGAAGTTACCACTCGTGGAGTGTTCAATCCCCACCCCTGCCCGTTTCGATCTGGATGAGCATCGTGCCGGCGTGCGGTCGTGTATCACCACTGCGTGATTGACGTTAAAGGCCCCAGGCTAGTGGTTGTACTGCACTGGCTAAACTGCTCATCTACAGCTGGGAGACTCGTCGCCCGTTGAGGCAGACCAAGTTCTACACTGTATAAACATACACACAACCCAATTTTTTTTTTTTTTTTTAACCACTCGTAGAGCAGGTACAAGGCTGGGGCTAGATTTGTGCACTACTACGCTTCTCACGCGCTCAAAGTCTTTCTGAAAATGACTGATTTAGTTGTTTTTGATAACGCTCAGCAAGTTTCTAATTGGAACCATATGTCTATTTTGACTAATTAGAAAGTTAATTAGTGAATTTTAATTAATTAGCCAACTTATCGGAAAGATTAGCCACCCGCATAATGTCCCCCTGGGCGTATAACTCACTCGCACAAACCGCATAAATGTAGCTTTCATGGCTTAAAAAAAAAAAAAAAAATCTGCAAGAATAAAAAAAAAAAAAGAAAAACCGGTATATAATAGCGTTTTTGTTTTTCAGATTTGTTTAAAAAAAGCCGCGAAAGCTACACTTATGCGGTTTGAGCAGGTGGGTTATACAGCCAGGCGGACATTATGTCGGTGGCTAATCTTTGCGATAAGTCGGCTAATTATTTATGAGTTGTTAATTAACTTTTTAACAAGTGAAAATAGACATGGTTCCAATTAAAAACTTGTAGAGCATCATTGAAAACCACTAAATCAACTATTCTTAGAAGGATATAACGCCGGGGCAGCATTTTACGGCATTCTGTAAAAACGCTACATTTGGACGCGTTTCTAGATTTCAGTTTCTTATCAGAGCGCATCTACGCGCCCGCGGTCCTGATCCCAGTGGCTGAGACGCGCAACACACGTGCGCCGTACTTCCCTCCGTTCTACAGCAGAACACTGTAGTTCTACGAGGGAAGCGAGGGGGTGGCTTCGCCTCCATTGCCATTGAACCCGCACACGATGATCACGAGATCGCAGCTTTGAAATGTTCTTCTGCAGAACGAGCGCTCGCGCTAGAAGAGTTCGTCTCAAAGTCAGAAGCGCGGGCTAGCTCACGCTTCCAGCTATGGCGCACGTGACTTCGAAGCGCGACAACGTTTGCTCCTCTCTGTGGAAGAAATCTCCGTCGTGTGAATACACCACAAGGGCGGTGAGCTTTTGTCCGGGACTGTGAAAAATCCGGCGAGCTTTTCTACGGTGAGCTTCGGTCCGGGATTCAAACCTGTCGGCGACACTGGACATACGATTTCTCCCAAAAAAACACGCGACCCCGCGAGGCACCATCACCAGCAGCGCATGATGACGACGATGATGACTGAGTGGCGTCGGCCCGTCATTCTTCTCGTGAATCCCAGGAATGACACGAGGGCCTTTGTTCGTACTGTAACTGGCGGACTGCAAGTCCCGTACTCGTCGAGTTCTTTCACGAGCTGTGGCGCTTCGTTCTGCCCTGAGGGTTCGGTGGGGACGCGAACAAAGAGCGTCGCGCGATCGCGGCAGGTGTCGGCGACGGATCTTCCAGCGTATGCGCCGTTCGCACCGCCATGCACCCCCGGTCTTTAAAGGGTGACTGTTTCCGACAGCTCGCGCACCTAGAGTTGGTCCGGACAATGGCGGCAGCCAAGGACACGGGCAAAGAACCGTCCGTGTTCTACCTGCGGGAATGCCTCGGGCACGATTGAATTCGGGGCTCGTGCAAACACCTGCCCATGGTACAATGTCATTAATCGCTGCGGGGTTTGATGGGTCGATCGTTACGCTGCGCTCTTTCTGTTTTCGCGCTTTTAACCCTGTGAAGCAACCCCCCGTTTCACGATTTACAAAGACGGGTGGCCCTCCGGGTATACATACGGAACGAAATGAAAGATGACATTTCCATTTCGTTCAAATGTCATACTACGGAGCACGAAATTTGATCTCGCTTTGCGACTCACCCGCTGAATGGACAATTCCATGCGCTAAGAATGACAAAACCCCCCAAAAGTAACAGACAGCTTGTACGCTCCTTGGCGACGAAAAGCATTGACACTTTTTTTTTCTTGTTTTCTTCGACCTTACGGTGAAGACGGACGTTGACGTGAAGGCATCATTTAAACTCGTATGGTCAAGTCTTTGCGGCGTTGGTGCCACTTGCACGGACACCATTAATGTACAGTAGCTTACAAAAAAAAAAAAAACAAAAAAAAAAAAACAGTAGATGTGTTGTTGGGGTGACACTGAATATATGTTTACGATCGGTCAAGTATTAGCGGCGGCACTCGAGGGGGCAGAGCTATAGGTATAGTCCCATCCAAGAGCCCTGAGTGACATGATAATAAGTTTCCTTTAGCACCACATCCCCTTATCATTAAAACCAGAATTGAAAACTGCAAGTTTCACCAAGCTGGCATCACCATCCATCTCGTCGCCACATATCTTTATTTGATCAATTATTTGCTCAAGCAAAATTCTTTTAAAAAAATATTTGGATCCGTAGCACTGTAGCAGCAACGAATCCCTCGGAAAGCAGGTCTCCAACCCTACTTCAAACAGCGGCCATAACTGTAAGTATATAGTGCTCGATGTCCAGTACCCGTCGTGCATCAATAGCCTTGACGAACGAACGAACGAACGAGAGAACGAGCACACAAAACACCGAGAAACGAACTCCCTGCCCGCAAACACGGGCGACGCGCGCTGGGAATCTGCGAGAATGAGCAGCTGCATATATCAGAGACAGCATAAATGCGCGGGCGATCAATCACTCGGCTCCTCCGCAGGGATAGAGGTTCGTTCAAAGTTCAAACTCAAGGTTTATAGCCTTGGATCTTGGCCCTTTCCCCCTCCCTCTCTCCCCCTCCCTCTCTCTTCGTGCACCTCTGTACACGGTGATACTTCGTCAAACATTTTTTCTTACCTTTTGTTAGAGGATAATTACACCATGGAATCGTTGAAGGCGCGGTAGTATAAAGCGTTATCGATCCCTTCCGTGCTTCAACTCCAAGGCGAAGCAGCGCAGACTCGGACGGTGTCGACATGCGAGCAAAAGAAGGGTTCGCACGTCGATATTCGTTTGCTCAGCTGGTCTCACTTCAGCGATGTCGCTTCCTGAACTTCAACGACCAGGCTGTCGCGCGTGTCGACGCGATGAGCCCGGGAGACAAAGTTGGAGCCACTTCGCCGTCTGTCTGCCTGAAAGTAACATACCACGACGATCGAAAATCGATATCGCAAATCAATATTTCTAATAACGCCGTCCAAGTTCACGTTTCACGTCAGCGCACAGTATAACTGCTGCTGAGAACAGCTCGAAAACGAATGGACGGTACCACAGTATTTCATCTTGTTTTGTTTGTATTTCCAACGCTGAAAGCGCGCGTGATTGCGCTCTGTGCACATTAGGCACATGACACTATCGCACCAAAAAAAGTAGTGTGGAAACAATTTAAAAACAAAAAAAAGCGCGAAAAAGACGGGACAAAGGCGGAGAAACAGAAACACACACACGCAGGACAGGTGCTATTAGCAATCCATTATTTTATAGTATGGAAACGCCGAGCGAAGAAGGGTAAAATCGCCGATCACATCTGCAGCGGACAGAAGAACGTATTGGACTTCGTGTGTTGCACGTCGCTTGTTTATGAGAATTTATAGCGCAGTACACGGGGACAAATTTGGCGGCAATCAAAAATGTTTTAGTAGGAAACTTTTGAAAGCCGCAATATTCCCAGCATGTACATCACAAAGGCAGCGAAAGCTGCAGGTCCTCGAAAGTTTTCGAAAGAATGCATGGCTAAAATTAAAAAAAAAAAAAAATACTTTAGAAGAAATAAACATCTCGCATTTGTTTGTTGCAATCCGGCAGTATCTTCAATCCGTCGAGAAACTGAGGGAGAGGAGGAGACAAGACCACGTGGGGACGTTATAGAACACCGAGCTTTGGTTCGAATGAATAGTAGTGGGTACACAAGGCGAGCTGCCTTTGTCTCCACTGCCATAGCCTCCTCTGTACTCCCAAAGCCTGGCAGTTCAACGACGGAGCCATAGAATGCCCCGTCGCAGATTTGGAGCGCGAGGATCTGGTAGCACAGAGCATCAAAGAGCCATTTCTCGAACAATCTCAACGTCAGCTCACAGCCTTTGCGGCGGCGAGGACCCGAAACACACTTGGTCGCTCGGGAAAAGTGTGATTCGGCGTCTCGCCGCAGCGGGGCGCCAGTCACGTGGCTCTCCTCCCATCCGTTGTCTGCCGCTCCACCTTTCCCATTTCGGAGACCGCTTCTCGTGGCGATCTGCCAGGCTTTCTCAGTATAAAGGAGGCTATGGCACAGGTCAAAGCGAAGCGCTCGTGCCCAGACCGTGCTAGGCGAGGTTCAATTTCGTTGTAATACGTTGTTAGTAAACACCGCACTAATAATTCCGACCAGAGCTCGGCGTTCCGACGCCCCCGCGGCGCACTCTCGTCTCCTCCCCTCCCTCAGGTTCTCGGCTTCTGGGCGCCGTTTAGAGACTGAACTGTCGACTGAGTATAGTGAACGAAAGTTTCGTACTTTGTTCAATCTTGCCGAAGTATATAAAGAAACAAATACTCGTCTCCAAAGCGAAGACAGTGCAATCCCTGTGTCTGTTAAGCCGCGGTAATCCTGATAATACATACTAAAAAAACAATAAAAAAAAAAAAGCCTGAATACATTTGTTTGTGGCGTGTTTCTGCCTCGCATAAATCTCCTGCCAAGTCGGCTATGTGGAAACTGTCCACAGACATGTTCGGAGCGTATACGTTTATGTATGAAACAAACACGCTTGGAACATATGCTTGAGGCGTGTCCGCGGATAGTTCAGTCATATAATGTCTGCAGCCAATTAACACATTGTCTTTTGTGTACGACGTATGGGCAGTGTGACTGCGGCCGATTCAGATGGTGCGATTTTGCTCGCGATGACGAGCTGCTAGTGCAGCTTCCACCGAGGTTTTTTTCGCCTCCTCACCAGCGACGTTGCAACTGTCAAATCAGATAAGCAAATTCGCACCAATATAAATCGCGCTTTACGCCAAGTATACAAAATTATTCTTGCCCCCCTTTTTTTAGAAATGAAGTTTGTACGGCGCAAGTAGTGTCTTTGTGACAACACCTATGTTTTAGTGCCTCAATGTCTTTGTGGCGACGCATATAGGGTGTCGTCATAAAGACAATGAGAACCGATGGCAGCAACGTTGTTTTCTGGGGTTTGTTCATAGAAAAGCTCGTGGCATGCCATAATAACTGCCTAAATCAACAGTTTTTTTTTTTTTTTTTTTAAGAAGTCACGTTAGGGTATGCTTTTACATTTTGTGTATATTGAAAAGATTTTGCACCACTCTCGTTTGTTTTCGTAATTCACCAAAACCTGATATAAAAAAACAAAAACAGCTTTGGTTGCTTATATTACAAACTTAAATTCGGCAGAAATATAAGTGTTTGAACGCACAGTCTTAGCAAACGTGAGAGTGGGTTTACAGACGGCGCCCCAAAATGACATTTCGAGAGACAGTTCGAATAATAAAAAAATATATAACAAAACGATCGAGAAAAAAAAAAAACTTTAAATCAGCCACGTTGTTGCCCCTCGTGCGTCCCGTTTCATTGGGAAACGTTAAACCCTCCAAAAATAAATTGGTCGTGCTCGGAGGCGGCGGGAAAGACATCGCGTCGGCCGTTCATTGGCTCCGACATTCGCCGCCACGGCGCTTTTTGGCTTTCAGCATCTCAGCCTCCGCTTCACCTTGCGGTGGACCGCAACGGAGGCTACGAGCCATTCCAGCCAATCCTGCGCCGAGTACGGATCACGTGACGCGCCTCACCGCGCGCCGCAGCCTTTATCCCCGTAGGTCGCGCGAGACTCACGCTGCATTTGATTGAGTCGCTGAAATAAAGGCCCCGATGCGCCTGGCGTTGACAGCAATGGCGACCGCCCCAATGTTGCTCGATGAACCTTTCAAAAGGGTCTATTATCAGCGGACATGCCTCTAAAAATGTCTGCAAAATGTTTTATAGCAGCTTAAACGCGGCTGGAATGGCTCGTAGCGTCTCGTGCGGTCCATCGCGAGGTGAAACGGAGTGTTCGACGCCGAGCCCGGAGCGCACGGCCTGGCAATTCCGCCGTCGCCGGTATATAGACCTTTTCACCCTCCACCGCATGGGCGCTGCCATCTTGGAGTCACGTGATGCGGCCGCCATTAGGTTGCTTCAACTCGTCGCTCCGCTTTCCCCTCCGCGCTACTCCGCGTCTTGGCGGATGCGTTGAATCCGTGTTTCTTGTCGTGTTTCACAGCGTTTCTTACCTCGCTCTGGAAAGTGTCGTCCGATACTTATATATATACCATGTAATTGCATTAGATAATTATGTTCACAATTTCTTCAGTTAATTTCGTAACACGTTTTGACTATTTTTACCGTCGATGTGCCGGCTACGTGTGATGAGGCTATATGAGGACAAGTATCAGCGTTGAGGCTCACGCACATTGAGCACATACATGACTAAGACAGCGGGAGGGTTCAAAGGTGAATAACTTATGAGAACTCAGGTTTGCTTACTAATAGTGGCGGAACATTCGAAATAGCAAGCACGATGTAAATATATATGTGATCGCGCATTTAGGATCTCAAGGAAGGTGACAAAATACTCACTGTAAATAACCACGAGTGTTTCCAGAAAGCATCGTGTTTTGTATTTATAACAGATCGAAAACAGGGACTTTTGATTATATAGGGGAACTCGTGGACAAGATAGTCAAGAAACGTTTAATTTGAAATTTTTTATCTGATGCTATAAATAATGGTACGTCAACATCAGGCAATTTGTTTGTTTATAACACCACACCTACATCTGTTTGACATTCTTAATCGTTTTTGCTCTATAAACATTCGCTCGGTCGGTTTATTTATAAATTCCAAGAAACTGTAGGCCGTACTTAATTAGTAACATTTCTACAATCTTTTAATTGTTAAATATTTTCTTAAGATAACCTGTTCAATTCAGTTAAGCCATTTCAGCACAAAGGGTTTGACTTCCCGCGTAAGAAACTGTCACAGGCAGCTTGATAGTGCCTGGGATCCACAATTTGTGATGCCGAAATGAATCTGTCTGCATGATAATCGCACGAGTGCAGCGTTGTCGACGGGGAATAGGGATTTACTTTTAGTAACTGGCCACGCCAAAATCGATGAAACGCGTCGGTTCGAGCCAGTAACGAGCTTTCTACACAGGTCCATGGTGTGATGACCGGAGCTCTACTTCAGCCAAACTTACCGGAGATCACTTCTTTTGCGGCCTTAATTTCATCTGGCGAATTTTACAGTAAACTTCGCCAGGGAGATTAATGTCACATTTCAATTGAGGGGCCTGTCAATTATCTCATACCTTAAGAACGTCGTAAGCGTATCTCCATATAATAAATAATCTATTTCATAGGGCCAATATTGTTAAATCTTGTCAATGAGTACTTTAGTTAAATAAATTTTCTAGTTGGCCTGGTTGTCTATTAAAATATTTCTCGAGAATCTAGTTTATTTAAATAAAACAGGCCAAGGAAACCACACTTTTTTTATCGTATCTACGTCGTTATAGGGGACTTCTTCAGACTACGAAGTTCACAAAAAGTTGGTCTATGAAACCCAAACAGTAAACTTGTCACTTTATCTGTTTTTCGTGATTCAGCACATTGTTAATCACGTTGTGGACCGGCTTCTTCACTAAGCGCTCACGCATTACAGTCTGTTACAATATAAAATGAGCAGTCGAATCTGACTCGAGCTCGAGCCCTTCCATACCACTCGGTGCACCGCAGCTAAAGCCCGGCGGCAGGCAAGAAGCGCGTGCTGGAGACGGAGCTTCTCCTGGCCTTTATTTATTATTTTTTTCTAGCCCCTATACACTTTTTCCACAAGCGCGCAGCCATCTTGAATATCGTCACTTCTGGTATGCGGTAAAACATCTTTTTGATCTCTCCCCGAAGCTAGAAGGTGTTTACGAAAAATGCGTGATTGTCACACATTCCTGATTTGCCTCAGCTATATTTTCTCCTATATTCCAGGTTCAAACGTTTTATTATTTTTTCGCCCCGCATACCAGATACGGAACCCACGTGACTGAGAAAGACAGGAAACAGAAAAGGTCTATAGGCCCGTAGCTCTCTAGTTTTGAGCAGCGCTCCAGGCGAGAAAAATGGAATATTTGGCTCGCGTTTCGAACATGCATTAATACGCTTCCCCACTAGAGTTTTTTCTACTCCGTTCCATTATAAGTGCCAGCGTAGCAGAGGCTACAAGAGCGAGCTGCGAGCTCAGTTCAGCGTCCCTGCCAAGCACGCGCGCTCGTGCAGTGCGAGCATCGTTCAGGAAGACGCGCTTTTGAAAGTAGCTTCGGCTTCGCTGTCACGTAAAGTGAAATATGCGTGCTCGCGGAAGCTATGAAAGAAAGCAAAGATGAAAGGAATGTTTATTGGGACGCTGCCGTCGTGAGCTGCATAATTCTGTTCTTTTTGTTTTCTTTTTTTAGACGTTTTGCTATCGCGCATCTTCAGATGCTTGCATTCGAACGTGGCACGTGCAAAATCGAACGTTACAGAGCCACCTGGATGGTTAAGCCATCATAACATGGTCGCGTCTTGCGGATGCGCTCGCGCCCCCTGCCCCAGAGCAATGGGTCTATTGTCCGCGGGTACGGCCGTGGGCGATGGTAATCCCCTCTTTGCATCAGACCAGTTGTTTCACCGTCGAACCTGGCCGAAATTGACGATTGGAAGTAATCAGACGCATCTGGTGACCGTGAAGGTGCTCGTAATTTAGGCTCGAAACAACCTCGTGGTTGTCCAAGTGACTCAGCACCATCGTGTCATTCGTTGTGTGCCACAGGAAAGAAATTTGTATCCCAAAAGTAAGCGAAAATGGCATGAAACAGCAGCACAATGGCGTGCGCGGTGAAACCAAAACCAACCAAATTGAAGCAACCTCATGGCGTCGAGTGCACCGGCGCCCTCTACCCGACGGTCAGCCAACTACTAGAATGAAAAGGTCTATACGTGAGGCTGCTCGTAAACAGAGCGTCCCATTAGCCGAGGAAACGACCGTGTGATCCGCGACAGGGACGCTCCGAAATTAGTTGGTCGTACGAAACGCTCGGATTAACGCTGTTTACGACGATCGCTAGCGTCTGGCGTTTGGAAGACAGTCCACAAAAAGGCCGCTCACGTACTGAGGGAAAAAAAAAACTCAAATTTGTTGCGTGGAGGTTTATAGACCCGGGGGAAGTTAAGTCCGCCTCGAAATGGCGTCTGGTGTCTCGCGCCATGTGCGCAATCATACTTCATTGACCGACCATGCTATTTTAAGCCTTCCCGCTGTCTAACTTTCACTAAAAGAAGTTCGATATTTTTGACTCTTCCGTCTGCTGATCTCCGATGCTGTATGCAAGTAAGTGCCCTATGTTTTGGCCCTTTTTTTTTCTTTTTTTCGCCGAGCGCGCTTGGCGAGACGTCGGCAAAGGGGGATTAGACCTCAGCCTGAGGCCCGAGGCCTTCGAACGCGCGACAACAAACCAGTGATGGCAAAATTGCTATGAGAAAGTAATTAAATTACATTACTAATTACTTTTCAGAAAACTGCAAAAGATGTAATTACGTTACATTACAAATTACCGCAGACTAAAAGTAATGACATTACATTACAATTACTCTCCAAGGGTAATGAAATTACTTTGACATTATTTTTCAATACTTTGAGGCAGTAATTTGTGTTCACTTTATTTGCATTATTTGTACCAAAACTCAGATCTTCCCGTTTACACCGCAGCAGCCTTATGCGCGCGCCTCGAAGTGAACCATATTGAACAGTCGTTTTGCTGGCACACACGACATACGTGTTAAACATGATGAATAGCTTCTTCTTTAGATGTGACTCAAAGACAGTCGACTGACCAGTTTCGCTGTCCATTCAACGGTAAAAATCATTAGTCAAAAAGAAAAAAGAGATATGTTTCTGTTTTTTTTTTTTTTTAAGTTATAGAAAGGAAGGGAAACGTGAAATGTTTCCCTTCCGCCTCAAACGGAATCTGATCCTATTCTCCCAAGAGCACCAGTTGACGTATTCCCAGTCATCCCTCTCAAGGAGTCCTGTTCCCAAACACCCGAAGAGCCCAAGGTATTGCGCGTTGTCACACAAGGAGGCTGGATATTTGCTAGGCAGATGCGTCGCCAGCTGAGGAA
This sequence comes from Ixodes persulcatus, assembly GCA_013358835.2. NCBI lineage: Eukaryota > Metazoa > Arthropoda > Arachnida > Ixodida > Ixodidae > Ixodes > Ixodes persulcatus. The sequence continues at coordinate 256,907 of JABSTQ010009407.1, forward strand.
AGGGACGGCGTAAGTTTCCTGACATTGTAGTACTTTCCCAACAAACGGGTGACGATATCTGCACCCGTAGGCTTATTCTCGAATAAACTTCCCAAGGAAAGGCAGCGAGGCATACGCGCAAGCGGCGTCTGCTTTGCTCGATTCCCGTCTTTTCCGACTATAAAAAGCACATTTACTGCCAAGGATACGCGCGAAACGTTCCGGGTCCATGACAAGGCATTTCGGATTAACTGTTCGTTCCGGTCGGTTGTTGTTCACAATGGTCGAAGCTTACGGTCTGACCTTGCTTGACGAAAGAGCAAGAAGGCTGGGGATTTGTTTGTCCTGCCCTCTCAGGTTTTAAGATATGTTGACCTCACTGGTGATGTGTCCATTGCCTTGTAGCTTATAAGCTGTTCATCCCTAAAGGCCCGTTCACACACTTGCGACCTCTTAAAGGGGCAGTGCGACGGTTTTAATGATGAAAGAATTGCCAGTTTGTATTTTTTATATTGTTTATACAAGCCCAAGTGACGAGAAACGCGTCACCTTTCCCCGACAAACTGCTATTCTGCTGCGTAATCGCGAGGCAAAGTACGAATTATTTGCCAATCTGCAGCCGCCTGTGACGCCTACGGGAACTAAAATGACGGCGTCTCTGAGGGTACGCGGAAGTCAACAAAACCTGTCCCCCTCCGCTGCTACACTCGCCGTCAGCCCCGTGGCGAACCGTCCTTTGTGTCCATCGCTCGCCGACCTTCGACGAGGCTAATCCTTTAAAAGCCGACAATCGCGGAGGAAGCGGCCGGGGTCTCTGAAGAGAAGGCCCAAGGGGAAACCACGTGAACCCCCAGAGTACGTCACTCGAAAGTCGGCGTGGAGAGTTGAGAAGCACTTCGGCCTTCGATGTTTCATTTTTTTTTTTTAGATAAGAACTAGAGCTCGCAACAAAATGCGGTTTTCTGTTTTTCGTTCCATAGGTGACCCAAATTAATTTCCGCAGTTAATTGGCCAAAGTCTGAAAATCGTTGCACTGCCCCTAAAGAGGGGCTATGCAACAATTTTTTTACTTTGCGCAAATACCGCTTAGAACGGATCCCTGACGTTAATGACCTATGAAACACGCCTTCGTTTTTCACCCGACGCATTAGAAGTCCCAGAAAAAAATTAAAAAACAACGAGCAGGGTTCACGCCCTCAACTCGCAGCCAGAACAAGCGGCCACGTGATCTGGAGCCGATTATATGCCGCCAATGTTGATCATAGCCACGCGCTGGGGTTGGCAAAGCACAGGACACGCGCTGAGTTCCAGACATTGTTATGGCTCGGCTATTGTCGTCGTTGCAGCGATTGGACACGGGCCACTACTCGAATGCTTCTCGAGCTATCAATTATCACGAGCCTAAATCGAGTGCCCACGCAATGCTCGGGTCCAATCTATGAACCGCATTCAAATATCGTCATACGGGTGTACTGCGATCCCCGCGTTACGTCATCGAATTTTGCAAGGGAGAGATTGAATGAAAATGATCGCTTTTGTCCTTGAAATTACACCGCAACAAAGGAGTTTCTTGGCCAGTGGCATTGCATGCGAGTATCCTTGAGTCCCACTAGTGCCAGTAAGCTCGTGTAAAGTGAAAAACATTCCAATTGAATATCGTTGCACAGCTCCTTTAAAGGGGCCCTGCAATCATATTTAAGCGTCTACCTTTTTTGCGGTTTCCACGTCTCTTGGGGTTCGGGCAAGCCAACGGGCACGGAGAGAGTGACTAAATATCAGTGCGTCATATTTAAACCGGACGACGCGGAAACCTCCTCCACCGACAAGGGCGACCCGCGGTACCGAAAGCGCGCGAAATGTGACGTTTTTGGTCCTGGGCTTACTACTGGTCAGAGCCGCTAAAAGCTTTTTTTTTTTAGTCGAGATACAAAATATAAGTGTCGCGAACCGTTTCAATTATGTATGAAAGTAGTTTTTGTTCAGTATTTTAGATCAGAAAAGAAACAAATGCAGTTTATAAAAGTACGAAACAAGAAATGACACGTCGACATACCTGCCACCAAGCGGCGGAAAAAGCGGCGCATATTAGAACGGGCTAGTGGGATGAGGCGCCTACGAACGACGAGCGTAGAAAGGTCTCGGAGCGTAGAAAGGCCATTTGGCGGTATGGCAGCGCGAAGTGGCTCCCGTTCTGTACTGATTTTTACCCCGTGTTTGCTGTCATTTGCGGCCAATGAAGTGTTATGCCGAAATAGTCTTTAATCGCGCAGCAAATGCAATGCGAGCCGCCCTGGCCGCCCGCTTCATACAGCCTATCCAACACACGCTTTAGTGGCGCCCTCTCGAGCCGTCGACACGGAGTGCGGCAGCCTTGAGCGCTCGATGAGCTCACCGTCTCTCCTCTAGTTCACGGCCACTGAAGCCAGGACCTACGACGTCATGAAGGAGGTTATTTTTTGCTTGTTTTTGTAATTCTAATTTGCCTATAACTTTCAAAATAAAGCGAATTTTGCGAAAAGAAAAGTTTCATTAAGTTACTACGTTCAGTGCGCTTAGGTTCGGTGCAAATTAAAAACCAGTAAAAAGTCATTGCAGGGCCCCTTTAAGGCCCGTTCACAGACTTGCGATCTCTAAAGGCCTGTTCACACATATGCAACCGAGTACGACCGAGAGAGACCAGACCGGGTTTTCAGCCTCTTACGACGTCTTAGGACCAGCTCCGCTGCGGCGCATCCAGTCCTAAGACGTCGCAAGAGGCTTACAAACCGGTCTGGTCTCTCTCGGTCTTACTCGGTTGCATATGTGTAAACGGCGCTTTAGAACCTCGTGCCTTGGAACCTCTTAAAATCTCTTACGACGAGAGGACACACTGCCGCCATCTATTGGGTAGCAGTGTCAACTTGGCGTTCCGGCATATTTTCTATTTCTCTCGCACATTATCCTTTCTTTCTTGGTTCGAAAAACGTTTGTCAACGTTATAACGAGCCTTTCTCATATGTATTACGCACACCTGACCTCGGAAATCCCGCCAAACCTTCGCTCTTGTGAAATGCAGTTCAAGGGTCACCGCATAGATGGCGCCAGCGTGCCAGTGTGTTCTCTCGTCCTCAGAAATTTTGAGAGGTTGCACCAGGTCTTGCCTTTCTCGGTCGTACTCAGTTGCAAGTGTGTGAACGGGCCTTACGTTGACAATGCGGTGGAAGCTACGTGCTCGCTGGAACAGTCACACATCTATCTTTCGCCACGTAACCACGCTCTCGTTCCTATTTACGCGCAGAGAAAGGGACGGGTCAGGTGATCAAAGGAAGGTGGTTGATTGGTTCTGGTGAACTCGTAGATTCCACCGCACTGTCAAATTAGGGATGAACAAAGTATAGTATCGTCGTTATAACGTGACGCCGTGAATCTGTCTTGCCTGGGGTTAGTTAGACTCTAGGGTTAGTGAGCCGTGGCCGTCCAGCAACGTCTTTACACACAAGCTTTTCTCCTTCGCCTTTGCAGCCCGCCTATGTGCGTCTGTTCTGTTTTTCGAACGAGGCTTCGCGCTCAGATGGCCGCCGTTTATTTGCTCTAATGTCTCTTTCACGGCAGTTCACCATGCCAATTTTTTTTCTCTTTTTCTTAAAGCTGGCAAACGAACTTTCTCATTTGGTGCAAAAGTAATTTCAAAAGTAATCAGTATTTTTTTCGAAATTACTGCCTAAAATTAGTTCATTACATTACTAAATTACTAGCATAAAAAGTAATGCATTACATGACTCATTACCACAAAAAGCAATTTAATTACTGTAATTTCATTACAGTAATGCCATTACTGCCATCTCCGCAACAACCCCCCCCCCCCCCTTTCCCTCAAACGATGTATGCTTTGCACCTGTCCGCAGACAGCTTTTGTGTGATCAACGCAACAGCTCCGCCATTCAAGCAAGAAACACGCATCAGACAGTCTTCAGACCGTCTTTTGTACTATGTATAAGCAGTGTGACCCCGGCCCTAGGGGCGAACAGAAACACTGACGAGTCTTCTTCAGCAGAAGACACGTCCGAGAGAAGCACCACGACCAACGGTTCCCGCTCCCCCGACGTCGGAACAGAGGAGGAAGGCGGATGGCGTTGCTACGCGACTAATGGCGGCTGCTTCGTTGCCGCACGCTCCTCTTGCCCTACGCCCGGACCACTGTTCGGAGTGCTCAGGGCCGCCCACGCTGCAATGACGACGCCCAAACACACACAAAATAATCACGCGACCGCCGCTAATGGGCAGACTCGCCTCGCGCTCTGTTCCGTTCACCCCTGAGCCGACGGTGCGTTGGAAGCTACGCGCTCGCCCGACCAATCGGCAGCCTCCTTTTCGTACCCTGACATCGCTCTACGAGCGTCAGTATGGACGGGAGCCAGGTCACGTGGCAAAAGGTAAAAGTCGGACTGGTCCAGCGGGCACGCACCTCGCACCGCACTGTCGGCTTGGGGGCTGGCTTTGGGTCTAGCAGCGCAGCGGCCGGGAGAAGCGACGCTCACGGAAGCCGGGGGGATTAGTCCGTAAATTACCGCGTGCAGTTTAAAAGGTTGACGGGTGCGCCCGGTTTCCATCGGCCTGTTTACCAACTTACCTGCGGGGTCAACGTATTCGTTGCTGTCCCGCCGTCAAAGGTTTTACGGAGGGTTATTGCGCTAGATGTGAGCGACGGGGGTGGTGTTGCACGTGCGGCGTGACAGGCCGTCGCCGAACGAAGACGGGAAGAAGGGGTTTTACTTGCGAAGTCAGATCGTCGCACGCGTGCGTGGCCACGCTAGCAAGACGCGTCGACCTCACGGACCACTCAGTCTGGAGATGCGCCAGAGAATGGAGTGACCATTTTTGACAAAATTGTTTTCCAGGAAGTTCTGTGTTTATTTTGATCGAATTAATAAAGTACGCAACTTCATTTCACTAAAAAAAACGAAAACGAGGGGAAAACAAAACGCAATTGACAACAGATCGAATTAATAAAGTACGCAACTTCATTTCACTAAAAAAACAAAAACGAGGAAAAAAAAACAAAAAAAAACGCAGTTGACAACAGTTGAGGGCCACGAACGCCAAACCACCTCCTCGTAATCGCACCTCAAGACAACACAGTGTTGTAGTCAACTTTCCGAGGGGGTTGGCGTCCTGGTCCGGATGGTGACGACCGATGATGGTGCTCGCCCGACGACAACAGCCCCCGGGAAGTTGATAAAAAAAAACTAAAAGTTGTTCGATCCCGCTAAACACATTGCGACGATGGTTGGCTTTACAGTGACCAGTGTGGCCACGTTTATTATGAAACAAAACAACTCAACAGTCATGAGTTAAAATCCCAAAATTAAACGAAACAAAACAACTCAACAGTCATGAGTTCAAGTTCCAAAATTAAAACCCCGTACTTTTGTCCCCAGTCTCCCAAAATCGAATCGAAGCCAATCCCCGAGAATACTCTCCGCACTCCTTTTGTAGGCTCGTAGGAGCCTCCTTTTCCATCAGGGACCGACCAATCCCTTCAAATTTCACCACTCCCACGTGGTACACTGTTGCCCAATGGTCGGCGAGCTGTCAACCTGGCGTTCCAACTGCCAAATCCGAATTCCTTGTAGAATCGTTCTCTGCATTTTCCGCAGACTGGCCGGCGCCAACAGCTAAATTATTACCTCGGGTAAACAGCGACAATTTGATACTAAGCGGCGAAACCCTCTATCTACAGGAACATTCGGTTAAAAACCACACGCAGCTCCAAGCGCGGGCTCTCTCCGCACCGAAACCCGAGACGTTTCTTAACGACCGCGGGGGAGGCTCTCCCACCTCGGCCGCGATGACCCCGCGGAAGCTCCCTCCAAAACGCCGAACCCGACATAGAAAGTTAAAAAAAAAGGAAAACAACGCCGACACAACTCCGGAAAAATCAACTTTTCTAACAAAAATCACCTTAAATAATAAGCAGGATTTCTCCGTACTTAACAGTTGTCTTGAGGTGCGATGTCGTCGGGTGAATTGTTTGTTCGACTCGATTTCGCGCATCACGCGTCTCTAAAATCGTTGTCTTCCATCGTTGCAACCTTTCGAAAGCAGAATGACTGGTCCAACGGGACAAAAAAGTAAAAAGACCGTTCAAATAAAAACAAAAACAAACAAAAAACGATATGCGATACAGGTTTTGTTTAGCTCAGTGGTTCTCAACCAGTCATGTATCGGACCCCCTCTAGATCGGTGGAAGTGATGGGGGAGCCATTTACCAGGGGAGGAGAATTTTGGGACGATTACAAGGACAGACAAGTCAATGAAGGAAACGAAATGCACGCAAACCATCTTTGACGCTCTGAAACGGATAATAATCAACCCTATACTCAATCTGTGCACATGCTTTGGTCTGTTTAGTCTTGTGGGAAGCTAGTATCAATAAAAGAAAAGTTGAATTGCTCGGCTCAACTTGAGGGCTTCGCGGACCCTAAGAAGGTCCTTTGGGACCCCGAAAGGTCCGCGGACCCCCGTTTGAGAGCTACTGGTTTAGTCTGTCACGAAACGTATATCGGCAAACTCTCCAATCAAGCAAAACCCGCAAAAAAAAAAAAAAAAACAATCTGTGGCAAAAAAATAAAAATAAAAAAGCACTTGAAGTTTGTCATCCAATTTGTTATAGAACACTCTAGAGACCCTCGGAGTCCGCCCAACAAAGCCGGGATGAGGACCCCGTCGCCTGCCATGGCAACCCGGGGCGCCGACCGTGCCGTTGCCGGGCGAAAAGCGAGACCGCAGCACGGAGAGGCCCTTCAACAAATGGGCGCCGCCCGTCACTTCGTGTAACAGTCGCCCACGCAGTCCAGAGTTGCGGCCCACTCGTTTCGCTCAGTGCGGCCAGGCAATCCACCTAGACACTGAAATCTTCTAACAGGGCAAAGGTCCATGCCACAAGGCCAGAATCGTGCTACAGTGGATTGAAGAGCACGACGAGGAATTCCAGTTGATGTCCCGGACAACGCATCTGAGGTGTGATGGGGCCTCAGCTCAATGCCCACAAACCACCTCGTAATCTACAGGAATTGTACGGCCTGTGCGTAGTACAGCTGCAATCTAACTCAAGGCATTTATTCCCAGATGGGCTCCGACTGTTCTGCGTTCAAAAAATAGATCAACGCGGTATTAGGTGGGTGGTCATAATGTTTGGGCTGCTTAGTGTAGCGCACCTCACCACGGCACTCGTGAAAACGACACCTCCAAAATCAGTGTTGTTTACAAAAATAACCAACGACATAACAATACAACGAGTAGATAAAGAAAATAGCTCCTTACAACTTTCAAACAGGAACGGTCATCTCGTAGTGCTCTGTCGATCTCGCTCGCAAGCAGCCTACACGTGAAAATAATTAGTTTCGTTTCGAACTACCAGTCCCGATTGTACGACGAAAGCGGCGTGCTGTCGACACTTGAACGTAATTAACGGATGGCTCAGCCGAGCTCGCAGAAACAAAACGACGTTAGCGACGATGCACAATTTTGAAACAATGGGAAATTATTTAAGAAGCGGTGGAGACTGTCTTTCCGGCCCCACAATAAAAGCGACGAGTACGCACTGCCACAGCGTATACTCAAATCACGGATGTGAAATTATTCTGGTTTATAAAGGCACGGAAATAAATAGAGTCACAAGATGGACACGCTTTAGCGAAGAATAAGGAATAAAACGGTGCTCCACGATGCAAGGTCACCGGATAATGAGGTTCAAAAACGCGTTGATCATAATGTAATCAGAACGTACAGGAGAAAGCGAAATGAGGTAAGTAAGTTTCTGGTACACTAACCTCCCGCTGTATAAACAACTGACGACTATATATACTATATATATATATATATATATATATATATATATATATATATATATATATATATATATATATATATATATTTTTTTTTTTTTGTGGAAGTGCCAAAAGAGTTGTATGCGTCAGTTTTCGTCCCGATTTCGTGTTCATTTTTCCCCGTTGTCTAAGCAATGGGTCGATGTTTCTTTTTTTTTTTCTTCTACCTACACTTTGCGGGCTTCTAGGTCCGATTTCCTCAGACCCTGTTCCTGGATGAATATGACACTTCAATACTTCGCTCTCGGCAAAAGAGTTTATTCACTCACTTATTTCCTGGGGTGTTTCGAGATCGGAGAACGGTCATCAGCGAGGCCGGGGAAGAGTCCGCCGCCGCTGCAGCTGCTCCTGGTCCAAGCGGTGGTCGTCCACACCGCTTCATGGGGACGTCGTCGTCCAGGGTCGCCATCCGGTCCGTTCGTCGAGTCCGCCACTCAACGTCTTGCCCGCACTTTCCCCGCGCCATCGTCAGTGTCCCGTCGATCCCGCGCCAGCGTCCTCGTCTCCTTGTCACCGCTGCACCATCCTTCGTGTCCCGCCGTTCGAGAGAGCCGCCGTCCGAGAGTCACCGTCCAAGAGAGAGCCCTCTTTGTCCTGCATCCCCTTATCAAGCCTTGGGTCCTTTGTTCCGAAAAGCCAGTCGCGTGACGTCAAGTGGACTATCCACGAACTCATCTCTGTTACGTCACGGCGCGGTGGTGGCGCGTCGGACGCACTTCCGGTCCGGGGCTGTGGGCGGAAGGGCCCATGTGAGACGTGTATTCCTGCGTTATTTTGAAAGGAACCAGACCAAAACCTGCCTTCTCGTTAAAATGTGTCGACTGGGGCTGTACCTAAAGAGTCCAGAAAGGTTTGAAGGTCAGTTTTCATGTGCTTGGTTCGTCCGAGAACGTGGATATGTGCCGTGAAAAGGGAAAACGAGACGCCGTCGGACCACGATTGCTTGGGCGGGAAGCACTTTGGGTTGAATTCACAGATACTTGTGGTCATCAGACTTATTTGTTTTGTTCTAACATGAACGCCGGAAAACCGTCAAGTTGTACGGACCACCTGCGGACTACGTTTAGTGCGTCCTCAAGTTCAAACGGCCGCCTGATCGTTCGAACTGTCGTCTGCTCTTTCAAACGTTTCTGCTTGTCGTCTGCTCTTTTAGAGGACACCGGCCCGTAGACCAAACATGGGCCCGGTACTTGCGATAAGAAGTAAGTGCAGGCCTCAAAAGACTTAAGGTTGAAGGTTGGTAAGCAGGCTCGACGTAAACAGTAGATACAAGGAGATGTTGATCATTGTTGCCAGTGGCCATCACCGACTTGTTATGCCTGATTCAATTGGTTCGATTCTGCTTGCGATTTTCAGTATCGACGTCGACCATCTCAGCTACGGTTCACGCTTTTGCAGCCCGAGCGACGTTGCTACTGAAAATTGCGAGCGAAATCTCATAATGTGAATCAGGCTTTAGCGTACATTCTGCGGCGTCCACGCGGAATGGATCGCCGCATGTCAGATTATTCACGCGAAGTTTTGCGGTGTAACGAGCCTCGTTAATTTCGCTGACGCCGCTCAAGTGGTCAGTCATCGCCAGAAAGACGTAGAATCAACAATTCGAACGCGAAAAGGGACAGGGGGACTCACACCGACGCCGACAACATCGCATTTCAATGGTTTGTTTATGGGCGACGGCGAGCTTCTTGCCCACAACCCCCATCGCGCATGCGCGGCGCCGGTGGCGTCCGCTAGGGGCGCTCCGGGCGCTCCGGTTTGTGGACTAGTGGAGAGCTTAAACCTAGATGAAGGACTAACACAATATTTAAGGAACATTACAAAGATAATAAGGTGATTATAACATGGGAAGGAAAGGCAACGGGGAAAATAGAGATAGGGACAGAGCTTAGGCAGGGGTTGCCCGTTATTGCCTTTGCTGTTTATGTTGTATTGAGAGGATTGGAGATAGACTAGAGAGAGTGGGCTTGGATTTGACCTTTCGTACAGTAAGCTAGGCCAAACATTCAGCAATCCTTACCGGGACTGATATATGCGGATGATATCGTACTAATGGCTAACAACAGGATAGATTTGCAGGAAATTAATGAGCATCTGTGGTAGGGAAGGAGAGGAATTAAGGTTTAGAATTCAGTAGTGAAAAAATCAGCAGTCATGACTTTTAACAATGATGATGTTGAGAGACTGAAGATACAGAATTTACAGTTGAGAGAGCTAGTAATACAAGTATCTAGGATTATGGATATGTGGTGGGCAGAATATCTCAGTGAGCATGAAAAGTATATAATAGGTAAGGGCAACAGAAATGCGGCTGTAATGAAAATAGAGCACTTGGAATTACAACACAGGTATGGTGGTGAGAGAGATATTTGGAAAGGGGTCATGGTGCTGGCTTGACTTTTTGGAAACGCAGTCTTATGCATGAAATCCGAAGTGCATGCAAGACTAGAAAATAAAACAGCGGGAGTAGTAGGCTGGCTTGGGGGCACATTGCAAAACACCAAACCATGGAGTACAAGGAGACATGGGATGGGCTTCATTTGAGGGCAGGGAAGCTGTGAGCAAGATAGAATTTGAGGATCGGTTTATTTTTTTTTTTGTGGAAGTGCCCAAAAGAGGTTGTATGCGTCAGTTTTCGTCCCGAGTTTCGTGTTTCATTTTCCCCGGTGTCTAAGCAATGGTCGATGTTTCTTTTTTTTTTCGTTCTACCTAACTTTTTTCGTGCTTCTAGTGTCCGATTTCCTCAGACCCTGTTCCTGGATTGAATATGAACACTTCAATACTTCGCTCTCGGCAAAAGAGTTTATTCACTCACTTATTTCCTGGGGTTTTCGAGATCGGAGAACGGTCATCAGCGAGGCCGGTGGAAGAGTCCGCCGCCGCTGCAGCTGCTCCTGGTCCAAGCGGTGGTCGTCCACACCGCTTCATGGGGACGTCGTCGTCCAGGGTCGCCATCCGGTCCGTTCGTCGAGTCCGCCACTCAACGTCTTGCCCGCACTTTCCCCGCGCCATCGTCAGTGTCCCGTCGATCCCGCGCCAGCGTCCTCGTCTCCTTGTCACCGCTGCACCATCCTTCGTGTCCCGCCGTTCGAGAGAGCCGCCGTCCGAGAGTCACCGTCCAAGAGAGAGCCCTCTTTGTCCTGCATCCCCTTATCAAGCCTTGGGTCCTTTGTTCCGAAAAGCCAGTCGCGTGACGTCAAGTGGACTATCCACGAACTCATCTCTGTTACGTCACGGCGCGGTGGTGGCGCGTCGGACGCACTTCCGGTCCGGGGCTGTGGGCGGAAGGGCCCATGTGAGACGTGTATTCCTGCGTTATTTTGAAAGGAACCAGACCAAAACCTGCCTTCTCGTTAAAATGTGTCGACTGGGGCTGTATCTAAAGAGTCCAGAAAGGTTTGAAGGTCAGTTTTCATGTGCTTGGTTCGTCCGAGAACGTGGATATGTGCCGTGAAAAGGGAAAACGAAACGCCGTCGGACCACGATTGCTTGGGCGGGAAGCACTTTGGGTTGAATTCACAGATACTTGTGGTCATCAGACTTATTTGTTTTGTTCTAACATGAACGCCGGAAAACCGTCAAGTTGTACGGACCACCTGCGGACTACGTTTAGTGCGTCCTCAAGTTCAAACGGCCGCCTGATCGTTCGAACTGTCGTCTGCTCTTTCAAACGTTTCTGCTTGTCGTCTGCTCTTTTAGAGGACACCGGCCCGTAGACCAAACATGGGCCCGGTACTTGCGATAAGAAGTAAGTGCAGGCCTCAAAAGACTTAAGGTTGAAGGTTGGTAAGCAGGCTCGACGTAAACAGTAGATACAAGGAGATGTTGATCATTGTTGCCAGTGGCCATCACCGACTTGTTATGCCTGATTCAATTGGTTCGATTCTGCTTGCGATTTTCAGTATCGACGTCGACCATCTCAGCTACGGTTCACGCTTTTGCAGCCCGAGCGACGTTGCTACTGAAAATTGCGAGCGAAATCTCATAATGTGAATCAGGCTTTAGCGTACATTCTGCGGCGTCCACGCGGAATGGATCGCCGCATGTCAGATTATTCACGCGAAGTTTTGCGGTGTAACGAGCCTCGTTAATTTCGCTGACGCCGCTCAAGTGGTCAGTCATCGCCAGAAAGACGTAGAATCAACAATTCGAACGCGAAAAGGGACAGGGGGACTCACACCGACGCCGACAACATCGCATTTCAATGGTTTGTTTATGGGCGACGGCGAGCTTCTTGCCCACACCCCCATCGCGCATGCGCGGCGCCGGTGGCGTCCGCTAGGGGCGCTCTGGGCGCTCCGGTTTGTTTGTAAACATGAGTTGGTGTAGCGCCGTACCGGACCTTGTGGTACGCGAAGCCACCGCCGCTCCCCCGAATCATGACGCATCTCGGAGATATGGCGCGTTAAGCTTTTGCTGGGATTTGGAGCCCGAAGAGTTGGCGCGGGGAGGGCAGCCAGATCTCCACAACTTTTAAAAAACGCCCGTACATTTCCGCAAAATACAAAAAAAAAAGCCGCAAAAAAAAAAAGAATCATTACATAAATAAACAATAAAAAATTACACCATCTTCCCGAGGGGAACCATGGGGTGATGCGGAGCATCGTGTTGGTTCCGAGGAAAGAGTCAGTTGCGTGCTGACGTCGAGAGATGGCGCCACCGACTGCCCTAGCGTTACCCCCTACGCGAGCCTTCGTCGCGGCTCGCGGCAGAGAAAGTTGGAACGCTCGCCGCTCGCCGTTTATTTTATTTTTTTCACACTTGAAGGAGAGGAGACAAGAGGAGGAGAGTTGCGCGTGCGCGCGCGGTGTGAGGAGAAGCCAACGCACGCGCAGTGCACGCAGCTGGTAGAGAGAGAGAGCGGAGAGAGTAACGCGCAGCCGTTGGAGAGAGGGAAGGAGGAGAGTTGCGCGTGCGTAGTTCGAGTGCCGACTACATCGCGGACGCGGGACATAGACCCGAGCAAGAGATGCTCCGCATCTAAAACAAAAAATCATTAGACTGAACAGAGAAGTCTCCGATGTAGCAGTGGGTACGTCATGCTCCGTGGCAAATCGCATGTTTGAGTTCCTTTTTTACGTATGCGAGAATGTTTTACCAGTATTGCGTTGTTCGGGATCGCAGGCGGTGACCGTCTCTCAGAGAAAGCGCACGGGAATTTACTGCAGTGTAAAAATATATTACGTACAAAATATATCATATATTGTCAAAAAAAAAAAAAAGGTTACCAAATGCGACAGTTGGCATTTGAAAATAAAAATATATGCCTCTATCGTGTTTTTTTTTTTTTCGAACCTATCTTTATTTGTACAATGCTCAACTTCGGATATTACAGAAACCAACTCCCCATGAAAACAAAGTAAAATGAATCAAATGATATTGCTTACAGAAGAGCGTGCGCACCAGCCGTATCGCGCCACAATTCTCAGAACTATAAAAGCTAAAAAAAGGAGAAACCAAAATCGTTTTAGGCTTGACCGTTGCGATAATTTCTTTAAGCACGAAGACAGTAAACGTTCGATCTGTCCTCATCGGCTGATATCCTCTGATATAATTGTGTTTGCTCTTTTTCACCCAAAATGTGCCTTTATGGCCCTTGGCCTACAACAACCGCAGTGTAAAAAAAAAAAAAAGAAAGTTCAAAAGAGAAGTGAGTAAAATCGAAGAGGTCCAGAATCACAGAAAGCGAAAGCCATAAAGCGAGAAACAAAGACGCATCGCGCAGAACGTCAACAATCGTCGAGACCTGCCGCGAATCGATGCCTGCTTTCCCGTCCCCCAGAAAGAGTTCTACCACTGCTTCGCGCACTGACAAACAAAACACACACAGACGAACAAAATACAATCCCAACCAATAAACAAACATACGTGATTCTCTCACGCACACGCACATACACACAAAATACCATCCCAACTAATAGACAAACACGTGGTACACACACACACATAATACAAACCAAACAAAACATACGTGATTCACAGCCACACGCAAAAATACAAACCCAACCAACAGACAAACGCACGGGATATATATATATATATATATATATATATATATATATATATATATATATATACACACACACAAACACACACACACACGCATACAGACACACACACACACACACACACACACACACACACACACGAACACACACACAAGTAAAAATAAAGAACCCCTCCCAATTCTGCACCCGATTTTCTCGACCCGAGGAGAAAAGGCGAGCCCGGGGAAACCTCGGGGTCTAAGGTGATTCCCTCGGGGTTCGAGCGGCGGGCCTTTAACGCTCGACCCAGTTTCCGGTCCTGGATGGAAACCGTTGACCTAGATTCGGCTGGCCCCGACCCGACGCCGGGAGGGTGCGGAGAAGGCGGCGATCGGCGGAGAGAGGCAGAGGGACCCGCGACGACCAAGTCGGAAGCCCAAGCATTACCGAACAAATATACTCGCATCGCCGCCAGGGCGTCTTGCAGCGTCTTACAACTAGGGCGACGCTAGCACTCGGTGACGCCGAGACGGACGCGTCTGCCGACTCTCGTCAATCTTCGGCGTATTTGACGCTTGGGGCAGATCAGAGATCCACAAACCATGACGTCACGCGCACGCCTAGCCTTCTAGGTTGTATGCGAAGCGCAAGTTCGTCTGCTTCTTTTGTGGTGACGCCAGAACGTCAGAGCTCGGAGTTCTGACGTCACCACAACCCCTGCAAAAGAAGCAGACGAATTTGCGCTCCGCATTGGTATTAGAAAGATGCGCCCGGGTGGCGGTGTCATCGATCGGACCGAGGGCGCTGATTAGGACAGTCGACGACACAGCTGAGCACAAAAGGAAGCTATACGCCTCGCAGACGAGAGGAAAATTACGTCTGAAAGGCCATCGGCGCGCGAAATAATCCGCCTCATCCGGGGAAACACAATCGCCCGCTTCCGTTCCGATGATCACGTCTTCTTTGCCACGTCGGGACGGTGGTTACGCGGTTCGTTAGATTCTGTTCCGCTTCGGCGTTTCATTTCTATAGAGTGAGGTGTGAGGAGAAAGGTGGCAGAAAGACCAAAGGCCACAAACGCTCTATTGGCGACTCGTGCGAAATCGACGGCACCTAGTGGCTAGAAGGGAAAAGCTGTCACGGCAGGTTTGCTCGCCAGCCTTGACGAAGTAATCATATTTTCACAGCGCCCGACGGTTTAGAAACAAAGCCATAAGAGTAGGTTAAAACAAAAAAACATCGCCAATACGTTTTCGATGTTTGCCCATGAACGCAGCTGTCGAGAAGATGACTTTCTAAAGGAGTTGCGCGATGGTTTTCCGTATGTTATGCATAGTTCTACGTGCGTGCCGTCTCACGTCCCGGTATTGGTGCACATTGCGTCCGTATCACCGTGTTGCAACCTCTCTGCGGCCTACATTCCGGGATGTGCGCGAGTGATAGGCAAAACTCGAGACAAGGAAAGCGAACGGGGGTATAACAACGATGTCTCTGAGCGTGCGTCCCCTCTCTTGCGCGACTCCTCCTTGGATTCCATTGCCTCGGGTTTTAATTGGGATTGTAAATCGGGCATTCCAATATTAAATACAACAGCTGAACTCAGCGAAGCTACGCCACTGTTGTGGGCACTGCGCGTGAGCAGACGCTTCATCTCGCGCGGATCTTCTCAGACGCAATGACCAAACCTGGCGTGGGCAGAGCGGGCTTGTTGGTTGAACGGGGTGTTCGTGTATGGCACGTGATGGCGTGTGGCAATAGACAGATATGTAGGAGCAAGCACACCTGCCAACCAATCAGCGTATGCTGAGTTGACTCGATAAAAGATATATAGGGAAGGTGAAGTCCCACACCAACCAGGCGACACCTCGCTAAGCTGTCTTTGCTAGAGTTCCTGTATAGGCTCCCTACGGGAGCCAGAGTTGCGCGTTCATGCATGGCATGTGGATTCAGCTCCTCACATGACTGAATTCGGCGAATAGCAGCGCCGCGCGTTCGAGGCGCGCGGCGCGCTCAAAAGCCGGGGAACATACGCCGGGGCGCGTGCAACGTCTACTTTGCTGCACGACACTTGATACGGCTCCTCACGTGATCGGATCTCGGCGAATAGCGGCGAGGGCGGCACGTGGCACGTGGAATCAAACGCGCAACTCTGGCTCTAGTCTTTGCCAATGCGCTCGCTCAACCATGGTGACGCTTACGTATTGCACAAGGAGCGCGCGCGACTTTGGGGTCGCTTGGCAGCGGGTTCTGGTCAGCAGCAGGATGCTGCGAGAACTTGGAGAAGCCGGGAGTAGACGTGGCAACTCACTTATAAACGATTAAACGAAAAAAAGAAACAGTCGCATGGTTTAGACATTTTGTCAAATATCTAATGAAGGTGCGACAGTAATTAATGAGGTTTTCAACAAGAAGCACTTTCCATAGGAATTTAGCGTAATGACAGATGTCTCGTGACACTGACGTGATGTAACACCGTGACGTCACGTGACATTGACGTTATGTGACACTTGACTTCTTGCGGCAGGGGCCATGACGCCGAACCAAAGGGCTTAGCCGCGTTGCTGGCATCCTCGCTTATGGCCTTGCTACTTCGCAACCAACACGAGCAGTAAGGTCCGCGCATGGTTCCCATATAAAGCTGCCGTTTTCAAGAACAGAAAGAAACAGCCGTACTTCGGGACCACGCAAGGCGCGCGCATGTTCCACCCGAGACGAGGCGGAACCGGGCGGCCCCTCCCCGTTGCTGCGGCCAGCCGAGAGGACCCCCACGCGACCCCCGTCGCCAGCGGCCCACCTCCGCGGCGAGAGCGACCCAGTTTCGGCGCGCCCAAAGGAGGGAGCACTGCTTGCCCGAGGAGCGCTCGCCGACGCGGGCCGGCGAGGTCCCGTTCCCGCGTCGGCCTGCCAAGCCGCCGCCATCTCTCTCTCCCGCTGCCCTTCCTCCACGCTCGCTTCACGCCATTCACGCCCGGCTGAATCCACTGAATCTCCACTGAATACGGCAGTTTCTCCTCCCCGCACTTTCTCCGTCCACGGCCACCGTCAATCTCGAAGGCCGCGATGTCTCGTCACGAAGGTGTGTATGCCGGATGCACATCGCTTTCACGCCCCTCTAGCAAAGATACTGGCCCGCTTAATTTAGCGGGAAAAGGACACCTTGGAGGGGCCCACCTTGATACCGTCGTGTCACGCTGTGACGCCACGTGACACTGACGTCACGTGACACTGAAGTCAGGTTTCACTATGACGTCAAGTGAGACTTTGCTTCACGTGGCGGGGGCTATGACGTCAAACCAACAGCTTCACTCCGTTGTTGACGCTCCTTCCCATGGCCTCTCTACTGTGCGACCTAGAGTTCCTGTATAGGCTCGGGAGCCAGACTTGCGCGTTCATGCATGGCATGTGGATTCAGCTCCTCACGTGACTGAATTCGGCGAATAGCAGCGCCGCGCGCTCGAGGCGCGCGGCGCGCTCAAAAGCCGGGGAACGTACGCCGGGGCGCGTGCAACGTCTACTTTGCTGCACGACACTTGATACGGCTCCGCACGTGATCGGATCTCGGCGAATCGCGGCGAGGGCGGCACGCGGCACGTGGAATCAAACGCGCAACTCTGGCTCCCGTAGGGAGCCTATACAGGAACTCTAGTGCGACCGACATCCAACACGAGCAACCGAGGTCTGCGCAGGGTTTCCATATAAATCTATCTATGCGAAAAGCTGACGCCGAGAACAGGTAGATTCATATATGTGCCGTCGGTGAACGACGGTCGACAGAGAGCGCACCACAATTGCGTTGCTCGTATGTTCAGTCAGCCTCGATGCTCGTATCGACCCACTCATTGTTTACAAACAAGCCCGCGTTTGCCCACCAGGCGAGGGCACTGCGCGCGCGCAGAAACCAGATTCGGCCTAGGCGAATCACATGCGCATGCCCAGTGCCGACAGCAGCTCCACCGCAGCGACGTGACGTCAGAGAGTTGAGTTGGTCTATACGCCTCCACGGGTGACTTGTCTCTTAGCTGTAGATGAGAAATTAGCCAGTGCAGCACGACCGGTAACCTGGGGTTTTTAATGTGCACCAAGCAGTAGTGATTACACGAACGCGGGCTGGTACGAAACTCACAGATCGAAACGGACGGGGGGTGGGGTCGAAGAGACGCGATAGCCCACTCGGCCACCGATCCCCCTACAGAAAGCGCACGGCCACGCCGCTCTCCCGAAGGACGGTGGCGTGCGAGCGGCGGTCGCCCGAGAGCCGACTTCCGTGCGCGCTGCTGCCTCCTTCTGCGAAGGGAAGCGGGCGCTGCGTGACGCCGCTTATCCTGCGGCAGGCTCGATAAGTCGTGCGTCGCACGCCATTCGGCCCGCCTCGCTCCCGACCGCTTTTCCAGTCCGTCGCCTCTCGTCCGGTGGCAGGAGATAACGCAGCCCAGGAAGGGGCACGGTCGATCTGCCTTCGTGCAGGGACGCCCTCCTTCTGCAGGACCGCCACGTCCGCAACCCTCCCGAATGCTGTTTGACCATTTTGCGAGGCTCCCATCCGAATCCCGTGGTCCCACTGCTCTTCATACATCGCACAAGAGACAGTCTGCACACACTACCTGAGGGGTGTTTCTTCCTTGTCACACCGGTCCCACAAAAAACAATCCTACAAAGAAAAACTGTCTGCAGACATGTTTAAAGCATGTAGGAAGCAAACATGCTACGAGCATACTTGAGTCGCGTCAGCAGGGAATTCTGTCGTCCTGTATGCGGCGAACACCATGTCTTTCGTGCGACGTTGTCACGAACAGCCGAGTTCTTTAAGTTCCGTGTTTGGATTTCGACGGACTGGTTTCCGTTGTGATCTTGGTGTCTGTGACGATACGAAGGTTAACTCGCCAGAAGGTACTTTGTTGCTGGGCGTCTAGGGTTACGGCATGGCATATACTTTCGCATTGTTCTTTCGTCGTCATCGATCCCGAGAGGTGCATTCGGTCGTAAGCGGTCGCCGCAAGTGTGCGAGGTGCAGCATTTAAGGACCGTTCACATACTTGCGACTTCTAAGAACCGCGTGCATTGAAAACCCTTAAAATCTCTTACGACAAGAGAACACACTGGCGCCACCTATCGGGGGGGGAGCCGTGGAACAGTGGTCCCATATATTTTATATTTTGTCGCACATCATTCTTTCCTTGGCTCGAAAACATTTTGTCCATGTTATAAACCAGTG
This sequence comes from Ixodes persulcatus, assembly GCA_013358835.2. Lineage (NCBI taxonomy): Eukaryota > Metazoa > Arthropoda > Arachnida > Ixodida > Ixodidae > Ixodes > Ixodes persulcatus. The sequence continues at coordinate 275,953 of JABSTQ010009407.1, forward strand.
GTTCTCAACCGTCGATGTTTCGCGGACCCCTTGTGGATCGGCAGAGATGATGCATGGAGGACCGCGTTCGTGGTGAGAGGAGGGGAAAGGTATACATTAAATATAAATAATGATTTAATAAATGAATATAACTAAGGGTCAGTGTGAAGTAGGCCTCTCTTATTGACATGCACACGAGAAAAACGCGGCCGAAAACTGAAACATTTCATTTCGACCTTAAAAAAAGACAACTTTCATGGCGGGGCTTGACTGATGAGGCAGGGCTTCGCGACCCCTACAATGCCTTCGCGGACCCCAAAAGGTCCGCGGACCCCCAATTGAGAACCACTGCTATAAACGACCGTTTCTCGTAGGTAGTACGTGCATTTGACCTCGCAAATGCCGCAGAACAAGCGCTCCAGTGAAATGCAGTTCCAGAGTCACCGAATAGATGGCGTCAGCGGGCTAGTGCGTTCTCTTGTCGTAAGACAGTTTAAGAGGTTTTAAGGCACTCGGTTCTAAGAAGTCACAAGTTTGTGGACGGGCCTATTCAGCTGTGACTACCATCGGAGAGAAGCAGAGGCACGTGCGTCCTCATTGATGCCGTATACATTTACCATATTAAAAGCTGATCAAAAGCAAACCGACAAGAGATTAAAAAAAAAAAGTTAAACTTGAAGAAAAAAAAAAGCCACGAAAAAAACAAAATGGGAAAATGGCGCTACCGGACGGCGCCACAATTATTTGATCGTTTTAGAGATCGACTGTCAACCGAGAAAGAGAAAAGAAAGAAAAGGAGAAAAACTGCCGGCATCCCAGTAACTTCCTTATTTACTACGCACAGTGATCGCTTAAGTGCGACCATCCGTTCAATCGAATTCCGAACGTTTTGAACAATCCAAGTATACAGTATCCTGCAGATTGCATTACGCCTAGGAGCTCAAGCGTCGTAAAACTCATCAGAGAGCTTCCCAGGACATGGTCGTATCGCAAACGCGCGCATCGCAAGTCGGGCTGCAAATCCACCTCTTTCGAAATCATGGTTCCAGAGTTTCTGGTATGAAAACACATGTTCGCGTTCCATGGATTCACGAGCGGCCATGGCATGCTTTCAAGCGAGATCTCGTGAGAGCGCTCGTGGTGTGGACGCGCGTTCTCTACCAAAAACTCTTGAACCGGTGATTTCGTAAAGAGGTGGATTGGAAACGAGGTTGAGACACAAATCCCCCATTAGTCGACAACATTACAAAACACGCCTGGCACCCAACAACAGTACACCACTAACGAACGAGGGCTTACGGCGACGTCCATTTTCCACTTTCGCAACCCTCGCTTACATGTTTGTTTCACATAACGCGAGCAAAGCGGTAAAGATTCGCTCCATTAATTCTGAAGTTTGTACAACGTGCAGATTCCGAAAAACAAAAACAAAAAAACAACACAGCTCATTCCAAAACCAGGCCATGGCACGCGTTAGGACACCGCGCAACGCTGCTCAGCGTCCCTTTAATTTCGGTGAAAGCGCGTTTCGCGTTCCCCTAACGAAGTTATCCCTTTGCGTCGCAGCTATACACTCCATTCAACTCCAAGCTGACAGTGCGGTGGGAGCCAGGCGCTCGCCGGCCCAATCAACCGCTTCCCTTTCATCATCACCTGACTCCACTCTCTGTGCTTATAGGTACGGGCGCAAGACGTGACCACGTGGCAAAAGGTAGACGCGCGACTGCTCCAACGAGCACGTCCACGGCAACGTCTGCTTATGTGTGTACGGAGATATCGGCACACCTTACGATGGACCACAAAGGACGCTAGAAGCCATCGGGGCCAATCCACTGCCGCGTTAATGTCACGTGACCTTTGAGGGGAACGCATGCGACGCGCGGGGCACGTATAGTCACGTGGTATGTTCCCAGAGCCGGATTGGCGGCATGTATATGGCTCGTAGCGTCCGCTGCGGCACCGAAGTAGGGCTCCAGAGGAGGGACGTTATTCAAGGGATGGCAGTACTCAAGAGGAAAACTGGGGAGGCCTTTTGAGATGTTGGACTCGATGAAGCCAATTACCGGTTCTCGCAATTATTGCTCCCGCTCGGATGAGTCCGGGGGTCATCGGCGGGGCAGGGTCCTAACGCGGATGGTTGCAACGTAATGAAAATGCCGCGGCGCTATAAGGAGTATTCACCGGGCGCCATATTCGTGGGTGATGTCTAGAGCGCATGCTCTGAACGAGCCCACATTAATAGGCTGCTAAGACCGGCAATCTTGAGGGTGCAGAATGCACGTTACAAAAGAACTGTGGAAGATCGCCATCAGCACGCGCTCAGCAGTCATGCACACAGCTATGGCCGCCAGTGAATACTTCCTACCCATACAAAAATGTCCTATGGTCGGCTATAGAAAATTCTTTGTATGGTCGGCTTTAGCTATTTGGCCCAGTTAGCTAAAGAATTTTCTATGGTTCTCTTTAGCATTTTTTATGGTCGCCTTTATGGGCCTCTTTAGCTTTGCCTATGACCCTATCGCTGTCCAGCCATAGCGCCCTTTAGCTTTTCTAATGGTTGGCTAAAGACTGCTCTATGGCTTACCCTATGGCTCTCTTTAGCCAGCAAACTAAAAAAAAAAAAAGTTACTTTAAGTTTCCCCGACTTGCGAGCGCTACATGGCAGATAGATATACATACATCTCAGAACACACAGAATACACAGAACAGAAGCAGGACACTACCCCACACAACAGCAACAACGCTTGATTGCAATCTTCAGCACCAGTGTACTGCATGTCATCACTGCATTGTCAAAGTGATTCACCAAACTTATTAAAAAAATAATTAATACATTTTAGTTAATTAGCCTAATGATCTACATTTGCTTTTTTCAGGGTGGTGAATTAAGAGATGGGGACTATTTCAAGAGACAATTCCAATAATGTATAAAGTATAAGTAATATTTGCTCTGCCTCTCCATGTTTTTGCGACAAATGATGGGTCACCGGCAAAGTCGGATTCAAAAATTAGACTGCCATATATACAGCTAGTACGAACATAGCAGAACAGAAGCAGGACACTACCCCACACAACAGCAACAATGCAGCGACACAGGACACTACCCCACACAACAGCAACAACGCTGTTGTGTGGGGTAGTGTCCTGCTTCTGTTCTGCTATGTTCGTACTAGCTGTATATATGGCAGTCTAATTTTTGAATCCGACTTTGCCGGTGACCCATCATTTGTCGCAAAAACATGGAGAGGCAGAGCAAATATTACTTATACTTTATACATTATTGGAATTGTCTCTTGAAATAGTCCCCATCTCTTAATTCACCACCCTGAAAAAAGCAAATGTAGATCATTAGGCTAATTAACTAAAATTTATTAATTATTTTTTTAATAAGTTTGGTGAATCACTTTGACAATGCAGTGATGACATGCAGTACACTGGTGCTAAAGATTGCAATCAAGCAATTGCTTGATTGCAGTGTTCGGCGCCAGTGTAATTTATTTTCACTTTTGGGGGGTAATAATTCATTTTAATTGGTGCACAAGTATTTTAATGGATTTTTTCAAACAAACAATATTACTAGTTTTCACGACTCGTTGCAACAGCAGAGAACATATCTTGGGTCATGGTTTGTCACCGGCATTACAGAAATTTAGTACTGATTTAATTTTATAATGTGGAGTGTTTTTACTAAAAAGTAAGCGCCGGTAGTGATTTTCTATAGCCGTGGAAAGAAAATTTATTGGTTCTTAGTTTTTAGACTCGGGGCCATAAACTTTTCTATAGACGAGGAAAGAATATTTATTGGTTTCCAGTCTTTAAACTCGGGGCCAAAAAATATTTCTATAGGCGGGTAAAGAACATTTATTATTTCGCTGTCTTTAGACATGGGGCCATATCTTTTTCTATAGGCGTCTAAAGACATTTTATTGGTTCCCAGTTTTTAGACTCAGGCCATAACATTTTCTATAGATGGTTAAAGAAAATTTATTGGCTCCCAGTCTTGTGGCCATAGAATTTTCTATGGGCGGGTAAAGAAAATTTATTGGTTCCCAGTCTTTAGACTCAGGGCAATAGATTTTTCTATAGTTGGCTGTAGCTGTCTTTATGGACTTCTATGGCCGACCATAGAGGGCCATAGGGGGTGATAGCCTGCCATATAATTTTCCATAGACGACCATAGACCATTTTTGTATGAGACTTTCGGCGCCCGCGACAATTTCAGTGTCGGCAATCAGTGCCGAAGCGCGCGCGTAAGCTGTTTACGCGGAACTATAGATTTCCGGTGTCGGAACGCAATCAGTCGCTTCCGGAGGTGAGCAATCGTAGGAAGTTTTAGCGGATCGATCCGATGACCCCGACAACGACATCCCATATTCGGCCGACGCCTTTAGGCACGCGTCGCATCGTTTACCCCCGTTATCGGAACGATATACTAAAACTCCACTAGGGTATTGCCAGATGGAGGGTTTATCTGAAAACGATTTACGGCTCCAAAAATGCCGAACAGGAGGAAATGGTATCAATATGCGAGACCAAGAGACGGATGTGTCGAAAGGTTCGTTTTCTTCCGTGCATGGCTGCATATCGGCAATTATGTCAAAACAAAAGCTTTATCTCTTTCTTTTTCTTTCTACGGAAGGCTGCTATAAAATCAATAAGACGGAAGGCTTCAATGAAAACAATAAGACAATGCTGTTTTTCCTATTGCCACGGTGAGCCGCGTTCAAGCAAGACAAGCCGCCTGCACTAACTACACTTTCTCCGTGCTGCCCTCAGCCTCGCCATAAAGCCGCAGACACACTGCTCGTATACATCGTACAAAAGATGTTCTCCGCGGACACGCCTCAGGCAGCTTCGAAGCATGTTTGCTTCATACATGCTCGGGACATGTCCGCAAACAGACTTTGTATGGCCACAGGAGCATCTTACGAGGAAGAAAGAAACACGCCATACACAGCGCCTGGAGACTGTCTATCGTATGAGCAGTATGAGCGGGGCTTCAAAAGCAGAGCGGGGGAAGGTCTCCCCACTTCCGACCAACAGCGCACCCCGAAGCTTGTGAGGGAGGGTCGCAGACACGGCGTACGCCTTCCCCAGTGCGCCCACGGTCTCGAGCGCACGTTTCGAGCGCATGCAAAGAAGGACCCCGCGGCTCGGTCCTACGTTGCACGGAGGAAGAACCGGTTCACTTCCAAGACGCAGTTCCAACGACTCCGCTTCATACGGCGGAATCGTCAGGGAGGACGCCTAGAAGGCGTGGGGCCACAAGACCCCCGAGAAGGACAGAGCAGGCACGTCTTCATCGCTCGCGACCTCGCGACGGACAGGCGTCGTGGCGAATTTCGCCTCGAACACCGCGAACGCACGCGAGCAAATGAACGGTATATACGTCACGCGAGGGTCCCCACCAGCTCTTCAAATGTATAACAGGACCACATGACGCGACGTCACGGTGTAACGTGACGCCGGTGAATGTAGTAGATGTTCGCGGGAGTTTGGCAAAAAAAAAAAAAAAAAAAACACCCCCGTTAACATTTTTTTTTTTTTTTTTTTAATGAGTTGAACAATTGCGGACATTATACCAGGCTGTCGGCAAAGAGCCGTGCTTCGAGGAGCCGGCGCCCATCCACCCACTTGAGCAAAAATGCCCGGCTCTCGCATCCCCTTGGAACGCTCGCATCGAAAATTCCGTTCCTCGAACGCCGAGCTCGAAAATAGAAGCGCCGCTGGAATGAACTTGAAGACAAGCGGGCGTGCGTGCGGTCGTCTGTTTACCTTCAGCGCCGCCGAGAACAAACCGAAAACGACAGAGTGTGGCCGCTCTTTCCGACATACTGGACGCATTTGCATCGGCGTTCGTGCTCTTCTCTCTCTCTTTTTCTCTCCCTCTCTCGGCTTTACTGTGGAACGCAAATTGGACGTGTGCATTCTTCTCGCATACCAGCGCGAATGTTTGCAAAAAGCACAAAAAAAAAAGAAGAAATAAAAAGAAAAGAAAAAAGTGCTCCGGGTAAACCGTGAAAGTAGCTCCCAGCTTATTGGCTTCGAGTAATGTAATAACATCGCGAATGGAAGGATATTGTCTTCCAGTTCCAAGTAAAATGGACTGCACTTTCGAAATTAGGTTTCTCGCGGATCGCGCGAAATAAAGTGGCGTTTAAGCGAACAAGAAGGATAAGTCACTATAGCTGAACGTAGAATCCGCGAAACAGTTGTGCAAGGAATAAGAGAACTGGGCAGTGGGCACAGAATTCTGAGAAACTCTAATAATACAATGACATACAAAAGAAAAAGGCACACTCCTTTTTGTTTCGTTACTCGGAATACCGAGTTTTCTCTTTCTTTTATAAAATGTCTTAAAAACATTTATCTTCACTGTGACCACTGCCTACGTTAACTCTGCAACCCTTACGATGCGGCTTTTCGTAACTGCACAGTTAAACGAGGCCACGCCAGCTGGCCAAACTCTCCCCTATATGTGGCTCTGGCACACGCTTCGCGCTGAAACCCCCTTTACGGACAAACCGATGGACGGTGAGAATGACAGGGGGGAGTGCCAGTCGTTCCGCCTCAAATGCGAGCTTTCTATACCTTCCATAACATTTGGGCGTCTCGTGAGCCTCGAGCGTGCAGGCGCAGCCAAAGCACGGCGGAAGGTAACGAGCACGTGCTGCGGCATAGTCTCCTCCATACTCACAAAGCCTGGCAGTTCGACGACGGAGCTATAGAGTGCCCGGTCGCAGATTTGGAGCGAGAGGATCTGGTAACACAGAGCACTTCTCGGGGAACCTGGACGTCAGCGCACAGCGTTTGCAGCGGCGAGGACCCGAAACACACTTTCGGGTCCTCGCGTCTCGCCGCAGCGGGGCGCCATTCACGTGGCTATCCTGTCATCCGTTGTCTGCCGCTCCACCTTTTCCTCGTGGCGATCTCCCAGGCTTTGTCAGGCTGTGGCTGGGGGCATCCGAAAGAGACGCGTCTTGTTCTCATCCTGTCGCCGACTGTAGTGGCTACATAGCCTACCTTGCGCCAAACATTTACAACCCCTCCAGATAAACTTTTGTGCTCTAAATTGGCGAGGGCCAATGTTGTTGGTTTGTAAAGCGCATAAGGTATCTTCCATCTATGGATAGATGGGTGGATGGATGGAGACGAGCCCTTTTGTTGGTTAGGTTGCTTGCGCGACCTTACCAAAACTTTTCTTTTAAGGTAAGGTTTTTAACAGTATACCTCTAGATTCAGGGATTAACGGAGCATGGTATATAATCCCATCACGCTACTAATACTATATGCACGAGCATTTATTTAGCATTAGAGCTTTTTTTGTCACGTTTTTGCTTCAACTTATGCCGTTTGTGAGTTAAAGTGTAAACCAGACGGGTTTTACTGTTTTCCTCAATGCGCACAACGAAGGAAAAAAAACGCTTTTAAACCTAGTTTTTTTTTTTAACTTACATTTATGACATTCGAGTATAATGCACCACGTAAAAACAGTTTTATGAAAAGTTTAGCTGCACTCAGTACCTTTGTTTATTCGTACGAATTTGTTTACGCCCGTATAGAACTCAGAAACAGCCTGCAGAAGCATGAAGACCCTCGATGTGTTTACGTTTGTCTATCAAGACAAATGCGCCAGAAGCACAAGAACCCCTGTCTCGAGCGGCCCTTGGAAGCAAACGGTGGCGTAGCACTGAAATGAGCGGCCCTCGGGAGCGAATGGCGGCGGAGCACCCGGTCGCGCGTTTCCACAACAATGGTTGGCTGTACTTGTAAAAAAAAACAAAAAAAAAAAAACAAGTCCCTTGATAAAATTCCAGACAAACGCAAACACATCGAGGAGCTTTATAGAAGCACACCACGACGCGACATCAGGGGCCCTATGCTGCACGTTTTGGACTCCCACGGCGACTATGGAGAAGGAAGTGACGTCAACAACGCAGCAAACGCAGATCGGATGTTGATTTTCTTTTCTTCTGTCAACATCCAATCTGCGTTTGCTGTGTCGTTGACGTCACTGCCTTCTCCATAGTCGCCGTGGGAGTCCAAAACGTGCTAAACAGGGCCCCTGCTGCCAACCGAGCGCGCGTTCCAAAAAGCACCAATCTAAAAAAAAAAAATAAAAAAAAATAGACAGACTTTTTTTGAAGATCGACTACTGTACGACGCCACCCGTGTTGCTACACAAGAGAACAACATCGAGGCCGCGTAGCCGCGTTCAAATATTTACGCGCACTCGTTTCACGCTGCCTCGCGCGCGCGTATCGACGAGCGTAAACACCGAAGCAACAACAAACGCGAGACGAGTTAGCGAGCCGTGTAAACTTCTATTTTGTTTTGAGCGCACAGGAAACCCGTATACTTCATGTCGTTCCACGTCCGCGAGCTTGTTTGTCCAGAAGAGAGGGGGAGGGGTGCGCATGCGCAGAACCGTACGTTGGAGTTGACGAAAAGCTAAGCGCGGCCGAGGACGCCGTCCATGTCATCCAAGAACCGGAAGATGGCAGGGACGCGCCTGCCTCTATTATACAAACCAACTAACGACGGCAATAAAAAGAGACTGACGCGGGCAAATGAGATAACCATAAAATAACGCGAGAACACAAGGAAGGAGACCCGGGCACGAGTATGAGCGAGTGCAAACAAGTTTACGATCATGCAAAGAGACGCGCCGACAAGTTTTTCGGCGAACGAGGATCATGAGATGGGGCCCACTCCTCCTCCCCCCTCCCACACACACACACTGTAGCCCGTATACCGCTTTTTTTTTTTTTTTTTTTTTTCTATAAGGGCGTTTGTGGTAGTGAGGACGCAGTCAGCGACCGTGTAACGAGAATAAGCATAATCAGAACGATAATAATCTAGCGTACGTTTGAGGCAAAAGTTAAGGTGAGATCGCCCTCTCGTGCGCAGAAACAGTCATCTTCGCTGTCACGCTCCAACCTCGAGAAGGCAAGGATAAGTTATTACGAGAGCACGTCGGCGTCCTCATCGTTCTCCTTATCCGCGTGCACGTGAGTGCGTTAAAATAGTCAGCGACATAAAAATAAAAAGAAAAAGAAAGAATACACGCTTGATTACGCTGTCAGACTGGGAGCACAAAATGTGTTGAGCGCAAACTACCACCTCGCAGAAATTGACACCACGTGGCTGGAGATCACATCACGCCGTCGCGTCACGTGACATCATTTCCCTCGCTAAATTTAGAGAGAAAATTGACATGACGCGATCACGTGACGTCAATTTCCTCGATGAATTTATCGGGGATATTAACGTGGCGGTCCTTTGTGACAGCCCTTCGCGGAAGTTTTTTGTAAGGGTTTTCTCGTGCAATTCGGCTAATAAAACGAATTCAATGTAAAAAAAAAAAAAAGAACGCAAATAAAAAAGGCCATTCCAGCGAGGTGCGTAAACGAGGCTGCACGAAGCCGCCGCATGAATGGCCGGGCGAGTCATAAACACGAAGGCGCAGCGAGGGTTCTTTCATCTGCTGGGCGAGATTATCGCGAGCACAAACACCGCCCTCCCGAAAATAGCCAAGCAAGGGGGGGCAACGTAACTGGGACCGAAGAAGAGCTAATACACACGTGCAAGCCGCTTTGCAGCGCGCGTAAAACACCGTTCAGGAAAAGGGCTTCTGAGCCGCTCTCCAAGCGTATGCGTTTGGGAGCAGCATTTTGGGAAACGCTCCGATCGCTCGCCAAAGTGCCAAGCTCCGAGACTTCTCAAACTGTCATGTTCATAGTTTGTAAAGGTGTGGGACGTGGAACGGTGTCCAGCCAAGTCGAAACTCCTCCAAGCACGCCGAGCTGGCGTTGCAGAATCCAAAGGTCCTGAGTTCTGTGGCCTGGGATCTCCTCCACCCACGTCAATTTCTATCTTGCACGCGACGTCATTGCCACGTGCTGGTCGTCACTTTGGACTAAAGTCGCAGTACCTTTATTCTGGGCTATTCCCACCCGTTCTTGCCGACGAAAAACAAATACGGTGGCACGCTCCAAAAATGTATTAGCCCCGTGCGCGACCGAAAGCGTCGCTGTGGTCGGCCTTCCACGATTGGCCGAACGCTGACGATGACGTCGGAAAGAGGATTTATCATCGACGGAAATAAGAGGAATGAAAGAACTTTAATTTTGACAGTGTTGGCAGTGTTCCTTCGAGAGCGCAATGATTTCAAGCTTCCACGATGCTAATAACAAACACCATCGAACTTGTTGTTTGCAAGGTAATGACGTCACAAAGGGGAACCACAGGAGGGCGCCACCAAAACATCTCGCCGCTAATAGGCGCTCGGAAGCAAAGCCAGATCAATGGCCTCTGATGTGGCGCTGGTAAGCCATGTATACCAACGTGCGGTCGCGTAAACCCACCGCAAGACGTACGTTAAAAGTTACGGATTCAAAACGATCCCTTACATCGTTGAACCAGCGTCGCCATATCTAAAAAACAACAACAAAAAAGTTCGCTTTCTTTTTTTTATTTTGCTTCCCGTCGGATATGATCCTACGGATATGATCACTGAAGCATGAAGTTTCAAGTACATCAAAAAATGAAAGCAAAAAAAAAAAATCAAGATATTCGCAAAAAGTAAAAAGACAGCCCTGTTTTGAGTTGCACCGGGTTTTTAATTAGGAGCCTAATTTTTTTTTTATTTAAACATTTTTGCATTTTTGTTTTTAGGTTTGTTTTTGTTTACGAAGGGCAAGCGTTTTCTTTGTTGTAGCAGTCAGCTCACATCATTGGATAGCATGTTTACGGCTTGGTTCGAAGCCAGAAACGCCACAAACAAAAATAGTATTTAAAAAAAAGTTAAAAAGAAACTTGGTTACTTGTTGGCACATATTGGTGAAGGGATCAATTTGAACTTTCAGCTTTTTTTTTTTTTTCCTGTTCCGTCCTTCTTCGTTCGTTTCTGTAAGATCAAACTAACCCTTCACGCAATAACACAATGCGATACAATTTACACAAAAAAAGAAAAAGAAAACAGGAAGACATACCAAAAGAGTCTAAAAACGAAGTACCGGTGGCGGCTAATCCTTTCCTCGCTTCCCGACCAAACTTTGACGCTGATCGATCCTCACTGAGCCGGCGCCCTATTTTCGGCCCACGTACCCCGGAACTCGTCGACCGCGTCCACTCCAAACCAAATTTCGAGAGACTCGCGGTTGTTCTGCGGCTTGGCCGAGTTCGAGCAACATCACATAGAAGAAAAGGCCGGCGGCCCATGACGTCATCTTTAGTGGATCCCGCCCCAAGCGGCCAAGCACGCCGAAGCTGGACGCGTCCGTCTTGGCGTCGCCACGTGCTAGCGTCGCGCTCGTTGTGACACGCTACAACAACGTGCACGGGCAGCGATGCTGACGCGAGCTAGGCAGCTCTGCGTGGATCCACTAGTGATGACGTCATGGGGGAAAGGCCTTGTCATCTAAGTGGCCTTGGTTCGACCCATATACGAGGACGGACTAAGTGGGTCTGGAACAATATGTCATTCCCGATGCTTCGTACAGAGCCGCTCTCTAATGATCACGATGAGGATAACGAGGACGAATGACAAAACATGTATATACTAACAAGTATATAGTACTAACAACCTCCGTACGGTCTAACTTGAGTGTTGGTTCTCCTCTTTCTTTTTTCACTTTTTGTCACAATAAGGCACGGTTCTCTAGCCATACGAACGATGACAGGAGAAAAAACAAAAAAAAGACTAATTCATCGTATGGAAGTCTGTGTTCCTTTTGCGTGCCGTATGACTGCTAACCCGAAAAGGTCTTTAGCGTACATCACGCAGTAGCGATTACACGACCGCCTGACTCCGCAGGAATAGCAACGTTGTAAATGAAGGATTTTATTTTTGTATTGTTCGCACTTTTAAAAGCGACGCCAGGAGATCAGCAGTTTGCACGGGGCTCAAGTTAAAGGAAGAACAGATTTGGCTTTTGGAAAGAGTAAACGAAAAAAAAAAGCAACTAAAACCGATGAAATCGCGACGAATACTAATACTACTACTACTATACTAATAATAATAATAATAATGTACCTTAAACCTATAGCTCGGAGACAGCGTGCAGCGTGTTTTGAGTTGCGCCGGGTGTTTAACCATGATCTTTTATGAGCCGGGGAGTCAGCCATAAATGTCGTCCGATGTCTCGCCCGCCAAATTTAACGGCCGTGCGACAGGTTTTCGTTACGCTCTTGCGTAACGTTCCGTTTATCGCGTGGAAGTCAACCCAACAAAGCCGTGGACACACTGCAGACACTGAAGCGTGTTTCTTAGCCTGGCGTCACAGCGGACATACAAATACCGTCAGCCAGGGTTCTCCCCAGGAATTTCCGAGGGGTGGACATTAAAGGGGGGGGGGGGGGGGGGGGGGCGGCGGCAGGACGTTTGTCTTTTTTTTTTTTTTTTTGGTTCGTCGCGTCTGTGTATGCAAAACGTTACAAAAAAAAAAAGGAAGAACCCTGGTTTCTCATCGACTACATTAAGAACTAAGTATGCATTGACCTCAAGTTACGAAGCTGCGAAAGTAGGTGAGAAACAGGTTGCACTGGCATCGTCAATGTGACAACTTAAAAAAAAAAAGAGAAGGTACCAGAATATGAACAAACAAGCATTATAACTTTTTTTTTTTTTTTTTTTTGCCCGATCTCTTAAAGGTCTGCCTGGCGATAACCTTCATAGACTGGTGGTAGTTACAGAAACACATTGGCTTGGAAGGGGGAGCGGGGAAATCAGGATTTTGTTGTCTTTAGACTGGGCGCAAGCTACCGCCCGTTATAAAGGGTACAGCCGTTGTTATTCATCCATCCATCCATAGTCGCTGACGACTGAAGAAACACTAGGTGCGGGTTATTCAACCGGTTAATAAAACTAGACTTAATTTCACTTTCCTCCTTTTTACAATTAAACGAAAGCAGTTAGATTTTTTTTTTTTTTTGTAAGCAGCCTCGCACGGACGCACCGATTGCCGCAACTGCCCTTCAGTTTCTGCTCTTTTTGAGAGGTCAGTTCTTTATATACACCACGGTTTCCCTGTCACCGATGATGTAGACTTTACGCGAATTTGCATTGCCAGTTTCAATGGCACGGTATATCACGGGGAAACACGGCAATCAAAAACAATGATGGCAGTCGCTAGTTCGGAGCACGCTGAAAACGTTACGGATTCACCCTCCCATACCGAACTGAAAGCTTCCAGCCTTGCGCCGTGTCGAACAATAAGGTTCGACGACTCAACATTTGGTCGCCCAAGTTCTCGAACCCTACGGAGTTTGTCGGTCAAGCCGCTGCCGTGGCGCTGCTGTCGACCCGGCGCGTGCGCAGAGGCCATTCTGCTTTCTGCGCATGAGCAATGCCCTACACACCTGGTCCGGGCAAACGTCGGCTTGTTTGTAAACAGCGCGTTGGCGTATGGGCCTCGAACAACGAACCGCGAAGAAGATTCCCGAACGCCGCGGAAACGAGCGATGGAAATTGAGACGTGGAAGTGCTCTCCACGTCGTCTTGCCTGCGACCGGCGCTGGCTGGACGATGGTAAGTACGGCGTAAGTATAGGCTCGGCCAAACTGCCGATACCCAGGCAAGCCGATAGCGGAGCGAGCGGAGACAAAGGGCTTCGAACAAAGGGTAACAAACCCGGCTGCCTTTGTCTCGAGAACTGGAGTGGCGGGTATGCTAGGCACGTCGGGGCCGCACCGCAAAAGGAACCGCTAAAGACCGCCGAACGTAGAGCGTTCGCCGAGCGCTGCGCTTCGGGCAGCGCGCCGTGGCACGCATGCATCGCATACACCTATATGGGCGCGTTCCGCTAGCGGCTTATCGCAGAAACTGTCGCGCTTCGACCATATCAGCTACTGATTTTAATATCGTACATACTGTGACGAAGTGTCACCTGGTGGGGAAATGCAGTGCGAGTTATTTAAGTCCCAAACCGAGGGAGTCCACATTTATTGTATATAGTCTCATGGACTATATTCACGAATCGAACCTCCTTCCACATGAGTAATTCATCCTCCCTCCTTTCTGCTCCCTCCTGCCCAATTGGAAAACAGCATGGCGAATCCTTTATACCCCTCGAACAAAGTCACAAAAATAAAAACAGTTTGTAGCGAACACAAACAACTTTTTTTCAGCGGACATTCAGATGGCGGTTCCAAATCGTAATATACATTACACTTTGTGTCAATAAAACCTACAAAGAAACTTTGCCTCTCCATTTCTTTTTTAAACTTTCTGGGCACGTTAGCCAGCTAAACTCAGACATGTACACGTCACCCCCAAAAAAGTAACTAAGTACGTTACTCGCTACTCGCTCAAAAAGTAACTAAATATGTTACTCGTTACAGATTACCAAAAAGAACGCGTTACTTTACCTAAAAACGAACGAGTTACTTTTCTAAAAAAAATAGTCAGAGTGCAGGCGAGCTGGTGTAAGTTGAGACGTTGCCTCCTCTTTTTCTACCTTCTGTTGTGTTCTCTTTTCTGCCCCAGTCTCAGGTTTACAATCATGTTTACTTTTCTCGTTACTTTGACGGCCAAATACGCAACTGCATTTGTTTTATGCTTTATTGTTTTCTTTTCAGTATAGTCGTTGCACTTAAGTAGTAGCTGCATCTCGAGGTTTTTCTTAGTCATGTTTCCCCGCTTCCTTGAGAATACATCTCCGGCGACGCTGAAGAGTCGTTCTACTGACGCGCTCGAAGGAATGGCATTGATGTGCTTCAGGTAGAGCTGGTGAATCTAGGATTCTCCTCTCTTTCTTGTTCTCTCTGCTTCTAAAGTTCCAAGTTGGCAATAGGTTCTGTGCCACCTTGTGTTGGCAACCTCCGGGTTTACATTCGGTCCGCGCAAGATTCTAGAAGGTTCAACCAACGAGGCTTATTCTTGACGCTGAGTGAAGGGCATTCCCAGCTGTAGAGTTCGACTGACGGGTTGCCCATTTGCCTTTGTCGCAATACACGCATACTCAGGTTAGAATTGAAACTAGTCTGTTAAAACGGCGTTGTAAACGTTAATCCTCAAAGTAAGTAAATACCTTTACGCGTTACTTGGCCTTAAACGCAACCAAGTACTCTAAACAGGTTGCTCGTTACCGAAAAAAAGTAACTAGGTAAAAGAAACTCGTTAAGCACATGTCTAAAACTTAAAGACGCAAGAAATTCACACTTGACAAACACCTACGGAACGGAGCCCAGAGGAACTAAGCCCAAAAAGCCTACACCTACGGAACGGAGCCCAGAGGAACTAAGCCCAAAAAGCCTTTACTGCACGCAGCAGCTTGCAAAACAGTTCTCTTCCATAATCTCCTGCTCTAGAAACAGCGACCTTTCTTTTCTTTTTTTAAAACTCTTTTCTTCTTTCCTCAATAAATGTGGTGCCAAGCGCTACGCACAGGGCAAGACGTATATTACGTTCCCGCGTGATAGATAACCTTGCAGTATATTGCAAGGCGCGAAGCACACTAAGAAACCTAAACTGGTGTCAACGGCACGCATGCCTGGCAAAGGCCGCGTCTTCTGATTGATTAAGATGGCGATGAACGAAGCCTCTAGGTTGGATATATGGTCCTAGCAAGCTCTTAACCCCTTCACCGACGTATACGTCCTTATGCCGTTTATCCGTGACCGGCACGGAATGAAACGGACTACGGAAGAAAGAACAGCCTCAAACAAACAGCTTAGATGAAATAATGTAATATAGATCTTTAACCGAAAGATACGAGAGTCTGCAACTGTATGACACTTATTTTTTTATAATAAATGTTTTTAGAACATTGTTTTTCAAACGGCCCCGAGTAGGGGTTTCTGAATCGTGTACAGGCCAATAGTAAAGCATGGCGCGACTCTTACCAGTCAATGAAAAATAGGACAAAACATTTCAGCTCTTGTCCTCACATATGGGCTCTTAAGATTATTGGCACGCAAAGCCTCCGTCCCTTCCAAACGCTCGTTTCTCCAGAGATTTGCAAGATGAGGCGGACACAGTGCCGTTTATGATACTGATGCCAGCATTATGGACGGCGATGACAGGAAGCTTTACCGGGTAACTGCGGCGCTACGTTTCAAGCCCTGGACATTAATGTCTTGGGGACGGTAGCCGTGTATACTTCGACTGGGCCACCTCCCGCAGCCCGCTGCTTTCACCGAGCTGAGCGACCGCACCACCAGACCTATCGGACTGCTAGGTCGTCACCACCTGAAACCTTCATTGAACAGCCCGCAAGGTCACCTCGACTCGCGACCGCACCACCAGATCTATCGGAGTGCTAGGGCGTTACCACCTGAAACCTTCACTGAACAGCCCGCAGGGTCACCTCGGCTCGCTGGCTAACTCACCTCAACCATCATATAGAACTCCCAAAATTCAGGCAGTGGTCTTCGCGACGATCAGAAGAACACGTCGTCCTCATCTTGTTAATTTTATATCGTCACATAATCACCATCATCTTGAGGTGGCACCGCGGGCCTTCATGGTAAGGGCTGTTGCCTTTCTGCGGTGCGGCGGCTCTCCCGAGCCAATAAAAAGTATTATCATCAATATTAGTAAGGCGGAAGCCTTATGCGTTTCATCGTTCAGTCGCCCTTCAAAGTCCTTGAGCGAAAACAACGTCGACGACACGAAAAGTACGAAAACACGTCGGCGACACGAAAGGTACGAAAACACCTCGGCGACACGAAATATCCTCCTGTCTGCTTGTGCAGATAATTTGACCATATGTTTAAATTTAGCAGCCATAAAATAATCCTGGTTGGCGACTTTAATATCCCGTCCGTTGACTGGGGGAATATGTGTAGTTCATCTTCTGCAACAGAAATTATTTTTGATATGATGTTCGCCTTTGATCTTACGCAATTAGTTCAGGATCCAACCAGGGTATGTACCAGTCACTCCATTCTTGGTCTTGTTTTCGTAAACAATTCGCTTAATGATGGCACCATATATGATCACTATTTGGTCCTCTTGACCTGTTTGCTTGAGCGCTTTTCACCTAAAAAAAAGAGTGATAATTTCACTGGTACAAGTGTTGATGCCCTTTGGCTGAAATATTAAGCACTTATGTGAGTACTGCCTTGACAAATTTGAACCTACAAAATACAAGCGTATTAATCGTGATGATCCGTGGAATAATAGAAAAATCATGCATCTCAAACGCAGAATAAAACGAGAGAAAAAAGAAACAAGGCCGATTAACTGTGAATAATCTGCAGAGCGATCTTCGTAGCCTAATTGCTGAGGCTAGGGACAACTACTTCTCCGGTACGCTTCTAAAATTTCTTAACCAGGACTCTCAAAAGTTTTGGCACAACTTGACTGAAAAAAAACCGTTGAGCAAATTATGCTCAATGATACTGTCTCCACTGACCCTGGTGTTATAGCGTGCCATTTCATTGAGTATTTTCAGTCGGTGTTTTCCGATAACAGTTATCGGAAAACATCGACTGAAAATACTCAATGAAATGGCACGCTATAACACCAGCGTCATGATTATGTCCTTTCTACCAAATCAAACTTTCACTCTTGAGTTCATAACTTATTACGGCATAGTTTCTTTGACGAAAATATTTTCGTCATTCTTGTCCAGCTCGCTTGCACCTTTGCATTTAATTGCATTATAATAATAGTTTATTTGCTGTTGTCACTGAAAACGAAAACAAGTGCTGGTCCAGATAAGATTCCAAACACGTTTCTACGACGCTACGTCGAATCCCTAGCCCATTTTCTTCTCATTATTTTTCGTACATCATACTCAAACAGCTCACTGCCAGAAGATTGGCGTACTGCCATAGTGGTTATTGTGCACAAAAAAGGGGATCGGCTAGCAGTTGAGAACTACTGTCCCATTTTCTTGACTTCTTCATGTAAATTGATAGAGTATATCATCTGTAGTCAAATCAATTTTCTAACAGCTTCAACGTGGCTTTCGCAAAGGCTTATCAGCTAGGACCCAACTCGTAATTACCGTCCATGAGTTTGAGCCAATCCTCGATAGGAAAGTCAAATTGATGTGCTTTTTTTTTTACTTCAGCAAAGCTTTTGATAAGGTGCCTCATGAACAACTGCTTTATAAACTTGAACAACTTGGTCTTCTACATGGTTTTGTTAACTGGATTGCTGCATACTTATCACATCGCGTACAGTCTTTTTCCGACGGAGGCTGTATCTCTCCAGTTCAGTCAGTGACTTCAGGGGTCCCCCAAAGGAGCGTTTTAGGTCCTCTTTTGTTCCTGGTGTACATAAACGATATTGTATCAATCATTGACGCAGGTCTCCATATAAGTCTTTTTGGCGACGATTCCATTATTTTTAAAGAAATAAATTCGAGCTCAGATCAGTTATTGATAGACAACAGTTTGCAGTCCGTTGTATCGTGGTGTGATACCTGGAAAAGCAAGCTTAATTCTGCTAAACCAACACTTTTACGTATTACCAAAAAAAAAAAAAAATCAACCCTTTGAATACATTTATACGATCGCGGACACTCCGGTTACTGTGGAGCGGGAATGTAAATATCTTGGTTTAATTATATCGGACACACTTTCACGGTCTCCTCATATAAAACATATTTGTGCCTCGGCATCCAGGAAGTTGGGTTTCATTAGAAGAAAGCTGAAATTGCTCCGATTCAGGTTAAGCTACAAGCGTATTACTCATTAGTCAGATCCAAGCTGGAGTATGCAAATGTCGTGTGGGGTCCATTCACTCAGAAAGACATCTGGAAGTTGGAGATGGTGCAACGTCGAGCGGTTCGGTTTATTTGCGAAAAATATAGAAGGCTCGATTCTCAACTTATACAGGCTAACGGAATACACGCCCTTCACACCAGAAGGAAACTTGCGCGATTAAAATTCTTGTTTCGTCTTCAACAAGGACAGACTCGCATAGACCCCTTGCAATATATTTCCCCTTTAGCATCAAGAACTACGCGGCACCGACATCAGCTTTCATAACACCCATTTTTGCGCGCGCTAACATGTTTAAGTTTAGCTTCTTTTTTTTTTTTCCCCGCAATCTTAGCGACTGGAACGGCGTACCTCTCCGAAATATTTATCCACAGCAACTTTACACAAGGTCTCGAACGTTTTGACGACTAGCATGTTTGCTTTGTACATTGCTGCACGTTCATCGTTTTCGCGTGGGCTTCAAGATTGTATAAACCTTCATACTACGTCTGGATAGGTCATTTTGTATAACTGCATGATTGCACTACATGCTGCTTCATGGTTGCTGTCTTGGAGATCTTTCGCGGATGACTTGGTCGAGCGTGCGCACGCGAGGACTGTGCCGAGAAACCACCTCGAACAACAAATTAGGAAAAGGGTCAAACGCAGACGAGAAAGAGAGCGGGGCACCAGTTAACAGGAACTTGTGGCGGAATGCAGATGTGTGCCAGATAAACTTTTGTAGCAAAATTTGGTCTTCAGCACTAACTTGTAGCCAACAAATGGAACGCGAGATTCCAAAGTATATGTGACGGCCGGGAGACCTCCGGACGTGCGGGAGAACGGGAAAAAACAGGCGGTCGCGTTTTATCTGCAAACCTGTTTTTTTTTTTTTGCTGTTAGTTTTATAATTTTGACCTGCATTTTGTCTTTGTTTTTAGAAGAGGCAAACCTAATTATACTGTTCATTTTCCGTTACGACATATAGAACGTACTGTAGGCGCAGACGAGGAAACGCCAATAAAGCTGCCAATGTCGAAAACCCACCGAGAGTCGAGTTCGACCAGGGTCGACTTTTGTGAACTTCTAAAGCAAAGTTCGATAAACAAGTTCGATTGAAACTCGCCTATTACGCGTATGCGGGGATACTGAGGAAGGGCTGACGCCACTTGACGAAGGAGGGTTACAAACTAACTAAATCGCTAAAAGAGGACGTTTGGTAGTCTTTATAATGAGGAAGCATTGCTAATCATTTTCCCCAAGTTGCAATAAACCGCCGTATACTGTAAACGACTTATTTTTGCATGCTCAATATTTCCGGAATTTCGGAAAGTGTGGTTGTTTGGGAATATTTACTGCAAAATAAAAAATAAATTCTGACCCTGCAAAAAAAAAAAAGCATTAAGATTGGTTGCAAATGTGTCATACTTTTATAAAAAAAAGGTGATATTTTTACTCAATTTAAGGTTGTTAGAGCTCAAAATAAACGTAGCTGTATTTCTACAAATATCGAAATTAACTAAAAATACTACCTCCTATCACACACGGCTACGTGAAGAGTGGCATGTACTACCTGCCCCCCGCAATAAACCATGGTATAACATCCATCAGATTCATTCTACCATCTTTATTAGGCACGTTGAGTCATAGAAACTTGTCATAATTGTCCATTTGATGACTTCAAATTGATACTATCCATTTTATAGAATGCGAGGCGAAAGACACATCCGTACATTGATTGATTTTGCTGGCACAATCTTTCGCGATTTGGAGCGATATCTTATGATGTTGCTACCTTGGGGTGATATATTCGCGAGACTAAGAGACTAATTTTGGCAACATCTATCGAGTCGCGACATTCGCGAAAATTACGTCCTCGCAAACAAATTAGGTCGTTTACGGTAAATTGTTTTTATAGTAAATTTTAAACTTTTGCGTAGAGGTCGGTAAACACTGTTCAAAAGTTGCGCGCTCTTTGTCGACGAAAATAAAATTGGTTCGAGACGTTGTCTGCCCCTACTTTTTTTTTTCCTCCTCAACTGTCCTTTTTTTTTTTGTTGCTCCAGTTTTGGGTTTATATCACTACGGTAATATTCGTCGAATTTTGCGACAACCCAAAGCGTCGGCGAAGCAGTCGAAACTAGAGTTCGCCAAAATTTCGCCTTAGCCGAGCGAAACCGTGCAAATAACGAATCACTCAATTCCCATCCACGTGGCATCGCGCCCAGCATTCTCTCGTGTGCAGCGAAGCGAGTGAAGACAAGGCCTATGCAGGAGGCGGCGCTGCGTGGGGGCCACTAGCGATGACGGTAGAGGGGGGGGGGGGGGGGGGGGGCGAGGGGCAGGTTTTATTTTCTAGGTGGTATTGGTGGAACCCGCCAAGTGTCGGCGATGAGAGTGGATGGACGGATCCCGGCGTCATTAGGGCCACGACGGCGCTAATGATAATAAAAAAAAAATCAGCGCGTACTGCACCGCTCCCACTCGGCTGCCGCACACGTCGCGTCCCCAGAGCGCTTCGCGCCGAAATCTGCATGGAACGATTAACAGCTGGCCGCGCGCATGGGCGGAAGAAGAGGCTGCAGGACGCCCAATCTGCATGTCATTAACCGGGGAACGCGCGAGTCGCCGGACGCAGTGGAGGAGGTCTTCCGAAATAGACGACTGGCTCGGAGCGCGCTTGACAAGATCGAAAAACAGAGTCAACGTCAAAACTGAAGATTTTACGTTCCAATTAAACCAACATAAAGGTTGTCTGGCACGCCCCAGAGGTAAGGGTTAATTTTGACCACCTTTTGACGCGCAGCCGAGATCTCCGTATACACCAGTGATTTCTCTACACAACCCCTAGGGGGGGGGGGGGCTGTAAACCCCCCTCCCCCCCCCCCTAATTTTAATTCCGGGGGGAACCCCTGGTATACGCGGCGCCTTCTCCGCAATATGCCTCCGTCGGACTGCGGGGCACATCGGCCGGCATTCGAACCCAGTAACTGGGGATTCGAACCCGCCAACTGGAGATCCGCAGGCCGGCGGTTTGACCCGGAGCCACCGGTGCGACAATCAAAAGGGCGGAGAGAAATGAAAACCCTTCTTGAAGATTCACCGAAGAGTAATGCGAGTCCTACCTAAAGAATAGCCATAATAAGTGCTGTCCTCATCTGCACAACGCATCTGTTCTGTTCTGAGCCAAACAGGGTTCGAACCCTCTCGCCAGGAAACGGCAGTGATGGAACACTAATCTCAAGAACAGCTTCTTTTGCATTTCATATTTCTTCCTAATTTTAGAGCGCAGCTCTTAGGCGCCCGTTTCCGGCTTGAGCGGCGCCGGCGTCGGCGTAACCGTAAGGTTACGCCGACGCCGGCTTTGATCCTCATGGCCTTCGGGCGGTCCGGTCATATGTCCTTGGGAAAAAAAGGCACCGTGTGGCAAGTAGGAAAAAATGACCGCATCTCCACGTGGTGAATGATGTTGCTTGGGGCGAAGCTCTGGTGGTGCTGATGATACTGATTTTATTGTTAATAGGTAGTGCTGATGGTGCTGATTTTTTTTATTGCTCATAGGTAGTGCTGAGTTCCGGGTTGCGTTTCGACTTTATTATTACTGCTTTATGGTCGGTGAAATGCAAGCCATGCATGCAAAGTTTAACGCGATTATATACGCATTTGACCGCAGCACCCTCTCCTGTATAGACGTTGAGCGGCTACATGCAACGTTTCATCCATGACACCCCCAGCTCTTGAGTTACTACCACATCTCAGAGCCCCCTACTCTTCCCGCAGTCGTGGCCGAGTGGTTAAGGTGATGGACTAGAAATCCAATGAGATCTCCCCGCACAAGTTCGAATCCTGTCGACTGCGCAAACTATTTTTCTTTTTTTGTGAGCACAGACGCCGGACCGACGGACGGACGGACAAGGCTACACCCTAAGGAGTTTCGCCCCTGAAAACGGCCCCAACAAATAAGGAAATATACAATTCCGCAAAGTACTTACACATCGCGACACTGTTAGCACGAACACGACATCGGCGTATTTTCACATTTTACTTGGAAAGAGTATTAGTGGGAAGGAAATTTTACCGTCTGCACAATATCCACAAATAAGCACTCTCAGTACCTATAATAACTGTAATGACAGTTAACCTTTCGTTTCTATAAGAAAAAGAAAAAAAAAAGCTAACGATCGCTTGTTTGTCTTAGGTGTCGCGCTTTTTACGTATTTAGAAATGGTACACAAGTAGATCTCAAATTTCCCAAGCACAATAATTTGGTTTTGGCCAGAAGTGTTATAAATGTTTATTTCACAATGGAAAGCAAACAAAAACGTCACGCTCTTTAGCTATTTGGAAATGGTACGCAAGTACTTCTCATATTTCCCAAACACAATAATTTGGTTTTGGCGAGAAGTGTTATAAATGTTTGTTTCACAATGAAAAAAAAAAAAAAAAGTGGAGATGCAATGTTACAAAATCATGAATGAAATGACACACTCTAGATTCATACACAAAAGTCAAAAGCGGATCGTACGGCAGTGGAACAAATGTCCCTTTGGGGCCATTTTTTCCTACTTTCCACCTGGGGCCTTTTTTTCCGGGGACATATTTTCCGGGGACTTTTTTTCCGGGGACATTTTTTCCGGGGACGTTTTTTCCGGGGACATTTCTTCCGGAACCCGTAATGGAGAGGTCCCGGGTTCGATACCCGGACCAGGCGGATTTTTTCGGTCGCTCACCAGTCACCTAGCTGTTTTTGTTTGTCCTTTGTCCCTCTTGTTCCCCTTCTCCAGGGATTATTTTCGTCGTCTGACTTTTTACATTTCTGTATATACGCACGCACAAGTAATCATTAAGAGGAACAAGCCGCTCCTGATCCAGACGGACTATATACAGCGCAGACGATAAAAACTGAGTTTCCAAATGTTACAAGCACTCAACGCCTTCAACGGGATACATCGGAATACACTATATATGACCTTCACTAGAATAGAAACGCCCCCTTCGCGTGACTCTCGATCTTTACAAAAATATCAAAGGTTGGTGGAACAAATTCGCAATCTGTAACCTGTAACTGGATTGTTGAGCCACGTTTCAGTAATGCATACAACATCAGGATCATATTCAAATAAAATAGTTTTGACAGTTTTGTTTAACAGACGAGCACTGAGGCTTAGGAAGGTGAAAATACTGTCAGGACCGCTGCTCGGTGGGGCCTGGTGATATGAGCGTAGTACAGAAGGAACCGCTGAAAGATCACTGCAGAGACGCCGCTTGCCAGAAATACAGCTGGTCATCGAGCGATTGTTTGCGTGGACCGAGAGAACTTTAGCATCCCAACTGACGTTCTTCTCGAGCACTTTCTTATAGTTTATTTCTGATAATCTGGACGCGCTTTGTGAATTCCCCACTTACTAATAGTTTGCTACCTTAGTTTTTTTTTTCTTTTTAGTTAATTATAGAGTTTCTTTTTTTTTTTCTTTTTTTTCTGGAGTCGTATAGTTTGAGAACAACTGGTCCAGCGGTGGTCCGCTTCGTATATCAATTCGATGGACACGTTCGGTAATCTTCGGTTTAACCTCTTGTATCAAACACGGTCGTTTCAATCAGAGCGAACAGCCGTTTCACTTACTTCTTCGAGTCCAAAAATTAGCAAGTTACGTCTAGACTAGTTTCTCAGGGTCGTCCAGTTTTTTAGGCAGGTCTGCAACAGCTTTGTCGAGATCTGTGACAGTAGTCCGGCTTTTGGTAACACCGTTAATTAGCGATTCAAGGTGCTGGATTTTGGCTCCCAGGTTCTGTAGTTCTTCAGTATTTTCGACATTTCGGTGAATGGACTCAAAATATTCTCCCGTTTCGATTTTTTACGCGTTCTGTATTTTCGTGTACACATTTTTGTAGAGAACGTTGGTCACGTCTGATGTCGTTCAAGACTTAGGTTCGCTCTTTATGTCCGTCAAAAATCGTGCTCACTCTGTTCTCAAGTGTGGGGCCGGGGTTTACCTCAACATCACCACCAAGGGTTAGGACAGACATCAGCGTCGCAGAACATTCTTTGGCTGTCTAGAGCACCACCACTTGGAAGCGCGGCACGACTATATAAGCCCTAAGCAATTACTGCGTATAGATGAGCATTTCCAGCTTACCTGAAGGCAGGCAAACAAAAGGTGATTAGATAGCGTATCGCTGAGTGTACTGTCCCCGAAATCGGTGCAATCTGGCCTCGGCGAGAACGCCGTGCCCAATCGCAGTGTGATACTGTGGCTATACGCACTCCCTTAGTCCACCGAGTCCAAGGCTGATGCGGTGCTGTAAGAAGCCGACTTGTCACTGTTGATATGGAAGGTCGGCGTCACGGCGTAGATGATAGAGCCAAGGCGGTTACAAGCATTCCAAAACGCAATACAGAAAAAAAAAAAAACACTCCTTATGTGATTGGGCAACATGGCGCGGAGCTCACTGCTGCGTCCTGGGCTGTTTCTAGAAGGTCTCTTGAAATATTTCAAGAGACGTAGTTCATACAAAAAAAAACAAAAAAACAAAAAAAAAAAAACGCCAATTTTGGGGTGGATATTTACATTCGCGAAGACCAAAGATGGGAATGACGCAGCTTTCTGAACCTGCAATGCGCGAGCAATTTTAATCACAACAGCTACCGGGGAAATGTCCCCCGTGTTTTATAGGCGAGCGATATTGAACTCAATGTCTCGGAGTTGATTATCCTCGAAGCAGGCGACGCGGATGTGGCAGCGCGGCACCGCAAATTGGCGTCTTGTCACGTCGGTGACAGGCGCGAAAGCCCCGGAAGAAAAAAAGTTTCGTAAGCGCGCTCCCATCAGTATACACTGCAACGGTTGCAACACATCAATAGGAGCGCGCGGTCATGCTGAGTCTACTCCTAAAATGACAGCGAACGTTGCAACGAAGACGACGAAGAGGCGGAATGTTCCAGAAACGAGCAGCTCTTTTTTTTTCCACTCCCAATTCTTTTTTTTTTTTTTCCACTTCCCGTGCTTACCGAATCTAAGATGTTTGCGTAACTCTTTATTTTTACTTCTCGTTCTTACTGTCGCAATCTTGTTATCCCGTTTTCGAACTCTCGTATATCTGCATCCAGTGCCGCTTTTTTCTCCGTGTCAGCCCACGCGCCGTAAAAGATTGATGGCCGCATTGAAGTTATAATAAAGTTTTTTTTTTTTTTTTTTTTTTTTTTCTATACGCGCAATTTTGCGGCGGTTTTTTCCCCCGGACTGAATAAAACCGACAGAAATGCCAAGCGCACTTGTTCGCGGAGACCGTTCTAGGCGTCTCGCTGTTCCAGACATGGGCACCTGGCGTCCCGCGCACACGGGCATCTGGGGAACGGGCTTTCGTCAAACGCCATCCGTCACTGCGCTCCCTGGGAGTTCCCTCGATCCAGTATCACCCCACTGGCGTTCGCAACGAGATTTCGGCGCCGCAAATGTTTGGTTTCCTCAAGCGTGCATACAGCCCTGGCAACTCATCTGCAGAGCAGTGGCCACCTCTCTAACGCAGAGCCGTATATGTAGAGAGTTTGGCCATTCGTTAGGAAGTATAGGAGACAAATGAGGAGGCGCCATTGGCTGAAAGCGGGCTGGGCGTGTTCCAGGGCGTCTTCAGAAATTCGAATGTGACCAACCAGAAGCCGGAAGTAATACCCTGGCGGTGGTCGCGAGAAACAAACCTGATAACTGCATTAGAGTAACTCTCGATGACTGAAAATATAGTACTGTTTCAATCACGCTCATTCAAAATGATGGTGGAAGAGTGTGACTAGCGAAACGATCGACATAATCCGTACGCCAAGCGCCTAGGGCCGGGAATCTGCCGTCCGAGCGGTCACACTCTGTCCGAGCAAAACAGAGTCGAGCGGCGCATTCGTTTCTTACATCTTTCTGCATGATCATGATCAAAACAACACGTGCACCCTATTTTCAACCACAAAGAGTTACTACACTTCACTCTTACGCGCTTATTAAAACCATATACGAACATATACCTTTGATCAGAACTGTTTCTTGCTACCACCGCTAGGGGATTCTTTTCGGCTTCTGGTTGGTCAAGAGAGCATGCCAAGCCCTCTGTCCGAGTCTGCCGCACGCCCTGGCTCTGCCCGCGCCTCCCATTGACCAAACTCTCTACATATACGGCTCTACTCTAACGTAAACGACTCCTTTCAACCACGAAGAATCCCCATTTTTCTCACCACAGAAATGATAAAATTAGCATGCAGTCAATGGTGACTTTTCGTTGCACTGGTTCGGTTTCCTCTCATCCGTCCTCCCGGGGTGGTTTTCATGGACACAGAAACAAAGTAACAAAATAATACAATATCGGTGGAGACTCGGGAAAAATGCTGTTATGAACAGCTTCAGTAGTCGCATGCATCCCAAGATACGGCAGCAGAAAACACGCTGCACAAGAGAGCAAAGAAATCCGCCAGCGTTCGGCAAGGATCCAGTCACACGCTTCGGCTCGAAGAAATGGTGACAGCCCAATATGCTGCTTGATGGGCTTTTGAAAAGGGCCTGTTTGGCGCGTACCGCATGCGTCTGTTCCTCTGATACACGTGCTTAGTGTGTGTAAAGAAAAAAGAAAAAAAAAAAAGAAAGAAAGAGAGAAGAGCAAACGACAGAACTGAACGGGAAATCCGTGCAGTCGCTCTCGCACCTACGTTCTGCGCCACGCGAAAACGCGCCGAATTCCCGCCTCTACGCTTAGCAAACAGCACATACGAAAACAAACTGTAGAAGTGCACTTCCCGTTTTCCGAGAAGTCTACATTTGGAGTTAGTGACGACGCGACACACGAGCTCAGTGATGCGATTGACCCGAGTCACTTTGTAGCACCTATTGGAGCGGCAAAAAGCCCATTGTAGAGCAGCAAAAAGTAATTTGGGAACACAAGCACACACTTCGTTTTTATTCGTACCACTGTGAATATTATATGTTAAGCTTCGTGGGCTAACCTTATTAGCTTAAAAAAAAAAAAAAAAAAAAAAAAAAACGTGCATGTTTTGTTTTCACATTTCAGTGCAACTGCAGGTTTGATTTCCTCAAGCACAAAACTAGCTGTTTTCTTTTATTTATTTGAATATTGATGATCGAAAGGCAGAGCTAGAGGTAAGCCTGGACTTCTGTCGTAGCTGGCTACTCTGCGCAGGCGGAGGGAAAAAGGGACAAAAAGGGGGATGAGGTAATGACTATGAGAAGGAAGAAATGGAGGGATGAGGAGTTGAAACAGCTGAAATAGTTTGTTGCATTAGTCAGGTGTCCTGAAGGAACTGAAGGAGCGCTTTCGTGGCTCGCACTGAATGTTCTGTGCACTGCCACGAACCCAACGCCTTGTTACAGGAAAAAGGTCTGTTGTCGAAGCTCTGAACTGTCCTTTGAAGGTCTTCTGGTTCCACGGCATATATGACACAGTCACAGATGACGTGACTTGCGCTTTCTGAGACATCGCAGACTGGGCAATGGGGGCTGTCTTATTTTTATACGGTGCAGGAAGTAACTACTGTTTATTGTCACATACAAGCAGTAGGCATGGAAAAACATGCTGATGAATGAAACGCAGTATGGACTGCCATGAATAGTCATTTTTGGGTACGAAATAAACTGTAAACCAACTCGTATATTCCACTAAAATAATGTTAAAACAATCTTCAGCACACAAATTGATGTTCCATTCAAGTTCTAAAGGTTGTAATAAAGCAAAATAATTCTCAATAAAAAAAAAAAATAGCTTCTGTCATTAAATTAAGAAAATTAATGATATTTTGTACGTAGAAACTTACAATAACAGAGATCGGCATGTGACCGATAAGTATGCCTCTTAAAACAATCCAGCCAAAGTCGTTAAGGTTATTACCAAGCTTCCTTCTGCTGCTTCACCTAATTGTTTTAATGTATTCTATTGGCTCTAGCTCGAACGGATAAAACATACGTAAAGGTGACGACTAAACAGCGGAGTATATAAATTGTCTGGTGAGTACCCTCGCTAAATCCCGAATTTGAAAAATATATCGCCAAAATACCGCTGTCTATCATAAAGAATAGCCGCAGTTATATTAATAAATTTTTACTGCAACTAAGAACAGTTACATTAACGCTCACGAAGTTCGATATACCCGACGCTTGCGTGTTTAACGTCCCACTCTGGGGGAATGCATTCCCTTTCGCACTCGGATGCACTGCAGCGAAGCAAGATAAGAAAAATTGCGCTGCTTACTTCGCGGTTGCCGCTTCCCTGCAGTACACGAGAGCGCGGTAAGAAGCGCACTCAACAAATCTCACGCCAGGGTAAACTAGATTTCAACAAAATGCGCCGCAAGACAGGGACAGAGGAAGGGAGACAACACGAAGCGCCCTGTCTTGCGGCGCATTTTGTCAAAAGAAATCATATACCAACTGGCCCCTCTGTCACTATTGATGCACTATATGTAGTTTCACCTTAGCATGGACTATTGTTAGTCACGCATGCTAGCTAGTTGCTTTGGATGAAGCCTGGGCGGCTGCATCAGTCGAGGCAGTCGAGGTTAGCACACCTTCGCGTTAGTCCATACTAAGGTGAGACGAAGCATAGGAACAGAAAGCTGGGGTGCTATGTTGCGCTTTTTGGACTCCCAGGAGACTTGGAAGAGGGAAGTGACGTCAACGACTAGAGAAACGCAGATTGGATGTTGACAGAAGAAAACAAAATCAACATCCAATCTGCATTTTCTGCGTTGTTGACGTCACTTCCCTCTCCCTAGTCTCCTGGGAGTCCAAAAAGCGCAACATAGCCCCCCTGGGGTCACACAAAAATCAGTCTGCAAACACGAGTCACCGCAGTATCCGTGGTACGAATGCCGCGTGCCAAGTTCCCTCCTTGAACTCCTCATTGCCGTGAGGCATTCGAAGCACGGACCTCGCGGTGACTCGCGTTCCAATCTGTATGCAGACTGTCTTTTGTATGATGTACAAGCAGTGCGACCCCGGGCGACGTGAGCGATCGAAAGCGTCGCTGTGGTCGGCTTGCCACGATTGGCCGAATACAGACAATGACGCCAGCAAAGGACATTTCATCGGCGGAAATAAGAGTCACGTAAGAACTTCAATTTTGACGTTGTTGGCAGTGTTGTTCTCAGAGTGCAATGATTTCAAGCTTCCACCATTCTAATTACAAACACCATCGGATTTGTTGTTCACATAAGGTAATGCCGCCAGCAGAGGAAACCATTCGAGGGCGCCACCAAAACATCTCGACGCCAATTGCGAACATTCCGAGTACCGTCAGTGTTTGGCACTGACAGAGAGATTAAATAGGATAGCACGTTATTTCCGGCCAAAATCGAAAGTGCCGAAAATTCGCACAAGCCTACCATAAGGACGTGTAGCGGGGCCAGTTCGGCCAGTCTGGTGACCAGTTCGGCCAGTCTGGTTACCAGTTCGGCCAATATGGTGACCAGTAAGGTCAATCTGGTGAGCAGTGGTTACCAGTTAGACCAGTCTGGCTACAATTGCACCAGTTTGATTTCCTGTTAGACCAGTCTGACCAGTCCAAATACCAGTCTGACCAATCCAAATACCAGTCTGACCAGTTAGATTTTCAAACTGGTCTTTCCAATAGGGACTTCTTTCGTTTTTTTTTTTTCTTCTTTTGTGTTTCGAGGAGTGAGCAATTGTAAGAAACTTTCTTTTTTTCTTCTTTCCCTTCGATTTTCGCAGGTTTTGTTTTCTTTCCCTACGTTGTGTCGGGGTGAAGAGCGTTTCGGTTGTTTTTTAGGGAAAAGGGGGGGGGGTCTATTAGGTGGAGAGGGCGTCTTTCGTATTAGAAGTGGGAGCAGTATTTGTGGGAAATGTGTTTAGAATAGAAAGGGAGAATGATCCTTTCGTTCAAGTTTGAAGGAGGATCACTTGCAACCGACTACGACCGACTGAGGCAAGAATGGAAGCATCTTGCAACGGCTAACGACCGGATGCGCTGCTGCAGAGCCAATCGTCAGCCGTTATAAGAGGCTGAAAAACCGGTATTGCCACAGTCGGTCGTAGTCAAGCGAAAGTGTGTGAACGGCGTGTCGATCTGCAAGGTTGTTCCCATTCTCAAAGCTGGTTCACACACTTGCGACCGCCTCCGACGCAACCGGCTTTTAAGCCGCTTACACCCCCCATCGTTGCTGCCGCGCTGCCCAAACCCAAGGGGCCTAAAAACAATAATTACAGGACAGCAAATTTATGTTTCAGGCAAATTTGCAGGAACCACAGGGGTGATTATCTATGAATGTGATAGCATTTATCGTTGCACACCGCCAAATTTAGCGGGGAAACTCAATTCGTGCATGGGTCGGGACGTCAATTTTTCTGCTAAATTTAGCGGGGAAACTCTTCGCAAAATTTAGCGTCGTCCTCTAGGACGACGCTAAATCCTTGTTGTCCTTGAAATAACCCTTGAGGTCATCCTAGACATCGTTCTTAACGTCGTCCTCGACGTCATCTAGGGCGACGTCAAGGACAGCGTCTAGGACGACATCAAAGATGACATCTAGAGCGACCTCAAGGATGACGTCGAGGACAGTCTCTAGGACGACATCTAGGGTGATCTCTAGGACGACCTCATGAACGGCGTCAAGGTCGTCAGGTCCTTCGAAGAGCTTGCGAATGTGAAATAGTGAAGAGTTACTGCCGCTCCGCGTACGCGCGGCGCAATGGGGTGCAGGCACAGAGAGCGAAAATGGTCTACTGCGCATACCTACTGCGCGTTACGATGCTGAAAATCCCGAGTCGTAGCTTAATAATGCTATCGCATTAAAACCGGTTGTGTCAAAATCAATCGCAAGTGTCTGGGGAAAAAATATTGGGGTGTGTGTATGTTTATACAGCCTAGAACTTAGTCCGCCTTAACGGGCGACTTGTCTCCCAACTGTATACATATCTTGCACGTGACGTCACGCTAGGGAAGGACGGGGCCCCGCGACATGCTGGTGGTTGAATTCACACCGCGCGGACGCGCTTACCAATGTGTAGGATGCCGCTAACTGCCCGGACATGCGCTGGCATGCACCATATTTTCAACAAAGGTACCTAGTCTTTTACATGTTAACTTGGAAAAACGTGCCGATCCTTACGATGACGTTCAGCCAATACGTGCGGAATTTTTCGGTGTTCGTGCGATTGCGCTACAAGCAGAAAGTTTCGAAAAGCCGCGGCGACGAAATTTTGACGCGAAGGGCTGTCATTTCGGCAAAAAAAGCTTCATTGCGCGCCACAAAATTTGACGAGTGGCTCTAGGAGACGCTTGTAGTAAAATTGTTGCGATTTTTGCGAAGTACTAGTAAAACCACGCAATGTCAGTGTCACCGTCACACTCTAAAACCAGAGACAATGAGATATAAAATAAAGGACAAGACGACTCTCATTGTCTCAGGGTTTAGATTATGACGTTTTCTAACCCGCTCGCCTGAATACTTTCGCTCCCTGCAAAGTTAAAGGGGCGATGCAACGATTTTATGATTAAAAGATTTTGCATCTTGTCATTTTTACGTTGTTTATCGTGTCCCGGAGGATAGAGAAAATACCTCCTTCATTAAAAATGTCGCGATTCCGCTGCACAATCGCAAAGCAAAAGTCGAGCTTTTTCGCCCACCTGCAGCCCCAAGTGGCAGCCGAAGGAACTACGGCGAAAAGATTACGTGACCTCGCTCGGCTCTAAGCTGCAGCATAACGCCCGCTAATGTCAGCAGAGAGAGGGAGAGGAAGCGTCCTCCGAGATAGCACACGGGAACCTACACGGCACTCCGAATGACGTCACTGGGAGTGCGACCAGGTGTGACCCTGAAGACTGGGAGTGAGTTGAGGGGTGCCCGAAATGCCAATATTTATCTTTTTTTTTTTACGCAACAACTAGGACACGCAGGCGAAATCGGTTTTCTTAGGGAGCCTTCATGTTCCTTACTTCAGAAGTGTCAGAGGGCAACTTCCACAAATCTTTGACCGAAGTCCGGAAATCGTTGCACACCCCCTTTAACCGTGTCGCGGAAGGCACAAGCCGATGCCCCGGTAGCGGCGTCTCGGCAAGCGTGCACACGGGGGCCGCCGCCGACCGATCGCCGTCTGGCCAGACTCGCGGCGTGAAACTCTCGTCCGTAGTCAGTAGCGAGCCCCGATAATTCGCTCGAAGGGTGGAAAAGGCGTGATGAAACAAAAGACAAACAGCATCCACGTCACAAACGGACAAAGCAGGTGCAAAGGCGTGAACGAACGTAAACGGCAGAAAAGTGCCGTCACTCACCGCCATGAAATGCGTCCCGCAAACTCAGCAATGCGCGGCCGCATCCGACAAAACGATCGACGGGCATTTTACCATGCCTCTCGCTGCGAGTTGCCTCCGACTCAACCACCAGGGTGGTTGTTACCGGTGTTCGACGTCATCATGTGACGCAGGTGCGAGGTATTTATATGAGAAATTTAGCCGGTGCAGTATGATCGCTAGCCCCAGGTCTTTGACGTGCATCACGCAGTAGTGACGCGACCGCAGGCTGGTACGATGCTCATCCAGATCGAAACAGGCAGGGGTGGGGATTGAACCCAGGCCAGGATCCCTAAATTGGGGTTGTGTGGATATTTATACAGCGAGTCGCTGGTCAGCCATTTTTAATGTTGCGACGAGTCACTCGCTGTAGATGAGCAATTTAGCCAGTGCAGTACAACCGCTAGCCTGGGGTCTTTAACGTGTACCACGCAGTAGTGATACACGACCGCACGCCGGTACGATGCTCATCCAGATCAAAACGGGCAGGGGTGGGGATTGAACCCAGGATCCCTGGGCTCTGCAGCACGAGCTTTCGCTGCACGTGCTCCGAGCTGGTGTGCGCTAGCCCACTCAGGCACCGATCCAATCCCCCCCCCCCCCCCCCCCGGCAAGTGTCTGAACCAGGCACGTAGCCAGGACTTTGTTTGGGGGGGGGGGGGGGGGGCGCCCATTACAAAATGATGTATGAGGGGGAGGGGGGAGAGGAGGTCCCAGCAAAATGGGAGATTTCGGGGGGGGGGGGGGGGGGAGCCCTCCCCTCCTGGCTACGTGCCTGGTCTGAAGCAGCCTTTACATTGAGTTATGGAGATTGTGGTGCTTGGACTGTATTGACTTCGTCCTTTTGTGTTGGTGGTGATAACCTCTGTTTGAGACTACATAAAGAGGTGGACTAAATAAACGATGTTGAACGTGAGCCCGTTGGTTTTTAATAACTTGTTACAGAAAGAATCAACAAAAAGGACGGACAAGAACGTCGTCCCGTCTATTTTCTGTCCCTTCTACGTTTCGATATTTCTCCTCTATCCCAGTCTCGGGTCAATTCAACGCGGTTATATATGCACCAGCTCGCCCGCACCCTTACTATATTTTCTCTGCACGTCACGTATGGCCACGTGCGTGCTTCGCTGCAGTTGAGATTGCCACTTTGTGGCGGGTTCGAATCCCGGCCGAGGTGCCCGCAAACTGACGGAGGCTTATTGCGGAGGAGGCGCCGTGTAACCGAGCTTTCGGTTGCACGTCAAAAGATCCCCAGGTGGTCCAAATTAATCCTCAGTCCTCCGCTGGGGCATGCCAGATGCCCGTCGTTGGTTTGGCAGGTAAAACCCCCAAATCTGACTTTGAGATTCCCACTTGTTGCACATTGCACCAAAACTGCGCACGAGAACAACGCCGCCGTCTCCGGAACTGTCATGACTGCAAACGTCGCGTGTGTCACGGAAGTCGGGATAAACCCAGCGGCCATTGTGACGATGTGTTTTGTGCCGCGTCGGCGTTCTTCCGCCATTGACGCCCGGGGTGCTTCGCTCGGCATGTCTTCTGCGCGTCTATCGCCTTGCCTTCCGCTTCAGTGCGACGCTGGCTCGACAAAAATACAGCAGCCGGCTGATTCGGATCAGCTCGGGCATTCATGCTCCGATCTATTTTGCCAATCAAGCAGAGCCAAAAGTGCCTCGTCACGCCGCTCGCCGCTTTTGTGCGTTTCCTATCACCAAGCACGCACAGTGATTGCGCCAAGACCGAGTTATGTGACGCAGAAATTGAGAGAAAACTCGGGCGTACTCGGTGGTCTGGGAGCTCACTGGTTGCGCCAGTGAGAGAGCGGCTGCTCCTTCAGTGTGTCATCGGTGCAGCTCAAACATTAGAGGCGTTCTGAAATTTATTTGATTCGAATAAAGCCAACACCACCGCAGGTCGTTCGGTACGAAGCTCATGCAGATGGCAAACTTGAAACAACATCCTTTCACGGTCCCTCTAGCCGTTGTAGACTGTGGATAGTGCCATGTATACTGACCAGGTTGCCTGCCAACCGAGATGAAGCTATCGGGAGTTCTCTGCAGAACATCAGCGTCGGAGCTTTCTCGGGTAGGTAGGTTCGCATAATAACAGTGCCACATAGGGATGGAATGGTGCTCTCCCAACATTTTAGCGACCCATAAAAGAGGTCATCGTGTGAACGTTTGGTGTCGTTAATAATTATGTCAGATTCAACTGACTGAGTTCAAGAAAGCCGTTACCCTCTTTGTTTCTAGGTGGGCGCCGATCCATTTGAATCCTGGAAAATCCGGCCTTGGTAACTTTGTGCAATCCCCGACAGACACACAAAAAAAAAAGTAATGAAGTTTATTCGCGCGCTTTATTGAACTAGTTCAGCTTTCCTGTCGAAAGCCCCAATTCTTCTCACTAGTCTCTATCCCGGAGATTTTTGCCAGCGTTCCGCGCCCCCCGAAACGGATCCGTTTCAACGTTTCGTTCCTCGCAGCAGGCAATGCAAATGCCGAGACGGCCTTGGCAGCGGCTCTCCAGAGCACGAAGACGGGCGCACAAACATCCCGGAGAGATGGAAATTCCGATCTCGGGTATCCCGATGTCCCGCGGCATCAGAGCGCACCGAGAGCAACAGCAACAAGCTCTCACGACCTTGTGCGAGGGACTGTGCCGCCACGGCCGTGACAGCTCGCTTTCTCCCCACGAAACACGATGAAAACGGCGGCGAAAAAGCAGATAGCCCCGGCGTTCGGCTAGCACGATGCCGAGCACGCCCGCGCCACCCGCCAGCCTTTAAAATTTCTTGCCGCTTTTTTTTTTTTTTGGCTTTTTGTGTTTATCTACATTGGTCGGCCACGAAAAGGTTTGAAAGGGAAGCGAGCCGGTTGACATTAAACGGACAGCGGAAGGAATGCCTACCCAATAGTGTATGGCGACAGTTTGGGAAGGAAGTCCGCAAAAGTATGAACGGGACAGCGTTGCTTTGATCGCTTCGTTTTTTTTGTTCCTAGTTTGATATCGTACTCGGTGACATAGACAGTCAAACAAACGTACGAAGCATGGAAGGAGGTGAAACGAGCGACAAAGGCGAGCGTCTTGGGAACAGCCTCGTCGGATCTGCCGCGCGGAGGGAAGTCAATCAAAAGAAGCCGCACAAAAGTGGGCACCCCACCCGGGTTGCGCCGGCCGTCCCGTTGCGACACCACCCGCGGTCGGTGCGGCGGCGACCCACAGCGAGACAGCGAAAAAAGCAAAGACAGCGCACAGACCTGGGACATCTGAGGGCGCAGGCTCATCTCCTTGAGGTCGACGCATCCCGGCAGCAGCTTGTTGAGGAGCTGGCAGAGCAGCACCCCGTCCCTAAGCGTGTTGGCCAAGTCGATGAGCTGAGCGCTGCCCCAAGTGACGCGGTGGTCCGGCGGCAGGGCCTGGCAGCGCACAAGCCAGTCGGCACAGTCCCGCCACAACACGTCGGCCATGCCCGACGAACACACCGCCGCACGGACGTCGAAGAGGGACACGATCAACACGGACACACACGCACGACAACACACACGGCGTATCAGGAAACGGGTGACCGCGCGCTACAGCGCCAACTCGGCGCCGACATCTTTGCTTGGCAGGCAAGCCCAGGCGGTACTCCGTCTGTTTGCCGGAGACGGAGGAGCAACACTCGCGCTCTCGGGCACTCCCTTTCCTTTTGATTATGTTTTCAGGCCCGTTTGGTTCCGTGGGAAGCAGCGAGAGCCGAAGCGCTGCCCTCCAGTGAGGGGTCCCACAACCAGAATGCCCCCCTCCGCCGTTGTTACCCTTCTCCCCCTCCCCGCCACCTCTTTCTCAGGCGGGAGTGCTTTGATGTCTAGCTTTGAGCGGCGCGCTGCAGAAAGCAACTGGGACTGTAGCGCCACTCCGAGGGAAGCGGATCAACTAATGCGCTCATCTGTAGTTTCGGTTTCGCTGCGGATCTTTGCGTCGGAATCGGGGCGAACGTGGCGAACGCAGGCAACAAATGCGGTGCACGGTGAATTTTAGAAGCGTCTGCACGAGTACGTATTAAAGGACTGACCACACGACGTCCGTCACGTGACGTCAAGATAGTTTTCGGGAACCGTTCTTGCATATCGTACCGTACTGGATGTGTAAAAACCGTTCCCTAAAACTCTCCAATGTCACCTAACGTTACAGTATTACCGTTACATCATATCACGTGACAAAGGTTGGCACCACGGTCACGTGACGTCACAATTTAGCGGGGAAATATATCCGCTAAATTCCAAAAATGCAGCTCGTCAAAAAAAAAACAAAAAAAAAAACAAACAACATTGTCACGTTTTAACATGGCAATCGTCAGACGAAAAAGGTCTTTACGTATTACAATTATCATTCAATAAGCAAGATGATTCACCTTTTATTTCAATAATTGCCCTAGAATAGAAATATCCGTCAATTAAAAACTAAACGCAGTTTGAGTACTTCAATTAATAACCGAGGCACTAACATGAGAACATTCACGTAATCCAGTGCAAGTGCCAACCTGGAACCGTCTTAATGGAGATAAACCCAAGGAGTATGTCTATGGTTTTCTGGTTATTGTAGTTATGGCCAAAAATTTCCCATGGTTATTTGCATCACGAGTTTAGATAAACCTATTTTCAAACACAGAACTATAAAAACTCAAAACGCATATGGCAAAAAAAAAAAAAGGTACAAAATCTAACATGCTTATTAAATGACTAGCTACAACGCAAGAAAATATTTGAAAATGAGCAACAAAGTTCTGCTTACAAAGCATACAGTGATGCGATTGACCCGAGTCCTTTTGTACCACCTTTTGCAGCAGCCAAACGTCCATTATGGAGCAGAAAAAGTACTTTTGGAGCACAAGCACGCACTTCATACACACATTCATACGACAGTAAATATTATATGTTAAGTGTTGGCCTATTCAACCGAAAACACGTGCATGCTTTGCCTTCACACTTCTGTGCTACGGCAGGGTTGATTTCCTTAAACACACAACTAGCTGTTTAGTTGCACATCGAAGCACTAGGCATGACAACAAGATGCTGATCGATGAAGGACAGTATGGACCGCTGTGAATGGTCATTTTAGGTATGAAATAAAATGTAAACCAAATATTATATTCCATTAAAATAATGCTTAGAATAATCTTGAGCACACAAACTTATGTTTCATTCAAGTTCTAAAGGCTGTAATAAAACAAAAATTCTTAATTCAGGTTAAACAAAAAATTTTG
Source organism: Ixodes persulcatus (assembly GCA_013358835.2). Taxonomy (NCBI): domain Eukaryota; kingdom Metazoa; phylum Arthropoda; class Arachnida; order Ixodida; family Ixodidae; genus Ixodes; species Ixodes persulcatus. Next base: position 314,129 of record JABSTQ010009407.1, read on the forward strand.
TCATTAAATTTTTGAAAATCAATGACCTTTTGTATGTTAAACCTCGCAGCAACAGAGATTGGAATGTGAACAATAAGAATCCAGCCAACGTCATCAAGGTTATTCTCAAGCTTCCTTAAACTGCATCACCTAATTTAGTTTTAATTTATACTGCTGATGGTACTTCGAACGGATAAAACACATATAAATTTGACCACTAAACAACAGAGTTCAAATAAAAATAAGCAGATAATATAATATTCTTCCGAGTACCATCGCTAGATCCCAAATTTTAATACTGCCAGAATACCACAGACTATCATAAATAACAGTCACAGTTTAATTCAGAAACTTTTACTGCAACTAAGGGCTGTAGCATTGACACTCACGAAGTTCCCTTTCTTTTACGCTAGTGTGCTTAACACCCAGCTCTGGGTGAATGCTTTCCCTTTAGCACTTGGATGTACTGCGGTGAAGCAAGATAAGCAAAACTGCGATGCTTACTTAGCGGTTGCCGCTTCCCTGCACTACACAAGAGTGCAATGCGAAGTGCACTCAACAAAGCTGACTTACACGAAAGAGCAGATTAGGAACATAAAAGATATTGAAAAAATCCCGAGTACTGTCAGTGGTTGTCACTGACAGAGAGATAATTGTCACTGACAGAAAGATAAAATAGGATAGTACATTATTTGTGGTTAAAATCTAAAGTTTCGAAAATTTGCACAAGCCTACCATAACGATCCAGATGGGTAGCCATTATATTTTCAGTATTAATAAAGTGAAATCAAGTTTTGGCGCAATGCTGGTGCAAGTTCCTCACATTTGGGCTAAATGTAACAGGATGTAGCAGGGTAAGCCTTTGGTGTAGTTTGGCGGAAAAGGCACAGCAATCACATCACTGAGCACAGTATGAGCAAAACACTTTCTACATTTGCTGAAGCTTACAACCTTAATTACTATAGCGCACTAGAAAAGATATCAATGTGACACATGAAAAATTTAGGTTCCTTTGAAGTTCACTTGAGCACACTTGAGAAATATTTAAAAAGGACTAATTTGCATAAATATGATGCGATACATACAAGCCAGAAAGGAAGAGGAGAGAATACTGTCATTCGAAAAAGACGGCTGAACACTACTCTGTGTGATGCAACAAATAAACAAACAAGAAAGAAATATGGGGACACAAACATTGTGTGCCCCAGAAGTGAGCCTCTAGAGAATAAAATGACACCTTGTTGCAATGCCCATAATTTGAAATGCAAGTGGCTGCATGATGCAAGAGTCACGATGCAGAAAACGCATCACAGGCAGCAGGGTCAGTCTTCTCTTCCTGGATGAACGGTTTCTGATATCTGAAAAGGACAAGGGTACCAAACAATATGTGACTGCTCCACAATACAACTCGGAGTGCCTACAAAAAGGCATTCAGGATGTCTAACAAATTATTATTTTGAAATTCCCTGACTTTTCCAGGTTTTCCCTGACAATTTCAGGTGAAATTCCCTGACCACTGTAGAGGCGGTTAAATATATAAGACCATTTCAACACAAGGAATTGAGCATTGAGCACTGTAAGGATAATTTTGCACGGGCTTAATCCAACTTGCATATTCCGAAATATTCGGGTTCGTCCAGTCCGGATTAAACGAGCACTTTCTTGCCGCTGACATCGTCAGTGAAGAGGCCACTTCTGGAAACACTATAAAAACATGACACTCAACCACACATGCCAATAACCGAAAGGCAGCATGGCCGCCAGATGCACATTTTTGGATACTTTCGGCTTAGGGCTTGGATTGGATTGGGGTCTGTGGCTTTCCCATTTGTTACTAGGGGTGTCGCGAACCGGTCGAGGTTCGAGTTCGACCAGGTTCGACTGCTTTGTATATGCGCGACAGGCTGGCCAGTTGGCTTTGGATTGGATGGTGATGGCTAAGGGATGCATTATGGGCAGCACTGATTGGTTATATCAGTTAATACAGTACAAAAAAATTAAGTTATTACTAACTTCTTCAGTGATTAGAATTAGTTTCTTTTAATTGCAACTGTTCATAAAATTAAAATAACTCTTTGCATAATAAAAAAAATTCTCCACACCTAGACATGCTTGTATCAAGGCCTGGCCACACTGTCCACAAAGTCGAACTGGTCGAATCTGGTTAAAAGTTCAAAGGTTCGTCGAACCGGTTCGACCCAGTCGAACCCCGAAAGTTAGAGTCAAAAATCCGGTTCGACAAAAGCTCGCGACACCCCTATTTGCTTAATCTCGTAGCTCTAACTGGATCTAGCCTAGTGTCGCACCCTCAATCCAATCCAAGGACTGGATTTGTCGGCTGTTCCCCTTGCATCGGGTAGCACACTCTACATTGAATGAGCAGAGCCCCCACTCCGCTCGAAGCAGAATTGATTGCCTATTTTCCTGTCCCCAAATCCTCGCTCAGTGCACTCAATGGTGTTTCCGGCTCATTTTCCCTGACTGGGCTCGCTTTTTGACATTATCCCTGACAATTTCCGGTTTTCCCGGTCGCTAGACACCCTGAGCATAGCTTCCTTATAATTCAGAAAAACACTTATTCAACTGTGTGCTATAATTTCCAGATAAAAAAAAATATGAGCTCCACATTTTTAGTATTTAGATCATAAACAAATTACACTATTAACTTTATAATACCTAGAATAGGTTCCCATTAATGAATTAGTAATACAAAATATGAAAAGTCCTCACAGTATGCTCCATCATCAATGATAGTCATTAAGTTATCAAAATAAGCTAGATGCAGTGCCTGAAAAGCAATCTGTGAAAACCTCGCAATGGCAGCAAATGTAGTTTTGAGGAGCCTAGATCAATGAGTAGTACCCACTACAATTCTGACACTATCGAGGGTATACTTGTTTCAGAACACTCAAACAGTCCTCAACATTGCAGCTTCGTATTGCTACAATTCAGCTTACTATAAAATACACAAGGAAACCATTAAATCTATCCAAGCTTATTCTATATCTGGAATTGGGGGAGCAAAACTACGAGGACTGACAATTCAGATGACCTGGGCTATCATCATCAATCTTTGCAAGGCTGACTGCATTCTTACAATATTTTATATGATAAAAAAGAAAAAGGAAGAAAAAGAGTTTTTTTGAAAATGAAATTGGCTTGACATGAGGATACTTTGAAATACTGTAATCAACAATTGTAGCTGTTGGTGCAGTTGTCAAACATGGCCAGAAACAAGTGGTGCACAAATTGACGGAACATCCAAACCAAAATTGTGTACAGACAGTGCATCACAATACCTTCTGCACAGAGTGATTTCTTCCTTGGAATGCACCCTCCCCAGAGACTATAAAATCTAACACCAGTAGCACTCTTTGCTCTTTGGGCTTCGAATGATTAATTGACCGTATTCAAATCCCCATCAAGCAACCTTGGCAGTCGCCATATCTTACTCGTCGCTTCTGTGTACAGCCTGCGATTGGATCCAAATGTAAAGCCGAACGCTTGGCGATGCAGGCAGAATTCAAGCCGCATTCTGGTACAGCAGTCGTGTTCAATACATGGTCAGAGTGCATGACTAAAATAAGGCAGTCTCATGCATTTTCATAAACGATTAAAATAGGTAGAGGCTAAGTGTTGAAGTTACAAACACTGGTTAGGTGGCACAAGCTGCCACCTGATTAAAAGGGGTCAGCTGAATGCATCCATCCATACAACCATCCTGCCTATTTTCAATGATGTACAGTAGACTCACAATAATTTGAACTTAGATATTTCATAATGTGGTTAATTAAAACAGATTTAAAAATGTTGGTTGTTCCGCGCTATGTTTTTAATGTATTCATAAGCCGCTTAATACGAACAGCGTTTTCGTGTAATTCAAACTTCTTGTTCTCGCGGCCCCGTTGAGTGCGCTTCTTTCCGAGCACCGGTGCACTGCAAAGAAGCAACACCTGCGGAGCTTGCTTCCGCGGGTGTTGCTTCTCCGCAGTGCACCGGTGCTCGGTGAGAAGCGCACTCAATGGGGCTTAAGCAGGGCACCCATGAGCTATGAAAACTGGCACCATGCAGAAATTTCCATAGAAACTTGCGCGGACGCCGTAACGTTGCGGCACGTCATAGGTCTATGGCACAGCATCCGTGCAAGTTGTTATGAAAACTGCTGCGCGGTGCCCGTTTTCTTCGCTCATGTGTCCCCTGCTCAATAGGTCATATAAAGGCCTGTCCAAACAGGCTACTACGAAAATCGTCAGGCCACACGACTCCTGCAAAAATCGTCAAAGTCGAAGGGTCCGGTAGTCAATGGTCGTATGTCTGTTTGGACACCGGCCAAGCCAAATTCACGACTTTCCTCCTCGCTTTCTCCACTTTTCTTTGAAGTCGGTGCTAGTCAGACTTGACGTCACACGCCACCTCGCTTCCGACCTTGGACATGATGCACGCTTGCCTGGCTTGGCCTCGAGTCTTCCCTTTCCCGTTTTCGGGATTCGCAAAGCGGCGAAGGCCTTGAGTGATTGACCGACAGTCAACAGAGCCTGTGAGTGGCCCTCCGGACCCACGTGATGAGCAGATCAAGGCTCGCGTTGAGGACACCGACAAGATATGACGAGGGGAAGCTCCCCCCGGGAAACCCCCCCCCCGCCAGGAAAAAAAAAAGAGCGGGCGGAAGCGAAGCGCCGCACGATTTGTCGGAGTCGTGTCGCCTGAAGATTTTTGTAGTACCCTGTTTGGATGCCCCTTTAGACAACTTCTTGGCCTGATGAACAAACTTATGTTTTGAGTTGTCATGTGCTGTCTAAACAGTCCACAATAAACAACATTTTTTTGAGGGATAAATAAACTTATGTCAGACATTTCACAAATGTTTCACGTATGACATACCTGCTTATGATCAGTAGGTATGTCAGTATGTGTAGCCATTCATACGGCAAATCATACCTTTATCTTCCATCATATTTAGATGAAATTCTGATAATTCAAATTTCTGGTAATTCAAACAAAATTTGTGGCTTCCTGGAGTTTAAAGTAATGAGAGTCTACTGTAGTCCTGCCACACAGATGACCACATGAATGGCTGCACAAGAAACCGGCCTGACTTACCAGTTCATAAACGGGCAACTCAGCAGAACTGGTTTCCAGGTCTTTGTCGTTGCAGATTTTCCTGAAGATGGCGATCTGGCTGCAGTGGCCTATTCCAGGGAATTCCCCTGACGGGGCATCGCCGACGCCTGTGTACTCCACAGAGTACCCGGGGTATGCATCCAGAATGCCGCTACACCTGGGTACCAGTCGCACAAGATGCACAAAAATGCAAGGACACAAAACAAAAGCCGCAAATCAAGTTACTGTCTAGTTCACGGGTGGCCAGACGGACATAAAAAAAAGAGCCACGAAAAAGAGCTTCATTTTATATGAAGAGCTGCAATAAAAAAAAAGTTTTTTTTTTTTAATTTCTAGGGCTGGTATACATTAAAAGTTTTAACCCGATTAATCGCCACTCTTTAATCGATTATTTCATCGATTAATTGCCACCCTCTAATCGATTATTTCATCGATTAATCAGTCTCGGTCATTTTCAAGCATAATATTTTTCAAAGAATCAAAATTTATATATATATATATATATATTTATATACATATATTTTTTTTTGCTTTTGCTAATTATGTGGCTAGGGGCGCCATATACAATTTTAATAATGAATCAACCTCGATGTGGTTCAAAACATGTTCAAAGGCTCTCGCACTTGCAGATTATTACCTCAGCTGCATGAGGCAAAGAGGTTCGTTGATATTCTCCGCCTAGGGTGACCCCCTTCGATTGTTCACAATAGTCTCGGCTGGGCTAAACGGACACTCGAACAGCATTGGAGTGGCCGGGACATGTGCCACCTCCTGCACTTGTCAGGAGTTGCAAATCTTGCCCCCAAATTCTACTTTAGGCTAAAATTTGACATGAAGTTTGCCCATCATATAGGTGCACTTGTCCGTCTGCATCGTGAAAGCGTGTAATTCTACTTTTTTTTGGTTGGTCAAAATTTTACACTAACCAGTTAAAAAAATTAATCACAATTAAAGCATTAATTGATTAATCGGTAGGTTAATCTATCAATTGCCCAGCCCTAATAATTTCATTCATTTTAGTGGTGGCCACAATGATTTATGCCACTGACCTTGATGTAATTTATCCGGTTGGTCCATTGTGTGCATGGTGGCACGAGGCCATCTGAACGCAAGCTATCTTTTTATTATATCTTACCTTCTGATCTAGTGGGGGGTGAACGGGTGGGGTGGGTATGCTTAACGGGGAGCCACACTTCAACCCGCAAAGAAATTGCATGCTGCTTGTGAGCCGTGGTTTGGCCACCCCTGGTCTTGATCAAGGGCTAACAAGCTCAACCTCAAAAGTTTGGTCTTAATGCATGCCTTATTCGACATGCACCTCTCTGCACCACTAGTGAGTAAGTACTGTACAATCTTTATGTGCAATGCTTGCAACACATATTAACAACCTGTCCAAAGCTAGAATGCACGAAACCACTGCAGTAATTTCTCATTCTTTTCCATTTTGTGTTTCAGGTTAGTCACTACACAACTTTTTCTAGAGGCAACCTGTTTATGGCGAACAAAGGATTATTGTTTATTGCCTCCACCTCAGCCCCCTCCAATTGTGGGGATATCTGGTGAGGCTATTGAGACAGACAGTGACTTGCATTGCAAAGCTTCAAAGGAAAATGGGCGATTCCATACACTTGCCAGGTAGGTGTGCTGGTCAGAAAGAACTTTGAGGTAACCGAGCTCTGTTTAGCGGCACACTCTTCTCGCTCACATTCATATTTATGCCACACTCGAATTTAGCGAGTGCAACAAACCCCAGTGAGACTTGAAGTATGTCAGACAAGGACATCAGATTCAACAGTAACTCTGCTCGTCTGCTTCTAGTTTGTCAAGTACAGAATACCATCTCTTTGCTACGCTGCCTAAATGACCAGTAAGTACTTTTAAAAGAAATGGAGCCTACATTCCACAATGAATTGGCGTTCGAAGGGAACACACTTCTCGAGCTTTTATATCGAGGAAGCAAAGTGTCGAAGCACGGGTGAGGATCAACACGAGCCAGAAGTCGTCTTTTTTTGTTACGGAAAACCTTTCAAGATCCAATGAAAAATTTCCCAGGTGATTTGAACTAGCGAATGAATTTGTGTAAAGGTTCAACGTGAGGCACACATGACTGAAGATGCAAGACTCATACTCACCAGCTCTGGAATTCAGCCCTGCTCCACTCAAACTTGTGGTCCCAGTGCCTCATGCCCCGAAGTTCGGGGAAAACCACATTGAAGTCTCGGTTTGGTGTTGTGATCACGGCAACCTTGGGACGGACGAAGCCGAAGATGGTTCCAGGTAGCTTCTTCAGGTCATCTTCGTGCAAGTGTTCTACACTGGGCAGAAAAAAAGAAAAAAGGGGGGTCGACAGTATTCAAATGGAAAACGATAGAAATATTTATTCACTTTTCCCCTCCGACTAACCATTTCTCCTTTGAACAAAGAGAAGAATGAAAGAGCGCAGCAGTGCGATCACAATGCCTAAAGCGCATCTTGAACTATTGTGTCTAGTGTCCCATTCCACCCATGCGTCGAAAGCAGTTCTGAAGTGGCAACAAACGACGTAACAAAAACGAGAGTGTCATGCCGTCGGATGTCCCAATCCTGGCGGTTGGCGCAGAAGTTCTTGAAAAAAGTATGAGAGTGTGAGCATCGCCGTTGTCATGTCGTCCCAACTCATGGCCTGCCGAAGTTTCCGTGGACTGTGGAGCCGGAGAGCGCCCCGCAGCAGAACAGGTGTTTGCCACATCTGCCACCGCTGCTGCGATACCGCCAGGATTGTGGTTGGCAACAGCGTGACACTTTTATGAAGTCGCAGGGCAGAAATCGAGGGACCATAATTTTGGACATGAAGATGCAATCCAGGCGCGCAGACTCACAGCTCGATGCAGGTGACGCCGTCGAAGCCCCTGAGCCGGGGGTCTTGCTCGGCCACGCTCCCCCTGTAGAAGCAGGCTGTGAGGCTGTGCGCCCGCTTGTGAATGCAATCCCAGACGAGGGGACGCGCGACGTGGCAGGCTCCCTCCAGGCAGCCGTAGCTGATGTCCACGGCTGCAAAGTGCCTCAGGTGCTCCATCTTCTTGAGGTAGCGAAAGAACTGCCCCGTGGAGCAGCCAAAGTCTACCACCTGGAAGGACGACGGCCGCATCACGTGCCCGACTTGTGAGTGGTCGTCAGGCGTTTCGCAAATATACAGGTTGGAAGGCCTCTATGTAGTCAGCTGTACCAAAAGTAATCCAAGAAACGAAGGTATACAAGACGGTGCTTTGCAAAAAGGCTCCACTTGTTTTACTCGTGCGAACCCAATAGCCTACAGGCCCAAGAGCAGCAACAAAACCTCCTGGCAGATGCTTTTTTCTTTTTTTTTTTCATGACTGATCAAGCAGGTAGTTTATAGACTGCATTCTCTTCCAAATCAATGCCTCTTTCTTTCACTCCCCTTGCCAAAGATGACAGCGCTGCCCCTTCCACTTTGAGATCTCTTTTCCTGAAACATGCATCTGACCGCACACGCACTGTAGCTGTTACTCGTTTCTCTGCCACACAGATTGAAGAACTCGATTATGCGCCCTGCCATTGCCGAACTGTCTTAATTGGAGTCACTGATGAGTGCATGCAGGTATTTTAAGCGAGTGCCTTAGTGAAATCAAGCTGCTTCTCCCAGTGGCATATGTATCCTGGGAGGGGCAAAACAAATAAAAGAAAATAGTACCCTTTGCACAGAGTCATCTTCCGAGAGTATTTGGCTCACGGCGATGTAGCGCTGAATTCCAACGGGAGGGTCAAACCTGATTCTCGAACATTCTTCAACTTCTTCGCCCAGCCTATACAGGAGAGGAAGGGCGGTTAGTCTGGCCATTCGAAAAAGATTTTGAAGCGCGCCGAAGAACTCAAGTTCACTGCAGTGGTACTGCACTCACGAAATTTCTCAGCTACGTACAGCGAAGGCATCAGACGCCCATCGGGGTGACTAAAGCTTCATTCACACTATGCGAGTTTACTTGAGGTTTAGCAGTTGCACGTTCCGCCGTCGCTCGTGCGGCAAAAAAGCATGGTGAAAGCTGCGATGCTCACCGCCGCACTTGCGAAATGCAAGTCAAATCGCCCCACCTGCATCGACTTAACTTCCCGCTGTCCAACCATACACACAACACAAGATTACAATCACTCAACTTCATCTATGTCCTCTAGTTACTGGTGATCGCCAAATAAAGTAATCATTCTATGTCACATCAGAAAACCAAAACAAAGCCGCCATTTCCCTTAATTTCTCGATAAGGGGAAAAACCTACAGGGTATTCTTATTGACGTCCAGCGGTGGTTCTGTCCCAAGAGGCGTCTCACACAACTGCATTGCTTGGCTGGTCGCGTCAGAACACGATTTTGCAGTCACTTGGCTCACTTTTCGCAGTACACTTGGTACACTCGGATACAGGGGGACTCGGAGTCTCGGACTTCTCAAGTTTCGAATTCGTCTACTTCTGATGACTACGGCTGGGCTAGGCTAAGCTACTTGCATACTTCTTTAAAAGATCAGCTATGGCTTATTCATTCTAGGCTTTATTGGCAAGCAAAAAAAGAATAAAAAGAATTAACAAAAAATGTGCCTAAGATTTACTAAAGTATTATACAAAAATTCCGTTCATAACTAGTGAAGTATCAACAAGGCAGAAATTTGGGCGAGTTGGGTAACCATCTTAGAAGGTAAAACGGAGCAACAACCAGACAGAAGAAACAAGGAAGGCAGCGCTGTGTCTGTGCCTTCCTTGTTTTTTGTGTCTCGTTTTTGCACTCTTTTACCACTTTTACTTTAGAGTAAAGCATCAAATGACGCGGCTCACGACGAGAAGTTTTTGTGGTCGATCGGATCAATCCAATCCCAAGCCATGACTATAAAATCCATTAGAAGCACGTTTTGGTCTAATTTCCTCAAGGGTGCCGAAGGTTGTTCTTCGTGTTTCTTTTCCTGGGTAAACCGACCGAACCCCAAAACATCACCATGTCGAAAAGCGTAAAGCGGCTGAAATCCATGAAAAAGGTGGTCGAGAAAGTCATGCACACGACGCCTCTAAAACTCTACATCCCAGCGGCTTCGGCCATGCCCGGTCCACCGTTGGGACCCCAGCTCGGCCAGCGCGGCATCAACATCGCAAACTTCTGCAAGGAATTCAACGAGCGGACCAAGGACATGAAGCCCGGCATCCCGATCCCGTGCAAGATCTCGCTGAAACCCGACCGGACGTACAAGCTGGAAATGATGAACCCGCCCATCAGCTTCTTTGTCATGCAGGCGGCCGGCATCGACCGCGGCGCCATGCAGAACGGCAAGGAGAAAGCCGGCATCATATCGCTCAAGCACGTCTACGAGATCGCCAAGATCAAGAGCGAGGACACCGTGTACGAGTGCATGCCCATGCGGGATCTGTGCAAGATCGTGATCAATTACGCTTACCGCTGCGGCGTGCAGGTGGTGCGCGAACTGGACGCCGAGCAGTGTCGCGAGTTCCACGAGAAGCGGCGGCCCATCGTGCAGGCACAGCTCGCGCAGATCGAGGAGAAGAGGCAGGCCAAGCTGTTGCGGACGGTTGCCTAGAAGTATCGGCGCCCCCGAGAAACTCTGCTCTGCTCTCTAGACTGAGGAGTACGTTCGATGCAGCCAGGTGATGTTGTTATTTGAGGGAAAGGCTTCGTACGCGCTGCAAGTAAGTGTTCGGTGTAGTAGGGAGCACATACCTTTTTGCCAACCCGGACATCCCCTGCTTTCGAGGGCACAACGTTTCAAAAACCAAAACTTGTGTACTGTCGTTACATCAGTGCTGCAGTTGATGAACGAGACGTTTTGAAATTTGGTGGCAGAAGGGACAGCACAAATCTCCGAAGCACGCTGGATTCATATTTTGTCCTTTCCTAACCTAACCACTCCACTATTGGTAGATTGTAATTCAACTATGTCATTGGTCTAGTATACTTGTGGGTACTGCTACAAAGAGAAGTCCACAGCTTGCACATCCCTGCTGGAGGTGGCAGGAGTGAAATACAACCATCCAAAGAGCCATCTGCATTCAAGGGACTGGCTTGATTCGGACAGTCACCTTGTATTTGAATCAATGCAACAGTTTCACATCGAGTCCTACATTGACTAACTACATGCACCTGGTTGCTCTTTGCTTCTTCCTTTTATATAGACTTAGTTGTCCTTTCCCTTCAATCCGATTTGCTACTTTTGCTTCCATATATAAAGCCAGCCATTGGCTGACATATGCTTTGAGAAAGTTGACTCGGTGTGCATTTATCATGTACAGTAGACACCAAAATTGTGGAACAAGCAAACTCTGTCTTGGCCACAGGCAAACCAGGGTGGTTCCATTGCCTAGCACAGAGTGGGGACACAGCAGAAAGTTTGTTACAATCTATGGTGCATAGTAATAGACCTCAAGGAACAAATAAAGAAAAAAAAAGGAAACAGACACCGTCTCAAATTTGACAGGTGTGTGTGGTAGTTTTTCTTCATTTGTTTCTGGTCTCGGGTTTATCATTATGAAGTTGGTTCACCGCTTGCTAGTGTTTTTCTTTTTCACTGTCATCGTAATTGGTGCCATATTGCCATGTCCCTCGTTCAACAATAGGCAACTGCTGAAATTGCCATTCTTTCTGTAGCTGCGCAAGTAGAGAAAATTTCGCTGAAAGAGCACACCACACAACTAGCGAGTTATCCAGTAACACAATTTCGGTAGTTACCTGTGCACTATCGAGTGAGGGGGTGGCATTAGGTGTAGATTACCTGTCCAGTAATTTCGACCTTTAGACGATTCGCCTCCCCCACTTGCAGCATTCTATTGCGATCATATGCAGAGAGCTGCTTCGTTCCAACTGCTTCGTAGCTGGAGCTGTCGGAGAGCGAGACGGTGCAAGTTTCGCTAGTGCCCTTGCGCAGCAGTGAACGCCCTGTGCGGTGCGGGCCGCTTCATCATGGAGTGTTTTTTTACACAGCTGTACGAGGCAACGTTAGTGCCGAGTCTAGCATCACAGTTGATTCTTTGCCATAACCCAATTTCAACTCCCAACAACCCTTCTCAACAAATTATCCGTGGAACAAAATTTTAGGCGATATCGCAACTATCCAATTAATCATAGACTTTCTAGGTGTCACACTACGAAAACAAAAGAAAAATATATAAACTTTATTTTGAGTCGCAATGGGTAATCATCATGACCAGAACAAAGATATATGACCCCGCACTTTTCACTTGGCAATTAATTCATAGATGAGACAGTGCTCGGCTGTGGAGCGAGCACTGCACAGGTGGCAACGCTGACCCCCCTTCCAGTCTATGGTTCAGACACTGACGTCCAGACGTGCAGCAGGGAGCCCGGCAATGTTGCCAGAGGAGCTGTTGCCGACTTCAAAGGCTCAACGCTTCCAGGGATTCCACGGAGGAAAAAGCCTGCCGGTCTTCGGGACTGAGTTCTGCATTGCCCGGCCGTACCACAAGCCGTGCCCGTATTCCTGCCTTGGCAGCTGCATGGGCCTCTGCGAAGCGGACAACATTAACTCAACACACGGAAAAAAGCGCTTTAGAGATACTGCATGCATTGCATGTGCCAGGCCGGCTATCGTTGGATTAGAAAAGGGATGGCTTGCAGCCGAAATGCCATGAACATTGACCATCACAATCTTCGACACAAAGAGTGGTAGGTATTATTTTTCAGGCTGTACAATGTGCCTATGGTTTCACTTCAGTCATGCTTAGTGGCTGTGGTTCTGATCATTCTTGTCTTTTTATTTTCTCTTTTACCTGCCTAATTTTGTGTCGGTGGCACGCTGCTCACGGGGAACTTTTGGGCCGCCATTTACCCGCTGAAAATTGTTCTTAACTTCTGAACCGGACAAATACGAGTTCTGAAACTTTGGCATCTGGTGCTACATTTGGAGCAGAGATTGAGTGTTCGGTGACGCATACTAGTTTATTTTTGCAGTAAAAGGAAACACGGTTAACTTCTCTTCCAGGCACCCAATACTTGCCATATTGCCGCCACTTACCAGCTGCAATGTCCGTCAGGAACAGGATCTCCCCAGGTTTGTGGCCGATGGCCTCGGTGATCTTCTCGTAGCTCTTCGCATCTGTCTTAGAACCGGCAGTAGTGATATCGAAGTAGCCACTCAACATCTGGACACGGTAAGAGGCAGTTGAGTTGCACATAAATAGACTACACAACTTTTAGTCCCTAGAAAATGCTCATCAGCATCTTAATTACTCTAATAGAAAAGCAAAGAAAGTTTGTAGTGAAATACCTAGCATGAGAAAATAAATTTATTTAGAGACCACCTTTCCCAATGACAAACTGCACAATAAGAAATAGATTGGCTCACCCCAGTGACGTCGCCCTCCGTGGTGTGCGAGAAGAGCAGCTTCTGAGCGTGGATGCTCCCTGACGAGTAGATGTACAGAGACTTGCCAGCAGCTCTCCACTTCCGAAGCTCTGGAACCACGTCTCCATACAGGCTGCGGGGACATGACACAAACAGTCATCTCCGAGAAGGTGCAGGGCACATTCGGATGGATGGATGGCTTGATGGTATTGGCCAGGGGTTCTCAAATGGGGGTCTGCAAACTCTTCGGGGCCTGCGAAGGCCTGCCTTATCAGTCAAGCCCGGCAATAAAAGGTATATTTTTTCAGATTGAGAAGAAACATTCCAATTTTTGGGCAAGTGTTCTCGTATGCATGCCAATGGGAGAAGTCTACTTCACGCAGCCATCAGTTATATTCATTTATTAAATCATTATCATACTTAACCTATACCTTTTCCTTCCCCTCACCACGAACGGGGTCCTCCACCGATCCACAGGGGGTCCGTGAAACATCAAAGGTTGAGAACCACCGGTACTGCCTATACCCCTTGCATCGAACGGTAGGTTGTGCCACCTAGCCCATGGTCACTCACTTGGCCAAATCGAATTTGGGGGTCTTTATGTGCCAAACCGACACAAGATACCTGGCCCAACCCGGCGGAGGACTGAGGATTAATTTCAACCAGCTGGGGTGCTTTTGACGCACAAACACAGTGCCTGAAACCTGTCTCCGACTGGTGCGTCTAGTGTCCTATTCCATCGGTGCATCGAAAGTAGTTCTGAAGTGGCAACAAACGACGTTGGAAAAGCCGGAGTGTTACGCCGTCAGATGTCGCTATCCTGGTGTTCGTGGAAGTTCCGGTAGAAAGCACGAGCAAATATGACTGTCGCTATCGTCGCGGCATCCCAATTTCTGGCTCCCAAAGTTTCCGTGTACTGTCGAGCTGGGGCAGGGACCCCGGAACCGGGGAGGCAACGGGGGCTTGAGCACCCGCTGACATTTTTCAGGGGGTGCTGGGCAATATGATGAGCCCCCTGCGTTTGGCTCGATGCCTACTGAACAATGCCTGCACACCTCTCCCCCCTCCCTTCCGTGTTCCCGTTGTTGCTCAGCTCCGCCAAGCCACATACTTGGCTAAGGGCAAGCACTTGGCTCTGTTTTTGTTACGGGTAGCTACCCACCAAATCACGGCACGACATTCGCCCACAAAATTAAAAAAAAAAAAAAAAATGGAGGGAGGAAAAAAAAAAAAAAAAGAGCCGGCGCCTGCGGCCTGCATAGCACAGTCAGGGACTCCCATCTCCACTCGCGTGTTGGCCATGCGGGGGAACGCGCAGCGTACTGTTTTTGTCCACCCAGCCAGCCGGCTTCTCCGTTTTGCTTCTATTTTGGGCAATGACGTTTCCCAAAAAAAGTACGAAAAGTTTTTTCTAGCTATCTTTTTTTTTCATCTGTGTTTTTGTTGTTGTGTTTGTTGTTGTTTTGGGGGTCTGAGTAACCACGAAGGTCGGGTAATTGCTTCCGTGTGGAGAGCCGATCGCGGGGCGGGGAGATCTGTCTGCGCGAGAAGAAAGCCCTTCTTGAACGGGGGACGGCCTACAGATGTAGCAAGTGGAGGGGAAAAAGTTTCCCAAACTCCCAAGGCAAGAGGAAGGAGGCCTTGGAGGGCGACACAGGGAGACATTGCACTGCAGTCTGTGTTGAAGCGCTGCTTCCACGGTGGTCGTCGGAGACATAAAAGAATCGCGGCATTTCCGCCTGTATTTGTGTGTCTGGTTTCCGAAACACCATTTCGTTCTTGCCGAGCCAGCCTGCTATGTTCAGGCGGGCGCACTATTATACACCCGTAAGGTTTTACACTAGTTTCAAAGGCGACCATAAAAACAGGAAACAATCTGAAATAAAAAAAGGCATCGCCAGTGGAGGTGCTGGGACGAGAGGGATGTTTTTTTTCTTGTCTCCAGCAGCTCATCTGCTTCCTCTTCCCCAGCCTTCCTTTTCCTCGCCCTGTCACTCCACTGAAACTGCAGTTGTAGATCTGTCACTGAAATCCGCGGGCGGTTTCTTTGTACATCTGAACATCAGAGGATATTTTTCTTTTCAACAAGTGAAACGCTAAAAAAAAAAAAAAAAAAAAAAAAAAAAACCCACAAAAACACGGTATTTAAAGTTTTACACTTTTAATCATTATGGCGACCAAAAGGACGCTCCTTGATACGTGGTTGCGAGGACCCAAGAAATTGGCAGTTTGTCAGGGGGAGCAGCCACGGGAAATATCCAAAAATATCGGCACGGCAGCAGCGGACAGTATCGTACCAAGAGTCACCCAGAATTTACCAAAATCTGGTAGGTTTTGTTTCAATTTTGTGTGTGTGCACACGTAGCAAAGCAAGAGGGGATTGTGAAATCTTATGTCGCATGGACTGCATTGGAGGGAGTTCACAATGTTTCGTTGGCCCTATGAAATAACCGCATAAAACAATTTTGCAATAGATTGCGAAGGTATTTCGCACACAGACGTAGTTAGATAGTAGAAGTAATCAGTAAAATTTTAGTGAAGTTAGTTCACGTAAACAAAAAAAATACTTTTTTTAATTTTGCGTGTAAACACCAAATAATATTTTAAGCCACTGTGGCGTTAATTCTGGCGAAATGAAGGCAATGTTATGTATTATTGTATTTTATTTTTATTCCACCCATTTTTTCAGTCATAATAAACGCCTCAGTTGCCCAAAAAAGTATTTGATAGATTCGCGAAAAAGAGATTCCGCGGAAATTTACCCATAGAAAAATGCTTATTTTCTTTCACTAAAAAGGTTTATGTCTTCATTCTTAAAAAAAAAAAAAAAAAAAAAAAAAATCCACCATTTTTGGGAACTTCTGTACTAAATCGTAGCACGCTACGTTAAACAAGCCAATTTGCGCAGTCACTTCAAAGGGCTAACGAAACATCGTATGTAAAGTATGTCAGATTCCCTGACCACTTTTGGGGTTTTACATGCCAATCCAACGACGGGCATATGGCACGCCCCAGCGGAGGACTGGGATTAATTTGGACCACCTGGGGATCTTTTGACGTGCAACCAAAAGCTCGGTTACACCTCCTCCGCAATAAGCCTCCGTCAGAATGCGGGAATCCGAACCCACCACCCGGGGATCCGTAGGCCGGCGCTTTGCCTCGGAGCCACCGAAACGGCTGGCTTTGGGATTTAATTTCTAAAAGCATTGCATTGTGGTGACATTCTAAAGAAAGTCGCATTTCTCTTAATGTAGAAAAATAACTGTGTGTGTCAACATTTCATTGCTTTGTGACGAGAATTCTGGATTAAAGTAGGGACACACGGTATACGAAATGATAATTAACCTTCTATAAACTGTGAAATCTTGGTAATAACTTGTTTTTTTTTCACTTCTAATTGCCCCCCTTTCCCCTTCTTCCTTCCCTCCCCTCCCCCCCCCCCCCCGCTTCACCCTTTATTTCGGCCGCTAGCCCCCCCACGTAAAATACACTTCCGGGGTCGCTGAGCTGGGGAGCAACCCGCAGCCGAAGAGGTGTCGGCCACATCCACCACCGCTGCCTTGACACTACGAGGATCGCGACCGTCAACAGAGTGACACCTCTATGACGTCAAGTGCGAACGGGGGTACCACTCTTTTGGATGCGGCAAACGCACCAGTCGGAGACGCGTTCCAGGCATTGTAGCGCTACCGAAAGCCTTCTCCACAACGAGCCTCCGTTGGATTGCGGGCACCTCGGCCGGCATTCGAACCCGCCGCCCAGGGATCACTCACTTGGCCAACAGGTGGCCGTCTCGGTAGCCCCGCGTCCACACCAGACCCTGAATGGCCTTGAGGGGCGCAGTCTTGCGGTCCCGGTCCATCTGCCACAACAGGTGGGCCTCCACCGCTGCCTGCACGTTCTCGGCGGACCCTTCGGATGGCACGGACGGCGCCCCATCCCCCGCTCCCCCCTGCACCAGACGGTAGCACTAGACTATCTCCTCGGACAGCGAGGATTCGACGCTACGATTCTGCAAATGTGTCGGTATGAAAACATGCGTGCATCACGAGGACAGTCTGTTATGGGAGATGGAACCTTGTCCTGCTGTTGTAGGAGGACAATACATGGTGAGTGTGGTGTGCCTGCTAATGCGAGGCCTCTACTATGCACCCTAAGGTGCTGGCAAAAATTCCCATCTTTGGAGGCAAACGCATTGTCTTGAAATATTAAGTTTCAATGGCAGCAAGGCTGTACTATTTTTGCGTGCGCATTGGTCTGATGCAGCGTGCACACGCATACAAAATTGGTGACAACACATATTTTGTTGCGTCGCCTTTTAAATCATCGGGCAGCCCCAATCGCTGGGTGGTCCACATGCCAAACTCCCTTTACAGCTACAGGGAGTAGCCTTAGACCCATGAGCTCGAAATAAAGATGACAGATATATAAATTTATGCTAAACCTAAAACAAATGATCCTCCAAAGCAACATTTCACCAGTTTGTCGCGTTCATTGAAATATACAATGCCCGGAATCTCAGCTGTCATGACGGTCGCAATGCCCCGTCGGTCTGAGGAGGCCCAAATGCATGGGAAGATGGCGAAACTTTTTCAGAACAGCATATGCGGACGCGTCGGCGAATCGTTTGTAGATAAACTTTTCACTTCGAAGTGATACATCAACTTCTTCATTGAACTGCCTTGAAGGCCGACCCACAAAATATTTTTCAACCAGGGCGGCAATCCTCCTCGCCACACTTCCCATTTCTCCCTCTCGCAATCTTAATTTGACGGCGAGGGGGGGCGGTGACTCCTTTTGTTGCCGCATCTTGGGGCTGGATGAGCCGTGATAAGCTCCCGGCTTATCCAGCGGGAAGATGCAGCAAGAAAAGGAGCCCCCTGCCGTCAAGAGAGCAGTGAGAGAGGGGAGGACGGAAAGGGTGGCGGGGAGGATTTTCACGCTGATTGAAAAGTTTATTTCCAAGCGTCTAGCGTTACGTCCAAATCTCCGCCTTCCCTAGGTTCACGGGGGAGAGTGAGAGGAGGGGGGGGGGGGGGGGGGTTAGGTTTACGTGTTTCGGTGCTCCGTCAAGACGTAACTAGAGTGCCCTCGTGTGACAGGAAGGCACCCCAGACGTAACGCTAGCCGCAGCGAAAATATTTTGCAGGGCGGCCTTTAAGGAGTGCGTTGCAACGCTCGTTCCAGCGTTAGAGAGTTGTAGTTAGATTGTTTTTCTTTCGCTACGGTATCTGTAAAGAAAATGCCGCAGCTGCGCATGCGCGCCGCCAGCCTTGTCTGCATAGTACAAGGTCGTGTGGCGGATTACGGAGCGCTTTGCGGGTGCTTAGCTAAAACTCCGTATAAAGGTGACTGTTAACCGCCTACTAGTGCCACCTGCACCGCCTTCTAAACTGGTGTAGGAAGGACGGCAATGGATTCTTTGGGGGATATTAAAGACCAGTGTGTTGTGAGCTGTCATCCAGTTCGGATGTCTTTTCTTCGCGCTCCGCACTCGTAACAATTGGCGACGAGGAAGAAGAAGAAAAAAGAATGCCAACGTTCGGCCGGATTGAAGCCTTCGAGGAGGGAGGCGATGAGTGGCCTGCCTACGTGGAACGACTTCATGAATTTTTCAACGCCAACGACGTCGCTGCTGCGAAAAAGAAGTCGATTTTCTTGAGCTGCTGCGGCCAAAGGACGTACACCTTACTTCGGAACCTGGTGAAGCCCCTGACTCCACAGGACAAGTCACTCACCGAGATTCTGGCTGTACTCGGGAAGCATTACGCTCCTACACCTTCAGCCGTGGTTCAGCGTTTTCGCTTCAACACCCGAGTACGTTCTGAAGCGGAATCGATCAGCGATTTCGTTGCAGCGCTGAAATGCTTATCAGAGCATTGTGATTACGGAACCGAACTCGAAAACATGCTACGCGACAGAATCGTGTGTGGCATCAACAACGCTACGATTCAGACCCGGCTGCTCGAGCTGCCGGACCTCACCTTCGAAATTGCCGTTCGAACTGCGCTCGCAATGGAATCTGCGAAGAAGGATGCCGGCGAACTCTGCCAAGCTGGTGCAAGCATTCTGTCTACACACAAGGTTGGAGACCCAGCCCAAGATACCAGCTGTTATCGCTGCGGAGACAGAAGCCACCTGGCACCTCAATGCAGACACATTGATTCGACGTGCCATTACTGTCAGAAGAAAGGTCACCTGTTGGCGGTGTGCAACTCAAGGAAGAACGGGAATCCGCCCAAATCAAAGGCTTCGTGGGCGCCTCGTCGAGGTCGGCAAAGATCAACGCCGTCGACTCTGATGAACACAGTCCACAACGACGTTGACACTTCTGAAGACTCAAGTCAATTCTAGCAAGCGACGACTTACGACATGGGGCACCTAAGTGGATCGTCCACGGTACCACCCCTTCTGATCTCCGTTGAAGTCTTCGGCAAACCTCTTTCCATGGAGCTAGACACCGGAGCAAGCGTCTCGGTGATGTCTGCAGACAAGTTTCACGCTGCATGTCCCAATGTGAGTCCCGAACCTTCAAACGTTCTTTTGCGGGGATTTTCTGGAGACCTTGTGCAAGTCAAAGGCAAAGCAAACGTTCATGTTAAGTACAAAGGTCATGAGAAAGTTCTTCCACTCTTCATTACCACCGGACCCTCACCAACGTTGCTTGGCCGGAACTGGTTTCGCGCTCTGGGCCTGAGCTTCGAGGGACTCGAAACTGTGAACAAGCTCACTGATGCCGGGACTCTTATAAGTCAATTCTCTGGAGTCTTCGAAGAAGGCTTAGGCACATTCAAGGGAATTTCTGCGAAAATTCTTGTGCCCGCAAATGCTCCACCAAAGTTCTGCAAGCCCCGACCTCTTCCATTTGCACTGCGCGATGGAGTCACCCAGGAACTCCAGAGATTGCAACGGGAGGGGGTGATCGAGCCTGTCAAAACTTCGGACTGGGCAGCCCCCATTGTTCCTGTCTTAAAGAAGGATGGCAGGGTGCGCATATGCGGAGACTTTAAAGTGACAGTGAATCCCGTGTCACGT
The DNA here is from genome assembly GCA_013358835.2 of Ixodes persulcatus. Taxonomy (NCBI): domain Eukaryota; kingdom Metazoa; phylum Arthropoda; class Arachnida; order Ixodida; family Ixodidae; genus Ixodes; species Ixodes persulcatus. The sequence continues at coordinate 334,614 of JABSTQ010009407.1, forward strand.
TTGGAAACCTACCCTGTTCCGCGTGTTGAAGAACTGTGGGCTGCGCTCTCAGGGGGAGACAAGTTCACGAAGCTTGATTTGCGGGATGCATATCAGCAAGTTCCCCTGGACAAAGAGTGCCGTAAGTTCGTGACAATCAACACCCACATGGGTCTTTTCCAGTACACAAGGCTCCCGTTCGGAGTATCTTCGGCCCCAGCAATATTCCAGCGCGAAATGGAGAATCTTTTCCGAGGCTTACCAAGCGTAGCCGTTTACTTTGACGACATCATTGTCACGGGTGTTGATGATCAGGACCACTTGAAGAACCTCAAGAGCGTTCTTCAGCGACTTCAGGATGCCGATCTCAAGGTGAAGCTGGAGAAATGCGAGTTCTTTGCACCTGAAGTGGAGTACCTGGGCCACGTCATCAACAACCACGGACTGGCTCCAAACCCAAAGAAGGTGGATGCCATCGTCAACGCCCCTGCTCCTCGTAACGCGAAGGAACTTCAAAGTTACCTTGGCTTGATTAACTTTTACAGACGTTTCTTGCCAAATCTTTCATCGACGCTTCGTCCCCTGCATCTGCTGCTCATGGAGGGCAAGAGGTGGACGTGGCAGAAGGAGCAACAGCAAGCCTTTTGTGAAAGTAAAAGGCTCTTGACAAGAGCACCTGTTCTGGTGCATTACGACTCCAAAAAAGAGCTTCTACTCAGCTGCGACGCTTCACCGTACGGTGTTGGTGCTGTGCTGGCGCACATCGAGAGTGATGGAAGAGAGCGACCAGTGGCATTTGCGTCACGGCGTTTACTTCCGGCTGAACAAAATTACAGTCAAGTTGACAGAGAAGCTCTTGCTTTGGTTTTCGGCGTAAGCAAGTTTCACCAATACCTGTGGGGGAGACCATTCACTGTGGTGACCGACCACAAGCCTTTGCTCGGACTGCTGAACTCCGATCGAGGCGTGCCAAGCCAAGCCTCTCCCCGAGTAACAAGGTGGGCTTTGACCCTTTCATGTTACCAGTTTAAACTCATCTACAGACCTGGAAGGCTGTTGGGGAACGCCGACGGTCTCAGCAGATTGCCTCTTCCGACGAACAGCGCCCCCGATAGCACGCCAGCCGACGTGTCCATACTGGAGCAGTCCTACCCTGGTGTATTATCTTCAGCTGCAGTCGCTCGAATGACAAGGAGAGATCCTCTGCTCTCGCAGGTTGTGCAGGCTGTGCTCACTGGAACACCTTTTCCTGCCGGTGGAGACTGGGGTCCTTTCTCTGCCAGGTACAACGAACTCAGCCTACACGAAGGTTGCCTTTTGTGGGGATCTCGTGTAGTAGTGCCTACGGTCCTACAGCCCCAAGTGCTTCAACTTCTTCATGCTGGGCACCCTGGAGTAGAAAAAACCAAGATGATTGCCAGATGCCATGTCTGGTGGCCTGGCATCGATAATGCTATCGCCAATCAAGTGAGAGACTGCAATGTCTGTCAAGCTTATCACAAGTCTCCACGTGGCGTACCCATCACGCCTTGGCCTTTTCCTGAGAAGCCATGGTCCAGGCTCCATGTCGACTTTGGGGGCCCATTCATGGGCCACTACTTCCTAGTTATGGTAGACGCTTTTTCCAAGTGGGTGGAAGTGCATCCTGCTCCATCACCCTCAGCAGAGGCCACGATATCGGTGTTCAGGACCGTTTTCACGCAACATGGTCTGCCCGACCTCATTGTTTCTGATAATGGGCCAGCATTTATCAGCAGCCAGTATGCTGAATTCTTGCAGCGGAATGGCATTCGTCGCATGCTGGTACCACCATACCACCCCGCTTCTAATGGAGCAGCAGAAAGAGTAGTTCAAACTATAAAGGACAAGCTCAAGAAGAGTGCGCCTGGTGAATTCAAAACTCAGGTAGCAAGATTACTATTTCACTATCGCACGACGCCGCATGAAGTGACGGGTCGCGCGCCATGCGAGTTGCTCATGGGCAGGAAAATCAAAACGCCATTAGACGTCATGCATCCCAACCTTCGGACCACCGTCCAACTGAAACAACTGAAGCAGAAGTTGCACGCTGACCAAGGTTGCCGTCGTGGTCCACTGCTCGATTCTGGTACGCCGGTATTTGCAAGGAATTTCAGACCCGGACCACCTTGGGTGCCTGCTTCAGTTTCGGGCCCAGTGAGTGCATCCTCAGCCGAGATTACCTTGGATGATGGAACGTCCTGGCATAGACATGGAGATCACCTTCGTCTGAACCCCATGCATCCTTCACCCCAGCCAGGGGTTGTCCCTTAACAGCATCCCGAGCTGCCGCTACCGATGGAAAATACCGATCCAAGTGAAACCGAACCTGAGCAGCAGCCGACACCATCAGGGGAATCATGCCCATCACCAACCCCTGCCCTGGTCGAGGAGAGTCCTGCTATTTTGAGGAGCTCAAGAATCAAGCGACCTGTTTGGCGGTACTCTCCAGGACCATGAGAAAATAAAACTTCACTTAGGGGGGGAGGAGTGTTAACCGCCTACTAGCGCCACCTGCACCGCCTTCTAAACTGGTGTAGGAAAGACGGCAATGGATTCTTTGGGGGATATTAAAGACCAGTGTGTTGTGAGCTGTCATCCAGTTCGGATGTCTTTTCTTCGCGCTCCGCACTCGTAACAGTGACAAGCTCGCGCAGGAGGCAAGGCAACTGAGGAATCTCTCCTCCGTTTGTTCCCTGCCTCAGGAAGCTAAAAAGCGGTGCTCACCTGGTGTTGGAGGTTGCTGACAATCGTCTTCAGCTCATCGTCATTCCAATGATCTCTAAGGTACACTCGCAGGTTCTTCCTCGCATACGGGAAGAGTACGTCCTGCAGAGGCCAAAAAGTTCTACTACACCTATCTTCTCTCTCTTTTCTTGTATTTGTTGCGTTCTTTAAGATGAAATGAGCGCCACTTACTTTGACAAAGCTGATTGAGATCACAGTTCCCTCGATGTCTAGCACTACCGCCTTCACCTCGCTCATTCTCAACACGTGCTTACAAGGCTTGAACAGATAATTCCAGGCGTTGTAGGTTGTACCGTGGAAGAGCTCTAGCTATTTTTAATTACCTTCAACAACAGTTAGCAAGGTAAGGTCAGTAAACTCTGTGGGTGGCTGAAACGCTGAAAATTGTCTGAGCCACTACCGCTTACTACAGCTGAACGACCGAGGCGACAAACAAAAATACAGCGGCGCTTTTGAAGAATGCGCCGGTTACGGATGGATCAATAGCTAAATTTCAAGTGGATGAATAGGTAGATGCGTCGGGCGGCAACTTGCCCCACCTAGCCAGTGGTTTCTTTTGTTACAGTTCTTTGCTGCGCAATAAAAGCCTTTTTTTGCAATATAACAATGTATTTGCGACTTTTGTTTGAAAGTCCGGCAAGAAAATATAAGGCAATATGTATTCTTTTTGGTTTACGCCACTAGCCGAGAGATGGCGGCAGCGGTCTTTTCGCGATCGCCAAATGTAGACAATTTTTTCTTATTCCTAAACGGCGCGAGATTTTGCGCTGTTATTTGTCACTGCGTAATTCGGTCATTGTTATTAACAAAATAAATTAAGTATAAGCATAAATTGTAAAAGGTAAAAAAGGTTTACTCTTGACCTGCTCCTATGCACAGAGCAAGGAGGATAGAAGTAGGGGTGTCGCGAACTTTTGTCGAACCAGATTTTTAGGTCGAACTTTCGGGGTTCGACTGGGTCGAACCGGTTCGACGAACCTTCGAACGTTTCGCCAGATTCGACCGGTTCGACTTTGTGGACAGTGTGGCCAGACCTTGATACAAGCATGTCTACGTTTGGAGAATTTTTTTTTATGCAAAGGGTTATTTTATTATATAAACAGTTGCAATTAAAAGAAACCAATTATAATCACTGAAGAAGTTAATAACTTAATTTTTTGTACTGTATTAACTGAATTAACCAATCAGCGCTGCCCTTAATTCATCCCTTAGCCATCACCATCCAATCCGAAGCCAACTGGCCAGCCTGTCACGCATGCGCACACGAGTCGAACCTCAATACAAGGTTCGTCGAATTTTTCACTAAAAGTTCGAAAAAGTCGAACCTGGTCGAACTCGAACCTCGGGTGGTTCGCGACACCCCTAGATAGAAGGGTAGAAGAGGCCATGACGTCAGCCGCGTAGCCTCCACAAGCCATGCTCAGAGATCATACATACTAACTCTTGACGCCTCGCCTCTTTCTCATTTCCCTCCTTACTCTCCTCACTTATCAGCCCAACATGACCACATCACGTGATCGAAGCTAGCCTTCGTCTAGCCTTCGATCTGATAAAACCTACCGGACGGAGCGCGCGCAAGACGCAAAGGAATCCTCCTACAATCAACCATCCATCTCGCACGTGACATGTCACGCGCACCAATCGCCAGAAAGATCTGGGGTGCTATGTTGCGCTTTTTGGACTCCCAGGAGACTTGGAAGAAGGAAGTGACGTCAACGACTAGAGCAAACGCAGATTGGATGTTGACAGAAGAAAACAAAATCAACATCCAATCTGCATTTGCTGTGTTGTTGACGTCACTTCCTTCTCCCTAGTCTCCTGTGAGTCCAAAAAGCGCAACATAGCCCCCCTGTGGTCACCGTGGTCACGCTGGGCACAATATCGTTTAAACTTTTTATGACTAGGCTTCACCAATATTGGAACGTGCCCCCTCCTGGCACAGAGCATAGAGTTATTATAATGTACTGTACGCTACAGGTTCAACTGGCGCTAGTGTCTATGCGACTTCCAACCAGTCCACTTTTGCGGTGCTCCTGTGCATTCCTATGGGGAAACGCGCGTGCATTTTGTCTCTTCGCCGAAAAATTACACTGAAAACTTTGGTTATTTGGGTCGTACCGAATAGTATGTACCTTGATTAACACTGTAAAAGTGTAATTGCTTTAGTTAGAGCATTTTTCTTCATCAGTGAACGATGTTTAACTTCGCTACATTTCAGTCACAAACGTGTGTTCCGCATAAGGTGTGTAAAAACAAGCGACGATTCAAAGCAAAATGGACCTCTTGGCGAATATGTGCTGCCACCTAGACACGCGAATCGGTTCGAGACTAGGTGACTGGAAAACAACGCGCGCCCAAGGCCTCTCCCACCCGTTCCACACCCAAAACGTCAGCTACATCCTGTTCACCCTTTGAGGCGATGTGACCTAGATACGGCTCCCCCGAGCTCACCTTTGTCCCCATCGTGCGTAATCTTCCGCCCCGAGGTCGACACAACGAAACCGCTCAAAGGCGAGAAATGCAAGATGGCGGATTGTTTGGAACTAGATACTCTCGAACCCAGGCGCATGAAATACTCCGCGCATGCGCACCGCGTATTTCTACAAAAGGTCCATTACAATCGAAAGGAATATAGAGTGTGTTCAAGGCTCGAGCACCAGCATTCCGGTGACGCCTGTGGGCCAAGCGCCTCCAAGCGGTGCAGCAGTACCGCAGTACCGCAGGGACGTAAAACGCTGCAAGCTAGGCGAGCGATTACACGCATCACGGTGGAGGCCAAACATTACGCCCAGCAACTAGACACCAACCGTTGGCTACAATACAGCTCTTCCCTCTCTGACAAGGCGTCTGTTATGTATGTTGACTACAAGCCAGCGCTCCCTGGCTCCTGTGCTCTCGTGGCAACCGGCCGAGGATGAGGTGATGTGGCTCGCGCCCTCGAACATTCCATCGACGACTGACCAGAAGCAGCATCTCATTCTATGTTCTAGACTATGCTCTAAATAAACCTAGTCTGATACATAACATGGTGTCAGAAGTGAACCCGTAGACGCACCGACGCACCAGCCGCCATCGACGCACCAACGACGCAACGCAACAACGACGCAACAACGACGCACCAGCCGCAACATGGCAGGTGTCTTCATCCAGCCGTCATCGGTGTTCGAGCCCAACACTGAAAACCCAGCGATCTCGTGGGAGGAATGGCGATCCTCTTACCTCATCTACGAGGCAGCCTGCGAGTACGCCAAGAAACCAAAAGCAGCACGGAAAGCGCTTCTTCTCCATGTACTTGGACCACAGGCACGTCGGATATACCAGACGTTTCCCCCGCCACCAGCCTTACCCGCAGAAGCCGCAGCCTCCTTCAACGAGGTCGAATATATCTTAGAGCAGTTTGACGCGCTCTACCTGCGACTTCGGCAGCACCGGGGATCGGCTCATTGGTGGCAGGATTATCGTTGGGATCCAAGACTCGGCACTTCGCGAACGGCTTTTCCGCGAGGAGAACCTTACTCTTGAAAGAATAATACCAACCTGCAAAGCCGTAGAAATATAAAAAAAAAAAAAAAACATGTCAAGGATCTCCAGGCAACTGCACTTAAGACAGTGGTAGACGAGATGCATCGAAACAATTGGCGAGATGCCAATTTTGACCGCGAACAACGGCGCCGGTACAATTACCCGACACAAGGACCGCAACAGCAACAACGTCCGCCGCAACCGCAACATCATCCACAGCACCCGCCTACAACCCGGCCATGTTCGAGGTGTGGTATGGTGCATGCCCCTAGAAATTGCCCTGCCTATGGGAGCAGCTGCTTTCGGTGCGGGAAATTTGGACACTTTGCATCTGTGTGTCGACAAACAAGAACTGGCCCAGCGAACCACATATCCAGTCTTGACAACGACGGTTTCTTTCTGGGACAGCTGACAGTGGAAAACGTTCAGACAACCTCTTGGACGGCCACAGTTGATGTTCACAACAAAGTCACCTTCAAACTGGACACAGGGGCTGACGTAAACGTCCTTCCCAGGCATGTTTTTCGGAAATGGAATCAACCACCAAAGGTAGAACCCACCTGCGTCAGGGTCTCCACCTACACTGGCGATCATCTGCCGATCAGTGGAGAGTGCATCCTACAAACAAAGACAAGAAACCTTAGCCGCAACTTGAGATACTTGGTTGTGGACCTTAATGTTATCCTGATTCTTGGTGCTGAGGCATGCCAGGATCTTCAGCTGATACAGCGACTTCGGCACCTGGACTCGTCGAGCGAATCAACCGACGCTGGAGCACCTAATGCCAAGTATTTGGCCGCAACTGACGTCATCAAGGACTTTCAGGATGTGTTTACTGGAATTGGTCAGCTTCCGGGAACTGTAATAATCACGCTCCAAGACGGAGCAGTACCTTCTATCGCTGCTCCCCGCAAGATTCCACTAGCTATCATAGAGAAAGTAAAGGCGGAGCTTGACAAAATAGAACATGACAACATCATCGCAAAGGTCACCGCGCCAACAGATTTGGTGAACCCCTTAGTAGTGGTACCGAAGAAAGATGGCAGCCTACGGATCTGCCTTGACCCCAGACAGCTGAATAACGCCATCAAACGTCAGCATTATCGTATTCCGACTCAGGAGGAACTGTTCGCTCACTTGAGTGGATGCACTGTGTTCACTCTCCTTGATGCGAAATCAGCTTTTTGGCAGCTGACACTGTCTGAGGAGAGTTCGTACATTTGCACTTTCGCAACTCTTTGGGGCCGGTATCGCTTCTTGCGGCTCCCATTTGGACTAAAAAATGCACCCGAACTCCTACAACGTGCCATGGATGACATCTTCGCCAGCATCAATGACGTTTACCCCTACTTTGACGACATTCTCATCGCATCAAAGACAATGAACGAACACATTAAGCAGCTGCATCTAGTTCTTCTGACTGCACGCAAGTACAACCTCAAACTCAATGCGAAGAAAATGCAAGTAGCAGTGTCCACCATCTCCTACCTGGGACATCAGCTAACGGCAGACGGAATTCAAGCTGACGCTGCGAAAATAGAGGCCATCATTGCTATGCCAGTGCCCGAAAATAAGGCAGAGCTGCTCAGATTCCTGGGTATGGTCACTTACCTTACCAAATTCATGCCAAATGCCTCAAGTGAAATGGCACGCCTGAGACAGCTACTAAGGACCGACGTCCCATGGCACTGGGATGAGAACCTGACGTTAGAGTTCATCAAAATCAAGCGTATGATCACCAAGACACCTGTCCTGCGCTTCTTTGACAAGACCTGGGACATTGTATTTTCAGCAGATGCGTGCTAATACGGAGTTGGTGGTGTTCTCCTGCAAGAAGGCCATCCAGTTGCCTATGCCTCAGCCGCTCTGACCCCTACTCAACAGAAGTACGCACAAATTGAAAAAGAGCTACTCGCCATAGTTTTTGCCATTGAGCACTTCCATTACTACACCTACGGTAGAATCGTAACCGTTCAGACCGACCATTAGCCTTTGATTGGTCTAAAACAAAAAGACTTCGAGAAGATCACACCACGGCTACAGCGTCTTCTTCTCCGGCTTCAGCGATAAGATGTCAGTCTGACATACGTCCCAGGAAAAGAGCTCACCGTCGCAGACGCGCTTTCTCGAGCACCTGCCAACACAAGCTCATGCCGAGACTCTGAGCCCAAAGAGAGTCTGGGGATCTGTACACTAGTCAACGTATCGACGACAAAACAGGAACAGATTCGTCAGGCAACAGCTGCAGATCAGATGCTGCAGCAAGTCTCCAGGTACATACGAGAAGGTTGGCCTGAACAGCGCTCAGTTCATGTGACAGCAAAACCCTTTTTGCAATGCAAAGATGAACTCCACATATGTGAAGGCCTAATATGCCGTGGGCAGCGACTGGTTCTACCTACATCATGTCAGCAGGACGCCCTAGAGAAACTACATGGAGCACACCGTGGCATTGTGTCATGTAAAAACAGGGCACGAGAGGCTCTTTACTGGCCCTCAATGAAAAAAGACATTGAGCAGGTGGTCCAGCGGTGTGAGCATTGCCAGCGCTACCAGCGACAAAACCAACATGAACCACTTGCTGATCGTGACTTGCCTGACCGCCCATGGCAAAAGATCGCAGCTGATCTATTCTACTTTAACAGATCGACTTACTTACTCATCGTGGATTACTTTAGCAAGTATGTGGAACTACAACCCATGGCGTCCGCCTGCACTGAAGCTGTCATCACCACTATGAAAGCTGTGTGTGCCAGATTTGGAGTACCTGATGAACTAGTCTGTGACAATCGACCGCCATTTAATGCAGCGAAATTCAAAGAGTTCCTCACCAGCTGGGACATCACCTACAAACCCAGCTCACCCTACTATGCCAGATCGAATGGACTTGCTGAAAGATCCATTCAGATCATAAAGCACGCACTTCAGAAAGCTGTAGAAGATGGAAAAGACCTATTTGCTGTGCTTATGGATGTTGTGCTTTGTTGTTGCTCTTTGTTGTGCTTCAGCCCATCCACTCCCATGGATGGGCTGAAGTCGCCTGCAGAGCTCCTAATGGGCAGAAAAATCCGCACACTGGTCCCGATGAATCCAACTCAACTGCAACCCCACTACAACTGCACCGAGGCCCAATCTCGTCTACATTTTCGTCAGGAACGGCAGCATCGGCACGGGGATAAGAGAACCAAGCCCCTGGTCGCACTTCAGAAAGGCCAGAAAGTGTGGTTTCAGCATCGTGGCAAGTGGACACTAGGCTACATTAATTCTGTGGGACCCCAGCATCGCTCATACGTTGTGATGACACCGGAAGGCACCATGTATAGGCGCAGCAGGTATCACATTAGACCCGCTCACAGTCAGCCGCCAACAACGACTGTTACAGCCGAGGATTACTACGCCGCAGCTCCTTCTCCGCTTGCAGCCAGTCCACAGTCCCCGCCATCCCCTCCACAGGCAGCAGACTCGTACCAGCACTACTACACACGAGCAGGTAGAAAAGTGGTGAAACCGCCAAGATTCATACAGTGAAGATCTCAAGTGCTTTGGAATTTTTATTTTATGTGTTAAGTTGATTTTTTTTTTTAAAGTGGGCGTGTTATGTATGTTGACTAAAAGCCAGCGCTCCCTGGCTCCAGTGCACTCGTGGCAACCGGACGAGGATGAAGTGATGTGGCGCGCGCCCTCGAACATTCCATCGACGACTGACCAGAAGCAGCATCTCATTCTATGTTCTAGACTATGCTCTAGACAGCGTCGATTGCCAAGCTCTGGGCGACAAGTCAAGCCGTGCTCGGGAAGAAGAAGACCAAAGGCGCGACACTCACTCTCGCCCTCAAGATGGGCAACACGGAAGAAGATCTCGCGTCGATGGCCGAGGACCTTTTTTTGCCCCAACCCGTCCCGATGAGCTGTTTGGCCCCGTACGACACAGAAGCCCTTGCTCCAGACGGCGGCATGGACCGGGAGCTTACTATGGGAGAACTTGAGTGGGCCCTCCACAAAGGGAAATCCCGTTCGGCGCCGGGACAGGACACAATCACGATCAAGATGTTGAAGAACCTTCCTGAGAGCACCAAGAAGCAACTCCTCGACTGAATTAATCACATCTGGGTCACAGGGAAACCTTCCGATCAATGGAAGCACTCTGCATGCAGTCGTTCCGATCCGTAAGCCCGGCAAAGACAAAGGCTCACTCGGCAATTATCGGCCCATATCGCTCACATCATGCACTTGTAAAGTCATGGAGCGTATGGTACTGTCACGAATCGACTGGCACCTGGAGTCCTCGGGAGCCTTTCACCCGGCCCAGACAGGCTTCAGACACTGTCTTGGCACTCAAGAGAGTCTCGCCCTAATTTCGGCAGACGTCATCCGCAACATCAGCGCGGGGCACGCAACCATCAGAACTATCGTAGCAATCGACATCAAAAAAGCATTTGATTCGGTTCCCCACGCTTCAATCATCGGAAAGGCAGGTCGGTTCGGCATCACCGGCAGGTCGCTTAATTTTATCAAGAACTTTCTCAAAGGGAGAACATTCTCGGTACGCCTCGGCACGCACGAGAGTGAGCCGAGAGCGAACCAAGTGGGAGTCCCGCAAGGCTCCGTTCTCTCCCCCACACTTTTCAACCTGGCGATGGCGGCCCTGCCCCATGAACTCAGCAAGATTCTCGGACTAGGCTTCACCTTGTATGCAGACGACATCTCTATATGGGCATGACGAACAGACTTCGATAAGCAGCAGGAGACTTTCCAAGCCGGCCTAGACGCCATTGAGGCCCTCCTATGCAGGGTAGGAATGCAAGCAGCACCCGAGAAAACTGAACTACGCCGTAGTGACAACTCCCAGGCTCAGGAAAGCCAAGCTAAGCGAGAAACTCAATCTCGTACTGGCTGCAAAGAAGATCCACCCCTCCCCGTCGGTCAAAATTCTTGGAATTGCCACAGAAGAATCCGGGAGAGGCGACATCTGGATCCAAGATACTATCAAACACTGCAACTCGGTGCTCAACGCCGTCCGTAGAATCTGCAGCGCACGAGGAGGTGCGACAAGCACGCATCGCCAGAAACATGGTAAAGGCCCTTGTAGTATCGCGTGTATGCTACGGGGCCCGCCACTTCTGGCTCAACAAGTCTCAATGGAAACGGCTGGAGACACTGAACAACCAAGCAAGACGAGTAATCTCTGGCCTCCCGAGGTTTACTCCCCTCAGTAAACTAAAAGAGTACGCCCAGATCAACGAACTGCACGACGTCGTTCAGGCCAGGATCAGGGCGCACGACGAACACCTCAAGCTCACGCAGCAAGGAAGGAGCATTATGGAACTTCTTCGAAGACCCGTAGAGCACCTTCCAAAAGTTCCTGAACAGCTCCCACCATGGGAGGATCTTCCGGCTATCACCAAAAGCAAGCCCAGCGGCGCTCGGAAGGGGGACACCAAACAAGCAGAACGCAGAACGCAGAGCCAAAGTACACTGCAAGATGGTGCAATCGTGGGACCGAATCAAGATCGTGGCTGCTTACACGGACTCTGCTTCGATAGAAGGCTCCGTCACCCTGAAGACGGCAGCCGTCGTGTTCCCATCGCTCCTGCTCGAAAAAGCAGAATGCCTTCCCCCTGGCACCTCTACTAAAGGAGGAGAACTCGCAGCTATCCGCCTCGCCCTCGAGACGGCCAACGCACACCCCGACCGGCTACCTGAGAATCTCAGGATCTTTACGGATTCTCAGGACGCAGTGAAGGAATGCAGAACTAAAAACAGCCCCAGCCGAACAGTCCGTAAGATTAAGAAACTCGCCTCGAACCTCCGATCCCGAGGAACACACACGAGAATAGAGTGGATACCCGGTCATTTGGGCATCCTCGGAAATGAAGCAGCTCACCGCCTGGCCCGCGCGTCTTTGATTCTCCCCTGCGGCACAGACGAAGAGCAGCCACAACATGACCATAGTTACGGCCTCATCGCTCGTGATCGGGCATCGCGGGCCAACAGCGATACACCTGCACGGGTCGCATCCTGGAGTAGGGGCAAAAGATCAGGCCTCTGCACACAATGCGACATGCGCGCCAAGGCAGACATTCACCATCTCCTGTGGGAATGCCCCAAATGCAAAGACGAAAGGTTAAAACACCAACCAGCAGACATCACACCCCTGGAGGGGTGGACCCATCCACCCGGCCCAGAGAACATTCAACGAAGGATCCTGCGTTGACTTCTGGATTTTATCCATAAAGTCAAGCCGGACGTCTTCATTTAGCCCCCGAATACCTCTCCCTCGAGCCAGCGCCCAGGCCTAGTCGTCATCGGCGCACATCCCCATTCCCCTACCCTTGTTTTTTTTTTTTTGTTTTTTTTTAATGACATTAAACTTTATCTGAACTGAACTGAACTGACTGACAACTCGTTTTTAAATACTTTGCCTTCTTCTACGTCTGGAACTATCGAATTTCCCGAATCACGCGCACCAATCTCCTAGACGCCCAGATTTTTTTTCTGTCAGGTTCACTACTGATACAGTTTTCATAATTCCTGACGATGTGTTCGGCTTCAATAATGTCTCTCGTTAATTGGTTACTGTGCCTACCTAAAATTGTACAAGATGGCAGGTGAGCCTCGCAAATAATAATGGGTTGTAGTAAAGTGGTTAGTTGGGCGAGTTGGTAATGATTGAGCATGGTTAAAATTGCGCAATATTGGTTTGTGTGTATGTTTATACAGCCTAGAACTTGGTCTGCCTCAACGGGCGACGAGTCTCCCAGCTGTAGATGAGCAATTTAGCCAGTGCAGTACAACCACTAGCCTGGGGCCTTTAACGTCAATCACGCAGTGGTGATACACGACCGCACGCCGGTACGATGCTCATCCAGATCGAAACGGGCAGAAGTGGCGATTGAGCCCAGGGGGGAGAAGGAAGTGACGTAGGTGTGAATGAACGTATCTTTGCTTTCTGCTGCAGAAACCGTCATCAGCGACTCCACCAATCAACATCCAAAGAGCGTTGTTGACGTCACTTCCTTCTCCCTAGTCTCCTGGGAGTCCAAAACGTGCAACATAGCCCCCCTGGATCCAGGGGGGCTATGTTGCGCTTTTTAGACTCCCAGGAGACTAGGGAGAGGGAAGTGACGTCAACAACGCAGCAAATGCAGATTGGATGTTGATTTTGTTTTCTTCTGTCAACATCCAATCTGCGTTTCTCTAGTCGTTGACGTCACTTCCCTCTTCCAAGTCTCCCGGGAGTCCAAAAAGCGCAACATAGCACCCCTGGGTTCTGCAGTGCGAGCTTTCACTCCACGCGCTCCGAGCTGGTGTGCGCTATACTTCGTTTCACCTTATGTGCGAGCGAAGGCAAAACTGGAAGCGCGAGCACGGAAGCTCCGTGCGTTCAGGCTTTGCTCGAGCGCGCGAGCTGGGGAGAAATGCAAAAAGCGCTGGTCTCGCGCTTCTAGCTTTGGCTTCGCTCGCAGATAAAGTGAAACGAAGTATAGCCCACTCGGCCACCGACCCCCCTGTTCACTCACGTGGCAGGGTACGAATCAGCGACAAGAACGGGTGATCCAAAGAGAAGAAGGAAGAACGTCTGCGGGAACGCAGTATTACAACTCTTCCATGTCTGACCAGTGGACCGAGGATGCCCAGGAGAGCAACTCGCTCACCAGCACCACTTTCTCCAAGTCAGGACGAGGCGGACGCAGGCTGCCCGACCCTGTGGCCCTTACAGGCCATGCTCTGGAAGGCACCCTGGCTCGGACTTCAACTGCGCTCAGAAAGGGCACGTTCCAAAAGAAACCGGAGTTACTCTTTAAAACAATCGACAAGGCGACCATCCACGATGGATTTGTAAGCCCTTCCGATTTCCTTCCTCTCATGCCTTCCTGAGATTCGAAATTACCAGGGTAAATAACATCATCGCCGTAAACACATACGGGATGTTTTTGCAGTGGTAATCTTTTCAGCTATTTGCGAATACGCTAGTAGGTGCGTGGGAAGGACGAGCTCCCTGAAGGCTGAACTCCATGGAGCGAATATGCGACGAATAACTGACGAACTTCGCCCGGCGGCCCGTTCGCTTTGCGCGCGACGCAGCAGCCATTGTGCTGATACCACGCGCAGAGCGAAAGCCGCCGGGCGAAATTCGTCGATTTTTCGCAGCATATTCGCCGCATGGAGTCCAGCCTTTAATGTTCCCTTTTCACCATCACTCTCGGTCTATAAAAATGTAAACCTGACAAAAAAATGACCGCATCTCCACGTGGTGAATGATGTTGATTGGGGGCGAAGCTCTGGCGGTGCTGATGATACTGATTTTATTGTTCATAGGCAGTGCTGATGGTGCTGATTTTTTTTTATTGCTCATAAATAGTGCTGAGTTCCGGGATGCGTTTCGACTTCATTATTACTAATTTATGGTCGGTGAAATGCAGAGCCAGTGGTTCTTCGAGCGGATCAGCTTGGATCCGCTAGAAGCCGTGGGAACGCATCTCCACTGCTTAAACGGTCCATGTCAGAAAGAGAATGTGTGGTATGGAACGTGGTTATATACGCATTTGAGCATTTGACCGCAGCGCCCTCTCGTCTATAAACGTTGAGCCAATGCATGCAAAGTTTAACGCGATTATATACGCATTTGACCGCAGCGCCCTCTCCTGTATAGACGTTGAGCGGCTACATGCAACGTTTCATCCATGGCATCCCCAGCTCTTGAGTTACTACCACATCTCAAAACCCCCTACTCGTCCCGCAGTCGTTTCCGAGTGGTTAAGGTGATGGACTAGAAATCTATTGGTGTCTTCCCGCACACGTTCGAATCCTGTCGACTGCGCAAACATTTTTTTCTTTTTTTTAAGAAGACAGATGGGATGGCAATCGATGTGAGCACGGACGGACGGACGGACAAGGCTAGACCCTAAGGAGCTTTGCCCATACAAATTATATATATATTTGTATTTTGTGGGGCATAAAATTTCTACTGTATACTGTAATATCACATTGAACTGGTGCCGATGATACCTATTACAAGCCTTCTAGTGACTGATAAAGGAAGACGTTGAAGATGCTCCTAAGCGGATGATGCGAGGCCTGTATATTCGGGGGGTCAGCACGACGCGACGTAGGAATGGAACACAAGAGCTACGTAGGCGTTTATTTCTAATAACTAAGATTCAGTCAATCTGTGGGCGGCACACAATTGGCTTTAAAGCCCTTTGATGTATAGAATTTTCTCGAGGCATCTGAGTGGGTTGGAGTAGTGCCACTAAATAAGCTACGCTTCAGAGTAACGACACTTGGCCATATTGTGTCTTAAAATCATGGTTGTCAGTCATCTGAAGCTTTATCTCAAATCACAGAAAACGCTTTTCCGCCCTGCACACGTGTTTCAACAGTTCGCGACAGAGCAAAGCAATATTACATGACCTTCCTAACACCGAATCGAATGCTGAGGAAGTTGCACTTTTTAATCTTGACGATCGACAGTTGCTTCTGCTCTGCATACAAGCCAAAATGGCGGCACCCACAACAATGTGAACTAAAAGGCTAGTGTCAGGTTCTTGACCTGACGGTAACAAATCCCAAGAGCAGCAGCTGCTTTTGAGGCCGCAAGTAGGCAAAGCCTTTTTAATTTTAGAGCGCAGCTCTCTGGGGCCCCTTTCCGACTTGAGCGGCGTCGGCGTCGGCGTCGGCGTCGGTGTAACCGCGAGGTCGCGTGACCCCCCCCCCCCCCGAGGTCACGTGACCCCCCCCCCGAGGTCACGTGACCCCCCCCCCTCCCCGAGGTCACATGACCCCTCCCCCCACGGCCACGTGACCCCTCCCCCTAGTTGTCACGTGACCCCCCGAGGTCACGTGAGCCTTCCCCCACGGTCACGTCACTCCCGAGGACACGTGACCCCCTCCTTGAGGTCACGTGACACCCCCTCCCCGAGGTCACGTGACCCCCCCCCCCCCCGAGGTCACATGACCCCCCCCTCAGTATCCTTCCCTCCTCCTCCTCAAGAGCTGCGCTCTAATTCTGCGTTACAGGGAGTTGTAAACGGCTTTCACTTTTTAGAGCGCAGCTCTTAGGCGCCTGTTTCCGGCTTGAGCGGCGTCGCCGTCGGCGTAACCGCGCGGTGCATCATGGGTAAATTTTCCCGAAGAAACCCGAGGTCCTCCCGAAGGAACCCGAGGTCCTTCGGGAGGACCTCGGGAAGACCTCGGGTTCCTTCGGGAGGACCTCGGGTTCCTTCGGGTGAACCTCGGGTTCCTTCGTGAGGACCTCGGGTTTCTTCGGGTTCCTTCGGAAGGACCTCGGGAGGTCCTCGGGTTCTTTCGGGAGGACCTCGGGAGGACCTCGGGTTCCTTCGGGAGGGCCTCGGGAGGACCTCGGGTTCCTTCGGGAGGACCTCGGGAGGACCTCGGGTTCCTTCGGGAGGACCTCGGGAAACCCCCCCCCCCCCCCCCCCGAGGTATCGGCATCGTCATCGTCACTGATGACGTCATCAGTGCCGTCACTGATGACGTCATCGGATCGTCATCGTCACCGATGACGTCATCAGTGACGTCACTGATGACGTCATCGGCATCACCGCTGATGACGTCATCAGGGACGTCACTGATGACGTCATCGGCATCCGCATTGTCATCGCCATCGTCACTGATGACGTCATTGCCCCCCCCCCCCCGAGGTCACGTGACCCCCCAGGTCACCCGACCCCCCAAGGTCACGTGACCCCCCCCCCCCTACCAAGGTCACTTGACCCCCCCAGTACCGTTCCCACCTCCTCCTCAAGAGCTGCGCTCCAATTCGGCGTTACAGGGAGTTGTAAACGGCTTTAATTTTTTTTATCAGCCTTTATTTTTCCACTTTTGTGACAGTGATGGCTGAGTGCTTCCTCAGTGTGCGCGCACGTTGCCACTGGATTTCGCTACAGAGAAATCGAGCGTCCGTGACACGTGTTTGATTCAGTCAATTGCTTGCACCGTGGTACGAAAGTAAAATCTCCGCCTTCGCTGAAGATGTCTAAATTTGACAGCTTCAAACGTATAAGAAGTACGGAAGAACGATTTTGGTGGTCTTCAGCACTTATCTCTGAGCCTACTTTAAGCTTTGTGCATAGACGGCCAGACGTACGTTATTAACCCTTTCCCTACCATGGACGACCTGGGTTCGTCCACACTGTTTGTACCGCTCCCCCCGCAGACGAGCTGCGCTCGTCCACGTTCATTCGGGCTCCAATACGCTACCATGCACGAACTGCACGGAAAATAAAAAAAACTGGTAAATTTCTGAATTTGGCGGAAAATTGTTCCAACGCAGGCAACAGGGAATTTAAAAATGGCGGCGTCAACTTCTGGTCGCTGCGTTCGTAGTGACGATCTTGTCTCAAAATTGGGGTGAAAACGAAGATATTGTGACGTCTCTTCAGATTCAGAAGACGAGGAAATGAATCTTTCATCGAACAGCGAGGGCGATATAATTGAGTAATTGGATTTTAGCTCAGACGACTCCGATTTCAATGAGGACATCGTGTTGGCGTGTCGGCATTGGATAGAATCAATGTAGAAAATCCCCCTCCAGCCCCTCCACGTTTTGCATTTACTTCGCGTGCAAGGTGATGTGAACTGTCTGCAGTACTGCTACGTCCGGCCTGAACGTCCATGTGCAAGGCGATGTGAACTGTCTGCGGTAATGCAGTGAAGCGGAACTTTAGTCCCTTTTTCCTTTGCAGTGTGTTCAAAGACTTTTTCATATAATAAATATTTTGGCATTTGTTTTTGACCTTTGTATTGCATATTAAATTTATAGGGCACATAAAAAAAATTGGGTATTTTGAAATAGGTTTTTTCAAAAGTTTTGCGGTAGGCAAAGGGTTAATATTGGATCTGATCGTGCAACCTGGTGGGCGAACTTGCGATGATATCTTTAAGTTCCGGCAACTAAAGCTGCCGTCGATTTCGCAGAGGTCGCCAGCACCCCGTAATTCATGGACGCCGACTGCACAAAGACAGTCGTAACCCCAGAATATAAAATATTAAACGATATTAAATCATCGACTGATGTTCTGTGAATTCACTATACTCCGTTTCACCTTATGTTGTACCGCAGCGAAGGCTAGAAGCGCGAGCTCGTAGCGTTGGGATCTGCCCTTGGTGCACGAGAGCTTGTGCCGCCGAGATGTGCCCTAGAGCAAGGAGCTCGCGCTTGTAGTCTTTCCTGCGGTAGAACACAAGGTGAAACAGAGTCCACGGAGAATTTATCCTTGTACTCCTATAGACTATATCATCTTTGCCCGTCTGCAAAAAGTAGCATCCCAGCGATGCGAGCTTGCCATTTTGACCAACAATGAAATCCTGATGAGTGAAGGGCTCAGGGCAAGATTGTTTTTGTGGTCTATAATGTGGAGACCCATTATGTTCTATATTGTGTGGGTGTCTTGTCTTAGAAAGTTTCCTTCTCGTGAAAACAAAGTATAATGCGTAATTATACACTCTCACAAAGTAATGATAGCGCTACATAAATTTAGAGACGCATTATATACAGTGGTGCCCCGTCGTGTTTTAAAATCGAAACGTGGTTAAGGAACCATTAAACGTCAAAAGTGCTGTCTCACGTGCTGCATTTTCCCTCTAGGGCATGAATACAGGGATGAAGAATCGACTCGATGCCAACAGCCCACCCCCCTCGGCATTGGGGCGGGTGAAAAGAAAGTACACGCTCACCATTGCCGTTGTTGCGGGTGTCATTTTTGCCTTCATTGCTGCGATCTCTTTTCGCGCCTACATCCTCGTAACACAATGCTTCCGAAGGTCAAGCACCACAACGGCTGCCTCCACGAGTGTTTCAGATGTCGGGCTTCGTGGTGACTCTTTCGGGATAGCGACATGAAGTGCGAAGAAATATTTTCGTGCGAGTTGAGGCTACTTCACGTGCTTGCGTCATCTTGCAATTTCCGTGTATTTCCGATTTTTGTCTCGCTCATATTTTTTTATTGGCTTGAAAATCTTTTAACAATCTTATAACCACTGTTTCTACTAAAGAGTACGTACAATTGATATCGCAAATACTCCAAAACCTTCGCTGTATAGTGAAATGCAGTTCCAGGGTCATTGCATAGATAGTGCCAGCGTAAGAGATCACAAGAAGCAGTGACAAATGTGTAAACCAACCTTTATGCAACAAGTATCTTTATTTTATCGTTGTGTTTTTGGTAAAAGCAGTGGGAAAATTGGTTGTGTGGACAGGAACATTTGGGCGTCGTGCATCTTCGCTGTCAAGCCTTCTGGACAAAACTGCGCTGCACCTGACATATCCGAAGTTACATATGGTCATCGCTTTTATCTCTGCACCGTTATAGCCTAGCATGGCGGTCCTGATTCGAGCTTCACTATACAGGGTTCCAATGATGTAAACGGTGTGCAAATCGACTCAATTAAAGCAGCATTTTTTTCTTCATTTAACAGTAAAAACATGTCGATGTCTGTTATGGATCTACGGGGCTGAGGTTCTACGAGTTACTCCGCGCTATTTGGCGGACCAACGTTTGCAGTTTTATGAAAAAAGTGAATGAGGTTTACATTCTTTAGGATTACAAATATCATGTTAAAACCTTTTGTAAAAATAAATCTTTTATGCTTCGTGATAAAGGCGTTGCTTCAAAATATGAGGGGGAATTCGAAGTAAAATCTCTGTTTTTGTTTTTTAATATGATAAAATGTCAGTAGAATACTTATGACCCCAACCAACCCGAGGGGTGGGAGGTTTTGAAATACCGACGTGATTAATTGCGGTTGCTAATCGCTGTACATGATATGATTAAAGGAACACTAACACCTCCCCAAGATTTTTTTTTTTTTTGCTAGGCGATTTATTATGGTGTCAGGAGACTACGCAATCAATATTTTGTTACAAAGTCACGCATATTCTTAATAAAGCAGAAAAAGAAGAGTAACTGCTCAAAACTAAAATTAAAACATGAGCACGGAAGCTCATGGCTGCGACATATGGACGACGTGTACCGAGGAGGAGGAAGAAATGTAGAGGAGGAGAGAGTTGGCCAGAAATCACGTGGCTACACCCGACAGCGTTTTTTTTCTTCTCCGCTTTTCTGGCGTGTAAAGCAGACGACGAAGTTACGTGCACCATTTGCGGTGCGGTTGTTTCGCACGTATATCCCTTCCTCTCAATGTTCTGTGCTTGAAGATCGATTGGCCGGTATCACGGACGACAGTTCGGAACTAGCGGCCCCACGTCCGTCGCAATGTTGGTTCTTCGTGCGTCGCTACCACGTCGTCCAGCCTGTGGTATGCCCGCGGTACGTCGCTATTCGCAACTTTCAGCGATAGTGGTATCGCGGTGTGAGAATCGCGCTCCCTAGCTCCTGGATGATTGGCCTCATAATAAAAGGGCTTGCCTATAGTGTCAGCATAAAAAGCAAATATACATAAAGTAATCAAATTGACATTACTAAGCATCGTAGTCACAATAATTAATATCAACATCATAAAAAGTTTCAAATACAAATCATTCACATCGACATCATCAAGATCACATTCATTAATATACAATGTCAGCGTTACTGTAAAATTCTCTATTTCTGCTGCATTCAAACAGAAAATATATATATAAAGATACATGTAAGACGTTGATATAGTTTTTTGAACCCCAAAATATCAATAGACTTAATTAATAATGAAAAAAATAAGAACTAAACGTTCCTGGAATCAAAAACGACAAAGAACAAAATTCCAATCTATCACGCCATTAAAAAATGAAAGCCGTTTACAACTCCCTGTAACGCCGGATTAGAGCGCAGCCCTTGAGGAGGAGGGGAAGGGTACTGAGGAGAAGGTATATCCTTCCTCCCTCCTCCTCACCTCCTCATCCTGTCTGCTACTCCTCCCTCCGAGCGGCGTCGCCGTCACCTCGCGAGGGTCACGTGTCCTCACGGGGGGTCTCTTGACGTCACCGGGGTCACGTGACGTCACACTCACGGGGGTCACGTGACCTCATGGGGGTCACGTGACCCCTATGAGGTCACGTGACTATGAGGATGACGATGCCGGTGCCGATGACGTCGTCAGTGACGATGACGATTCCGATGACGTCATTGGTGACTCCATCAGTGACGATGACGATGCCGATGAAGTCACTGATGACGTCATCAGTGACGTCACGCGTCCCATAATGCACCGCGCAATTACGCCGACGGCGACGGCGACGCCGACGCCGTCGGCGTCGCCGTCGCCGGAAACAAGCCGGAAACGGGCTCCTAAGAGCTGCGCTCTAAAATTAAAAGCACTATAAAAAGCACTTTGAATTCTGATACCCACTCGCCTAACAAATGTTAAGTTTAGGTCACTGGGGCTAAAAAATACACTTTTACTCTACTCTTGAACATGCAGAATCTTCGACCTCGGCGTACTATTTCAACAATATTGCGGTGGTTATTTATAAGGTCAGACAATTGGTAATCAACTTTAATCAAGCTTTCATCAAAATGAAAAAAAAAAGCTTGCTATTGCTTGTTTTATCATGGATCAAAATGCAGTCAAAGACTATAAGGTACACAAGCGCAAACACGCATACTATACTTCGTTTCACTTTATCTGCGAGCGAAGCCAAAGCTAGAAGCGTGAGACAAGCGCTTTTTGCGTTTTTCCCCAGCTCGCGCGCTCGAGCGAAGCCTGAACGTACAGAGCTTTCGTGCTCGCGCTTCCAGCTTTGCCTTCGCTCGCACATAAGGTGAAACGAAGTATAAAAGCGCAAGGCCATGGTGCATGGTTTGCGCTTGATTGTTTTGACCGGTGACAACAAACGCACTATAAGACGTTGAGCTCCGTGACATAGTGTTGTCTGGCTCTGCTTGATTGGCCTCATTGACCTGTTATGTCGGCTGCGCTCTGACTTACAACGAAAATGAATTTAAACGTTTATGTCTTGCAAAAGCTATTTCATTCACGAAATGCTGACAAGGCATGTTTTATATATGTTTTTTAACGTTTGATAACATTCTTCACTGATTGATTGACTATGTGTTTAACTCTTGAATAGTTCAAACGATAGCTACTGGCTTGTGAGCCTCTAACGTAATCGCTTTGCCCACCCTGCAGCGCGGAACAAAGCCAGTATCAAAGAACAAATTTTGCCCACTACTATACTCCGTTTCACCTTATGTTGTACCGCAGCGAAGACTAGAAGCGCAAGCTCATAGCGTTGGCAGCTGCTCTTAAGTCACGAGAGCTTGTGCCGGCGAGATGTGCCCCAGAGCAAGGAGCTCGTGCTTGTAGCCTTTCCTGCGGTACATCATAAGGTGAAACAGAGTATAGCACCCGTGGCACGTTTGCTGGCATTTGTGTCAGCGGGAGCACGCGCTGAGCGCTGAACGTGCAAGGGCGAGTAGCAGAAAGGAGGAAATTAAGAGCAGAGGAGGAACATTACTGCCACGAGCCTGTTTTCTGGCCACACTATACTTTGTCTCACCTTAGCATGGACTAACCGCGAATGCTGTGCTAGCGCGAGCGGCTAACCTTGAGTGCCTTGACTGGAGCACTCGCTGCACGAGCGCTCGTGCAGCCGCCGAGGCTTCGTTCGAAGCAACTAGCTCGCGCTTTTAGAACGCGCGGCTAACAATAGTCCATACTAAGGTGAGACGAAGTATAGAGTTCCTGTATAGACCTTTCCAATGTTTACAAAATCACAGTCCAGCGTGCGATCTTCACAGCCCAGCACGTGCGTGTTCGTCGCTTCGGAAAGCGAGCAAAGCACGCTCCATACGCACGAACGCTCAAAATGACACCGGCCACAAGCTCGTTTTTGGAAAGGTCTATAGACCTTTTCTTTAACGGCGCCGCCATCTTGAGAATTGCGGCACCGACGACGCCGTCTAGCGGCTTAGAAAAAGAAATACCGGCTAGTTCTGGCAGCACAGCTATCTGGGTAGGCAACGGTGTGGGTATGGGGGGAACTTGGCTAGACTTGGCTAGGGTGGGCTGCAATAACTTGGTTGGAGCTTGTCCGGTTGAATCCAGCTGGCTACTCACAGGCCATCACCTTGCCTTCTCGAGAGAACGACGACGAAGACGGTGGGGTGTTTTGATTGAGTTTCCACAGCGAAGTATATATGAGCAGTTTAATGTAGTCTATGCAGGTAAGCTCTCAACATTTGATAGCTCCATCTTGAGTGATGGCATGTAGACTTCATACATTTCACATACCATGGGGCTTGCAGTGATAACCTAATTGGACCACCTGAACCGGGAATTAAAAGCGGTCCTCTTCTCGTAGACGAAGTGGTCGTGAGCTTAAACGTGACGTTGAGTCTGATACGAATCTCTCGCGATTCAAGCTCGCAATCAACTGCATGACTTCATAAATAAAGATTCTTGGGGAAAATGCGAAGCTCGATAACATTGCAGCCACACTCGCGCTGCAGCTTCTTGTGCTCATGGCACACTTTCTGCTAGTGTTCTTATGCTTTTTAAAATTATTTATCCATCCCACGGCCACGCAGTGGTAGCCAGACAACTGTAGATTTTCGGAAATTGCAGCACGGTAAAAAGGAGCACTCGGAACTAACTCATGCACGACGTCCGTTTTTAAGCCTTTTCGCCCATACCCTTGGCGGTTGCATACCCTGTGTCAGCGGGCAATCCAAAAATGCACCAGGTCGAGAGTACGTCAGTTACTCGCTGGTTTGAGGAGACGCTTTAAACACGCGTTCGACTCGCGCTAGAGTGAGCCGCCATTGCCGACCTTCTCCTGTCTTACCGAGATTCCTAGCCACTGAAGCGGGCGTTGACGAGCCTCCACAAAGGCATATGCTGGGGAGAAGGACGCAGTAGCAGCTAAAGTGGCAATAACCTGTCCTGCTGTGGTAATGAGGATGTGAAGCGAACGAAATAAGAGGAAACAAAAACTGAAGGTCGGTTATGGCGGCGCCCATGCACAGCTGCCTGAAAGCGTCTATAGGATCCCTACGGGAGCCAGAGTTGCGCGTTTGATTCCACGTGCCGCGTGCCGCCCTCGCCGCTATTCGCCGAGATCTGATCACGTGAGGAGCCGTATCAAGTGTCGTGCAGCAAAGTAGACGTTGCACGCGCCCCGGCGTACGTTCCCCGGCTTTCGAGCTCGCCGCGCGCCTCGAACGCGCGGCGCTGCTATTCGCCGAATTAAGTCACGCGAGGAGCTGAATCCACATGCCATGCATGAACGCGCAACTCTGGCTCCCGTAGGGAGCCTATACAGGAACTCTAGGCCACGTCGACCAATCAGGAGACCTCTACTCCAGCTCACAAATGTCTGCAGTGAAGACAAAGGCACAGGCGCGTGAGCCAAGCTCAGCGAAACGCTTTTGTTTGTACGAGACCTCGTGCATAGGAGGCACTTTCCAAAGCCACGCGCTCGTGCCCATGCCTTTGTCTCCACTGCTAGAACAGCGTCCTGAGACTGGCTGAAAGAAAGCAGTGCAAAGGCTGGGGTGCGCGAGCGTCTTGATACGCGGAGTTCCGCTCGGCACGGCTCAAATTATACTTCGTTTCACTTTATCTGCGAGCGAAGCCAAAGCTAGAAGCGCGAGACCAGCGCTTTTTGCATTTCTCCCCAGCTCGCGCGCTCGAGCAAAGCCTGAACGCACGGAGCTTCCGTGCTCGCGCTTCCAGTTTTGCCTTCGCTCGCACATAAGGTGAAACGAAGTATAGTCGTGTCACAAATTTAGAGCACACGACCACCGCTAGGGGCTGTTTCGCGGCCTGTGGTTGGCCCCGAGATGCTCGCCTATTCAAACCAATGTATGGCCAAACTCTCTCAATAAACGGCTCTGGGCCACACGGATGAGCGCCGCCATCTAGTGGTTGAACTAATGACTTGTTCAAGATGGCCGCCGTGGGACCGCCGCCTTATGGGTCGAAAATATATATTTAAAACAAAAATCAACGTGTACGTTTTCCTCGCGAGGACTGAAAAAGGAGGCTCTTACGAAATCCTTTTGCGTGCTCTCCTCGTCCGTTGCGGGTCGACTTGCCCCGGGTGATCTGAGAGCGGATGATTTTGGTGGGGTAATCGGCCGTCCCGAATCTGGATGGACTTGGGGACCCAGGAGGCGCCGTTCGACCTAATAACTTCGGCCTGTAATCGGTGGTGCCTTGTGACCTGTGCCCTTCATTAGTCTGCTTTTGTGACGACGGAAAACGCCTCGGCTTATTCTAGGACAGCATGGAAACACTTGTTCCTCTTCGTTCCTCAGAAAATTATAGATAGTGCGGAAGGTGTTTCTATTTCTTCTTCAACAAACCAAGTTCGCGCTTCTAGCGTAGGGGATACTTTCCTGCACTCCTACAAGAAGCACAAAATGATTCCGGATAGTTGTAATAAGAACAACGCAGCTTCTTTTTATATTCTCATTATAACCACCGTTCAACTCGACAGACCCAACCTACATTTATGCAGAAGACTTGATTTCTTTTGAGATAATGGTCACCTTTCTGACCAGTCAGAAACCATGGTTATCGACATTTTTAATAGAAAATTTCCGTGTTAAATTTGGAGCGATCCAAAAGCGCCGCATGCTCGCGTTTTAGTGCGCTAAATGGGAGCGCAGACTTGCAGACGCAAGAAGATACCAACAAAGAAGGGCTCTAAATCCGCTCCAAATCCGCCAATAGAATTTCCCATAACAGTTCCATTAAAGGGACAAAGACAGGGTACTTCTGCTCAACCCAGGAATCCTGGGTTCAATCCCAACCCCTGCCCGTTTCGATCTGGATGAGCATCGTACCGGCGTGCATCACACCAGGCTAGCGGTTGTACTGCGCTGGTTAAATTTCTCATCTACAGCTGAGAGACAAGTTGCCAGTTGAGGCAGACTACCTTCAGGCTGTATAAACATACACACACTCTTTTAGGGGCGAAGCTCCTTAGGGGCTATACTTCATCTCACCTTAGCACGGACTAACTGCGAAGGCTGTGCAAGCGCGAGCGGCTAGCTTCGACTGTCTTGACTGGAGCGCTCGCTGCACGAGCGCTCGTGCAGTCGCCGAGGCTTTTTCCAAAGCAACTAGCTCGGGCTTTTGGCACGCGCGGCTAACAATAGTCCATGCAAAGGTGAGACGAAGTATAGCCATGTCTGTCCGCCGTCCGCCGTAGGCCGGCGTCGGGTGCTCGTTCTTCTGCTCGTGAGATCACGTGCTCACGAGCACGTGAGCACATGCTCACGTGCTCGTGTAGGGAAAAAAAAAATTGGAAAAAAAAAAAGATGTAAAAAAATTATGAAAAAAGAAAAAGAAGAAAAAAAAGAGTAGGGGGTTTTTGAGATGACATCCCATGTCTTCTTAAAAAAAGAAAAAGAAGAAAACCACACACTCTCCTACTGACATGAATGAAAAGGCTCGGCATGCTGCGGCTCGGCGTCTACGCAGACAAGCACCACCAGAGCTTCGCCCCAAGCAACATCATTCACCACGTGGAGATGCGGTCAATTTTTTTATGCTCGCTGAGGTTTTTTATTTGAACATGACCTATAACAGGTCACCTGAACACAATTTACGACTTAAAATTCGTTTTATTTCCGACCGAAAACAGCCGGTCGAGAATTAGCCTCACTCTCGTTTCCATGGCCACGTGGTGTTCAAACGATGTGTACCAAAATGTGGGTCATCTAAAACACACATTCAATATTAAAAATAGAAAACAGTGTTGGAGGTAACGCGTTACTAGTAACGACGTTACTGGTAACGCGTTACATTTTTTGCTAACGCAGTAACGTACTCGTTAGTATTCTGAATGACTAACGAGTAAAGTATTTTCGTTACTTTTTTACGGTATCGGCTATCAAATTACGTTACTCGTTACTTTTGACCAAAACTGGGGAAATACATTAGGTCTTTGGAAAAGGTCACGACGCCTGATCTAATGTTTAGAATAGCAATATTGTGCATAAAACTGGAGATGTTAGGGGAACTAAATTTAGGCCACTAAGCTCAATAGAGGATCTAGCTTCTCTTCTCGAGGGGCAACTACTTGCGCTCGAGCACGCAATGCCCAGGCAATGCCGTATCTTGCTGCTAAGACTTCTGAACCTTCGATTCCCTAAAACGGTGGGTTTTCCACTTATCAGTCTATCTCAGTGGTTCCCAAATGGGGGTCCGCGAGACCCTCAACAAAATTTTTCTTTTTTTTTAGCCGCAGATATGGAGCTCTGTTTAAGCGCGACTGTGCCACGTATTGATGAACTGACCAAAATGAAGTGATGTGGCACCTTTGTTTTATGTTTTTCTTCTACGTAGCAATAAAAGGCACCTGTTTCATGCTCCAGATCTGTTAACTTACTTACGTACCCCCCCCCCCCCCCCCCCCCCCCCCCCCCCCGCTGGAAGGGGTCCCCCATCACTGCCAGCGGTCCGCAAGGGGTCCCCGACACATCCATGGCTGGGAACCACTGGTCTATCTATTCACCCATCCATCTCAAACTTCTGCACAAGCTTATCGCTGCACGGAACCACTATCCGTCACAGTAAACTTGAAAAAAAAAAAAGAAAAAAAAAAACTTTCTGACCAAAAGAGACATCCGTTAAAAGGCGACATTATCTCGCTTCTCGAAGGTGAAACAAACCTTAGGCTACCAGCTAATTCCGTTCGTCCTCCTTTTTTTTTTTTTTTTTTTTTCATAGAGTCACCACTTACAAGGCTTGAACGAACTAAAGCCAAGTGACTTTAGAACGAACGACTGCGTTACAGCCCCCTCCCCTCCCCTCCCTCCTCTTACCCCTCGGCTTTGTGCAACAGAGGTGGACAGTGGGGGGGGGGGGGGGGGAGGGAGAGAGAGACATCCGTTTAAAACAGTGGACAACTATTCCCTTGCAACCTAAGAACGAAGGGCGAGGGTAAGACGGGCCGGGGAGGAGGAAGCAGACAGAACGCTGGAGAAGAGAGGGGGAAACCTCCTTCTCTCTTTAGCGTTCCGTCTGGTTCCTCCTCCCCGGCCCGTCTTACCCTCGCCCTTCGTTCTTAGGTCTTTACTCTCGCCCCCGACCGCCAAGTAGGCATATCCGTATGGGCGACGAAAAAATATCAAAACGTTTCAACCTGCAAATGGTAAAAAAAAATAGAGGGGAGGCAAAACGAGAATGTGTGACGGTTAAGTTTATGTCCTAAATGCCTTCTATTTGCGTGGCGACGGCAAAACAATGTTTTCGCCCATACTGGAAGTGACGACAATTCAAGATGGCGGCGCCCTTGCGAAAAAGGTCTATAGTGGCGAAGCGATTTGCTCGTTTCTCTAGTTACAAAAAAAAAAAAAAAAACCTTTGTGCAATTTTTTACCCTCGCTCTCCCCCTCGCTGCCTGAAAGTTCCTGACCCACTTTTGTACACAGAAGAATATTTCGCTTGATTAGTCTTTACTTCACTAAGATCATAATAATAAAAAAACATTTTAAACCTGGAAAGAGAACTTACAAACACGAAACCTTTTTTTTTTTTCGCAGAGCTATTGCGGGTAGGAGGCAGCAAGTGATTATAACCAGTATGCTGGTAACCGGTGTCCTGTTCCACATAGTAAAGTAAATCAGTCTCTGGTAATAGTATGAACCGGGACTGTTACTGAAACCCGCGTAAAGATGAGGGGTGCTGGTTGGCTGGTTGTGTTCCAGCAGTCCCTGTTCGCATGCTGTAGTTTCTAAAAGCCGATTGACTACCATCTTCGACTCATTCTACGTGTGAGATGAACATGAATAACGAAACTCCGTCGCTATGGCCAGGATTCAAGGAAATGTGTCAACTAAAGGAAACGGAATCAGATAATTTACAGTTTCAATGCCTACTCTGCGTGCCGAAAATTAAGCTGCTTCGTGCATAAAAGACGTCGAGTTCTAACTTAAAAAAAGCACATCAAGGTGAGTACGATTCCTCAATTATAATTAGTTTTAGATGCGGAGCATCTCTTGCTCGGGTCTATGTCCCGCGGCGTCGGCGTTGTAGTCGGTACTCGAACTACGCACGCGCAACTCTCCTCCTTCCATCTCTCCAACAGCTGCGCGTTACTCTCTCGGCTCTCTCTCTCTCTACCAGCTGCGTGCACTGCGCGTGCGTATGCTTCTCCTCACACCGCGCGCGCACGCGCAACTCTCCTCCTCTAGTCTCCTCTCCTTCAAGTGTGAAAAAAAATAAACGGCGAGCGGCGAGCGTTCCAAGTTTCTCTGCCGCGAGCCGCGACGAAGTCTCGCGTAGGGGGTAACGCTAGGGCAGTCGGTGGCGCCATCTCTCGACGTCAGCACGCAACTGACTCTTTCCTCGGAACCAACACGATGCTCCGCATCACCCCATGGTTGCCCTCGGGAAGATGGTGTAATTTTTTTTTCTTCAGCCCGCTTTTCACAATGTTCACAGATCGCACGTATTTTTTAGAACTTGCTGATGTTTCACTGCCCTCGTTGCTTTATGCCAGTGCTAGCGCTCCCAAAACGTCTTAATAAGTTTTTTTTTCCTTTATTTGTTTGGCGGGTTTTTCCGCCCAGGGGGCAGAGATAAATGCGTGAAGCCTGACAGAGTCTCTGCCCCCCAACAGTTCATTAACGCATTCCGCAAGCATGTCGACCATGGTCATAATCTAATATATTAAGCAGGTGGGCTAATATTAAATAGTTTTCTCTTTCACGAGACCGAAGGCATTTTTGTAAGCGAACACATCTCTGCCAAACATATGTACTCGAACACAAAAGTAACGTAAAAGTAACGTTCGTTATTTTTGAAAAGTAACGGTAACGGTATATCGTTACGTTTGTAAAAACGTAACGTAGCTCAATAACGCGTTTATTTTTACCAAACTAACGAGTAACGCTATTTCGTTACTTTTTTTTCGGTAACGGGCACAACACTGATAGAAAATAACAACGAACTTCATTTTTGGGGCCTCCAAAAAGCTGCATATACATTGATCGAAAAAATATTTGCACAGATCACAGGAAGTACATGTACACGTCATCTCAATATTGTCACGAATGACAATTGATGAGGCGATAATAACTGAAGAAACTAAACGTTTAATGGGGCGAACTTGTGCCCAGAAATAAAAGGAAAAACAATAACAACAGAAGAGAACAGAGCGTCGCGGGCGTCGAGGTCGGCGTGACAGCAGAGTCGAACGCTGGGGCGAAACTGACCCCAGCTTGCCACGCGGAGCCGCTTTTGTACACGCGTGGGCTTCTGGAGCATTCGGCGTAGAAGGTTCGGTGCCTAGAACATTCTAACCTCGAATCAGCAAGACAGTTCTCGAATTTACCAGAACGTCACAATACAGTGTCAACAAAAATGTGTAGCCGCGGCCAGGAATCGAACCCTGGCGTTTCGCGTGGGAGACAAGTGCGATAACCGTTCGGCCACGCGCGCGCTGCCTACTTGGCAAGCTGCGCGCGCGGCATTACTCCCCCCTTTAAAAAGTGCATCGCCCCGATGCAAAACAAAACAAAGCAAACAAAAAGAACGGTAAGCTGAAGAGTCATTTAGAACACATAAGGTCCACAGTCCTATCGAGCGTAGTATGGCTTCATGCGCACGACGTGGACGACTTCTGGTCGTGGAGGGCGGCGTGATGAAGTCCGTGTTCCGTCGGGCATCACCTCGTAGTCCAGATCTCCAAGTCGACGAAGTACCTTGTAGGGTCCAAAGTACCGTTTTAGGAGTTTCTCGCTGAGACCGCGTCGGCGGATCGGTGTCCACACCCACACCCTGTCTCCGGGCTGGAAGTGGACGTCCCGACGACGAAGGTTGTAGCGGTTAGTGTCGACACGTTGTTGGGCTTGAATACGGTGTCTGGCGAGCTGGCGGACTTCTTCTGCCCGTTGGGCAACCACCTGGGCGTCGTCACTTCCGTCGACAGCCGGTTCGTGGGGTAACATCGCGTCCAGCATTGTCGTTACTTTGCGACCATGAACCAGTTGGAAGGGTGTCACCCCGGTGGTCTCCTGCACGGCCGTGTTGTAGGCAAATGTGACGTACGGCAACACCTCGTCCCATGTCTTGTGCTCCACGTCGACGTACATAGAGATCATGTCGGCGATGGTCTTGTTGAGTCTCTCCGTCAGCCCGTTGGTCTGGGGGTGGTACGCAGTGGTGCGCCGATGGCTGGTGTGGCTGAGACGAAGGATTTCTTGCGTCAGCTGGGCCATGAACGATGATCCACGGTCTGAGATCAAAACTTCGGGAGCGCCGTGCCGGAGGACGATGGACTCAATAAAAAACTTGGCGACTTCCACAGCGGTCCCTGCAGGAAGGGCTTTCGTTTCGGCGTACCGCGTGAGATAATCTGTGGCGACGATAATCCATCTGTTTCCTTGCGTCGATGGTGGGAAAGGACCAAGTAGATCCATTCCGATCTGCTGGAACGGTGCACTCGGGGGAGCAATCGGCTGCAGGAGACCTGCCGGCTTCGTCGGCGGTTTCTTGCGTCGTTGGCACTCGTGGCACGACCGTGTATAGAAATGAACGGTCTTCGGTAGCTTGGGCCAGTAATACCTTTCACGGATTCGGGCCAGCGTACGGCTGTAACCAAGGTGTCCGGACGTCGGGTCGTCGTGGCAGGCTTGGAAGACCTCCGCTCTAAGGTCGGTAGGGATTACCAGCAGCCACGGCGTACTGTTGTCTCCGAAGTTCTCCTTGTAAAGTACACCTTGTTGGAGGACGAAAGTCGGCAGGGCTCTCGAGAAGACACGGGGGACAGTACCCCCTCGTCCTTCGAGGTGCTCGATTAGCGCGCGCAACTCAGGATCGTCTCTTTGACGTCGCGCCATGTCGTCGGTGTTCACTGCGCCTAAGAAGCACTCGTCGTCATCGTCGTCGCCGCTACCGGGAGATGGCTCGACAGGGGCTCTGGACAGGCAATCGGCGTCGCTGTGCTTGCGGCCTGACTTGTAGACAACAGTCATGTTGAACTCCTGCAGTCGGAGACTCCATCGAGCGAGACGTCCGGACGGGTCCTTTAGGTTCGCAAGCCAGCAGAGCGAGTGGTGGTTCGTGACAACGCGGAAAGGGCCCCCGTACAAGTACGGGCGAAACTTCGTGATCGCCCAGACGACCGCAAGACATTCCTTTTCAGTCGTGGAGTAATTTCTCTCCGCATTGGACAGTGTTCGACTCGCGTAGGCGATGACTCGCTCGGTGCCTTCTTGCGCTTGAACCAGTACCGCGCCAAGTCCTTCGTTACTTGCGTCTGTATGAATCTCGGTTTCCGCGTCTTGATCGAAGTGTCCAAGAACAGGAGGAGTCTGTAGTCGTTGCCTCAGCTCGTCGAATGCGTGCTGCTGCTCCTCGGCCCATTCGAACTTCTCGGCGTCCTTCGTGAGTTTAGTGAGCGGTGCGGAAATCCTTGCGAAATCCCGAACGAAGCGTCGATAGTAGGCACAAAGACCAAGGAATCTTCGCAAAGCCTTCTTGTCTGTGGGCGCTGGAAATGCCGCGACGGCGCGAGTCTTCTCGGGGTCTGGACGGACGCCTTCGTTACTAACCACGTGACCTAGGAATTTCAGTTCGTCATAGGCGAACCGGCACTTTGACGGCTTGAGGGTGAGTCCGGCGGTCTTTATGGCTTGGAGAACAGCTCGGAGTCGTCGCAAGTGCTCGTCGAAGTCAGTTGAAAATACTACGACGTCGTCAAGGTAGACGAGACAGCTCTGCCACTTCAGCCCTGCCAGTACGGTGTCCATGACACGCTGGAAAGTTGCTGGCGCCGTGCATAGTCCGAAGGGCATAACCTTGAACTCGTACAGTCCATCCGGCGTAACGAAGGCTGTTTTTTCGCGGTCCCGTTCGTCGACTTCGATCTGCCAGTAGCCGCTCTTAAGGTCCATCGATGAGAAATAACGAGAGTGGCGCAGCCGGTCTAGAGTGTCGTCGATGCGGGGGAGGGGGTAGACGTCTTTCTTCGTAACCGCGTTCAGCTGCCGGTAGTCGACGCAGAACCTAAGCGTTCCGTCCTTCTTCTTAACCAGCACGACTGGAGAGGCCCACGGACTACTTGAAGGCTGGATTATGTCATCCTTCAGCATCTCTTGAACTTGCTCCTGGATCACCTCCCTTTCTTTAGCGGAAACTCTGTACGGCGATCGATGCACAGGGCGCGCGTCGTCCTCGGTAACGATGCGGTGCTTCGCAACGGCGGTTTGGCGCACCTTCGACGACGTCGCAAAGCAGTCGCGGTATTCGGCGAGGAGGTTATTCAGCTGCCGTCGTTTTGGGCCCGGGAGCTTAGGGTCAATGTCGAGCTGCGCTGGCGGCGTACTGTCTTGTCGAGGTGGCGAGGGTTCGTCAGTAATGGCGGCGATTTCGGCGGAGTTTCGCAGTTCCTCGACGTGGCCCACGGCTGCACCTTTTGTGAGGTGTTGCGCTTCGTTCCGGAAGTTCGTCACGAGGACCACAGCGCGGCCATCCTGAAGTTCAGCTACTCCTCTTGCGACGCCTATTCCTCTTCCCAGAAGCAATTGAAGGTTGCCTTCTAGAACAACTTCGCCGCAGGTAGCTGCATCGGTCACGACGGGTACGACAACACTTGATCGCGGTGGCAGGTTCACGTGGTCGGCAGCGACTCGGATGGCGGCTGACGCTGTTTGGGGTTTCTCTGAAGGCGGAACAGGCTTGCGCAGCGTCAATCTGTTCTCACCAAGGTCGATGACGGCGCCGTATTCACACAGAAAGTCCATGCCGAGAATGACGTCTCTGGAACAGTCTTGTAGAACGACGAACTTCAGAGGGCACGTCTCACCGTGGATCTCGACGCGAGCAGTGCATCTCCAGGCGTTGCCGGCCTAGTTTTCCCGGCGAGAAATGGGCTACAGGCTCTCACGACGAGGTCGGTGCATCGGTGAAGCTGGACGTCGGGGCGATGGCGACCGGAACTCTCGGCGGGACGCAGGCTCGGGGGACTGAGGTCGTCGCAGGTACTCGTGATCTCCGCGGGCGTTCACCATAACGGGGCGCGGGTCGTTTGGGTGGAATCCGCGCAGCCCGAGTCGTCGGTATGGGCATCGGCGGTATACATGATCAGCTTCCCCGCAGTGGTAACACAGCGGGCGTCGGTCGGCCGTCCCCAGACGTCTGTCTTCCTGGCGCAGGTTGCACTGGGTGAACGTGCGCCTGCTCTTCCTGTCGTCGGGGGTACTGCGGTGTTGGGGCGTCTCTTCGGGGTGGCGCCGTGGCTGGGCGGGGAGCTTGCGACGGTCGTCGGGCTATGGCGGCGTAGCTCAACGTCGGTTCCTCCGGTGACACCGTGGTGACGGACCCTCTGGTTGGAGCGCCCGATGCACTTCTTCCCGGAGAGCCTCGGCGATAGAAAGGGTTGGCGGACGACTGGCGGTTGGCAGCAACCTTCGCAGTTCCTCCCGGACGACCTCACGGATAATGTCACGGATGCCGGGAAGGTCGGTACAGAGGTCGGATCCGGATGTCGCCAGAGGGTTTACGCCGGGGTGTCGCTCGTAGGTCTGGCCGTGCAAGTAGGGCACGTTCATATTCGTCGCCTCCGTGACGAACTCGTCGACTGTTGTCGGGGATTCCGGATGAGACCGCCGAAAATCTCGCTTTTCACACCCCTCATCAGGTGGTGCAGCTTCTTTTCCTCTGTAGCCTGAGGATCGGCGCGGGCGCTCCAGGCGGAGAACAATCCTCGACGAAGCTGCTGATGCTCTCCATTTAGGCCTTGGGTTCTTGTTCGCAGAGATCTCGGCCCTCTCCCGTCGGTGTTGGCAGGCAAACGTCTTTTTCAGTTCTTGCTTGCACAGCTCCCACGGACGTCAAAGAAGACTCGGGTTTTCCAGCCAGTGCCTCGCAGTTCTTCCAGCGAAAAGTAAAGGTTCTGCAAGCAGTGCTCAGCTGACCACCCGTTTATGTCGGGCCACACGTTCATAATGTTGCAGCCAGTCCTCGATGTTCTCGTGGGCGTCTCCGTGGAAAGGCGTCGGAGTTTTTGGGTGCGACGGGCATGTATACGACGGTGGCGGTGGACGGGTTCTGCGACGACTGGCTCTCCATCGTTGGCCTCGTTGGCTGCTTAGTCTTGGGCGGCAGAGGTCCGAATTCCGGGTGTAGGCCTTGGGTACGACGACTGAACCGGATCTCGGAAGTGCTTTCGTTGGTTCTTCGTGGACTTGGCGTCGGACTTACACTGCGGGCCCTCGGAGGGGTACGCGGCAGGGGCATGCGGTACCCAGCCCCTCCACCAAATGTCACGAATGACGAGGTGACAAAACAAAGGAATAACTGAGAAAACTGAAACGTTTAATGGGGCGAACTTGTGCCCAGAAATAAAAGGAAAAAGAAAATAACAACAGAGCGTCGCGGGTGTCGAAAGCGGCGAAGCAGCAGGATCGAACGCTCAGGCGAAACTGACTCCAGCTTGCCACGCGGAGCCGCTTTTGTACACGCGTGGGCTTCTGGAGCATTCGGCGTAGAAGGTTCGGTGCCTAGAACATTCTAACTCGAATCAGCAAGACGGTTCTCGAATTTACCAGAACGTCGCATTACAGTGTCAACAAAAAATGTGCAGCCGCGGCCCGGAATCGAACCCTGGCTTTTTCGCGTGGGAGACAAGTGTGATAACCGTTCGGCCACCGGCGCGCGCTGCCTTACTTGGCAGCTGCGCGCGCGGCAATATCTCTTTGGTAGGAGACCTGAAATTATACACAAGGAGTGGAACGATGTAAAGAGAGTAGTAAGGGAAATTGTGCAAATACAATTTCTAGGCAACTGTATAAGTCGGGCTTTGCTACAGTTTGGAAGCAATTAAAAAAGCTTTCTAAAATGCAATGTCCTATTTTTAAAGTGCGACCTGGGTTGTTTGAAGCGCGACCCTGATTGTGATTGTCCAAAATACCTTTAAATACTCTTTTTTTTTTAGGTGTGTTTTCCCAAAATCCGTTCAGATGTTTTTTATTTGTTAGTATTGGGTGGCAAGATAAAAATAAATGAAAATGCGACGACAACTAGGTTGTAGATACAATAAAGATAATATGTGGAGACTTGTAAACCCCTACACGAGGCACCCTATTGGTTGTAACGGTCGTAGTAACTACCAGGTTAGCTTAAAGCATGGGCTGCCAACGTACTTTTTAATAGCTTAAGGCGCGACTGGGAACCAGTGGCACATCATGGGAAATGAGAAGGCGGATACCCTCTCTGCTAATGTGCGCAAACTTGCCATTTCTGCCATTTTCTTCAGCCGTGCAACGAGGAAGGGGGAAGTATTCGCAATTTCTACTGCACATTGTCGCGATTGGGAGATGGTACACTGATGTACTATTGAAAATAAACGTTTAATGAGGCGAACATGTGCGTACAAACTTAAATAAAAACGTACCGTAGATTGTGCGACGGCGACGAATTAGCGACTGCCTCGAAGGAGCGCATTACTGCTGCTCTAATACTCAAGGTAAGTTAAGGGGTAGTTCTGAACCAGAATGGATGATGACAAACGAGGATGGCTTAGAATGATTAAAAAATCAAATATTAAAAATAAAAAAACCGATGGCAGCCGCGTGCGTTCCCAACTCCGCAACGCGCGCGAGAATATGCCACCCACACAAGTGTTTCATGAATGATCCCATTCTGCGATTTCCCACAAGCTTGGAAGAAAATAATTATGGTATCTCTTACAACACGTAAGGACACACTGCACGAGCACAACGTTTATTCTGCACAAATTCCGCTAGATCAGTTAATACACCCCAAATCTTCGAGGCAAGTAAGCCCAAATATCATACAAAAACCTCTTTTACCTCTTGCAAGAAAGGTTTAGAAGGTTATCTTTGAACAACGGCCCTAAACAGCTAAGAGTGAAAATGACTTACTGCAACCCATATACTTCTGAGGAATCCCCATCACATCGCTAACCTGCGTTACATCTCAAACTCCACGGAAGCTCTTGTAGTCACCTTCGGTTTCCCCATTCGTTAGCCCTCTGAGCTTATGTGTCGTATGGGACCCGACAAACAAATGTCCCCGTCGCGGTCAAACGGCGCCCCCCCCCCCCCCCCCCCCTCCCCGACACTCAAGCGTTCGCTCCACAGCTAATTATTGCGCCCGAACTACCACTTTCGATTTGTGCCATTTGTCATCGGGAGCTTGCGGAGCGCTATTGGCAACGTGAGCGATCGAAAGCGTCGCTGTGATCGGTCTTCCACGATAGGCCGAATGCTGAATATGACGTCTGCAAAGGATTTCCCAACGACGGAAATAAGAGGAATGGAAGAACTTTAATTTTGACGGTGTTGGCAGTGTTGGTTTAAGAGTGCTATGATTTCAAGCTTCCACCATGCTCTTTACAAACACTTTCGAACTTGTTGTTCACAAGGTAATGACGTCACGAAAGGTAACCACAGGAGGGCGCCACCAAAACATCTCGCCGCCAATAAGCACAGTGCAGACCTTGCACTAAGCGCGTGCTGACGGGAGCCTTCATTAGATTTCTGTCGGACTGTCTAAACTGTTGCTCATGGCAGACGATAAGTAGCTGACTACACGTAAACAGCGCTGTGTCAGCGCTTTACTACATGTGGTAACCAGCCTTAAAGGGGCGATGCAACAATTTTCGTACTTTGCGCAAATACCACTTAGAACGGATCCCTGAAGTTAATGACCTATGAAACATGCGTTCGTTTTTCACCCCACGCAATAGAAGTCCCAGAAAAAAAATAAAGAAAAACGAGCAGCGTTCACCCCCTTAACTCGCAGCCAGAACTAGCGGCCACGTGATCTGGAGCCGATTATATGCCGCCAATGTTGATCATAGCCACGCGCTGGGGTTGGCAAAGCACAGGACACGCGCTGAGTTCCAGAGATTGTTATGGCTCGGCTGTTGTCGTCGTTGCAGCGGTTGGACACGGGCCGCTACCCGAATGCTTCTCGAGCTAGTAATTATCACGAGCCCAAATCGAGTGCCCACGCAATGCTCGGGTCCAATCTATGAACCGCATTCAAATATCGTCATTGGGGTGTACTGCGATCCCCACGTTACGTCATCAAATTTTGCAAAGTGGAGATTGAATGAAAATGATCGCTTTTGTCCTTGAAATTACACCGCAACAAAGAAGTTTCTTGGCCAGTGGCGTTGCGTGCGAGTATCCTTGAGCCCCACCTGTGCCAGTAAGCTCGTGTAAAGTGAAAAACATTCCAATTAAATATCGTTGCACCGCTCCTTTAAGTATGATACCTTCAACATTTTGCTTTACTCAAGAAGCCGTAACTTTTCTATCTTTTTCCGGACGAGTGGAATTTCGCACGCACAGTCACGCGTTGTTCATGATGGGAACCTTTTCCCCTTTCGCTTTTTACGAAAATTATGTAGCGATCCAAGTGACGGTGAAGGCTATTTTAGCGGAGAAGGCAACCCTGAAAAAAAACTTAAATTGTTTTTAATTTTTTAAATGAATCCTCAGGGACTGATAGACTCTTTCAAAATTCAGTGCCACGTGGTTGCTTAAAAAGCAGTTTCACTTGCCACAAACTGGTGGTGGCCATAAAATTGTATTCATCGGGCACCGTTACTCTCATAGGTCAACGGAAAATTAAAATTGATTCTTCGATCACCTCATAATTATATCTTCATTTGATTCAGTTTCGATGGTGCGAACCTAAGAACTGTCCAGCACAAAGCGGCGACCCATAAATTCATTATAAAGTTTCCGCCACAAAAAGAATATAGAGTCATACTCTTGTTAAGAGATTGATTGGGTCACACTCCGACATAAGCGCTTATGCAGTCGTTGTATCTAATTCACGCGTCGCGTTGCCTTGAACGTGGAGGCCTCAATATTGTCCACGTGGAAGTATCTTCAATATCTTCTTTCATTAACCCCAAGGCGGCCGTCATTAGTTTGGCTCAGATGCCATACACTGAGATGATAATTGTGATCAAAGTTGCCAGACGGATTTTTCAAAGAGGTCTATTGTAACCAATGTTGGACAAAATACTCGATAAAAGTATTTAATTTAAGTTACTAAATACCTGCTTCATAAAGTATGTAAAATACTACTCAAGTTACTTTAACTGTAAAGTATCTTGAGTAGAGTAGAAATACTTAGAAATGTAATTTAATTACTTTTGAAGATACTTCTGCATTGTGTAATTTGCATTGACGTCAGTGACAGTTGCGCAAATCTGGTTTACCAGAATGGTTTGTTAGCACGCAACAACACAAAACGGCAAAAAAACGTAGGGTAATTTTATGCTGTTCAACTCAGAATATCACTGATACATGATACAAAATATTTCTGGGACAAAAAAAAATCGCTTCAGCTGTAGTGACATCGCTGAATATCTCGTCCTGTGGCGCATTTTAGATGCATCGTTTAACTATAGTCCACTATAAACGAACTTGGGATACGGAAATGAGCGAATGGATAACAAAGAAAGCCCACATACTAGCCACGGCACTGGTCGCACCTTCTTCAAGTAAGTTGTGTTCAGACAGGCACTCAACGTTGGGGGACGCTTTGTTGCCATTTTGAGAGGCCATCCTGCTCGCAGTTCGTTTCCTGTCCTGTTCTCTGTTTATCAATGTTCGCTTACAGACCGTGTTTGCGAGAGCAATAAGTGCCGGAGTGACCACAAAAAAAAAAAAAAAGAAACACAAACTCAACGTTTAACCGTAGTGGGGTTAAATATACAAGCAAAAAAAAAATGTCTTATTTTTTTCCACTTCTCCTTTTCTTCTATTTTTTGTAATCTTTTCTGACACTAAAGTTTGGATTGTTGTCGGGGGTCGTTTCCCATTCTGCGTTGCGCCTCAGTGTGGCAATCTTTAAATCCTTAAAACCACCCCTTTTGTTTGAAATTTTTTTGAGGGAAACTCTACGAAAAAACAAACAAAAAAGGCGCCTTTGGGAAGGCGAGGGGGAAAACCTTCATTGTACGACCTGTGGTGTGAAATAGGAGTCACAATCGGCACAAAAGCGATGTTTTCACGAGATCAATTTAAGTCAACGTAGCTTATCGGAGCTAGCAAGAGAATTTGGTTGCTCAAAAGAATGTTCGAGTTTGGTCGTGCCACGCCCACGCCACTTCATACCGAAAAACTCGGAAAATGGCAGAATGTCAAAAATGTATTTGAGATAATGAGTAAAAGGTACTCAGAAATGTAATTAAAATAGAGTAACAAATAATACTCTCGATCATAAGTACTTACAAGATACCAAGACACTTCAAAAAGTATTTGAAATACAGTATCTTGAGTAGAGTATTTGAGATAGGCACAACTCTGATTCTAACAGATCCGTAAAATGAAGGTGATGAGAGCTTTATGCCCATTACCATTTCTCAAAGCTGGACACGGATTCAGACCCAGCTACTAAAATTCCCCGTTGTACAATTCAAAATCCCACATTTTAGCTTTATTTTTTTAAAGGGACAGCTGTAATTGAGAACGTCCCTGGGGAATTAAATGATCGTACTTCGCAAAAACGCCCGTTGACGTCATCAGCTACGTCATCCATCACTTGATCGCTCCCAGCCGCCACACCTGGGCCACCCACTCCGCCACCGTTGAGTTTACAAGAAAACGAACCTTTCCGTCTGTCGAGCTGGATTCAAACCAGCAAATAGTTAAGACTGAACCGTTCTACCTAATGAGATATCGGCGGGACAAATTTAAGTAAATTAAAGGGGATGCGCATTTCATTTCTTTCTATCTTCGATTACGCTTTTACGCTTCGGTGACTCGTAAGCCTCGTGCGTGCTCGCGCGGCCAGAGTACGACCATAGCCTCCTCTATACTCACAAAGCCTGGCAGTTCGACGATGGAGCCATAAAGTGCCCGGTCGCAGATTTGGAGCGCGAGGATCTGGTAGCACAGAACATTTCTCGGAGAACCTGGACGTCAGCACACAGCTTTTGCAGCGGCGAGGACCCGAAACATGGTTTTGAAACCCGACGAGAAAAGAAGCGGTAGCGCGAGGAACGCGAGGAGCACGTGTGGACATTTCTTCGCTCGGGAGAAGTGTGTTTCGGCGCCTCACCGCAGTGGGGCGCCCGTCACGTGGCTCTTTTTTCATCCCTTGTCGGCCGCTCTATCTTTTCAATTTTGGCGGCCGCTTCTCGTCGCGATCTGCCAGGTTTCGTCAGTATAGAGGAGGCTATGATACAACTAATGGAAACACTCGCGTGTTGGTGGCCGGGCGTTCCATAGAGACGCCCTGCCATTTGCGAGGTGTTGGCTGTATACTCCACTCACCCTTAAGCTGAGACTATAGCAGCTCTCGCCTTCAGCGCGAGCTATCTGCCCTTGCTAACGCAAGTGTGAACGCGCAGGCACGCGCAACCAAAGCACTGCGGAAGCCAGCGAGATTGCGATGAAGGCGGCTCTATATTCGTGGGGAGAAGTTTGGTTATCGCCGCCTGGTGGAATGTTTTCACAGCCCAGAGTGAGGATAGTTAAACTTCCTCTGCTGGTGCAAGCCTTGCAATGCCAAGCTTCTATGCACTATGAAACTCAAAACATAACCGTGTGGGTAGCACGTGCACTACCTATAATGAGGAAAAGAGAAGTGCTCCTAGCGAGCTTCTCGCCACAAATAGTCTCAGCTTAAGGGTGAACGCAGTATAATCGACACTAAAGTCACGTGATCCTAGGAGAGTAGCGCCGTTGCCTTCCCTGCCTGCTAGCTAGACACAAACAAACACTAACGTACAGACGAGCAAATATCCCAAAGTATTTGACTGATTGGTCTCAGTGGCCATAGCAATAGACGTTTCGGTTCATTCAAATCTTCGAAGCTCCACATGGTTCGCTCTGAACCTGCCGCACTAAGACCGCTACGGAGCATCATCCTACTGAAAGCGTTCCTCGACAATATAAGCGTCTATGTCGTTGTGCAAGCAGTCCACTTATCAGTCATGCTTATCTCCACAGATCTCTTACAATGGTATTGTTGTTTTTGCGTAAGACGGGAAAATTATTTTTCGATGCCCCCAAGCACCGGCGCCGCATGTGGTGGCGATGCGAAGGTGTGCGCTTTTTTGGTCGGTGTGTTGATTACAAAATCTTGGTATTCAAGAAACGTCTCTAGATTGCTACCTGTCACCGGCCGAGGTGTTCGCAATCTGACGGAGGCTTATTGCGGAGAAGGCGTTGTGTAACCGAGCTTTCGATTGCACGCCACAAGATCCCCAGGTGGTCGAAATGAATGCTCAGACCTCCGCTGGGGCGTGCCAGATGCCCGTCGTTGGCTTGGCACGTAAAACCCCCAAATTCAAAACCAGCGAATTTAGATTGGGTCAGCGACAATTGAGAACTCGAGGAGAACCTGCTTTTTCTATACACCAAAATGGCGACCATACTTGGCGCTACTTTCCCAGGAGGTATTAGTCGACACTAGAGCACGCAAATATTCGTAAAACCGAATATCGGGTTAAACCGGAAGGAAGAGAATTCAACTTTCAAAGCCGGTTATCCGGCTATTCGGATTTTCGAATATGAATAGCCGGTTTCACAAACCGGTTATCTTATTATCTGAACTATTCAGTTTCATAACATATATGCATATAAAAATAATAATAAATGGTTTGTTTTAACGTTTATTCTAATCCCAGGAATCACAATAAATTCACCAGGTTCTTCTCGTAATTAGAAGGTAATACATTTAATAATGTTTGTGCATACGGCGAAGAGATCAATAGGGGGCGCTTTATTCAGTTCGTTTTCCACAGAGCTCGGTATGTACCCGACACCAGGGCTCTGGACTGGAATAGTTTCGTCATATGCATCGATCGAGTCCGGTGCATAGATTGGACAGTAGGGCCGCGTCAGTGTTGTGCTGGGACTGGCGTTCAATGGGTGCTCCGCTGACTGAACAAGAGCCCCAGCCAAGCGCAAATGTAGCGTCCCGCTTCGCCAGCAGCGCGCTGCGTTAGAAACACGAACAAATAATTTCTGTTGTTGGCGTTTCCATGGGTGCAGTTCTGAACTTAGATGCTATTGCCGCGATGGTTGGACATCCTGTTTAAAAGACGAACCCGAGGACATGCGTTACACGAAAGCAATACTGTTGAACTGCGTTTATGAAGCAGCTCTTGCCATGTTTGACACTTTATAAAGCATGTATTATTTAGCTCGAGATGAATGAAATACGATCTGCTAAATAAATATATTCAGAATTTTGTTAAAACTCA
Organism: Ixodes persulcatus; assembly: GCA_013358835.2. Lineage (NCBI taxonomy): Eukaryota > Metazoa > Arthropoda > Arachnida > Ixodida > Ixodidae > Ixodes > Ixodes persulcatus. The sequence continues at coordinate 378,001 of JABSTQ010009407.1, forward strand.
TTTCTAGTCGAAGGAGGTTTAACCCTTTTATTTGGGGGGGGGGGGGGGGGGGAGGGGCAACGTAATGTTTTTTTTGTAATTTCCTTTTTTTTTATAGGGGACCGATCTTCGTCTTTTGTGAGAGCGAGATTCAAGATCGCTGTCACGTAGTGAGCTGAAATACTAATAGAAGATGAGTCGTTTGATAACACAAGCGAAGAACGGTGGTTCATTTGCTAGAGAGTGAAAAACGGGGGTTCGTCTGCTTTGGAACGCCATTCGCGGGCGCAATCAAAATAAAAAATTTTGCGAGTCATCTGATAACTGAATTGGAGAAACATACACCGTATGTTACACTCGCGAACAATGTGATCGAACACACGTTCGAGTGGTGAACGTCTGCGATTTCGCAGGGAAAGCGGTCGATAGACATTGCTTCATTTGCAAATGCGTGATAGTTTTGCTGCAGTACATAAACTGGTCGTCACCGGAGAGAAAAAGAGCTCTTTAATCAAGCACATCCGCGGCCGCGAGACCTCCATCACCAAATGCATGTCGTCGAGCATTTATTTGGCGATAATGTTTCACCAATATAATGCTCTACCATTGGCTTCGAAGCTTTAAAGATGCTTTATTTTAAATTTTATGAATGGCTTACCACGGATTCATTGACGTCAGCGCGACTGCAGCGCGCCACTTCAAAACTGAGTGATTGCTTCGTCTCTGTGCAATCATTTAATGATGAAGCTCTTTCTCCACCGTCGTTGCGGCCTCGTGTGTGAGTCTTGTCCTCTCTCTGTGCAATCGTTCAAGTTATTTCACCGTTACTGACCATCTGCCAACTAGCTCAACTCAAACCTATAATCGCTTCGTGTCTATAGTGCACGAATGTGAATGTGTGCGTACTGCCGCTCCATGTAGGCGGGGCGTGGGTTTATCTGCTTGCGCCGGAGTCATGAGTGATTGCTTTGTAGCTTGGGCGCAAATGTGAATGTGTGCAGACTGCCACTCCGTGTATGGGCGGCGCGGGTTTATCCGCTTGCTAGGACGACGTCAGAGACGACGTCTAATGTCGAATTCCGCTCGCAGACTGTGAGCGCACCAAAAGCGCCCCTTTTGGAGCAAGCATCTTCAGCTGGTAGATCCGGCTCACGTTTGTCATCTTCCACTCGTAGACTTGTGGCAGCGGCCGCCCCGGGAAGCGCCTTCCATCCCGCCGAACTTGATTCGTGGGATATCAGGGAGTTTGGCGGAAGTGTACAGAAGCGTGCTACGTCATTTTCTTTAACTCGGCGGAGTGCATGCGCGGCCAGGCTGTCAGACCGGCCGGGCCGTCGAGTTGGATCTGTTCGGATGCGTCGACGTCGGTTGTTTACGCGGGATTGTGGCGGCTCGAACGCTTCTACCTTTAGAAGATCAAGGGTGCAAAGCCGGGACTAGAGAGTGGCAAATGGTGAGCCCTGACATCTCTGATCGTGAAAGGAAGAACGAGAAAAACAAAGCCAGAAAATTCGAAGGAGGCAGATGCATGGTTAATCCTGATCATTTTGCCGCCACTGATTGTCTCCCTTTTTACACTGCATGCCGCCGCCGTTTTCTCGCGCAATAAATCAAGAGCAAATTAGTCAACGACTGTGCAAGTGATGGTTTGTTACCTCTTTGTGTTTATTAAAGTCTTACCAGAAATCTGAACTCCACCGATGGCGATCGCTGTGCGTGCCATGCCGCTTCGAGGCGGTCGAGAGGTATGTGACGGTGGCGAACGCGGACGTCTTTCTCTAATATTGACATGGGCTCCGTGGCACGGACAGTTTCGCCCGGCCTGTGCCGCGTGTTATTTCTGGAGCTAAACAGTGACAGTTGTGACCGGTCGTCGAAAGCTCAGTCGGTCGAGGTGTTGGTCGGCTTGTCAAGTTCGAGCAGCGGCCATTTTAAACGGCCCATCGTTTCGGGCGGGTCGCTCCGAAAATGCGAGTCCATCTTCCGCTCGTCGATTTGGAGCGGGTCCCACGGAGCGAAATTTGACTCCCTCGCGGATTTTGGAAAGCGCTCCGGATCTGCCGGTGGAATTTACCATATTACGACCTCTGGGGCGATCTCAAGGGCGGCCTCTAGGACGACCTCAAGGACGACGTCATATACGACGTATACATCGACATCTAAGGCGATCTCAAGGAAGACTTCTAGGACGACGTCTAAGATGACGTCGAGGACGACGTCCTTAAGGACGACGACAAAGATGACCTCTAGGACGAACTCAAGGACGACCTCTAGAAGGACGTCAAGGACGCCAGGTCCTCTACATGGTAGGTGTCCATGATGACCTGGTGATCAGCGTGAAAGTGATTATCCTAGCCTGCTCGTTGATCTTGCGACGTCGCCGCGCTCTGAAGGGAAGGAGGCACAGGTTTTGGGTCCGGCCGAGTTGTTTCTACCAAAACACCGAAGGAAGGGTCCGTGCTTTGCAGCCCCGGCGGCGCGCCAGAGATGAAGGCTAGTTTCGAAAGTGTGACCAAATCAACACGACATCCGTCACAACACAGACGACAAGCAACAAGTGCCACGGAGAAACTCACTTGTAATTCCGAATTCCTCGCCTATAATTTCCAGCGGTTGTTCTTAGCGTCATTATCTTGGTAGTCTGGCTGCGTTTTGTCATATAAAAGGGAACCAGACGCACAGTTTCAAGGAACCGCTCCGGTGGGGAAGGCATCGGGGGCGAAGTAGGGATAGCAGACGACACGAAACACGTCCTTCGGAACGTGAAAGAGGCGCGGGGGACCGGCTTGAGCGTTGCCATGGCATCGCAACGTCACTATCTACGCCACCTCCCATTGGCTCCTCTCTTCTGCGGCGAGCGGCGCCGATCTCTGAACCGCGCATGGAGTGGTTCAATGTGCGGCGCAGATCGTCTCGCCGGTGAAGCCGAAAACTGGTTTCGGTCGGCAACCGGCAGCGACGGCCGTCACGCCGCTGGCCTCCGCGACGCCAATGTGGCCGTGCCTTAAGAGGGTGCAAATGTGAAGGAGTGCGTGGTGCCGCTCCGCATACGCGCGGTGCCTGGGCATGCACGGCGCATTCGAGGCCAGATCCCGTATCGCGAAAACCGGGTGATGTAGCTAAATACTGCTTAATCATGATGAATCATGATGGTAAACCTTGAATTTAGGAAGAAAGACGACGATGAAGGAAAGGAAGAGCAGGAGTATCAAACACAGCTGAAGTTTTGTTGACAAAAAATACTGTTTATATAAGCTCCAGGCATTTTCACAAACAAACAACAAAAAACAAAAAAGGCGGAAAAAGTACACAAAGAAGGAGACAACCTTTCCGCAAACGTACGAGTGCAAACACTAACATAAACAAATAACTACAACATACCTAAATAAAGAAGGGGGAAGGCCGGAAAAGGGTCAAACTTTTGTTAAATCTAATCAGTGACCTTCAACGTGGGACAAGACGGGAACGGGGGGACAAAAAGAGAACTAAACAATGGTGGAAAAAAGGCGTGCGCGCGCACATACACAAACCAGTACAGCTTAAAAGGGTCAAATATACTGAAACGTTTTCAACCCTATGTCTAAACCGAGGGAGGGTTTGTTTGCCGTGGACTGCCATAAGGGTACACAATTTAAAGCGCTGGAAGAATTTGAATTTTATAAACAAGTACCTTCAAGCTGGTGAATGCTGGGACGCATTTGAGCCAAAAATGGCGAAGCGTCGTCGCCAACCTAGTTTGGTGCGGCGGCGCGGCGCCGGCATCTACAGTAGACCAATGGGAGCGTGTTCTCAAACAGTGGCGCGTCACCGGCGGCCGCAGCAGGCTAATAGCTAGTGTTGGGGGTAACGCGTTGCAAGTAATGGCGTTACCGGTAAAGGGTTACTTTTTCGGTAACGTAGTAACGTACTCGTTACCTTTTTAAAACAGTAACGGGTAACGTAATTGCATTACTTATATCAAGTAACGCGTAACATAGTTACGTTACTTCATTTGAAGACTTAAGAAATTACACTTCAATTTCTTTCTTCTTTTTCGGCGCCAAGCCATGAAAGTTTTTTAGTTTTTGCGTTTTGTTTTGCATTTTTATTGTGAGTAATTCGTGAAACCGTAAAAAAAGATAAATTAATTATGTTCAGTTTCAGCACGAACATAATGTTTCTTGAAATAGGGCGCTTATGCATACCTCTACCGTCAATACAGTAAAACGTGTTAATTCGTAATTACAAAAAGTAAAGCAAAAGTAACGTGCGCTACTTTTTATCGGTAAAGGCTCTGTTATACTCCGACGTAACGCGCGCGCAAGCGAACGCTGGCCAAAGTCGGCTACGTCACGTCAGTCACGCCGCGCGCGTCAAACATTCGCCCTCTTTATACTCCGGCGGCCCTCGCGGCTCCCGCGGCGCACGTCGGTGGGCCGCCGGCGCGGCGCATGCGCAGAATCTGACTACGAGGGCACGTTTCCTGCGAGAGTGCGCCACTATTCCTTTTCGTTTCGAATAGCAGACGAAACGTCTCGCGCTTCTTGAGCGCCAAATTCGAGCGATGGCGTGGACGTACCTTGCACGACGAAAACTCGCGCTTGCACTGTTGATGCACCGCTTGCACCGCACGCGTAGGCGGTCAATGTACATACGGTACATCTTTGACAAGCGCACGGTCTACGGTACTCAAGCTTGCTCGTGTCGTAGACACACGGGTGAGGACGAATTCTCTTGATCAGCTTCTCGACGACCGAGTCCGATTCTTCAAACATGACGCCACACGGAGTGGTGCTCCCGTCGTCTGCTATTGCTTGTATTCACCGCGCTTCACGCTTGAGGGCTGCCGGGAGCCAGCGCGTGATGCATCCTGGTCCGGCGTCGCTGGCGCGGCCGGCACGGAATACGGCATACTCCATTTTGCCGTCGAGGCGGTCAGGCTGCGTCGAACGCCGCCGGTCGCGTCGGTTACGCCAGGACGCCGGAGTATAGAGCGTCGGGTTTTCGCCGACGTGACGTCGCTGTGACGCGCTCGCACGCGCGAACGCGTTACGTCGGAGTATAACAGAGCCTTAACGCTAACGCTTTCCTTTTATTCTGAGGTAACGTAGGTCGGTAACGCTTCATTTATTTTGCAAGTAACGAGCAACGTATTTCGTTACTTTTTTCCTCTACTAGGAGTGTGCGCGCCTGGATGTGGGATGCGCCATGCGCCAAAAATGGCGACGCGTCGCGGGCATCCAGTAGCAGCGCCCGCGGTACGATCAAACGATGGCGATACTTAGATAAGTCAGGATATATCCAGCGCTGTAGCACAATTCTGACACGCAATTAAATGTTTCGACACCTCCGAGTGCGAATCTTAGTTTTTAACACTACGTTCATGTTCCGTTATACGATCATTTAGGCATGCAACGTTTTGTTTGTCCTATGTAACGCATACCACAATCAAACTGAATTTTGTACACCCCCCCAATCGACCTCTTTTTTCCCGTGCCTCTTTTTACAACCAGTCTTTCATGAAAAAAACAAAAAACAAACGGGGTTAAATGACTTAGATTAAAATCTTTTATAAATACTGTGCTGACTCCATACTTGATGCCGATAGGCCTAAGGTTAGGAGAAGTTCTATAAAAAAAGTGGAGAACCATTCGCTTAGGCGTCTTTTTGTCTGTCCTGTCCTTTCTTTCTGAGGGTAAATAGGTTAACCAACTGCTGCTTAAGTATATATTCTTCCGGGTATCCAGCCATATGAAAGCGGTCAAAAAGACGCTGTATAGCACTCCCTGTTGAATGAAAACAAGATTTACTGATAGCATTGCTCACCAAAGTCTGAACAATGCCGAAAATTGCTCATCAATGTTGAATGCTATCACAATAAAGCCGGTCGGTACTGCTTCCACCGGTCGACACCCGTTGCGCTGGCGCATGGGGACGTCCATCCGAGCAGGCGAACTTGCAGGGCGTATGGCTATACCTCCAGAAGTTCATAGCGGAACCGATTTTCGGTTACGGCGCGCTCAGGAGGCCCGTCGTAGACGATGTACGCATCAGGGGTGGGAGCGAAATCGAGAGCGGAAGTAAAAATAATACCAATAACCTCAAAATCGTACTCAGGAGGCTGCGGAGGAATGACAATGACGCCACAATGATAGTGAATTACGCGAGAGCACCGAGCTGCTGTCGCTGGGACAAACGCTACACAATAGCGTAAATGTACTGGATCGTTTCACAGACGTTTTGATAATTAATTTTATTTTTTTCGACATTAAGGGGGTACAAAAACAGAATTTTAGCTATGTCTTCGTTCAGCTAGAAACAATGCTGTGTCAGCATCTTACAAACACCAGTCTTCAGCTCTGAAACGCACGGAAACTAATTTTAAAACAAATGAAACTGTTGATCAATACCACCCGGTAGTTGGGAGGCCGATGTAGTTATGGCGTTGAATGCCTCCTGCCCCAGCGCCACTCACGGAAGTACAGCGCGAATGTAGAGATAACTCGGGCTTTAGCGAAATCGCAAAGCTTGGCGAAGAAATCCCCAGTGCTTCCGAAACCTGCATTCCACGCCATCAAGATCGTCGTTCTTAGCAGACGGTAGGTAGGAGCTAGACTGAGAATGTGGGGACCTCTGCCAAACAAACCATAGCACTCTCCCCGGCAACGAATTGGTTGTTGACGGGCGCGTAGGTCCGAGCGACGCAGTTCTCATGTCCAATGAGTGAGCTGGAGTAGGCTGACGTGTTTTTGGTACCTCGGATGTATCACAGTTTAAAGACCGAAAGCTTTAAAAAAAAAGGAGGTACAAAATTGTTCACTATAATTTCAAATGTTCGTACCGAAAAGCAGGCTTTTGACTTTCTACCCTCTATCTTTAAGCCAAATAAACGATATGCGATTAGGATTCTAATCTAAAATTATTTGACACTGCCAAAAATTAATTTCACGGTCCCTTTAAGTTAGCCAACCATGCCTGTGCACCAGATGTCCTCAATAGACCGAACTCACTAAGCGTTCGCCGCATGCATGACGCATCTTTAACTTTAGTTCGCAGGAGGCAGACAGCAGTGCAGGAGAAAGATCGTGCCATTTGTGCCCTTTCGTGCTCCAGCGAGGTCGTTGCACGTGCAGAAAGACGAAAGTTCCCTCCATGCATTGCGCCAGCGCAGGCCTAGTCAAACTGGCTGCTGAGATCGGTCTGTTGGGATAGCAAATAGAAATTCCTCGCAATCTGGTAGGGTTAGGCGTTACTTGAAATAATTTTGCCGAGCGATGCTTGCTCCAAGTTTTTTCCTTTAAAAATATAATTAATACTTTTGGAATTAGCTACACATCACAGTGTGTCAACGCTTTGATGACCCGGATGTTTTTTTTGTTTTATTACGAAAGCAAAATGAACCGGCGCAGGCCTAGTTACTGGGTAAAATTTGCATTTTAATGAGACGTCTAACAGCTTCGCAAAATACCCGCAACGATGTCATAACATCTTTAGACCCGTAATTCGGGGAGCTACATATGCGCGTTAATATACCGTCATTTTTGCGTACTTATTTCGTATATTTGCATCTCACACAAGACGTCGAACTGACCTTTGAATCACAGACCCACCCTACATAACGATCCTTGTCAGATGAACCGGACAACCAAAAAACGCTGTTCATGTCAAATACATGCGGTTAGCGGCGTTTGAGCGTCAACAACTAAAGGCGTTGGTCGAAATGAGGGGTACTTATTCCAAATGAAGATCAGTGTCTTATTCAACCTGGCTTTAGAATTGTATGCTCTGGGGACCCCCCCCCCCCCCTCCCCCTTTCCCCTTTCCACTCTTTCCTAAGTCGTCAAATCAGACACCTCAAAGCTAATCACCTATAATTAAATAACAAAGAACAAGACAATGTGATCTTTCAGATAACATTTGATCGCATCAGAGCGACTAGCGGGGAAGCATCTTCATGTAAGTTCGCAATATGTCACGGAAATTTTAAGTTCAAGGATTGGTTGAACCGAAATCATCTAGGCCTGATTCAAGGCGGGTTAACGAAGTATGGCGTATTGAATGCTCTTTAGAGCATCCAATACTGCTCTTTAGAGCCCACGCTTTCTGCCTCGGTGGAAACCAACTGACTAGGCGCGATACAAGGTTGGTGTTGTGTAACTTCGGTCAGCCTCGCTTTGCGCCTTTTGAAGCTCGAGTCGAAGATATTTTACTTAAACGGAAACGACGGAAAAAAAGCAGAGTCCAGCTATGTGAATCAGTCGGGTGGGTCTCTCATCTGCTTTTTTTCTTCTCTTTCTCACTATTCACAAGAGCGAAACAACGAAGTAAACGTCAACATCAAAGTTCAACAAGCTTCGTTTATAACATCACTGAAGACACCAGTAATACCAAGTGGATACTTCTTCGGAGGGGAAAAATGTTCAGGCGCTTAGGAAATTCCTTTGATCCCCGTTTCGGCGCGTTGGCGAAAAAGAAAACATATGTTGGTCACTGCTCACAAATAAACAGGTAAGGTCACAGAAGCCAAGCATTCAGACCACTGTGAAAACGATAGAGGTGTCTGAACGGCGCCGCCTCGCCATGAAACAAGTGTGTCGAATATTTGCACGCATTTCTGGGAAACGCCATGAGACGCGCAACATGACTAGGGGCTTGAGGAAGCGTTCTTATTCACGTAGACGTTTCCGAGGCCGTGGGACGCTCGGCAGCGCCGGCGCGGGGTCTCTAAACCGACAGTGCCCCTGTCGGGAGATGCGCGAAGCCCGAAAGTAATGTCGGCTCTTTTCAGGCCTCGTTTGGACATCTCTCTTTTTCCAACGTGACTGAGACTAAACAAAAATTAAGAACACGCCAACACTAAAAGACATCGAGAGGACGTGCCCTCCACCCTTCACTTGTTTTTTCTCTCTCTAAAAAGAAAAGGAAGGATAATATTAGGTTTCCACCCTGGCAAATAAGGAAGAAAAAAAAAATATGCTGCCACTTTCTGGAATTAACTGTTCGGCGACGAAAGTCGGAAGATCAGATTTCGGGCACTTGCAAGACAAGCACGGACGAGAAAGGGTCGCACTGCCAGAAAGAAAGACTCGGAAGAAGGAGGGCGTGGTGGACTTCCGCTGCGTAATATAGATTACATGTCCTTATATTCCCGGTAGTTGGTGCCTTTCGCGTAGCACACAAGTCAATAAAACTGACTAAGTTAATTATCTCAATATTAATAAGGTGGGCTAGTTGGATATGCATTATCGAAATAAATAGCGCGAAGGTCAAGTACAAACTGACAGAACAAGCGCTATTCTGTCAGTTCTGTCTTCTGTCAGAACTGTCAGTTTGTTCTGACAGTTTGTTCTGTCAGTTTGTACTTGACCTTCGCGCTATTTATTTCGTTAATTATCTCGTTGTCGATTAACACTCAACGGAATCTTTGGTCCATACGTGTCGACGGGATTGGAAGTTGTGGCGAAGACCATGGATGAATTTCTTTGGACATGTTTCTGCCTTTTTTCTCAGTACGGAATCACTGGGTAGGCTCTTTAGAGTCTCTAAATAAGCTACGTTTAGAGTGACTGCGCTCCGTTTCCCGATTTTCTTGTGGGCACTGCAAGTATGGTCCTTAGTGCAGAGTGAGTACAATTGACCATTTTCAAAACTTCATCCAACAACATTGGTGGTCGTCATTTGTTGGGCACGAAACGTGTGATTGGATCCGAGTCGTCGCCGAACGCTGACGCAGAGCTCGTTCTGGTTACGAGCTCAGCCGAGTTCAAGCCGTGCGATTGTCGTTGCTCTCGTATCCAATACGTGTCCAGAAAACGTGCTCAAGCAACGACCCATACGGATGATTGGCCCAGCGGCTACGAGATGGCGCGCATTTTCGAAAAGGCCATAATATACCTTTTTTAAAAGTCGTTACGATTTAAAAATGCGTCTTCCTCAGCTTCGGATACAGCGTCAAGAAACATCTGGGGATATCGTCCTGACCGGTTGCAAAACGTAAAAAAAAAAAAAAAAAAACAATTCTGGATCGTAGAAAATCGTTTTCCGAGATTTTAGATAAGGTATCAGATAGGTGGCAACAGTGACCTTAAGCGCCAAGGTTGCTGAAGTGTCGGTACTCAGGAGCGTCGCCTATTCAGTGATTCTAGTATGCTCCAATGTCAGCACGGTGTGGAGGTCATTGTCAGGGCCCCAATAACAGCACTAATGTCGAATAAAACTTTGGGATAAGATACCTTGCGATTTTGTTCGTGATTATAAATGGAATAAATCACACGAGGCACCAGGATGCGTTGGAAAAATAATTATTGCACAATGAAGAAAAAAACAAACCTACAAAAATTGCTGCCAGAACCACTATTGTTGGTTGTTTATGGATTGCGATAGCATTCGTCTAGGAAAACCTTAAGTACGGCATCTAAGACGACGTCAAGGACGACGTCTAAAACAACGTCGAGGACGTCTAAGACGAAATCAAGGATGACGCCCTAAAGGATGGCATCAATGACGACGTCTAGGACAACCTCAAGGATGACGTCGAGGACGATGTATAGAAAGATCTCTAGGGCGATTTTAAGGACGACCTTAAGGACGAAGTCTAGGATGACGTCCTAAAGGACGACTTCAAAGACGACCTCTACGAAGACCTCAAGGACGACGTCTAGGACGACATCGAGGACGACGTCCCAGAGGACGAAGTCAAAGACGACGTCTCGGACGACCTCTAGGACATGGAGGACGACGTCAAGGTAGTCAGCTCCTCCTTAGAGGGTGTGAATGTGAAGGAGTGCGAGAATGTGAGATGAAATTGTCTACTGCTCATACCTACTGCCCATTAGGAGGCCAGAGAGTCCAAGAAATCCGGGAAAGCGGGGGGAGGGGGGGGGGGGGGGCCTGCAGCACTTGAAATTATATACATTGGTGAATTGAGAAATAAGCGTTTTGGTGCTGCTTAGTGATAGTGTCTCTTAGAGTTAATCAAACACAGGGATGGGAGTGGCTCATGGTCTCCGTTGGTGGTCAAGCACGGGGCGGATGCAAGTGTTTCCAGAAAGAGGGAGGGGGTTAAACGTATCAGATGTTTGAGAAACCTCACCTCTCCCTTTCCTTTTTCCACGCCATAAAAGTTTGCACATGCGAAATTAAAGGTTTTTTTTTTTTGGGGGGGGGGGGGGAGGGGGGGTTAGGAGGGGGGGGATCAGGACATCCGGACCCCCTTTCTGAATCCTCCACTGGTCGTGCCCATAATTGGCTCTCGAGAAGTGGCGGCACACGGAGGAAATGACAATGTAGTGTCGTAGAAGTGTTATAGATCGGGCAGCGTTGGCCAATTGGTAAGCTGGTCGGTGTTCAGGTGGCTGGACCGCAGCTCCGACGAGTATTGTCGCTGGTCGCCTCCCTTGCGACCAAGTCGGCCTCGGGCAGGCTAGCACCTCGACCGCTTGGGAAGCAATGCAACCTCTCGGGGTCTGGGCACCCCGAAGGAAGTCGCCTTTGCTGCCTTGAGCTTTGTTTGTTTCCAATGCTTCGGCTCGTCACCCCCGCTCACGCGCGCTCACCCGTGCCTTCTTGTCTCCTTCCTCTTTTTCTTCTAGTCCGGGGACGAACATGACAACCTCTAGGCTCTTAGTGGCAGAAACTGGGCGGGAAAATGCCGGCCTAATCGGCAAGGTCCCGCCCAAATATTTTAAATAAAACGTCACCTCTCTCTCTCTTAGCGACAGAAACTTACACGTGGGCTTTCAACACCCGTCCAACTCATATACGCTTCGAAAGTGCTCGAGAACACGTTCCTGCAACGCATCCGGAGTGGACGTAAAATCTCAGTCACGCAGCATTTCAAGATGAACATAACTCGCACTCCGAACTCAAGGGCAAATACAACCTCTTTTTTTTCATGTAGATGGGTCTCGTCTAACTATAGGAAGCTTGAATGAGTGCGAGTCCGCATATCTTGTACACATTTACAGCACTTATAGTCCAGGCGAAATGTGCAAAGTCATTGGTCTGTGGTCAGGTGCCCAGCGTCTGACCATGCGGGAAAGAGAGCTACTGCGTGTGCACAGAGCGTTTTTCACAACCCAGTATACAAAGATGGCAGGGGAAAGACGGTAATTATTAGAAATGCCCACACATGTACTGTGAAAGAAGGTAGCTTAGTCGCCCGGAAGGTTTTACAGACCTTTGAAACAGTAACGCTTTGATACGCCTGGCTAAGCAGTCGGGTCTCGGGTTGAGTATCGAGATACTGCTGGAAATTGTCACGGTAACAAAACAGCTTAACACTTTGTTTGCGTGGTAACCCGCAGTCATATCTCGACATAAACACCCGCAGTGTTTGAAAACTTCTGATGCGTAATCAAACACTATAATAATCAGCATTTGTAAAAACAACGTTTTGTGCTTGCTCGCTGTCGGTTCGAGGTTTACTATTCTTTAATATATTGCACCTGTTTACGCAGTGGAGATTTTTTTTTTTTTGTGAGCATTGGGAATGTGATTGAAGCTTTGTTTGGTTGCCCGAACACGTGTGTTGATCAGTGCAATAAGTTTTTTTGAAACTCTCAGTTGCGAAACTCACCTTTGAAACCCGGACCGCCTGCGTCCACCGAGAACAAACTAAATACGATAGCAGCGCCATTCTTTAGGGACTAGTCAAAACATGAAGGTTAATTTATATTGCTACTGGGAAGTGGCACTGCGAGATGGCGCCACCGGCCCTTGCACGACTCGACCCGAACCGATACGTGCAGACTGTGCAGTTCCCGGAGTGGCCACTGCGGGAGAAATGGCGGCGTTGCGATCGCCATTAGTTCGGTTCTCGAGTACGGATCGAAGCCACTTGTTCAAAGCAGGCTCTATGGAAGTTTCCCAGCTGAGTTATTCTAGTAGCGCTGGTTTGCTATCACCGGCTAACCCAGTCATGTGCAGAAAAAAAACAACAAAAAAACGCAGGATCTAGGCGCATTTATACAGTGCGTGATTTGTTTAGTGTTTGATAAAAAACGCACGAAGGTGATGAGCGCAGTGACGATGCACTTTTGACACTGTTTGATCGGCTCCATCGGATCGCACCGTCAGCTGCGGTCGGACTTGAACTGAAACGGAGCATATTTTAAAGCGCAGCTCTTATACTCTGTTTCACCTTATGATGTACCGCAGGAAAGGCTACAAGCGCGAGCTCCTTGCTCTGGGGCACATCTCGGTGGCACAAGCTCTCGTGCATTAAGGGCAGCTGCCAACGCTGTGAGCTCGCGCTTGTAGCCTCAGCTGCGGTACAACATAAGGTGAAACGGTGTATAGGCACCCGTTTCCGGCATGAGCGGTATCGCCGTCGCCGTCGGCGTAACCGCGCGTTGCATTATGGGACTTTTCCCATAATTACGTCACGAGTGACGTCACTAGGGTCACGAGTGACGTCATAAAGATCACGAGTGACGTCACGAAGGTCACTCGTGAGGGACCCGACGAAGGTCACGAGGGTCACGACTGACATCACGAGGGGGGAGGGAGGGAGGGGGAGGAAGAGGGGAGAAGGAGGAAGGGAGGAAGGAAGGAAGGAGGAGAAATGACAGGAGGAGGGGAGGAGGAGGATGGAGGAAGGGAGGAGGAGAAGGAGGACGACGAGCAGAAGGAGAGAAGGAGGAGGGGCATACGCTCTTCTCCGTACCCTCCCTTCCTCCTTCTCAAGAGCTGCGCTTTAACTCGGCATTACAGGAAATTGTGAATGTCTCATTTTTTTCAACACTTCGTTGTTTTTCTACTTCTAGTGACCTTAATTTACTGCGCAGAACAAGTTTAAATGAAGTTCGGTCGGCGACGTTAGTGGACGCTCTTTAGATGGAGTGAGGTCCGAGGAAAAAAAAAAAAACAACAATGGCGAGAGTTCAACTTGCCTTAAAACACGAAAGATATAGACTGCAAATGACATTGAGCAGACCGCCAGACCCTCAACGAAGAAAGGAGGAAGAAAGCTATTAAAGTGTCCAAACTTTGGGTTGATAGCGATCCGTCAGATACATAAGAGAGACGACGGTTCGAACTAAAGGATGCCCTATGCTTTTGCGCTCAGGCATGCGGCTGGAGGAGCACACCGTGGGCTGAAGTAATAGACCTCTTTCAAAAGGGCGCGCCATCTAGAAGCTACTGCACCAATTATTCGAGTCGGCCCTTTTTCAGGGGCACGTACTCCGAACATGTATTAGACACGAGCGTGGCGTCAGTGTTCGACATGAACTGGGCTCATGCCACCAGTGTTGCTCGATAAACCTTTTTTAAAGTGTCCATTGTGTTGTGTTCAAACAGTGGGAAGCCAGCCACCATGGGCGTCTGCTGTCTCCGCTCTAGATGAGAGCCAGTTCAGCACCAGTGCCAGCGTGGGGTCTTTAACGTGCATCAAGCAGCCTCGTTTTTAGTGAGTGAATCACCAGACTACACGCTTGCGGCTGGAATGCCCTCTGCGACGAAAGACTCACTTAAAGATAATTGTGCATTTACCTTCCCCCAGCACACCCGAAAAGCCGCAGTAAAAGAAGTCCGGCTTTTCGCGGAGGATTACTGATGTTTCCCCTTTACGTGGAGAAATAAGAGATTTGCAGGTGGATTTGAGATTAAACATACGCTATCTTATGAAGACGTACACGTTTCTTCCTCCGACAACCAAATGTTGTAAGAATTACTTCGCGCGGCGCATGAACAATGCGCAACACTTCCATTTTTCTTGAGGTGAAAACGAGTACGAAGTAACTGGATCCTGGGACAGTAGCGCCTAGCTCCCCGAATGGTCCCCATTTTGGTTTATGGAATGAGCAATTTCATCTTGACCTTTTTATTCTTGGTGATCGAATCTAAATTCGCTGGTGACGGATAGCTTTATAGAGTCGTTTCTGGTAGACCGAGGTTTTGCTGTCCACACATCGGCGAAAGAAACGTACATCTCCGTACCTCCGACACATGCGGCGTCGGTGCTTGGACAATATCATTGTACGAGATCTGGGGAGATAAACATCATTGATAAGTTGATTGCATGCACAGTGCCAGAAACGCTTACATTCGCGAGGAACGCTTTTAGTATGGTGAAGCGTCATAGCGATCTTGGCGCGAATGGTTCAGAACGACCCTTCCGAAGATCCCAAGATTTGCATGGACCAAAATGGTGATCGCCATAGATAATGAGGCATTGATAATGTGGACGCTTGGGCTAGTTGGTAATTCATGCTTGGATGGAACAGCGCGGATGAACAGTCACACTCACAGGCACACAAGAAGCAAACAGACTCACAGCGCTGACTAACAACTCAGTCCTATATTTCTTCTTTGGACGACGATGCCAGGAAGCTACACCGGGTGACCGCGGCGCTACGTTCTAGCCCTGGACGTCAATGCATCGGGGGTGGCAGCCGTCTACTTTGACTGGGCCACCACCTGGAGCCGCTGCCTTCAACGAAGCGAGCGAGCGCACCATCAACCGCCAGGGCTTTACCATCCAGAGCGTCCATTGAACAGCCTACCGAAGGTCACCTTCGCTCGCTTGCCTACTGGCCTGAACCGCCGCCAAACCTCCAAGACTCGTGCGGCGGATCAGAAGAGCACGTCGTCCTCATCACCATAAAACCGCCAAGGCTTTCCCAGCCGCAACGCACGGTGAAGCCTCCGCACACCACCCTTTGACAAGACACTTCTCACAGCTAATAGAAATGTCTTGGCGAACCCCGAACTTTCAAGCAACGGGGCTTGCGATGTTGAGAAGACCGCGTCGTCCACCCTTTGTATATATCATCTCATAATCATTATCACTAGACGTGGCACCGCGGGCCTCCATGGTACGGGCTGTCGCCTTTCCGCGGTGCCACGGCTCTCCTGAGCCAATAAAGATTACGATTACGATTACGATTTCTTCCTCAAATCTTCAGCTTCTTCTCCTTCGCCGTTAATGAGAGCATTTTAAATTTTTACACACCAGAGACCAAATAGCCAATAAACATTAATAAATAACTAATAATTAAATAAATAAAAGACAACTAAAGAAATAATATAAAAAATTAAATTAAAATTAACTAAATTTTTTTAAAAAGTTTTCACATTTAATTTTAAATTTAATTTTAATATTTTAAATAATATTTCTTTAGTTGTCTTTTATTTATTTAATTATTAGTTATTTATTAATGTTTATTGGCTATTTGGTTTCTGGTGTGTAAAGATTTAAAATGTTCTCATTAACGGCGAAGGAGAAGAAGTTGAAGTTTTGAGGAAGAAAAAATATAGGACTGAGTTGTTAGTCAGCGCTGTGAGTCCTGTGAGTGTGACTGTTCATCCACGCTGTTCCATCCAAGCATAATGAGGCAGATCAGCCAATCTCCTTGCGATGTTTGGTCGTCTGTATGTTAGTATCTGTTTGTGCCCGGATAGCAGACAGGGAAGGCAATGACGCTACGTTTCTTGGATCCAGTGACTTTAGGACCAACTGAGGCGGCTCGGGTAATGACACGGCTGGCGTCATGTTCGGACCTAAAAATACGAGGCTGCATTTCTGTCGTGCTTCGCTGCGGACTATGTCGAGAGGCGACAGCATTGCTTGTCTCTAAGAAGGCCCATCTTCCGCTGTTTACACTGCGACAAACCTTGTAGCACGTAACGAAGCATCAAAACTCCGCACATTTTCATTCGATGAAGATACCCAGCACGTCGGCGCTTCTTTTTGGGGAGGCATTGGGAAGACTGCGGCACATCCAGTGAGTGCCTCGTCCCGCGATACCCGTATACGCGCAATAAGGAGAAAAAGACGCCACCTGTGCCCCACTCTCCCGCGAATGCGGATGCGCTTCGGCGTGACGATCGGAATTGTTTTGGGGAGGAGGGTGATTTAAGAAATGCTACCGCATTTAAAATGAAGTTTGCGGTGTGAAACCATAACGAATGAACTGTAGAGCGTGCTGGTGAAGTTGACTTGAAACATAGCATGTCGCGCGCTCACGTCATGCTCAGTTTCACGTCACGAGACTTAATTTTTATTAAGACGCCAGTGTGCTGAGCTCTAGGCGTGATTATAATTGATTTCGTAAGCCCGGGGTCCACCGAAGTTTTATAACGTAGCGTCATGTATTGATTGTGACATTTGTTTTGCGTTATCCTTCAGAGTCAAAACCGCATTTATGACTCCGGATCAGCTAGAGGGCGCGTTCGACTTAGAAATAGCTATGTACATATGCAGTCATTAACACACCAGGTTACAGCGAGAAATTGTGGCAAGAGAGTGGATTTGTGAAACACGAAACCTCACATGAAATCGTTTTGTTCGCCCTCAAGCGGAAGGCCAACCGCACGCAGGAAGCGGAAAACTCTTACTGCATATGTGGTAGAAACTAGAATCAAAATAGAAATGTTCATGTCCAGAGATTTGTTGTTGCGTTCCGACAGTTGTTCCGACAATTTATCGTGAAGCAATTGCTTTGAAGTTTGAGCAACATTGATCAGGAGAAATAAAATGAGTGTACTAGGAATCGGAAGGCTTATCTTCTCAATAATTAGAAAAAAAAAAACTCCAACAACTAGAACAATGACATGACACTCAGGATTGAAATATCCGCCCACCCACTTCACTTCAGAACACAAGAAGTACTCATCGCCTTTAGTTATGGAAGGAACATTGAAAAACAAACTTGTTCACCTTAAAAAAAAAAAAAAATTGTTATACGTAAATTGGGATGAAAGTTTAGGGAAATACATTAAACACGCTGATTTTCCTAATGCATAATATCTATTTTTTTTCTGCATGTTCAACAAAAGTAAATGGGCATCGCCTACATTAATACTACAAAGACTTAGAATAGGGTTCCCAAAAGTTTGGAGCCCCCAAAGAAACAGGGGCGTCCAACTGCGCATCCGCCGAACCCAAACTGAGTTTTGGGCTTTAAGTTGGCGCTCTCCCCTAACGCAAATTTCGAGAAATAGCGTGGGGCCCCTATTTGCTTGGGGCCTTGTTGCGTCGGCAAACATGGCGGCACCCTTTCCGCTCGCTTCGTAGGAAATTCGTCATGGTCACTACATTATTATCCACGTTCATTCTCAGTGGAAGGTTCAGACCGGCTTTCGCTTCGCTTTATCTCGATCAAATCACAAAGAATGGGCGATATGCTCGTCACATTTTAAAGATCGTCTTTTGATTCTGGCCGTTCCTAAGCCTAAAAAGATGCGATAACCGTTCACATGGCAACGTATAGCTACTCCGATGTTCCGAGTGCATTCCGTTCGTGGAACGATACCTGTAGCTTAAAAACAAAATTTGCGAGGCTTCAAAGTCGCTCGAGCTCAGATCTAAATAAAGCAGCTGCTCGCAGAGTATGCCTTGCTTGCCTTCGTCCAAATACAACCAACAACATTTATACTGATTTTAGATTGTTTTTTGATTTATGTGACTCGATTTGGCTTTACCTTAACCATTATTTTTAAACAAGAAGTACTTACTAAGCGGATATGTTTTATAATTTTAAAATATTTTTCTTTCTCGAGTATTAACCTCGTTAGCCGCACTGGCGCTGAAAGCGGGGAAACCACGTTCAACGTAAGCGCGCCGCGCTGCGTTGCGTAACCTCTATACTCTAAGCCGTCGACGCCAAACTTGTTGCGTTTGGGTCCCCAATTTCTTAGGGGAACCCAAACGTCGGGGCCCCCTGTTCTAAAACTCTCTGTTATCTCTTTACAACGAGACACCTAAACGAAATGGGAGTCGCTTTGGCAGTTATATCGTTTACTCTCTTTCCAGAGGGAACCCGAGCTGCTTTCTAACACTGCGTCAGTCTCGTTCCTTCCTGTCTTGGTGAAGGCGAAGACAGATCACGTAAATAATGCTTTGTGCGAAGATCCGAGCACCACAGCCAGTTCATCACGATCGCTTGTTGCGAGGCTTCACGATATTGCATCGATTTGCACTGAGGCCGCATGAACCACAATTTAAAGCGGAGGCCCCAGAATAAAATCACCCCTTGCGACCCTTGGAAACCGATGGTTATTCTTAAGACACAAAGGAGAACTTTGAGTAGTACCTCGTAAGAGGAATTAATATAAAGGTGTACATTGAACAAATATACAGCCACGTGCAAAAGGAAGCGCCTACCTATACGTGTGTAGCGAAAGGACCCATTTGTATAAGTGCACGACTGCAAAAGTGCACAGCGTTTTAAGGAGTGATCACACGCCCTTCACCCCCCCCCCCCCCCCCCATCGTCGCGTTGAATGGGTGTGCTTATATTTTAGGTTGCATCGTCGACGGGCTGGTAGAAATTAGGCCTATTGAATGCGTCGTTCCTCTTCTACCGAAAAGTTAGTCAAGTTCGAAGACTTTTTCGACTGTATGCCTTCCACATAAACGGAAAGCAGACCACTTCCTACGTGCGGCAATAATAGACATGCCTACCTAAGGAACGCCGAAGCGTTAGCCGAGAAGAACAGTGAAGTACAAATCACAATCACACGTCGTGTAAATAAGAACACACGCCCTGCGCTCCTCAAAGTTTCGTTGACATTCGTTGACTATAACTAGTACTTGCAAAGGTGCACAAAGATGCTCGGAGAAAAGGATGTTCCGAATGACTCACCATTAAGCCCGTTGTGACCGCGATGCCCCTGCCACAGTACGTATTGGGCACGATGTCTCCGTACCCGACAGACAGAAACGTGATTGCTGTCAGCCACATGGTGTTCAGCAAGTTGGCATGCTCCTCGTCGTGGTACCTGCGCGGTGAAAAAGGATGCGGTTAATGCAAAACACAGACCCGTGGTGTGACAGACATCGCTTCATAGACCTTTCCAGCACTTATTAGTACCACCCGAGTAAAAAACCCACAAGAAACAAAACAAACGGACGAGTGACTGGGCTGCGGATACATAGGCACCGCCTGTTTTATATGCTTATGCACTTTCGAATTCGCGGGCAGATCTGCGCCGGCGACGAGAGGATTTTGAAACCGGGTGGCGATATCCACTCGCCGCTGGAGGAATATCTGTCTCGGCCCGGGACCTAAATCCAGATTTTCCAACAGCGACAAGTTAATTTTCGCCGCCCGGCTCCAAAATGAGCTCGCCGCCAGCGCGGATCCGCCCGCGAATCCGAAACAGTAAACGCACCTCGAGTGTTAGCCTTCATGTATGAAAAAAGGCCGTCCAAAAATGCTTTTAAAAATCCTTTAGTACCGCAATGCCAGGGCTGGGCAGTATCACAATATCAATATACTGCGATAGTATCTAAGAGGTAATTTCGAGCATTTGTATATCTGTATCGAGGTACAGTTGAAAATGTATTTGTCTGTGAGTAGTGAAATAAATTTACAATGCGCTACTTGTCTCGCGATACTCTGCCAGGTTGGTTATCTTGTTGCACCTTCTATAAAAAATGAAAGACGTTTACAAATCCCTGTATTTCTAAATTAGAGCGCAGCTCTTGAGGAGGAGGAGGGCAGCGTACGGAGGCGAGGGTATGCATCTCCTTCTCCTCCGTACCCTCTTCTCCTACTCATCTTTTCCTCTCCTCCTCCTCCTCCCCTCTACATGACTTGACATGACTATGTTAGAAAGTTGGGCGAAATGGTGGTACATCTTTGAAGAAAAAGTAAGACAGCGCCAAAAAAAATGGGAGGACAAGAAGACGAAGTGTACAAACAGAGCGCTGACTCTCAACTGATTTATTTGAAGAAAACACAAATCGACAAGCATCACGCGATCATCTAAAAACATCAAGTCACCGCCCCCCCCCCCCCCCCCCTGCACGTTTCAAACATGCTCAAAGATGCCAACTCTTTGTCAGATATTGCGATAGAAGGCGAACTGACGCACCTATCTTTTTGCTTCGAAACGTAAGCAGCCTCTAAAATTTTTCTAGTTATCTGCTGACAGTGTCGTCCTAAGATACTCGTCTTCTCAAGAACGGGTTTGCAACCGAACCTATCACAGTGTACTGCAAAGTTGCCTGCTGGCGGTGATCTAACCGATAGTGCATGCTCTCTTAAAAGGGTCATGAAACGATTTTCCTACTTCTTCCTCCTTAGCTTTAATCCTCAACTCAAATGCAAATTGTGAAATCACGTCGTCGTGACATTCTTCGGCGCCGGTGCGATGACTCCATGGAACTTGTCATTCCCCAGTGACGATAAGTTCCGTCAGGGTACTCATTGGCCACGAACGCGAATCCAAATATTCGTCGACGGATTTATTGTTGACGAGCGCATACGTCCGAGTGACGCAGTTCTCGTGTCCAATGCGTGAGCTGGGCTCGGCTGACGTCAGGTCGGCACCGCTGACGCGCTTTGGGAACCGTGGATGTATCATAGTGAAAAGGCGGAGAGCTTTCGAAGGAAAGAAGGTACAAAATAGTCCGCTATATTTTCAAATCTTCGTACCGAAAAGCTGGCTTTTGACTTTCTACCCTCTTTCTTTTGGCCAACTAAACGATATGCGATTAGTAAAGTCCCAATTTAAAATCATTCATCCCAGCCCAAAATTCGTTGCATGGCCCCTCTAACCTCTCGTTCACACATCCGCCGGTCTGTCCGATGAAAACATTGTCAAAGGACACTTAAATGTTGTAAACCACACCAACAGCGCACGTCACATACATCGCCCTGTGGGTCTTTCAACATACAGGACTAATAACTCTACCCCTGTTGACTTTAGCGCAAAGACGCCCTAACTTCGAAGGCGCCCAAAAAACCACTGGCACTCCATGACGTTGAGAAACGTTTTTGAGGTTGTGCGAGACCTTATGCACATAAGGTAAGACCATAGGTCTCCTTTCTGGTCTTTTCCTGGCAACCTTACACCTGTCACGAAGCCCTCTTATCAGGCCTTCCGCCACACCAGTCAGCAAGAAACTTCCACCGTCCAGGCTCCGCATGCAGTTGTCTACTAGGCTTCAGGACGGTGGCTACCCAGTTGGCTTGCTGACTGGTGTGGCGGAAGGCCTGGTAGGAGGGCTTCGTGACCCACGTACGGTTGCCAGGGAAAGGCCAAAAAGAAGACCTATGGTTTTACCTTATGTACATAAGGTCACGCACAACCTCAAAAAGTTGCGCAACGTCATGAAGTTCCAGTGTTTTTTTCGGCGCCTTCGATGTTAGGGCGTCTTTGCGCTAAAGCCGACAGCGATAGGGTTATTAGTCCTGTATGTTGGAAAGAATTGCAGGGCAATGTATGTGCCGTGCGCTGTCGGTGTGGTTTACAACATTAAATTGTGCTGTGGCAATGTTTACATCGGACAGACCTGCGGATGTGTGAACGACAGGTTAAGAGAGCATGCACTATCGGTTAGATCATCGCCAGCAGGCAACTTGGCTGTACACTGTGATAGGTGCGGTCGCAAACCCGTTCTTGAGACAACGAGAATCTTCGGGCGACACTTTGAGCAGATGACTAGAAAAATTATAGAGGCTTTTTACATTTCAAAAACACAAGATAGTTGCGTCAGTTCACCTTTTATCGCATTATTTGACAAAGAGTTGGCATCCTTGAGCAGGCTTGACACGTGCGGTGGGGCGGTGACTTGATGTTTTTTGATGATCGTGACGCTTGTCGATTTGTGTGTTTTCTTCCAATGAATTAGTTGAGAGTCAGCGCTCTGTTAGTACACTTCGTCTTCTTGTCCTCTGCTTTTGCTTTTGGCGCTGTTTTACTTTCTCTTCAAATTTGACACGAGTTGCTGCCACGTCACCTATGAACAAATTCACATTCTCCGCTAGATTTAGCGGAAACATTTACTTCACGTGACCTCAACACCAATTCAATTTTTCTCTAAATTTAGCGGGAAATTGATTCGGTGTTGAGGTCACTTGACGTCAATGTTTCTTCGAAATCTAGCGGAGAAACTGAATTTGTCCGTTAAATCAAGCGGAAAAACTGAATTTCCCCACTAAATCTAGCGAGGAGTTGAAGCGGTTTTGAAATGACGTGACGTCAATTTTCGCGCTAAATTTAGCGCGGTTACGCCGAAACCGACGCCGCGGATCCCGGAAACGGGTGCCTAAGAGCTGGGCTCTAAAAATCACAGGGTTTTCTTACGATAAACTGAATACCACATTTTGGGTAGTAGGGATTCGAAACTTTATAATATGAATTCGACAAACAAGTCCCTTTTTGGGAGGAGGGGGGGTGGGATTGGAATCTTGGTTGTAGCTGGTATATCGCGGATAGCCTCCAAAGCTGAGAAGCTCAGAAAGAAAGCCAAAGCAAAACACAAACAAAGAAAGGTAATTCGAGGAAAGGTCGCTCGAATGATAGCAAGACAAGCTTCTCTCGCAAGGCCCTCCACTCATTTTTTGTTTTATTTTAGCGTGGTGAACGTTAGAAATGGCGCGAAGGGCGAGAAGGAAACCACCAATCCCGGAGACTAAACGACTTGTGGGAGGTGCTTCTCTTCCTCCTATGTTGCATCAGATTCCCTACACGCGGACTAGGGCGATTACAAACGGTCTCGCCTTCGTTGTACAACCTCCCCGCCCTTGGTCAATCAGAAGCACCTAAGACGACAGTTTGAGACAAGCCCGTCCTACAAAACACAGAAAACGCGGTTTATTTCGAGCAAACTTCTTTTGTGGAGCATGATAATCGGTCGTCTGCTTTCAGTGCTGTACTGTCGGGTTCACTGGGGACGATAATGTTTTTTTTTGTTTTTTTGTTTTAGCTACGTTCAGGATGGTAGTTGCACATTGATAAAGAGTCAGAGCTAAGGGGAGGTGCTTGAACTGGCACAAAGAGAAGAACACAAGCACTGTCATTTGCATTCTCCGCAAACTACACTCCTTCGCACCTACTGTCATTCGGAAGAAAACTAAATGTAGCTCTATATGTATCTGTACGTCTATTCCGGGGTACTTTTTTGCTGCAAAAGTATCTCAGTTACATAAAACATAAATCTGTAATTTGGCCTTAACATATAATATCGCATTATTTGTATACCGGAATACTTCTTAGAGTATCTCTGCCTTGCCATCCATGCGCATTACTACTAATGAGAACTAAGCGTGCACTACATTTTGTAAACGCGACCTGGGATTTGCTGAACTCGAGGACTGGTAACAATGAGGCTCAGGAATGCGAAATAGTAATATATTGAATCAGGTTTCAAGTAACGAAAATAAACACAAATGTTTCAACTAACGAAAAAAAAAAAAAGAAGGTTGACGTTCAAGGGGCAAGGCGATAGATCAGGCAACTTTGGAGGAAGTTGTTCAAAAACCGGTGGCCGATGAACTGTCGACTGGCTCGACTCACAGAGGGCAGTTTATGCCCTATGCGAAAAGCGCATTGTATTCTGAAACTTCACTCCTAATCGTCTCAAGCGAAACGATTAAGAGCCTCGTCCTGTTTTTGTGAGTTGCAACGCCCCCAGAACCATGGACAGCAGCAAAGGGTGAATACAGCTAGCGTGGTCGCCGATGTAGCTCGTAAAATACGTTGCCCAGGCGTGACGGCAGAGGCACGCCTCCAGCGCCATGTTTCCTCTCGTTAGTGCATTTTGTGACTGTCTTCTAGTTTAAGGGGGCTAGGCAAGCTTTTACGACGGAACTATAGCCACGCTCTTACGAAATCGCGTCGCAGTAGTATTCCTATACTTCGGCTGAAGTGCCCCAATGCAGTGAGTGACGTCCGGTTAGTATGAACCCGCACACGGACTCTTCACTATAAAGAAAAAACATTTTCGTCTCGTTATTATGAATGACTCACATTACGGATGGGTTTTTGGAGAAATGGAGTTATCCATATTAATGGGCCTGACCCTGTATCTTTACATGGGATGCATCTTAATATTCGTGCGTACGCGGCTATCGCCCATCACTGCTGCTCCGGAAAGCGCTTCGAAATGGAAAACGTAGTGCTCTCGAGTGAAGCTACGCGCAGAACCAAAACCAGTAGGGAAGGGGGAGACGGGGAGACGAATTCATGATACCATAGTCGTGTCTCGTAAAAAATCGCCGTGTACGTGGCCGAGCGTGCTGAGCAACGCGTCCATGTCGCAGAAGCACGGGGTTAAACCCCCCCCCGCCCCAGTTATTTCCTCGACCAGTAGTTGCTCCCCTGGAAAGCTCCAGTTCGTTCTTGACAGTTATCCCGTGTGTTGGTTTATAACCTTCCTGAACATAGCTCGTAAAAGCAGCCGCAACGTGCTGCATCGGAATCGCCACCCTCCCGTCGGTGACGCAGAATGCGCGGCACCATTTTGGTTTTAGTTTCGGGCGGGAGTTCGCCTAATTAAACGTTCATTTTTAGTTCCGCATTTACCCGCCTTTTTGCGTTAGTGCTCTCGTGATGGAGGTACGGGGTACCGTGCTCTCATGTTGAAAAGCCCCGCGAAAACTACGATGACCTCCGACGATGAGGGCGACGGGAGATAAAGGCCCATCACAATAGCGACGGAAGACAACGACGACGTGGACAAGAACGGTTGAAGACCCACGACGGTGAAGGACGACGACCGAAGGCGACCTGCGAAGCTGAACCACGACGACGACGGCAAGCGTCACGACGGAAGGCGACAAAATACTTCCAGAAATCTGATCGGCGATTTCAGAAAGATTTTTGAGCACGTAGATCAAGTACAAGAACGAAAAAAAAGAAAGAAAAAGGAGGGGGTATGAGTAGGGTTTGGCGAAGAAAAAGGCAGGTAAATGCCCGCCTTTTTTATTTAAAGTAGAAGCCCAATGTACGAGTTATTTTCTCTTTTTGGTTGTTGTAGACTCGAAGCCAGTACAAGAGAAGGGACTACTTACTAAAGCGCTTTGGCACGTGTTTGGTCATTCAATAATAATAATAGTAATGAAAAAACAATCCTGCGAGCACCATACTTCTTTTCAACTTGAGAAAAAAGGAGGCTTTGCGCATTGTTCATACACCACGCCAAGTGCAGTTCTCAGAGCATTTGGTTAATGGAGAAAGAAGCGATACTTTTGGCGTTTTGAACGTGTGCGTCTTGATAAGATAGCATATATATATATATATAATACAAAATGCATATGTTTCAATTTTCTATATAAAGCGGAAAATTAGTAATGTTCCGCGTAAGTGTCGTTCAAGTTTTCTACTACGGTTCTTGAGGTGAAAACGGGTGTAGGTTTGTGCGTCATCATTATTGTTTTGTCAAGTGAACTGCTTTTTGAGTAAAATTATATAAAACACGCGTTAAAAAGATTGACGCGTACGTATATTGCTTTGACAATACAAATTAAATTTTGTTTTAATCGGTGTTTGGTCTCTCGCAATATATCTTCACCTAGATCTCGCAACGTATAGTCCGAAAGCAATATGCCCGATGTTTTATTGCGAATTATCTCGTTTTTGTTTCGTTCAAGTTTTTCAAAGGGAGTAAAAAAAGAAAGGAAAACGTCACTTATGCTAGAGTGAAGATACCAATCACGAAACGTTGGAATCGAAATTGGTTTTAGAATAGTGACACCTCTTGGAATAAAAGAAGGGCCAATACGTTTCTAACTTAAAAAAAAAAAAAAAAAACTCAACACGAGAATGTTATAAACAAGTGCAACACGAACCCGGAAGCAAGTCTTATTTAAAACCTCTATCTACAGCACCGACGTTATTAGAGTTAAGGTGTTCTTTTTCTTTTGCAATAGACGCGCAACTTTAAAAGAAAACAAACAAGAACTTTGATACTGGAAACGCACGCAAGAATATAAGGTTGTTTCACCATGGACTGAAAATAATTTATAAAACATATAAAACAAAAAAAACTTGAAATTAAAAAAAAAAAAAGTTTCTTTAGAGATAACATTCACAACCGGGAAGGACGTCAGGGTACGAATAAAAAGTGATAGCAGTCTATTTACCCAAATCTCTTAGTTAACTCCTTGAAATATTTGCTTATTAAAATGAAAAGTTGAGCGAGTTGGAAGATTAGAACACTGGACCTGCGAACAATCAATCGGAGCAGAAATGATTTAGGTATGTGATCCTGTTCAGATAAGCTTTCAGCCCTTAATCAGCTCTTGGTACTGTCAGTTCCTTTCCTCCTTTGTTTATGCGCTGTTTCTACCAGAAATATTGGGCTTATCCAGCCAATCAAATTAGAGATTTGTTGTCCGTTATCCAAATATGCTGCAGCGATTGCTAGATAAATATTGCGGGAAAAAACAACGTCGTTTTTGCAGGGGATGCGACGGGTGTGACGAATTCACCCCTCATGCGGCGATGGTCCCGCGCATGAGCCCTTGCGCATCTCCAAAATCCCTCAAAAGCGCGCGCGCGCATGCGGGCTTAACCGGCGTGGCCGTTGTGTCGTCTGCTTGCCGACGGCTGCTTTGAAACCGCGCCAGTGTTATAGAAATAACGAAATTCTATATATCTACGTGGCAAACACAATGTCGGAAGGTTCAAGAAGCTGCTTGTCATACTTCAGTACAAGGCCTTGATAGCAAAATTCTTTTAGTTTAAAGACAAACAACGTGTTACTCGCAGTCACTGGAAAGTTGAAAGGATTTGAGTTTGCAATCAGTGAAGATACCTCTAACAGCGCTCGTTTCGAAAGACAAAGATTAATGCAGTTTGCTAAAGAACGTGATGGGGATCGGTAGGCCCCATTTCAATAAGTTAAATATGGCTAATCTAACTTTTGTGTACGATAGAGACAAAGATACAGATAAAACACTCGACCAATAGCCACGACGGTTTTCTGGACCAAACAAGAAAGTCGCAAATAAAAATGGCTTGACAGGTATTGTGGTGACTTGTTGCGGTTTAAAAAAACGAAGCAATAGAGTTTGCCTCACTCTTAGAACAAATAAAGCCGCATGTGGTTCTTGGCACTGAGTTATGGCTAGCCAGTACAATCATGGAGAGCGAAATTGTTTCATCCGAAGATGCAACATACAGAGGGGACCGTAACGGGCATGGAGGTGGTGTTTTCATTTTAGTTCATAACAGCCTCAGTAGCTTCTCTGTTAATGTTGACAGCAATTTATGTGAAACAGTTTGGTGTAACGTTACGCTAAGGGATGGCTTCTGTGTACCGTTTGGTTTCTTTTATAGATCACCCGGTTTAAACACTACACAGCCCCTGCTTGAACTAAGTAATATTCTAGTGAGCCTGGAAACAGCGTACGCGATTCTTGGTGCGGATTTTAATTCACGAATGATAGAATGGGTTTTCTCTCAGCCAATTATTCGATCAACATTCCTTCTCTATACGACGTTTTGTGAAATCATCAATGCCCACTCGGTAACTAAATTCGTGGAAACCCCAACAAGACTTGGTGGTAATGTGTTAGACATTTTTGTCGAATGACCGTAGTGTTGTGTCTTCTGTCTTTACAATACCTGGGATGAGCGATCACAAGATTGTAGTTGCGAAAATTTCCTGTGTTTCAATGTGATGTCACCGTACACAAACATGCAAAGTATTGTTTTACTAAAGAGGGGACTATGTTTCGCTATCACGGGAACTGGACGCGTCTTTTTTTTATTTCAAAGTTCATAGTTTAAATTTGGATATAATTCAGCCGGAAAATCTATTTAGGGCAACAATTTTATCTTTAACTCGGATGTTCGTCCCATCTCGTATTTTATTGGCCGATCGCCGAAATGACAAACCTTGGGTGAATCGGAAACTTCGGTGGCCGAGTGGGCTAGCGCACACCAGCTCGGAGCACGTGGGGCGAAAGCTCGCGCTCCAAAACCCAGGGATCCTGGGTTCAATCCCCACCCCTGCCAGTTTCGATCTGGATGAGCATCGTACCGGCGTGCGGTCGTGTATCACTACTGCGTGGTGCACGTTAAAGACCCCAGGCTAGCGGTTGTACTGCACTGGCTAAATTGCTCCCCTACAGCGAGTGACTCGTCGCAACTCTGAAATGGCTGACCAACTACACGGTGTATAAATATCCACACAACCCCCAATTATAGTAGCAACCGCGCCGCGAGAGCCGACTGCTTAAGTTTCAAAACTATTTTGCATGCATTTAGTTCACATTTACAGAAGCGCCTTTTAAAGGATTACAGACATACTAAAATGCTATTTAGAAGCCTCACTGTACTTCAGGCCTATACAAAATGTATTTTTGGGACACAGGTTTTTATCACATTAAAGCATATTGTGAGTGTCCGTAATTGATATATTCAAGAGGGCATGTGAAATGCATTTCCACTATACTAGGACTAAATTTACTTATTTCTCCATATTTGAATTATTATTGTCTCTGCCTTCAACGAATCTTGTAAACACCAACGTGGTCCAAGCTTTGAAAAGCAGATTTCCAGGCTACGCGATGCAGGATACCCGACACCTCTCCTAGGCCCGCCCCGTATGTGAAAACATTTGCATGAAATTCAAACGCCAAACGGCAGACTCATAAAAGAAACAAAATGCCCGAAACAAGAACATCGTTGTACCCTACATTCATGGGATTACCCACAAGATAAAAACGATCGCAGGAAGACAGAACATTCAAGTAATTTGTCCGCACCAAACAAAGCATAGTCTATGTGCGGAAGAGTTAACCAACCAACAAACCAAAGGGAAACATGTGACAGTTCCCACATAACAAGATATGCCCAGTGCCAAACAGGAGTTGACTCCCACATTCCCGTTTCGTGCGGCAGGTGTTACATTAGACAAACAGGCAGTTGCATAAACGACAGAATAGACCGATCTCACTCAGCGTTCGGCACATGCGTGACGCCGCCATGGGTTTAATTCACGGGAGGCAGACGGCCGTGCTTGCGAGGGCTCGTGCCGTCTCGTGCTCCACAAGCGCGGAGCTCCAGCAAGGTTATTGCTCGTGAAGACAGACTAAAGTTCCGTCGATGCATTGTGGCAGCGTTGGCGTGGTCAAATTGGCTGGTGAGATTGGTCTATTAGAGAACATGCAGCTTCTGTGAAGGGCACAGCAGCAGGTCAATTACCAACTAAGACTTGAAATGCATTGCAGTATTCAGCAACAAACAAGAATCCGTTGGCACATGAGATGCTCGAGGCACTGGCCATCGAAGAACACGGGAAGAATGTGTTATCACCTCGTCCATCATTATCCACACAAAACAAAAACACAGTATTTGCGGTGTGCCATTCGCAGATATCTCGTAGGAAGATCGGGTAACTGTAAATTTAATAATGTTCTTGCGCGAATAATATTCAAAACGAATAGTTTATTTATGTATATATGAACAGCTTATAAAAAAGACGATTGCACATGCGGAGAAGACGAGTACTAAAGCAAAGTTGTTAGTCAGCTGTTATCTATTCTCCTCTCTCTTCTACGTCTATTTATATAAGTTCAAGCTGGCACATCAATAATTTGAAGTGTACTTGGAGTATAACTTAGGAGACATATTTTAATGTATTTAAGAAAAACGTATTTTGAATGCAGATCAGTATGTTTGCTCAATATACTTGTAGACTACCTTCAATCTATTTCAATACACGAGATACACTTGAAATACATTCTAAACGCAATGGATATGTCTCAAACATGTTAGTTTTTGCTAGGTGTCCTGGCCCCAAACACAACGCATTGTAAGGCAGCTTCTCTGCAAGCGAGCCGTAAACGCAAGGCGGCTTTCCCGCATGCGCGAAAGCAAGGCCGAGAGGAAGGACTTCCGTCGTTCTCTTCGGTCTTGGTTTTAGTATCCCAGTCTTCTCCCCATTTATGTCTACCAGAGAATAGCGCGGGGCAGGGTTTGGTTATCGAAATTCCAACAACAGCTATAGCCTATTTTGACGGCGGGCAACCAATCTTCAATTAAAATGTTCCAGCTAACGTGAATATTTCAAGAAGTATTTATTAGGTTTTAAGTAATCAATTCGATAATCATCGCTTTACACTCGTGACCTGCCTGACGTCCGCCGTGGTCGACAGCGTTATTCCAAAACCGAGGGAGTCATTTCTTTATTTAAAGCGCATTAAAAAATAATTTTAGATGTTGGTGAAACACTGTAACGTGCGAGGTTAAAAATCCAGCATATAAATAAATGTCTACAAAATGCTTTTAAGTGGTACATTGCAGTTCAAAATTTATATTAGAGCACACATCTTGATCCAAGCGGAAAACAAAAACAAAAAAACTTACGTTGGTTTGCAGTAGGTTATTTCCAAACATCCCCTTTTATGGTTCTAATTTGGGTCATTCCATTCCAAAGGAAACTCGGCATTTTTTTTTCATGCCTGCATTATGTACAAAAAAATTCATTTTGATAAAAAAAGATCTAAACTACAAAAAAAATTTGTGCGTTTGTAAAAGATAAATTTTATTTTACTGATATCACGCTCTAAATATCTGGAATTTGTATAAAACCCATGTAGTTAAGAAAAGTGCTGAAAAAAAAAAAAACTGTTCCGTACCACACAATTTTAGGTTCTAGCCCAACACCTTATATCTTACACTAAAATACAAATATTAAAGGACGTCATGTTGAGTTCAAATAGGAGCTCCAAATAGGACTTTATGGGATGTTTTTAGTCAACCTAGAGTTGGGCGTTAGGTACAAGAATTTTTCCCTCTGCTCTCTTAAAACTAATAATTGAATTCCTTGTATTAAATTTTCAAACCCTCGTTCAGTGTCTTTCTAATTGAATGACAAAATCTCCAGTTTATGCAGAAGCAGCAATATTGAGAACAAAAAAAACAAAACAAAAAAAAACAGCAGCAATATGTGGGCAGCGGTGCCCGTAACTTTGGAAATAGCCAAACGTTCAACCCTCTTCATTTGTTCAACGCATCAAAAAATAAAAAAAGCACTTTTTGGTTGTTGGTGTGAAAATATGTTTTTAAAGAGAAGTCTCTCAGGCCTTGCCTCCAGGCGGCGCCTCGTAGGCAACGGACGCCGCCTCGTAGGCAACGGACGCCGCCTCGTAGCTGAGACGCCGCCGCAAGGTCTTCAAAGCTTTCCTGAAAACACGTTTTGTTTAGTTGAAGTGGACGTTATGCTCACTTCCATGCACTTGTATCCTGGTTACGTCACGTAATGATACTAACGTCTTAATTTTACTCCCAGATTTACTGCCCAGTTAACTGCCGACGAACGCAGGCCTGCATCTCCTGCTCCCCGAGTTCGGAAATGCATACTGTGTTTAGGCCTCGTCTGCCGTATGTCCCGATATAAAACCAATTCAGAACAGATAGCTCCTCACCGATGATAAGTGATAAGAGTGATGTCGCTTACCTATCGAACTTAAATGTATTTTGATAGAATATGTTGTACAACCAAAGGCGGTGTAATGATGGACAGAACATTTCACTCTTTGCGGCGGATGCTTCACACCCTTGAGGTTCCGTACATGTGCAGCATTTTAGACTCCTGAATACGCTGGAGCCCAGCAGAATATGCCACGAATGCTGAACTCACTAGTAGTTTTAGACGAAGTGTGTTTTATTAGAGGTGAGAGTTACACGGGTGCCGTCTTCGCCATCTTAGTGTTAGGCTCGGTGGGCATTAGATGAAAAAATAACCGTCATGGTTTGTGGGTTCAGCAACAAGGTTGTTCATTAACTTTTTAATTAATGGTTTCATTGCACATTTTGGAATTTCAGTATTGGCGCCAACTAGTTTAGGAGCTAGGCTTGACCAATTTACAGAATTTGCGAAAAGTTAATACTTTCCTTAGATATTGAATAGATCAGTTTTCGGGTTTCTACTCCCGATTTCAATAGCTCGCACTAAAAGATTGCCATGAGCCCTGCCCACATGACGCTTAAAAGAGTGACGTAGTCGTTTATTACGTCGTCACTGCCTGGGCAGCGCGTCCTTGGTGGATGCGCCAACGAACTTCTTGATTCTATCAAAATACATGTAAGTTCAATGGGGAAGCTACATAACGGTCATCGTTTTGCATCGGTGAAGAGCAATCCGGCCCGAATATATTTTTTTCTCTGGACATACGATAGACGAGGTCGACGCGCAGCATGCATTCCCGAACTTGGGAAGCAGACGATGCAGGCCTGCGTTCGTCGGCAGTTACCTGAGCAGAAGTAGATTAAAGTTAAGACGTCAGTATCACTACGTAACGTAAAGAGGATGCGAATGAATGGAAGTGAGGATAACGTCCACTTGAGCTGAATAAAACGTGTTTTCAAGACCGCTGACGCCTCGCTGGTGAACGCCGGCGTGCGTCGCCTACGAGGCGGGCGCCTGGAAATATAATCAGAAAAGCTCATCAAAGTCTTTTTTTTTTTCATTTAGCAACAACAAACAGTATATATAAATTTTTTTACAAGTTGAACAGATGAGGTGGATTGAACTTCTAACTATTTTGAAAGTTGCGGGCACCTTTGCGCACATTGCTTTTTCCGATTCTCTATAAGGCTGTTTCTCCATAAACCGGGGATATTCTCCCTTAATTGAAAGGCAATAAAAATGCTTTGCAGATGTAGCACATGCAATTTGTCGATTTTTGTCGATGACACTTTGTAATAGTTAACAGAGAGAACGCAACCGATTTTCACCGCAATTTGAATAGTGTCCACCCCTCAATTCAGTTCACCTGCGAACATGAAACTGACAGTACCTTGCCGTTTTTAGATGTACTCCGTGTCCATACAACTAGTGAACCTTTCTTTAATATAGAGACATCTGTATATCGTAAACCATGTGACGCACAAAACTTTCTTGACTACCATTCCCATCACCCTACTCAACACAAAAGCTCAGTCGTAAGATCGTTACTTCATCGTTCAGAAACAGCCCTACCTAACTCAAAGCTTAGCAATGAAGAACTTTGCCATGTGCGGGAGGCTTCGAAGGAACGTAACTACCCCGACCGATTTATCAATCGCGTTAAGAAACAAATGTCTCGTCGGCGCCCGGATCAAGCCGAACGAACACGTGACGTCGTGTGCATCTCGTACGTTAAGGGGGTTTCGGAGGCATTGGGACGCGCGCTTAGGCCGTTGGGGGTACGAACTGTATACAAACCCTACAGAACGATTGCCAACGTTATCTCCAAGCCAAAAGACCCGACCCCGCCAGAGGCAGAAAGGGGCGTGATCCACCAGGTGCAGTGCAAGGAATGTGACGCTTTTTACATGTGATGTCGTTAATTCCACGAACGCCACCCGCTCCAAATCCGAAGTCGTCGACCACGCATGGACGTCAGGCCACCAATTTGACTTTGACAAGGCATCGACCTTGGCGAGGGATAAAAGGTGGGGACCGAGAAAGCTGCTGGAATCTTGGTTTATCCAGAACGACAAACGCGGAAGTGACGCATCGCTGGTTAACAAGAACCGTGGCCCCCTGCCGGATGTGTACAGAAACTTTATGCCTAAATAGCCGAACTTTTTTGTGCGACTCTTATTCGCTCTTTGCGTTACTGAAGATGCCTCCCCCCTGGGAGGCGAACCGTTTAATTAAATTGTTATTTTTGTTGTGTCAAGCCGTTTTTTCGTTATTACATTTATCACATGCAATTCAGTCACTATTTCTATAGGTCAAAGAAAAAAATGAAAGCCGTTTACAACTCCCTGTAACGCCGAATTAGAGCGCAGCTCTTGAGGAGGAGGAGGGAAGGGTACTGAGATGAGGGTATATTCTCCTCCCTCCTCCTCACCTCCTCATCCTCCCTGCTACTCCTCCCTCCGAGAGGCGTCGGCGTCGCCGTCGCCGTCGGCATAACCGTGACGTCACATGACCCTCGTGACGTCGCGTGACCCTCGTGACCTCAAGGGGGTCACGTGACCTCACGGGGTTCACGTGACGTCACCACGGTCACGAGACCTTACGGGAGTCATGTGACGTCACCGGGGTCACATGACCTCACGGTTACGCCGACGGCAACGGCGACGCCGCTCAAGCCGGAAACGGGCGCCTAAAGGCTGAACTCCATGGGACGAATTATGCGACGAATAACTGGCGAACGCCGCCCGACGGCACGCTCGTTTTGCGCGCGACGTAGCAGCCACTGTGTTGATTCCACGCGCAGAGCAAAAGCCGACGGCCAAAATTCGTCGGTTATTCGCAGCATATTCGTCCCATGGAGTTCAGCCTTAAGACCTGCGCTCTAAAAAAAAAATATTGTAGCTAAGACCCAACTCCAAGTTGACTAAAAAATAAAAGAGATCTCATATAGTCTCTTCTTGTTGGACCTCTTATTTGGACTAAAAATGGCGCCCTTCTGTGTTTGTACATTGTAAGATAGGGCATATTATCGAGTAATTAGGCGCACACCTAATGTTTTGTGGTAAGCAACCATTTTTTCACAATCTCTTTTTTAGCTACTTGAGTTTTATGCTAATCGAAGAAACGTATGGCATGATATCAGCAAGAATAAAATTTATTAAAACAACTTGTCCTTTTGTGCAGAGGCTTTTTTATCCAAATTAATGTTTCCCGACATCCCCCACGCATAAAGAATTGCTGCCTGTCCCTCGGGATAGAATGTCCCATTCCCGCCTTAACCGTTTCCTAAATCATTCCGAGTGCCGTTCGGGAGAAATGGAGATTGGATGTTCCGGGGTCAGAGCCGTATAGGCAGTTTAAAGGAGTCGCTTCTCCCGGCACCTCCCACAGTGTTGTTCGAGAGGTCCGTGACCTTTTCGGCCTCCGTCGCATGGGCGCTGCCATCTTGGAACCACGTGACGCGGCCGCCATAAGGTGGCTTCAACTCGTTGCTCCCCTCTCCCCTTCGCGCCTTGGCGAAGGCGCGGCATTCGCGTTTTTCGTCGCGTTTCACCGCGTTTCTCGCCTTATTGTTAATTGCCGCCCGATGTTTACATTTACAAATTAGTTGCGTGCCATCATTATGTGCAAGACTACATATGCAGTTAATTTTGTAACCGATTTTGGCTATTTTCACCCTCGGCGTACCGGATACGCGTGAGGAGGGAGGAGATACAGAAATCAGCGTCAGACCTGGCGCATATTGAGCCCAATTATTTATGACAACATAAATTTACGCAGCGATAGTAGCGAAATATTCGAAATAAATATAGTGCAATGACCAAAATACTACGTAGCATATTAAGCTATGTGTGTTTCCTGAAAGCCTCCGGCTTTGCCTTCATAACAAATTTAAATAGTTGCTTTTGATTACATAGGACATATAAGATATACAGGTGACGAAGGTTTAATTCACATTTTGTCTGATGCTTGGAATAATGGTAACGTCCACATCGGGCGACTTGTTTGTGCACGACATTACACCTAAATCTGTTAGACTGTCTTAAATCGTTTTTGCAATAGCAACATTTGCTTGATTTCTCTATTTACGAATTTAGAGAAAATGTACTCCATGCTCGGTCACATATCTGCAGTCATTAAAGGGTGTTAACATTTTTTATACAAAATATAATTAATAAATTTTATTTATTTTAAACACAAAGACCCACTGTGAAATAATCTGTCACAGGCAGCTTGAGAGTGCCTAGGGCTCGCATTATGTGATGCCGAAAAGAAGTCATATTCATGGAAATCACCCAAGTTCAGGGTTGTTGATTTTAAACCGCATCAGTCTGCATGGAGATCTGTCATGAAGGTTCATGAAGTCGTGCCTATACTCTGTTTCAAACTTAGCGTGCAACGCTGTCAAAGCTACTGGCGCGAGCGTGGGGCTTGATCTCGTTGATCATTTGCACGCGTTCTCGCGCAAACTAAACCATAGATGAAGCCACGCGCTCGCACCAGTAGCTTTGACAGCGTTGCACGCTAAGTATGAAACAGAGTATAGCATTCGACTTCAACCAAAGGTATGAGAGATCACTTCTCTCGTAGCCTTAATTTTATTTGGCAAAGTTTGTACAAAGACAAAATTTCAGATTTCAATTGATGGGCCTCACTTATCTCATGTGCCAAGCACGTCAGTAAAACAAATACTGTAGTTCACTTTTTAACGCCAACGTTGTTAAATGCTGTTAATAAGTACTTTAGCAAGGTCAATAGCTAAAAGAATTTCCCACCCGACCTAGGACGCGGACCTTCGAAATATATCTCGAGTACTTATTTTTTTTTTTTAAAGAATACATCCCCAGACAATATCACTTATTTCTTAGAATATCGATCTGCATATTATAGGAGACATTTCGAGTTTCTAAAGTTCACAGAAAGTTGATGTCCGCGAAAATCAGTCAGTGAACTTGCGACTTCGTGTATTTTTCGCAATTTAGGAGGTTTTTAATCAGGTTGTGGACCTGCATTTTTACTATATATCTACTCATTGGTCTTTTCATTAGTTTATTTTTTTTTGGAAACTAGGGTCAGTGGGTCAGACCGTAGACGATGGAACCCTCCTTGTGCATCGGAGTCGTTACGCCGCCGAACCTGACCGAAATTAGCGACGAACATGACCAAATGCATCGTAAAGCGTTCGTAAAAAAGTCCGCGAATATGACTCGAAACCGCTTCGTGGTTCTCGAATCGGCTCAGTACCACAGTTTTATTAGTTGTGCGCTATAACGGCACATTTGTATGACGAAATTAGGCAAGAATGAGATAACACATCAACACAGCCGAGAGCGCGCTGAAACCAAAACCAACCAAATTGAAGCCACCCAATGGCGCCGAGTGCGTCAGCGCCCTCTGTCCGCCGGTCGGGTAACTACTGAGATGAAAAGGTCTATAGACCTTTTCGGCCTCCGTCGCATGGGCGCTGCCATCTTGGAATCACGTGACGCGGCCGCCATAAGGTGGCTTCAACTCGTCGCTCCCCTCTCCACTCCGCGCCTTGGCGAAGGCGCGGCATTCGCGTTTTTCGTCGCATTTCACCGCGTTTCTCGCCTTATTGTAAATTGCCGCCTGATGCTTACATTTACAACTTAATTGCATGCCATCATTATGTGCACGACTACATATGCAGTTAATTTTGTAACCGATTTTGACTATTTTCACCGTCGGCGTACCGGACACGCGTGAGGAGGGAGGAGATACAGAAATCAGCGTCACACCTGGCGCATATTGAGCCCAGTTATTTATGACAACTTAAATTTACAAAGTGATAGTGGCGGAATATTCGAAATAAGTATAGTGCAATGTATATGTATAATCACGCGTTTAGAATCTTAAGGAATGTGACCAAAATACTACGCAGCATATGAAGCTATGTGTGTTTCCTGAAAGCCTCCGGCCTTGCTTTCATAACGAATTTAAAATAGTTGTTTTTGATTATATAGGACATATACGATATACAGGTGATAAACGTTTAACTCACATTTTATCTGATGCTTGGGATAATGGTAACGTCCACATCGGGCGATTTGTTTGTGCACGACATTACACTTAAATCTGTTAGACGGTCTTAAATCGTTTTTGCAATAAAAACGTTTGCTTGATTTGTTTATTTATGAATTTAGAGAAACTGTACACTATGCTCGGTCACATATCTGTAGTCATTAGAGTCATTAAAAGGTGCTAACATTTTTTATACAAAATTTAATTAATGATTTTTATTTATTTTAAACATAAAGACCCCCGTTAAATAATCTGTCACAGGCAGCTTGAGAGTGCCTATGGCTCGCATTATGTGATGCCGGAAAGAAGCCATCTACATGGAAATCACCCAAGTTCAGGGTTGTTGATTTTAAATCGCATCAGTTTGCATGGAGATCTGTCATGAAGGTTCATGAAGTCGTGCCTGGCATTCGACTTCAACTAAACGTACGAGAGATCACTTCTCTCGTACCCTTAATTTTATTCGGCAAAGTTTGTACAAAGACAAAATTTCAGATTTCAATTGATGGGCCTCACTTATCTCATGTGCCAAGCACGTCGTAATCAAATGTCAGTAAACCAAATAGTTCATTTTCTAACGCCAACGTTGTTAAATGCTGTTAGTAAGTACTTTAGCAAGGTCAATAGCTAAAGGAATTTCCCACCTGACCTAGGACGCGGACCATCGAAATATATCTCGAGTATTTTGTTTTTTTAAAGAAAACAGACTTAGAATATCTGCGTATTATAGGAGACATTTCGAGTTTCTAAAGTTCACAGAAAGTTGGTGTCCGCGAAAATCAGTCAGTGAACTTGCGTCTTCGTGTGTTTTTCGCGATTTAGGAGGTTTTTAATCAGGTTGTGGACCTGCATTTTTACTATATATCTATCTACTCAGTAGTCTCTTTATTAATTTATTTTTTTTTGGAAACTAGGGTCAGTGGGTCAGGCCGTAGTAGATGGAACCCTCCTTGTGCATCGTAGGTCGTTACGCCGCCAAATCTGACCAAAATTAGCGACGAACATGACTAGATGCATCGTAAGGCGTTCGTAAAAAAGTCCGCGAATATGACTCGAAACCACTTCGTGGTTCTCAGATTGGCTCAGTACCACAGTTTTATTAGTTGTGCGCTATAACGGGCACATTTGTATGACGAAATTAGGCGAAAATAACATAACACACAAACACTGCCGAGAGCGCGCTGAAACCGAAACCAACCAAATTGAAGCCACCTAATGGCGCCGAGTGCGTCAGCGCCCTCTATCCGCCGGTCGGGTAACTACTGAGATGAAAAGGTCTATAGTTCATTGTGCGACGAGTAAAACGTCGCTGCGTTTTCGAATCAGCGCTGTATCGTAGCTTGTCTTGGGGTTTGATGTTTCCTGACCAGCTCGCCCGCCTACTATCGCTCCTCGTAAGGTTTTAGAGCGCAGATCTTTGGCGCCCGTTTCCGGGTTGAGCGGCGCCGCCGTCGCCGTCGACGCAACCGCGCGTTGCATTATGGAACGTGTCCCATAATGATGTCACACGTGACGTCACGCGTGACGTCACGAAGGTAAATTTTTCCCGCTAATTTGGAGAGAAATTTTCCGCTAAACTTGGCGGTATTAAATATTTTCGCTAAATTTAGCGAAAACTCTCCCGCCAAATTTAACGAGAAAATTTTACCCTCGTGACGTCACGTGACGTCACACGTGACGTCACTCAATTCGGGAAAATTTTTGTGCTAAATGTAGCGGGAAAAATTTTCCGCTAAAATTAGCGGGGAAATTTTGCCGGTAAATATAGCGGGAAACTTTTTCCACTAGATTTAGCGGGAATATTTCCCCGCTAAGTTTAGCGGAAAAGGTCCCGTCATATCTAGCGGGAAAATTTTACCCTGGTTACGTCACACGCGACGTACCGTGTGACGTCACGTGAGATTTAGCGGGAAAACCTTTCCTCTAAAATTGGTGGAAAACCTTCCCCGCTATATTTAGGGGAGAAATTGACGTCACGTGACCTCAACGCCAATTCATTTTCTCTGCTAAATTACGCGGAGAAATTTTCGCTAAATTTAGCGGGGAAATTTTCGCTTAATGTAGCGGGAAATTTAGCGAAAATTTTCCGCTAAATGGAAGGGGAGCAGGAGAGAAGGAGGGGAGGGTACGGAGGGGGAGCAGGGACATACCCTCCCCTCCTCCTCCTCAAGAGCTGCGCTCTAATTCGGCATTACAGAGAATTGTAGACTTCTTGCCTTTTTTACTCCCCACTCGGGAGGAGGTGACGTTACCCGGCGGAATAGCGCACTTAATCAATTTACCCCCTTAAGGGTGTTCTTAAAGTTTCACCCCGGGCTAATAACTGTCTTGCAGATATGTTTCATGCTAGTATGACGGCAATAAAAACTGACTCCAGACATGTCCCAAACATTTAAGAAGCAACCATGATTCGAGCATTCTTGGCGCCTGTCCGTAGATACCTCTGTCATCGTGTCTCCAGATAACACTTCTTCCTTTGCACGATGTAGGACGAGTGCGGCAGCCGGTGTACACCCCGAAAATAAGATGCTGGCCACCTTAGCAGCCCTTTGGGAATATTTATTTTTACGAGCAACGAGCTAACAGGTAACAAACACGGCGTGCAGCTCTAAAGGCCAATACAGACGCAGTAAATCGCGAACGAGAGAGAAATAGGGACCGTGTTGTCTGCTCCCCCGCCTTTCATACCTGCGCGCAACTCAAAGGCACGCATTCGCAGGTGACCGTCTCTGCAACTACGAAGGTTACAAGTACCTCGCTGTGTTCTAGTCAAAATTTCACGTAAGGCATAATATACCCGACTTCAAGACTCTATCTCCAAGTAAG
This sequence comes from Ixodes persulcatus, assembly GCA_013358835.2. NCBI lineage: Eukaryota > Metazoa > Arthropoda > Arachnida > Ixodida > Ixodidae > Ixodes > Ixodes persulcatus. The sequence goes on from JABSTQ010009407.1 coordinate 418,925, forward strand.
TGCTACGATAAAGCAAGTATTCGACTTGCTGTATCGTAGCACTTTTTTCGCATTCGTTTCCGTAACCTTTTCCACACCCTTTTCACATCCTTGAAAATATGAAGATTGCTCCATTCGATAGCACTCTATCGTACGATTAAAACGTGTGTATCATTCAATATAAGGGTGCTGAAAAGGTATTGCCACGCGTGTAAGTCTCTGGAAAAGGTTTTTCACATTCTTAAGGGTGTTCAAATTCTTAGTGTGTGGGAAGACGAGAAGCGGAGAGCTGCCGGCTATCCCAGTGCGCAACAAAAGCTGACGCGGCCTGTCGGACGAAATGTGAAACAGGAAAGAAGATTCTGCACGTCGTTGGTGTGTGACGAGCTTCTCGATACGCTTAAACCACTACAAACCGCGGTGTTGCTCTCAAGAACATTAATCAGAGAAACGCAAAATGCCAGTTTGACAAAAACGTATTATTTCCTGACGACATATATTTGCTTGTTGTATTCGTCTGTGGATCAGGTGTTATGTCGTCATCTCATTTATAATTTAGTTTACTTGAAATCTTATTCAGAGTTCAAATCCTGGCTCCGCCGTTTATTTTGACTTTCGGCCGTTTCGTAAAACTTTGATTCATTCGACCAGGTATGGTTCATTCATCTGCATATTTTCGATATTTTGAGTTATCTAGTATATATATATTTAGGAGATAACTATTGTGGATGCCCTCTAAATTTTTATATTTTATTTAAAACAGAAACTTTGTTTTTGATTGATGTAAACAGGGTGAGACAGCGAAGTCAGATGCACAATTTTTGTCAGCTCTCATCATCATGCCATTCGGAGCCGCCATATTGGGGGCTTTTTTACATCTCCCAGCTGTGGATGAGGCGCATCTGATTTCAACTCGGTTTTCATGATATTAGGACAATGTATTTGTGCACTCAACGGGTTGCTGTTTAGTTTTGATTCAAGGAAGAATAGAAAGACGACTGCGAAATTCTGGAAAAGGAATTGTCAGCAACGATGTCACAAGACTCGTCAATCAAGCAGCAAAGTGGACCATGCCAGGTCAGTGAACGGTCTTTATCGAAGATGTTGTGTGAAGGTTTCGTACTTGACTTAAAGTACGTGATCATATTTTCGATCTACGACTCCGACTTTGCCGGGACCATTGTCTCTCGGGCGAAACTATAGGTACGGGAACCACCCAATATAGCGGAAATTTGATAATTGATCACGAGTAGACTAGATGGCACTTTTATTTTTGCACATGGTCTATAGTATGCAAAAAAAGAACATCGCTACTTTTCGCACTATTATTCCAAAGCCGGTAGTTTTAGAAAATGTAGTGTTATTTAGCGGTAATGTTGCAAGGGTGAACTTGGTACACATTTGTTAATTCTCCGCTTTGGGGTACATAAGGGTGAACGACTGTTTCAAGGTCAACTCTTTTAATGTTGCACGCAGTGAATCATGCTTGTTTCGCGGTTTTTGTTATTTTGTTTTAAACCCAATAAAATGTGCGCAGATCAGGTGTGCAGTGTGTATATTGGAGTATATGTTTCTATGCAGCGGAATCGTTAAACGTAGTTAACAAAGATTGCTAAGTGACTCTGATCATATAAATGTTTATTTTTTTGTGTGTGTGGTTGGTATTGCCATTTTGTGTCTTGCCGCAAGATATGGTACCAATAAGTCACAAATTAAAAGGAAAACAATAAAGATCACTGAACCGACTGCCGGGCACCGTCCCACACTTCCCTGTGATTTCGGGAGGCACCGATACGATGTATCGTAAAAAAAAAGTATTCCAGTAAATTTTTTTTTCTTTCAAAAGGAGACGACAAGGGAAGGTATGGATGATGATACCTAGGTCTGAACACAAAAAGAGAAGTGAAACCAAATCTGCGCAACACAACATTATTTCGTGCCTCGACGGGGCGAACATCGTCGCGCGTAGGGTGTCTGACAGAAAGCTGTCAAAACCAGCGCGTCAGTTGGAGGGAGACGTGAAGTTCTCGTCGTTTGCGGTCGCACGCTTTAGCGTTATACGGCGAGCAAGTGTTCCAAAAGGAGTCTTTGGTGTATCGAAACGCAAGAAAGAGCTCGCCAATCAGAGGGCAACGCAAAGAAGGCTCAGGGGACGCGCAATGACGAGGCAGGCAAGCGGCAAACCGTCGCTGGTCGAGGTCGGGAGGAAAGGAAAGCACATGGTCGCGTTTGGGGGGGGGGGGGGGGGAGAGAGAAATGCACGAGGTGTGCAATGAGCAGACGAGCTTGCACGCCGTATGACTTCGATTTCGCGTGTCCCCGTTTCCATCAAAGCACGTGATTGTTCTGTTGCCCCTCGACTCTAGCACACTTTCCCAGCAATTGTGAGAGAGCGCCCATTCAATGCCTTCTAAATTACGATGCCGCAGTACTGGACTTTCTACGTCATTCATGGTCACAGCTGCGGAAACGCGGTGCGGGGCTTATTAAGTTCTCAATACGTGCTTCGCGATTTGTTATTTGGCCTTGTCGTCGGCTAATGCTACGATCTTATTGGCTGAGGGGCAATAGTGGTGTGCTCGGGATCCGCCAAGCCCCCAAAACAGTACTGTTTTGGGGGTTTATGTTTCTTCGAGTTCGGGGGCGTTTTTTTTTTGTTTTTTTTTTCTCCTGTGTTTTTTCAAATTTTGATAAAAGTGACTCGGGGCTAAATTTCGGGGTTTATTTGTCTTCACCAAAAACGCGAACGCTAGCGACGATGTTGCACAATGCTGCGCCATTACGTCACAGCGTCAGCGACAGCAGCTATGGTTACGTCGCTCGGCGGTGTAACCATAGCTGCCGAGCGACATTTGCTCACACTTGCTTCACGCTTTAGAAGCGCTATTGGTACCGAGTCTAATTTATACTTTTATCGTAGTGAGGTAACTCTGTTCCAAGAACCAACATATTTGCGGTATTGGGGCAAGCCCGGAGCTTCGAAGGTGCTTTGTGCATTATAAATGTTCTCTCTCCGTTTCTCTCTCTCAGAGGGGAACAAATCACTGTAACGATAAGCACCATGACACGTCTTTGAAACGTCTCAGGTACAAAACATGAGAAGGCGCCGCTGTAAACACTCACCTTCATTGTTTGAGCGCTGTATTAGTAAGTGTTAGATCAATGCCAAGGTCAGCGTTGTGTACACGGCTGAATTAGCACTGTAGTAGGCAAACTCTGCATGTGTGAACAGGCCTTTTAACGATCAGAATCGCTTAACATTTACAATGTAAAGTTTGTTTTGAAACGTCAACCAACGACGCAGGGCGAATTCACTCGTAAACTAAATTGTGTATGCGAATAGTTGTAAAGACAACGGCAAAGATCTGTAACGGAGAGCGCAGTTTTTAGATTTAATTTTTAGGGCGCGTTACTGGAAGTACCCCACTTTTGTTTGTCAAGGTGTCAATTTTCATAAAAGTATAGAGTAAAGCTTCTTTTATATCAAATTCTTGAAAGCACACACAAACCAAAAAAGAAAAAAAAAAAAAGAAACGCGGGTACGGGGAACACTATTTCGGGAGAATAGCTTATGCTGCAGTCTACTACCGTGAACGCAGTAATCCGTTTTCATAGGGGCATATTTTACCTGATTGCGCTGGATGTTATCCCATTAGCTAATCACCGCTGCGTACGTACGCATGAAGACCGACGCGCGCAGATGAGTGAGCATAAGGCAGCGGTAGCTAAACTAGCTATGAAGTTGATGTTCGAATTGACCGATGTCACCAAGCGAACTGCGCAGGCGCGCGCATTCCGGAAGTGGTGCCGCCGCCATGCTACCTGTAGTCATCGCTTTCCGGCTTCCCGGCTACATAGGGCTGCGCGTACATCGTAGATTATCGTTTGGAACGCCCCGGTATCAGCTTGGATTCTCCCGCATGTCTGTACTTCATAAAAGTGTGTTGGTTGTGATGTCTTAATTTGTCAGCAAGCGCAGAAAAGCAGTTGCAGTCGTATTATCGCTTTTGAATCGCTTTGTCGTCTGCTTCGGCGTAGTTTGCTTCTTTGTCTTCGTGAACGCGTGAGCACACTGCCGTTCACGCAGTGGTCCCACTGCGGCCGCAGGAAAAAAACAACGACGCCACTACTCGAGCTTTCCGGCTGCTCGGATGTCTCAATTAACTTGGAAACTGAACATCTAGTTGAATGGCAAAGAACAAGAAAATTCGAGGGATCATCGGCTTTGTGTAGCACCGTGGAACAGCGTCAAATGTGATGACGAAAAACTGAGCTTGGCAGTGTTCAGTCTTGTGCATAACGTTTAATCAACAATGAAGTAAGAGGAGCTAAATAGACTTTCTCGGTGAGCGATAGTTTTCTAGAAGTTATTTCATTCTGGTTGACAGCCTGTGCGACAGGGTACAGATGAACTGCGGGTTGAAGCCTGTACACAGAGAAGAAATGATCTACAGAAAGGCCATGCCTGATGCGCCGTAACAATTGTCATCTCCCCAAAAGAAGCAACCTTGCAAGATACCTGAAAACTTGGGGTGGAGATGATTTTTCGTGTACAGCTTCTACTCAGTTCCGTTTTGTTTGCGCAAGCTCTGAACGCTAAGAGTCGCCCGACGTTGGAAGCTTTTCTCCGGATAAGTAGCGCCAGCCTAATAGACAACCACAAAATAGGTTAGGCTCGTTTGTTACATTTCTGGCGGTAAGTGTTTCACTTCTAAATTGCAATATGTGGTGTTTTTTTACGTTTTGTATGACAAAAAAAAATAAAAACCGCTTCCGAAAAAAGTTGTTTTATTTCAAGTGATGCATATCAAAATCGCTGCTCTCTTTGAGTGATTGTCCTGATCTTTTGAAGCACAGTTGTGCTTAAAACATGTCGTCACATTAACAGTTATAACCACCACAATTCATTGAGCAAAAAGTGTATTAAAAACGGCTTCACCAAACTTAGTGGAGATAGACCAACGGATAGACCGCTACGGAGCGAATGCTCAGGGAGATTCCAACGTACGGAACACTTCGGGACGCTGTGTGTTTCGTGCCCTGTAATCTTACACTTTTTAGCTGACGTGCAATAGGTGGATATGAATTATGAAGCAAATCGCGAAACAAATGGAAAAACGCTATTTTTCCTGCCGCTCTGTCCGGCTCTGTTTACCTTTCTTTGCCGTGCTGCTTTCTTTCGGAAAGACATAATATCCGAGGCCTTTTTGCCTGGTGCTGTAGCACCGTGGCATACAACGGGTGAAGCCACCCATTGAAAACCAGGAGTAAACACCCGGCTAAACGTCTCGTGCGAACCCGAAAATTTCCAAACGCCGGGTGGGCGTACAATGCGCATTGAAGCGGCCGGAAAACTGGGGAGAACCAGAGGTACCAGCCTGCACCGCGGCGGCGGTGGCGTCGCGCAACTCCTGGTGAGATCGGTCTATTGTTAAAGCGTGATAATATTTTGCTGGTTTCGTTTCATTTCTGGGATTAAATGCGCGAGCTTTCGTCATTCTTGACAATGTCGTAGTCGCTCCGCGGAAACAAGAAATCTGAAGAGTGTCCCTCTTCTTTCCGAGAGATCCGGATGTTATTTCGTCCGTTTCAAATCGAATAATGCGCTTACTTTATCCTTTGTTAAAAAAAAGATGACAACGGCGGTGTCATAAATTGGCCCACCAAATTTTAATTACAATGTGGTTGGGCACCACATGTTCGTTAGTTTATGACATGCACGCATGCACACAAATTATTTTGCACACATCACACGCGAGGAAGAGCATGGACACGGACGTAAACACATAAACGAAGGCACGAAGGTAGGCATCCTCGAATGCACAAGCACACAGGAGTGCACGATCTCTCCCAGACATTCATGAGCGCACTGACAGACACACATACACGCGCACAAGCACGCACGCACGCGCGCGCGCACAGCCGCACCCCATACACGCAGACATACACACGCGCACTGGCGCGCACAAAAAGATGCACGTACAGGAAGGCACGCGGGCGCAAACTTATGAAAAGACGCGATAACACACACGAGCGTGCATGTGCGCAAGTACAAACCTTCCCACGCACGTACGGACCCACGTACAACCCCACGTACCTACCTGCAAAGCAGAGATTCACCTTCACAATCACGCGCGCCAGTACGCACGAACGCACACACAAATGCATGCGCGCTCACAAAAGACACACATGCACAGGCGTGCGTACGAATACGAGTACGGCACGTGCGTACATAAGCATTAATTAACGCACAAACAGCACACCCGCAGACCTGTACGCAGAAGAAATGCACGCACGCCAGTGTGGTAAGAAGCTCTGCGATCGTTGCCACCTGACGTCCTGTCGAGTTACCCGAAGCAGCTTTCTCCTTTCACAACCATGTACCGCTGAGAAGCCGAACTAACGACGGCACCGGCTCTCTGTTTCTGGGAAAATGCACGTTCAACTCGGTGTGCCGCGTGTCTCCGGGACCGTTGGCAGTAGCCATTAATTCGCGACGACTAATTATTCCACGTCACAAGGTACGCTCTGTGGCGACGCACAGTTTGCAGATGAAGTCACCGCTGAAGACATCCTCCCACGTTACCCGCAACCTTTGACGAGGTCATTATTCTCCGCTGAAGTCCCCTGCACTTTAGACCGAGCATTAATGGTCTCGTTAAAAACAGCTCCATGTAAATGTTCCCTCGCCAGGCGTTAATTGCGTCAAACATTAGAACGTGTATATTGGACACCGAAACTAATTAGGAGTATGTAGTCGCGCTTGCAGCATTAATTCAAGAACTTCGATCAAGCCATTGACATACATACGTACCGAAAACATTTGTTTTTTTATTTAAAAAAGGTTTTTGAGATTATATTTTCTTTTTTGCTTCTTTCTATCCTTTCACTAAAGCGTTACTTAGAAAGCCGAACGTAGCTAAATTGAGGGTGTTTATATACAAAGTGTTTACAAAAACGCTGGCCAAACCACTTCTGCAGACAGTACGCATTGCGCAGAAAAAGGCTGCTGTCCTATTGATCTTTGTCGAAGTGCATATATGAAAAATTTATTAATGTTCAATGTAAATAATGTCTTAGTAAATTTTAGGTAATTAACTTCTTAATCAGTAGATGCAAAGGTGGGGTTTACATTAGAAACTACCTAAACATGGTCTAAAACCACTAAGACAGAGCGCTTTACGAAACTATCTGGCTCGCTCAGCGTTTTACGGCGTTCCTAAAAAAATGCTTCATTTATCTCGATCGTTCGCATAACATCGGTGTACGCGAAATGTGTTTAAGCAGCATTTTTTGGAAATTGGGGTGAACATTTTTGTAAAAAAAAAAAAAAAAATTGTTTGGTTACATCGTAATATTTTATTCCAAGCTCTATCCTCTTTTGTATGATGGTGGGCATGTCTTCAATTTCTTGTTTCTTCGCATAAACAGTCCAAACTTCGAACGCCGGTACCTGGTGTTCGGCGTTCGCCTTCGAACAGTTAAGGGTCTGTCATAATCTGGCATTGAGCCAGATGCTTTACGTAGCGTAGAGCAGAACGTAAACCTTTCATTGGCCGGCGAGCAGGAACTTGATATCTGCGACCAATCAGTATCGGTGTCCGCTGAGCTACGCCGTATTTGCTACGCCGTATTTGCTACGACCGACGTCGTGGTATTACAGAGCCTTCAGAAGAGAATACCGTCATAAAGACAAAACAAGCTAGCTTCGCATCCACCCACTAATTGGCGCTTCGAGCTCACAATCATAGGTCCTGCGTTCGATTCCAGTTGGAGCGCTCTGGGAAATTCGGTCTTTCTTTCTCAATTTACCGTGCACTCTTTTCGTAACGGTTTCCCTCGCGTTCCGTAACGGAAACCGTTCCGTAACGGAAACCGTTACGCGCACACACATTTTGTAACGGTTTCCGTGGCGTTCCACGCGTTTCGAAGTTTCGCTTTGCAATCGAAACGCAACTCCGTGCCAGCGATTCTGCTTCCCCCATGGCAGATGCATGCAAAAGAACGGGCGCCGACAAGCATTTTTCGCATGACGGAGGTGAACCCAGAAATCAAAGCGTATTCTTGCGACGTCGTTCGGGAGGCGAGGCGGTGGTTTCCCGCTTCGTACCACGGAGTGCAGGACTCCTAGCGCGGAGATGCGCTTCGATAGAAAACCAAAGCCCAGAAACGCCTCTAAATTGAGTTTTTTTTTAAACCTTGCAATATGCAGTTTGTGCCTTATACCATAGAAATAGCGCTAATTTAATGATTTTCTTTGATTCAAAAATGTTTCTTATAAAACCAATACCTTTAGGTTTACAAATAAAAAGTTTATGAACCGAAATCTGTAAAAACCTAACAACAACAGGCGTTATTCGTTTACCTAAATAAACCCTTTGGTAGAAACGAATAAAGATCAAACTTTTCCCCATCCGATGAGTACTTTGTCGAAGATTCCATGTTTCCCAAAAGGGTTTTGACTGAAACCATGTCGTTAGATTGTTAGAAAGACACAGAGAGTGAAATAGAGCTAGGAAGAGAAGCCGCGCGTTTTTAGCGAGATTATTAAATAACAGAACTGAAGCAGATGCTTTGCGAGGCTCGTACGTTTTAGGTGGGATTGAAATGCAATCGACCATCCAGTTTATTGAGTCATAAACTTCCCTGGTATATTGAATTAGTTCCGCTCCGTAAACCACAGCCTGAATTTGTAATAGATCTTTGGATTGAATTAAACTACGCGCGGCACGATTGTAACTTATTCGGGCTTTGTTTCCAAGAAACAGCAAAATGTAATAAAGAAGGCTTTGTTGAAGGGTATTCGCTTTTCATAAGTTCAGACTCGCACAACAGAATGCCTCGTTTTTCAAACTGGAGCGAAGACTATTTAAACAACGTATTTTCAAAATTGTTGACGGATGCTCGGCGAACGGGTTCAGTCGCGTTCAGCAAAAAATTAAGTCTGCAACGTGAAACAGAGCATGACGACTCACAAGCTCCCGTCAGACTCAATACTATAACGTCGCTGTCCTAAATGTTAAATTGAAGATCCTTTCAACCTCGTTATGCACCGAGATTTCAATGATCAGTCCTCTGCGTGTTTTGAAAAAAAAAAAAAAAAAACAGTCTATGGAAATGTTTAGAGTAATCCGATGAACGTTGTATTGGTGAAATATTTAGTGTACGATTATAAATACTACGTATTCTTGCCGGAAAGAGAGTGGGAGGAAAGGCAGAGAGGTCTTGGGCAGGAGCCCAATGAATACTAAAAACGTCTTCGTGAAGAAGGGCACGAGAGTTTAGTTGAAAAGATTAAACTATTGTCTCTCGCACCCTCCTTTAAGGTAACGAAAAGAGACGAGAGTTGTAAAAGATACATATAAAAAAGAAAGCCCAAGCCCCCATAAAAAAATGACGGGACTAATTTTACAATGGGTGTCCGTGCCTTCCTCGCTAAATCGAATGCACCCATTTTACCAGCCTGCTTAGTTGCGCCCACTGATCTCTATTGCTTTAGGCTGGATCGCGGATCCAGGCTTGTGTTGCTGGGGTCGAGCGGCACCACCGGTAGCCATGAGAGAAACGGGGAAAGCTGCAATTTTGTTTTACCTTAGAAGGTTGTTCTCGACGATGATACTTTTATCGTGTTTTCCGGGAATGACAGTTAGTATTCTGGGTGCAAACATCAAAAAGCGTTAGAATGTCAACCTTTTTAAAATAAATGTTTTGGAGTTGAAGGTCAAGGGTTTCGACTTTATTGGGCGTGAACTATGATGCGGTTCAATGGGACAAGGATTGCCGAGAGTCAGTGTGGAGTCGTTCGTGATTTCGAAGTCATCAGAGCTTAGCAAACGATAAGTTAGAAGGCCTTTACGCGGGACATTATCATCGTTTCAAGCGCTGGTACTAAACACTTAGAGTGCAAGCTTTAGATTTGAACTGCAGGCTTCTTGACGAACTAAAACTCGAAGCGTGTCGTTCATTTGTTGAACCTGTCATTTCTTTAGCAACAGAAGCAAGCGATGCTGGTACAGTCGGTGGTGCTCCGTCACATTTGATTCCTTTAATCGGCGTTCGAATGCTTAACAAATACCGATTCGATTTCCAAATACCCGATATAATGTTCGCAGAACATCATAAAATACTCGCCTTGGAACACTGCGTACAAGCTTCAATATTCATTCTTTCGTGTGTTTCTTCCATGGATTTGCGTGCATCGCTTGGCGTCAATCAATGTCCGCCGGTGGTGCCACCGACGGCCTCCCGATCCGCGATCCAGCCTATTACAATAGAAATTAGTGGCCACGCCACCGCTGCCGCGATGCATTGAGGGAAATTTAGTATCTCTGCACGTTAGACCATATAGTTATTGGTTCAACTGGCGCTAGTGTCTATGCGACTCCCGTGACGCAAATTGAAGCGGACAGCAACCAGTCTACTTTTACGGTGCTCCTGTGCATTCCTATGGAAAAACGCGACTGCATTTTGTCTCTTCGCCGGAAAATAACATGGAACACGTTTGCTATTTGGGTCGTACCAAATAGTATGTACCTTTATTAACATTGTGAAAGTGTAATTGCTTTTGTTAGCACATTTTTCTTCATCAGTGTACTGTGTTTAACTTCGCTATATTTCAGGCCCAAACCTCTGTTCCACAGCAGGTGTGTAAAAACAAGCGACGATTCAAAGCAAAATGACAATCAAAAGGAATACAGAGTGTGTTCAAGGTTCGCCAGCATTCCTGTGACGCTTATAAATTGCTAATATGCCAGTCTTGTCTGTATATGAAAATGAGCTCGTCTTGCAGTCTTTACGAGCGGTTAAAACATTCAAAACGTAAAAAATAAAGTACGTGGGCTATGAAAGGTATCTCTTTTTATTATTTTTTATGCAGGGCAGATTTTATCGGGCACTTGTTTTCAAAGATTTCGAGCGTGCGGGTGATGTTTTGAACGTAGAACAAGCATCTTCGCACGAAGCAGAGAAAATAAAGCTGTACTTACTTATTGAAAATCGGACTACATTACGTGACCTTCAATTGATTTGGATCGTTCATGCACATGGAGTTACTGATCCAGCTCTACTGCGTAGTTCTTGTCGTTTTTCTTGGTTTCCAGATGTTGTCCGTTCGTTAAACACGTTTATCCCCCACGCTAAAAAGGGGCGACTTCGTATTCGCTCTAACTGTGCCAGACAGTGCACATGAATACATGTATGAAGCCGTTTTAACACCGTTTTAGAGCGCAGCTCTTAGGCGCCCGTTTCCGGTTTGAGCAGCGTCACCGTCGCCGTCGGCGTCGGCGTCGGCGTCGGCGTCGGCGTCGGCGTCGGCGTAACTGTTAGGTCAAGTGACCCCCCTGAGGTCCCGTGACTCACGGGGGCCACGTGACCTTAGGGGGTCATGTGACCTGGGGTCACGTGGCCCTCGCGAGTCCAAGTGGCCGCCGTGGCGGAGTAGGAGGGAGGATGACGAGGTGAGGACCCCTCAGTATCCTTCCATCCTCCTCCTCAAGAGCTGCGCTCTAATTCGGCGTTACAGAAAGTTGTAAACGGCTTTCATTTTTTTACAGCGGAGCTGTTAAGGGCTAGGTTCCCCAGGATCGTGTCCGTGTATGCCAACACAAACCTACCTGGACAGCAGCCATTTATAAGCGACGGTGGCAAGCACACAACCAGTATGTTTTCCGCCTTCGCTCGTAGATGGCGACAACCTTTCCAGCTATAATAAAAGAATGGATAGTTGGGCGCGTTGGTGGGAATTCATCGTAGGAAACAGCGCGAAAAACAGACGACGACGAAGAAGAAGCACACAGTGTATCGAGTACAGCTCCGCTGGTCTTCCTTCTTCACGAGAGTGGAAAGGCTGAACGTTTTTTTTTTTTTTCGTTATCCTCTTTTACTACCCTGCATCGAAAGTAGAGACGACTTATCACATGCCGCACACCCGAACCATCAGAGCACACAGGCTGTTGAGGGAATCGCGTCGAGTTTCGGGAAAGCTGTGTAACCTCAGTAAAAAGGAAGAAATCGCGGGCAAGAACAAAAACAAACAAAAAAAGCACTGTACAAGTTCTATAGTCGGTAACAACTTAAAAAATAGCAAGGCATGCCTTTTTGATGCAATGATTTTGAAAGAAAAACGCCCTCACTGACCAATTATTTCCTCTGCCTGTCTGAGAAATGTTCCAAGCCACCTAGTACGTACAAAGTATTCTGGATATCTGCTCTGATAATCGAGCGCAGGGAGAAAATGCACTTATTTTTTCCCATAGCCGGAAGACAGTTTTTGACTGGTTGCTGTCTGCTTTAATATGCGAAAGCACACTAGCGCCAGTTGCACCTCTAGCGTACATTATAGTAACTCTATGTGTGAGATAACCTCGCTGGAGATATGCACGTGCAGAGCACGAAACGGCACGCGGCGTATAGTGCACAGCCGCCTGCCTTCTGTGGAGTAAATTGATGGCAGTGTAAATAGACTAAAGTTACGGTTGTGTAAATGCTTTTGCCTACATTTTTACCACTATGGAAATGATTTTAATTAAAAGTTTGAGACACTACAAAACTATCTTCGTTAGTATCTGTGGTATTGTCTTCTTTAAAGAATAAGTAAGGTGTAAAAAGGAAGCATGCCTCCGAATCTTTCTTTTCGTAAGTAGGTTCTCATGGGTCGCCCAGAAGGACAAATATAAAGCTATCCTAATCATGAAGGTAGCTGTTTCGAACATTTTATAAGAAAGATTAATGCAACGCCAAAAAGGTAAACAATGTGACGGGTTTAAGCTGAGCGAGTTGGTTCATTGCTTACGAGTATTAAAGAGTGTGAATGTTTTTTTCTTCTTTTGTGCGGTGTATCCTTTGTTCAGCTGGCCCATCGAAAATAAAAGCAAACACACTTAGAAAAATGTCGTAAGGGGATATGTTTACTTGAAAGCATCACTCAAAAAGTAAAGAGGGAAGAAAAGAACAAAATAAAAGATGCGCGCATTAACGTAAGAAGTAAAAAGAAGACTCGCGTTAACTAACGAAGCGACGGTGAGCGAAGGAAACAGGAACTGGAAGCGCAGAGATAAATAAAAAAGAGAACCATCGGAGGCGGAAGTCCCGCACAGACCGGAAGTACAGGAGTGAAGAAAGGACCTGGCGTGTTCTGAGAGAACTAACGGTAAACACATATAAAATATAAAGATCTCCAATCTCTCGATGTCGTGCCATGATAGCACTAAAATATCTGCCTCCCTCTTCCTCGTAACACGCAACAACTAAAATAACAAAATAAACGGCATTTGAAGAATCAATACGTTTCGTCGCACGAAACGAAAAGGAGCTTCTGCAATAGGGTCACGCGGGACTGCGTATAGTGTCACCGGTTTATGTTGCTTAAGTTCTCCGGCTATCTTACACAAATATACATCTAATGATATCTTTAAAATAATCGCCGTCTTCAATAGACTTTTTACGGAACCCGATCAGGCAACATTGGAGGTAACATTTTTCAGGTGTCGCTTCGAGTGCGTAGCTTGTAATGCGATCCGATGTCGAGGGCGGACGTCTGGCGACGTATTGATTGAGTGAGAAATCGAGCCGCGTGCTGACACGGCACTCGTGTACAACATATGCTTGAGGTGCGCCCACCTCCCCCCAAAAAAAAGAACAAACAAAAAAAAACATTGTGACTTTGTCTAATTGGCACAGAATTTCCAATTTAGCGCAGGCTTTTTTTTAACGACTATTGCACACGAAGCGGGCATATAAATGGGGCTGGTGGCAGCTTTGGTTCCCTCTAAATAAATCTGGTTACCGCTTACAAGTGAGTTGGTGGGTTGAAAACACGACGACAATAGATATTCTAAATGATCCACTTGTGAAGCCGAGTACCACAATGGTCTCCCATTTTTATCCTCCGCGGGTAGCTGGCGTCACTCTTGCAGCAGAAGGGGCGGCATGCGCCACGGGACTTTGGACAACGTTAGCAGGCGGTAACCCTCCCCTTGGAAAGCATTCGGGCTTGCACCCGCAAGTGCTTGGGATCATTGTGCTTACTTGAAAAGAAAAGAAATATGAGGCTCTGGCTCTAACACTTGCTTACATTAATGCCGGCGTGCGTCGCTTCAAAAACGCTGACTGAATATGCAATTGTGTAATTCCGACATATAATAGCTGCCCAGTGATAATGTATATTCTGGGCAGATCATCTGGTTGGGACCAGTATAGCCAACCGGTTGGAACCGGCCGGCTGGAGGAACCGACGAAGCTTGCCACATTCGGAAACATATGGGCCCGACGTATCTGTTTGCGTTTAGACACTTAATACTTCCGACATAGAAGTTGTATCTATTGGTCACTGCGGACAATTAAGAAAATAAATGTAGAAGGATATTTTGAATTAAGAGAACATACCCGCCTGGGCTTTGTCTAGAGGATCGATATTATTTTATAAAATTCGTCTTTGTAGTCCGGGGGGGGGGGGGGGGGGGGGGTCATCGCTTTTGTAGATCGTTCTTTTTTTTTTTGACTATGAAAATCCATCAATGTAAACAGATAGAAAGAAAAACAATAATTCTGGTTTAATTGTAGAAATTGGGTTGTGTAAACACAAACTCCCAAATCCTTTTTCAATTTCCTGTGCGCGGCATCCCAAAAAGGTACAGCCGCGGACGATATGAAAAAGCCCCGGCAAGCTCGTGGCTCCGATAAACTTCAGTTCTTATCTAAGAGAAGAAAGCTTCTCTATCATCGAGGTTATTGTGTGCACGAGTTGCATCTTAACAGGATTTTTGAGTTTGTCGCTACTCCCCCCTTCATCGGCTAACAGTTGCCGAGTCAACGCAGAATTAAAAGCTGTTTTTCGATCACGCTTGCGTACACGGAGAAATAAAATAAGAGCAGCTTGATGTCTTCCATTTCGAGCACTTATTATCAAACGCACAAAAACTGATCGCTATACTTGGAGACCCGCTGATGTGAACTGCGCTTGGCTTTGCCTTTCGTCACAAAACGCCTCTAACCTGGACCTTGAAACTATACTCAACTCAGCAGCAGCCGGTCAACCGGGGAGTGACGAATAAAATTGTAAACACCTACGCAACCCGTAAGGTGAAGCACAGCGACAGCGAAGGCGTGACGTCGGAGCCACTAAGGTGTCACTTCGGAGCGGATGGACTGAATGAACGGTAAAGGTGCGAGCGCGCACCATAGAGTCCGCATAGGCGCTTCGCATTAAAGCGAGGAACACACCGGACGAAAATTCCATATTGTTTTGGAAGCATTTCAGCTGTCCGCGTAAGAGGGGAGCGTGTTTTGGTACGTCACTTCGGTACAAATAGTCACACGTGCTAAACAAAACGCGCCGAATAAACAGGGACAAGGAAGTAGACAAGACGTAGTGCACTCTCAAATGAAGGCTTATGGAAACAAACACACACCATTAATACCGTCTTTCTGGCTATTTGATTAAAAAATAAATCTGTATCTGTCCGGCGCACTGACGGGGCACAAACGCAATTGCTTCGCCCTTGCTTTCTGATACACAATGCATCGTATAATTCTAAAGGCCGGTTCAGACACTTGCGTTTGAGTGCGTTTGATTGCGTTGCGTCGAGAACCGAAAGCGAGTCACCGGCACATCTGTGCTTCGTATGAAGCGTGGAATCTAATTCAAGGAATCATCTTGGCACGCGATATAAGCAGCAGGGATGTCCTGGCTTCTTGCAGCCGCAACGCAGTTAAACGCAGTCAAACTCAACTGCCTGAACCAGGGTTTAGGCAGTTTTATCTGCGTATCTCCCGAGAACTGTTGTCTGTGCTAATTTTGGGTCACATGGGCACCTATTCCAGTGCACTGCCAGATTGCTCGGCGGGGTCTGTTTACTGACCATGCATGTTATCTTGCTACATTGCATGGCCATGCAGGTTATCTAGCTACGTTGCATGGCCATGCATGTTATCTTGCTTGTTTGCTATCTTATCATCGGCGGCCCGTGGAATGTTTGGGCGGAGTGCCGAAAATGGCCCAGCGTCGATATGGAGCGCGGTCGACCACGCGAAACCGCGAAGTGTCCTACTAACGACTGTTGCTGTAATATCGCCGTAAAACTTTAACAGCCGCTGAAGCCTTTATAATGGTCGCCATTTTTCGGACATTTTGTTCGTGCATTTCTCGAGAAACTTAGCGGGGAAATTGATGTCTCAAGACCAATACAGGAATTCAGTTCCTCAGCTGAATGTAGCGGGAAACTTTATGTCACGAGACCTGGCGTAAGGGGATATACAGACCAATTCAGTTTCCCCGCTAAATATAGCGGACGAATCGACATCACGTGACCCATACACCACTTTAGTTTCCCCGCTAGATTTGGCGGGAGAAGTGGCGCTACGTGACGTCACCTGACGTCACGTGATCTATACACCTTAGAGAAATTGACGGCACGTGACCTATATGTCAACGTCTTTTCTCTGCTAAATTTAGCGGGAGCATTTACGTCTTGAAGCCAAAATATCAAATCAGTTTCCCCGCCAAAGTTTACCCGGAAATTGACTTCACGTAACCAATATACCAATTCAGTTAACCGCTAAGTTCAGTGGGAAAATTGACGTCTTGTAACCTAGACATCAATTCAGTTTCCCCGCTAAATATAGCAGAAGAATCGACATCACGTGACCCATACACCACTTTAGTTTCCCCGCTAGATTTGGCGGGAGAAGTGGCGCTACGTGACGTCACCTGACGTCACGTGATCTATACACCTTAGAGAAATTGACGGCACGTGACCTATATGTCAACGTCTTTTCTCTGCTAAATTTAGCGGGAGCATTTACGTCTTGAAGCCAAAATATCAAATCAGTTTCCCCGCCAAAGTTTACCCGGAAATTGACTTCACGTAACCAATATACCAATTCAGTTAACCGCTAAGTTCAGTGGGAAAATTGACGTCTTGTAACCTAGACATCAATTCAGTTTCCCCGCTAAATATAGCGGGGAAAGTCGACGTTACGTGACCTGACGTCACGTGTTTTATAGAACCATTCAGCTTCCTCGCTAAATTTAGCGGGAAAATATACGTCACGGCCACTCCAATTCTCTCATAAATTCCCTCACCAATTCCCGAAAATAAATTTTATAGATTATTTAGCAATCGCAGAGAGTATGCTCACCTTGTTCGAAATCACAACTCCATTATAGCACCGTCGGGAGGCAGCAAGCGATAAAAGTAACGACACAGCGGTGAGCACTGCTGGTGCTCCGTTGCAGGCGAGCTGGTAAATATTAACCATGTCGAATTTACCTGAGACTGGGGATGAAGAGGACCAAACGTAGAAGGAACAACAAAAAGACAGGATGAAGTCTGAATTTTGAGATGTTGTCAGATGTTGTCCTGTATTTTCTGCTCCGTCTACGTTTTGATGTTTCAGTCCATCTCCAGTCTCAGGCAAATTATTGCAATGTGCGGACGAAGCTCTGCGTATGAGGAGGCTGATAATATGTTTATACCTAAAAGGAAACAGAGTGTGTTGTGGCACTGAGCATGATGAAGCTTCATGCTTAGTGCCACAGCGCAGACGGCCTTGTTTCAGGGATGAATATATTATCAGCCTCCTCATTCAGCGAGCTTCCTCCGCACATTGCAGCTCCCTGCCAAGTGCTGTGCGGGCGAGCAGACACTCCAGATTTCTGAGAGGGTGATTAGTAAACAAATTTCCGAATACGTATTTGATTTTAACGACAAGCTCTGAAAAAGGTATCAGGCTGTCTTGTTTCAATGTCTGCCTGCTTTTTTGTTACTAGTTATCAGACATGTACAAGTTACTCAAAAAATAATTAAGTTAAGTTACTGAGTATTGGCCTCAAAAGTAATTTGAGTAGAGTAGAAATTACTCAAATTGAAAGTAATTAAGTAAATTACTAACTACCGTAGCAAAGTAGCGAATTACTTTTGAAGATACTTTTATATTTTTTATAGTAACAAAAAAGTACCTAAATGTTTTGATCCGTTAGCGAAATGCTGCTAGCCGAATATAAAGCGGCGTGTGTTTTCACATAAATGCTTTAATAGCTGGTTCTGCTTCTGTGTGATTAATTGTTTTGTACTTTTTGTTTTCTGGTCAATGATGCACTACAGATGTATCATTTCTACCTTGAGGTTTAGAACTGCCTGAGCTTGATTTTGCGGACAGTGTTTGCTTGTTTACAGTGTTGCGCAATTTACATCTAAAAAGTGCTCGAAGTGAAGTACAAAGTCAATTAGAGGTTATGTAGTTCAAGTATAGTAAGTACACCGGGTGCAATGTACGTGAAGTAAGGTACTATAAATACACCAGACTTTTAAAGTAAAGTACAAATACTTTTTAACACAATCTTTCGTGATGCCCTTTCATACCGTATTTTTTAATTTATTTTAACTGGTATGCATTGCTCCGGGGGTAATCGAAGGAGCATCAGTTGTTTTTGGAAATGGCGGCAAATATTGGATAAAGTCAAGTCGTCACAAAGTAGTTGTTTTAATCTCGCTCACAAACTATCTAACACAATACACGTATAAGGCACTTATTCATGTCGGTCTTATAGCCGCCATTACTTCACTCAGAGAAATGACCCGATGACGTCTCGAAAGATGATAGCGCGTTTTCACATGACGCTACTCCTTTGTTTGATTGCAAACTTGGGGAATGCCCTTTAGAGTCGAGAATTTTACTTTTTACAGAAATTACCAGAAAAAAAAATACTTTATTAAAATACAAGTACATGCTCAAAGAATGCACTTCAAGCAAAGTACAAGTTTTCTAATCCTACTTGAAATAGTACTTCATTGTCTTAAAGTACTTCCCTATTCAGCTTGTTTTATTATTGTTTTTTCGTTTTTTTTTTTTTGTAAAAACGTTGAGGGAATTATTAAGCTTCTCGAACGATCTTCGAAACTTAAAAGACTTGCATATGCCGAGTTTTGAGAGGAAAGGCAACGCAAAGAGGTCACCTTTGCGTTGTCCTTCAGCACGCAATCCCTCAAGTACAGCACAAACTACGGGAGCACCAGATGGGCTTCAGAGCAGGTGCTGCATCTTGTTGACTCCTTGGAGTGAGATGCAGTGTGTACACCCCCTGCAGTGGGCGCGATTTCCTACGTTGGGGAGAGGCGGGGACAAACCTTTTCTTTAAATACGTCAAGTCTCCTTGAGCTTCGGGACACAAAGAAATGCCAGTCTTCGGCGCTAATCCCGCATTCACTGGGCCTCACTTAAAGGGGTACTCCACAGATTTTTTTGTTGTCTCCGATTTGCTTGAAATTTCGCTAAACAAACCAACAAACATCGCTAAAATAGTATCCCAAATATTAGGTCAAAATACTTTTTTTTTCGCGAAGTTATTGAATTTACAGTTTTGGTCCTCACCGTGTTTTTCAAACTGAAAGTCTCTACTGGCAACAACAAAAAAGTGACGTCAGTGGAAGGCAGGGGTTCACTTTTTGGACTGTAGAAGTTGTTCCCAACGGATTCGACGCAGTTTCATGGTGTCAAATGAATGCTTTGGAAGCTCGCTCCAGAATCCGCGCTCCAGCACGGAACAAATGTTTGGCATATTCTATTTTTGGACCGCGTGCTCGACTGGCAAGCCTGCCTGCCACTGACGTCATGGGCACTGAAAAGTGTGCATATATTTGAATGTTGGTTTTTGTATCATTTTCATTTGCCGATTTCGCAATACCTATTACGGATTTCGCGATACTAAATAGCATACCGGAAAGGCTAAAGGCCGGGGAGTCAGAACATATAGTTTGTTGAGGTAGTTCAAAAAATCTGTGGAGTACCCCTTTAAGACGTGTCTGTCAGCTCCCCGCGCCTCGTAGCAGGGTTGTTGTATTGGGGGCTCGTAAAAATGTCAGAGAATTTCGGACCCTCCAAACCACTCCGCCAATCCCTGCGTACGCAACATGTTTCCCCCTCTTGCAAAATATCAGCTGATCTTCCAACAACTTATCTATTTTTGTGCAGGAATCTTTGTTGCCCAGCAAACATACCGCTAAAATTCAAAAGCAATTGGTAATTTGAGTAGAAGTTACTCGGGAAAAGTAGTTAAAGTAAACTACTAATTACCGCAATAAAAATGTAATTGAAAGTTACTAAACTACTCAGAAAAGTAGTTAAACTACAGTAACTTGAGTAGAGTAGTTGAACTACGTACAAATCTGCTAGTTATAAACGGTACTCCTTGACTCTGGAGCAAATATCACGTCACCAGGGCCCGTTCGCCCGAAGATGGTTAACGTTAACCGCGGCAGAGAGTTCACCGCATTTCCCTACGAGGGGAGATTTAAGTCACGTGACCGGCAGAGCAGGAACGGTGGCGAAATATGGCGGTGCACCTCCCAGAGAAAGTCGCTCGCTTTGTAACTAATGTGTCGTAGTCACTACACTGTCAAGCACGTTTGTAAGCAATGAATTGTGCAAGAGGGCTTTCGTTTTGCCATAACTCATCTAAATCGCAAAGCCATTCTCTTGCCCATTTTTATATATCTTTCGATTCTGGCCATTCTTATGCTTAAAGAAACGCTGTAATTGTCGACATAACAACGTATTTGGAATACTAGTGGATTGGGTCTTGACTCGATTGGCCGGGCATTGCTGGCACGAAGAAGCAGACCGCGTAACAATTTCGACTGAAGCCGAAGTACACAATTTTAATTTTATGAAGACGGTTTTATGTACAGTTCTTACATGCTGCCAACCATGCTGCCGGTGTGTGGCTCGCCTTTCACTGCTCACTTCTTCCTCCTCGTTTCGCACTGAACTTCGTCGTCCTCTTTTGCACTGGGCCGAAAATTTCAGCGAGGCTTGTCTTAACTTCAGACAGCCGAACATTGAATAATGTAATATTCCCATAACATATGATCATATTATCAGCCCTGATGTAACTGCGGGTTCAATGCGATGATCTGTGCAGGGAAAGCAATGGACGTCGGTCCGTTCCCCTACGGACTAACCCAGAGGTCAATAATTTTAGGTTCTCATAAGACTCTCGAGGCGACGAAGTATCCTCGGCGAGTAGTGGTCACGAGAATCCAGTATAAACATTCTGCCATTTAAACCAAATTCACAGCAGCCTGTAACTGTAACTGTTTGAATATATGCGACTATGGGTGGGTAGCACATGAAAATTTTTTCAGTGCGCTTCGAGTACACAGATTTCGGTCATAAAGCCAAGAACTCCTACCGGACCATGCATCCCAAATGTTTTAGTTAAAGACATTACTTTAGAGTATAACAGCGTATTACCAATATTAAGTGTCTGAATCTTGGATGATCCGGCAAAGCAATTTGGAGGAGTTTCAGATTCCGTAATTTAGTCTAACATTGTACAGAAGGTAAGTCTGCAGGTGATTACTTAGACAGACACAGTGATATGTCCAAGCAACTACCTACAAAATGGTAGTCCCAAGAAATATTTGGAATTCCATGTTGGATATATCTTGTGGCATTAACCATCACGTGTTGCAAGGGATGCCGGACCCAAAAAAGTCTTCTATTTACAGAACACTACATCGAAGGCATCAAAAAATATAAGTATTATCGCTTACCACAAATAGTTTTATGGCAGTTTTTGATACCAAAACCTTTCACTTGGCAAGGCATACCCAGACTGCTTGGTAAGAATTACGTAATGCCCGTCCACAGCCGGTAGCACAATAACAAGAAAACCGTCGTTACTTTGTGTATTCTGATGAAAACAACCTGCCAACCAATGAGATAACACGACAGACACCTAGATGCTTTCTTTTCTTTTTGTTTTGCTTCTTAATTGACATTCTATTTCCCCTGGTAGCGATCGTCTTGGAATCGAGCATTGTCCATGGCATTATGAGTATCTGATCAAAAATTGCCGTCAGCGGCGTCCCATCGCAATATCAAGTATTAAAATACAACCGTGTAGATCTAAAAATGAGCTATGCTTGGTTTTTGTTTTTTAAATCGATGCCCATTTGGACTTTTCGGTTTCTGTGAAGCTGGTCTTCTAGACAAGCGAAGTGTTCGGAAATACAAATGCAAATTACATTCCCATATTTTTGACGTTTTCAAACAAATTCGAGGGTTTTGCGTGGAAAACCAACATAGAAAATCTAGCACGCCCCCGCGGAGGACTGGGGATTTATTTGGACCACCTGTGGATGTTAGTTTTTCACGTGCAACCGAAATCTTGATTACGCGGCGCATTCTCCGCAATAAGCCTCCGTCAGTTGCGGGCACCTTGGAGGTTCCCAAGGGTACTACATCCTTTTAGCGCTTGCTTCATGAAGAATAACGTAAAATATATGTTTAACGCACTTACGTAAAATGAAGGATACTAGTACTCGCTCTTGAGGGCAATATCAAAATGCAGCCGAAATTTGACTAAAGCGTAAAAAACTGAGACAAACGAGCATGTCTACAATTCAAATTTCCAATTTGGCCCTGTCAATTCATAACGCCTAGGTTTTTTTTTTTTTTCACAATACGCTTCACTACCGTGTTTACTAAATGGGGACTACCGTAAATAGAAGCAAACACAATTCAACCGTTCCTTTTTTTTTTCTTTTTTTTTACCGCCGTATTACAAATTCAAAGAGTTTCATTCGAACCCGGCCCATCCGCTTTGATAGCTCCAACTCACGAGTTCTGTACAGGGACAACGTGCTCCTAGGCTTTCTTCCTCCGTGCCCTAATGCATTGCATCAACCGCTACGCCGGCGACTACGATAAAACGCGACCGAGGGCGAAGGAGTTGCGGGTCGTTAGATTGTTCGATTTATGTAACATAAAGTAGACAAAAAGAGGACAGACTATGTCGCCATTAGAGTTTGTCTGGCGGTCGGGAAGGGAGACGTTGTGTGCACTACCAGCTAGGAAGCGGAGGAAGGAGTGGAAGAAAGGACCTGAGATGGACACGAAGAAGCAGCACAGTAGAGGATGAGATGACACGCCAAGGAACACAGGCATAGAGCGAAGAAACCAAAGAAGAAAAGGCTCGGACCCAGACAGAAAAGCAGGGAGACTCTAAGAGACGAAGGAAGCGAGACCATTGTGCGGCGGATAAACAGGGAGTTCCCGACGTCGAAACAACACCGGATTCTTGCAAAGTTGTTTTTCCTTTGCACGGAGTTTGTGCCCTTCTGCCGATCAGAGCAACCATCGGGTATCTTGATCCTGAAAGGTCGTCCGCGATACTTCGGCAGGTTCCTCTGTTCCAGGACAGACCGGACTGAAGTGAAGGCTGCAAGCCGGTTGAACCCCCCCCCCCCCCCCCCCCCCTCCCTTTCATAGGTCTTGATGGCGCTACGTCACTATGCGTACTCTAACCAAACCGAACAAAACTAAAACTATTGCCTAGATTGCATCACGCCGCTGTGGTGTTCAGTCAACTGACTCTTGTGAAGCTTTAGGGAATATCTTTTACACCACCCTTTTGGAGACGTTTCCTATTTGTGAGGCTGCGCCTGCCTTTGGTTCGGTCCATCCAAAGAATGGAGGAGAGGATGTTGAGGACAATTTTATCGCTTGTGATAGAGGCGGAGGAATATCTCTTGTTGTCGTACTTGCTGGACGTCGTCCGGTGGACGGAAATGAACAAGTTGCGAGGTCACCAGCAGTACCGAACGACGATGGAAATGGGAGTGTCTCGGGTTATCTTATGGCCTACCGGTAATGCACGCCGTCAAGTTGGACGTTCCTGTTTATAGAAAAGAACTTTCGTTTGGGTTCCTAGCGCCACTCTGGGCTTTATAGGTACATCGGCTTGTTATGTTTCTTTTTTTGTAGTTCCAGCTTTTCCGGGATGAGAGGCGGGTGATCAGGACGTCCTATAAAAGCCCGGAAGGAATTCCTTTAATACTTGTTAAGAAACTCCGGATGTCAGTGGCACGAGTAATCAAATGTCTAGTTTGCTTTTGACAAAACTCATAACTTTTGGACCAAAACAAATTCGGGCACCAAAGTATAAACAACTAAAACGTGTCCCTAGATTTTTTATTGTCATTCGAGGACATCGTAGTGAAGAGTCACAGCAGAAATAAAGCTTCTAAATAAGGTTACGACTTAGCTTTTACATAAAAAAAAACATGATAACAAGAACAAAATACCCCCCAAAAGTGAGTAAAGATGAAACTTAAGTGAGTCCGAGATGCCAAGTTTGCACAAAATGGGGCTAAAATATTCTGACAGTTTGAAGTCCATAAAAAAAAAATTCAAATGGTGATAGTACGAGATCCCTTCTAGCATGCGCCGGTAGAAAATAAACGACGAGTTGCAAAATTGTGACAGGACAACGCGTTAGCAATCTCAGCATGCGCCGTATACCAACCCCCCCCCCCCCCCCCCCCCCAGAAAAAAAAAAAATAACGCATACGTGAGAAGCGAAATATTAACAAAGAAAAAATATGGCTGGCTATACAGCTTGTCGGAGTTTAAAAAAAAAAAGAAAAAAAAACCTACCTCACAGTGAAGTAAACTTTGTGCGCACCGAAGGAAGTCACAATAATTCATTAGGTTGACACGCAATAAAACTCAGACAAAACTAGACAGAGGTGAACAGGAAGTATCCACGAACCAAAAAGACAAGATTGCAAAGTTGCAAGCTGGGCTTGCAAGATTACGCGTGTTACGCGTTACACTCAAGCCCATCTTTCATTAAAACGTTGTTCTACACACGCTCTGCACGCGTTTTTTTCAAATGCATGTTCCTCTCACAGTTCAACGCGGTACAAATTAATACGAAATCTCAGCTGTGTTGTAGATAATTAACGACGAGAATAATGTAGCTGATGATTAAGGATTTTGACAAAAGGAAAGCATGTTAGGTAGGGCTAGCATTGGAATTTATGATACGATACGATTTTTTTGTTTATTCCAAGTCGTTGACGAATTTGCAAGACATACATGTTTTTAGATCCTTGACTCATAAAGTCTTCAGTGGTAGCGGTGTCCCTTGTAAATGCAAAGAGATTAAGTGATCACCCCACTTTAACCTTACCATATTTGTACGTAATAAAATTCCGTTCTAAATTAAAACAAAATTAGTGACTACAACCACGCAAAATTCGTCTCCCATAACACATTACATTACTAAATTATGATAATGCAATTCATGCAAAGGCGCGAGCGAGCTGGACAAGAATAACGATAATAATCCTTGTAGAAGGGGACAAGGTGGGACAAAAGAAAAACGAAAAACTCCAAAGACAGTAGGGTGACTGGTGCGCGAGTCGCGACCAACAAAAACCGCCACAAACGCCTTTCTAAATACTTTCTGATTACTCAAGGATAATATAATTTCCTTTATTGGAACAGGAGGCGACCGATTACAAGAACATCACTTTAAAACGCACCAAGTTGTCTCCGGTAATCTATGCATTCACTGCCGACATAGCGCTTGAGTGGTTGACTTTCTGAAGTGAATTGTATTAAATAGGACTGGCGACTAGCCAGCAAGAGTAATCGGCGCGGCAAAGAAGACGGCACTGCTAGGAGATGCGTGGGTATGCGCCCCATTCTCGTCATTACAAGGAGAAATTGGTCTATTTGGCCAAAGAGTCAATGTGACGCGTGTAGAATTTGCGGGTGTTGTTTAGTCTCATGACAACTTTTCATGAAAGAAGTAGAAGATGAAAACAGGTGAGTTAAAAGTCAGTTTCCTTGCCATACTGTGCGCCTTCTCTGCTTCCCTGGTCCTTTTGCGCGTTTCTTCCTGTAAGCAGATGCGCTGCTACAGTCCTAAGCTAACCAAACAAAACAGTTATTTTTAAAAACGAATACCGTCAACGCAGAAGCAGCGCGAGAAAGGTAAATCAGAGCTTCACAAGAGTATCTCGCACATTTAACACTTTACAAAGTGGATTAACCAAGAAATGAATATATCGCTACACTGCAATCTAAACACAAAATAATATGTCAGCAAAAAAGATGAGAAAATGGGGGCAAAGGGGGGGGGGGGGGGTCACAGAAAGAAAAGGAAAGATTGTTCTGGCGGAGTTGCCAAACTCGGTTTCTTTGAAGAATAAGGAGAGAGAAATAAAAGTGAAGGTGAAAGGAGCTCAGATATATAGAAGGAACAAGAAAGTTGATACGATAAATAAAATAAATTGTAGCGGGGTTAGCAGAAAACATCCGCAGCCTTCCGGCGAGGCCAGTTGACTCGAGAAAGATAAGTAAATGGTTCCTAAATATCTGTCGACGGGGAATGAAGCCAGTGGAGAAGAAGACGGTCTTTTCTGAAGGACTGCAATTCCATTCGCGGAGAGCTTGGCTAACAAAGCACGACGGGCATTCTAATACTCGGGGCAGTGTAAGAGGATGTGGACAAAAGTCTTATTCGCACAGGCACTTAAGGAAGTCAGGTTTGTCGACCACGCCGCTCTCTGAGAGAAATGATCATGTAAACGTAAACGTTTCTTTTTCCTCCAGTCTTAGGCATGGCTTGCCTGCGATGACGCTTTCATGCCACGTGATTTCTCGGTGCGGTACGTTAAAATAATCGATAGGACGGGGTTGAACGTTATGCGATTCTATAAGGCCGATCCCCTTGGATGTTGCCAGATAAACCCACGTGTGAAGGCTCCCACTCAAACTCTACCCGAAATCTTATACCCGAAAAATACTTTGCAATATTGTCGATTTTCACCACGTGTTTTAGAGCGCAGCTCTTAGGCGCCCATTTCAGGGTTTCGCGGCGTCGGCGTCGGCGTAGGCGTCGGCGTAGGCGTCGGCGTTGGCGTCGGCGTCGGCGTCGGCGTCGGCGTCGGCGTCGGCGTCAGAGTAACCATGCTAAATTAAGCGAGAAAAGTGACGTCACGTGACCTCAACACCATGTTCATTTCCCCGCTAAATTTAGCGGGAAATTCCGTTTCTCCGCTTGAATTGCAGTAGGTTTCGCGGACAAATTCAGTTTCTCAATTAGATTTAGTGGACAAATTCAGTTTCTCCGCTAGGTTTAGTGGGAAAATAGACGTCACGTGACCCTACCAGCAATTCAATTCCCGGCTAAATATAGCAGGGAATTGAATTGGTGTTGAGGTTACGTGACGTTCCGTTTTTCCGCTAAATCTAGCGGAGAAACTGAATTTCTTCATAGGTGAGGTGACACCAAGTCATGTGACGTCATTTTAGCCGCTAAATTTAGCGGAGAAACTGAATTGGTGTTGAGATCACTTGGCATCAAGTTTTCAGCTAAATTTAGCGAGGGAAGTGGGGGAGGTGAGGGTGTGGAGGAGGAGGAGGGGAGGGAACGGGGGATGCTCAGGAGGAGGAAGAGCGGACGGTACGAAGGAGGAGAAAATGAGGAGGAGGGGGGAGGAGGAGGGGAGAGAAAGATTAAAGGAGGAGACTGCACGGAGGAAACGGTACGAAGGAGGAGGAGGGGCATACCCTCCCCTCCGTACCCTTCCCTCCTCTTCCTCGATATCTGCGCTCTAATTTCGCATTACAGGGATTTGGTTAACGTCTAATTTTTTTTTAGTCCACTTTCAAAGCTTCCTCTTTCTCCGCCAGGCTTCGTGAATATAAAAATATAATTCGCTAAAAGAACGCTTTTTTTTTTTAGCGCACTTCTGGCAGAATACTGTTTTGGCCATTATGAGCTGTCGATTCGCAGAAGTCACCAATAAGAGCCTGGTCATGAGATCCTCGCATAGGGATTCACTTCTAAAGCCAGATGTGATAATCAGATCTTGGGATGCTTGAGTTGAAATGAAGTTAAGAGCTTTGCAGTTGGCAGTGACTTTAGCGGTGGTTGAATTGACTTGCTCTTAAAACCGGCAGATCAATATTAGACATTTATTTGGCTGGAATGGTAAATGCTGGTATTGAGTTGCGGGTGCCGCAATCTACAGATTGATTTGTGCATATCGGAAGCGTCTCTGGCTACTACGATGAAATGTTATATTCGGCAATTTAACAAAATGCGATATCAAGTTAGGAATGTTTTATGACCTACTTGAAAACACGAAACTCCACCTACAGCATAACACCAGTATTTCTTTTCAAATTTCGGAAAAAAAAATATTTTTCTTTATGCATTCATTCGCTCGTTATGTCATGAACTGAAAATGTTTCTACCTCGCGCTTTCAGCGCATGCCAGTAAACAACGCGAATTGTAGATTGAGAAAAGTTTAATCCGATGTTTAGTAGGGTGCTCGTTTCTCACCTCCATGTCTTTAGTGATGCATTAATGACCTACCATACAACCTTGTTTCGTCCATCATAAATATTTCCTGACTATTGCGCTTTTACCGCACAGTTCTCACGTTAAAATTTAGAACGACTGAACTAAAATTCAAGCTTGGTGCAAAACGTGGTTCATGAGGTCAAATAATTTTAAATGTAAACTAGTTTCTTTTATCACGAAACATAATCATATAACATGTACTTACTTTATGCAAAAAAGAGAACTTAAGTAACTTGCGCTCTCCCTTACAGGTACCTCAAATCGGGCTAGGCGTCAATTAAAATTATATCCCGATTAATTGTTAGTATTTGTTTAAAATTAATCGATTAATCGATCGGATTAATTTTCGTGCTTAACACGTAAAAAAATAGAGAAATACGAATTTTTACCTTCGACGAGTTCTTTTACCGTGACATACGGCGCAGTGCACATTTTCTAGTATGAATCAAATTCCATATGCAAACGGCAATTTGGAGTATGCCAACTTGACTCATTCTTATACATATTCATGTAAATAAACCCGCCTTTATCAGCAACCGAAGACGTTGTGACGCTACACGTGGTACTGTAGTTGATTCGAGCTCCGAACACACAACAGGACCAACTAGTTTGTCTTGGTAGACCCGTTCGATTTCTGCCATCATTCAGCACTGTCTACTGAATGAGGGCAGTCGCACGCTCACGCGCTGCCTTGCTACCATCGGATAATATCGCCGATCGTCATGCCACCGAAGAAAAAGGTTGAGTGTGGCAGCTGCTCGAGCCAAATTGTCGGCAAGAAGCAAATTTATCGCCTGAGGTGGCTGCAAGAAGTGATTTCACGTCAGCTGCATCCAGGTGGGC
The DNA here is from genome assembly GCA_013358835.2 of Ixodes persulcatus. Classification (NCBI taxonomy): domain Eukaryota; kingdom Metazoa; phylum Arthropoda; class Arachnida; order Ixodida; family Ixodidae; genus Ixodes; species Ixodes persulcatus. The sequence goes on from JABSTQ010009407.1 coordinate 447,913, forward strand.
CTGGAAGAATGCAACGTCCTAACGGAATCGGGAAAAAAGCATCTACAAATGCGGTGGATGTACACTCGTCGTCCTTGTAAAGCGACGGAGGATGAGCCTGCTTCGGACGCAACACCGGAAGGTTCTGAGTCAGACAACGAAACGGAACATCGCAGTCTGAATGCAGCGCTGGACGTACCTCCTGTTAGGGCGAGTGTGCTAGAAAAGATAGTCGTCAAGTTGGATGTACTAACGCTCGAGGTAAAATGCCCTTCGGCAGAAAACAGAAGCCTTTAATCTGAGTTGTCTGGCCTTCGAAATCAACTTCCTGCACGGATGCCCGTTTTTGGCCAACAAGAACGAAGCTATGTGAATTCTGACGCGTCATCCGACTATCCGCAGTTGGTTCTGTGTACGTCGGGGCTTCCGCAATCCGCCCGTGTGGGTGTGGGTGCGGATGGTCCGGTAAACGTTCCTTCTGCCACTATACTTATTACCATCAACGCCAACGGCCATCCGCAGAATGTTTTTAATGATGGTGCCGTAGAGTGCGGGTAAAAGGTGAAATCATGAACCAAGACAAGTTCCAACCAAGGAGCACCAAGCCATCTGTCGGAACAGCCAAGGCATCAAAAGTTACGGGTGTACCTCGCGAGCCGTTGCGAAACGCATTCTTTGTATCGAGACTAGACCGCACCAAAGTTGTTGCTGATGTTAGTCTTTGATTGAGCCCCTACTTATTTATTTATTTATTCATTTATTCGTGATACCTTGAAGGTCCATTACTGGACATTACACAAGGGGGGGATTTGGTCAAGTTATAGTATAGTCAACACTTAAAGTGAAAAAAAAAGAACAATACCAACAGGATAGCAATATCACAACTGAAAAAAAAACAAAAACTTTAACATTATGCATTATACAAATTGTAGGGTCCAAGTACATATAACACTTCATTATGTGGGCAAGAACATCACTGTAAACGAAAACTAAATAGTAGTTAAAAAATCTAAGACAGCTACTCTGAATGCTGTAGGGTCGGAAAGTGCGGTTATGTGATCGGGAAGAGAATTCCAGTGCATGATTGCGCGTGGTAGTGAGGAGTTATTAAAGGCAGATGTATGACCAAAAATGCGCTTATAACTTCGGCTGTTAGTTAAACGACGAGATGTTCGGTTAGGAGGCTCAAGCAGGGGGGGCGATAACGTTAGGGTTAGAATAGCGTGATTTATGAATGATGCATAAAAGGGCAGCGGTGCGACGTATTTCAAGTGGTTGTAAGAGGATAGAGTTTTTAAGAAAGGAGACACTTGCTTGGCGAGAGTAGGTTGATGTTATAAAACGGGCTGCACGATTTTGGATGCTTTCGATCTGATTGATAAGGTATTTCTGGTGGGGGTTCCATACAGCGGAAGCAAATTCAAGTATAGGGCGAACGTAGGTCTCGTACGCTAACTTGCGTAGATGGGGGGGGGGGGGGGGTGCAGAGAAAAGGTTGCGTCGCAAGTATCCCAGTGTTTTGGATGCAGAACTTGTAATGGCGTCGATGTGGTTAGACCAGGATAGGTTGTCAGAGAGATGAACACCAAGGTATTTGTAAGAGGTTGAGACTGAGAGGGGTGAGTTGTACAAAAGATATGAATGAAGCGATAGCGATTGTTTGCGAGTGAAAGATACTACCTTACATTTTGAACCATTAAGAGACATAAGCCAATTGTCGCACCAAGCACTGATGGAGTTTAGGTCTTGTTGGAGCATTAAGTGATCATCGGGATTAGTGATTTGCCTGTAAGTAACACAGTCATCCGCAAAGAGGCGTATTTTGGACGAGATGGATTCGGGTAAGTCGTTCACGTATATTAAAAAAAGAAGAGGCCCGAGCACGGTACCCTGTGGCACACCAGAAATTACATCAGACATGTTAGATAGGTAATTACCGCACACTGTGTATTGGCGTCATAGCGTTAAGAAGTTACGTATCCAGGAGAGTGTAAGAGAGTCAATGTGAAGTGAAGAGAGTTTAGCGAGTAGTCGACAATGAGGAACACGATCAAATGCTTTTGAAAAATCTAAGAAAATAGCATCAGTTTGAGTGTTCTGGTTCATGTTTTTGTGAATGTCGTGAGTGAATTCTATTAGTTGTGATTCGCACGAAAACCCTTTACGAAAACCATGCTGCTTCTCATAAAAAAAATTGTTATTTTCTAGATGAGATACTGTGTGGGAGAATATGATGTGCTCGAGCAATTTGGATGCCACGCTCGTCAAGGATATAGGGCGGTAGTTTGCAACTAGGCTACGGTCACCATTTTTGTGGATCGGGATAATCTTGCCAATCTTCCAATCGGTGGGAATTGGGCCTGTGGCTAGGGATTGTTGGAAGAGTAGACAAAGGATTTTACTAGAGATTTCTTTGGTGTTCTTTAAAATTTTTGAATTTATATTGTCGTGACCAGTGGAGATAGATATTTTTAAGTCGTCGATAAGCATTTCAATGCCGTGTACAGAGACAGCGATGGGCGCCATAAAAGGGTAGTCGACTTCACCAACTGGAGGAATGTTGTCCGTGTCTTCAATGGTGAAGACTGATTCGAAGTGGTCGTTAAGGACCATCGGGTTATCAGCCTCTAGGATACGTGTGCCTTCGTCAGTCGTTAATCGTATGGCACTGGGGTTCTCGTTAGGTGATATGAGTCGCCAAAATTTTCTGGGATTATGTTTTAGAATTGAAGGGAGGTCATCATAAAAAAAGCGTTTTTAGATGCGGAGCATCTCTTGCTCGGGGCAATGTCCCGCGGCGTCGGCGTTGTAGTCTGCACTCACACTACGCATGCGCAACTCTCCTCCTTCCCTCTCTGCAACAGCTGCGCGTTACTCTCTCCGCTCTCTCTCTACCAGCTGCGCGTGCACTTCGCGTGCGTTCGATTCTAATCACACCGCGCGCGCATGCGCAACTCTCCTCCTTCCCTCTCTCCAACAGCTGCGCGTTACTCTCTCCGCTCTCTCTCTCTACCAGCTGTGCGTGCACTTCGCGTGCGTTCGATTCTAACCACACCGCGCGCGCACGCGCAACTCTCCTCCTCTAGTCTCCTCTCCTTCAAGTGTGAAAACAAATAAACGGCGAGCGGCGAGCGTTCCAAGTTTCTCTGCCGCGAGCCGCGACGAAGGCTCGCGTAGGGGGTAACGCTAGGGCAGTCGGTGGCGCCATCTCTCGACGTCAGCACGCAACTGACTCTTTCCTCGGAACCAACACGATGCTCCGCATCACCCCATGGTTCCCCTCGGGAAGATGGTGTAATTTTTTTTTTATCTGTCGCAAGCGTGTGACATATTCTTTGTTAACACTGAAGTAGCGTGACCAAGCGATGTCTGTTGCCAGTCGCTTAGCTGATGAGTAGAATCTTTTCTTTTTATGCCGTAGGCTCTCGAGTTGACGATTATACCAGGGCTGATTCTTATCAGACCTAATTTTGACGAGCGGGATAAAGGTATTAATTAAATCGTTTATTTTTGTTCCGTATAATGTCCAGTTATCGTCAATAGATCTTGCAGAGAAGGCTTCAGAAAAGGATTCATAGAAGGACCATAAAGGTAAGCCGCTGTGGTGCACCCAGTTAAATACGAAGTTTGCCTACTACTCATCTGTTCACGTGTGCGTTGAACGCGACTTGCTTGAAGTGATTAACAAGTCCGATGTCTGGCTCGTGTGTTTCATCTTTCATGAGTTTTTCGAGAAACTGGATAACTCCCGTGCACTTGCGGCTGAACCTTCTAAAATGACTAGACTATTAAGGACTTACTACCCAAATGCGCGCGGTCTGCGAACTAAGGCCGACGAATGCTTGGGTAATGTTTCTTCTAATCGGTGTAATATTGTGCGCTTAGAATAAAGCGTAACAAGATTATCTTTTTTAACAGAAACGGGGGTTTTGAGTGTAATCTTTCACTCAAACTTTCGTTGACGTGGAGGTGTGTAATTCATGAATTGAGTATCTCCGAGACCATGCGGCCACACCAAGGTCGAAGCTGCTTGACCTGATGCCCTTCCGGCTAGACTTTGCGGAATCCCTCATTGCATCGGTACCTAACAAACGAAAGCGCGGAAGACCATCGCTTAAAGAACAGATAACACCTGAAGCTCCCCCACAGCAGAAGCCGCGAATTCATCGTCCTTGTGCAGATTCCCGCTACGACGGTGTACACCACTGGCCAGATGCTCGCGACCAGGCGGTGTCATCACGATGAAAACTGGGGAAGTGCAAAAGACGGTCAAGAGTATTTTGCAGCAAGCTCCATCTGTCTCTTTGCCTAACGAAATATCGCAATAGCTTCTATGCGTTCCACAACTGAGAAGGTGACTATCTCAGAGGATGGCCACAATGACACTTTGTACACAATTGTGTGCACACCTTAAACTTCTTTACGTTTCCTTTTTTTACTCTCGAAAACAAGTATGTTTCCTCTATTTAGGTTTCCTAAAACATTTCTTGTGAAAATAAAATTTTTTCTTTAGAAAACGGCGAGCGGCTTTTGAAAGGGCTTGAAAGCGTACACGGAATGTGTTTGGATTGAGCTTGCATCAAGTGAAGGCTTAAACTATTTAAAAGGAAAATATTATTTTCCGCCTCCTTCGGATGAAGTCGTTTGCTGGTCATTTTAAATGCCTGGAGAAGCAGATAGATTTTTCCAAGTTCCGTGTCCATCTGTACGGAGATTTTAGACTGTCTGGCATAGACTGGTCATTTGGCCAACTTCCCTGTGGAAATTCGGAAAGAAGTAAAAATGTTTCGTCTGCAATTAATTTCGCTAATTTTCAAGATCACGTTCACGTCAACACGTTACAAAACACAGCCGGGAACGTACTTGACTATCTTTTTTCAAACTGTGGTATTGATGACCTAACTGCAGTAAGCGATACGCTTGTTCGTTCTGATGCTTCTCACCCGTCCCTTTTTGTGTTTCTTTTTCTAAAACGGATGCGTGCTCGGGAGAGTTATTCCCGTTATTTCTATATTACTGGTAACTGCCTAGGCTTGTATACATAATTTTAAGCTTGTGATTCGTCGATGGTTTTAAATGACAACTATGTTGATGCCGCCACCGAACACTTTACTTTGATAGTCAGAAAATGTATTGATATTTTTATCCCTAAGCGTATTGATATTTTCTTGAGGTACCTGACGTGGTTTGCTAAGAAATTAAGTTATTATATGCGAAAAACGGCGCACTTTCACAAACTGTTTTAATCGACAGGTGCGAGTTTATTGTACACTGAAGTTTAATATTTATAGAACGCTCGCGAAACAATTGTTTGCTCCCAACAAACGTGCTCAGAACAACATATAGAAAAGAGTTTGTTCCGGAGATCAGACGAGTTCAGGCGACTTGTTAAACAGCATATGAAGGACCGAGCGGGCGGTATATTGTTCGCCTCAAGAACTTGCAGATACTTTCGCAGATCACTTTCGTAAATGCTATTCCACACACATTCTTCAATTCACTACCTCGTCCGATAGTTTTGATGTACAGGACTTTCTGAATATCACGAGTGTAGATACGGTTGAAATTTTGGAGATGATAAAGAAACTAAATCAAAATTATTGGCGGGCTTTGACCGCCTACTAAGGTTCATCGTCAGGGGCTGTGCCGAATTATTTGTGCCGGTTCTTGAAAACATTTTTAGACTTTTATGCGGCTGGGTGCCTCCCAGTCTTCTTGGAAAGTGTCGGTTGTTGTGCCTGTTCACAAAAGCAGGGATGCTTGTGCGGTAGACAACAATAGACCATTTTCGATGCAATGTTCCTTTTCTAAGGTTTTGAAAGTTATTATTCATATCCGTCTGTCTCATTACTTCCGACTGAAGATAAGTACTCTTCAGCATGGCTTCCTGAAAGGTCATTTTGTGGAAAACAACCTTTGCTGTTTTCTTCATTACTCTGTGCCATTCGTTCTCAACCGTAGTCAAGTTGACACAGTTTATTTTGACATGTCAAAGGCTTTCAACAGGGCAAACCATAAACTGATTCTACACAAACTTTATTTGTATGGTGTTTCCTTTATGATTAATATTTTGTTTCAGTCTTAACTAACAAATCGCAGAAGCAGTGCGCGAAATTTAAACTAGTTCTCATAAACCTTTGTTCTCTTGTCCGGTGTATCCAGGGATCTAATTTAAGAACACTATTGTTTACTATTTTATTAATAATATTGAAATGTGCATACACATTTCTGAGTTGCTGTTATTCGCTGAAGATTTGAAGCTGCCTTTACACGTCGGTTCACTCGCTGACTGTGCATATTCGCAAGACTATGTCTCACTTGTGCATGAGTGGTGTTTTCCAATCTTTTAAATGTCAATCCTAATATAACCAATGTGTTTTCGCTGTACAGAACACTAAAACCGACTTCTAACGACTACGTTCTCGGTATCACTCCCGTTTCACGCGTCACCACAGATCGTGACCTTAGTGTTTATTTTGACAGCCATCTTTTTTTTTTTCCTTTTATGTATCCCAATTTGTTTGCTCTGCTTTTAGACTGTTGGAAATGATTTGTCGTTTGACGAAGGAGCTTACACATTCCGTGTGTATTATTCGCCTTTTTCTAGCCTCGATTCGTTCCAGAATTGAGTTCGTCAGTGTTGTTTATAAGCGTCTTACCTTATCCGAATCAGAATAAATTGAACATGTTCAGAAGAGGCTTATTCGTATGATTCTTGATCGGTATTTCTATAGAACGTGTTTTTATTATTATGCCTACATTCTTAGAAATCTCAACTTACAAACTTTATCAAGCAGAAGACCTGTGGGAGACGTAATATTTTTTATTAGAATGATTCACAGCCAACTTGATTGTGCTCTGTTATGTTCTCTGAGTTTACACGCACCTATCCATGTTAGTAGACATGCTTGTCCATATTCTTTTCATCACGAAAAGTCATGTCCCAGTACTCGCACGCAACTTACTTTTAATGACATGTCCACTAACCTTGTGGATATCATTGTCAATCACGAATATTCTAAGCGTGAAGTTAAGTCATTCTTGTTCACATAGCTACCAGATTGTTTTGAAAGATTTTCTATGAGATTGTACGCGTAGATGTATGCATGTTATTATGAATCTATAACTTTGTGAGCATGGTATATTTTGTACTTAAGTGCTTGATACAAAGACTTCGGTCGTTTTGAGGCAAAAAAAATATGTATGTTTTTTTAATTTTGTAACGAATTGGGCCAAATTTAAAATATGTCTCCGTGAATGTCCGTCATTTTTTTTAGTAAGCTATTCACTCTTCTCTGGGCCGTCGCCACTGTGTGCGACGTGCGGCTGGCCGTTCGACCCATTGTGATAGCCTGGGACGATTTGGGGAAGGAACAGGTGTGTGAACCACACCACAACTGGACGACGTTGCGTATGATAATACATGATCAAGGTCACGCGACTTGGGCGAAAAAACGGCGTTTCGTTTGACAATTTGAAGCTGGGATCGTTACAAGACCCCCCTAAAGTTGCCTGGTGTTCAGGTTTGTTTCTTTATACTATCTATTGTAAATGTTGTCTTTGTTTGTTTGGTGACCACACACGAACATGCAAGTGTTTCTCAATGTCGCGTTTGAGCAACGCGCAGTAACAAAAGCAAAAAGGAAAGCGCTTCATTTACGTTTTTTTTCTTGTTTCGCCCACCAACTAACCTGTTACGAAATGCATCGCGGTTAATGCGTTAATCGAATAATCTGCATGTTATTTGATCACCTGCCCAGTTCTAGTCGCAGACAAAATACTCAAACTTATCTTTAAGGCATCATGTCGAATTCGACTTCTAACGCATCCCGCACGTTTGGGAGCAATATAGCGAAACTTAAATTCGCGTTAGAGATATGACCCAGCCAGAAGTTTGCCGCCCGATCGAACCAGGCCCAGTAAGTATTCGACCCAAACACGGCCCAGCCTAAATGTGTTTTTAAACTTGGGGTTCAGGCCCGTCCTGACCTGGCACGAATTCGACCCGACCAGGCACGAAACCGACAAGACCCGAAAAGACCAAGACCTGTGTCCGGTCCGAGTACGACTTCTTTTCTGCAAGTTCTATATTCCCCAAATGTCAACCAGGAAATATTCTATGTGTGCTGAAACCCCGTGTTTGGAGAATGGTCACTTGGGAATCGAGGAGCGGGATGATAAGCAATAAATCAACACAACTTAAAAAAACGTAAAACAATAAACGCCTTGCTTGATAATTTTTCCTGGGTTGCATAATAATTATGAATGATGAATGAATAACCAAATCGTTTTCATAAATAAAGAAACGAAAAGTTTAGTTGAAACCATTTTGAATTCTTCTTAATACAAGTTGTAGCGCAATTTATACAACTTAGAGAATGAAAATTGGCTCTTTGAAACCGATCGGTTTCGAAAGACTGGGCGTTCATTGACCCGCCGGCTGCGCAAGTACAAAGAAGTCTTCTATCGTGCGCAGAAACTGGCAACGCTTTATTAGAGTAACTGTATGGGCTCAGCTTGCAGAGCCAGAGTATAGCGTTCCTTTTCCTTTTGCCACCAAGCCGTCACCTTCGCCTAGCTGGATCTAACCTTCATGCGGGAAACCAACCTTGCAGGTGCCGAGTTTCAGTCGGAGCACGTTTCTCGGTTTGGGTTTGCGAAATGTACACCCTACACTAATATCGAACGAACTGGAAGGTTCCTTGACCATGGAACATTATGTGTAGCCACTGGGTACAATATAATCGCGTTGTTTTATAACGCGAGCGACGCTTTAAAACACGTTTCTTAAGTCTGGAAACCTGACGACGCGGAGGACAATAGCGTTTCTCGCTTCTGCGGCGCTCGCGGAATGATACACGACCGGCACATTCGGGCGCTTTGGACCAGACAACAAAGCGTAGTTAAGGCTTGCGAAAGGACGACGTTTTTTGTTTGCTACTACATTCTACCGAAGGCATACATTCTAGGTTCTGTTGAAGGCATACAGAGAAACAGGAAACAAATGACGAGTCAATGGCGCACGCCCGGCGTGTCGCCGCTCTATATCTTCTCTGCTCCTCATGCCGCAGCTCGCCGCCTCACAGAAACGCCATCGGCGTCTCTGAAGCTCCTGCAGAAGCGACGCGCGGTTCCCGCAGTGCGGCCTAGGATCCAACATTGCCACCCAGGGATTGCGATCCTCTGCTCCGCAAGCAGAGCGTATACAGTTATTCTACGCTTTATGAAACATTTCATGAGTAACAAAACCTTTTCTGTTAAAGCGAGTTTAAAAAATAAATAAGGACCATGGATTCAATGTTTTTTTTTTGTCTTTGCTTGTTCTACCTTAAAGCTGGCAGTCGTTGTTAATTATTCGCCTGACATTCAGTTTATATTTAAGCTGACGTTTGCTGGCTTGTCAATTTGGCCCTTTTCTTTTATAGGCTCGTGAATATCGCTTTTTGTCGCCACGATCGACTAGCTGCGCTGCTCCGTCAATGCGCATTGCGATTGCCAGGTTGCTTAGCCCTCGTCATTTCTGCTTCGTTTTATTGTTTTCGGAGGTGGTCACACTTTTACATTATTCCCTTTTTAAATCTGGAAACAAAATTGACTATTCAAATTACAGACCCATATAATTTTCCTCTACCGGACTCCGAACCACAGGCATTCGCTTCTTGACATAGTCACCCGACATAGTCATGCGGCAGAAGCCCATGGACGTTTCTTCAGCTGTGGTCGTTCGTATAAACCAAACTAAATAGATGTTAAGCACCGGATTTGAGTGCCGTGCGCCGGAAGCCCTTCGTAAATTTGAGGCGTAAAGCAAACATTTAATTTTAATGCATTTTATATAAACATTGCGGACATTTTTGTATCATTGAGCTCAGCGCGGCGAAGCCAACAAGATTATGTGGGTTACCATGTCGTGGTTTTTGTAATGGCACAAGCCTGTCCGGTGCGGCACCGTTGGAAAACGTCGCCGCTGTCATGTTTCCGGTTCATACATCGCGTCCTGCCAGTCATCTACTGCATCAAAGCGATATGGTGCTCACAGCGCCTTGCTTCATCAGGGATGGTGTCGTCAACTTCGAGTGCCATAATGGACGATCTTCAAAACTTTCAGTTCAATGGGCGCGGCGAGGCCAACATGAACTTGTGGCTTATCATGTCCTGGTTTCGCGGACAAGTTATCTGTCTTAACTCATGTTTTAGGAGCAATATTAAAGGTTGCTACAATCGATTTTTACGACAATGTAGATTCTTACGATAATGCAGGGACAGCGCGTGAATAAAAAAATAGCCAACCTGAAAATTCATCAAACAAGAACCGACAAATCGGTTACTACAGTTTTCTCGGAGATTGCAGAAATAGACAAAGTCTTGATTGAGTTGAAAGCTATGTCCTTCGAGCTTCATACTCTTAAGAAAACTATTAACGTACTCAAGAAAACAATAGCACGGCAAGTTTCTACGCGTACTAATTTGGACGACCGGAGTAGGCACTCGAATCTTGTCTTTGAAGTACTAGATGTACCAGATGAAACTGATGCAAAGTAATTGATCACATTTTTTCGAGACGACAGAATGACCAGCGTTTTGCTGCATTAAATTATTGCCTTAGAAAAGGGGAGGGAAAAGTCTATCATTTTGTACCTTCAAGACTCCAAAAAAATAAAAATCTTGCGGAAAAAACACACAAAAAAACAAGAAACATTTTAAAAATATGCGTATCTCTTTCAAAAATATTTTTTTTTCTCAAGATACTCTTAACAAAAGAAGGTTGCAATGGAATAGTGTGCGCGATGAAAGAGCGAATACAGTGAAGTTTATTTTGTTTTGTAAAGAACAAACTGAGTTGGCTATGATCTGTACGCTTGGACGAATCTACAAGTGCACGTGTAAATGTGCCTGCTTCAAATAATCCTTCTTTTGATGAATGACGAGTTCCACCACCCGTACACGAGCAATTTTGATTTTTGATCCTACACGCGCCAAATATTGTCAATAAAACTTTATGGCTCGAGCTTGTTTTGCCGAATTACAACCCCCAAATATTATCGTTATTAACGCATGGCTTCATATTACCATATCTGATAATGAGGTATTTTCTGATTCCCATCAAGTGTTTCGTACGGACCGTGGTTCTCGGGGTGGCAGGGTCACAGTCGTAATGAAACCGCCCATTGCTAATTAAATTGGACCAGATAAATGATAATAAAGGCCGAATACTACGCCTTGTTGTTTGAGGCCAGAAAGGTATTCTTCGTGCTGATTAGTCACCCTCCGCTAGTCCAGATTATCTAACTAGGCCGTATGATAAGCTGTTAATATACAGAAGTGAACTTATTATAAAGGTTGGTAATTTTAATCTCCGTCATAATGACTGGTAGCGATTATTTAGCCCTGATGAAGACATTATTTTTGTCATGATGCTCGCGTGTGATCTTACTCAATTGCTTAAATAGTTTACTCCTGAACATGGCTCAAAGCGCTCAATTCTTGATCTTATTTTTCTTGGTAAAGCTTTTGTTGACAATTCTGTAAAAATGAGCAGAGCGATTTTGATCATAAACGAGGGCTTTTGAATTGATGTTTAAATCGTTATTTGAAAAAAAAATGTTAAGGGTTTCTTTAACTGAGGTGAAGGATATTTCAATTTTCAATGAAGAGAGTGTCTGGAATAATCTCGACTTGTGTGCGCCCGAAAAGTCAGCTGGGTGACTTGTGCGCGACCGAAAAAAATGCGCCTGGTCCTGGTATCGAACCGAAGACCTCTCCATTCCCAAGTCGTTCCTTAGGATGAATCCCAAGGAACGACTTGCTTTCCCAACTATGTAGTTAATATGATCATGTCAACTAAGACTATCGGAAATAAAAACACCCTGATATTTAGATTAATTTACCTTTTCCAGAGGGACAGCATTGATCGCGCAGTTGCGACGAATTGATGATTTCTTTGTTGTCGCAGTCATACATTTGGTTGTTGTCACAGTCAAACTCATGTGTTTAACAAGTATTAACTCGCTTGTGCCCTTACGTTTTGTTTGCTCTCATTGGGGACTTTTAGCAAACCGTTACCGTGTTCTGCGTACCGCACTACCGGTGCCTTTGAAACATGCTTTTAAGCGCGCGCCCCGCGTTCACAAAATCACGCGTTTTTTTCTTGGTCCCCGATTTGCCTGAAAAATTGCTAAACGCACGACCAAACAGCGCTGAAATATTATACCAAATTTTAGGTTAAAATATGTTTTTTTCGTGAAGTTCTTAAATTTACAATTTTGGCCCTCACAGTGCTTTTTAAAATGAAATTTTTTACTGGCAACAACGAAAAAGTGACACTAGCGGCAGGAAGGGGTTCACATCTTTCGACTTTAGAATTTGTTCACAACTGATCGTGAGCAGTTTCCTGGTGCCGAATGGATACTTTGGAAGCTCGCTTGAGTACCCGCGCACCAGCACGAAACAAATGCTTGGCTTAGTCTATTTTTTAGGCTGCCTGTCCGACTGGCAGGCTTGCCTGCAGGTGATGATATGAAATGAAAAGCACAGGTATATTTGAATGTTGGTTTTGCATCATCTTCGTTTGCCGTTTTCACAATAAATGTTCTGAATTTCGCAATACTAAATAGCATACCGGAAAGGGTAAAGGGTGGGGATTCAGAAAATATAGTTATACCCCTGTCAGACGGGCACGTTAAATGACATTTAAGCAAAATGACATTACAGCTCGGCCAATGAGCGTGAGCGATGAAGAACCATTATCACGTGAAGAACCAGGATCACGAGCTGATTCGCCGAGCGGTGAATGACATTCGATCAAAATGACATTTACTTTCCCGTCTGACAGGGGTATTAGTCGGGGTAACTGAAAATATTGCCGGAGTAGTCCTTTAAAAGAATGCTTCAAAGGCTCCGGTAGTGCATTACTAGGAACACGGTCACGATTAGCTAAAAGACCCTATGATTCTAAGCAGACGCTACGCTGAACAACTATTGTCAGCACATGAATAAGTAAATGCAAGTGCTTAAATGACGAAACGCTTTCCACTCATCACACTTACCGGTCCTTGACTCTTACAAAAGCATACGCATTTTCTAGTGCCGAATCCATACAAAAATAAACAAACTTTTACCTATTGATGAGTTAGGCAAGCAATGCAATTACAATTGGCTTATTACAGTAATCACATTATTCCCGGCTCTAAAGGTAATCTCCTCGGTATAGTCGTACCCCACTACACATCACACGCGGGCTCAAGAAACACACCAGGAGACGTGGCGAAATGACGGCGACGATCGAGGGCTGCTTTGTATTCTCAACGGCCGTTTCCTCGCCCTACTTTAGGCTTAACTCTACAGCATTAATTCCAGAGAGTCAATTACGCGCGTGCGTCTCGGCCGCCAGCGGCATTTTATGCGGGGGGGGGGGGGGGGGGGGGCAGCAAACCCAAGATGCCATAAGGACTCGTTAAGGGTGTAATCGAGGGAACAGTGCTGAATATATTACCCGTTTCCGGGGAGGATCGTCCTGCGCTAATCCCGTGTCCGCCCTTGAGAACTCTGCAAATTTAAACGCGCCGTTGCTTCAAGCTGTCAGTTATACTAGAAACACACAAACACAAAAAACAACAACGACGACAATGGCTCCCGGGAGTAAAGGGGCAGCGCGCGTGGTCTTTATGTTACGGACGCTAGGGTTTTGTGTTTTCGGAATTAATTTTTTTTTGTAAAAATCGAGGGGAGGGGAAAGTTATCGGGGTTTTTGTTTTTTACTCTTCAGATTCGGTGTTTTCCATGTCAATTCTAACGTCGGATAACAACAAGAGGACGTTTATCGGGTCACGGACGTTGGATTCCCAGAACCCAGAGAACTTGCGCGTGACTCGAATACTCGGAAAGAGTACCGGTGCCTGCAACACGTCTCCGACTGGTGTGTTTAGCGTACATCGTACTCCATGCATGCATCAAAAGTGGCGCCGAAGTAGCAACAAATGACCTCACGAAAGCCGGAGTGTCAGGCGGATGTCGGATGTCGCGATTCCGACGGTTCTTGGTGTGGAAGTTCCGGCAAAAGAGTACGAGTCTAAGCTTGCGTCGCTGTCGTCGCGGCGTCGTTACTTCTGGCTGCCGGAGCTACCGTGTACTGTCTAGCTAAAGAGCGACCTTTAGCAAAAACAAGCGTCTGCCACAAAACACCACAGCTGTTGGGACGCCGCCAGGATCGCAAATGGCGAGAGCATGACTCTTCTATGACGTCATCAGGCGGAAATCTTGGGACCACTGGTTTGGACGCGGTAAACACACCGATCGGTGACGCGCGTCAGGCACCATGGTACCGGTACTGATATGGGGAAAGGAACGGTGTGGCTCCCGATAAAGGAAGCAGTATCGCCGACTGTGCAGTGTGGCCTGTGTTCCATGTTAGCCCCGAGAAAAAGCTAGTCTCCGCAAAACTGGAGTTTATTTTTCTTTATTCAAGAACAGGTCTAATTAGGGTTCTTCCGATTTTTCCTGGTTTTGATAAATCCGGCTCGGAGGCTAATTTTGGGGTTTATCGGTGTATATTGGTATGACAGAGAACCCTGCTTACGGTCTGTAGTCGCTGGGGTTTTTGTTTCCTTTGGGGTGATAAGCAGTAGGAGCAGCTGTCGAGCGCGTGACAATGAAGACGTTCAGTGCTATCTCACGGAGGAAAGCTGGGTTATCATCGAAAACACATTCTGTGAACGAGCGGCGTTTTAGCGGCTGGGCAATTTTTTCTACGTTAGCCACCAATTGGTCGGCAGACAATTATCAAACGCCCGAAAACTGATCGCTCCACCTGCCGACCCGATATACTCAGCCACGCTTGGTATAGCCAGCCGGCAACAGCCAGGTGGCGCCAGCAGAGTGAGAGCTCACGGTTATATGCCCTGTCTCGTTGTAACTTGGCAAAGGGCGAACGATAGGCCCCACATTGCGTGCCGACGGCTTCGATATGCGCTACGTGTACGAGCGCAACGCACGCATGTTGAAGCATGACGCAGCGAAAAGCCTGATACTTCTTCGCAGTATAAAGTCCACTCCGGTGATGCGTAGTCACCTTCCGATTGGCCCGCCAGGCCAGTAGCGTCCGCCGTATATTGGCATGTTATGCGATCACGGCTTCCTGGCCTACCCAATATTTCTTCCTTCAGGCGCTATAGGCTAAGCGGCGCCACCATAGTAATGCTCAAGTTTGAACGATGCAGCCGCCACTCCCAGGCACACCCAATGTTTCTTGCTTCAGTCGCTAGATAGCGCCAAACCAAACAGCAGTGCAGGTTGTCTATTGCCTTTTGTCGAGGAATGTATCTATACTTGGGCGAAATGAGCATTAACTCAACAACAGCTGGTCAAGCGTGGAGTGCAACAAAAAATTAGCAGCTGCTGAAGCCTCGATCATGGTTGAACTTTCTTCAGGTATATAGCGTGGCAGTTCTTGTAAGCCACGCGTTCGACTTTTTTTTCTTTTTTTATAACGTCCGCGACTGTACGTGGCATTTTATCACAACTAACGTTAAACATGCAATGGTACCTCACAAATAATTGTGCTAAACTTGCCTGCTTTCGCGTCGTCGGGTTCGGGTTCAATGACGTAAGGCTAATCTTACGTCGGTGAACTTATCGGCGGACTACTGGAGTGCGGTGACTCCGTTTTGCGTTGAAATGCAGCTCGATGGCGTTTCAAGGTCAGTCAACCGAGCTTACGTGATTCGAAAATCAGGAGCCGTTTTGGGGACGAGGATGGACACACGACTGCCATGGAAGGAAATAGCGACAGCGTCGTGTAGTGTGTTGTTGTGTGCAGTGTTGTGGAGTGTGCAGAAGGTTTCTTCACAACCGATCTGAAAGAAAAGTTCGACGAGGCTCAAGAACTGCGTATGGCGCTGTCAACAAGCAGTACAGTCAACAGTCCACACAAGTGACCTTACATTACTAGCTCCTGAATGAGAAAGCTGCCAGTTATGGTAGCTCCTGGCTTAAACCTACAGCGTGGTGTAAACAAAAAAAGGGTTGATAGTACTGGACGGGAACAGTATACGTAAAGCACTAATGTTGACATCAGTTTGACCGTATTTACTAAGTCTGGAGCTGAACGCCCTGATCAGACTCTTTCCGTTGATTTTGTGTGAACCTTTTAATGTTTTCGAAACATCGTAATTCTATTACAATTGTCAACCGAAAACAATGTCAGCCTTTTTTGGTGCACTGAGAAATCTTTGGCATACTGATTACATCTTTAAAAAACGTAAGTTTGGTGTCAAGCTATAAAAACGCTCAAACGTAAAAAAGTATAAAAAATAAAATATATTGCTATAGAAGTAGAACGTATTTGAGTGTTTGCAACCTGTGTTTGGTCTTTGTCACTCTAGTAGGACGCGAACCTGGTAAATAAATGGCGTTTTTCGTTCGCTTATTTACTGTTATCGGCAGATCTCAGTTGAAACAAATTATCTAGCGTGCATAGAATTCACCTATGGCCATCGCGTGACTCGATCGTGGTTAACAATCGGATTAAGCGTTTTTTGTTCTTCTTAGTGACACTACTGATATTCAAAGCGTCTCTGCCACATATCCAATTGTTCCGTGCTTTATTTTTGTTTACCACACTTCGTTTCACATTAAATCCAACAGCAGCTGATACTACGTTATGATGCAGACAGTCAAGCAATGTCGAAAGTGGCGCTTCACGATGAATGCGACTCGATCCAACGCTTTTTTCTGCGCGTGCTTGGTTTACCCATTAATATGAAACGTGAAACAAGAAAAACACACAAAAAACACTAGGGCTCTGACGATACACTTTTGTCTCTGTTTGGACTCCACGGAGTCGTAGCGTTGGCTTGTGGTAGGACTACGGTGAAACAAAGTGAGAAAAACACGCACCGTCGAAGGTCACGTCGAAACAATGTTTTCGTGAGACGACGTGGGAGCTAAGGGCATTGCAATAAAGAAAGGCTTTAGTTACGAAAAGGCGGTCAAGAAAAGCCTTTCCTCGCTACAAGATATTGCAGAGCGGAAAGCTCCGCACGGAAGAACCTTCGATAACTGAGAGCGAACTGGGACGCCTGTTGACAAGGAAGAGTGTGTGCAGAGACATTTCGATCGACGGAAACAACGATCTTCTAGGATGTGTCCGGACGGCGTATCCCAGAATCGCGTACGTGGAACTTTACGTGTTTTCTTTTCGCTTCCTTTTTTATTTTTTTTAATGGAGAGAGGAAAAAGGAAAACAAGGTCGATATAGTTCAAATGTTTACATTGGTTACGAAAACCGGCTTGTTAAGAGAGGTTATGTTCGGTGCTCCATGTTGGAGAATAATAATTTGTGATGCTTTACGGATTTTTATTTTTGATTTTAAAGCGAACCGAACTTCTTAATTTTGGTTACACTGCAATGATATGAATACGGGCAGGTAGCTTCCACGTGCCGATATAGCTGAATTTCTAGGATTATGATCCAAAATCGTTATACAGCTCGTTTATTTCCCTTTAAATTCTGAAACATAATTCATTCCTTTAATATAACACGCACCCAATTTTAATATAAAAAATAGCATAAAAAATGCGAGGGGGATTAAACAAATTAGCTACACAAATATTCCAGTACTCATCTCGCACAAACTTTTCGAAACCCCAAGTTTGTCGTAGATTATTGCATACACAGATACTTGGCTGATTTCCAAATTATTTGCCACATCATCCACTGTCACTCGCGTATCCGACAAGGTCAGTTGACGTGCACGTCCAATGTGGCCGCTAGCCGTTGAAACAGGTCATCCTTCTTCATAGCTGACACTCGTGCGCCCTTTGATAAACTGGTACACCCTCTCAAATTGATTTGTTCGAATGAAAACGCTCGTTCGATAATCTGTACTAAACATCGTCACCCGACACACCCTCAGGCTATAAGAACGCTAATCACGGTACGCTGCTCTTTCGTGCAAATCACAAGCGAGGCTGTCGTTGTTTCTCGCGCCGCAATCACAAATCAACTGGCCAAACATGTTCAAACCTGTAGAGGAGTGACTGGAAAAACCTCGTACGGTGCGAACAACAGAAGTTTTAAGATAATTGAAGTGCGAGTAATTTTTAATCACCCTCGTACTCGTGCGATTTAAAGTTTAGTTAATCCGCGACTCTAATGTTATCTTTTTTAAGTTTGGCGGTGAACGTTACGGGTATTGCCCCAACTAGCCCAGCATGCCGGCCAGAACTGGGCCTACATCGGCCAGTATTGGGAACTTGATGGCGGAACCTGGCCAGTTGCGGTCAGCTCAGCCGTTCAGTTCCCGGTACTGGACGACGTAGGCCCAGTGCTGCCCGACATGCTGTGTTATCTGGGGAATTAAACTGCAACAGTTATGGTATACGAATTACATTTTAACTAACGGTGTGCGCATATTAGTTTTCCATTCGAATATAATAATGATTGCATTCGACTTTCGCACTCTTAGTATTCAAATTTTCGAATAATTCAATACATCGAATGTCGGTACTGCTTGCAATAATTCGGTTTTATTCAGCAACGCTGTGCAAACGGGGGAATAGTCTCCACGTGCCCGTGTTAGATCACAATCAATCCTGAAATTAGAGACCCTTATTAAAGGGGCGATGCAACAATTTTTGTACTTTGCGCAAATACCGCTTAGAACGAATCCCTGACGTTAATGACCTATGAAACACGCGTTCGTTTTTCACCCCACACAATAGAAGTCCCACTAAAAAATTAAAGAAAAACGAGCAGCGTTCACCCCCTCAACTAGCAGCCAGAACAAGCGGCCACGTGATCTGGAGCCGATTATATGCCGCCAATGAAGATCATAGACACGCGCTGGGGTTGGCAAAGCACAGGACACGCGCTGAGTTCCAGGCATTGTTATGGCTCGGCTATTGTCGTCGTTGCAGCGATTGGACACGGGATACTATCCGAATGCTTCTCGAGCTAGTAATTATCACGAGCCCAAATCGAGTGCCCACGCAATGCTCGGGTCCAATCTATAAACAGCAATCAAATATCGTCATATGGGTGTACTGCGATCCCCACTTCACGTCATCAAATTTTGCAAAGGAGAGATTGAATGAAAATGATCGCTTTTGTCTCTGAAATTACACCGCAACAAAGGAGTTTCTTGGCCAGTGGCGTTGCGTGCGAGTAACCTTGAGTCCCACTAGTGCCAGTAAGCTCGTGTAAAGTGAAAAACATTCCAATTGAATATCGTTGCACCGCCCCTTTAACGAACCATTTCAACCAAGAATAGTTTGTTTTCTGTGTTTCACAAACGAAGCATTTGTACTTCATTACTAACGAAACAAGAAAACACCGGGGATAGAAATGTGCGCCTCCGCTGCTTCCTCCATGTCGCGCAACACAAAACAGAGGCCCGTGGTTTTGACGTGTTCCCCAATCCTGTGTGCCGTCATTGTCATAGTCATTGAAGAACAAGCCAGAACCGCTGTTGACGGAAGTGGTATATCCGTCTTGTTTGCAATCTTTTTTGCGCTTGAGGGTCATCCACTGTCTACAAAAGCATGTCTGGGATAAACCAGTGCGGCTGAATATGGTGATAAACAGCGCACTGGAGGCAAGGGCACAGCAGAAGAGAGCAGACAGGACAAGCGTTTTGAAGAGCGATAAAAAGACAGGACGCGCTGTTTATCACCATGTTCAACTCATACCAACTCGCCCAATTCACTACCTTGCCACAATACTCTGACGATACATCGTATTATCAAAGAGCGGCATTTCGTCACCTGGTCGACGGTGTTAGTTATAGATTGGTCTAGTGGAACGTGTACACGGAACAAACGTTATATCGCCTTCAGTCGAGAAAGACATGAAGTAACCAGCACATCAAATTGTACGCCCCTTGATGTATCAAAAGTCGTAATACTTGCAAGATATGAATTAAAATTAATTGAACTAATAAATGAACTGCATACGAAAAATATAAATGAGACCTCGCCAGAAATCATGGTTTTGTTCGTACTCACTCGAGTCCAGGGTTCATGCGCGTATATCACGTGACTAAACAATAATTTTATTATCCAACCGAACATCATATGTAGATTCGTGTGCCTGAAATTTGTAATATATAGTTTCTTTTTCAACTGAAATATTAAAAAAAAAAAATGTAGAGTTTATTTTTAAATAGTTTTCGCTCTTGTATCTAGAGGCACTGTTATAACCACTACGCTATGGCATCTCCGACTGGTGCGGTCAGCGTCCTATACCACCAATGCATCGGAGACTGCCCGAAGTGGCAAACGAAAATACCTAATATGAACCGGCGTCTCCTCATGCTTTCGGAGTTCGCAATCCTTGCGGCTGCTCAGAGAAGCGAGCGCACGCATGCGTCGCTGTCGTCCCGGCGTCCCAACCTGTGGTTGCTGGAGTTTCCGTCCACTGGACGGCTGCCGATCAAGCTACAGCCGAACAACCGTTCGCCGTGTTCACTTCCGCCGCTGTGCCACCACTGGGATCGCGGCGAGCAGCAGCAAAAGGCAGTTGTGACGTCACCAGTGAAGAAAATGAGGGGACCAAAAATGAAGACGCTGTCAACAGACCAGTCGAAAACGCGTTTGAGGCACCGTATTGCCGTAAACGCTTTGCAGCAGCTTTGCATGGGCGCCGCCATAAGCAACCTTCAGGTTTTTGTTTCCTCTTATTTTGATAGCTTTACTCCATCAGTATCCCAGCTGGACAGGTTACTGCGAGTTTAGATCCGACGGCGTCTTTTCTCTCCAGCATTGGCCTTTGTGGAGGCTCGTCAAAGCCCGCGTCAGTGGCTTTGTATCTCGGTGAGACGAGAAAGGGTCACCAATGGCGGCTCTAACCTGGCGCATGCGCAAAGCGTCTATATTGTCGCTGAAAATGTGAGACCGGCAGGGAAGAGCTTCAGTTCCTCCGCTTCCAGCGCGAGCTGCCTACCTTCGGCGGCGCTTCGGCGTCTCGTGCACCTCCAGCTCGGGCGCGCAGGCAAAGCATGGCGGAAGGCAAAGCATGGCGGAAGGCATAGAGCGAGGGCTGCAGGCCGGACATTAGAAAGGCACGCCCTGCCGTTCTCATTCTGTAGGTGACTATAGCTGGTCATCGTGAGCCTGGGTGCGTAAGTAAAACTCAAGACCATGTAGGCGCGTTTGTTGGGGGACGTTAACTAGGACCGATCGTCAACAGGAAGATAAATGATAAAAACAAATTATCTAAAGGATAGTGTTTTTTACACGAAAACGGTGTGCTTCAAAATTTAGCTCCTATATTTTCTATAAAAATATATGGGTTAGCAATATCCTAGTTTTAGTTTCTAAAATAGCGGGGCTCCAATTAATACTTTAATGGAACATTTCTGCTTACATACCTTATAAAACAACGCTTCCTTCTAGTTGTTGTACAATCATTCGATGATTCGCAGGTGTCTCGTGTTTTTTATAAAAATATTTTAGATCCCACAGACCATTAAATCCTTCAAAATGACTTCAAAGCTATATGTCCATGGTGCAGAGAGTGGCAGAGTGTGGCAGAGATGACCGTTAACACCGACAAATGTAAGCAAATGACCGTTACAACGAACTCGACCAAATCCTTTATCAAATATCCATACTTAATGCAGCAACTACAGTGAAACCCGTTTAGAACGAACCCACGTACAGCGAATTATTGTCGATTTTGAACTCACGAAAAATTTAAACAAAAATGCATCTAAAAAGTACTCTTTATGACGAACAACATATTCGCTATATCAAACTTTTCCCCCCCACGAAGGCTTTAAAAAACGCGCAAACAATCGTCTTCTTGCCCGTCCCTCCCACCCCCCCCCCCCCAAAAAAAAAAAAAAAAGTAAATAAAGAAAATTCCAAAAGCTCAAGTTGCGAACAAAATTGAGCGAAGAGAAGCAATTCAGAATGGGAGAAAGGAGAATACACTCGGCACGCACGCACAGAAAAATAAAACATTTCATCCCAAAACCGTTGCCCACAAACAGAAGCGATTCAGAAGGGAAGATAAGCTAAAAAACAAGCTCTGCACGGATGAAAAAAAAAAAAAATACTTTCCAGCGCGTTATTATTACAAGGCGGAAGCGAAGAGATGAGAAAGAAAGAGAAGCTCTCGCCTTACAACGAACGCATCGTGGAAGTTCGTTGTAAATGATTTTTGCTATATCGAATTACTTGCGATATCGAACTGATCGTAGCGTTTCCTGCTGTTCGTTATAAACGGATTTGACTATAATGTATTCCATTATACCAATATTTGGGTGTTCATATTTCGGATACATTTTCATGAAATCAACATATCGACGGCGTAATCAGCAACTAATTAAACTCGCTACGTTTATTAAGTCGTAACCTACATCTGGCCCCCATGCTAACAATATTGCTAGCGCATAAAACAATAATTCCTTCTAATCTAGAATATTCGAGCATCATTTGCAATCTACATCAAAATTATCTATCTTCTAAAGTAGAATCTGTTCAAAACAAAGCAGCCCAATTCACATCAAACGACTTTTCGCCTCTAACCAGTGTCTGAGTTTTAAACCCAATCTGTGTTTCACTTCATTATTCACAAGCGCAAAATTAATTTTTAACGTATACTACAGTAACTCATACTTAAAAAAAAACAAAAAACATCTATTTCCATTACGCACATTGTATTTCTCCTCAAACCGATATTTCGTGTAAGGCACAGCGATTCCGGTCTCACACAAATTTCTTCCTATTGTCAGAACTCCAGCTTGGGCTAGTCGGTTGAACTCTGCGCATTGCAAGCTGGTCAAAAGGGGTGTCATAAAACTCTCTCTCTCAACGACTAACTTAACAAATCGTGCAAGCATACTATCCAAGAAAGCTTCGATGCGCAAATATCTCCATTAACATCAACAGGGTACCCTAGTCAATTACTGAAATTGACCGCCGAGAGCCTCCTCAAAGCACTGAAAAAGGGTGAGCCTATTAAGACAACACTCAAAAGAAAGGACAACTCGACCTGTAGTTGTACCCTACATCCACAAGTTCTCCCATGGTCTCAAATAAATAGCCAATAGAGTCAAAGTTAAAGTGATCTTCACAGCTCCCAACAAGCTCTACACCTTATGTGAAAAAGTGGACACTCCTTCGCAAACACCTGTCAGCTGCGCAAAAAAATAAATAAATAAACACAGCACCAGCTTATTTTAGTGCCCACAAAAAGTGGTGTACTCCTTTCCCATTTCCTGTGAGAAAAAGACACATCGGGCAGACTGGACGCTGTCTCAGCGATCGACTCTGTGAACACAACAACGTTGCCAATGTAAACTCGGGTCATCTAGGTCTACACTGCCGCAATTACGGGTGTGCGGCAAGTCTACGAAGTTGCACTTATCCTAAGCAGGCATGGTAATCAGATGACCAGGGGAATCATTGAGGCTACAAGAAGCTCATTGCGAAAACTTGATGTAATTGTCTTTGTGTACTGACCACAAGGATATAATTGCGGACAATTTGTGTGTATTGGTTTAACAGGCGAAGAAAACAAAACGATGAAATACAAATTTGAGCTGTGAGTTCAGCGCGGTGTGTATGCTGTGTGTTTGTAATACATACTGTAGTATTTAGGACAAACACCTTTTATTTTTACTACAAATACTACAAATATAGGACGCACAAATATCACACACACACACTATAGTGTGTGAGTGATATTTGTACGCTGGGAAGTCAGAAATTCCTTCCTGTTTTCTCCCCTTATATTGTCCATTAGAAAATGGAAGAACTTGCCACACGAGATAGTTTAAATCACACACCCCGTTGAATATAAAGAAATATGCGAGCGTCTATGGCATGCTTAGTCCAAAGTTGAAAATTATTGTGAAATGTGTCGGACTGATTGCGCTTATTTCGCTATGTAATGCCTGTGATTAGAAAATTCGAGTGATTTGTTGTTTTGTTGTTACAAATGTGTTTCCCGCCCACCTCTCTCATGTAACGCGTCCACAAAAGACGCCCTGGAGGTAAATAAAGGAAATGAAATAAAATGAAATCTGATTGTTCTTAATATTTTCCAAATATCAATCAAACCGGCAGCAATGCACGAATCTCAACAATTTTCCAACTCTTTGTGCTAGAAGTTGTGCAATAATAATAATAAAAAAAATGCTTTAAGAATATAATTTTCGATCGACATACAGCCCTTCCGTCAAAGTAAAAAAATGAAAATTATGAAAAAAAAAAAAAATGCCGCTCGTTAATTACTCCTCTCCCTTTCAATTTTGCTCTAAATATATATCGGGGTTATTCTTCCACTTTTTGTTTTTATCTTGTGGTTTTGATTAAGATCACAGATTCTTCGTGGAATAATAAATAACCATATTGAATTACACCCAACCCCCCGGCCCCGCCCGCCCCGCCAAAGAAAAGAAGAAAAACCGATCGCTTTTATTTTTTTGCTTAAAAGTTGTGACACATTGACGTTCCTGTCGCCTGTCCGAAGCCGGGCAATTCAATATTTTGTAAGCCGAATGGGTATTGCCGGGAGCCTGAATCCTTTCTTCGCATTACGCTTGATATGGGCAGGACACTAAACGGCCTAAATAAACGGGGCACAGCTGTATTTCCCCCTAGCAACACCTACCATCTCTTGCATTATTAAGAGGATCATCGCCGCACCGCGTCCTCTAGACGTATACATGTATAACCTCGACTTGTGCCACAATCTCTATGATTAACCACGAACACACGTGTGAAGAATATTAGTTCGGGGAAACACTTTGCTTTACAAGGACATAGTGAACCCAACGACGATTTGTTGCAATTAATCTTTTCGTTTTAGAGCGGAGCTCTTAGGCGCCCGTTTCCGGCTTGAGCGTCGTCGGCGTCGCCGTCGGCGTAACCGCGCGTTGCATGCAACTCAAATCTCATGCAACCCGCGTTACATGAATGCAACCTGGGTTGCATGCAACGCGCGGTTACGCCGACGTCGACGGGTTGCATGCAACCCGGCGACGCCCCCGAGGTCACGTGACTCCCCGCCGGAGGTCATGTGACCCCCTCCAGGTCACAAGATCCCCCGAGGTAACGTGACCCCTCAGGTCACGTGTCCCCCAGGTGTCACGTGACCCCCCCCCCCCCCAAGATCACTTGACCCCCCCGTGCCTTCCCCTCCTCCTCAAGGGCTGCGCTCTAATTCGGCGTTACAGGGAATTGTAAACGGCTTTCATTTTTTTTTTTTTAAGAAAAGACCAAACCGACCTTTTGTTCTACAGCTGCTAAACGCGTAATAATGAAAAAAACTTTAATACATTATACCCGGGCTTGTTCGGAAGTAGTTCTGTCGCTAAAAAGAATTTCACGAAGTACCACACTAAAAGTGTTTTATGCTCTGTATCACGGCTTGCTTTAAAGTGTAGTGATTGAATTTGTTCCATTCATTCGTGACTTAAAGAGAACGTACGTAAAAACAATACTGGCGCCAAACGTAATATCCATCATGACATATAAAATGCCCCGGGTGTTGGACGCGAAAATATTTCTAAATCTGGAAGAAAACAAGTGACATAGTATATTACAAGAACTTGTGCCAACAACCAGGACATTCGGTGTCTGCGTCCTCCCACTTATGTGCTTGAAACATTCACTCAGGGCAAACAGACTCATGTTACTGAAGTTCAATTTTAGATAAGCAAGAACTGCACAATGCATCCGGTTTGAGGAAGGTAGAGTTAGTCGTGTGCTTATATAGCGAGCGGGGGTAAAAAAAACAAAATAAAAGTTGAAAGTCGCGCAACTATACCAAGCAGTTCTTAATATAAGAAAGTGCTGAAATAAAAATGAATAAATAAAAGAGTAAATAAATATCTAAGTTTAATATTTGACAAATATGGAGAAAGGAGGAGATTTGACGACACCACTATTGCGTTCAGAAGATCCGAGCTCTGTATGAAGACGAATCTCACTCAGCATGCTGTCATCACGAAACTGAGAATTCGTGCAGGAATGTACTGGTATTAACTAAGATCAAGTATGTCATGCCCCACTCCCACTAATAGCTCAGCCTGCTTGGGTACGCCACGCATTTTTTTCCTCTACCAATTCTCGTAAAGTTATATAATTTTTGCGTCCCGTTATCCTCCGTTTTTGTTTTTAATGACTTATAACACAACTCGAATTACAGCCCGAAATTCCCAGTCCAGTCTCAGCTACGTTTCTTTCTTCTCTAAAGCCAATGAAAAGCGAAGTAGGTTACTCAAACTCAAAGCGGTGCGCTTCTCGTAAACTATGCCATTTCAAGAAGAGCCGTCTGCGCGCTGCCATTTTTGTCTACTGGGTTGTGGAAGGCGATCTGGGCATGAGCAGTAGCTTTCTACCGAGGAGTATTAGACGCCGTCCTCGCGTCCAAGGCCCAGCGACCCTTCACTTTTTACCCGAGTGTTAAGTACCGGAAAGACGCATGAAAACCATCTCAGAGTGTCCCTCACTACACTCAACGCACGACACTGACGTCATGTCACTGCAGAGGCGCTGCTGTTGGCATGGAGCGTGCACAGAAACTTGGCGTGCACGGGAATCTAGTTTCTGGGTAGACGCAGTGCCGCGCACCTGGTGTGGGCAAACACGGGCTTGTGAGTAAACGGCTGGGCACTCCAACGGCGGGAATGTAATCCCCTCTCCTCTCTTCCGGCTTCCCGCCGCAAGAAAACGCGATTTGTCGTTGCAGGCCCGAATAGGAGGCAGACCCCCGTGCCTGCCTGCTTCGCCTCCCCCGGAGTTGCGAATATGAAAGGCAAACTTAGGGGTTTACGGACACGTCGTAGTTCCCGACGGAGGAATGAGGATTAATTTCGCCCACCGGGGGCAGTTTGCTGGTGAATGCGGGCATCCTCCGAGGCAGCTACAATAGCCGTAAGAGGGATACTTTGGGCTTTCTAGGGACAGAGTTGTGCCTATCTCAGATAATTCAAGACACTGTATTTCTAATACATTTGGTAGTATTTTGGTAAATTGCAAATACATTTTGTTTAGAGTATTTGCTACTCTATATTAATTACATTTCTCATTATATTGTACTTAGTTTCTCAAATACATCTTGAAACCTTGAAAAAGGAAACTATTTGCCGGAATGATTTACGGAACTTGGCATCGTCACACTACAGGTTAAAGCTTGAACCGACTACAAACGTAGAGCCAAGCAACCAAATGCAGAACATGGAACAAGGCACGAGCAAAACGCAGTCTCCAAAAGCCAACAAAAGATCAAATGAATAGCCTAAGTACGTCCGCCTCTAAGTGCCCCCTCGTTCACTTTTTTTTCTTCAAGCTATCTTGGAATGGCTCGTTACTCTTGGAGCTTGCAGAGTGCTGATGACGTCATCCGGATTTTACACTCAGATCCCACCTTTTTTGTGAAGCTAGAGTGGTTCCGAGCGTGACGCCAACGCTCGGTACGATCACAAAGAACCATTTTCAGAAATCGCCGTTTTCATGCGAGCACAAGCACCCCCTCGCCCAAGAACGCTAGATCCTGCTGGCTTTAATGAGATGCAGTGCCCTTGATAGAGATTTCCAAATTTTCCCTGTGTGCCTATTGTCGCCTAACGTCTGCTCCGAAGCTCGTTCAAAAGCGCGTATTTTATCCCCTCCCGAATGCGCGCATTGTTTCATCCTCAAAATCCTCGAAGCCAGTTTTCCGCCAGGTGGAGTAATATATGAACTAGTAGATTTTGATTTTGTAATGTTGACCGTATTGACCTCAATGCGTCAATAATCCCTTAGCGAAAACTAAGACGTTTGAAATATACCACATTCTAATTTGAGTATATTTGAAGTACAGCTCATAATTGTAAGTACACAAAAAATATACCGAAAATACACACTTCTTTTTTTTTACTTAGTTCTAAAATATATTTCTGAAAATAGTTTTAAAATGCCTTTATTTAAACTACATTTGAAGTCCTCTTCATGCGTTCTGGAATATGTAAATACTAAATTAGTAGGCACAAAATACCTTTCAATTAGATTTCTTAAAATATTAGTTTATTTCATGCAAAATATACTACAGCCCTATAAAAAGGCAGCGATCAAAAATATGTGCAGAACGCTCTTAAAATACCTAGAAATCGTAAATACTGTTGTGTTATACCCTAAGTAACTTTTGACTGCAATAATTTGGTAGTTTGACTTAAACTACCAAAGTATGAAAAGCTTGCCTATCAGAAATTCACTTCAAGCAGATGTGGAGTACATTGAACTGCCTAAATACAACATTTGATTAGTTTGTCAATTGAGTTGTGCAGCATCGCACTGATGAATCAGAGAAGTTTATGTTATTGTTTTGTTTTTTGTCTATCAAGAACACACCTGATGAGTTTCTTGCACACCAATCACAAACGGGGTTCGGGAACTACAACCACAACACTTGCTGATGCTGGAAAGCTTCAGCAAGAGCAGTGAGCAGATATGTTTGGCGTGGAATTGTATTAGTGCAATGTTAGTTCACTGAATGTGTATACTCGTCATTGTATGCGATGTGAGTAGTCACTTTAATATAGTGACGTTAATGACCGTATTAAATAGTCAACTAGTAAAGAAAAGCAAAATTACTATTTTAAAGTGAAGAAACTAGCTTGACTCGCTTCATCCTGAGTGGTGCTATGCAGAGAAGCAATAACATTTCTCCAAGAAGCCGTTTTTGTGGATATTGTTTTAGCGACTGCGCCAAATTATTATTAGTTGTACCAATGCTTTTTAGTAAGAGATATCGTCCACGAACTTCAAAACACTGTTTCCCATTTGACAGACTCCCTAGGAGAAGATAGAATACTTAGAATCTTAATAAGTGCAGAGCTGGTCACCGGCCAAATGATTTCCTTGAATATGTAGGCTATATAAGGCTCAAGAGCAGTCAACGGGACTGTGATTCAGGTGTCCAGTGCGTCATGGTGTTTGTGTTTGTGTTCCTTTCTGATGTGTAGTTGTGGGATGTATTTAGTAGAGTCTTCAAATACTACACAAAATGCATTTACTAACAAAAAACAAACATCTGTGTAGCCCATTTTTAGGACACAAATGACATCTTAGGGGGAAGGAATTATATTTTTGGTATATCTAAAATATTTTCTGATCAATATTTATGATATATTTTGAATACATTACGTGCGTATTTCGAATGCGGACAAAATAATACAGAATGAATACAAAATGAATATTCATATTAAATATATTTCAAATTCGTTTCAAGTACGGCCTCTTTTTGCTAAGGGATGGTTTGAACTGCTGCTGAAGGGGCAGGGGAAGGGGGCTTAGAAGAGGTTTAGTGGACAGTCTCCTGTGTATCCTGTGTTTCCCTCTTGGTTTTATATTTTTTCAGAGCCTTTGAAGGTACAGGTGCTCCTTCTCGCTTTTGACTGGGCGTACGAAGTACTCGCTCCTGGTTTTCAACCAGCGACAGAGGCTGTCCTCGAACACGATGTTTCTGCTCAGCGTGCACGTGTGTCGTTCGTTCGCGTGCT
Organism: Ixodes persulcatus; assembly: GCA_013358835.2. Lineage (NCBI taxonomy): Eukaryota > Metazoa > Arthropoda > Arachnida > Ixodida > Ixodidae > Ixodes > Ixodes persulcatus. The sequence continues at coordinate 477,381 of JABSTQ010009407.1, forward strand.
CATCAACAAGTCTGTCTGCCTGCTAAACTTCTAGCTCAGCTGTGATGGATATGAAATGCCGGACAACATGTCGAGTCCCCCGAATCGCGGTGGGGCATATTACGAACTTATTGGAGAATGCGTCATGGGTCGAGCCTGCCGTCAAACGAAAGCACCGCAGGTGCCACGTCTAGAATAGATGAGTACCGTTTCTACCCGAACAATATCGGACCGCATTACGTTGCGTATCCCGAATTATTTCAAAGCAAACTCCAATTGCAGCAGCTAAGGCGCTTCTTGAAGGTAAAAAGATCAAGGCAAAATGTGATTTTAAGAGAAGTCGTCAAAATAAAGCGCCTTCTTTCTTACTTATTATTCGTATATTACCAGCATGCGAAACTTGCCAAGTATATTCGAAAGTAATTCAATTACTTTATCATAGTATTCTACTCTACTGAATATAGTTCGTACTAAAAGTAACATGAATAGTATTCAAAATACATTTTTATATGGGTATTTAGTATCTTACCTTAAATACTTCTGTTGTGTTTTTGCACAACACTGAATACATGTAAAATAAAACTCCCAGTCAACTATTTTCTGATACATTACCAAGGCCAGCTTAGCTTGCACGGTGCTGCAGCCCAGCACGGCGGCAAAAGTACGTGGTTTCGTCTTGCGTCTCATCGGCACGCGCTCTCGTGAGAAGGAATTGCCAAAAACGAAGCGACGAGCTCACACAAGTAACATTTACAGCATTAGAGAACAGTGGAAGCTACGCCAGCCGTGACAACGCAGCGCAAAATAATTTACCTCGAGAAAGGCAAATGGCTGCCGTAGTTCCGTCCTTGCCTCGATTCCTCGATTATTAAAATCCGATTCAGCACGCTGAAGAAAGGGGTAGCGACTTGAAATGTAAGTGAAATGAACCTCATTTGTGTACTTGAGGAGCGGCATGTAAAGTTAATTCTGGGAAAGGTCGGTCTAGGCGAGAATTAGATGGAATGTCAAGCGAGGCTAATGTCTTCTGGGTAGAATCGGCTGGAACGCTACGTACTTCCTGCGCCCTGAGCCGGTCAGGCGACCAGAACATTCCTTTTGCGGTTATTTTAACCGCCTGAAGAGATAGTAGCATTCTTGGGGTTCTTTTGACGCGTAACCAAAATCTCGGTTATACCGCGTATTCTCCGCAATACGTTCCGTCGCACTGCGGGCACTTTGGCTGAGAACCGAACAAGCGGAGGCACCACCGCTGCTACTACTAAAGGCCGGCGCTTTGTCTCCGAGCCGCCGGTGCTACTTTGGTCTATAAAGGCCGTCGCAGTTTGCACCTAATCGCCACGAAGGCGCGACTCAGACGTCACACCGGTGCTGTGTCTCAACTGTCGGCGCGGTAGCATGCGCACATGAGTCACTTAGTGCTAACCTTGTCTCTTCTGCGCACGCGCACTGCCCGCACCTGGTGCAGGCGAACGCGGACTTGTATGTGATCAGCGCTTTGGCGTTTATGCCTTGTTGTTAGGCGTCATCGAATCAGCCAACCACACAATAAAATAAGTTTGTGATTATGCAGTACCGGAGTAGATGACTCAGATGGCCAAAAACTGACATAAGTACGTTGAAAAGCAGTGTTGGCCGTTCGTTGGTTCGTCCCCCATAAACACCCAAAACGCACCCGTGGACTAGGCTAGGCAAAAACCTTCCTCGCCCCGAAAAGGGTCGGGAGAAGGAAGTGGGTTGGGGACGAGGGAAGAAAGCAAAGCACTGGCCTCTCGCAGAGCCTAAGCGTCCACGAGGCGATGATCCACAAGGAGACCATGAAGACGAGGAGCACCGTGCCGGGGCAGATGGTCATCAGGGTCTTGAGCACGAAGCGCGTGTTGAAGTTTATCCTGTTGAGGGCGCCGATGGAGCGCGACGAAGCGTCCGTGAACAGCTTGCTGTGAAGCAGCATCACGCGGCAGATGAGGTAGAGCCGCAGGAACATGGGCAGCGACAGGGTCACGTCCACGGGCACTTCGCGCGACCGGATGCGGTTGCTGTGGTTGGCCAGCTTCGTGGTCCACGTGAAGCGCTGGTCCCCGGGCAGAGGGTGCACCGCACACACCGCCAGTTCGGCCAGGATCTGCGCCACGCGCCGGGGAGTCATGGCGATGCGCCAGTCGTCGGCGCAGTTGTCGATCATGAACAGCTGCGGGTCCGCCGGGGCCGTGCACACAGAAAAGAGAGAGAAACGACACTGGGTCAGTGCACACTTCCCAGACTCCCACCGCCAGCTAAAGGAATACGCGGCTTATATTACGCCTCGGGATTCGTTCTTGCGCGACCCCGCAATTTCATTGACTGCGATAATACAATGCCGAAACTCGCAACGCCTGCATTTCTCAAGCTATCCGTGACAGCTTGAGAGAAACGTGACTGCTGTCACAAATACTGACATTTTAAAAATGTCAATATTTGTAAGCCGCACGTTGTGCGGCTTACAAGTAACGACAGTCTATAAAGCGCCGACTGCGTGAAGGTACAGGTTTTAGGAATGAAATCCCGACATAGGGGAGCAGAATGAACTGAAAGACGCCACTTTGTTTCTGTCAAAGATCTTCGTCATGCGTGATGCTATCTTTACTTCAAAAGAAAAAAAGCAGATTTTAGGTTGGTGCCTCAAGACTGCTGGCGCCTTTCATTGTGGCCACTGAAAAATTTAGACACGCCGAGCTCTAGAGCAGTGTGGCGGGTACCGCAAACGTTACCCAAACTAAGCAAAACCTGTTCATTTCGTTCCATTTCGTCATGAAGCGACATCACGCTACGACGGCGCCAACACAGCGGCATGTCCCCGAGCCCGACACCGAGTATCTTCCGATGCATTGACGGGCGCGAGTAACAACCAAACGCTGAGGCGGCATTTGCGTCCAACTGTGCTCCCTATCGGTTGTAGTGCGATGGCATAGCCTCCTCTATACTCGCAAAGCCTGGCAGTTCGACGACGGAGCCATGCAGTACCCGGTCGCAGATTTGGAGAGCGAGGCTTTGGTAGCACAGAGCATCAAAGAGCCATTTCTCGGGGAACCTGGACGTCAGCGCACAGCTTTTGCAGCGGCGAGGACCCGAAACACACTAGTTCGCTCGGGAGAAGTGTGTTTCGGCGTCTCGCCGCAGCGGGGCACCAGTCACGTGGCTCTCCTCTCATCCGTTGTCTGCCGCTCCACCTTTTTCATTTCGGCGGCCGCTTCTCGTGGCGATCTGCCAGGCTTTGCCAGTATATAGGAGGCAATGCTCGAACCTGTACCTCTTTTGACCTTAAAGGGGTAGGGAAACGAAATTACCGCGCTCCTTTTCTAGCTTGAATGTGTTGCATGTTGCACCCTAACCTCAAAAACACCAGTCTTCCGTTGAAAGGCACAAGAAAACTAATTTTAAAGCTAAATAAACAATCTTTCAATGTGAACCTGGTGGATGCATGCGGAGCCTATTCGGGAGGTAATCTAGCAACGTTGGGGAACTTGCTACGTAGTCGTGACGTAGCAGATTCCTTCGGAGCAGCGCCGCTCTTTGGCATTTCAACATTTTCCTTCTTAGCTTTCCTCCTCAACTCACAAATCACGTATTGAACCAAACAGTCCAAGAAGACGGAAAGGGTGGACTCCCCTCTTTCTAGGACCCTCGTTTATGCACCCGGATACAGCCATTCTCCCCCTAGAAGATTAGCCAGTCGCTCAAAACTCGGACAAAAGTTGCTTTCCCCACCCCGGTCAGCCCTAAGCTGACAGTGCTGTGGAAGCTACTTGCTCCTTGGGCCAGCCACACGCTCGTCACCCCACGGGTACTTCGAACGACTCGGTTGTAACGCGTTGACGCTATTGGCACCACCACAAGGCTGACAACGCCACCAAGGGCAAAGCTCATAACCCCGCCAGCCTTGCTACGTCACGAATGTGGGGAATCTTTTCTTTCTGCTTTTGTTTGCGCCGGATATCCCATGACGCAGCGCGCTCTCCGTTCGCTTCTCTTCGAGCGCTTGCTCAAGTGCACCGTTTGGAACGAAAAATGTAGCCAATCGTTCAAAATACAAACGTGCGATTATCATTTACGGTTATTATCCGTCATGCTTGACTCATTTCCGAACGAAATTTGAATATTTCAATTTTTGTGTCCGTACCCCTTTAAGTCCAGACGCAGCCGACGCCACGAGCTGATGGTACCAACCAGAAAGCGTCAAAAGAGCACCATCATGGTATTCGTGATGTTTCTGTACGTGTTCGATCATCGCTGAACCAAACGTAAACAAAGGAAGTCCCCGTGTCTTGCGGTTTTGACACTGCTTGATTGGCCCCATTACCTCATAGCGTCGGCTGCATCTGAACTAAAGGTGGAACAAAATATAGCCGACTATTTTAGATCAAAATGTAAGGATTGTGGTGGGACCGTTGGAGCAAATATGCGCTCCGACAGAAATCCGGAACCTAGAAACGCGTCCAAATTGATCGTTTTTTCGGAGCGACGTGCAACGCTTTACATGCCTTTTGTATTTCAAGAATGAGTTGATTTAATGGTTTCCGATGATGCTCGGCATAGTTTTAATAAAAACCACATGTTTAGTCTCGCTAAATATGAAGTAATTTAGTAAATTTTAATAAATTATTCGGCCAACTTTTAATCTTCATTCAATCCCCTGACGTCCGCCATGGCTGGCAAATTGTTCCCGTAATGAGATTTCTTTTGTTTCCTCAATTGCATTTTTTATTTTTTTTTATTTTTGAAATTCCTGGTTAAAAACCCCAGTATAGGAACCCCAAATGGAGCAAATGCTCCTTATCCGAGAAATTTCAAGGGCTTGCATTACACATATATCGACGTCACCGGTAATTAGTAAAGAACATATAGGAAGCTAAAACTGCGCCACTAAGTGTCTCCAGTAGGTGGAAACAAAAAAAAAGTATAAGCAAAAAAATTTTTTTTTTTTTACTGTAGGAGGAGGCGAGGGAGAAACGAAATTTTTATGAGTGGGCTTGAAAACGCCGTAATTAGAATATTAGCTACGGAGGTGTAATGCAGATCGATGAAGCGCTCCAGTGCACGCGCGCCAACCTCTCCAACATTTCACAATAAATGACAATGCTAGAGAAACAGAAACAAAAAAAAAAGAAGACCCGAACACAGGCTCTAGGAAGACCAGAACCTATTACGCAATCAGTCGAATGTATACGCTAGGGTAAAAGAAATGTTCAAAAATTTCCATCGCTTTCTTTCTTTTTTTTACTTCTCGATTTTCTTGATTGAAGAAGCATACCTAACGAGAAGCTCTAATTCTTTTTTTTAGTGGAGTTTGTGTGAATTTTTTTGTGCAAATTTTCATTTATCTCGCTTTACCCAAAATTTAAAAAAATATCAATAAAAAAGGAGAATAGAAAATGATTCAGTATCTCGGGATATCCAAAAAGTAATACAGAAATTGAAACGGGTTCGCGATTTTTGTCCTCACGCTGATCACCATCGAAACACTTTTATAGAATCTTCTTTATTTAGTTTTTTTTTTCTTTTTTTTGCCCTTTCATGCTAGCCGCGTTCGCCGAATCGTGCCAACTTTGACGCACGTTCTGTTTTATTTTGTTTCTACTTTCTGCAAAGGAACCGGGAGCTTTCTTTTCTGTTTTTTTTCTTCTCGCTTTTTCTTCGCTGTAGCCTAGCAAACGAATTTGCGCTATCCCAAGAACATACTCTCTTTTTTTTTTTTTCTGAAAACACAAAAAGAGCGAAAAGAGTAATATGAAAACCAAGTTCACTGCCAAAAAGAAGGACATCTATATCTTCGAATGTGCCAGGAAACAACACAACATAATCTCAACAACGGGATTTTTTTTTTTTTTTTTTTTAACGACAGTCGTGACAGTAAGCGAATTTGTTTTGATTTTAAGCGAAATGCAATGCCTCCCGAAATGAAAGCTCTGGTAAAAGAAAAGAGTAGAACTACAAAACGTTCGCCTCGGTACGGGAAAGCAGTGAGAGAATAAATCACAATAAAAATACAAATTATAAGACGAACAAGCCACAAAAGTAGTGCCGAGGGAAGCGATATAAAATGACAAAAAAACACCGCCTGCGGCCAAGAGGAATACAATTTGAAGCAGAACTTGTTTTGGTATGCGGATGCAACGTCCCTGTGTTTGTACTTTCCCTAACATCTACTAGCACGGAGAACAAACGCAGGAGACAACAATAGTCTTAGAATATCGTCGCCGCCGGACAGTGGCCTCCGGGGGAAATATTTTGGAAAGCAATAGACAAATGAACGACAAAAGACAGTCGAAATAAAAGCGGTTATAGTACGTCGTTCTGTTTTCTCTGCTCTCTCCGCGCCCATCTTGAAACCAACGGAGCACAGGAAAGAAACAAGGAAGCAAAACCGAAGGCTGCGGTAAAAATTCAAGACGGTTGGCGAGGACCCAACTCAATGTGGCCTCTAGGCTACTGAGAAAACAATAAAAAAAAAAACGGTTTGAAAACATTAGAAAAATCGCAGGTATATCACGAAGATCAGAATAGGACCGTTTGAGTGGAGAAAAAAGATTGGGGGGAAATTAAACTCCGCGGAGTGAGGAGTAGATGTTAGGGAAAGTACAAACGCAGGGACGGACAAATCGCCGGCTTCTTTCACATCGTTCCTTTAGTGCGTGCGTGCGCGTGTGCGTGCTTGCGTATACGCGAGTATCATGTCGAGCTTCGTTCATTGGTTTCCGCCACGGCGCATACTATCGCTCATCCGGGGGTGGCTGTGTCCCGAGGCAGACTAATCTGCCCCAAACACAGGACGGGCCACGTTTCGGGGAAACTAGGTCACATTCTTGTGCCGTTTTTTTGGTTGTTTTCGTTCTTCTTCTCGACTCTGCGATGGCGTGGCAAAGACAGCGGAAGAATGGGCTACCGCACTTACGCTCCGTTTATGCCTAAACTACGCCATTGCAGGAACAAGGTGGACTATCCGCTGTCGATCGTTCCCCACGGGAACGCCTACGCAGATGGAGAAAGTGCACGGACGTGTCGCAATGGCAGACCTAGACTGACGCGGCCCCATATTTCGTTTGCCCCCGAGCTGACAGTGTGGTGAAAGCTACGTGCCTGTCGGACCAATCGTACGTTAATCTTTAGCCACGTGATCACGCTCCCGCGCCCTACCCAAGTGCAGAGAGCAGTGTCATGCGATGAAATGGAGGCGGTTCGTCGACTGGTCCGGCAAGCGCGTAGATTCCACCGCGCTGCCGGCTTGGGGGCGAAAGGAGTATTCGCGATTCCAACTAAACAAACGGCACCTAGCGTACTATATTCGAACCTGCCCAGTGAGGGTCTTGCGCAAATTTATTCTTACGCAACGAGACTGTTTTTCGCATGGTGGTGAAAATACAAAGCTTTTTAGTGAGGGTCTGAAAACACGTGCTTCGAGTCGCGGATAGCCGCTGTGTTGTTCATTTATAGGTGCACCAAGTGCCGGGAATGGTACCGTATGAACAGGGTCCTCGTTTACGGTTTTTATATTTTTCAAAAATCGGGGGTAAAAATTGGGCGCTTTGTTTCGAGTATGTGATCGGGAAGAACTGGGGTTAAAAATATCTTGGAATTTAGCTTTTTTTCAGGTTATAATTAGAGAGATATATGTAGAATTAATAATAAAGAGCTTTGATCGGTTTCAACCTATGAATTTTGTTTTTGCAATAATTTCAAGTTTATATTATTATTCGTGACAATATAGCGCTAGAACATGGTATAAGGGTTCATTTGGGCTTTCGATTTCTTATTGTCCTTGTGGCTTACATAATTGTTTGCATGCGCATCATCTCTGTTCCCATCCTAGTTCTGTTCGGACTCTGGACATATCTGAATTCAGATGACGTTCTCTGAACATTACGGCTTACGCGTACATTTACGATGCACAAGACTATCACTTCAGTTCAACAGGATTAAATTTTCAGCGGTTCCACTGGAAAAAAATGTATTGAGAGTAGTTTCTCACCTATTTTTTTGTTACTCTGGTTGAAACGAAAACAAAGAAAGGTCTAAGGGTACTTCGCGCTAGATATAAAAGCGACATTTTGGGGCTCGATTTATGTCATTGCAGATTACTGAAGCCAACAGAATCTAGGTTTGTTTTCGAAGTCTGGAGCTAAGGCACGTGTTTCTATCAAGCCCTTATTTATTTGTTTAGACAATTTCGGAGTTAAGTAATTTGGAAAATGATTTTATTCAATTTCAGAATTCATAGAAAAATCGGGTTTGCTCCAATTTTCAAGATTCATTTTCGGGGTGTAAATATCGGCAAACATCGGGTTTTACCCGAAAACAAAGGACCCTACGTATGAAGCATATGCTCCCAACAGTTTTGGAAGCGAAATTAAAAACTGCACGTGTTTTGAAGCTGGTTGGGACAAAACTCGCTGCAAGCTTCACAACGATAAGACGATATTTTATTGTCCGGTTTGCCGCATGTCTTCGCGGCCGTTCATGGGGTATTGACGGCGCGTACACGTGGGAAGCATACATGTGACGTCATCAAAAGATGGAGAACAAAAATATTGTGATAAGGTAAGGACACCGGAGAGACCTTGTTGTTCACAAGCACTCGCTAGTCATTCGCTTGGGGCACCCATCCGGAAGGCTCCTCAAATCGATCCTGTCGTCTACCACACTGCTTTTGTCGGCAATTCCGACAAAGAAAATATTGACGTCTCATAGAAAGATGGCTGCCTTGAACAATGCGCGAGATATATTATAGCTATAGTGCCGCAACAATTCTCGAGATAGTTCCAGATCAAAAAAAGACAGAATGGGGTTATATACGCCTCTGAAGAGCTGTTCTAAACAATTTGGTTCTCAATGTTTTGTAGATCCCCAAATAGAAAGAGTATTCTAGACAAATCGCTACTTTCGTCACTGACAAGTTAAGAAACGAGGGGCGTCTCTCGAGCATCTTCTTATCGAATCGGCGTTAATTTCGAACGATATAAACACTGATGAACGTACTACGACGAAAAAGCGAATAAGCCGCGCGCCGTGTTTGAAACAAGCTACACGCAGTAATCATCGCCATCGTGATGTTTTGGGCATCAAGTTGGTTGGGAATTAATTTCAAAGATGTAGATTTAAAGGGATGGTGAACCGAACATTTCAGTGTTTATAATAAGCGGCGCACTATCTTTTCATGAGTCAGCAGCCCCTGGTTTGCGCGAGCGCACGCAACGAAATTGACGTCATCATATGCCCCATTCACGCTTAATAAGCTCGAATGCGGGATATGATGACGTCAATTTCGTTGCGAAAGTCCTAATTGGTCGATATGGCGTCACAGCCATATGACCTCGCGCGGGAACTGCAAACAACCCATGACGCTCACGTGAAACGTGACGTCACGCGTGGAATGAAAGCGATTAAAGCATTGCATGTAATGGAAATTAAAAATAGCCGCCCGCATGTCTCAAAGGATTGCTCTTCATAAAGTAAATAATTTGCCTTAAAACAAAAAAACAAAAAAACTGACGAATTTTTGGGCGGACGCGGGATTCGAACAGACGACCACTCGGTTGCGAATCAGACATGCTACAGACAAGGCCACGTATACACCATTTTTATGCATTGCATGGAAAGATGACAGGGCAAACGGTCAAGCATACAGTTCGGGATGGTTATCACCTCATAGAAAACAAAAATACATGCAATTCATTAGTCATTCACATCAATGTTTTGCTATCGGTTTACACTCAAAAGACAAAAAGGAGAAGAATTAAAACAAAATCAGATTGCGAGAAATCGGGAAGGTGGAGACATCGATAAATGAGAGAATACCGATCTGGACATTCCTTAAGATGATCCAGCACATTTCGTACATGAAATACAGTTTTTATAAAATTTAATTTGGTAGTCCTTGCAGGGTCCGCATTTCTGCTGATCATTCTCATCTTCCAGACACTATGCAAACCAATTAGCGGGAACAAATCATAAGGAAAACTATCGTTTAGATTAAAAAGCGAAAAGTGTGTTGTGTAAGCGTTAATTTTCAAGTATTTTTTAGCGTTTTTTCTAAGACATGCCAGAAGATGTATACGTCACTGCAAAAAACAAAATAATGCTCTACTGTTTTTGGTTGGTTACAAAGACAACAATTCACTGACCATGGAACAACAATTTCGCGTTCACGAAGCCAGGGTTTCACAGGCAAAGTTGAAGTATGTAGTTTAAAGAAAAATTACTTTGCGGTGGGTGCGATACAGGTTTTTCAGACACACGTAAGAACATCTTGTCCTGGTTCATCACAGAATATACTTCTGTACAAAGGCGCAGGAAAAGTAAAAACAAGCAGGTCAACATATCAGGATTTGCGTGAAACTGTAAATATTAAAAAAAAATGACATTTTAGAAACTCAATCGTGCTAACAACATTCCTGAGAAATTTCAGCGGACGTGAAGTGCCCGCTGGTACGGTTGAAACCACCAAATATGGTAAAGGACTTGAGCGTTGTGTCTGTAGGGGAGTTGGAAGGAATGATGTGATGTAGTTCCGAAGTACAGAAAACGACTATTTGTTTGTTTTAGAAAGATATGTAGGAGTCCGGGACCACCGACATCAACGGGTCGAAAAAGATTGTCTCGTCTCATAGGCTCCCAAGTGGAGCTCCACACAAAAGCCGCCAAAAACCCCGTGAAAGTTTTAAATGTGACCGCTGGCAGAGCAAATAACCTGTAGAATATACCTAAGCTTCGCCGCAAGGAAAATGTTACAGGTGTTTGCTATCCCGAAAATAGACCGCTGATTAGCTTTCATAATGTTTGCTCTACTTTTGGTTTTTGACACTCGTTCAATCCAGTAGTGGCCATTGCTCCGAATACAGTTGAGAGGGACTCCTAGGTATTGGGGAGCAACGCAAGTCTGCGGCGATATAATTGCATACTTTGAGGGTGTTGTGGCTCATTGCCCGCACCAGAAACCACCAAATTTCATTATATTACCAAGTGCCCCAGTCGCGTCACAGAAGTTCCGAGTTAATGCGAAGACAACATTTATGCTTCGCTTATCAGCGCAGAAAAAGGCGATATCATCAGAATATGCCAAAACCTTAACGTATGTGGAGTAGAGATGATAACCATCCACAGTAGGGCTGCTGAATGCGACCTAGCCAATGGGCTCTAAATACAAAGAAAATAAAAAAGGGGATAACGGACATCCTTGTTTCACTAATGATCTTAACAGAATGGGGCTTGAAAGTGAGCCATTGATTATAAGCCCGGTGACACAGTTACGGTAACACTACCCAATACTCTTCAAGAGTGTGAATTTTGGTTTACGTGGCGAAGAACAGCAAACAGGAAAGCATGGGACACACAATTGAATGCGTTTGCGAGTTTGACATGCACCATTGCAACTTGATCAGCATGAAGAGTACACATATCTCTCACCGTACGTGCTACGTGTATATGGGTTCGTATGCATCGTCCCTTCCACAGGCCTGGTGGCCACCTACAACTTTGGAAGTAACACACTGAATTCGTTTTGTAAGAACTTTATCAAGGATCTTATAGTCGACATTGCATAAAGTAATTAGCCGCTAGCTTTCGATGTTTGTGAGGTTTTTAGTATCTTTACTTTGGGAATGAAAACTGTGTGACTATTATCAAATGTAGGTGGCAAAGCTCCTGTTTTGTAAGCCTCCAAGAATACCTTTAGTAAAAAAGGGCACAGCTGCTCCTTATACTTCTTGTAAAATTCGGCTGGGAGTCCATCAGGTCCCGATGTTCTCGACTTCCGCAGCTTACACAACACACATCAGACTTCTTCCAGTGTTATAGGTCTGCTAAGCAATTCACATTGAAGTTGGTCGACCTGGGGCATCAAAGCAACTACGGACTTTGCTAACTGGTCGTCTATGCGCCGTTTATGTCCAAAGAGGTTTCGGTAATCCGACTCAAATCTTTTCATGCTATAATTTTCGTCGGCTGAGAGTGCCCGTTAAAATTTAGAAGTTTTATTTTCTTTGGAATTCCATTACGTATCTCGTTGTGCTTTGCGTGATGCGAAGGAGTCTCCAAGAATTAAGCATTGCTTACACCTTAACGTACTTGTGCGCCATGGAAACGAGTTTGTTCTTATCCTAAGGCTAACACCGCAAGATCAATCACACACACCGACACAAAAAAGGACAAACACAAGTGCTGACTTACAACTCTTTTCGTATTCTGTTACTTCTTTGTTCTCGTCTTACACCTTACACTCCTTTGTTACACCTTATACTTTGTTCGTATGGCTGTATCTGAAACTTAACGCGGATAATTTCTTCCCGTCACAGGAAAAGTGTTTCACATTCCAGCTCGTGAAGAATCCTTATGTTTTTCAACAGCGCATTTTTTTTATTCTTTGCGCTAAAAACTTTAATGTACGCGCATTCAATTGCTTAATTTTTAACTCTTGCTTGAACGAATCCCAGTGAGCACAAATGCCAAATTTTTGATTCGTTGTTGCATGGTTAAAACGTTCGCGCACACGCCTTTCGAGATCTGTGTTTTCTAAAAGCCTCAGTGTTACATTTCCATGAAGTTCATTTTAGTTTTGGATTACGTTGCGCCTCTGTTCCAATACGGACCATCACATGGCTATGACCAGAAAACGAAAGTGGTTTCACGGTAAAGGCGGTAGGATGTGAAAAAAGGGAACTTAAAACGTAAATGCGACCAAGCCTGGCGTTACATGGAGCATGAAGGTGAGTGTATCTGAAAGATGTGTCTTAGAAAGCTCCAATATTGAATAGGTGGTATTCATGTGTGAGAATGTTGAAAGTGTCAGAACTTCTGTGAGGTTTAGTAAGAGGGGCTAATCTACCATTTGGTTTTTACACACGCAATTAAATTCCCAAAACAAACCAATTTGTTTGTCGGTAATTAAAACGGGGTAAGATTGTCAGAAAACGATCGTCGTAGTAAGACTTCGTTGTTGACATTAATACCAATTAAAAGCTGGTAGATCCCATGTAACGCGAATATATCAGCCTTCCGTTATCATCAACGGCGACGGCGTGTGAAAGTGATGAATATTCGAGCCCCTTTTTTTTCAAGGAATATATAGCACCCTTCCAACAGGCCATCAGCATGGCTTACACATAGATCGTAACTTCAGAGAAAAGGGTCCAGTGCACGGGCAATGTCATCGTCAGATTATAGTTTTGTATCCTGAACGGCAACAAGGTCTATCTGCCTCTTCTGAGAGGAGCCTGCACAGTTCGGATTGTCGTGCACGTGAACATAGTCCTCTGATTTTGATGGCAGCCAAGCTGAGGGGAAGGGGATGCCAGGAACATGTTAGTCAAGGGGGCAATGCATCGCCGTCGTTCACCACGTGGTCAGGTTGTGGGGCCTCGCTGTAAGGGAGATCTCGCGCTGTGGTTGGCTTGCGTTTGGCGCCACCTCCCTCGCCGTTCTTGACCTTCGAGGCACCTGCTGCAGCAGGCTGGGTCGTAGTCGTTGAAGGAGCGGGTCGCTTGACGGGTGCACCGCTGAACGTAGTGGGACGTTCTCGTCGAGGTAGAGATGGCTGAGAATAAATCTCCGTGGTTCCGTTTAACGGGAGGAATTCACCATCTGACCAACCGCATTGGTTGTCCGTGATGGAGTCCGCTTGTTGTGTCAGCCTTTGCTCGGAGTTAGCTTACACCATCGCAGGGTTGTCGGGCGGTGGCCACTGTGTTAAAGTATCTAACTTTGTACCCGGTGTCGTGATGCTGGGAGGGATGATATCTCCTGTAGCGTCGACAGCCTCGATGATGTCCATCAGGTGCTCTAGAACAACATCTTCGGCTGGACTTCTTCCTTGTCGGATCTTCTCTGCATAAGTTGTGACGCACTAGCTTGTGGCGTGTCCGTAGCGACGGCATTCGCCACATCGTGGGGCCCGACATTCGCGATGAATATGGCCAATTCGATTTCATCTTAGGCAGAGTGGAAGGCGGCCTGGGACGAGCACCAAGCTTCGGCAGCCAAACACTGTAAGTTGATGTGGGATCTGGCTCGCGTTCATCCCTTCTTGAAAGGTCAAGGTGACCTCTTTGTTCAGAGTTTCCATCTCCTTCATTCCAGCACATCTCCATGTTTCTCGAACAATCGAATGCACTGTGCCAAAAGATGCAAGCGCTTCTTCGATACGTCGATCTTCCATGTGGACGGGCAGCCAAAGTAGCTTCATATTGATATCTCTGGTGTCTGGGTCTATCATTAAACACCTGCGCCCTTTTACACAGAGTAGGACTTTGGTCGCGAGTTCTACCTCGGCCAGTGCGCTTCTGCAAGTCAGGATTCATACGTAACTCTTCTGGAATTGGCCTTTTTTTGAGGATTTTCTGGCTGTCGATCAGATCTCGCAAAGCGTCTCGGAAGTCCGGTCTCGGTATGGCCGCGCGACGAGATCTCCGTGAGCAATTGTGCATTGTTTCTTTTCTTGATTGTTCACAATACTGCGTCCTGTGACGTATACTGCGTCCTGTGACGTATACTGCGTCCTGTGAGCACAATTGCTCACAAGACGCAGTATACCCCGTGCCAAATCGGCGTTGTGTACCGCATACTACTTTCCTGTGGCAGGTGCTACAGGGAAAACGGGGGCGGGGGGGGGGGGGGGTTGTGTGGATATTTATACAGCGAGTCGTTGATCAGCCATTTTAAAGTTGCGACGAGTCACTCGCTGCAGATGAGCAATTTAGCCAGTGCAGTACAACCGCTAGCCTGGGATCTTTAACGTGCACCATGCAGTAGTGATACTGATACACGACCGCACGCCGGTACGATGCTCATCCAGATCGAATCGGGCAGGGGGTGGGGATTGAACCCAGGATCCCTGGGTTCTGCAGCGCGAGCTTTCGCTCCCCGTGCTCCGAGCTGGTGTGCGCTAGCCCACTTGGCCACCGATCCCCCCGGAAAACGGGGCGGTATGTGAACGATCGAGCTAGAAAGCACGCGGCTTCTGTTAAAGGAACATCGGCCGGACATCTCTCTGCACACCGCCGGTCCTGCAAGTGCACTCCTGATATTAACAACATTACCATTATAGGGCGACACCGGAACGCATATGCACGCGAAGTAATCGAAGCCCTGGCCATCGATGAAAGTGGTTAACTGTACGTGAGCACCCCGTCTATCACGATCCACGCGAAAGAAAGGCAATACTTGGGATGCGGCATGAGCCGCTTAACATCCTAATGGGTGCAGCGCGCAGACATGGGGGATGGCTTTTATCACTAGCGGTAGTGAAAAAGGAAAAAAAGGAAGACGAAGTATTAAAGCAAGCAAGTTGATAGTCAGCGGTGTGTATGTCTTTCCCTCTCTCGGTTCTTCTAATTTGTAACAGTTCAGCTGACCTAATCTAATATGTACCAACTAGCTCAAGTCAAACCTGTAGGGGTTTATAAGTTGAGCTATCGCGTTTCACTCTTAAAGGCAAATCTTAAGCGTCCTCCTGTCTTTTTATAATTAAAGTAGAAGCGTCTCAACCTTAAAATAGAAAACACAACACATAGTGTCGCATGCGCTACGGCACACAAAACTACGACTTTATATCCCCGGTGTCTGAATTTATACGAAAACCACCAGATTATCGACCAGCGACTCGTAAAAACCACCGACCGTTTCGGCTCACCAGCGCTTTTAAGAGCCACGTTTATATACCTAATAATAAATTTATATACAACCGACGCCGGAAAATCGAATGGCCAGAACCGCGTGAAAAGGCCAATTCAGAGCGAAGATTCGATCGCCTAGTCAAGCGAAAAACCCCATATCGGTGGCGCGCTCGCTTGCTCGCCGCTTAAACTTTCGCCGGTGACAATACCTGACAATACCTGTCCGTGCCCAATTTAAAGCATCAAAAACGCCGGGAAGCCGACAGAATTAGATCTCATATTTCACCGACGGCACTGAAAAAAGAAAAAAAGAAAGAGGCTCGTCGCCGCAGTATGAGTGCACGGGAGGGAAATGTCCGGGTTCCCGCACAATGCCTTTTGGCTTCTATTTGGGGCGGCCATCGATTATCGTCGACCTCCCGCTCGACTGGGGAAATAAATGCCCACGATAAAAAGCGGGCGCATCAATGAAGAGGGCCTACGCACGCGGGGCACATCTCCACGCACAATCACCGCAGAATGCACGCGAAAAGGGCGCGATCGTGCAGTCTTCGTTGAGCGGTCGTGACACGGCGTCGATGGCGTGCCCGCGAGACGAAGATATACAAGGAAAGAAGGTAATAGCTCGTTAACAACGCGGACAAGGCCAGTTACGCAAGAAAAGTTTGAAGGTGTCTTAACAAGGAGTAGTGCACTGAGCATGTTTAAGACGCGGACACACAGCCAACACATCCTACAAAAGGCAGTCTAAAGGCACCGTCTGAGGCGTTTTTCTTCCTTGTATCATGGTCCTGTTAGTAAACTGCCTGCCAACATCTTCGAAGCATACATATGTATGAGGCAAACATGTTTGGATTAGGGTGCCTTCATGTGCGCTTTGCTTGGGGTGACGACATCTGGCCATTTTGTTTCGAACGCTTATTTTTATTTTTTGTTCTCAAGCGCGTGAAAGAGCGTGTCCCTGCACGCGCTCGTGGCGTTGACTGTGCTACGACGACATTTTGTTTCCTGCGATTTCTTTATATTTTCCTTGTGAGCGCGTGCTGTCGGCATCGGGTACTACAAACGATGGCATCACCCTAAACAAAAGGACATTGATGCACTCTAGTTTGGATGAATGAGCAGTGTGATAGCGGTTTCAAGGTCGTTGCATGCCAGTACGATTTTGTCGAGCCTGCTTGTTCGGTCAACTGTAGAGCTCATAAGGCTCTTTCACACAGACTCGTTTTCTTACGTTACGTTACGAAAAGTCACCGGGAAATCTATGCTTCGCACTAAGCGTGGCTACCAATGGACCTCTTGGCGAATATGTGCTACCACCTAGACACGCGAATGGGTTCGAGACTAGGTGACTGGAAAACAACGCGCGCCCAAGGCCTCTCCCACCCGTTCCACACCCAAAACGTCAGCTACATCCTGTTCACCCATTGAGGCGATGTGACCTAGATACGGCTCCCCCAAGCTCACCTTTGTCCCCATCGTGCGTAATCTTCCGCCCCGAGGTCGACACAACGAAACCGCTCAAAGGCGAGAAATGCAAGATGGCGGATTGTTTGGAACTAGATACTCTCGAACCCAGGTGCATGAAATACTCCGCGCATGCGCACCGCGTATTTCTACAAAAGGTCCATTCAAGGAGATAGCCTGACATGCGACATTCGAGACACGAATGTTTCGGTGACGACGAGCTAGGAAGGTGAGTTACCGTGGCAACCAAGAACACAAGGCTCGTCGTAACGTAACGTAAGGAGTTGAGCTCGGTTCAACTTTTCACACAGCACCATTTTCTTACGTTACGTCTAAGTCACCGAAACATTCGTGTCCCGAACGTCGCGTGCCAGGCTATCTGCTTGAATTGGTTGCCACGCTTAATACGAAGCACAGATTTCCCGGTGACTTTTCGTAACGCAACGTAAGAAAACGGGTCTGTGTGAACGAGCCTTCATAGGTGGCATTCATTGGGCGTCATATTTGAGGGCGATGTATAGACCCTTTCTTCAAGGGCGCCGCCATCTTGAATTGTCGTCACTTCCAGCATGGGCGAAAACATTGTTTTGCCGTCGCCACTCCAGTAGAAGACACTTAGGATATAAGCGTAACCGTCACACATTCTCGTTTGGCCTCCCCCTTATTGTTTTACTAATTGCAGGCTGAAACGTTTTAGTATTTTTTCGTCGCCCATACCGGATACGCCTATTAGGTGGCTGGGGACAAGAGTACACAGAAAAGGTCTATAGACCTTTCCAATGTTTACAAAATCACAGTTCAGCGTGCGATCTTCACAGCCCAGCACGTGCGTGTTCATCGCTTCGGAAAGCGAGCAAAGCACGCGCCATACGCACGAACGCTCAAAATGGCACCGGCCACAAGCTCGTTTTTGGAAAGGTCTATAGACTGCATGCTCAGAACAAACTTACATCAATAAGGAGTATTCACTGGGCGCAATATTTGTGGGTGATGTCTAGAGCGCATGCTCTGAACGAGCCCACATTAATAGGCTGCAAAGATCGGCAATCTTGAGGGTGCGAAATGCACGTTACAGAAGAACTGTGGAAGCTTGCCATCAGCACGCACTCAGCAGTCGCGCACACGGATATGGCCGCCAGTGAATACTTCCTATAGGCTGCTAAAATCGGCAATCTTGATGGTGCGGAATGCAAATTGCAAAATAACTGTGGATGCTCGCCGTCAGCACGCGCCCAGCAGTCGCGCACACAGCTATGGCACCCAGTGAATAATCACTATAGACCCTGTCTTCAAGGGCGCCGCCATCTTGAACTGTCGTCACTTCCAGTATGGGCGAAAACATTGTTTCGCCGTCGCCACGCCTATAGAATGCATTTAGGAGAAAAGCGTAACCGTCACCCATTCTCGTTTTCTCTCCCCTCTATTTTTTTACTATTTGCAGGTTGAAACGTTTTAATATTTTTTCGTCGCCCATACCGGATGTGCCTACTTGGCGGTCGGGGGCGAGAGTAAGCGGAAAAGGTCTATAGGAAGTATTCACTCGCCGCCATAGCTGTGTGCGCGAATGCTGAGCGCGTGCTGATGGCGAGCTTCCACAGTTCTTTTGTAACGTGCATTCCGCACCCTCAAGTTCGCCAGTCTTAGCAGCCTATGAATGTGGGCTCGTTCAGAGCATGCGCTCTAAACAGCACGCACAAATATGGCGCCCAGTGAATACTCCTTATAGCTTCCGATAGTGCCACTAAATAAGCTACGCTTCAGAGTAACGACACTTGGCCATATTGTGTCTTAAAATCATGGTTGCCAGTTATCTGAAGCTCTATCTGAAATCACAGGAAATGCTTTTCCGCCCTCCACAAATGTTTAAACCGTTCGCGACAGAACAAAGCAATATTACATGACCTTCCTAACACCGAATCTAATGCTGAGGAAGTCGCACTTTTGAATCATGACGATCGGCAGTTGCGTCTGTTCTGCATACGAGCCAAAATGGCGGCGCCTACAACAATGCCGGGGAACGGAGTGCCGATACTCTAAGCGCAGCTTATTTAGTGGCTCTAGCTTCCGACGCTTGTGTTTTGATAGGATACGACGAAATTAAGCGGTACCCTTACGGCGAAGATCAAGATCGTGGTTATGAGCATCTGTTTTTCCCTGAAGCCGAACACAACTGAGAAAATAAGCGGAAAAAGAAGTGAACCAAATAAAGCAGCGAAATGTGTTTTTTTTTCCGACTTAAGTTTGTTTTGCAGATGAAATTTGAGGAGAACGAAAGCGCTACCATGATTGATGTCTGCATGTCCTATAGCATCTGCAACAACTCTGTGCAAGGTACGACGAATGCACTGTAGTGCCTAGTTTTGTTTCACCCATTCGCCAAACAAGTATTTTGCCTTAAATATTTCGTTGTACTAATATTTACTTTTATTTGTCCTGAAACTGTTACGGGAAAGCATGAAAACCGTAAAATCCCTTATGAAGGACCGCTCCCGATAAATGGCCCATCACGTTTCTTGCACTGAATAGGCCTCCTGCGCTGAAAGTTTGAACAAACAGTGGCGCTCTCATTTTGGGTAGTACAAACTCACCTTATTAGGCCTTGTACTACTAATGGCACTTTCGCTGAGGATTTATCTTTTTTTGTAGTGCTGAAGAACGGACAAACACCTTTGGACGTCCAAAATCGACTAGATTCAACGCCGCAAGACAATCGAAAGTGCCAGATTAATGCCACCTACCACTAGGGTACGCGTCTCCAATATCTGGGTGGTGACGTGAAAACATCTTTCGTCCCGACTCCTTTTTTTCTCCTTTTTCTGTTTGTCTTTAAAACTCGTGAAACGGCGTCTCTTGGCTCACGCTCTCTGCGTCTTAGCTTTGTTCTGTGTTTCGACTGCTTTAGAATTGTTGTTGTTTCTTTGTATTTTCCTCGTGATCTCGCGTTCCGCACCAAAGCGGGCACGCTTACACGTGTGTGACAGTTTGAAACGCTCAAGTTTGTACTAGCCTCTAGTTTGTACTACCCAAAACAAGTCCTAACAAGCCCCTTTTCGCGGCGTCCCCTGGGCAACGCAGACGGTATCCATAACATAAATATCCGAACCCCCCCCCCCCCCCCCCCCGATTTCCGTCGGATATTGATTACGCGATGTCCGACGGGAATCACAGCAACCGCGCGATTAGCGGTACCGGTAGTACGTCTGACAAGCGAGTTCGCAGCGGTTCCCTGTTTGTCGCACCGTGAAACGCGAACCTGATGCGTCCTCGATCTGTTGGATCCGTTCCCGTGATTTGCAAGTTCGTAGCTCATTCCCGCGTTTTCGTCTTTCTTCACGATCTGCACCTGTGATTTCGATTCCCGCGATACGCGAGTTTGAAGAGTTTTCCCGCGTTTTTTATTGCACCGTGAAACGCGAACCTGCTGCAACCGGGATCTGCTGTATTCGTTCCCGTGACTTGCCATTTCGTAGCTGGTTCCCGCGTTTTCTTATTTGTCTACGCGAACCTGCCGTGTCCACAGTTTGTGGCATCAGTCTCCGTTTCACATGACTTGTAACAAAAAATGAAAGATGTGTACGATTCGCTGTAATGCCGAATTAGAGCGCAGCTCTTGAGGAAAAGGAGGAGGAGGAGAGGGTGCGGCGAGGACTAGTATTCTGTTCTCTCTTTCGTACCCTCTCCTCCCTCCTCCTCTTCTCCTTCTTCTCTCACCTCCTCCTCCCTTCCTCCTCTTCCTCCCCTACACCTCTCCCTCTCTCCCTCCCCTCCCTCCGTCGTCCTTCGTGACGTCACTCGTGACCCTCGTGACGTCACTCGTGAAGGCATCGTGAAGGTCCCTGTGAAGGTCTTGACTTTCGTTGTAACCTTCACTCGTGACCTTCGTGACGTCACGTGTGACGTCATTATGAGAAACGTCCCATAATGCAACGCGCAGTTACGCCTACGGCGACGCCGACGCCGACTCCGCTCAAGCCGGAAACGGGTGACTAAGAGCTACGCTCTAAGAAAGGAGCCCCTGCCTCTCCCCCTCTCCATTTCCCTCGGCCCTGTGTTTATTTCTATTCTTTAATAAACGTTTGCTGTCGCGTCTCCAACGATTGTCTACCCCACATTTTTCACCGTTTATCTTTTCATATTGTTTGGACGTTCTTGCGGAAGTTTATGGTACGCAGAAACAAAAATTAACTAAAACCGCATTGATTTTAGCAGTAATTATTCGGAAGCAACACAGTGAATGCAGGAACACAGGTTCTGTGCAAACGAATATTTTACACTGCCTAAAACACGAACGTTTCTTGAAATTTCAAATAGGGCATATTTATATTCAGTGAGCCATATTACCAGTCACAAACTAACAATTCACCGCAAATAAAATTTAAAATAATGATCGGTGCATAAATGTAAATTAAAAATCACCTGCAAGCCTGGCAATAAAAATGGGACATCTTGTGGAGAGTTACACTGTCACGAACACACAGCATAGAAGTAAAACACGATCCTTGGGTTAGTTAACAATTAATGTAAAAACAGAGTTCATATCTACCTTTTGAACACGCGTAGTTATCACTGGTTAAAATTTATGTGGTAGTTTGTTAAGATGTGAAATAGTTGTGTGCAAAACATTCACAGCCCTTTCTCCGACGAGGGCTATGACAAAAGCATGGAATGCATTAATTAAATATGAGACATGCGCTAAAAAGTCACAGCCATGGCGAGCGTGAAAGCAAGTATTCCCTGTACTGCTGGCGACCCAGCTGGAGCGAGAGGCCTGTTGACATGCGACGCGGAAGCGCGGCGTCGTCACCGTCTCCTGACCACTCCCCTTTTGTAGGTGCTGTCATTCACGGATACAACATGCCAAGACGCCAAAACGCAGCTCGACCGACAGGCAAAATCAACTAGGCAGATGGTCAACTCTGCGGCAGCTGCCGTTTTCAAAACACTTTTTTTAAACACTTTTTTGACGCCGAATTCTAAGGCGACGCCTAATAGCGCTTCAAGGACTAAGATACTTAGAAAGATCCACGTATGCTTGTCTCACTGAATTTGGTTTGATCAGTTCCTCTTCAGTGGCGTAGAAAAACGGGCCGATGCATAGCGATCTGTGTGAATCGTGAACATACCATAATGTCAGATAAACAAAAATTTTAACCGCACCATTTTTCAGTGTTAAGAAAGGAGCGGAAGATTCAGCTGCGTAAGCCTTTCCTGCACTGATCCAGTTCTCAGATACTTGGATAATATAAACTTTGCTGCCATTCTCCAACCTTCTCCAAGTTTGCTCATCCGGTACGTCCCGAAAGGGTGCCGTATAACGGAGGCATATTTAATGACTGGTCGAACTTGTTTTTTCTATGAGGTTAGTTTTACTTTGGGCGACGTACTTTCATCTCTATTTTGTTTTCTGAACACTGTAAGCCGATAAGCCTATCCTTAATGCATGCAATGGTATTAGTGGCATTTCGCATCTCCCGTCCTCTTTGCTAAATCCTATGCTACAGTGTTCAATGGCGTTTTTGTCTTCTGCGACGATCAGTTTACTCAAGTGCAAATATTCGGTAAGAAAAAGTACACAGATGTAAACCACTATTTTTATTGAAATTTATTCTAATACGTAGACTTAACGTTTAATGCCTTCGTTAAAGGATTTAACTATCGATCCTTAAGGGGAGACACCCCCTGGGAGGGTCAACTTTTGAACCCTGGGCTTAAAATTAATGAAATTTGTAGGGTAGGCTGGTGGTCATGCTAGAGCATACTTGGGTAGTAATTCAATTACTGTAATTGAATTACTGTAATTTAATTACTTTTCATGGTAATTTGTAATTGTAATTAATTACTTTCGGCCAAAAGGAATTGTAATCGTAATTTAATTACTTTCTAGCGTCAGTAATTGCAAAATTTCAGGCACAATTACAATTACTTTTGCAAAACTTTGCGGCGCCGACGGAACCTCTCTGAAAGCCTCAGACGCTCGCACAAGCGGCCTTGCTCTCAGTGAAACACCCACACACAGACACAAACTCACACTCACGCACAACATAAACGTTGCATTGTTTGTTGTTTTGTTGCTTACACCGCGGGCTTAGAGACAATCCTCTTTGGAGCCTATCTCAACGGCGCCGTGTAGCGCCGTCTGCGGTGCGAGAAGAAAACAATAGCGTAAACATGCCAAATTATTGAAAGAAAAAAAATTGAACTTCAGCTTTCAGCCGAGGTTGGGAATTTTAATTGTGTATGAAGTTATTTTTCTTTCTTTTTGCCAGTTGTTTGACGTTCCTCTTCCAGTACTGTCGCATATGAGGATCTTTGTATTATTTTCAAGTATACTTCATGTTGGTTTTATTTTGGATATTATTTGAATAAGCACTTTGGAGACTGACCTCGCACCTGAGGATATTGTCACCAATGATTCGGGAGCCCCGATTCGCTAATTGTTTCTTTCTGAGCCATTATAATTTAAACTGAATGGAAATATTTACAATACCATGATGTTTGAATGTGAATGTGGTCGTATTAGCACATGTGGATTTTACTTTTATTGTAACACTTGTAAAATATTCCAATATGAATAATAGTCTTTATTTGCCTGGCTAGCAAAAGTCTGTCAACTCAATTTTTTTTAGCGATCTGGCGTGTTCCAGCATGTGAACTAATTTATTGTTATTTATTAAAAATATAAGAACGTAGTACTTTATTGCCTCATACTGTCAAGTTCTATCATAAATTTAACACAATTCATAAAAAGAAAGTACAATACGTTAGCATTGGAGTAAGGAATGAACAAATACTTTGCATTCTATACAACTCGTTTACAGTCATATGGGCCAAGTCGGGTCGCTCTCAGAGATAAGTAATTGTAAAGTAATTGCATTACTTTTTAAAAGTAATTTGTAATTGTAATTAATTACTTTTCACGTAGTAGTAATTGTAATTGTAGTTTAACTACTTTTGAAGCAAAGCAATTGTAATTGTAATTAAATTACATTTTGTAAGTAATTTACCCATGTATGTGCTAGAGGGTGCATAACAAAATTTCAGGTCTGTCAGTTAAGCGGGAAGGAAATTAGGGCAGCTTCTATCAGCAACACGCCTACATTGTTTAGTTTGTCTATCGTCGGAAAACTATCACAATATTCACAATTTTTATTCGCTAGATATCTAGCAGAATGCCTAAGAGGTGCGGCTATGGAAAGGTTTTTGTAAAAAGTCATTTATTTCTATAAATTTTCTCTTCTGCAATAATGGTCAACTTTTTGGTCTTCTGTGTCTTCGACAAAATGTCAACATTTTTTATAAAAGACATCCGTAAAGTGACAAAAACGTTCCATGGCCGCATTCCTTATTAAATTTCAGTCAGGAAAAGTGAAGAACGAGCCTTCCCTGTATTGCCATTATCAAACGATAGGTTGACTAAAATGGAATTTATACCAAAAAATGGAACGGAGAAAAAGGCGTTCAAAGTGCTCCAAGCCCTACCTTTTCTTTAGCTTCAGTGGACAGAAAATAATTTATAAAAATTTAACTATGCAGTGTAAAGCAGTGCAAATTTCTGGGAATAATCTCTAGATGTGGGTGGATGTAAATATGTAATTTTTTAAAATCAGTGTTTTTTGCAGAATTTTTTTTTTCTGGGTAGTGTCCCCCCTTAAGCTGCTATTTGCAATCGGTCTAGAGCGCGCTCGTGTTTACAATCTATACCTTTAATATTTCTCACGTATATGTTTTTTTCATTAGCAGCCTGTCTCTGAAATTCGCTCTACCCTTACCTATGCTGGAAATATTAATAATCCCCTGCTTATGTGCGTAATACGTGAAATGCACTTATTTACAAGTTTGTGGTTTGATAGTCTGGAAACCAGTGAGTGCTGTAACAACTCACCAACAATCTTCCGGTGACACAGTGATTTCAAGGGCGTGACAAAGCATGAGAATGCATGCACTGCACCCCTGACGGTGTCCAACAATGGTATACAAAATACCAGCTTCTTAATGGTGGTTTTTATTAGATAATGACATTTAGTTTGAACGACAACGTTTGTAATTTCTTCAATCATAATGTGTATGCTGGCCACGCTTTCCTCGTGACTTAAGACATCTTATAGATTTTTGGTTATATTCATAACCTTTATAGTATTAATATCGAGCTCTCCAACAGCTGCATTTTTTGCGAAGTGAACTGATTCAAAACCGTTTAACGCTGCCAAGCTAATCTACACTGTATTTCCGAATCCCCATGGCAAAGGACTTGACATCATTGGCAGTTGTAGTCCAGGTTTTACACATATTTTTTTCCTTTGCTGCAGATAGTGGCCACCTAGAGGTTGGTAGCTCTGGTCTCTTTGGAGCCAAATGCACTTGCGCCACCTGTATGGCAGTCTTTGTGTGACCTGGCGAAAACACTTTTTTAAGTGTATCGCACTCAGACCTAGACAGGTCCTTCCAACTCAGCAATGATCGCAAAATGAGGTCCTGGCAAGGATATTTTTATAACCTGAACAGGTGTGAACGCTAGGAGCCAGATCAAACTGTACGCATGCATGACGTGTTTGGTAGCCTGCCACTTGCGGTCTCACTTGAATGCACGCGACGCCGTGGTTGACAAGCATCTGGTCAGATTCGGACATTTTTTCGACTCGCCGTACGACCTGTCGGATGCCGGGTAGCGCACGTGTACGGCCTCATCTGGCCCCTAGTGGTCATCATCTGTTCGCGCCCATAAAAACAAGACCAGGTGAAAACGCCATTTCGTGGTCATCTATCAGCTAGACGGATGCAGCTGTCCAAGCGTGGGGTCGATACACCTCCGGAAAGTACTTTAGGCAAGGCATGAAAAAACTGCCGTATAGGTGGCGCAAGTTCATTCGACTCCTGGGAGAGTATGTCGATAAAGGTGATATGTCTAGAGACGTGTATGTAGAGAGTATATGCATAAAAAAGTGCAAATCAATATGCAACGTGTTTCGTATCATAACGCACGCCATTCTGAAGATAAGGGAACATTTATTCTTCAGACGATGAATCAGGTGGGTTTGTAAGTTCATTGATTTTTTATAGAAACATCCAACAAAGATAAATTCCAACCTTATAAATATGCATTGAATGCGAATGAACTTCATTTGACCAGATTTGTTTCAAGTCTACTGTGTTCGCCTTATGCCTTCCGCAGGGTTAAAGCTGTTAGATATTTATAAGCTCTCCTGAGCAGACTGGACATCCATTAGGAGCAACATGCAGTGTTAAAATAGGCGTGAGAGGAATGCCTCTTTCATTTGAGCTAGTATTATACTGTGACATTTAAGTCTATCGACCAGTGGCAACGCTTAATAGAAGAGCGAACACAAGATAAATTTTCGTCCCGCAAACTGGGCTCAGTCCTTGGATGACAATTTGTGTCAATGAGAAAACAGAGTAATACGTTTCGCCAGCGGAATGTCAGCTCGATTATGCTGCTTTATAAGATGCTTTACATCCACGCATCACTTCGTGAACGACATGTCCCACGGCCTTGTTAAGCCTCATTGTGGCTCGAATATTTTTATAAAGTAGCTATACATGTAAAACTAACACATTCGGCCAGTTTTTAATTCTAAGGGTCTTCGGGATTGGAACCGCCGTCTTACCTCCGTGGCTACCGTCCAGATCCATGGCCGGGTCAAAACTGCTCTTGGTAATCGCTTCGTAATTTCGAAGCATGGAATACTTTTGAACGGAGCCCTTTTATTACAAAAATTTGTCCGTCCGTTCTTCAGCGGTCTGTCGCACTAAACTTCGCGGGGAAATTCTGGTCACGTGATGTTATGGTATCATGTGACACCACGACTTGACACAGGGACGTCAAGTCACGCGACCACTTGACGGACGTAAGGGTGGGTGGCGTTAATTTCCCCGCTAAATTTAGCATGGAATCTGCGTCACGAGAAACCTGGTATATACAGCATGACTTCACGTCACCTGACCACCTCACGTGGCGTCAATTGCTCACCAAATGTGGTGAAAATGTCGGCATATACTCCGGCATCAGTAACCTAAAGTCACATAACATATCACACTTTGGGCCTCTACAATCTTCCGATACTTGTCCCAATCTGTGCACAGTAAAGGTTAGCCAAATAACTTTAACTATCGTGGTTTCAAAATTAAAAAAAAAAATATTAACCCGTTATTCCTTTACGGTTATTGTGCATGGATCTTTGGTTCTGGTAGTTTTTTTAATGTAATTATTCACCTTTTCCGCATCACCTCTTCGGGTAAGAGGCGGTATAAATTCAAAAGGCCATAAATGAGGTATTGGTTATGAGAATACGCTTCACTTCATTCTAACTTTACATGAATTAGCCGGTTGTGAAACACGATCGTTTTTATTGATGCGGCTCCTTTTATTTCTAACACATTCCAAAAAGTGTGATACTCAGTAACACCTCGCTTAAAGGGTGTAATGGGTTCAGTAAACCGTTCTAAAATATGCCAATGTTTACTGCGACTAGTGCTATTTTGGGAAAGCTAAACGGGAAAACGACACCCTTTCAAAAATATTAAAAATGACACAAATGTTTGATGTTATTTGGGAACGGTATCTGACGCTTATACACCATTCAAAGAGTTACCGGTGCGTGAAAACATTGGAGAACGCGAATACAGATATAAAACATTGGGTGGATATTCAAACGCTCAGCCTAAAATACGTATATATGAGCGGAACAAGAAATGCCTGTTATTTTTCTATTTGAGGAGCAAACGTATCTTTGCCAGGAAATCGAATTGTTGTGTTTGTCCGCCTCAAGGTGGATTATTTATCTACCTGAAGCTGCGTCTCGACAAAAAGAGCTAGAGAAACGCTTCTCGTATGTAATCATACCAAAACAGGAAGAGTCCCTCTGTGTAACGTGTTATCGAGTGGTATATTATGATACGCTAAATATATTTATTGCAGCTGAAAAGAGCCGTGGCGCCGCAGAAAGACAAATCGGCCATAGCCTGAAGGCCTGCGGCGCCGGTTCTAATAATGATGAAATGGTATTGCACAAATAAATTGTGCGGATAATGACGATAATGATGGGATGATGAAGAGGGTGAAGAGCTTTAGCCCTAGCAGTAGTGTTCGCGACGCTGGTTTTCGCGGGGCCGCCGTGGCATTCAAGGTATGGCCTTCAAACAGGCCAGTTCTGAGCGCCTGGTGAGTGCTCCCTGTTTGCCCAGCATGAAAACTTTCCGGCCGAATTTCCGGTGACACCGTGAACGATAAAACGAGTGCCGGTAGCGTTCTAATCTCGGACTGTGTTTCCAGCATTAGACATATCATATTAAAACAGCGCACAATCAGTGGGAAGAGAAGAGAAGACAGAGCGCTGACACCCAACTGATGCATTGTGAAATAAAAAGGAAGGCGAAGCATCAGAAATTAAACACACGAACCATAAAGAATGGTGCGTTTTTTTTTTGTTTCTGATGCCTCGTCTTCCTCTTTATTTCGCAATAGAGTTGGGAGTCAGCGCTCTGTGCTCTCTTCTCTTTCTCACTACTTGTGTGCTGTTTTGCATATAATGTCATCTCACTAACTGGCTCAACTCTCCACTTTACTACAGCATTAGAGAGGATTAAATCGCAATTTCGCGACGGGGGTATAACTGGGAGCTCGTTAGGCCGAATGACGGGCCTTCAAAAAGTGGCAGTTAAAGCTTCCTGGGGCTTCACGACAGTCGTAAAAGCGAAATATACTTCCCTCTTATTTGTTTTTGACAACCACAGTAAAACGGTTAGCCCCTCTCTAAAAACTATGAGTTCTCAAGACATGTGTATCAAATTGCACTAAATACACGTAAGGACACTAAAGGAAAAGGAAGACGGATCCTTCCAACTCAGGCGAAAAATTGCACTAAATACACGTAATTTCAAGACTGTTTGATAGGCCTTTTAGTAAGAGTTAAAATGAAATTGATGCGTGTGGTATAATTGCGCTTAGGCAGACAGCAGTCGAGTCTTCCTTAAACCAACAAGCATGCCCACTTCAAAAATGAGTCATCCAGAGTCTGCCAAGAGGTTGTCCGCAGGCATAATAAGTGAATACGGTGAGAGAGTTGTTGCCTTTCATAAGATTCAGGTAGTAATTTCTGGGCTGCTTGACTGGTAGCGTTTAAACGACGTCAACCAAGAGTCCCGACGGCTCTCGACAATAAACGGGTAACTCGCCGAGGGGGGAAATAAAAAGAAAAAACTCGTTTTCAATGCTCCTCATCGTGACCATGATACGCTGTGCAACCAATTCACCAAGTACTTATTGGTAACCTATTCATCGGTTATCGCTGATGACATAGGTGTTTCACACGCTGTTAATAACCATATACTTCCTCGTACAATTAGCCTTCTCGATGTTGAATAAACGATTCATCAGCTCCCGTGTTCAAAATCCTGTGGCCTTGATGGCATACCAAATGTTATAATTAATGGGTTCGTCGATATAGTGGCTCCAATTTTACATCACATATTTCCGCTGTCGCAAATCTGTTTTTCCGACCGCCTGGAAAAGGGCTTAGTAATCCCTCTTCCGAAATCAGGCAATTCGACAAACGTTAAAAACTATACATCCCTCGAAGCACTGCCGTAGCCATGCCGGGCGTGGAACCGGCATGGCTACGGCGGTGCCCTTCACGTTGATTTTACTGCTTTCGCAGGTCAGCGGTTTCTCTGGCCAGCGGCAGTGCTTCGAGGGATGTGAAACTTGCAGTCTCTTTGCGCCTCGGATTATCAACGGTATCAACGAAATCAAGTCCAGCGACGGAACCGACCTTCCTCGTGACGATGCGGACTGGATGATATGCAATGCATCTGATTTCGGCGAGTGTATCGTCCCGGTCTGCGAACAGTGGGAAAGTTATCTTCCCATAAACCAGCTACAAAAGGCGTTGGTCTGCAGTACTCCAGTGGGGCGTGGAACCGGCATGGCTACGGCGGTGCCCTTCACGTTGATTTTACTGCTTTCGCAGGTTAGTGATGCAGAACTCTCTCCTTTTTTCTCAGTTTTTGTTTTGCCGGTTCCACCCCAAACACTGTTTGCTTGCTTATCAAGACATTCGGAGCCTGAGCGTCGGTCGCGGCGTCGCTTTCATCTGCTACGGCGTTTCGCTTTCTATTTTCTGTTACTCCTCTTGTGTGGGGACATAGAGCTTAACCCGGGTCCCACTACGGCGGAACAATTGCAGCAGCTCTTGGATGGCCAAGCGACCATACAAGTAAAGCTTGCCTCTATCGAGACCACACAGGTTGAAAATAAGGTTGCCATAGATGATCTGGTCAACCGTATGACGTCATTAGAATCCAAGCTAAATAGACTTGACCAACTGCATACTGCTATTAAGGAGTGCAAAACTGAATGCGAGAACCAAAGGCGTGAACTTGGGGCATTGATGGCAAGGGTAGATGATCTCGAGAACCGAAGCCGACGCTACAACTTAATCTTCTATGGTGTCCCTGATGCAGGGGCTCGCGAATCAAATGCCGACTCAGAGAAACGAATTTCAGAGATCTGTGAATCAAGGTTGGGCCTACCGACTGTGGTAATGGAACGGGCTCACAGGTTGGGCAAGTTCCAGAACGGCAAAAACCGTCCAGTAATAGCCAAGTTCACCTCGTTCAAAGAAAAACAGTTAATTTTGAGTAACGCACGGAAGTTGAAGGGAACTCCAATTAGTATTTCTGAGGATTTCTCCCAAGCGGTGCGAACGACAAGGAAACGATTATGGGACTTTGCCAAGTCACGAAGAAAGGATGGCGACAAAGTGAACCTTAGATATGACACGTTGCTACTGAATGGCACAAAGTATGTCTATGATGACGAGACAAATCAAGTCGTACCGCACAGATGACTGCGTCAGCCTAACGGAGTAAATCTTTCTTTTCTTGTAATAAACTGTCGTAGTATTAAGAATAAAATTCATGAGTTTTCTGCACTTGTAGATTTGGTAAAACCCTCTGTAATTCTTGGTACAGAATCCTGGTTAGAGGCAGACATCGGTGATAATGAAGTCTTTCCTGATGGTTACACATGCTATAGAAAAGATAGAAATGCTCATGGCGGTGGTGTGTTTATTTTGGTAGAGAATAGCATTTATTCTAGTGAAGTTTATGTTGGTACTGGAGCCTGTGAGGCCATTTTTTGCCAATTAATATTTTCCAATAACAAGATACTTACCGCATGCAGCTTTTATCGACCACCTGATTCTCCGGTCGATGCAATGACCCAGTTAATAGCAATGACAGAAGCAGTGCAAACGGATTGTGTCGTTATCGGAGGAGACTTTAATCTGCCAAATATTGTCTGGAGCAAGCAGGGTAGAGCTATCGCAACTGCAGGGCGATTGAATCAAGAAATGGCGAACTTGACAGATCTTTTTGCACTCCGACAAATGGTGATGGAGCCAACACGTGGAAGTAATATTTTAGATTTATTACTAACCAATCAGCCCCACCTGGTCCGTTCTACCTTGGTTGTGCCGGGCATTAGCGATCACAGTGCTGTGATCTGTCATATGAACGTAGAGCATGTGAAAACAAGCAGAGGTGTAGCTAGGCGAGTGTACAACTTTGAGAAAGCTGACGTAAATAGGATAAACGAAGGATTGAATGCGTATTATACTGTGTTTGAAACGGAAGCAGAATACAAAGGAGCGTCTGAACTATGGCTTTCACTTAAAGACAAAATCTGTGAGCTCAGACAGCGTTTTGTTCCATCAAGGATACTCACAACAAGAGAGGGTAGAAGTAAACCATGGTTTTCAAGGGCACTGCGCAGTCTCACACGGAAACGACAAAGATTATATCGTAATTACTGCATAACGCCGACAGTTGTAAATTGTGAAAAATTAAAAAAAGTAGCATGTGAATTAAAAACAGCCATTTGCATAGCCAAAGATACGTTTACTAATTCAATTGAGTTGCGACTAAAAGACAACCCGAAAGAATTTTGGAAACATGTAAAAAGAAATGGAAAAGATGTCTTAGACATTCCGCCGCTCATTTCCAGTGATGTCATTGTTCATGATGACATCGCTAAAGCAGAAACATTTAATCAGTACTTCAGTTCAGTTTTCACCACCGTAATACCAAGTGACGACGGGGATACACAGGCGATCCGAGAAGGGATAGGTGATATGAATGATATCGTAATCAGTGAACGTGGAATTGAATCACTGTTGCAGGGGCTGAATACTTCGAAAGCAGGCGGTCCTGACGGTTTACCAAACCACATTTTTAAACTCTGTGCGCGATCGCTATCACCCTTTCTAAAAATAGTTTTTATGAAATCACTGAACGAAGCTTGCCTTCCAGATGACTGGAAAAACGCTGCAGTCGTCCCAATTCACAAATCTGGTCCGCGTAATGACGTCGCAAATTACCGCCCAATATCGCTAACGTGCGTTGCGTGTAAAGTCCTAGAGCATATTTTGTATTCAAGTATCGTAGAGCATATGAATAGGTATTGTTTATTTAATCCCCGTCAGCATGGTTTTAGGAGGGGACTGTCCTGTGTAACACAACTAACCGAATTTACCCATGACCTGGCCTACGCTTTAGATAGGCGTCTCTCAATAGATTGTGTATTTTTAGATTTCAGGAAAGCTTTTGATACGGTACCGCACTCTTTACTAATTGGAAAACTGAATAGCTACAATATTAATCCGCAAGTGGTCTCCTGGGTCTCTGAGTATCTGAGGCAACGAAGTCAGTTTGTCGTTGTAAGTGGCTCACAGTCCTCTGCTGTGCAAGTCACATCTGGTGTACCCCAGGGATCGGTCCTGGGGCCACTTCTCTTTTTGTTATACATTAATGATATCACCGAAGGAGTAGTGTCGCAGATGAGACTTTTCGCAGATGACTGCGTTTTATATGGGGCCGTCGCTTGTGTTGAGGATGCTAATATCATACAGCGGGATCTTGACCGAATTAACCAGTGGTGCCTCAGATGGTGTATGCAGTTAAATTTAGGAAAAACTGTTTTTATGTCATTCACAAGAAAAAAAAACCCGTACGCTGCTTCTTATGCCATAAATAACAATATTTTATCAAGAGTTTTAGAATATAAATATCTGGGGGTAAATTACACGACTGACTTAAGATGGAACACACACGTTGATTACGTAGTGGCCAAGGCTGGTAAAACATTAGGGTTTCTCCGTCGTAATGCAAGAAACTTCAATAAAGACACTCGGGAATTGCTCTATAAAGCATACGTCAGGTCAGTTATAGAGTACGCCTGTGTCGTCTGGGACCCGCCTACAGCACGTGACAAAATAAAACTAGAAAGACTGCAGAACTTAGCCGCTCGGTTTGTTACCGGGAACTATAGTAGAGATTTCAGCGCAACACGCACAAAAGATATCTTAAAATGGGAGTTACTCGAAACTCGCAGAAGAAGACTTCGTTTGAAGTTGTTTCATAACATTTATCATTCGACAGTTGGCATACAAAGAGACATGTATATAATTCGGCCCCACTATCAATCGGAGCGTGTTGACCATAGTTTCAAGGTGCGAGAAATTTCGTTCAAAACAGAGGTATTTAGGATGTCCTTTTTTCCAAGAACTATCTATGAGTGGAATCGATTGCCTCAGTCTTTGGTTGGTGTACTGTCAAATGATGACTTTTTTTCTCTGTTGAATTAAATCTAGCTTGAGTTCTTTTTTTATATTACCTCGCATTCCCTTGCGTGGTTTATAAGCTATGTTTATATGTATTGTTTATAAGTTTCTATTTCTTTGTATGGTTTATAAGGTTTATATGTTGTTTGAATGATCCATCTGTCGTGGAGCAGAGGTCTGACTGACATTGTACGTTCTTTCCTTTTTGTATGTATATCCCCCCCACTGTAATGCCCGATTTGGCGCTGTGGGTATTGCATAAATAAATAAATATATAACCGATATTACTGACTGACCACAGAAAGAATAAAACAAACGTACCTGCCCTTCGTTCCGAGTTTGTTTTATTTTTTTTGTGGTCAGTCAATTTCACCAACACGCTCTTCATTTAATGAGATATTATTGATCTCCGCAATTTCGAAGGTATTCGAAAAATTATTCATAAGCATTTGACATATTGTTTTAAGCACGTAATACCCAATGCGCAACATGGTTTCATGAGCGGCAAATCTATTGAAACAAACAGCCGCCTCGGTGGCACCGAGGCGAGAGCGCCCATGTGGCTGGTTCGAATCCCGGCCGAGGTGCCCGCAATCTTACGGAGGCTTGTTGCGGAGGAGGCGCCGTGTAACCGAGCTATCGGTTGCACGTCAAAAGATTCCCAGGTGGTCCAAATTAATCCTCAGTCCTCCGGCTTTGGCTTTGCTGAAACAAATCTTTTTATTTTTTTAAATGATGTTTTTTTTTTAATGAAAACTGACGCCATGTATTCTCACTGTAGCAAGGCATTCGTTCTTGTAAGTCATAAGCTACGGTTACACAAACTTTCTATGTGTGGTCTCACTAATGATTATTGTTCTTGGCTTAAAAGTTATCTTCCTGCAACAAAAAAAGAAGGAAAGAAAAACTGTGTTGGCTACGCAAATTTAGTCTATTTTCTTTCTTGTACCCTCTGGTGTACACCAGGGTTCCAATATTGGACCTTTTATTTTTTAATATATTTGTCAAGAATATTCAAGACGTGATTCGACATTTGAGTCTCTTGCAGCTCGCAGAGGACCTCAAGATCTATAAAATATTTCGAAATTAAATGATTGTGCTCAATTGCAGGAAGATATCAATGCCATATGTTAATGGCGTAAAGAAGGTGGGTGTTTTCTTAGTGTTTCGTTCATTTCCTCTTGCTTTATCGAAGTATAGTTCTACCAAAACATACTTCTGTTGTGTGATTTGGAGTAGCCTCAGTACTACTGCTTCCAAAAATGTGGAACGTGCACGAAAAGGATCTGCAGAAAGTGATCATTTTGGATCTCCTTCACATAACTCATATGCCTACGACAAAGTGCTTAGACCGGGTGTAGCACGAGTTCCCCGTGTGCAGAATCCCTGTCTCAAAAGCACCGCGTCATTAGGCCCACGTTTCAAAAACCCCGCATTCAATTACCCCGTCTCGTATTCCCCGCGTGCCAAAAGCCCCGTCCTCAGTGTCCCCGTCCTCCCTCGTCGCCCTTCAGCCAGCATTGTTCCATGTCTTAATCCAATCTATTGAGGGTCTACAAAGGCTCTTTTAAGTGAAAGAAACAACAAAATACATAGCTTGCATGTGACGTCCTTCGCGGCCATGTCAGTATTTGATGCGCCGCGAGCGTTCGGTTCGCAGCGTTGTAGTTCTAAGAAACCAGTAAGTGGAAATAACCGTCAGTACCCAGCAATGGCGACACTTGCAATCTATGATAAGGTTAACTTGAAACGCCAAAGCCATAAATTTGAATCACCAGCAATGCACTCCGCTGCCACGAAGGGAAGCTCAGACGCTGAATTAGACTTCATCTACCTATATGGATGCAATTGTTTTTTTTCAGAATGACTTAAGAATGAAACTGGTGTTTCGTACTGTGATAAGTATGGAGCTATGAGCTACAGATTAAAAGTGTTAACAAACCCCCTTCGTAGAATCTGTGACTCCACGCGTGCTTCAGATTCCAGAAAGATTTGGTTTAATGCTTACTGTTCAAAGCCGTCATTTCAAATGTTTTGTCACGTGACTGATGTTTTCTGATTCCTTTCACTTCTAATCTTCGGAAGACGTTAAAAGTGAAATGTCACATAGCTATTATCACAACTCCTGAACTTTTGGAAACGATAGACGAAACCTAAAATCCGCTCCATCTCATCCAAAGAAGCTAGCTGATGAAAGTTACGTAAGGTCTACACTGGAGTATGCGGCATCGGTCTGAAACCCTCATCGAATCTACCTTACTAACAACCCCAAATTAGTTGAGAACCGGCCTGCAGCATCTATCCAATCTGACTCCAACGTCTCAGCCCTAAAAAAACAGATAAATCTTTAATCATTGCAAATTCGCCGCAAAATTGCTCGCCTTTTAGTTTTTTACAAAAATCTACAACTGCATCCCACGCACCGCAACACACTGCTACATCCTGCCCTCAGGTCATCTGCCCGAGTCAGCGATTCCCGAACACTAGCCCGCTTATTTGGCAGCACTAACCCATTTAGCCATTTTTTCTTTCCCCAAACGATTGTTGGCTGGAACGACCTGCCCCGCTCCATTGTTTCACCAGAAAGCTCCGATGTCTTTCGCTCAGCTTTATCAGCTTATTTTATTTAAATCAGAAGGCGAAATTTCCCTATATACAGAGAAAGTATTGTAAGGGCGCAGGCGAGCTGGTGAATATTGAACATGTTGGAGCTAACATGCGACTAGTGTAGAGAACGAACAACAAAATGTAGAAGAGACAGAAAATAGAGAAGGACGACGTCTCAACTTCAGACGTCGTCCTGTCTATTTTCTGTCTCTTCTACGTTTCGCTGTTTCTTCTCTACCCCGGTCTCAGGTTAATCCAACATGGTGACTATATGCGTCTAGTGTTTTCTAATGTTTTCCAAGTTACCATTTGTTTCTGAGTGTTGTTACGTAGAATTTTACTATGTGTATTTTTGCTTACGTAAACAGTGTTGTATTGACTGTAAGCCACACCATGCAGCCCCCCTCCCCCTCACCCCTTATGTAATGACCTCCTAAGAGCCCTTAAGAAAAAACTAATAAAATTAATCAATAAAAAGACACGAATGTGTTTAGCACACGCCTGAAGAACTCGACGTTTTATCCAGTTCTTCCTTACTTGAGTTCCGGGAACGGCATGATTACGTTACACAAGGTCGCGTGC
Organism: Ixodes persulcatus; assembly: GCA_013358835.2. NCBI lineage: Eukaryota > Metazoa > Arthropoda > Arachnida > Ixodida > Ixodidae > Ixodes > Ixodes persulcatus. The sequence continues at coordinate 514,291 of JABSTQ010009407.1, forward strand.
GCACTTACTGCCTCTAATGTTTTATTCGTCAGGGGCACACCGAACCCGGGCAGTGCAGTAAACTCTTTCCCCTTTAGTTCACGGAAGGCTGACGAGGAGAGAAGGAAGCTTCTCTCTTCCCTCTAGCCTTCACTGTACCACAAACCGCACTGCGCCGGTGCGATGCGGGCCCGGAAGAATTGGCCATTAGTTAAAAGCAGAATGCTCCGCCGTCAGATTAAGGACCAGGCCACCTAACTAGGGGGATTCGCGCCATGGGCTTCTGAAACTGGTGCCTTTGATCGCAGGGCAAAAAGGACGGGGCGTTTTCCGCCTGATATTCGACACGGGGCTTTTGACATCGGGTGCTTTCGTGCACCACCCTTTAGACCATTACAAATTACTAACCTTGCATTAAGACCATGTTCACGCGATTTTGCATCCTTGTTCAAATGCATACATCCCTACACGACATTAGCTCTCTGGTCTCATCTATTAACTATCATATACCCCGCAGAAATGTTTGGCATAATCGCAGATTCCATGTCAATCATACTGATTTCACGTCACACTAAGAGCAAATGCAAAACTATTGAAATTACTGTAAACGACTTAATTTTCGCGGGCTCAAATTTTCGCGAATCGGGCCAAAGCCGCGGGTTCTAGTTTTAGCGAATCGAATATCGAATGTAGCTTCCGTAGCGTTCACATATTGTCCGAATTGTTTGCGGGACGTATTTTTCGCGAACTGTAGGCGACTCGCGAAAATTAGGTCCCCGCGAAAATTTAGTCGTTTACAGTATCTGGAAACAGAAGACATTGACATTTTTAACCCTAACTAACCTCAATTTAAGAAGTAATTGCAACATGTATTAAAATAATGTTTGCGCTTTGTTACTAGTAAATTATTGTGTTTCTTTTTTTGTTGAAAGAAATGCGTGAAATGATGTAACCTCTATTTGTATTTATATGCAATCTGCGTTGTTACTATCAAGTGCACCAATGAGTGGGCTTCGGACGTTATTGGGCACTTGAAGAAACAAATGCAAAATAGGAATACACCCGTGCTGCCCCTGTGAGATCTTCAGAATCAAGAGGGTGTCCAAGCTAATAAAATATCTACCATAGCACGTGTGCTACATCCCTGTTCCTCATGGTAGTCTATTTCAGGTGACAGTCGCCCGAATTCGGGAAGTGTTACTGTTGTACTGCGTTCACAAAAACGAAACCGGTCAACGTCGGTGATCACACGGTATACGGCGAACAAGTGTTCGCAAACGCGTCTTTCGACGCATCGAAACGCAAGAGGGGGCACACAAAGGAATAATAGAAAATAACGCAAGAGGAGGGCGATGACGCGGCGGCCATGTGAGGTCCGTCATTGACTGAGGTTGGGGGAATCATAGACACGTGGGGTCACTGACCGGTAAACAAAGCCAGGAGTTGCGCAAGGAGCAGAACTTGCACGTCCTATCCTCACCTTTTATCTGGTAAATGTTCAATTTTCACATCTCGTTTCTAAAGCATTACATGCTTTCTTATTGCAACCGAATGGGCCCTCGGCGTAAAAAAAAAAAAAAAAGGTCCGAGAAAGCGTTTGAAAGTTTACGGCTCTTCAAGCGTCTTGAAAATGGCAGCTTACCGCTATGCTTAGAGGCGCTGCAGTACAGTTGACTAGATGGCGAGTTAATTTTGACTCTCGGTCCAGGCGCGTCGTGGACTCCTGTCAAGGCCGCACTTCTGCGTCTCGTGTCAAAATATCGCTTCTCGCTCCAGTTGCGTCACCCACAGCGCCCATAAATGCGGTGTAGCTCGACGCACACCTGCCGAATCCTTAGTCCCGTGTAGACATGAGCGTGATGACTATAATGAAAGTATTTGCTTGCGGCCTGACTCGGTGTCCGAGAGGGGGTCGTGACTATTACGGCAAGAAGCTAGTAAATACCTAGTTTCATTTCGTGCCGCAAACGGAAACGTTCACCTGAACCATGCGATTTGCGCCACGATCACATATTGGCTGGTTAATACATTTGAACGTCTAGAAATTATATATATGGCTTCCAACTCGGTCAAAATGGGATTACTTATTTCTAACAGAAGCTAAAATGAGAAACTTGTACAGTTAGACAACAAGCGAGTGCTTCAGTATACCAGTAATATGAACAAATATAAATGAGCCGCTGTATCCAAAATACCTGTACTTTAACAACAGAAAAAGAATGAGAATGTGATGTAGTGTCCATTCGTATCTCTTTGTTGACATTTTTATGAATTTTCGCCTGAAGTTCCCAAGGCAGACTCGCGAAGGCAATAGTTGCTTCGTCAATCAACTTTCCGAAAAACGTAACTGAAAGGGGTACTGCGACGAACTTCCAGCGCCTATTTTATTGTTTAAATGTAAGCCCCGTTCTGGCCACACCACTAAGATACAACGTTTTTGCTTTAAAACACACCGATATATTATTTAAAAGGAATAAAGTGAATGTCCTTACGCCCGACTACCCTTAAAAGCGGCGCCGCTCTGCGGAATTATGGCGGCAAGCTGTGTGCGCGCGACCCCTGTGGAACTTCGCCGAACCAGATTTCCTTTCTCTCCCGCATCTATTTAACTACTGCGGGCCGCGGGGCGTCCCGAATGGCCTGGTTGTAACGCGATGCCGCCACCAGGTGGCGAAGCTGACAACACTGTCAGCATCCTTGTAGCTTTACCCGTGAGCGAAATACTGATGTCACGAAGGCGCTAGGGGCGCCGTATCTCCCGAGACACATCGTGCTCTCCGATGGCTGCTGTTCGAGCGCTTGCTGCAATCGGCAGTTTCGATATAAAAAAAAAAAAAAAAAATTATAGACATTTGTTTAAAACAGACACGTGCGACTGTCATAAGCGAATTTCGTTGATCCCGTTTAACTAATTTCTAAACATGAAAGGTGTATTTCAATTTTCATTTCAATCTCTCTTAATAAAACCAAAAAGAAAAGAAATTCGGTTTTTATTGTAACGATGCAGTCCACACAATTTTTAGTTACCTCATACCTCTCGCGAAGTTTATATTACTTTTTCTCAGAAACGGTACGTGAACAGCATGCGGCCTGGGCTGAAAAGGGCCGACGATATTGGATGGGGTGAAACTCGAGGCTGCAGGCAAGATGGGCTCAAAAAGTGCCCCAGTTTGCTCTCTTTGTACCTCTTTCTCCTTCTCTATTGCTTCCTTTAGGGCTTCGCCGCGCGTTTAGAAAAGCTGATACGCGGAGACTACTTGGATTCTTTGATTTATTCGTGAAGCACACGCGGAGGGTTCGTAACCCGATAGTGAGTCTAAGTTCGGAAGAACGTTACTCTGCCGCAGCAGCAACTGTATTGCACGTGGTGGTGGCGATGTTTAATATATGATAAAATGCGAGGACGGAGCTAAAGAGTGTAGGTCAGTCTCACAATGGATGCGACAACTGCATTCTCCTGCGGGGACGGGCAATCAGAGAGAAATGGAGAAAGAGAGAAAGGAGGACAATCAGAGCAACACTTCCTAGATAAGAAAGCCTAGTGCCGAATTTTCCTGCGTCACTAAAGAAGGCCGCCACAGGCCAGTGATTGGGCGCGATTACAGCATCAGCGTTCGGCTGGAACTCGTGTCCAATCAGTGAGAACACAAATTTTAGCCGAACGCTGACGCCGTAGCCGTGTCCAATCGCTGGCCTACGGTAGCTGAAAAATATAAATGAGCTTCGATTGAGTTTCTAATCTATCCTTATACAATACATTAGAAACTCAATTGAAACTCGATGGTAACTTTTGTAAGGGGTAGCCTTCTTTAGTGACTGACTGACTAAATAAATCTTTGCAGAAAAATGCAGGACTTAGGGTTTTTTTTTATCTAAAAGATGTTGATCGGGGAGAGAAGGGGCGGAATTGAGGAAGAGGATCCGATACTGAACCTTTAATTAAATACAAAAAAACTTAGCGAATTTTTTTCGTTAGGCTCTTAATTGAAACAGTGCGACTGGACGCGGACGAAGCGAAAAACTGGACGAAACGAACGCTGTTCTTACATTCTTGTATTTTTCTTATTCTTATTCTTAAACTATTATATTGTAAGTACTTTCTATATAAGCAAATGCAGAATATTCACTTAAAATAGAAAATCACACACTTAATTTTTTTTTAAAAAAGGTATATTTTCGTTTTCGTTAAATTAAAAATGTCACAAGAAATTGGTTGGCTCGATCAAGTATTGTGCGCTTCAAAAATGGAAGAACAAACACTTTCGTGATATTCCAGTTTAATTACTGGTTCTAAGATCTTAGTTGAATTTTAGTTTTTGATGGCAGTCATTATAGGGACTGCGCCATTTTTGTCTTAAGTGTGAAAACAAAATAATGCGTTTCTTGAAAAGATAGTTAATCTTGAAGATGGATATATAAACAATGTACGCTTCTCCTAAAGCAAGTCCGTCACCAACGTTGGTGTAAGAACTAAGAGAGGCTCGAGAAGACAAGCAATGCCTAGTGGTTACTGAGCTTGCGCCACTGGAATGGTTATATCGGCTCCTTGGCCTTAGTTTTACTCCTCACTGATTAATGACTCGAATCAAATTGCCTTTCCGCGACTTGCGAATACAAAGTAGCTTTTGGTTATGACCACCTTCGAGACTTCAGTTACAATATAACCTCTTACACGTTTACTTCAAACGTCAATTTGCAAGTCCACGACCGTTTTGATAAAAATGTTCACTGAATAAAAACAGAGTTCGTACATTTTAACGAAAACAGCCCCAACATTTCGACGTGCCTCAAACCCTGACCCACATTTTACGCGGGCGAATGTTGAGACGGTTTTGTCTGGCACAGGGAGAACAACCCACGTCGCAGGTATGACGACGGCCAACGAAATTAAGTTATCCCGGAAACAGCTCTGGTCGATGGAGGAGCAAGGAACTGGACACGAGTTTTGATTATAATGAAAATCAATGCAATGGTGCAAGCGAGGTAGACAAGAATGACGAAATAATTTCTGGAGAAGGAGAACAAGAGGGACAGAGCACAAACACAAACCTCTAAATAGAGCTTGGTGACTGGTCTGCGACCAAAACTATCCTCCTGGTCCGGGTATCAAACCCGCACCAGTTACCTAGCTGTGTTAGGAGCTTTGTGTTTGTCCTTTGCCCCTCTTGTTCCCCTTCTGCAGGGAATAGTTTCGCAATTGTACACAAGTGCTTGTCATGGGCAAAAATGACAGCAGGGAGGGTTCATCAATCAGAGTGAAGCGACGGAGTGGCTGAATCCGTCATGGTGTGCTCGCCTTCTATGCTATGGATAAAGGAATGAAAGTGTACCTTGCCTGGCCTCCAGGCACCTTTCTTCATGACCTCAACAGACAGCTTTATGCTTCGGCCCCCAACGTAATCAAAGTTATTTAAAGTATGCAAACGTGAATTAGCACGCAACTCTCGCCTAAGATACTGTACGTTAGATGCCATTAGTTGTAAATAATTGAAGCATAGGGCACTCGCGGCAATTTTTATTACAGTTACACGTATCGCAAAGGCGTGGCATGCTGAATTATCCTGTTTATCCGCTCAATATTGTAGCATGATCATCATTTCTACTAGAACAAAAAATTAGAAAAAGTCTGAGTAAACTCACGCGGAGGCGCCTAAAAAAAGCAATACGCTAAAAAAACGGGCTAATTTTCGTAAATTTATAAAAGACGAATGTACAGTGAAGTTATATTTCAGTATATCGCAATATACTTCCAACGTGCGAGGTGTGCTTTTAATGTCTCAATTCATTTTGTGTTGTAGGGATGCTGTGCGCGCGTCGACACAGTCAGGCAACCAATGTATACACACAAAAGTATATTTATAACAAAATCTTAGCGAGCAAAAGTACGCATGGTGTATAATTTTAATTCGAAGCCTTTTTTTGAAGGGCGAGAAAGAGTTCGATTGGTGCCGTCTTCATCGTGTATTTTCCAGGCTAAGTGTACATTGGCTGAGGAAATAATCATCAGGGTTACTGAACTAATGCACTACATTCGCTTATTCATCGTTTAATGGTTGGGTTTAGGGGTTATGTTGCAATTGCCGTATTAACGGCAATTACGCCGATCCACCGACGTCACCGAGCCGCCGAGCCGTGACAGGGATGATAGCTATACCGATCGTGATCGTGCTTGGGCAGTCCTTCGAACGCCTATACCCGCCTCGTGAATGTGAAAATGTCTCGCACGATAAACGCCATAGTAGATGCGTCCTAGACACGCCAATAATACGATGGAATCGGAGCATTGGAAGGCGTACGGCAGCCGCTGATGAGGAGCCGAACGGGCCAGAAGTCAGACAGAGCAGATAGATCGTCTAAAAATACGCAGTTCGCGCATTTTAGGCGATAAATTAAATTAGAACTCGAACCTCATAGAATTTTAATATGTCTCGTTCGATTATTATTTCTGGCCTTCGACTTTTTATGTAAAAACATAAAGAAAAATATAATGCTGTTTGGATAAGGCCACGCTGAAATCGCCGAGATCGCTTTAGATTGACCGAAACCACCGAAGCCGTTGACAAGATCCGACCCTATGTCTTCTTATTCGCGTTGCAAATATTTTTTGCTGAGGGAGCAGAGAAGAAGCCGTGGTGCCTGACAGTGCATCTGCCTCCGGAATTTTGTTGAACAGCTTAAAAGTACATACACAATATAGATGTAAGAAAACAATATTAAAAAAAGTCAAACACTTGCCTCATCAAGTAGCAGCAGCCTGTTTCAGAATGCACATGCTCTCAAATACATAGAAGTATAATCACAAAGCAATATTGATAAAACTGTATATATATATATATATATATATATATATATATAAACAGCTCAATTTTAAACGTCATGTCATCATGTTGTGACAGTGCAGATATACAAAGACACAGATATAGACAGCAGTTCGTACAGAAAATGAAGTTGAACCAAGGCTACACTGGTTATATAACAATACGAAAGAAATAATTGATATCATACGCCTTCAACATTCTATTTATTGAAGAGTGGTGCGGAGCATTTTTTTTTCTGAAAGACAATTTGTGTGCTATAGTTTGCTGTAATTCTCGTACCCTCCCTAGTATTCCATAACTGGTCTTAGAATAAAACAGGGAATAATATAACGTCATTTTTAATTAAATGGGTATAAAATTTTGTATTTTATTTATCATACCAGTAATTCGTGAAAGCTCCGACTTTAGTTTATTGGCATGCGTAGAACTGGCTTGTGTATATGTTTATATAGCCTGGAACTTAGTCTGCCTCAACGGGCGACTTGTCTCCCCGCTGTATATGAGAAATTTCGCCAGTGCAGTACAACCGCTAGCGTGGGGTCTTTAACGTGCATCACACGGTAGTGATACACGACCGCACGCCTGTACCATGCTCATCCCGATGGAAACGGGCGAAGTCGTTGATTTTCTGGCGATGCGGGCTCACAAGGACCCCGAGTGCCCGCTCTCAACCGTTCCCCGCTTCTCAGACACCAAGCTCCTTGTGAGAAGAGCCATCGCCCTACAGCACCCGGACCCGGTAGAGGTGGCAGGTGCCTTCCCAGCTCGGGAACCGCGCGGCTTGGACCGCCAAACGGCCGCAGTATTGCACAGATTAAGGACCGGAAGCGACTTCAACCCGGCGTGGATAAGTCGCTTCAGACTTAATGTTGACCCCATATGCCAGGCCTGCACGGAAACAGCCGACGCCGAACATCTTCTCCTGCAGTGCTCTGATCACAAAGAGGAGCGCACCAACCTCCGTGATGCCTTTTCCAGCCTAGGGCTACCTAGTACCAACTTGGAGGGACTCCTGCGTCCAAGAGCGTCACAAACTACTACGGACAAGGCACTCAAGAGTGCAGTCAGCTTCCTGAGAAGCGCGGAACTCCTTGATATCCTCTAAGACTTCCAAGAGATCTGGGTTGCTCGCTGCTCCTGGGGCTCCTGGAGATCTTACGTCGAGAGGTTTTCAGGAGTTGCAGGAGTAGCGATTCTGTACCGAAAGCCGTAGGAAAGTTAACACTCTGAAAATATCCCCTCCCCCCTCCCCCCTCCCCTCTTTCTACTTCTCTATTTCTTTTTTCCCTTATTTCCCTTTCCCATCGACAGTGGCATGTGCGCCCAAAGCGCAACTAACTACAACGTCGATTTTCTAATAAACATCGCTTCAACAACAACAGGGAAAAGGGCAGAGGTGGGGATTGAACCCAGGATCCCTGGGTTCTGCAGCGCGCGCTTTCGCTCCACGTGCTTCGAGCTGCTGTGCGCTGGCCCACTCGGCCACCGATCCCTTTTTTCTTTTCTTCTTCTTTTCTTCTTTTTTAAACTTTTTATTAAAAGTATTTCCATGAGAGTTTTTCACTAAACCATACGCATAGAAACTTGTGTTCGGCCATTTGTTCAAGACTTGCTTCTTAAATTTTGATGTTAGTTTGATTATTGTCTCGCTTACTAACTACCTTGTTTTACATGTATTTATATTAAAAATCGAGTTATTCGTAACCAATTTGATATCTTAAGGAGGTCGGCATTTGCAGCAATTTCTAGGCACTCTTTGGTAACTTCGATAAAAAAAGACATTTGTACCATGTGCGTACAATATCAGCTCGGGGAAATCTGGTATTATCGTAATATCATTATCGCAAACTATAAATAATAAAGGACCCAAGATAGAGCCATGAGAGACAACGCACTGTATTTTCATTTTATTAGATAATATGTGGTTAATATAAACGTACTGATAACGATTCATTAAATATTTTTCAATTAGTTTTACCGCAACACCTCTTACGCCATAATTTTATAGTTTTTTGTTAGTAAGATGTCACGTTAAATACTGTCGAACGCTTTTATTTATATTTTTTTAAATATAGAAACAAGCCGAGCGTCAGCAATTTACTTTCAATGTTTTCTACAATTTTGTCTTTAATATCCAAAAAAAGCATGCCCCGTGGAGTTGTGCTTCTGAAAACCGTATTGCGCGTTAGTAATTATATTATGTTTCAGGAAAACAAAACTAGTCAACCTATCGTTCATTACGCGCTCATAAATTTTAGAGAAGATGGGAAGAATGAAAATTGGTCCGTAGTTATGGTAGTTATGGATGAATGTTTCTCCATCTCTCTTGTGCACGGAAATAACTTTTGCCGATTTCAGCTCTTCAGGAAAATGACCAGTTTCAAGCATTCTATTGAAGTCGGGTGCCTCGGATCGAGCGGAGATTGAAGTGGGAACCGACTGATCTGTACAAGACTTATCTGACATTTTTGCACGAAGAGTGACATAGTATTTTTTGGTCATGTCATGTCACAATATCGGCATCATGCCCTTGGTGGGCTTCGTGGGAGCGCCGACGACACAAGTCACGGCGCGGCTAACACTACTACGTCATTCTTCTAAGCGTCATTGTGGGCAGGGATTGCGGCCTCTTCAAAAGCGTAATCTTTAAATCGGGCGAAAAAACGCATATATTGATTGATGAATTTCAACAAAACCGCTACATCTTTACAAATCATATAAATTGGTCTGGCCTCCGAGAACAATTGCAGCTAAAACAGCACTTCCAACATAACCCCAAAAGCAACTAATTAAAAAAATATTAAAGACATTTAGCAAATCTCTGTAACGCGAAATTAGAGCGCAGCTCCTGAGGAGGAGGAGGGGAGAATACGGAGGGGAGGGTATGCCCTCCTCCTCCTCGTCCTCCCATTTCCTCCTCCTCCCCTCCTCCTACCATCCTCCTCTTTCTTTCTTCCTCGTCCTCCTCTCCCCACCTCTTGCTCCTCCCCTCCTCCTCCTCCGCACGTGACGTCAATTTGTTCATATGTGACGTGACACCATGTCATGTAACGTCATTTTCCCCGCTAAATTTAGCGGGGATTTGAATTGGTGTTGAAGTCACGTGACGTCAATTTTCATTCTAAATTTAGCGCGGTTACTCCGACACCGATGGCGACTCCGCGAAACCCGGAAACGGGCGCCTAAGAGCTGCGCTCTAAAAGTTAATTAACAGATTTAGTGGAATTAGCCAACTTAGCATGACGGTTATCCCCTCATCTAATGTGCGCCGAGCCTGATAAATACATGGCGAAGAAGGCACTCGTCTAACTTTCACCTCCATTTGTTTAAGATATGCGATAATTAAAATCGAACAACTTGTACCTTTTGAGTGCACTCGCCAGCTTAATAAAAGTACAACCTTGGTATATCATTAGTGCACCGCTTCTCGATAAAAAAGACACTATCGCCGTAGTGGATTTACCTTGCCCTACTCTTTTCGTACAGCTAGGGTGGCCACCCCGAGTGTCGGAATCGCGGCGGCAAAGCAAACGAACACGGCCGCGTCTTCTCCGCCATCGGTGGGGGGGCAGGCCAGCTCCCCGGTCGCGTTCCTCGGCGGTCGCTATGGCCATCGATCAGCTGTCTTGCTGACCGCCTCGGCGCGCGTGCTTTTAGCGGAATGAGGCGGATCCAAGCGGCGACTGCGGCCTACAGGCAGTCGTCGTCAAAACGCACATCGACCGGCCCCACAGTCCGCGTCGCCCGCCACAACGGCAAACCCTCTTATTAGGCACCGCTGCCGCGAACCCAGGAGTTGACGGCAGAATGTCGGCCCGTCGGCGTCGCGCTGTCAACATCTACGTTTATTTGCCGGAGGGTGCTGTTTCCGCTTTCATCTACGCCGAATCATATATAGTAGTCATCATCGGTTGTTTGCCATAGTCCACAGCTAGTGGGACGTACGAGGTCTGGTTTTTTTCCAACCTCTCCTAAACAGGGTGAAAAAAAAAATGGGTCTGTTTCGTCGTTTCTTTCGTAAAGGTCATGTTTGGCTGATTTAATTTAGACGAACCTCGTTCCCTCACTCAGCCCCTGGTTGCAGCAGAAGGAGCCTATCTTGCTTTTTTGTCCCTAACTAAACGCTGTTTTTTTTTTCTTTTTGCTAGGCATTGTGAAGGCGACCAGAACACATCCAACAAGAGTATGTCTTTTATCATGGGAAGCATGCATGAGTGCTAGGTACTGGATATACCGTTTCTGTGGGGCGGTTGCTTACGGCACTTAGTCTAGACATATTTACATCCTCCCCTTTAAATTCTGCTCTTAAATCCGTCTCTCGTTCAATCCTCTACCCCAAAATTTTGTGTATAATCACGCTTCTCTAAACCTTCTCCACCAATCGTCTAACATAAATTACGTGGCTCTAATTCTTCGTTCCTTCGTTCTTTTATCCTTGCCAACAAAATTCAGCTCTCGCACCAAGTCCGTTACCGTTTTAGAGAGGGCAGGACGAAGCCCCATGCATTATAAAACCTAAATGTTCTAGCATGTGGCTATTAAAATGGCGCACAGCACATACGCGTATATTCCTTGAAATGTAGCCCTATGTGGACCGCAAGTTCGTCTGCTCCTTGCACGGGGGTTGCGATGATGTGAGAACGCCGAGATGTTGTCGGCTGACGGAAAATAAAGAAATAGAGGGTGAAATACTAGAAAGAGTGGACCTCAAGGCATCGAGCATTGAGGTCTGCCCACTATCTTTTCACTCCAAACCAATCAGAGCTCGGCGTCGTTCTCACGTCACCGCAACTCCTCCGCAAGAAGCAGACGACTTGCTCTCCGCATACGTGTCTGTCCCTAGCACTTCCGTTCTTGCCTTAACAGTAAAGAGTTTCGCTATACATGATCAAACCTTTTCTTTTTAAGGGGCATTCACACGGCGGATGCTTTTCGGGGAGGGAAGGGTGTGACGACAGTGATTGACGGAGTCAGCAGAACCACCTCCCCAACTACAGCATTCACAGGAACGGCGGGAAGCCGAGAGGTATGTCAGTGTTGTCGGACGCATTTAGCGGTAGCACGGCGTCTTTTTCGTCTGCTATATTTCCTAGGGCTATGCGGGTAGGAAAAATATCCGTTTTATATAAGGAAGAAGATAAAACAATTACAGCAATCATCGACCAATCTCAATCATCCTTATTTTTTCCAAAGGCCTAGAAAACGTTATAGTCTCGTCTTATACGTTTCACTAATAATTGTGATTGAGTGTCATCATCTAAGATTGGTTGCGGGAAACACCATTTAACCGAGTTAGCTTTCTTAGTTCAAAAAGACTATATACTACAAACGTCCGAGGCAAAAAAAAACTGGTAGCTCGCGTGTTTGTCCATGTTACTAAAGCATTTGACTTTTTTGACCATAATTATTTCATGGGTGTTCCTAAAACAATATTCCGACGTTTTCTTTCACCCGGAAATTAAACTATGCATGGCCGAACGCTCATTTTCCGACGAAAGGTAGAGTGCTAGACGTCCAAACCAGGTGCCAAAGTTTCAGAACGAACCGATATTTTATTGAAAAGTTATAAGGGGTTTTCTGAAAGTTTTAATGGAAAAATAGGGCCCACTTTCGCCCGTTTCCGTTTACTGGCTCCATAGAGCACCATGCATTCGAAAGCTCCTTCGGCCACCATTTTCCAAATGACATTTTCAGAAAATCATTCATAACTTTTGAATGCAATATCGGTTCGCGCTAAAACTTTGGCATCTAGTTCGGACCTCTAGCGCTACCTTGAGCGTTCAGAAATGCGCAGTTTATTTTTGCGATGAAAAAAAAAAAACCCTGTAAATGGTTTTCGGGGACATCCTTTACATAGTAAACACGGTTACTACGGTATTCGAGGCGTACGTTATTACTCCTGAATTCATATTTGAGTCACCGCTTTCAGTTTGATACTATATCTGGAAGTTGGTGTGAACCTGGAAGCGTGCTAGAGCCCCCTCTACTTAACCTATACTACTGCAAACGACTTAATTTTCGCGGGCTCAAATTTTCGCGAATCGGGCCAAAGCTGAAAATTCGAAATTATTCGCGGCTTCTAATTTTCGCGAATCGAGTGTAGCTTCCGTAGCGTTCACATATTGCCCGAAATGTTCGCGGGACCCTATTTTTCGCGAATTGTAGGCAATTCGCGAAATTCGCGAAAATTAGGTCCCCGCGAAAATTTTGTCGTTTACAGTATCAACGATATTGCGAATATAAATCCTCTTGCTAACTTTGCAGTATATGCTTACGACACCAGCATATTTTCCTCCTCCTCGAGCAGCGATGAACTTGTAGATTCTGCAAATTTTACTTCATTAGTTTTAGAGACAAGGCACGGGATAACAGACAACGTATTAACACTGATGAAGCATAAGGCCATTAACTTTCATCCTTAAAAATAAAGAAGTTTATACGACCAGACAAATCTTATTCGACTGAAGTCCTACAAAAATTGTGAATAATGTTTAAACGCTCGGTGTAGTTTTCTCCGCTAAAAGGTCATGGGACAGTCATATTAAATATTTGATTTCAAAATTGTCACGTGTTGTTGGCTAGATGTACCGCCATAGCTTAACTCTTCCAGTTGCTGTTAAACTAATCTTTTGTAATGCGTTATTTTTCCCACTTATGTCGTTGCAGCTTTGTCTGGGGTACAGCCACGGAAACCAATCTCGGTCTAATTTACCCTCTTCAGAAAAACAAAAACGTGAGAGCTATGTACAATGCCCCTGATGATTCTCACACCGAGTTCATGTTCCATAATTCGCAAATAATGAAAATTCAGAACTGACATAACTTTAGACTATGCATCACTGTAAAAAAAAATTATAAATAAAAGACATGGATCTCCGATTTTAACAAAACTAGCTTCGCTAGAGCAAAAGCACTATAATTTACGTGGCGCGCCAACATGAATATTGCAAGGGTCCTAAAAGCAGGTCAAAATATAAACAGTAAATGGTTAGGTATATTGTTCCCAAGTTTCTCAACAGCTGTATATAGAGAAATATAAACTTTGAGTTACTTTCCGTTAAACAGCTGCGCTCTTTTTTCTTAAATGTTTGAACATATAATGTGGATTTCGTACTTAATTATTGTTAGGTTTAATCCTGTCATAACGTGTTTTTGTTTGCATTTCGTACTGCCTGCACAAAGTGATTTGTACCACTGCCGATGGGGCTCAGGGCTCGTGAAGCTTCGTACTGAAGCTTTTACCTATCCTTCCGCTCCACCATTCGTTTATAATGAAAAATAAACATTATTATCATCATTATTATTCTCGACTACAGGTCTTGGTGAGTGCTGACTAGAGTAGAAAAATGGAGGCGTACATCAAACAGCGGTACGCGATTATGGCAGCAGTGCTGTTAGATGCAGAAAACAAAGAACTTCTCCTGGTACAAAGAAAAAAAAAAGACGCTTTTTGTGTGAGGAGTCTCAACACAACGAACGTGGAATCCAAAACCAATTGTATGAGGAGCGGCTTGAGGACGGAATTGATGAATATCGAAGACTCCTTCGGGTGTCTCCGACGATATGTGCAACTGCGGATGGATGGATGGATGGATGGGAATGGCTATACCCTTTGTAACGGGCGGCAGCTTGCGCTCCGAGCGCGAGCCACAAGATAGGCGATCCCGATGCCACCGCCGGTATCCCACTGAGAGAAATTTGTAAAGTTCCTAGAAACACGAACAAAATTCCGCCAATTGCGAATAGAACCCACGCCAAGGCGGCGACTGTTTGTGCAGCCCGAGCAAAAGCTCCCGCATCCCCCCTGAAACGTCTACGTCAGCGCGGCTTGGCGCAAAGGCGCGACCTTGTTACAACGTGATGCGCATCCCGGTGAGCAAACGGAGGGATTTCTCCCCCGTGTAAATGCCCTTTTTTGTCCTGTTTTTGTAACCTTTACATTGCTAAAGCTGAGTTTTCTCTTCTTTTTTTTTCGTTCTGTTCGTTCTCTCCTTCCCCATCCCCATTTTTTTGGTTCTTTAACGTCTTTTTAGTTTTATTAAACTAGTTTGTTCAGCCCTATCGCTGGTGTGTAGGTATTTATATGTAAACTTTCGGGATCGCTTCGTTTATTTTGTGTTTAAAATATATATGCATAATTTGTAATACTTTCATATAGTTGTATTTTTCTACATGATCTCTTAAAACGTCTCGTATTTTCAGGGTTTCCTTATTTTGTGGTGAAACACCTTTATTGCTTCAGACCTGTCATGACTAAAACTAAGGCCTAAGGTGTCAACCTCCTCTTCACATATCCCAGTTTGTTTCTACAATGTATTTCGGGGGATCTGTGGCCGAGTAGGCTAGCGCACACCATCTCGGAGCACATGGAGCGAAAGCTTTCGCTGCGGGTCCCAGGGATCCTGGGTTCAATCCCCACCCCTGCCCATTTCGATCTGGATGAGCATCGTACCGGCGGTCGGTCGTGTACCACTATTGCGTGATGCGGGTTAAAAACCCTAGGCTAGCAGTTGTACTGAACTGGCTAAATTTCTCATCTACAGCTGAGATACCAGACACCCATTGGGGTCGAGTAACTTCCGGCTGTATAAATATACACGCAACACAACTTTAATGTATTTCGGGTATTTACCACGAGCAATACGCACCATAACTCCCCTTTAAAAGTGTGCCTTTTGTTAGAATGTTAGAGTATGGGTAATCCTTGCCCAATGGCGGACAAAAGATAGGGAGTATTCACTGGACGCCATATTTGTGGGTGCTGTTTAGAGCGCATGCTCAGAACGAGCTCACATCAATAGGCTGCTAAGACCGGAACTCTCGATGGTGCGGAATGCACGTGGCGAAAGAACCGTGGAAGCTCGCCGTCAGCACGCGCTCAGCATTCGTGCACACAGCTATGGCCGCCAGTGCTTATGATGTACCGCAGGAAAGGCTACAAGCGCGAGCTCCTTGCTCTATAGGGCACATCTCGGCGGCACAAGCTCTCGTGCGTTAATACCAGCTCCCAACGCTATGAGCTCGCGCTTCTAGCCTTCTCTGCGGAACAACATAAGGCGAAACGGAGTATTGGCGACGTGAGCGATCGAAAGCGTCGCTGTGGTCGGCCTGCCACGATTGGCCGAATGCTGACAATGACGTCAGGAAAGGATTTCTCATCGGCGGAAATAAGAGGAATGTAAGAACTTCAATTTTGACGGTGTTGGCAGTGTTGCTTTGAGAGCGCTATGATTTCAGGCTTCCACCATGCCCATTACAAACACCATTGAACTTGTTGTTCACAAGGTAATGACGTCACGAAAGGTAACCGAACGAGGGCGCCACCGAAACATCTCGCCGCTAATAGTGCTTGGTTGCGCCTTGGCTGCACGAGCCTTCGTGTAGCAGGAGAGAAGGTCGGAGCTATCTAGTGTTGCCACTCTCACGTTCTCTTGGGTCGGTTGGCGAAGGAAATGTTACCCCGTTGGCGCAATGGTTCAGCTTCGGGCTCACAGTCTTAGGGCACTGGGTTCGATTTTCCTGGGGATTTTCCTGGAGATTTTGGGGGATTTTCCCGCGCAGCCGCATTTGTTTAGTGTAACAGTGCAAAACGTTCCCCTGGCGGCTGCAAAGCAAAAATGCTATCGCATAAAACAAAAGGAGGGATAATAAATGCCTTAGAATGACTTACAGCCTAAAAAGCGAAAGGTGTGGTGAGTTGCAAGTATCTTAGTACCGCTTCGCAACCAATGCGAGAGTCAAATGCCGAACGCCGGCGTTCCGCGTTTTAACGCGTTGGAAAGGTGCTTCGGAGACAAAGGCAGCTGGCTGTAGGTCTACCCATTATTCCTTCAAACCGGATCTCCGCGTTTTGACGTCCCCGAGCGTTCTCGTCTCCTCCTCTCCTCAGTTTCTCGGCAGATAAGATTGCGGCGTTCGCCGATGAAAACGTCAAAAGAAGGAATAACGATATTACCAAGAAGCGTGCAGGTCCATAGAGGAGGCTATGGCAGGTCATAAGCTTCACCTTGCGTTTCTTTGAGTGACTTTTGGTGTACACAAAATTCAAATGGACACCGTCGCTACTTCTCCGCGTAATCCCTACGCAGATATAGGCACTTCTGGCTTCGCGGCACAAGCTGATGTATGACCTCCCCAAGGAGGCCGCCGTCGGGGGTTATCGAACATTCTATCACGCCTGAACAAGACCACCAGTCTCCACACACGTAATATTGCCGCGTGCATGACCGAGGAGGAGCGCTTCTCTGTACTTCTCGAGAATTCAAGCTCAAAGCAAATAGGTTAAATATTCGAGATACCGAGTGTACTATCGACGTGGCCTTGCCGACTCACTCTCTCTTGCAGTCTCGCTTGAGCCAGCTGTCACGCCGACGCTGCGACGTTCGCTGCTGCTGTTCTGATGCTCATTCTTTCTCTTGTGTCTGGCAAGAGTTCGCCGATTAGACCTTTGTTTTCAGTTTTACGGTGGTCCATCAGTTTTCATCCGCAACAATATGTTTGAAGGAAACTGCGTGAATTATCAGGAAAGACAAAAAAATCTCCATGATTTCGGGGATGGGGGGGGGGGGGGGGGGTTGTTCAAGAAAGATCGCCTGCACTGGAAATGGAGAGGTCTCTGGTTTGATATCAGGTCCAGTCGGATTTTTTTCTGTGCGCACAATTCGCCTAGTTGAATCTCTTGGCGGAGTGCCGAAAATTCAGACACGTACACGTCACCAAAAAAAATGTAACGAAATATTTACTTGCTCAAAAAGTAACTAAGCACGTTACTCGTTACTGATCCTCAAAAGGAACGCGTTACTTTACCTCAAAAGTAGCGAGCTACTTTTCTCGTTACTTTAACGACCAAATAACACAACTGTTTTCGTTTCATGGTTTATTGTTTTCTTTTCAGTAGTCGCGGCATTTAAGGCTGCCTCTCAAAGTTTCACCAGTAATGTTTCCGCGCTTCATTAAGAATGCATCACTGGCGACACTGAAGAGTCATTCTACTGACGCGCTCGAAGAAACCGCAGTGTTGTGCTTCAGCAAGGGCTGGCTATTATGGGATTCCCCTCTCTCCTTTGTTCTCTCTGCTTCTAAAGCTCTAAGTTAACAATGGGTTTTGTGCTTTCCCGCGTTGGCAACCCCTGGGTTTACATTCGGTCTGTAGACGACTCTAGCAGGTTCAAGGAACTAACCTTATTGTGTCCTCTGTGTGAAGGACATTCCCAGCTATAGAGTTCGACTGACCTGTTCAGCGAGAAACGTTGCTATTCTGTCATGCTGTTTAGTTGCTTTTCGGGTTGCCCATCTGCCTGTGTCGCAATAGACGTATACTCAGGTTACAAGTAAAAGACCTCTGTTTAAACGTTGTTGTGCACGTTACGCGTCAAAGGTAACTAAATACCGTTATTCGTTACTTGACCTTAAAAGTAACTATGCACACAAGACGTTCCCTTTTTAAAGGGAACGTCTTGTGGACGGCTGCACTGCCACGATGCGATCATCTTACATGCCGTTCTTCTTTGTTGTCCAGCTCCTGCTATCGCTCGATGACGTGCCGGATTCCTCGTGCCTGCCACTCGTCATCTCAGCGGCCGAGGAAAACGCGAGGCTTCACAATCACCATGGACAAGCGCGTGCTGACGCAGACTTCGGCGGAAACAACACGGCATGGCTAAACCTTCCAGACTACACGCTACGTGGCAACGACGGTCCAAGAACATCGGCATCAACTGGGCTTCACCATATAAAGGAGGAAACACCACTGCACTCGGCTAGTGGGGACGGCTGCACTGCCACGATGCGATCATCCTACATGCCGTTCTTCTTTGTTGTCCAGGTTAGTGCTAACATTGAATACCCTTCTGTAAAAAGTAAAAACTTGTGTCTAGTACTGCTGCCGTCCCCAAAAGCAGTTTTGAAGCGTTTTTTGGATTTGTTGAAGCTTTGTGGCGATGTGGAAGAAAATCCTGGTCCGACAAACGCGGAACTGAATGCGACGATAACAAGCCTACAGTCTGTTGTTGAACAGTTGCAGACTGAGTACAATGAGTTGGCCCAAAAGACGAAGTACCTTTTAGAAACGCGTACTGATACAGACAAAAAGGTATCAGAGTTGACAGAACGAGTATGCACGCTTGAAAGAAAACTGAACGCGTCCCAGTCGGATTTACAAGATGAGCTAGCCCAGAAAATTAGAGAAATTTCAGAAGGGCGTTCTGGTGCAGACAAAAAAGTATCTGAGTTAACGGAACAGCTATGCACGCTTGAAAGGGAGCTTAGAGCCTCTAAGCCGGATATACAGGTTGCACAAAATAACGATTCAAAATTGGAAACTGCGCAAGTTGAACTCGCTGTTCTAAAGTCGCGCTGCAATGATGCGGAAAATCGTTCACGTAGATCGAATCTGGTATTTTTCGGATTGGAAGATAAAGATAAGGAAACGTGGGCTGAATCGGAATCTCGCATTATCGATCTTTGCGACAAAAAAATGGGCATAAAGATAAATCCGGACAATATTGATAGGGCACATCGCATTGGAGCGTTCAACAGAGCTAAAAAAAGGCCCATTGTAGTAAAGTTTTGTTTTTTTAAACACAAAGAAGCGGTCCTATCTTCCGGATACAGGCTTAAAGATAGTGGCTTCGCTGTTAGTGATGATTTTTCTAGGCCAGTTCAGCTGGCAAGAAGGAAACTAGTGGAATTTGCGAAAACGCAAAACAGCCGGTTCATGTTGCGAATGGACCGACTGCATATCAACGATAGGTGCTTTATGTTTGATCATGAATCTGACAATGTGCGTGAGGTCGACGATATCCAGTCTAAAGAACTTATCGATACTCCATCGACATCAAACCAGGCACCCATCCAATGAAGCTTAAACGTAAAGTATAACGGCGCAAACCGTTCAGCATACCTAGGCAATTCCAATCGTCGTGACATACAAGGGGCAAACAAGACTGTTGTGACCACGAGAAAAACGGACGTGGGCACAGTCATGATTATTAACTGCCGCAGTATAAAAAATAAGGTGGACGAATTCATGGGTTTAATAGAAACGGTCAGACCTACGATTGTCTTGGGGACGGAATCCTGGTTGGATGACACTATAGGATCAAACGAAGTATTTCCAGATAATTATGCTGTTTACAGAAAGAATAGAAATTCGCACGGCGGAGGCGTGTTCGTCCTTGTGGAAAAAGGTGTTCCGACTACACCTTTGCCAATACCAGATGTAACTATAGAAACAGCGTGGTGCCAGATGTGTTTAGACGGTAAACATTTATCGGTTGGTGTATACTATCGGCCTCCAAACGAGAACAGTAACGGCTTAGATGAACTAGCTGATTTGATCCTTGCGGCCTCAAAAGAGTATGTCCTTCTGGGCGGAGATTTTAACATTCCCGATTTAATTTGGGAGGACGGCAAGGCGACCTACTCAGGAAGCACGCTTCATACTAAATTGAGTGCCATTGTGGAAATGTTTGACTTTACACAATACGTCATGGAGGGAACGAGACTGTTAAATGTATTGGATTTGTTGTTATGCAACCTACCGGGGGCCATAGACAATGTTTGTGTGCTACCGGGCATTTCTGATCATAAGATTGTGACAGCTCATTTGGTTCATCCAAAAATAAATAAATATAAATGTCAAGCAAGAAAAATATTTTATTACGATAAAGGACGATATGATACCATAAGAAGCGAACTTGTTAGTTTTTTTCCGTATTTTTTAGAACAATCCGATAACGTTAGTATTGATGCACTCTGGAACATGTTCAAATGTAAAATCCATGACCTAGTTGAAAAATACATTCCCTCCGGAATAAAATCCTCAAAAACTAAAAATAAGCCCTGGGTGACAAAAGAGGTGAAACAGATTATCAAACGAAAGAGAAGAGCATACCTTCGATATAAGAATAGGGGGGATGAATCCAACAGGGTGAGATTAGAAAACATAGATACTCTTTTTAAAGCTACAATAAAAAGATCCAAAGACGCGTATTACGAGCAGTTAGAAACTAAACTTAAAATGAACCCTAAAGAATTTTGGAAGTTTGTAAAAGCAAATAACAAGGACGATACATCTGTTCCTCCTCTTTTAGTAGGCGATGAACTTGTCGAGAATGAAAAAAGAAAGGCAACGCATCTAAATAAATATTTCGAATCTGTTTTTTCTAAGCCTGCTGCATCGTGCTGTCACCCAAACGTGCAACAAAAAATTAAACATGTCATGTCACCCATTGAAATAACATATAATGGTATAGCCTCGCTGTTGCGAGAACTTGATGTCCAGAAAGCAATCGGACCGGATAACATCTCTCCGGTTATATTGAAAAACTGTTCTGAAGAGTTGGCAAATTACTTGTGTGTTCTTTTTAATAAATCTCTACTGGAACAAAAGCTTCCATCTGATTGGAAAATGGCAAATGTGGTGCCAATACACAAGTCAGGAGCAAAAAACTGTGTGGAAAACTATAGACCTATTTCTTTGACGTGCATTTGCTGCAAGCTAATGGAACATGTCATTTATAGTAATCTCATTGCTCATCTAAACGTCGAAAAGTTTCTTATTCGAGATCAACACGGATTTCGTACTGGAGCATCCTGTAACACAGTACTTGTTGATGTCTTTCATTTTCTTGCTGGAGCCATTGACGCTAGAGACGAAGTGGATTGTTTATTTTTGGATTTTCGAAAGGCATTTGACCTTGTAGATCATGATTTGTTATTTTATAAACTTAGCTTACTGTCACTGCATAGCAACGTACTGGCTTGGATTAAAGATTACCTAAGTGGACGAGGGCAATGTGTCGTGCTCGGTGGGGAAAAATCTGAGTATGTAAAAGTCGAGTCTGGTGTCCCCCAGGGCTCGGTACTGGGTCCTCTGCTCTTCCTGATCTATATAAACGACATTATTTCTGGCATGCAATCATATATTCGATTATTTGCGGACGATTGTGTTATTTATAGATTAATTAATGATTTTAACGATATTAATACTTTACAGAGTGATCTAGATACAATTTCTGTATGGTGTAAAAATTGGAGAATGAACTTAAATGTTAAAAAGTGCGTGCATGTTAAATTTACTAAGAAAAAAAATCCCACTACTTCCGTGTACATGATAAATAATGAAATAATTAAACCTAGCTCAAATCTAAAATACCTAGGTGTTATGTTATCTAATGATTTAACGTGGACGGGACATGTTGAAATGATAGCACTATGGGCAATACGAATGCTTAATTTTGTACGGAGAAATTTCCGGCAAGCCCCGAGGAAAATTAGAGAAACTTTATACTTTACATATATCCGTCCGTGTATGGAATACGCCTCAGTTGTCTGGGATCCACACCAAAATTACTTAATAGACAAACTTGAAAAGGTACAAAATCAATGTGCTAGATTTGTATTAAACTATTACGAACTTGGAGCGACTGTCACTAACATGAAACATGCCCTACATTAGGAAAAACTCAGTGAGCGTAGAAAATTGTTTCGGATGAAATTTTTAGATGATATCTACAACAATAGACTAATAATTAACAGAGATGTGTTTTTACATGAACCGTTTTATGTGTCCGAAAGAGCAGATCACCCCAAGAAGATTAGACCGTACTCTTGCCGCACCGACACCTTTGCTTTTTCTTTCTTTCCGAAAACCATAGAAGAGTGGAATAGGTTGCCAAAAGATGTGCTTGCGGCAAATTTGTTTTTTTGAATTTTCAATTGCGTAGTGTTTTTATAGGCAGTGCTTTTTTATTTAATTTCATTATTGATCCATAGAAAGTGTTTTTGTTTTTTGTTTGTTTTTTGTGTATTACTTGTGTTCTAAAACAAAAGTGTTTGTATCAGACTTGGACGTAGTTCAACTACTCTACTCAAACTACTGTAGTTTAACTACTTTTCCGAGTAACTTGGTAACTTTCAATTACAACTTTATTTGGGTAATTAGTAGTTTAATTTAACTACTTTTTTCAGGTAACTTCTACTCAAATTACTAACTACTTTCGAGATCTAGTGCTAATTTGGCTCACCACAAAAGTTTGAGTGCTGAAATAAATAAGACGCCGGCAGATGAAGTGGTATTCCCGAACAAGGGTCCCCCTCACATTCCGTTCCCACGCACTTATACTCGGCAGCCGTAGCAACTGCATCACAGGCGTCCTTGGGCCAAGGTGGCGACGAGCAGCCAAACCACCGGCGCACACAAACGCAGGAAGAGATGCTTAACAAGCCTTGCTCGGGTATTGACCTAATCCGGTAATGCACGCAGCCGCCTCGCCTCCTGCAACCGTGAAAGACGGGGACACTCCGAGGGTTGTTGTTGTTTTCACGTTGTCTGCCTTTAGTGAGTTCTGCCTCAAGCGATTTGGGGGTTCCTGGGTAGACGCCACTGGAATGACCTCGCAGCTGGACGCCTGTTCCCATGGTCGCCTCGTCGTCAGCGCATACTCCCTTGCAAAGCAGGGCTCCCCCGCGCACAAACGCAGACACGAATAATCCGTTCATGGGAGCACGTTCCCGCTTCCAGCTGCAACTGTACGAGCGACGATGCTTGTTCACGTAATCCTTCGCGTCCTTCCGACCTTCCACGCCAGGGAGACCTCCTTTTTGTTGGAAACGATTTACTTGTCGGGCGTGTCAGGCGCGTCAGGATACCCTAGGCGCCGGCGAGGATTGCGAGTCACCCTTGGGAGATCCTTTTGTTGGACCCGGCGTCAGCGGCGAACGCTCTAAGAAATGCCTGCGCGTCTACTTATCCACAATACACTCAAAGAGCCAATCATAGCGATCTAGAAAATCAGCTCAGCGAATGATGAGGCGGAACATCTGTTTAGACCTAAAAATGAAGTCTGCGCTGTGGCATTACGCAATGCAAAGCGTCATGCTTGCATTGCGTAATGCCACAGCGCAGTCATAATTTTTCGGTCTAAACAGATGTTCCGCCTCGTCATTTGCTCAGCTGATTTCGTAGATCGCAGAGATTGGATCTTCGAGTGTTTTGCGGGAAAGTAGACGCCCAGGCATTTCTTAGAGTGAAGTATACCGTATTTACTCGAGTAATAGCCGCACTGTTTATGAAAAAAACCTGAGGGTTCGCTTTTCCGCGGAGCACGCAGATTGCCAATCACCGCGACCGACAGCATGATTTCAGCTGTTTACAGGACAGAGATAACGTCTTCGCTCCAAGATACCATGTGTGAAGATCGCATTTATATGAAGAATCGTGTTCTCGATCTGGTCATTCGCTATGTTATTTATGCGCAACGCAATGATTGGCTGTATATGTGTTCTGTGGGAAAGTAGACGCAAGGGCCTTGTTCATAAATAGTGCGGCTATTACTCGAGTAAATACGGTACTTAGTTTCATCTTCTGTGAAACCAAAACAATTTTTTTTTTCAGTAGCGTAGCACTAGCACTCCAACGAGACGCGCAGTCGCCCGCATGATCTCAAAAAATTCTGCGATAAGAACTTTGAAAGTTCATTGCTTCTGCGAGCAAATAAACTATTTTGGTGAAAACGCAAGCAATAAAATGAGTGCATTTATTTTAGGCTCGCAGGGTTTTTCACGGATCAAAACTGCTTTTCATTTTGCTACCGAAAATATGGAAAAAGTAACTTCGAAAGTAACTTCAAAGTAACTCGCTACTTTTTTACAGTAGTTAGTAGTTTACTCAATTACTATTACAAATGCGTAATTTCTACTCTACTCCAATTACTTTTGGCGTCGCTACTCAGTAACTTAACTTAACTACCTTTTTTGAGTAATTTGTACATGTCTGGTTTGTATGAAACCCACCCCCTGCAATAATGCCTCACGGCGAAGCAGGTTTTTTCTGTAAATAAATAAATAAAAGTAACTAAATACGTTACTCGTTTGCGAAAAAAGTAACTATATAGAAGTAACTCGTTGCTAATAAGGCGTTACGTACATGTCTGCGAAGGTGGCCCGCGTTGATATGGAGCGCGGTCGATGGCGCTAAACCCGCGAAGTGTCCCATCAAATGCTATCGCAGTAAAAAAATGTCAATATGACAAAAACAAAATGATGTATATAATTTTTCCACGGTCCTCGATTCCGCAGCACGGCTTTCGGTGACCCGGTTGACAGCGACAACTGTTATAGGCTCTTCGCACCCCTGAAGATGACGTCCGTTGTCGTAGTTGTAGTTGTTGGTGTTGTAGTTGGCTAATAGGGCGTAGGGCGTCCGTCGCGATAATTCCCAACTGCTTGAAAAACGACCGCCTTCCACTCTCGGGGATCGAACATGGGTCCGCTGCGTGCGAAACGAGTGTTAACACACAGATATGCCATAACATCGTTCATTCACTTTATTATAGGTCCTTGTGGAACAAACGTAAATGTGAGTCTCGAGTAATGCCGGCAAGATGACCACAGTTGCTGTAACCTCGTAATAAAAATTCAACGTCATTCTTAATTATTTCCACATTTAATCGGAGTTAATTGTTCAATAGAAAACCTTCGGCAAGTTCACGCGAGGCACCGCCCAATTAAAAGGGTTCAGCCGCATCCATTTATCGAATACCATCTAGAAGGGCCCGCGCATTAGGCCAACGTTAGTGTATCCCTGAGTAGCCCCATGGGGGGCGCTGAAACCCGACGAGAGTACGGCGCGAAGCTGCAAACGGGGTGACTTGGCATCGTCACGTACTGGCGTCGCGCTTCTTGGGAGACGCTGGAAGACGCGCTGGCGCTAACGTTGGTGCGTCTCGCCGTTCGTCGCAGGAACAACTGTAAAGCCAGGACATAGCCTCCTCTATAGGAAGTATTCACTGGACGCCATATTTGTGGGTGCTGTCTAAAGCGCATGCTCAGAACGAGCTCACATCAATACGCTGCTAAGACCGGCACTCTCGATGGTGCGGAATGCACGTTGCAAAAGAACTGTGGAAGCTTGCCATCAACACGCGCTCAGCAGGCGCGCCCACAGATATGGCCGCCAGTGAATACTCCCTATAGGGAGTATTCACTGGCGGCCATAGCTGTGTGCGCGACTGCTGAGCGCGTGCTGATGGCGAGCTTCCACAGTTCTTTTGCAACGTGCATTCCACACCACCGATATTGCCTGTCTCAGCAGCTTAGTAATGCGAGCTCGTTCTGAGCATGCGCTCTGAAGAGCACCCACAAATATGGCGTCCAGTGAATACTCCCTACACTGACAAAGCCTGGCAGATCGCCACGAGACGCGGCCGCCGAAATTGAAAAGGTAGAGCGGCAGACAACGAATGAGAGGAGAGCCAGGTGACGGGCGCCCCGCTGAGGCGAGACGCCGAAACACACTACTCCCGAGCGATGGAATGTCCGCCCGTGCTCCTCGCGCTGCCGCTTCTTTTCTCGTCGGGTTTGAAAACCATGTTTCGGATCCTCGCCGCTGCAAAAACTGTGCACTGACGTCCTGGTTCCCCGAGAAATGCTCTGTGCTAGCAGATCCTCGCGATAAAAATCTGCGACCGGGCGCTCTATGCCTCAGTCGTCGAACTGCCAGGCTTTGTGAGAATAGAGGAGGCTATGGCCGGGGTCACACTGCTCATACATCATACAAAAGACAGTGTGCAGACATCAGTCACCGCAATATCCGTTGTTCGAATGCCACGTGCCAGGTTTCTCCTTGAAGTTATTGCCATGCGGCATTCGAAGCACCTATCTGGCGGTGACTCCCGTTCGAATCTGTATGCAGACTCTTTTTTGTATGAGGTAGAAGCAGTGTGACCCCGGCTTCAGGTGCATACTCGCGAGAACGAAGCCACTTGAGCCAGCGACTTTACTGTGACGGGTCGCAGCTCTCGCTCTTACTGACTGTGGATTAAGACGGTAATTTTTTTTTAAATATATTTTCAACTGGACGGTACGTTTTGTTGAGCGCGATATCTTTTTAGCGAGAGCTGTGAACTTGTCTTTTTATTTAGCGCGGAAACTTTATGGGCGGCCTGGGTTTAAGGTAGTGTTGAGAATTGTTTTGTACCGGTTTGCGCTTGGTGAAACCGCTAACTGAACTGATATTTTACATGCATACTGAACCGGAGCCCCACTGGAACAAGATACAAAGCCACTAAGCCCGAATCCGAGTCGAACCGGAAGATTACCTGCTCCGACACCCTTCTCGTGTCTTGTGAAGATTAATGACAATTTGTGACAGATACACGGGGTCGTGTAATGGTTTGCTAGTCTAAAACATGAAAGGTGCCTCCCTCGAATGTATCTGCATCGTCTCTTTTGAGGACAAGTGGAATACTACAGTAAAGTTATCTCAGGTGCTACGCCTGTTGACATGTAGATGTCCTATTAATAAGTGTTTGTTGACTGGCGCACAAACCAGTCGTTTCGGCACACGTTCTACGGTAGAAAACAACATTTGAAGTGAGAAGAAAAAAACGAGAGGTCATTTTTACTTAAAAGGGCTTTAAGAAGGCCGTCACCACTCCTTTGCAACAGATCAATATATGATTACGAAATGCGATGATGCTTTGAAAAAATAATAAATAATATCAGCCTCGAAGGCTAAGTCAAACACAAGCCCTTGCACTACCAAAACAAAAAAGTTGTTTTTCTTGGTGATGGTATCAAATGTGCGATTTCCCATTTCCCAGATGAAAAAGCAACCTTTCTTCTTGTCAAAAGCGAGCCTAAGAGAAAACCAAGTTAGAATATTTTCAATATTATACAAAAAGTAAACCCGAAAGCAATTTCGACGTGTGCTCCGAGCACCCCGACTCGAGCCCGCACAGGTCTGCATTCGTTTGAAACGACGCCCGTGACGTCATCGCACGGCGTACTAACGTCTCATTTCTTTTTACGTTCGTCTGGTCGAAGGACCCTCGGCGCGCCTTTGTTCACCAGTCAATGTACCCGAAGGCGGTCCAGCGACAAAGCTCACAAAGAGAAGGGTACGCAGTCTCGATTCACGTACGACCTCGATTCCTCTACTCGGAATTGCTGTTTCTGGAGGCCCGGGGCACGCGGGTTTGTGGACAATGAAATTGCGATTGGAGAGCGCTCTATTATGACGTTCTTTCACGCCGCCGCGAAGCATACAAAAAAAAAAAAAAGACGCGAAACAACTGACTTAAGTCGGAGAAAAGAAAGCTTATGTGTTCTTATCGGTTTGGAGTGGTTTTCGATGAATTGATGTTTATTTTAAACACTCGTGTCTAGGAGGGTGGAGCAGAAAGCGGCCTAACCCACCGAACGAAACTCCGTTTCTATTGGCAGCGCTACAATAGTCGCAGCATGTTCTAGTGCATGATGCACTTGGCTAAATGCATTACAGTATATACAATTCCAGCACTTTCTGGTCCGCACACGGTATATATTCTGCAGGTGCAAATCTCGGTTGAAAAGTCCTTAGATAGTCCGCCGGTTCCGCACAGTCTGCACTCGGTGCATAGTCCGCACATGGTGCTTAGTACGCAGAAAAGAAATCCTCATACACAGCACACCTTGAAAAACGACGGTTTATTAGCACACAAAAAGGCTCCTTTCATACATAAATCGTAATATATTTGCTCTGCCGTTCAAGAAATACCTCACGTCTCACCATAATGAACGATACAGATAAGAATCCCTGTATAGTTTGCGCCTGTAGATAGTCCGCACGGCGTAAAATTTTGACTTTTAAAGATCTATAGTCCGGGGATTATAGTCCGGAACATATGGTAGTATGTTGTGCAGCGCTGCCAGGGGCGCGCGCAAAATAAAAAGAGCGGCTTGGGAAACGACGGTGATGTTTTTGGAAGGACAACCGTTGAAAGCGACAACTGCAGTAAGTGTCGCTCTTAACACTTTGCGTGGTGGACGGAAGTTGGATCCACGATCCTGGATGCCCGAAAGAGAGACCCGTCTTCGCCCTTCGGGGCAACAAAAGATGAGCCTCCCACCCCCCCCCCCCCCCCTCCCTCCCCTCCTCCCCCCACCGAACACAAAACTGCCAACGTAAGCCGAGCTTGAATCTATTGCGAAAGTCGCACTTCTTGAAAACTTTTCTGGAAGAACCGTGGGATAGACTGACTCCTACAGTCCGGAGCAAAAACAATTCAACCTGGCTCATTCATTCTGAGGCCCCTGATTGCACCATTCAAATTAATCCCAAAGACCAGCAGAGCCTTCAACTCGCATAACGTTAGATCATTTTAAGTTCATGAGCACCAGAAACATCCACAACCTTCTTACGTTCGCAATATACGCCGTGTACCTATAACAAGCTTGTACGTGCTGACTTCGGGATTGTCATACCAAAAAAGTCGGTTGCGATTAAAGCCAGAAGACTCGGCAAGTCGGAGGTAGCAAACTTCCTTGCCCGCAAAGGACAGCAGTCTAGACTAGGCTGTCTCAATGTATTTAAGAATGCCTACGCTAACCCATTCGCGTCCTTAACAAAGCAAGCAAGAAGTAATTAAAAACGGCAAAAGATACCACGAGCAAAGGAATGCGGATGACGATGATAAAGTGGTTGTAGGTATTATTGTGGCCTTAGTGGCATACGGCGCGAATCTGGGTGTGCTGTCCATTGTGTGGTCACAAAAATAATCGCAACATTTTTGTCGAAACGGACCAGTAGACCGAGCCCCAGTTACCGACAGTGTCTGTGTGTTTCAGCGGCATGAGACGCACCGTTTCCTTGGCGACACAGTATCTAAATAAGCGAGGTTATATTATATAATACGGTATTATGTCCGAGGCACGCCAGCAAGTAAACTTTCATGTCGTTTAACACCTGAGACTGTGGTGCATAAAATAAAAAAAAAACGTTTAGTCGAAGGAACACAGGGAACGCCTCGAGGTTTCACGTTGTGCCACCACTAAGAAACGATTGTGGCCTCGCTTTCCTGTAGAACGCAAAGGCATTCAATCACGGTAAAAAACGGAAGGATCCGAGCAAATGACGAAGCTCAGAATACCATTAGACATGAAAATGCGATGGCGCAGGGATTGTGAGCAAATGAAACGCCATGCTCACTATACCTACGCGCGTCACCTTTTTCGCTCTAATCGTATTCTAAGCTTTGTCATTCTCTTGGACCCGTGTATTGTTTGCCCTGATAGGCTGTCTCCGTGTTCTGCAGTAAGTCAACTCACATGATTGTTTTAGAGGGAAGATGTACAATGGTTACGGACGTAGGGCCGTGGCATGAGCTGCAGTGGAATTGTGAGGCTCTTTGCACAAGTCCATCAAACAACGATACTTCCGGCTCGAAATCACAGCTACTCACCGCCGGAATTCATGTCGGTGGCTTTCGTCGGCTCTCGTCTTATGTACGCCGTGCTTTTCTATTTGCGAAGGCAGTGTTTTGCAGATCGCTCGAGATCTTTCGCGTCGTGCTTGACAGCGCCAGCAAGAGGGCACGGGAACATAAAGGAGCATCATCTGGACCCCAAGTTGTATGCATACAGATCTTTATTTTGACTTAAGACGAGCCGACGCTCAACAAGTCGGCTTGTCGACAGTCAAAACGGCGTACTTCAAAACGGATTCGAAGCGAACTTCAAAACGGCGTACTTTGCCGAGCGGCTTCGAAGAGCGAAAACAACGAAGTAAGCTTGGGTTCAACCAATAAGTCCACGATCGTACTTCTTGGCCTTTGTTTGCTTGTTTCTACCTTCTACTGACACAAAAGACGATGTTAGTCAACGTTAACAAAGAATTGCTTACGTGCGTGCGAATAGTAAAAAAAAAAAACGGAAGGTGCCACGTGCATGTCATCAACAGCGACGCAGACGGCTTATCGACATTGGGTGTGGTAGTTTTTCAACTCGTTGCTTGGCAGCGTATCGAGAAGTAACATCAAGTGCAATATCTCGGTTTGAATTTAATCGTCTACCTCTTCCGTTTCACAAAAAAGGCTTTTACGCAATGAGGCTCCAAACCCCTGCTTGACGCTAAGCGTCAAGCAGGGGTTTGGAGCCAGGCCATGTGCTTATCTGAACGCGGCGTCATCAGAATATGCAAGGCTTGTCGGAATACTCAAAATGCCTACGGATTTAAAAACTATATATATATATATATATATATATATATATCGCACCAAGAGGCACAAACTAATGGAATCAGCTGGCACAAGTCAATGCCCAATTTAGAGGGTTTGACGTAAAAAATAGAGAAAGTTGTCAATAAAATGTACCTTATCGACGGTGAGTACGATTTACTAACCCAATCCATTGCACTGCATTGACATAAGGGGGAAAGCCTGTCGTCAAAAATTGAGCCGTCAAGACCTGGTTGATTGTATCTATAAACTGAGCTGTATATAGAGTTTCTGGATCTTGGTGCTAATGTTTGTCTTATCAGAGCGTGTGGAGTATTCCCGCGTGAATTGACATTTTGAAAAATTGCTCACAAGCGATTACTTTTGCTGTGTGGTTTTTAATTAGTAGACACCCAAAATTAGCAGTTAAAATTAGATATTTGTAAAATATGAAGATGTAGTTAGATGGTCAAACCCCTGCTGCGAGAAAATGATCTTTTTAATACTGCCTAAAATAATAATGCTGCAGTTAAAATAAATTAAACTTGCAAGAAAGACAAAACCAAGAATTATACTTTTGTTTTCTTTTGAACAAAATAATGCAGCTATTTTTGTTCATCGGAGAAGTCACCCCATCAAAACTAAGGCAACTTGTAGACGGCTTTTGTTAAGTAAATACCGAAATGTTCCAACAAATATACTCGATAAAAAAAAAGAACCTGGAGAAGAGTTTAAGGCCGGAGAAGGGGCTTGAGAGTTAGACCTTTCTTTTAGTGTCAAGATGGAAAGTCGCTTCGCCCCCTTCCTCCTTCCCCCCTTCCCCTCTCCCCCCAAAACAATTTATAAATTGTTCATTAAACAATTGCATTTCACATTACGCGGCCTGCGAAAGCATGTGACTGCCTGTGTGCCGGACCTGGCTTACAACAGGCTACATGTGCATCGTTTCAAAGCAAGCACTGGTCGCATTCTATTAATAAGACAAACAAGGAATGTATAAAACAAACGAGAAATTAAACTAGTATCCACTTGAAGCCTTCGTTGCTGTTCTAAACCTCAGCGATTTTCAATACCCAAACGCAGGAGCACCGCGCGGTGGCAAAGTGTGGATCCATGCTCACCTGCACTTCGAGGGCATGGTAGGCCACGATGAGCCCCATCAACATGATGGTGGACACGGTGATGAGCGTCTTCACCGCCATCGAGTACACCGAGTTCTGGAACAGAGAGGAAAAGAAAAAGAAAGCCAGAATGAGCGAAAGCCCATGTCGTCCGTATTATCTTCTATGTCCATTCTTTTTCGTAATTTAGACATTAATACGTAAAGCCATTCACAGCTTTCAAGTCCTCGGATCAACTCAAAGATTTTGCATCTACCTTGGAGGAAGTCGCTGGAATACTACGCAAATATTCTGAAGCAATTTTAGAAAAGGACCAAGGCAAACCTTGGTACAAATGTCATAGCGCATAATAAAACATCCTTCATCGTAGCTGAAATAAATGCATCACAGCCTCGCCGAAAAAACATTTTGGTAAACATTTACGCTATGCGAAAGGTTTTCAAATCAATTGAATATGCTGGTAGATAAACTGAATGTAGACCGATATTGTATACTCATTCTTGGTGATTTCAACATTCCTGCTATAAACTGGAATTTGCAACATATCTCTCTGTCAACTGGCACTGCCTCAATCAAAACGAGTGCTCCTTTTTCATTTGTTAACTTCCTTGGATTTACCCAATTGAATAGTTTTTAAAACACAGCAGGACATGCGCAGGATCTGACCTTGGTAAATTTTTTATTGACAACATTTAGTTTGTTTCCAGTCCGCTGGTAATACCGGATGGTTGGCACGCTCCATTTTACGTTTCCTTCGTGATTTCCATAAGGAAAGAAAACTACAAGAGTGAATCGTTTGCTTTCTCAAGAGGCGATTACTTCGGTCTTTATTAATATTTAGATAATGTTGATTGGGCAAGAATATATCATATGACCGATGTAAATTGTGCCGTTAAAGCGTTTACAAACAATACCGTATCTGCACTTGAATGTTTCGTTCCCAAAAAGCGTCCTTATACAAGTCGTCATTTGCACTGGCAGTCAAAGAAGGAAAAATACTTAATTATCATAGTAAATATAATATTGCACCCTAGAGTACCAGTGCAGATGACGACTGGTACTTTACGGTACCAGCCGTCATTCGCTTTTTGGTACCTGAAAGTTTTTTAATCGCGTTCGCTAGCTAAAAAAATGCTGAAACCCGATAAAATATTACACTGTGAATCAGTAGAGAGCAGTCTAAACCGTGACCCAATGCGTTTCTGGCGATATGTCAAGGACCGTACAACTCCTTCGTCAAGAATAAACTTAGCTCACTCGTCTGGCATTATGCCGAGTGAGCCTGAAGATGTATCAAAGGCTTTCGCGAATTATTTTTCCTCGGTTAATTCTTGCGGCCGTAACGTACTGCCTATGACTGTCGACAGGAAGAATGCTAGTGATCACCAGTCAATCTTATCTTTTTGAACTAATTGACATTGAACTTTTTATCAGGAAACTCAAGCCAAAGTTATCAGTCGCATTTGAGGGTATCCCAAGCTGCATTGGTGATGGATGCTCTTCTAGTTTTGCACCCGTCTTGACGTATATGTTAACTCGCCGTTGCAGAGCCTCAGTTTTACTTCCATTTGGAAGAACTCTATCACTGTGCCAGTACATAAGAATGGTAGGACAGACCATATCAAGAATTACAGACTCAGTGTCGTTACTATGTTCGTTTGCAAAGGTCTACGAAAAATGTTTATTCGATCACATTTCAAACCTTTTAAGCATCAAATTAGACCTTCACAACATGGCTTTGTGCGTGGAAGGTCTGTGGAGAAAAATTTAGTGTTATTTTTAAGTTTTGATTCGCCTACTGTATGTCAGCGTGGACAGGTAAACGCAGTATATTATGACATTTCAAAGGCTTTCGACTTGGTTGATCTTTCGCTCCCTACACATAATCTAAGATCCTATGGAATGAGTACATCACTTTGTTCATTCTTTCTTGAATACTTGTCCTATAGACACAATTTTGTACGCCTTCTTGGACGTCTCTCCCAGGCCTTTGTTTCTCTTTCGGGCGTACCGCAGGGGTCCATACTGGATCCGATATTTTTCAGTGTTTTTAGTATGGACCTTACTTGAAGTGTTCATAATTCAATGATCTTGCAATATGAAGATGATATCAAACTGTTTAGGCAAATCTTATCCTTGGAGGACCGCGATGAGCTTATGGAAGACGTTAAATCAGTGTGTGACTAGTGTCGTCAGAACATGTTGATTATCAATCCCTCAAAAACTGTTTTTTTTTGCCTCTGTCTAGTAAGGTAGCAAAAATCAACTTTTACTACCGGATCGGCAATGTTCCGTTGCGAAGAGGCGAGTGCACAGGTGATATTAGTGCAAATATAGACTCTTTCTTATCTTTTACTGTGCATGTGAATAACCTAATAAATGACTCTTTCCGTAAGCTGGGTGTCATCTCTAGAATTACGCGTGAGTTCTCCACGTCAACATGTATTTTACGATTATACCTCTCGTTCATCCGGTCCAAGTTGGATTTTTCCTCTGTTGTATTGAATTGTATCAGTTTTAAGAGCCAAGATAGAAGAAAAATGTTTCAGAAGCGTTTCTTTCGAATTTTCTACGATCGTTATATTGGTCGTACTTTCTACTATCCTTATGCGAGACTTTTGGAACTAAGCAATTGACCTACTTTGAGTACTAGACGACTTGAGCAAGGTCTAGTTTTCCTGTATAAATATATTCATGAATTGATTGATTGTCCTTATCTCACATCAGTT
The DNA here is from genome assembly GCA_013358835.2 of Ixodes persulcatus. Classification (NCBI taxonomy): domain Eukaryota; kingdom Metazoa; phylum Arthropoda; class Arachnida; order Ixodida; family Ixodidae; genus Ixodes; species Ixodes persulcatus. Next base: position 548,916 of record JABSTQ010009407.1, read on the forward strand.
ATTAATATTTATATTCCCAGACGATTTTTGCGGATTTCTCCGACTTGCTATGTTAATCAAATCATTCCAACGAGTCCCATGACCTATATACAACACTTGTATAATACCCTCGGCGCTGCAGGTATTGGTGCGTCTAATTCAGGTTTTGTGGCGTTTGTAACCAACCTTTGATCAATCTGTTGAGCATCATTATCAAGGCGTCAAGCTGTTCATGAGCACAAAAAGTAAACAAGTGAATGAATGAATGAAACACTTAGACAGCTGAGGTGTCATTTCGGAGCAGATGGACGGGCGAAACTTCCGTGGCGTTTTGGAACGAATGAAGGTGTAATAAGTAAAGCGCATTTCATGAACCCGTTAAACAATTTTATTGGACACAATCTAGGACTACCTTGTTGTAATTGAAGGACACTTCGGAAATCGTGCGCCCAAGTTTGAAATCCAGGAAACGACGAAATTACATGTGTATGCCTGTACCGCTCCCTGACGTTGGTGTGCCTGCCTGAACGTCTTATGCAATGTTGTAAACACGAACTAACACCGCCTTGTGGTCACTTAAATCAGGGTCCGAAGATCACTTCCAAAATCACGCTCACAAGTTTCAAGCGTGTAGCTCCACCTAACTTCACGCCCGTGGTTTCGCCGGCTTAACATGCCACCTAGCTATATTCGTTTTATCGCACGAGAGCCTTTCTGGCATGAGTAACGAAAGCGCTTTGTTTTTATTGTTTCCATTATCAGCAGTCTCAGCAGTCTTGTGACATTATGATATCCCCACGTGCCATCATAATGTCACGCGACGACGTATTGTTTCCCGACGTCACAGTATCACGTGACGCCATGACATTACGTGACTCACGGTGTCACGTGACGTCATTACGTATGTCGCCGTGCAACGTGATTTGACATGTCTCGCCATGATGTCAGCTGACACCAGGAAAACCGGTCGTGTCGAGCGGCGCGACGTCAGCGGCGTGCCGTCAATGGGAAATATTTTGGCGGAGTGCCGCATATGGCCCGCGTGGATATGGAGCGCGTTGGACGGTGCCAAACCCGCCAAGTGTCCCACTAACTGAGATCGTAGTAAAAAGCAAGGTTGTGGGCTCTGGATTGAAGGAACTACGTTGAAAGTAAACAAACTTTAGTCCCTAGAAGAATGAGAACGGCATTTTGTATCTTTCGAACGCGCGACCTCCAGCAGGCGCTTCATGCCTGCGGCTGTGCTTTGACTGCGCGAGTGGTGCACGATACGTCGAAGTGTTGTCGGAGGTAGAAAACTTTAGCTGGAGGCATGGACTTTGTATGCCTTCAACTATAGTCTCCTCTGTACTCACAAAGCCTGGCAGTTCGACAAACGAAGCCATAGAGTGCCCTGTCGCAAAATTGGAGCGCGAGGATCTGGTAGCACAGAGCATCAAAAAGCCATTTCTCGGGGAACCTGGACGTTAGAGCACAACTTTTGCAGCGGCGAGGACCCGAAACACACTTGTTCGCTCGGGAGAAGTGTGTTTCGGCATCTCGCCTCAGCGGGGCGCCAGTCACGTGGCTCTCCTCTTATCTGTTGTCTGCCGCTCCACCTTTTCCATTTCGGCGGCCACTTCTCGTGGCGATCTGCCACGTTTTGTCAGTATATAGGAGGCTACGCTTCAACTGAGCTGAAGCCGAAGCTCCTCCTCGCCGTTCTCCCCGTGTCAGTTACTATCAGAAGATTTATTTCTAAACTTGTCTACACTTTGCTCGAACGACTCTTATGTTGTACGGAGTGAATAAATGATGGAACAAGAATCCAGAGTAAATTTGTTTATACAATAAGAAACATCCAGATATATTTCCTGTAGCCTTCGCTCAGACAAAAATACAGGCGTCCAGCTGTTTCGGAAAGTTGGGTTCAACACACCGAAATCAGGCACTTACAACAGTCTGATGTAAATTCTACTCGGTTTAGCAAACATTCGAAATATTTGTTAAGACGTACTCCTGTGCCCATGTGGTGTCATCTTCCTACCCCCCCCCCCCCCTTCCTCCCCATTCTTTTTGTTGTAACGCAACTTTTCCACTATATTTAGCGGGCCACGTGTGACGTCACTCGTCACGTAACATGACGTCACACGTGACGCCAAGTGATGCTACCGACTAGACCACGCCCACACGCTCGCACGGCTTGGGAACGTAGCGCGGATTTATTATGAGAAGGCTTTGCGAACGGGACACGATTACGCTATGGCCTTCCACTCTTAAAGGCGAATCTTAAGCCTCCTCCAGGTTTTTATCACACCACCTTGTCATCACTCTCCTCTCCTTTCACTCTTCCCTTTTTCAGGTCGTCTATCGATGCTCTATATCTTTTTTTTTTGTTCTCAACAGTTCCCGATACACCGAGAGAATCGACTACCACGGCGTCAACATTTCCAATTTTGTAGTTGAAATTATACCGAATTCCGAGTCCTCTTTCCTCAAACTAACGTAAAAACAAGAAATCACAAACACACGAGAGAACAAACTACATACCACTGAAACGTATCTATTATTGTTTATTTATTTTCTTCCGTTCTTTTAATTTTTTGTTTCACGCGTTCTCAAAAATATTTGTAGCTCACGCCCCAAAAATAGAACACGCGGGGGACGCGGGGGATTTTGAAGCGGAGCAAAAAGCGAAAGGAGGGTGCCGCTTAATAGAAACACCCTTGGCTTGATTTCGACGCACCGTACGTAACCCTGGAATCTCGCCATCGTCCGCAAACACCGACTCGAAAAGAGAAGGATGGAAAGAGAGAACTACTCCTCTCCCAAAAGCCACCCACAAGAAAGACAAGACTGAAGAAAAAAAGAAAGAAAGAATGGGGCACCCAAGATAAAATTAACTTTAGTGACAAAACCTACATGTAAAACAAATAGCACCGCCCCCCCCCCCCCCCCCTCCCCTGCCCCCTCTTCTTGACCCCGCTAAATAAAGTGTGATTGTAGGTACTGCTAAAGAAACATCAGGCAGCAACATCAGCACTGTTCGGGCTTCCGCGGTCGTACTCAGAAACCCCTAATGGCAATTAAGACAAAGCAAGGAAAAGTAATGAAGAAAAGTTCAAGGTCGCTCGCTCCTACCGCGTTTTTGTTTGAGCTCCGAGTTTGCGGAAGAGGAAGGAGGAGGGGGTTCTTTCTGCAGAGCTGACGAGCCTGCCAACTGCGCATCCTTGACTCGCTTTCGTTCGTTTTGTGCTGAGTGGGGATGAGGTAAACGAGGTCAGTTTTCGGAGGTAAGGATCTAAGAACGGTGGTGGTATCCTCGCGAAAGATCACAAAACTCATTGTGTCTGGCGCTTGTTCTCTACAATATCAGATTAAGCCTTTTGTTGTTGTTGTTGTTGTTTCTTTGAGAGAACTCGTAAACCTCTACTACAGACGCGTGAGTCGGGCCTGCCAAACAAGGTTGTCGGCCTAGCAGAAAGGGAACATTCGACACGTTAACTGTCGATTAGGCGCGCTGGCAGCTCCACTAATTCCCCCAAGGACTTCTCGCGTTTACGGCAAACAAACAGGGCATGGATGGTCCTTCTCGTACCGGGTCCTTAATCCTAACTGACTACCGGAGTTAAGCTTGTAAGCGAGGGGGAAATTAAATAAATTCCTGGATTATCTTGGGGCAGTAGAAAACAAGAAAAAAAATACTGTTAAGCGGCATAACCTTAAAACGATCAAGTTATTGTCATATGAAAATGGTAAAGACTAAATTCAGATGGACATTTTCTCCAATGCTTGAAGCTCGAACGCACGATTGAGAGTGTTTTAAAGACATAAAGAAATATTAACCAAGTCGTTCGCTTGTCTAAGCTTCCAGATTAAAGCAACTCGAGTAGTTCATCGAATTTTCTGAGGAATGTAAACGGATGCTTGGGGGGTTTCTTAATCAGAATGTAGAGAAAAATGGACGAAACGTTGGGGTTGTGAATTTTATTATTATATTGACATTCTTTTAGGCACTCATTAAAACACAAATCTAGAAATTTGAACAAATATTTCTAAAAAAAAAAGCGGATTAAAGCCGCCTTTTTACCACAGATAAACTCCAAGGAGAGGTGACAAACGATTCTGACTAAGCTACGGTTTTGATTATTTTTTCAAGTCAGCATTTCATACTGATGAACCATTTGCTACAAACTGTCAGCAATCAGGATGCTACAATGGAGCAGGTTGACATCTTCGTTAGTGGCAATGCCAAGTTTCTTGGCAATATTGATGAATTAAAATCGTCTGGTCCCGATGAAATTTAGTCTAAAGTGTTCAGACGTTACTCTGGCGAAGTGGTAAAGTACCTCTACGTAATATAGAGTAAGACTAAGTCGCTTCAGGAGGCAAAACTACCCGATTATTGAAAGTTTGGTGATGTGGTGCCTGTTTACAAAAGTAGATCGAAATCTATGCTAGTTTTCGCATCAAGGGCAGTAGCAGAAACAAAAAAAAAATCCGGCTCCTCGCGGTGAATGACTAATTTTTCCTTTAATGGGAAAATTAACACATATATAGGTAGGTTCAGTTTAGATTAGGTTTATGCTATCTTATCAGGAATAGAGGTTTCAAACGCAGAAATCATCGCTACTTCCTCCGACAACCATATCTTGCAACAACGGCTTAGCGCGGCGTAGGAGAAATGCGCAAAACTTGTGTTTTTGTTATTGATAAATAAATAGAAAATAATATATCATTCTTTACTTTCTTTAGGTAAAAACGATTGTATTCTGTCGAACTACAGGCCGATTTCACTTACCTCGATTTGTTGTAAAACACTTGAACACGTCTTGTACTCAGCTTTAATGAAGCATATTAGTTTAACTGCTCCTCTGAACAATCATCAACATGCATTTGAAAAATGTTTCTCGTGTACCACGCAATTGATTGAATTTGATTATATATCCAAAGAAATTGATAACCAAGATCAAATTGACTGCATATTTTTTAAATAAAAAGAGTGTTAGGCACTGTATATCCTACTCTATACTACTACAAAAACCTTGAAGGTTTAAGTATTTACATTGCTGTGACTAACTAGATTAGGGACTACTAACTTCAATAAAAGGGCAAGTTGTGGCAAATGGAACATGCTCGGGCCTGGTCTCTGCTATATCTGGAGCACCACAATGGTTCGTGCTGGGGTCACGTTTTTTAATTAATTTTATTTTAAATGGTGTCTAATCTAGAATACGTCTGTTTGCGGACGATTGTGTATTATGCTGTACAGTGTTTGGTAAAACAAATTCAGCACAGCTTGTGAGTGACCTTAGATGCATCGAAATATGATATACGAGTAATATGATGTCTCTGAATGTTAGTGAGTGCATTCACGTAAGCTTTACCACAAACATTAAACAAAATATATTTTCACTACCACGTCTATAGTGAACCAATCATAACAAAATCAACAAACGAATATCTATAGGTGTAATTTTTTTGTGAAGATGGTTTACGGTCAACGCGAGTATAAATAAATAGTGTAATTGGGAAGGCGAACAGGTTTTTTATTTGTTTTTATAACGCATTTTTAAACATATCAGTAACGAGCTTAAAGAAGCCAGTATAAAGTATAGGTTAGGCCGATTCTAGAATATGCGTCCCCTCTGTAGGATCCGCTTTAGCATGTTTATGTAAATTCACTTGAGCGTATTTAATGTGTTGCTGCTCGGTTCTGTCCTGGGTCACTTTTTAAAGGGCAACACCAGTCAATATTTTTGAATTTGGGATTACGACTGTTTTCAACAAAGACAGTGTCCCTGAATTACGAAGTATTTTTTTCTTAATATTGCGTGTAGTTCTATAAATATTACGGCTCAAAGTTTGGTTTCGGGCATTACGGCAAAACCGAAACTATCTGCTAGAGGGATGGCAACAATGATCATCAGCCGTACGGCCGCGACGTGGGGTCACAATGGTACTTCGCCAGTGTTTCTTGACTAAAAAGCTAACCCGATTTCCGCCCTCTAAAGAGCAGCTGGTCGCATTTTTAAAATCGGTTTTAGTGGAGAACGCGGATTAAGTTTGGCGTAATACTTCGGCTGTGATCATATTTTTTTAGTGCCAGTAAAGCGAGACCAGTAATTTATTTTGGTTTCGTGTTCGACAGGAGTTGCCCTTTAAGCACAAGCAGAAATGAAGCAAGAATTGGGCTGGGTATCCTCGGAGGAGCGCCGTCGAGATTTCCGAATCAAGGTTTTTTTTTTTTTTAATTTATCATAATGAGAGAGGAAGTTCTGCTTAATCATACTTACAACCGTCCAATTATATCTCACAGCAAACAGATCAGTCTTGCAAAGTTCGACCGTATTGCCATTGGACAAATATTTTTGAACCCTCGTTTTGATACGCACAAGATTCGAGCGGAATTCTTTACGAACTAGTGTGGCCTGCCGCGAGAATTCTGATTTGTTTTATATTGCACTGTGCACGCAGCAATAATGATCAAAAGGTGATACGTTTTTTTTTCTTCTTTTGAATAAAGGATAAATAATAATCTTTTATAATACTTTTGCGTTTTCTGCAACCTTAAAATGTCCCATAGTTAATTCACTGCGCGCCTTCAACCTAATTATCTGCAATGTTATACACGGCTCTCTATGTAAGCGCTATTACCCTTTGGGCCACAGGAGCGCGAAAATAGCAACTATATTTAGCATATTATTCCGTAGGTTAAACGAGTGTAAATCAATAAATGCAGTGACATCACAAAACTACCTTATGATTTATAAAAAGCAGAATAGGGGTCTCAGGTAATGCTTCGAATATTTTGATGTATTTACATCATTAGCCTGTCATCTTCCTGTTCCTAGCGAGACATTTAAAAAAAAAAAACATTCAAATAAGCTTCCGAGTTTCCGTTGTTGGGTTAAGTAGCATCACGACCTCAGCATGCCGATGCGCGTTTTGAAAGCTGTAGTTAGGTCAGAACCTGATTATTCCGAATAACTTACACTGTCTGTCTGCTGATCATTTGCATAGTAGTGCCAGTGTAGAATTGTTTTAACACAAAAATATACTTTTTATATATTTCTAATTGTCACCTTACTACAAGCTGAATCATTGGTGCGGACAGGTCACGGATTAATCAAATAATAGAAGCTAGTTTAGGTTACAAAACTCTAATAAAGTTTATAGTTAATTAAACAATTAAAGTATGTTCTATACTGTCGTAAATACTAAAATCAGTTCATGTGCATCTTTTAAGGACGCTCACTAAAATTTTCATATAAGTTCTCTTAAGCAAATACTTTATTGTTTCGGTCACCAAAAGGAAAAAAAAAAACCTAACCAAACAGGAAAGTTAAAAAAAAAAATATAGCGAGAAAACCAGAAGAAAATGGTGTGCATATTGATCGAAAAATATATTTTTAGCGGCACATGAGAGAGCTTAGCTCTAATTAAATTGAGTTTACGGCCTCATTACAAACAAAGCGGACAATGACAAATTTAGATGTCGTAGAACGGACCCTATTTTTAAAGAATGGGAAACGACGCAGTAACCTTTCTTCAACGAGCTTTTAAGCGTTTTCTGTGCGAAAAAGTGCACCTTAAGGGATCGCAGCATCAAATGTAAATTCGCAAAACGATGCGAGAATCAATGAGGCAACGGCCATCAGCTAAGCGGGGTCCATTAATAACTCGGCCCTTTTGTGATGTCAAACTGCTTTCTAACTGGGAAGAGGCATGGTCTCCCGACCCGGGAAATGCGTACGAATTAAAGAAATAACAAAAGCAAACAAATTGTTGAAGCCTTGCCGTGATAATTATGCACGTTATTTTCAGCTCGGTTCTTCTTGTAGTCTGAATGCCCATAAATATAATTTTGCACGTCGCCAATTTTAAAATTAGGTATACAAAATATAAAAATATATCTCTACGCAGAGTCCGGCGCAGACGTAATTTTGAGCGGCCAATCAATCGCCTGGAGGGAGAGATTCGCGCTTTATTAGAGACAGAAATAAATTTATTCTTCCATAGATGTTCTCCACCTTGCGGACTTCTCCCAAAATTATTTACTCCTACAAAAATAACATAAACAAAAGATGAGCCTCGCTTCTAGAGTTAGAACTCACGCAATTACCTTAGAAATGAAAAATACAAAAAAGAGTGCAATATGAGCCGTACGTTCGAAAGAATATACCATGTCGATATAATTTGTTTGCTTTGTACTTTTTCCTGAATGTGCGAAAACAAAAATGTGTAACGACTACATAGTCAACACTGTTTTGAACAGTCAGTGTTGGCGTCAACTGAAGACAGCAAGAAGAGCACAGCACAAGAAAGAACAATTAAACTGGGAGCAGAGAAGTTTATGTACACTCGAGTTAGGGACCTGGGCCACGTATGCACATCAATGTGTTGTCGACACCCTTTAAAACAAACCTTTTTCAACTTAAAATATATTTTGTAACACCAACGTTTCTTAGTTAACTAATACATACCTTAATAATGGTGAAGATGTTCACTTGGCGGTGAGCTCTGTAACTGCTCTACACAATAAATCCTAGCGCTTCATATCGCATGTTTTAAACCCATGTAAGCCTCGAAAGAGCTCGCCGTAAGGTTTTTAGAAGTTGAAATAAGGTATCTATGCTGAACAAATGTATTAAAATACCTTTATCTAAACCCTTAAAGAGTGCGTATTTGTTGGTGTATTTAAATATTACTCCCCGAGTAGTCTGTCCAGCCACGCTCGGAAGGAGTCTGATAATAAAAAAAAGTTTACACTTTTTCAAAAGTTAATTTGCTAAAGAGGAACCGAACTTGTAACCATAAGCAAGGTGTGCGAACGACAACGATGAATACGGTCTTCCTTTAGGTTTTACGCGCAAGAAAAATTCGCGTTTAACGTAATCAGAGTATAGACTATTGACTTCTCTCTACCATCGAAACGGCATTACAGAAACTAGCTTTCTACAGTAATAAATAAGGTTTGTCTAAAACCCCCGTCGTTAAACTAACTGTCTCATTCACATAACTGCTTTTTTTTTGTAAATATTCTTGGCAGCTAAAAATTGCTGAAATGTTGTATACTGTTCCCATTCATACGCACACACCTTCACGTTAACACCGGAGCTAACGCTCACCCCCCCCCCCCCCGCCTCCTAAAACAAAAGTAAAAGAACCACAAGCGGCAAGAAACAAGGGGGATACAACAAAAATAGAATTGCACCCCTCTTTCACCTGCACCGAACAGGCCGTCAGAACAAAGTGCTTTAACATATCGGCTATTCCGGTTGCGATATCAGCATTGCGGGAGGTCATTGCCACGCGCTGGTTAGTCAATATGTTAAGGAGTTCATTCCGAAGGCCTCTTTAAGTGCCCACAAAACAGGGGTATGAAACCCCAAAAGAAACCCAGGACTTTTTGTCGATGCGCACTCCCTGTGCAAGTACACCTCCGGTCAATATGGGCTCAAACACACAATCTGCTCGCTTGCTTCGCCTACAGTTCCGGCAACCATTATCATTTCTCAAACGGTCATAGAGCTCAAAGGTTGAGACCTAAGCTTCGTGCTCCAATTCAAGTTAGAACCAAACTTTCTACAAAACCTGACAGGAAAGCTGAAGAAGCATGGAGGTCTGTTTCAGCGCATATTTTCCGCGGTAGAGTGCTTTTTCAGGATACCACTTCCGATGTCGGGCGATGCAGGCAAGAGAGGGTTCGCAAGGCGCGCCCAAAAGAACTACGTCGATTTCGCAAGCCAGCGAGGAGCAGCGGGTGGACGACGTCGCGACCACGCGTCCTCCGACCTCGCAAAAAAAAAAAAAAAGGGCAGTCAGATGCCTCCCAGCGTCGCCCCATCCAGAAACCCCGGCACCCGCGGCTAAAAGAAGCACCGAGCCTCATCATTTGGGAACTTGAATTAAGCTGCCGCGCGTGGGGGAAGAGCGGCAGGACCCTTCGGGAGCTGGAAAGAGCGCGCCGCCCATCCGCGCGGGCGTCGGTCACACGACGCGGACCAAGTTGCCTCTTCGGCTGTCGAGATGGCATCCTTTCCCTCTGTATTTTAAGAAGTGAGTCCTCGCTTCTTCAGTCGACGTCTTCCGGACAGCACCGTCTCGCTGGAGTGACTATACTCGTTCAAGTGCGGGTTGCTGAACTGCTTCCTAAACATTGGGAGCGTCGCCTCGCTCGGAGGGGGATTGTGCGCCCAAGTTGAGATACGTTCGGACGAGTGTCAGCGTTACTTCGAAATTCGATAGTTTCTCGATTCGACGAAAAGTTTAGTCATGTATTACGGTACACTGGGCAGTTTGGGTGGCGGGCAGGGGAAGAGGAAGAACGGGTCAACGGCCGACTGCGTTAAAAGAACGTGGCTTGTCAACTATAGGGAACGAAACCTCGCGCTTTTGAAAGAGACAAGATAATTACAATTAAGCGAACCTTCCGCGCTGATGCATGATGCCCGCTAAAGACACCGGGTTGGCTTTTACGTCCTAATTGACAGCGTCGCCCTAATTGCCCGGCGGATAGAGTGTACCCCATAACGACTAGGCTTCCGTGTTTTTTGAACACACAAATAAACCTGTAAAGGTAATCTCGGAGTTGGTTTTATCAATATCCGAGGAAATACCAACACTCCCATTTAAAGCTAAACTGGGACAACAAAAAAAAAAGCAGAAAAAAAATCGCTTTATGGTAAGAAATATTTGTGTAGCGTGTGTGTTGACCCAGAACACAGCCAGCACTGCACTGTCCCCGAGGCTGTTTCTTTCTTCGTGAACATCCTTCCTGATCTCTTTTCTTTCTCTTAACGGAGCCGGGAAGTGTTTGGCTAACGTGCACACAGTCTTGTGCTCGTTACAAAAATTAAGTAACGAAATGTCGCGTTACTGAGTTTCGTTAACCTAACCTAACCTAACCTAACCTAACAACGCCACTTTTTCGTTAAGTTAGAGTTTCAGTTTTTGGCAGTAATAAGTCGGAATTAGTAACTTGGACATTCATTAAACTTTTACAGAGCAATTCAGAAAGAATCTTTTAGGTGTGTATAAATACCAGTTGGAATCGAATATCACCGCGTATTTCATAACCTTCACAGTGGTAGAGAAAGCAATGACAACCGGTTTTCTTAACCGTGTTAACGCTGACACTGTGCTATAAAACCAGTTTTCGCACACCTAGAATGTGTATCCTTCGTTTATCAAATTTGTAGAATGCAGCTCGGTCCCAATGGCGAGATGGCTCTTTAAAGAAACCGAAAACCAGACGAATTCTAGTTCAAAGTGACCAGTAACGTGATTTGATAAACAATACCCGTAAAATAGCAATGAAATTATTTACTTCTTAGTCGTTTCAAACGCTAACGAGTACGTTACTATACGTTACACAAAACGTAATGCGCTGCTTTTCAACACTGCGTGCATGTTCCATGGAGGTTGGGGACTCGGATGACTGTATCTTTTCTTCTAAACAATCCTGATAAACACGGAACGTTGTGTTTAGGCACCAAACAGAAACGTAAAAGAAAAAAAAGAACACAAAACTTGAAGAAAAAATTAAACCTGAAAAAAACGCCCAGAATTTGAAGTAACATAAACCTTGAAATGACGGCACCCTGTAGTCGCTGACACTTTCAGAATCGCAGGGGGCGGCAAGTCCCGAGAATTTAATTATCTCGCCACAGTCAATGAGAATGCGGCATACAATAATAAGAACGCAAAAAAACAAAAAAAAACAATCACGAAATAATGAGCGTGAAGGTAGTAGGCCACGGCCTGTGTTTCTTAAACCTTCAGTGACTAGAATATGAGGCACAATGATTTCTCGAGGTATAGACATTTATATGAAAGATTCCACATAACAGCTGCCAGTTGTACAGACCAATTTTTACGCTAGGAAATAAATTAATTTCTCTACGCAGCTTAAGGCTTCGTTATCTTCTGAATCCTAACATGCAGTAACATATTAAAAAAAAAAATAGCAATTATTGACTGCCACCGACCGTTAAATCGAGGTAAGGGCCTCAGCATTTGTGCGACAATCCAGCTTTTCCTTCCTAATTGTTTCAAAACTTTTTTCTTTTACGGAATTGATAATAAACAAAGCTAAAGCGGGGTAAGCGACTCTTCACACCCATTGCCGGTGAACGAAGCATTTGCGCCGGCTCAAAAATAAATACATCGATTTTCTTTTTTCTTCGTTCAATCAAAACCGAACTAGATGAAAGGAATATGCGAATACTGTGAGTTGTCGTCTCACAAACGGCTGGTTCATCGCAAGCGCCACGTGGCTTGCTTCAAAATATGCGTGCTAGAAATAACAAACATAATAAAGAGCATCCAAACCAAAACTGAGAAAAGTGTACGGCAATTGATCCCCGTAACAGCATCAAGGGAGGCTCCAAGGTTTTTCTCTTCTCCGAAACGCTGCGACATGAAACCTCCATTAAGTTGCCAGCCCGCGTTTCCAAGTGTGTCGCACTCTCCCCGGAACCGTTAAGTTTCGTTCAGATCAGCGAAAAAAAAAGGCATTCACGTAACAAAATACAACATAGCCAAAACGAAATCACCCAAGGCAAAGGCTTTCTCTTTCTCGGTCACTCTAGATTAAGAAGAAAATGCAAGCGTCCAAAATCCCAGCTATCGAATTTCGATTGCACCCGAATCGCTCGCATGTAGACTCGGCCTAAAAAAGCTTTCGATCTATTCTACCCGGTTATTATGCTGCCACTGCTCAAGGTCGCGGCGGGAATGGACCCTTAAGAGTTGTTTGCTTTTCCCCAGCCGGAAGTAGATTCGAACGCACAATTCGGGAACATTGAAATCTTCTAGAAGACAGGCACACAAACAGAAAGCTTCGGAAGCCAACCACTTTTCTGTATGACTTTCTTCCAAGACTTAGACTTTCTTTTTCATTTTACTGCTTTCAGATTTTTTTGAGAGACTAAAGTCGGCAGTAAGTGTTTTTACCTATACTTTTATTAATATTGTTTTTATTTCGCTCCTATTGAATTGGCGGTGCTAAGCTTTTAGCCGCGGTTATTTCGGATAGGGTACATTGAATTCGACCCCACCCATAGCAATTCTGGGTCCATCTTCCATCTCCGGTGTTCAACCAAAGTAGTGTGCAAAGCGCAGGAGGTCAATTTTCATTTCTCAAAATGCACACATACGTATAGCTATATATGTTTTGGCCTTCCCGATCACGTTTACTCATTTAGAAAGGGGTAAGAGACATCTGCCACATTCAGTACCGCTGCTGTGTCACCGCCAGGGTTGTGGCCGGGGACAACATGACACATCTGTGACGTCATCAGGCGGAAATCGAAGGACTACTTTCGCGTATGATACGGTCATTCTTACGAGAGCAACTCGTGCAACCTGCATTTTTAAATAGCATGAACCGGAGCTTTTTGCATACAAAACGCGCGTGGTCCGAATATTTATACGAGACTGACTTTTGCAACCCGTATAGTAATGTTTGTTAAAGAAGAAAATGCATTCATCAATGCCGGAAACAAATTTGTTTGAGAAATAAAGCACATTGTCACCAATGAAGGCAACAAAACAATAAATATTGAACTGAAAAAAAAAAAAAAAAACGACGAAGACACTTAAGTCTGTTTACGTGTAGGAATGCGAAAGCATTATAGTCCCGCGGGTGGAATGTTCTCGAGTAATATTTCTGCAGGTATAGACCGTTCCACTAGGAGCGGAGAGCGAAGAAATGCCCTCCCTCTCTCAACCCGCGCGTCGTCTGCTCCGCCGAGTGGGCTGTACCTAGCATCCGGCTGGCGTGCAAACTCGGTTTAAAATCGCGTCATTTTGGAAATTTCAACCGCAGATGAGCGGACTTTGGTATGCAAGTTATTGTGTAATACTATGCTAGATAAAAAGACTAACAGGGTACAATTGCGCTGTTACCTGCGTGCAAATAAAAAAAAAAGGGGAAAACTGTGTCAGATTGGCCGGTCTCTCCGGCGAAAAGTAAATCCGGTTGCTGGACCTTTTTTACTATACAAAGTTCGTACTGGTGTAGGCCTTTAGCGAACATGAGTGGAAGTTTGAAATAATAAATAAAAAGGTGCTCTCCTGCCGCAATACACGCAGTAGTTGAGGGTTGTAGTGCCGGCTGACTCCACCGCTATTTAAGTAACTGAACAAAGATAAGCTAGTTGATCATTTACCGAAATAGAACAACAGAGCGCTATAGGTTGATTTTGGAGTAGCCATAACTATTCTAAGAACGCGAACCACTTCACAATGGCAGCCATGAGCGAGAGTTCGATGTTCGGTACAGCCCGCCGGTACAGCCCAAAGATGGAGAATGGCAACCTCCCGGTTTGTCGTCTGCTAGCGGGGTCGGGCGCATGCCCTCTCTCTCGTTTTACCCCGCCGAACCCGCAGAATTTCCCGGATGTATGCAGAGGGCGCTGCTGTCGAACAAAATGGCGCCGCCCAGAGAGCGCTAAATAGAATGGTCTATTAAAGTTGTTTCTGCCGCTATTGTATTCGGTGCGTGTGTTTGCGTATTCGTTGGCCACCAGACCGCAAACTTTGGGACTATTATCGTTGCCTGCCTGTTCGCTCGCCTTGCCGCATTGATCCGCTCCCTTGCTTCCTCGGCTGTGGCGCATTTTCGTGAGCGGCCGCGTTTGCCCGCGGAAGCCGGCGTAGATGTAGACGCTGCTGCCGATGTCGAGGTCGTAGATGTAGACGCGGTTGCCTCACAGTCCATCGCACCAAGTCCACAACGAGCACAGGTGAAGTCGAAAGCGCAACAGACGCGCCAGAGGCAGCGCGTCTTCCTTTTGCACACGGCGCTCCCGCCGTGACATCATGTTCCCCCACTGCGCAGGCGCGGCGCCCCCGCCGGTCTCATGAATTCCGTGAAGAAGCATCTGCGTTGCTGTCCTTTTCTTTGTGTTTTGCTTATGAGGCGCGTCCGCTTTGACAATGAGCGGCACTTGCTTGGTGACGTATTTTTATGGCCATCTTTCGGGCACAGCGCCGACGCCGCCTTTTCTTCGCCTTAGTACAGGTTTAATCGGCAAAATTGTGCCAGAAACAAAAAAAAAAGGAAAAGGAAGAATACTCGTCGAGAAAGCAGCATCGGGCGACGGTACGTCGGCGTGACAGCTGGCTATCGCGGAGTGAATCAGTGAATGAATCGGCAATACCGCGCTCGGCTCCTTATTTACTATGCTCCTCGTCATCTCGAATATTCGACCTGGAATGTTCGTGAGTCAGCAAGGGCGAGACTGACTAGGCAGGGTCATTCTGGTCTCTTTACCTTTTAAACTCGGGTTAAGAATAAACACGAAACTAGATGCACGGAGAAGTGTTTCTTCTCGATCACGCACGCGGCAATATATGATTTCCTAGAATTATCCAGTTTTTTTAAGGCGCTCATAGCGTGTAAAAAATAACTAACTCCCAACTATTACTGTATAAAAGCTCTACAACTCGGCGGCATCTACTGGTCATATTACTTTTAGAAGCTTTATCTATCCACACGTTTATAAATTAGATGATATCCAACTACCCTTGACCACTAGCAGAGTACAGACCTTTTGTTTTAAGGGCACCGCCATCTTGAGAATTACGGCGCCGACGACGCCGTCTAGCGGATTAAATACCGGCTGGTTCTGCAGCATAGTTATCTAGGTAGGCAACGGTCTGGGTATAGAGAGAATTTGGCTCGGCTTGGCTATGATGTGCTACAATAACTTGACTGGAACTTCTCCAGTTGAATCCGGGTGGCTAATGACAGTTCATCACCCTGCCTCCTCGAAAGAACGAGGTCGAAAATGGTGGGGTGTTTAATTGAGTTTCCACAACGAATGTATATATGAGCACTTTCATGTAGTCTATGCAGGTAAGCTCTCGACATTTGATAGCTGCGTCTTGAGTGGTGGCACATGGAAGTAATCATACCCTTCACATGCCATAGAGCAGTGCATACCTTGCAGTGATAACCTAATCGGAGCACCTGCACCGGGTTGGAATCGGTCCTCTTGCCGTAGGCGAAGTAGTAGTGAGCATACGATGAGTCTGACAGAAAGCCCAGGCGATTCGCGCTCGCAATCGAATGACTTCACAAAATAAGGATCCTTGGGAAACGTATGAAACAACATTGCAGCCACACTCGCCCTACAGCTTCTTGTGCTAATCGCACACTTTCGCGATTGTTTTTATGCCTATCAAAATTACTTGTGCGCCCGACGATGATGGAGTGATGGCCGGACAGCCGTACACTCTTAGAAAAAAGGGTCAGTATAGTCCTCCCTAAAGGGAGGAACGCTCTTGATACATATGTTCCTTCAGAAAGGGAGAAACTTTCGTCCCTAAAGCAGGGGATCAAAAGTTCCTCCGTCGCCTCCATCTCATTATGGCGGCCACGAATCGAGCAAATCGAGCTCAATAAGGCTTAACGAGAACACTACGTCTACAGTACGGAGCGAGAGGCGCAGCAAATAAAAACGTAACACGAGCTTTCCGCGAACTGTATTCATTTCCGAAGCCGGCTTCCCCCTGCAGGTAAAGAAACTTACGTTTCGAAAGCATGCAGTCGCTCAGTCTTCTCATCGTCAGCACAGCGATGTTAAACGGAGACAACCGGCACCCAGTTCGCGCACCTTTTGTCTTACCTTTGCTATTCCTCGAGCCACAATTCCTTCGTCAATCGTTGCGTCAACCGCACATCACGGAGGAGTGATAAACCATTCGCCCGCGAAACTAAACGCCGCTCTTAAAAAAAGCAAATCCGACGCAGCCTCTTGGCTCATTTCAGCACGGTAACACGAAATTATGGCGTAGCCGCGTAGCGTAAAATGAGGTGAAATCACTTGCCACCAGATGGCAGGGTCAAGCAGAGTAATTTAGCAGTAGCAGCAGCAGTAGCAGAGAGTAAACCGTGACACCAGTTATTTACAGGTTGGTAATGCAGATTATAAAGAACAGACTGGAGGAATGGGTAGATTGCGAGGGCATACTGGGCGAGTTACAGAACGGGTTTCGGAAACAAAGAAGGTTGGAGGACAATATATTTTCTCTAACACAGTGTATAGAAATAGCGCAAAAAGAAAACAGACAGCTCTGGCTGGCATTTCTGGATATCAAGGGTGCCTATGACAATGTGAACCAAAAAACTCTGTGGGACATAGTGGAGAGCTTAAACCTAGATGAAGGACTAACAGCAATATTAAGGAACATTTACAAAGATAATAAGGTGATTATAACATGGGAAGGAAAGGCAACGGGGAAAATAGAGATAGGACGAGGCCTTAGGCAGGGGTGCCCGTTATCGCCTTTGCTGTTTATGTTGTATCTGAGAGGATTGGAGGATAGACTAGAGAAGAGTGGGCTTGGATTTTACCTTTCGTACAGTAAGCTAGGCCAAAACATTCAGCAATCCTTACCGGGGCTGATTTATGCGGATGATATCGTACTAATGGCTAACAACAGGATAGATTTGCAGGAATTAATGAGCATCTGTGGTAGGGAAGGAGAGGAATTAGGTTTAGAATTCAGTAGTGAAAAATCAGCAGTCATGATTTTTAACAAGGATGATGTTGAGAGACTGAAGATACAGAATAATACAGTTGAGAGAGCTAGTAAATACAAGTATCTAGGAGTAAGGATATGTGATGGTGCAGAATATCTCAGTGAGCATGAAAAGTATATAATAGGTAAGGGCAACAGAAATGCGGCTGTAATGAAAAATAGAGCACTTTGGAATTACAACAGGTATGAGGTGGTGAGAGAGATTTGGAAAGGGGTAATGGTGCCTGGCTTGACTTTTGGAAACGCAGTGCTATGCATGAAATCCGAAGTGCATGCAAGACTAGAAATAAAACAGCGTGGAGTAGGTAGGCTGGCTTTGGGGGCACATTGCAAAACACCAAACCAGGGAGTACAAGGAGACATGGGATGGGCGTCATTTGAGGGCAGGGAAGCTGTGAGCAAGATAGACTTTGAGGATCGGTTGAGGCAAATGGGTGGGGAGCATTGGGCACGAAAGGTTTTCAGCTATTTATACCTGAGGAATAAAGACACAAAATGAAGACAGCGCACTAGGAAATTAAGAGGAAAGTTTTTAGGCTATAGTGGGGTTACGGAAGAGCAGGTCTCAGTTAAGAAGAAAGTTAAGGCCACAGAAAGAGATCGGTGGCTAGAGGGAATGCAGACAAAGAAGGCTCTGGAAGGCTATAGATTAAACAAAACAGTTATTGCCAAAGAAAGCATTTATGACAATTCTAGGGGAAGCTCGTTGTTGTTTGAGGCAAGGACAGGTGTTTTGCGAACCAGAACATACAAAGCGAAGTACCAGGAAATGTACACAGTGTGCGCCGCTTGTGGAGAGGAGGACGAGACGGCTGAGCACTTGATACTCTACTGTAAAGGGCTTCACCCTATGCATACCGAAGACAACGTAGATTTAATAAAGTCATTGGGGGTTTAGAGACAGCGAAGGAAAAGTGGATTTCAAGACAGTAGAGATTACCAAGCAAAGATTAAGTGAATGGTGGCAGAAAGCGAGAGAAACCTAGGCATTTTCTTATTAACTGATGGCAAGGGGGATTTATAGCTTCACTTTCTTTTCAGTACGGAATGAATATATTTTTCACATTTAACTATTCTAAGCTTAAGGGGTAAGACAAAATGGCTAGGTGGCGTAAGCTACCGCCCGATCCAAAGGGCTCAGCCGTATTCATCCATCCATCCATCCATTGTAAGTAGCTAGGCTTGGGGGCGCTAGGTACCTGCCCAATTCATGTTCTACAATAATTTTTTTTTATTTTTATTTTCTCACGCTACCATAGCGCTTCGGGATCTTCGGGAGCCCCCATTATACACATATGTAGACACATTAGGCATGCTACAAGCATCAGCTGAACATACATTGAGCGTATACACATGCATCGCACATACAAACATCAATACAACAGCACACTAACCCGATCACTACTCCCGAGCTCTGCGTTTCAGTCTTTTATACTGGTCGTTTTAAACGTACGGAATTTTTCGGTGACTCCCTAAGCAATAAAAAATATTCACAGCATGATTTTTTTCCAGCAATGTCATACATCTGAGAGTATTTTTAATGGCTCAGGGGATGAACCTCTTATTAAAAAGAAAACGCTCGATCATGCCGTAATTATTTGAAAGCCAATAAATCGAGCCGCTCCAATGCGGTTCCAAGCCATGAGTTCGTTTCCCCGCACGGCACTTCGTAGCCACTAATTATATTGTAGTGTTTGTTTTTTAACTTGTGCTGTTCGCGCACGGCTGCAATTGCCGTCTTGAATTAATCTCTGTAGAGGAGATATTCACCCAACTGGAAGTGATGCTTCACGGGCAGAGAAATCGCTTTTCGATCAACTTGTATGCAGTCAAAGCCGCGACTTGCGGCAAGTGTACGGAGCTACGCCAGCTACGCCAGCTACGCCGTGGCGAGCTCGAAACCTTCTAGCGCTCATTCCAGCGCGCCACTGGAGGGCAGTTTCTCCAGGAACCGTAGTATATTTAAACAGCAAAATAAAGGATAGCTTTTTGTTTTCGATTTTACCTGTTTTTTCTTATTTTTAATGCTAAAATTTCATTGTAAATATACGTACTTTCCGTCATAATTTCGTACTGTCCAGTCTTTTCCCCAGAGCGCAATCTCTCCCGGGGACCGACAGTCAGATTGGCCACTGTACAATAGAAGCTTACCGTTCAGACCAGCGTTCCAACATGACTATCCGCACGTCGATCGACTGCACATCCTCAAGCGGTCTCAAACTCTTTAATGTAAAGCGGAATGTCAACCTGCGACACCTCGCCCCCTCCAATCAAGGCCCGACCAGCGGCATCAATGCCCGACAGTTTACGTCATCTCATCTTGTTGTTACACCACTGATACGCGAACACACGGTCACATCGGCGATAATTCCAGTCTTCTGTTCACTACGCACAATACTGCCATCACGATGTTGCTGCTATGTTGCTGACACGCAGAAATACAGAACCACGTTGAACGCCGGTTGGCACTCGGCACGAGAAAACAGAACCGAATTCAGCACGGAAGGCACCCAGGCAGCCGGCAGGAAAACCTGCCTGCCTTGGACGCAGTTCCTGCGATTTCCATAACGTCGAAAACGTCGACACAGTTCCGCGTGGTTCCGCTACTGTAGTTCCGCGTGGCAATCCAGAAACGGCCATCTTAACCAGTGTACGTAGCGCTGCTGGCACTGCTCCGGAACTTCGCAGTTTCTAGCGGCTTCGTGTGCTCGTTGGATAAAATTAGTGGTAAAAACGTCAATGCAACCGAAATGTTCTGCACGATTGGACTAGAAGACGGAATTACAGGCGGCCTTCGCTGCCACTGAAGCTCAATCAACTTAACAACATTTAATAAACAACGTGCGCGACGTGCTCGAAAAACGAAACCGAAAGAAGATGAGTTGGGAGGGCGAAAGCTTTCTCCCGTCTGCCTGGAGAAGGAGGAAAACGTCTCGTTCCTCCATTCTTCTCATGTCCGCTTGGAGGCGCGCCGTTGCTACCTTTTCCCTCCATTTGTTTCTTAGAGTGCGCTTTTTTCTTTATGAATGTCGAAAACTCTACGGGAAAAGAAACGACTGAAGGACCGACCTCGTCGTCTTGGCCCCTGCGTCAACGGCTTAGCTCCAACCTGGGTGCCCAAATCCTGTTTATCAAACAGCGTGCTGATGAAGCTTGTAGCAATGATATTTATATAGTTTTCCTTGTCGTCAGTGGATAATAAGGACTTTAATTTTCCTTCCATCGGTCTGGGTTTTGTTTATTTTTGTTTTGAAAAATTAAAGAAAAGAAAACTAACAAAGCAAGAAAAAAAAAAAAAAAGAAACGTCGCTTCTTTTCAGGGACCGAAGCCTCGACCGCTTGATCAGTAGCGCGATGTTCTACCCCTGCACCAACTGTACAAGGAGGAACCTACGCTGCTCCTTTCGTCTTACGTCCCGTTCCTTCCTTCTCAGGGGGGCGTGTCCAACGCAAGAAGGGACAGTCACTTTTGCTACCTTTCTCCTCCTTTTTTTTTCTTAGAGTGTAGATTTTCGGAGGTTGTAACAAGGTAAAAAGAAACACTCCAAACTCACTCACACACGACGTCCGTTTTTAAGTCTTTTCTTACATACTCTTGGCGGTTGCGCCCCTGTGTCAGCGGGCAGTCTAAAAATGCACCAGGTTGAGAGTACGTGAGTTTGCGCTGGTATGAGGTTATGCGAAAAAGGTCAATACTCAAGTGATTTGAGCCGCCCCGTTCACGACGACTGATGACGCTCGCCACCACTTCAAAATAAAGCCTCTCGATGTGTTTGCGCTTTTCTTGCAGCTAGCGTCAAATCCGCCTGTGCACGAGGCCCGTTTCTCGAGCGACCCTTGAAAGGATATGGCTGCGCATCACCGAAATGTGCGGCCCTTGGAAGCGAATGGCGGCGGAGCACCCGCTCGTGGCACGTGTCTTCCGCGTTTCGACAACGATGGTTGACGGAACTTGTAAGAAACGCCTTTATCATGGGGCTTTACTTCCGATTCAAATGAAAAGCCCCAACGCTGCGGCTCATCTAGCGAAACCTGTCTGTGGCAACGGTATTATACTTCCCTGGATTGAGACGTATTCCCCCTGGTAAAGTATCTACTTGTACACTCATTGCGCTGAGGCAAGATCATCACGTCATGGGAAACAGGTATGTGCGTGATTAAGTGAGTGAAGTGAGTGAGTTATTAAGGGACTTACTGGAGACCTGTGTTAGGTTGGGACTCTGACTGACAGTACACTAGGCAAATGCTGCGATCGGGCCCAATCTGTGCGCTAGCCTCGTGTAGACGACAGAGATGATACAGCACTGCGGCCATGTATTCAAGGAGAAATTGGGTACACAAAACTCGCACAGGCAATTTAAAGGCCGAACTTCAGAATCGTCTTCTGCCGGGGACAAAACCACAGTTTTCGTCTCTCCATTCTTCCTCGCACTCTTCTCATCCTACCCTCCCCGAAGGAGCGGGCCTCTGAACTACTCTCCTCAGAAAGAAGGAGGGTATCCCTCTTTGTTGAATGGAAATGAGGAATTGAGGGAGAGTTGCCTATTTTCTTGCTGCTCGTCGGCCTTGAAGAGATTGAGAAGAAAAGAGATGAAAAGGGGCGAAGTGATTTGCTCTCAAATTTCAGAATCAGTTGACTGAATCAGGGAAAATGCTATCACTTTGGGGTTAGGCCAATGTCGTCGAACCTTCTCCTTGCATGAGGATCACAAAATGGTCGATGACAGTTACGACGCAAAGGCGGGGCTGGTTTGGGCGGCGGGCCGGGGGAGATAGAAGTTCGTTTGAAGTATTGAAGTCAAGAAGTTAGAAGATATCTTGACGTCTTTGTGCTTCACAGGTTTGTTTGCTACTTGGGATAGTTTAGGAGAGACGCGTCGAACTAGGTCGCTGTATTGACGGTTTAGGAGAGTGCGTTCAATATTTATCCAGTGCGAGATACTTTTTTTTTGTAATATATTTTTAGAAGTGAAAACACGCAATGTTTCCAAATCAAATGTTCAAACCCCAATATGCGAATCTAGAAAAACCACTTAAAATCACTAAATCTGAGACACAAGACCATAAAGTGAGTATACTGTACGCTAGAAGTTCAACTGGCGCAACTGTGCGGCTTCAAGTTGAAGCAAACAACAACCAGTCTAAAATCGATTTCCGGTAGTTAACTTTTATGAAAATAGTTTGGTTCATTTTCTTTCTGCGTTTCATCATTAAGCAACTATCATGGAGCATATCGCTATTGTGTAGATAAGAGCGATTGGTCAGTTATAATATTTTTGTCTTCAAATTAATGGCTTTAAACACCGTGAGAGAAAGCTTTATAGATGAACTTATGTACACTGTCCGATACTGTTAGCGCGAACATGGTATTGGCGCTTTTCTGCATAGGTGTTCACGTGCAAAAGCAAGGAAGGGCATTCTCGAAAATCAAGAGAGACGTCAAGAACCTCGCAGTAATGCGGGATCAGTACGTCCCTTTGCATGTAGACGATCCAAATAAAGTGAAAATCAAGTAATGAGTGTAAGTTTCGATAAATAACATTCGTTTTATTTTTTCTGCCCATGTAAAGGTGCAAATGTAATTTTGTTCTAGTCTGCAAAACATACTATCTGCATGCTCGAAAACTTTCCAAACAGGGGGGAATGCCAGGAAACCTTTATGGCCCGATAAAATCAGCGCAATAATAAAAATAAAAGCACCTTTCATATTCCGCGTACATTTACCGCTTTACACGTTTTTAGCCGTTCGAAATGGGGATGTCTTAGTTGGATATACTATAAACCTTGCAGATTTGTAATATTAGCGTCATCGGGATGTTTAAAAAAGCCCTACGTTGTTTTCAAATCTTATTCTTGCTTGCATTCGTCACTTGTCCTTACACATTTACCGCGGAACATAGGAGTGTTCCCGGAATACTGGGAAGTTCAACATCACTTACTGATCAGAAAAGTACTTTAACTAAAGCAATTGCACTTCTATAATGTTAATCAAGTCACGTACTATTGGCTACAACCCGAGCAACAAAGGTGATTCCCGTAGTTTTTTTCAAGGAGGTTGGAAGGGGGGGGGGGGGGGGCTAAAAGAAATCCTACCTCATTTAAATGGTATACGAAAACCCCGGAGGGGGAAGGATGAAAAGCTTTCCCGTTTGAGGCGCGCTAATTTTACGAGGCCCGCTCCGCGGCCTGGACTCATTGACATTTTATACTATAAATAAAGCGAGACCGCCTGGCCAAAGCTCCGTCCCACGCGTATAACATTGCGACGTCACGCAGCGGTCCTTAGGTCCTGGAATGTTGGATTCTCCCCTGCCGCATTCTCAATCCTGACTGTCGCCATTCGCCGCGGGATTCGCTCTGACACGATCCTGTGCGATCGATCAATAGAATGACTCGCCCAGAGCTTCACCTAGAATGTGCCTCGCGAATGATTCACCAGCATTCAAGCTGCATTCCCTCGCCGCTATCTCTTCGGCAGTTGAAGAGAGCAGTTCATCACTATGTCAGAACCGAGAAAATCGTGCCGTCTGCCAGAACTCTCCGAGATCATCGCGCAGCAATAAAACTGTCTGGATGACACGTCCCTCTCATTCAGGTCACGCAATTGCACGATTCTGTCGGAAGCGTTGCCCACGCAGGTATAGGCGCATAGGTCTGAACTTTCTACATTACCTCAAAAGGCCAACGCGGGGGACACGGGATTAGACAAGGTGCAGTACCAGGGTAGAAAGTATAAGAACAGCGAGAGATACAGAACAAAGGGAAGGGACAACGTCTCAATCTCAGCTACAAGGTTAATTGGACGCGAGTGCATATCAACGTTCGACGGACTCGTGTTCTTGCCAACCGAACACGAGCGCCGCTCGCAGCGCTCCAGTCCCTACCAACTGTTCTCCTTTTTAGGTGATGTAAAGTACTCCGGCACTGCCATCTAAAACACGTTTAATGCGTCATGCAAAAGACAGCCTGCAGAAACTGCCTGAGGCGTGTTTCTTGCTTCTTCTGTTATATTGGCTATACAAAAGAACCGTCTGCATACATTTTCGAGAAGACGCGCTTCTAACATGCTCGAGGCGAGACAATTCTGTCATCGCGTCGCAGCGAATATTGTGCGTTTTGTATGATGTACGGGCAGGGTGGTTGCGGCTTAAGAGGTGCTCTGAGGAGGCTTCTGAGATCGCCTAAATA
The DNA here is from genome assembly GCA_013358835.2 of Ixodes persulcatus. Classification (NCBI taxonomy): domain Eukaryota; kingdom Metazoa; phylum Arthropoda; class Arachnida; order Ixodida; family Ixodidae; genus Ixodes; species Ixodes persulcatus. Next base: position 573,618 of record JABSTQ010009407.1, read on the forward strand.
TGGCGATAACTCGCTCTGCTGGCTCTAAGCATCCTAGAAATTCCTAAATACTAAAAAAAACCAAGCCTATTTTTTCATAAAAAAACAAACAAACAATCAAAGATCGCAACACACCGAGATCATCTCCGGCGATAGGAGGAGCATGTTCCGAACCCAAGACCACTGCCAGCCAATAGCGAGCGAAGGATCCTCGCGCCTCCGACCGCTGGAACCGCGGAGTGATATCTCGAATGCTCGCGGCTCGTTTCCGATACAGACCAGACTACGATTAAACCCAGGGAGTGCACGCTCAAGAGCTGACAACCGAAAAAAAATAGTGCGCTGTTTTTTAAGCGATTATTGCGGTATCACGTTCCCTTTCCGCTAAAAATGATCATTTTCCGACTACTCTTATTTGCTTTATCATCTAAAATTTCGTAATACCAGCGTTCGCAATCTCAACGAAATGTCGCGTTTTCATTGGTCACATGTCGTTATGGTGAGTTCAACCTTTGATGACTTTTTTAATAAAGAAATCGGCCGTCCATCGTTATGATTTATGGATTTCTAAGATTCTTAAAACCAGCAGAGTGAGTCATCGCCATATTTAGGCGATCTCAGAAACCTCCTTGGGGCACCTTTAGGAGGTGTTGGCTGTGTGCATCTATTTGAGATCTGGAGCTCCAACTCGGAGCTGGCAAGTAAACGGCGTGCCGCAGCCACGCCGCTGCGGTAGAAATCGGATGGGACTATTTTGTTGAAAGAGCGAATGAGAGAGTTACCAACACCTCCTGAATCACAAGGCGGTGGTGCCTGAGTTTTTACGACAACTACAGAAGGCCAGCGCGGGACGTAGTTTATACACGAGGGCTGCGCCAGTGCTCAGGTTGAACCCGTGTTATTTCAGAAATGAGTAAATTAACATGAGTGTTTTATGTTAATATTTCTATAATAAATTGCAACCACAAAAAAGGCAGTCGCTATTTTGTGTGTTAGTTTAATCTAAAACGGCAAACTAAAAGCATACCTATAGTTTCTTACATTTCAAGTTTGTTACTTCTTTAGTTTCGATACTTAGCAACCCGACCGCACCTTTATGCGCTTGAAGTAATAATAAATTACGTGCATTCTAAACGCTCGTGAAATGATCACCTTTCTTGTTAATTTGGAGGCTAGAGAGATGGTTTACGCTGCAATTGGCAGACATTATGATTGCGTGAAAAGTGGCTCGGATCAATTAGAGCAGTGTCATCCATTAGCGTCAACAAAGCTAGCTGTAAAAAATGTACGGCTAGCGTTTTAAGTGAACTGCATAATGCTATGAATGCGGTCATAACGATATTTACAAGCTCCACAATATTTTTGTTGGGAGATTTTAATTATCCAAAGCTTTTTTGACTTCTTGAGTAGGTGTTCCGATTTCAACCTATGGCAGCTAGTTAAAGAATCTACAAGAATTACTATCACGTGAGCAAATATTCTTGACCTTGTTCTCACTTCAAGGCCTAACCTGGTATCTTCAATATCTAAAATACCAGGACTCAGGTATCACTGCTCGTTGCATATCTTTCTAGACATTCGGAAGAGCAGTCCAACCAAAGGAACAAAACGTATTCGAGACTACAGCAAAGCTAATTTTGACGCTATGAACGATGCCCTGAGTAAGTTCGCTGATACCCTATTGAAAATCCGTCTATGGGGCCCAACATGATTTCTGAAATGCTTTGACGTACCCTTCAAAACATTTTGAGGGGTCTGAGATATCTGTCGAAGTTTTGTAAAGGGCCTGATGTACCCTTCAAGAATTTTTAAAGGTTGTAAGAGACCCGTCATAGTTTTTTTCTTTTTTTTTTTTGAGAGAGGTTTGAGGTGCTTGTCAAAATATTTTCTTTGAAAGCACAGCATCCATCAAAATCGTTCTAAAGGGTCTGTGGGAGATATCAGGATATATGCGTTAGGGTGCAGTGTAGTGTAGTGTTTTTTATTATTAAGGTTGCGAGGCTCTTTTTTATGAAAGTGCTTGGCTTTCGCTATGTTTGAAATTAACCCTGGGGTGGCGAAGACGTGCTTGAACCCATTGATGACGAAGGTCGTCGCACAGGCGTGTTGTTATATTGCATGGTGACACTATTTGGCGCTGGACAAAACACGCGTCTCTCTGCGTTGGGCGTCCGATCAGGACACCAATACATAACCAAAGGAAACACTTACTCAGCGCCAACTGACAACTCTTGGTTTGCAACTTCCTGACAGCTGCATAAGTCGGCTTCCCTTGTATTTTTCATTGCGACTCTTAGGCGAGTACCTCGTATCTTAAGCTCAACTTCGCCTCAAAATAAATCACGCCATCCAGCAGAGAGGGCGAAGGACGTTAGCAAAACGTGCAGCGCCGCTGCACGCGTGCACTGGCAGGTGACGTAAAGCACCGCTCAATATGTGGCGCACAGCGCATACTCTGCACCATACTGCTGGCAGCTCGAGCAGCTCCAGCTCGGCGGCTCAACACGCATGGCTTGTCCCTTTTTTGTTTCGAGTTGGTGGATTGACGCGGCAGGCGTTTGGGTGAGTCCTTGTTCAAATTTGTGTTTCTGGTTTTGATAGTATGATCATGATTACTGTTTGGATAGGAGTTACGCGCGTTCAAGGAATTCAGCGAATGTGTATTCGGCGAAATGGTCTCACCCGTGACGCCACCGGCCAGGTAGGCTTATTTCTGCCTAGCTGAGCCCGTTTGAGCAGCGCTAGCGGAGCGAGCTTGTCAAAGTCATAGTCGAGCTGGCTGCAACTCGGCGCTGTCGCCGTTTTCGCGATGGTAGCGGACAGTGCCCACATGTAGACCAGCTTGGTCAGACGATTTGCGTCCTCGTTCACAGGGATCCTGCAGTGTGCGGGGGCCCTATAAAAATTAGCGGTCGGCTACGAGGGACGCCGCTGTCCGGGCAAGCGGTGGCTTGTCGTCGAGCTTTTAGTGGTGGCGAAGGGCAGTTCCGGAGTCTGAGACTCGAAAATTAACGCCGGCGCAGTCGCCGCCAGCTCACGCAGCACAATCTCGGCCGCCGCCAGGTTCGTCTCGAGCGGACTCGATGGAGCTGTACACGGTCGGTCCCGTCGACCACGGTCACCTGCTCCATTCCATCCCGCACGGCCGGCGAACTTCACTTCCGGGCGTTGTCCCTTTCATGTGCGGGAGATTCGGGCTAACGTCCAGTTCGTGGCTTGCGATCAACGGGAGTATCATTTCTATCACCTACCGCTGTTTGGTTCAATCGCGGTCGAGTCCATTTGAGTGGTTCCAAAGGTTTGACTTGTGATTGTGCTGCGTGACGCCTATAGTCCGTCGCAACCCAAGAAGGTAGGGCGAGGGAAAGGAAGCCTGGGGTGGAGGAAGCAGACGGAACGTTGGGCCGAAGATGAGGTTTCCCCCTCTCCTCTCTAGTGTTCCGTCTGCTTCCTCCCCCCGGTCTTCTTTTCCCTCGCCCTACCCTTTTGAGTTTCGACGGACTACAGATTTGGAGTTCGCTGTCACTTCATTGTGAGTACGCCACTAAGTTTTATTGGCTTGCGAGGATCATTCTTGAGAAGTGTGATTAAAACTGATGCGGTGTGTTCTTGTTTTTGCTGTCTTTATTTTTACCTTGGTTGCGACTACCTCGAAAAATATTTTTGGCGACAAAGAAATTCGCTGTTTTCTATTTAGTCTGATCTCTGGTCTACAGCTGTTTGCACCCGGGTTCGAGCACACGTTGGTTGTTATCGTCTTTTTGAGTTGCAACCTGCATGTAAAGCTCAATGTCTGAAATAATGAATGAAAAGGTGAAGGCGAGCTGGACAGAATAAACGATAATAATCCTTTGAGAAAGAGAACAAAGGGACAAAGATATACTCATATCCCCAAACATCGCTAGGTGACTGGTGTGCTCTGAAAAAATTCGCCTGGTCCTGGTATCCAACCAGCGACCTCTTCATTTCCAGTGGAGCGCTCTAACAACTGAACTCACGAGGAGTTGGACGTCAGTAGAACAAAAGGGGTTTGTCAGCTGCTACTAGTCTAACATAAAAAAGGGTGAACAATTTCCGTTTTTTAAGGTAATGATGTAATTAATGCAAAGATGCAGGAGAGCCGGACAGAATAAACGATAATAATCCCTGGAGAACGAGAACAAAGGGGATAAAGGATAAACACAAATCTCCAAACACAGCTAGGTGACTGGTATGCTCTGAAAAATTCCGCCTGGTTCTGGCATCAAACCAGGTTCCTCTCCATTTCCAGTGGAGCGCTTTACCAAGTGACCAAACCAGGAGTGAGATGTCAGTGGAGCAAACGGGTTTTATCAGCTGCCACCAGTCTAACACAAACAAGGGTGAACGGCCTGCATTTTTTAGCTCAGTTGGTAGAGCGCTCCACTGGAAATGGAGAGGTCCCTCGTTCGATACCAGGATAAGGCGGATTTTTTCAGAGCACATCAGTCACCTAGCTGTGTTTGGAAATTTATGTTTGTCTTTTGTAACCTTCGTTCTTCTTCTGCAGGGACTAGTATCGTTTATTCTGTCCAGCTCACTTTCACCTTTCCATTATTGACATCATTACCTTAGAATTGCAGGCCGTTCACCTCTCTTGGTGCTAGACTGGTGGGAGCTGATAAAGCCCCTTTGCTTTACTAACGACTAACTCCTGGTTGGCGCGGTTGGTAGAGAGCTCCACTGGAGACGAAGAGGTGCCTGGTTCGATACCAGGGCCAGGCGTAGTTTTTCAGAGTACACCATTTACAATTATTATTGTTTATGTCTGAAATGAACTTTCAATAACGTTTTAAAATGCATGTTTTATCTATGGTTCATACTCGTTTGGGTGTCTAAAGGTTTGAAGGGCTATAGAGGTCTGAAAGGCTAAAGAGGTTTGAAGGGCTGAGAGGGTTCCATAATACATCAGGGCTGAAGTGCTATTTTCAATAAGGTAGTTCTTTTATGAACTGATTTAACCGTTTGGTTGAGGACAACTAGAATCTTTTTAAAAGCCAAGTTGTCTTCCTAATTTAAAAGTACATTCCACTTTGATCTGTAACGTATCACTTTAACTCACCATGTTTAACATATTGCTAAAAAGGTTATCCAACAAGAAAACGAGGTTTGTGCGTGTTGCTAAAAGCTTCTAACGCCTGTGATCGGTAGGTTTGTTATTACAATGGCGGTGCAATAAAAAAAAAAACTGCTATTCGAGGTGCGAAACACGAATATTTTAACCTTGCCTTTACCTTCCATGTAAGCTACTATGCCCCAAACAGCGTTCGAAAGTCATTAAGAAAAATTGGACATCTGTGATTTCACTCAAATATTCAGATGGCAATGGCATTTCCAGTGACCATTGTGCGTGTGTAGTGAATGATGTCTTCATTAATTCTTCTCAAATGTCATTAATATGCCAACTTGTAGATTTTATGAGTGCGTTTTGTCTTGCAAATTAAACAATTACGCCGATCTTGCTGGTGTTGTTAAAATAATTGATAACCTAAAACTTTCGTCAGCTGCTGGCACTGAGGACATTAACTCTAAGTTTCTAAATCAACACAAAAAAACATATTGTTCCTTAATACTATCGAAAATTTTTTCTCAGTCACTTGAGCTTCGAGTGATGCCTGGTGAATGGAAGATGGGCAAGGTGGAGCCATTGAATAAAGAGGGTGTTAAACATTCCCCGTATATCTATCGACCAATCTCACTCACTAGCATTCCATGCAAGGTGCATTTATTCTCAACTAGCTAATCTTTTATTCTAACTCCTATTTTTGTACTGCTCAGCATGGCTTTCGAAATTCCTTCTCTCGCGAATTTCAGCTTGTTTATTTACTCATGATTTAGACTTAGCTCTCGACAGAGGGTCTTAGGTAGACTATAATTTTTTTTATTTTTTAAAGTGTTCAATAAAGTTTCTCGCAAGCTGTTACTTCTAACCCTTAACTGTCTTATTACTAATGCAAATGTTTTGCCCTGGATAGCTTGTCTTCTCACTAACCAATATGAGTTCGTAACCATTAACGATAACACATCTCCGCTCGTTTCCGCTAATGCTGCTGTGCCACAAGGTTCTGTATTGTGTTCAATATTGTTTTTCACATATATGAATAATTTGCCATGTTCTATTTCTTCTTCCATTAGCTTATTCGCCGATAATTGTGTTATTTACCGGGAGTTTACTAACACTTTGGATATTCAGGATTTACAAGAAGGTATTGGCTCCCTCCCTAATAGGTGTGAATTGTAGGGGATGGGACTTAGCATGACTAAATGCAAAGCCATGAGAGTATCGCGTAAATCAAATGCACCTTATTATTTTCTTGAAAACGTGCCCTTGCTTTCAGTGTCTTCCTATAGATAATTTTGTGTTCATACATCTGCAGCTGTCTCCTATTAGATACGTGTTGATTATGTGATTAACAACGCTAACCGCATGCTGGGTTATTTGAAACGAAATTTCTTTCTTGCTCCTTAATCTCTGAACTAAATCAGTATAAAATAATTGTTCGTTCTAAATTACAATACGCTTCTGCTATCTGGGACCCTGGTCATTCTGAACTAATTAATGCTCTAGAATCAGTACAAAATCGCTCTGCTCGTTTGTTTTCTTCTTAAAGACGAACATCGAACGGCCAGCATAACATTTATGAAAACCACCACATAATTGCCTAACCTTGCTTTACACCGTAAAATAGCTACCTTGTGTCTCTTTCATAAGATATACCATACTAATTCATTACTTCACGATGGACTGCTGAATCATCCGTTTTATATTTCATCGCGCATGGATCATATATATAAAGTATGCATTCCAAAATGCAACACTACTACATTTCAAGAGTCGTTCATCCAAAAAACTTCTGTGGACTCGAACCATCTTCCCGTACCGATAGCCACAATTATCATTGATCATCCATTTAAAAATGCCGTTAATAACCTATACTGTTTCGACTGATTATCAAAGTGTACGAATTCCCCCTCCCATCTGTATTGCCGATGGCCCTGAGGGTATGTTAAGTAAGTAAAAACAATTAGCTTCAACATTTTTAAATTCCTAGATTCGTGATTTCCTATTGGGCGACCTTATTGGCTACAGTGCAATTGGCTGCGGAAGGTCAATAATTCAGATGCTCGGAACTAATCCTGCCCTGCTTTCTTAATTAAGTTACCAGTGACTATAGGTTTGATTACTGCTGATGTATTCCTTCGACTTCACCCGAACTTTCAAATGTCTTCGTTTGAAGATCTTAAGCTATGAATGCGGGAATTGGAATAAAAAAAAAATAATTGTAATCAAAAGTTATTTTATCCTCTCTTAAGACACCAAAGGACACGAGTGTGAAAAAAGAAAATAGCGCGTTGGAAAATTCTATAACACGGAAAAGCCATTTCACGTCGATAAAGTAGACGTGCGGTTTATAGCGTGAAAACTGGCCTGCCCTATTTACTTTCTTATCTCTCTCAGCTCTCTTTCTCTGCCTCTTTCTCGGTCCAGACTAAATCCCGAAAGGAAAAAAAAACGTCAGTAATGTACAATAAACTGCTGATGAACTGGCAACTCGGTTCGATATTAAGAAAAGTGTAGCGGTAACGTCGGAAAGGCACGCCTATTTATTTCGAGATTTATTCCGTAAATATTTAATAGGAGCAAACTTCAAAAAGGGATTGCAGTCGTTTGATGAGGATAATTGTATTTTTTTTTCAGTCAACCTTTCCACACTCCAGACATACGTCTCTTTTCACGTCCTTCTACTCCACCCCCCCCCCCCCCCCCCAAAAAAAAAAAAAATAATAATAATTTTTGAGTGCTTACTTTTGACATGTTTATTTCCCGCATATGAACGATCGTTCGGGCCTGTGGATAAGGAAATGAGCCATGACGGACAAGAAGAGAAGGGAAGGAAGGGGGGGGGGGGGGCGAGTATGCCGAGATTTTTCCTTTTTCTTTGGTTATGAGAGAAAAAACTGGGTAAAGTAACTTCTGAGCATCAAAGAACAAATACGGCTGTAGGACAATCCTGGCGACAAACCATAAAGCTAAACTGACCGACAGAAAAGAAAGGAACTCTACCAACAAAAAAGAACCAAAATGTAAAAAGTTTATAATTTGAAATCGTGCTGTCATCCAAAATGACCCTTTTATGTATATATAAAAAAAAAAATCCCAGGCTTTTCCTTTTTCTTACATTTTTTTGCGATAACTTTTACCTTTTATTTTACCAGGGGTTTGATTTGAAGTCAAAACCGATTACGAGGATGAAGTGCGCAAGGCAGCATCCAAAGCATCAACAGAAACTATGACAAGGATAAGAAACAAACCAAGTGACCGTGCTCATAGCCTACGCATATGCCTGCCAACAAGAGCACAACATCTTCCAGGCCGTACAGGCAACTTCATTCGGCTCCCACGCTTTCTTCTCCACGCCTTTTCTGGATGTGCCTTCTTTCCCGCAGTTTCTCCTCTTATATTTATGTTCTGCGTGTCACTACGCCTACTGCCTACTCCAGCTCTCAGAGACCGATACCGGGAGCACCAGAAAATAAGCAAATACCCGCACGAAGAAAACCGTAAGGGGGCTGTTTGTTGTTCGAGTGTCCGAAAAGCGAAAGCTTTTCCCGGGAGGTTGCTTCTCACTGGGAGGTTGACACAAGGAGGGCCACAAAGGCTCCAGCGTCAAAAGCCAGGACTGGGGCAGGCAAAGCATTACTCATCTTTGAAAAATGCGCTTCCGCGCTCGCGATTCTCGCGACAACGTGCGCGCATAGTGGACGTGGAAGCGGTTGAAAACAAAACAGGAAGAGAGAAAAAAAAAAAGACCAACATGAAACACCAGGGAGCAGAGACTGTGCTACGCTTTATCTAAGCGTGGACCGAAGCCAAAGCACCCGTGTCCTGACTTGTCTTGGATTGGGTTGGAAAGGTTCGTGGCTCATTCCCACCAATTGACTGACCCGGCTGACTGGAGTTTTTTTGTAGGGTCACATATTCAGGGTTAAGAATCGTGTCGTCTCGTTGAGGAGCTCAGTGTCATAAGAGGTTCACGACTCGTAATCGGCTCAACTGTCTCGCAGCTTCGGGTTTGGTCCAGCTGAAGTCGAAAGAAAGTGTAGTGGATGGGGAAAGTGCACTCCAAGAAGGAGTGACGCTTCAACCATCCGGCTAAGGCATAGTTCGCTGTCTTACAAAGGAGCCCCAAAAAGTTGAAAAGAAAAAGACGCCGATCACTCAACCGCCTTATCAGGAACTTTTATTCGGGCTGAAAAAAAACTTCGTGTGCGGGATACGTTGTCGGGCCTAAAGCAGCTTTCGGTCCGTTTAACACGAGCAAAGGAATGTTTTATGAAGACGCTCTTTTACCTGCACTGAGTAAAAAGCGACGCGAAGCATCTTCCGCACTATTGCACAAGTTCAAGGGAGATACGCGGTTTAGTGTAGAGGGTAAGGTTCATCAAACAAAGTAACTAAATCCTTTTTGAAACGTTTCTTCTTCTGTTTCTTTTTCTTTTCTTTTTACTTAAAAGTTTCTTTGTTTTCTCCCTTCAGCACCGGCTCAGATGAGGCAAAATATGATTAACTATGACCAGTTTGCCCGCGCACACATGGTCTTTTTGTTAACTCCATACCGCGTCCAACTCGCTCGATTTCGTTCTTTTTTACAGACCCAAAATAAATGCTATACCTAAGAATAAAAAAAAAAAGATGAATTGTGACTCACACTACAATGGCGCATGCTCCCGACCAGACCTCGGTTGCTCTATTTGGTCTGGCAGATTTGAGTATAAAACATGAAACTCGGCGTGTTTCATAACGAACACACGCGCGGCCTGTTTAGTCCGCGCTTGCAGCGAGTTTTCTTTCTCATACAGGAAAGAAAGGTAAGCGAACATCACGTGACTAGAGTTTAGATCGATGGTCTGCCAGAGTATGGCGACACCGGTTTGCGCTGTAGATGAAAAATATGGGCAGTACACTTTTCTTATTCAGGAGTTGGTGCATTGTGCGCTAGGAGAGTTAGAGTAAAAAGAGAACGTTTTATTCGACCGAACGCTGCGGATAGCGACCTAGCGAGGGCGTGCTCAATCCATGCGTCCAGGTGACGACACGAGCCTTCAACAGCAAGGCCAAAGCAACGCGAAACTCTAACGTACGGTCGTACGTCCAACTAAAAGTCTCTAACGGGGAATTTTAGCATAACGTTGCCGTACGGAGCAACATTGCTGCCGTGAGCTCTCGCTTTGTTATCAACTCTTCAACGTGCCCCGGAGGCCAGATTCACCAAGAGCTCCTTAGGCTACGACAACTTGGCTAAGAAGTTTGTAAGTTATAAAGCGAGAAGACGTTCTTGAACTTTTTTTAGAAAATGGTGTTTTCCGACTTTCTACAGACTTGGCAGTATGCACAATCTTTTTTTAAAGTTATATGAACCTTGTTATTTTGCATAAAATAAATTAACAAAACCGAAACTGGTGTTCGGGTTTTCCCGCCATACAACCTCTCTTAAAACACAGGTGACGTCAATGGTGAGCCAACTCCACTTAGAGTAACTGTATAGGCTCTGCTTGCAGAGCCAGAGTATCGCGTTTCTTTTTCTTTCGCCGCCAATTCCGTACTGACGGAGAAGCGATTACGTGCGCCGAGCTGGATCCGATCATCATGCGGGAAAGCGACGTTGCAGGCGCCGAGTTTCGGGCGGATCATGTTTCTCGCTTTGGGAAATATGCATTTTACACTAAAATAGAATGAACTGGACGGTTCCTTGACCTTTCAACATTCTCTGCAGCCACTGTATACAGTATAATCGCGTTGTTTTATAACCCGAGTTTCTTATCCTTGCCTTTGGAAACATATTTTAAAACATGTTTCCAAAGTCTGGTAAACAGACGACACGGAGGACGGTCGCGGAGCTCGCGTCTGCGGCGCTCGCGGAGTGAGACGCGAGTGGCACGTCCGGGCACTTTGACCTAAACAACAACGTAGCCACGGCTTGCGAAAAGACGACGTTTTCGTCGGCTACTACATTCTACAGAAGGCATACAGAGAAACAGGAGACAAATGACGGGACGACGGCGCACGCACAGCGTGTCGCCGCACTATATCTTATCTGCTCCGCACGCCGAAGCACGCCGCCTCACAGCCACGCCATCCGCGCGTCCGGTCGCCTCTTGCAGTGCGACCTTGCAAGCGACGGTCGCCTCTTGCAGTGCGGCCTTGGATCTAACATGGCCGCCCTGGGAGCACCATTGCGGTACTCTGCTCCGAATGCGGAGCATATACAGTTACCATAACACCAATAGGGTGAACTGGAATAGGGAGGTGCGCAGTACGGCAGCCGTGAGACCGTTGCGATGTGCTAGCACGCCGGTGAGGGCCCTGGGAGGCAGAACGCGGCCATCCGACGGTTCTTCCTCCCAAAGGCCTAGTGATTGTAGCAGAGATGCTTTATTCGGCGTAAAAATGGTCGTGCTCTTCGTTTGTTTTTGCCTGCTCAATTGTGAGAAACAATAAGTTCAATCCTATCTCATACCCATTTGAATAGCGTGACTTACGCGAGGAGCAGAAGCTGATATTTACAGTGAAAATGTCGTCTGAAAGCGGTCAGTTAATCATAATCTTGCTTCTTTAATTGTTTTTCGTTTTGCCGTTATAGAATAATAATTGTGTATCTCACTTTACATACCAGCATTATTAAGAAAGCGAGTATGATATGACATGCGATGCGTTGCTCTCCACTTGTTGCTTGTCTCTCCGGCACAGCTAACCGCCGCACAATTTTATATCGCTTCAAACACAACGAAAAAAAAAACAGTCACAACAACACATTCCAAGTGAGCCTCGCTAAAGGCTGCCTGACCGGCTTCCTGGCCCCCGCTGTCACTGGCAGCGCCACCCCAGGCCTCTGCGACAGAATTAGGACACTCGACACCCAGCTCCTGTGGAGAGGCCGACACGGTCGGCACACCTCCTAGTTCTAGTACACCTTAACACCACCTAGACTTTAATGCCTCGCCGCTCTTCCTATGACGTCACGCTATGGACCCTGCCGCCTTACGTCAGAAGGTTATGCACTTGGGCTAGTTGGTGATCCATATTTCCGAGGGTAAAAGCGCTAAAAACAACGGACAAGTAAAAGAAAAATTAAATTTATCCCCATCATTAGCATTCTTTTTTTTTTTTTTTATCCTTACAATACCATTTTATCATCGATGGATGCGGCGCCGCGGGTCTTCACGGTATGGGTGACTTGCCTTTCTGCGGTGACGCGGCTCTCCTGAGCCGAAATAAATAATTAAATAAATAAATAAATAAATAAATAAATACATTATCTATCTATCTATATCTATCTATCTATCTATCTATCTATCTATCTATCTATCTATCTATCTATCTATCCATCTATCTATCTATCTATCTATGTATCTATGTATCTATCTATCTATCTATCTATCTGTCTATATGTCTGTCTGTCTGTCTGTCTGTCGACCCATCCATCCATCCATCCATTCATTCATCCATCTATATATATATATATATATATATATATATATATATATATATATATATATATATATATATATGTATATATATATATATATATATATATAATCTATCTATGATCCGTACGTGAGTGTGTGCAGTGACGTGTATTTTGATGTGGACGAAATGTGCAAGGACTGTGGGCCCCTGGATCCCTGAAAGGAAAGGAACTTGAGATGACAAGTAGAAAACGGTTTAGATTAGGCCTCGTTTTGAAGAACTTGCAGACGGTCATTCGTCTTGACAACCGCTACTGTTTAGATCTATGTACCTTTGTTTATGACTGTATTTCTACATGCCTTTCATGAATGAATAAACCTCGGCTGGTTTAGATCTAGTCTTAAAATCCTGTTGAGCACGAGAGCTCACTACAGGAAAGGCGACAACGAATCCCCCCGAAACACGTAATAATCTGGACGTTCGAAGCTCTGTGTATGTATTAAATACCTTGTATACCTTTGACGATTGAATATTTGATCATTTGACGACGTATTTGACCACGGGCGAACAGCCTGGACGAACAGGCTAAAACGTGCCCGGCGATTCGGGTTCGGCTTCGTCAAGCCGAGTCGAGATGACCGGAGACGCCGGACACATCGGGTGACGTCACGCGATGTGGAGAGGAAGTACTGGAGAAGCCTTAATAATGATAGATAACTGGGCAAGTTGGTAAGAGTTCATGTTGAAAAACAGCGTGACTGGGACGAGAACGAAAAGACGAAGAGGGCAGAAGACAAGCGCTGACTAACAACTGGTTCGTTAATAGAACAGAAAGGAAGGAAGAAAATGAAAGACATGGAGTCAAATGTTCGGTCGCTTGCTGGGTGCCTCGTGGAATATGTCCCCTTCTTTTCTTTTTTCATCTGGTTGTAGAACTTGTTTTCTTCTTTCTATCGTCAGGAGTTCATGTTACCCTAAATCCGGAGAGTTCATCTCGCTGGGGGTCACAGTAACCGAAGGCTGGCTCACACACGAGCTGTTGCTCTTCGTGATGTTGTAGGCTTCAACCATCTCTCGACATATTTGGTCCTGGTGTTGATATTATATGCTGGTGTCTTCTAAGCGTGGTTCGCACCCGCAATCTCGGCAATGTATCGCTTGATGTGAATAAGCGGTGCCTTTCAAGGAGCTGTGGTGCTCTCTGAGGCGGATGTAAGCACCGGCCAGTCTGCCCGATATAAGAGCGCCCACGAGAGAAGGGGATGAGGGAAACCACTCCTTCACACGACACGAACTTTTCCCATGCTGTACCTTACATGTGCCATGTTCTGATCTTGCGTTTCTCTGCCTGCGTACACGTACACCGGAACATAATGTGCTTAGTTTGTTTTGGGATGAAAAAGCAACATTCACCTTATACCTGAACGCGACTTTTTTTTTAAGTCTGTGTGAAATGCGGTGAAGATAAGGAACAACCGAAATGTTCTTTTTTTTTTCTAATCGGTTCTTCCACCATGAAATTGAAACTAATCTTTACGTATTTTGTTAAACTATCGCATGCTGGTGAAATAATCGAGTATGGGTATCCTGAATCCCTAATCCTTTGAATCTGGGAAGTGAAGCTAACGTCCATTGTGGGACCACATGATTTTGTGAAAGCGGGCTTCAAACAGGAATTTAGCATGCCTCGTTTTACGAGTTTCGAATGTGCTGGTAGTTTAGCAAACTCTTTGATGTTCTAGGATGGTACAACCACCAAATGTGTTTATTTGTAAATTCAACAAGGAGATCGCAAAACTAACATTTGAATTCATATTTTTTATATCATCGTATTTCTTCCTTTATATTTTATTAACAAACCAGTTGTTTGTCGCCGCTTGTCTTGCGTTCTCTTTATCTTTTTGTCGTCGTCCCAGTCGCACTGTTTTTCAACAGGAGGGGCCTTAGCCAGTCAAAGTGGTGTTGAGTGAGCTCGACGCTTTATGGTTTGAAACGACACCGCCATGAAGACAAGGCCGCAATGCTTACACTATTGCGTCACCAGCGAAGACCAACGCTGGAAAAGGATTGGAAGCGATTGCTGCCTGCCTCAGCGCTCGGCTTCGAGTCAAGATTGAGCCGAATATTGAGGCAATCGTCGTGTCCAACCTGTGACCAGCGTTGGCCCTAGTTGATGATTATCTCTATCAGCCATCTTGAGAATTGCGGCGCCGACGACGCCGTCTAGTGGCTTAGAAAAAGAAATACCGGCTAGTTCTGGCAGCACAGCTATCTGTGTAGGCAACGATGTGGGTATGGGGGGAACTTGGCTAGATTTGGCTATGGTGGGCTGCAATAACTTGGTTGGAGCTTGTCCGGTTGAATCCAGCTGGCTACTCACAGGCCATCACCTTGCCTCCTCGAGAGAACGACGACAAAGACGGTGGGGTGTTTTGATTGAGTTTCCACAGCGAAGTATATATGAGCAGTTTAATGTAATCTATGCAGGAAAGCTCTCGGCATTTGATAGCTCCATCTTGAGTGGTGGCACGTAGACTTTTTCATACCTTTCACATACCATGGGACTTGCAGTGATAACCTAATTGGACCACCTACACCGGGAATTAAAAGCGGTCTCTTGTCGTAGGCGAAGTGGTCGTGAGCTTAAACGTGACGTTGAGTCTGATACGAATCTCTCGTGATTCAAGCTCGCAATCGACTGACTTCATAAATAAGGATTCTTGGAGAAAATGCGAAGCTCGATAACATTGCAGCCACACTCGCGCTGCAGCTTCTTGTGCTCATGGCACACTTTCTGCTATTGTTCTTATGCTTTTTAAAATTATTTATCCATCCGACGACCACGCAGTGGTAGCCAGACAACCGTAGATTTTCGGAAATTGCAGCACGGTAAAAAGGAGCTCTCGGAACTACCTCATGCACGACGTCCGTTTTTAAGCCTTTTCGCCCATACCCTTTGCGGTTGCATACCCTGTGCCAGCGGGCAATCCAAAAATGCACCAGGTCGAGGGTACGTCAGTTACTGGCTGGTTTGAGGTTATGCGATGTGAGCGTTGTACCGCGGTGCGGGTGCGGGTAGCCAGAACATTCGTGCTTCGTTTGCCGCTTGACAAGTTACTCCTTGAATTTGTTCCCACGCTCCACACGAAGCACGAATCACCTGGTGAGTCGCGGCCGTTTGTCGGCGCAACGGAGTCAAACGCAACAGTGTGTTTGGAGCTGTGCAACGATATTCAAATGTAATTTTTTTTTTTCATTTTACAAGGGCTTACTGGCACTAGTGGGACGCAGGGATACTCGAACCGGACGGCACTGGTCACACAAATAAATAAAAAACAACAAAAAAAAAACAACAAACCAGCGAGCACTTTGAGAAACATCGAAAGGTCATTCAGAAGTCTCCATTTTACTTAGCGCTTGCGATTCTGCGAGCCGCTTTTCCAAGCTTGCACTTTCAGAGGACTCGAGGAAAAACTTGAATTCTCGTTAAGAACGAAGTGCGCGCGTAAAAAAAAAAAAAAAAGAAAAGAAAAGAAGACGTAATTACGCGTGGCGTACTCTCGCGTGGCGCACTCTTCGTTTTCGAAGACACCTTTTTCCCTTTTCCGGCAAGGCCGATTGGGCCTCGGGGTGCAATCAACACCGACCCGAGAGCGCCTCATGGGTTCACGAACGATGATACCCACAGCTGAAATCTCCGTCGAATCTCAAGAGCAAAAATAGTGGCGAGTAACGATAAAGCTAAGACCCGAAATTCGCTTTGGTGCGCAATGGAGACGTAGCGATTAACAGCACCGGGTTTTGCCAATGTAATAAACGAAGCGGTGTTACGTTTTTCGTTCTTTCTTTTCTTGCGAGGAATTATTGTTTTATCTGGCCTGGGAAGACCATCTTGAGAGAAGGGGTTTGGCTTGTAGGTCACGTCACATCATTTCGACCCAGCATAAACACTTAAGACAATTTTTGTTTGTGGAATAGCGTTAAAAACGGTACAGAAGTAATGACGATAGAAGTAATTTCACCAAAACGTGATTTTTGTTTTCTCGCAAATATATTTGGAAACTTTAATTGAAGTTGTGGATTCGCTCTTTTTAATTCTTCCCAAACGCCACAGAAAGTTGTCAATTCATAGGAGGTGGTCAGGTTTTTATAATTAATTGCTTTTGGACACAAATTAAGTCACAAACCCCGATGACACCCTGAATTATGCCGAAGATTGTGTTCGAAGACATTCTTTGCGTGAAATATTCGCATACCCTGAGTCTTCGTGCTCCGAAAAAAGTCGCACGTTGACAACAAAAAATATCAGCCTGTGATAAAACTAACACACAAATATTTAATGCAGTTACATTGATGACACCCGCCAATCATTGAAACGATCGTTAGTTTCTACTGACCTCAAATGTCACAGTCAATAATATGAATACATATTTTTTAATTGTTTGCTATTGGTTGTAAACAATCCTGTTGTAAACAATCCTGCTGTAAACAATCCCCCCCCCCCCTGGAACTTTAATTGAAGACAGCTTTTTGTTGCAATAAATAAAAGCTATGAGGCTAATTGAAGTTGTGGATTCGCTCTTTTTAATTCTTCCCAAACGCCACAGAAAGTTCTCAATTCATAGGAGGTGGTCAGGTTTTTATAATTAATTGCTTTTGGACACAAATTAAGCCACAAACCCCGATGACACCCTGAATTATGCCGAAGATTGTGTTCGAAGACATTCTTTGCGTGAAATATTCGCATACCCTGAGTCTTCGTGCTCCGAAAAAAGTCGCACGTTGACAACAAAAAATATCAGCCTGTGATAAAACTAACACACAAATATTTAATGCAGTTACATTGATGACACCCGCCAATCATTGAAACGATCGTTAGTTTCTACTGACCTCAAATGTCAGTCAATAATATGAATACATATTTTTTAATTGTTTGCTATTGGTTGTAAACAATCCTGTTGTAAACAATCCTGCTGTAAACAATCCCCCCCCCCCCCCCCTGGATACGTGCCTGCCGCTGCTTGAAACGTCGATGAAACATTTAACCACCAATTCTCCTGGTGAGCGCCAAAAGAACAGAGAAGCGCGAGATCTGTTCAAATTGTTGGAATATTCTTGTAAGCAAACTTGTGTCCTCTAAGACTTTAAATTGTACAGCCGAAGGCCTTGGCTAAATCTCCAACTTTGTTGTCCGTGTAGCAGTTATGTTTCCTAGCACTGGTGACATAAGCAAGCTCGACTGGCTTTCAAAGATTAAGCGATCGAAGATCGCTTGGGACGCGAGCAGCGGTGCATGTTTGTAAACAGTAAAATAAAGCGCTGGACGGATTTTGTATTTTACTAACAAGTACCGCCAAGCTGGTGCATTCTGGGACGCAACTGAGCCAAAAATGGCGGAGCGCCGCCGCCAATCTTGTTTGGCGCGGCTGCGCGGCGCCGAAAATCCCCGGCGGCCACAGCGGACCGATAGGAGCGTGCGCGTCATGATGTGGGATACCCCATAAGCCAAAAATGGCGACGCGTCGCCGGCAATAAATAGGAGCGCCCGGATCACGATGAAGCGACGGCGGTGCTTGGATAAGTCAAAATAATCATGGATTTACAGTAAAAGCGTTTATAGCCAGTATTCACTGGCGGCCGTAGCTGTGTGCGTAACTGATGCGCGCCTGATGACCGTGATCTTCCATAGTTCTTGTGCAACGGACACTGGACCCCGTAAATATTGTCAGGCCTCAGCAGCCTATTAATGTGAGCTTTTGAGCATGCTCTCTAAACAGCACCCTTAAATATGGCGACCACTGAATACCCTCCATAGATGAGGCGGAATCCAGGGCGGCATTACATGGGCAGCCCCAGTTGTTCATGGGCCCGTCGAGCACACCTTTTTGCTAACTCTGCCCTCATATACAGGGTGAGACGCCAGGCTCTTTAAATCGACCGGAAAATTCGGTTTCTTAACCTATCGCGCTACGACTTTGTGCAGCGTTGCCCACAGATGGTGCATTTTTTTTGTAAAACTTGCAAAGAGCGAACTTACCTGAAGAAAAAGTAAAGAAAGAAAAAGGCTTAGCTCCTATTAGAGTTCCTGTATAGGCTCCCTAAGGGAGCCAGAGTTGCGCGTTCATGCATGGCATGTGGATTCAGCTCCTCACGTGACTGAATTCGGCGAATAGCAGCCGGGGAACGCACGCCGGGGCGCGTGCAACGTCTACTTTGCTGCACGACACTTGATACGGCTCCTCACGTGATCGGATCTCGGCGAATAGCGGCGAGGGCGGCACGCGGCACGTGGAATCAAACGCGCAACTCTGGCTCCCGTAGGGAGCCTATACAGGAACTCTAGCTCCTATGGAAACGCAGCGACGCCACCGGTCTGCAAACAACTCGGCGCCAAGTTCGCACGGGACACAAAAAGATAGCGCAAGCGGTCGCGACGCCAACTGCAGCCAACGAACGAGCATAGGACGCCGAGAGCCGGCGTCGTTTCTTTAGCAGACGATCTTTTCGAATCAAAAGCGGTGCGAGCTTTTTTCACATCAGTTGTTGTTTTTGTTTCTGCGACTGTCGCCCCCTGCGGAACGCGCGCCGCTTTTGAGTCGAAAAGATCGTCTGCTAAAGAAAAGACGCCGCCTCTCGGCGTCGTATGCTCGTTCGTTGGCGGCAGTTGGAGTCGCGACCGCTTGCGACATCTCTCGTCTCCCGTGCGAACTTGGCGCCGTGTTGTTTGAAGACCGGTGACGTCGCTGCGTTTCAATAGGAGCTAAGCCTTTTTCTTTCTTTAGTTTTTCCTCAGGTAAGTTCGCTCTTTGCAAATTTTACAAAAAAAAAAAAAAATGCACCATCTGTGGGCAACGCTGCACAAAGTCGTAGCGCGATAGGTTAAGAAACCGAATTTTCCGGTCGATTTAAGGAGCCTGGCGTCTCCTTCTTTCACCCTGTAGATCATCGGTGTGACTCGCGGGGGCATTGTATGGGCAGTCAAAGTTGGGCATGCCTGCGCGTCGCCCCCGTACAGCCCACCTCGGTGCTAACTCTCATCCCGTATAGCCGTGGCTGGGTCCACGGAGGCATTGTACGGGCAGCGCTAGTTGGGCATGCCCACGCGGTGGTGCCCCCGTGGAGCCCGCCTCTGTGCTAACGGTGCCCCCGCATATCCGAGCAGGGACCCACGGCGGCATTGCATGAGCAGCCCGAAATGGTCATGCCCACGTCACAGCAACGTGGAACCTACAGGGGTATTACAAGCGCAGTCCCAGCCGACTTTACCCACTTGGGGCCTCGTAGGTCCCCCTGCTTGTGCTATCTATAATACAATAGGTTATTTACTTATTTCAAAATAACGTACATTTACAGTGTTGGTTCAACGACGACGACAAGTTCATCATCATTGTGGTCCCTCCAGAAGTCTCGCAACAACAGCCGAACTTCCCGTAATTTCGAAAACGATCAGCGGTATACGTTGATAACCACTGCAACAATGGACATTACTTACGCTGCAGTAACACTGTACATACATCATATAAACGACAGTGCTCGCTGCAGACATAATGACAAAACTGTCTGCGGACAGGTTTCATGCACGTTCGAACCATGTTGGGTACATGTGTGCTAGCGTGCTGAAATCAAACAGATTTGACCTACATGTCAGGCATTTGGAAATAAACGTAGAGCTTAGGTAACGAACGGTATGGGTGTTCTGGACAGTATCCTTTTCACCGGTGTTTTCTGCAGAAGTTATGACGTGGTTCTTAAAACGAACGCGTGTCTTATAGGTTCACGAGTGTCCAAGTCGGAGATGAATCTAGCGAAGTTTAAAAATAGGTCTCGTGGCATTTTTAGGCGGAGAAGGCTGTTGGAGGATAAGTTTCAGATTGAAAGATTGAGTACTCAAACAGCGAGAGGTACGTCTGCATTTGGAATATGGTAGCAGACTCGGACAAAACTTATCCGCTTTTATGAAGGTTTGCGCTCTCTTTCTTTTTCGCTTTCTCTCGTGTTTAAAAGCTTGATGCATCAATCATCCATCTTGCTAATACTGGCCAAAGGAAAGCTAGGACTATGTGTATTGGACTATACCTTCACGCCACCAGACAGCACGCTAGAACAGCGCCTTCCCTATCCTTGCCGCGTCCGTCAGCACCTCCTTTAGTAAAGCCGTAGTGCTGGATAAGCCAGCGTCGGGCAAAAAGTGGACACGTAACTATTGAGCACAATCTGTACTCCGCTTTAACCTTCGGTAAGTGACGCCGAAAATCTAGCACTACGGCCTTGTCGTATAGGAGGTGGTAAGTCTATAGCCTACTATGTGCTCAAAACTAAAGCCCAATGTGGCGTAATTCCGTTCTTTACAGCAGCGCGCGTGACCCTCTAATGTCGCGACCAATTGCGAAAGGCAAAGAAGGATAAAGCCTCTCGTTCCTATTATCACTTCGCAACCAATTTCCTATCTACACCAGTGGATGCGTAAAACAAAATAACCCGGGCTAAAAAAGATACCGTTACAAAAACCGATGATTGAGCGTTGATCACGTTGTCCATTTCCTATACTTAACAAACGCACAACCTTCCCACGCCTGAAATCGAGCATGCAAATGTTCATGTTCCCCCATTTACGTATCCTTTATTTGCTTATTAAACGTTCCTTCTTCGGTATCGTGCAGATCGACACAATCAAGCCTACTTAAGCCCCCGTCGCCGCTTTCTCCCTTAAACCACAACGCCAAAAAGCAAAGCAAAAACCGATATATTTATTCTAAGGATCAGAGTAACCGAATGTAGATCTTTGTTTCGATCGCAACCCAGCTTCATAGCGGAGGGAAGGGGAGGGGAGGGAGGTCTCGTAATATTTCGATCCATCTGTGAGAAGATCCGGAGGGATCCCCGCCTGCCCTTTACCTACAGGCTTATATAAGCGCGGTTGCCGCGTTACAGCAAAGCCGCCGCGTACCAATGTATGCTAATGCATGCAAATTGAAGTCCGCCGAGCCGCGCGATACCGAGCGTCTACACGACGCTGGTAAGGGGACTCGAGATAGATGTGTGTACGTATACTGTCTTCTAGAACCAATGGGCTCTCGAAGCAGCACAGCGCGCAGCATGTTGTGGCTCTTAAAGGAGCACGCCGAGATAGAATGGAGTTTGGACACTTTGAAAGCGTTGCCGCCGAGACCCCTTGCCTTCAGACTGTCTTCGAAAAGAATGGCGCTTACCGATCAGGCGCAGTCAGGAAAAGCTCGTCAATGCGTAAAAAAGGAGGTTGGGAAGAGGGGGATGTAGTAGCCATTGAATTAAGTTAGTCCGACTTAGTCAGTTGCACGCGCCGCCTGGGATTCGTGAGCTGTAACGTCGAGTGTCAAGTTATGAATAATGTGTGTTTGTGTGGAACATATTTGCTAGCCATGTCGAGCGGTAGTAATGTCCGGCTTGTAGTCTGGGTAATTCACGAGCCGATTTTTAGGTTCTGTTTCATGCAAGTTCAATACATAATAAGGTCTTATACCTCAAGAAGAGTGGTTGTTTGGGCGAGTTGGTTTGACATCTTATGCAATCTTGTGCGCAGCAAGAACGAGGACAAAAGGGAGAAAAGGACACAACAAGGCGCGCCTTGTTGTGTCCTGTTCTTCCTTTTGTCCTCGTTCTTGCTGCGCACAAGATTGCATAAGATGTCTTATACCTCGATGAGTTTTTACGTAAAGTTAAGAACGAGATCATATTAATATCTATCCCATAGATTAAAGTATCACAAACGCAAAACATGTGAATGTGCAAATCCTAGAACACTAGTTTATTCTCCCAAACTTTTTTTTTAAGAAAATGAAATAACAATTCATGATCGCATTGAGTCATTTGAACTGTCGTCGACTCGAACATGCCATACACTTTTAGAAGAAGCTGTTGAGTGCGGTAATGAACACAGTATACTATATACGCCATTTTAAAAATTGCCAAGACCAAAGCGAATTTTTTACGGGACTAAGTGAGTAACGTGAGGAAGGCATCCGTGTTCCGTCCCACGGAGTGGGCATGAAAGGCTGAAGCTACGAGTTAGCAACCCTTTTCCTGCGTTGCCAAGGGCGCAGGTTCCACAGCACTGTCGAAGGTGTACTTGTGCGAGAGTAGCGAAATGAGGTGAAAAACAAAGCCACTTGCTCGTGCAGCAGTGCGGGCTACAGCACCGTAAAAACCAAGCTAGCTTTGACAGCGTATAGCATAAAGTATTTGACACCGAATATAGCCTTCGCCGTGTTATTTAAGATTAGTCTAAACTGCCAAGTGTTTCTTAGTGAGGATACATGGTAATAGTCCAATTGATTACTTGTAAAGATAAATCTAAATATGTGGTTTCCTTCCTATTCGACCAAACCTGTCGGGAAAAAAATTCTTCAACATATTTTCTTTTTTTAAAGTTGTATATGGTAGCTTTATTCCTCCGATGAACAAAAATGTCCTTTAAAACATTAGAACGATATAGCTTAAAAGAAAAAAAAAATCCAAAGTTGCTGAAGGTGAATTGGGCCGAACACTCAATTTGATTTTTGCTCACCTTTGGGTGTCGTTTCAAGGCAGTTGACTTTACTCAAATGGCTAATATCTTTTTTTTTTTTTGCTGAATGAATGTTGCGGACAATTTAGATCAATAATCTAATGGTTTTCAGATTTTATAGTTATTTTTTGTATAACGTAGCAATCTTGCTACAAGCAATTTGCCTCCAATTTTAACATCTGCAGTAAGCAAACGATAATAAGACAGGGAACAAGTATCAGTGCTTAGCTATTATCATATGTTTTCTGGTGGTATATCTTTTTGGCTTGGTATTGTTTACGAAAATATATATCTAGCTCCGAATTCGTTCCAAATATAAACTATTAAAATATTTTAAAAACGACTATATATATATATATATAATATATATATATATATATATTATTACTTTATAGCCCATAAGCTATAGGAATACTAAATAGATGTAGTGGGTGTAATATTTTTGTTGTATTTTAGACATCCAGTTAAATAAGCCAAGTTCAGGCCTGTCGCTCAATACTTGGTTCAAATATGCTGGCTTCACCGCAATTCTGTTCGTGGCCTCAATAATAACCGATGTTTTTGGAAGGATTTCACCATGATTTATTTGCTCTCTAATATGATCAAAGCAACTCCTGGAATATATGAAATACGTACAGAATGCTGAACTAAACCATTCATGTTACCAGAAATACCGCCTGCAGTCTGAGAACAGGGCGAGCCAGTCATTGTTTCAAGCTATAGCAAGCGAGTGTTCATATCGGATAAATCGCTAGAGCAGAGTTCGATTAAGTAAACTTGCAAATACACCCTATAATATATACGATAACCCGGTTGCTGAAATATATGACACCCCTTCAATATGTTTACAAAAGTTGTACCGATTTTGCTCATAAATGCCATGTCTAGATGAAGTTTCTGGACAGTCTCTAAACTATTAAATACGAACAGGAGCGATGCTGGTAAGAATAACCTAAATATTATATTCCTAACGAGCGTGTTGGTAAGATGTACTAGATCACAGAAAGTATAAAACGAGACCTAAGACGTACTGAGAGGTACGTAATTCCAAGAATATACACACTATATGGAAAGAAGCATCGAAATTATTACATTCCCTCTTTATTTAATACCCTTCCAGAGTCCCTAATGAATCTAACCTCCACCAGAGTACTCAAGAGAGAACTAAAGAAATGGTGTCATAACTCTGTATCAAAGGTACCGTAGGTTAACTGCGTTAGAGTTTCTTTTTTTCATATGTTATGAAGTGCTGAGTTGCGTTGGTACATTTGATTCTATGTGTGAAGTCTGTTTTTCATGCTCTATATGGTGTTTGTGATATTTGGACTGCATAAATCAGTGTTGGCGTTGTTGTTGTTTTTTTTTTGTTTTTTTTTCCCCCGTGCCGCGGTGTGTGTGCGTGCTTTTTAATCCTTATTTTTTCTTTTTATGCATTGTTATTCAAGTGTGCATTTCACTTGGTTGCCTGGTCCCACACACAAGCACATTATGCTTTTGTGGGCCAGCACTTTATTTTGTATTTTCAATGTGAAATAAACATTATTATTATTATTATTATTATTATTATTATAAAACACAGAGAGGACGAAACAGTAGTCGTCTGTGTTTCGTCCTCTTTATGTTTTATACTTTCTATGATCTAATAACCTAAAGCTTCCGATAAGGTGTAGAGCGGCAGCTGACGTTTCACCAAAGAGGCTTGGCTATTTGGTTGTAATCTGCTTACATAACTGAACAAACCAGAAATTAAATACACATTGCTGTAGACTCCTAAGAATCTGACCGGAGTCGGCACTATTTCATTTGCAACCTTTTCCTTGCACCTCAAAGCAACGTAGAAATATGCCCTGATTTGCTTCAAAAGGAGTCGTCTTCGAAATTCAGAAAGAGAGAGGGAGAGAGAGCGGGGGAAAAGCTCTACGTTTTGCGTTCCTCTTGTAAGTTGCACATTTATTGTTCCTCGAAGTGACGCAAGCGCCGGTCCCTTCTGATCACAGCAAAGTGTAGCGATGATTATAACAAAGTTCGCCATGCGATGAGCTTCGTTGACCTCGTGCCTCCGACCGAGGCTGTGTGCCGGTGCACTGTCCCCAACCACCCTTCTCTCCCCAAAGGACCCTTCTCAGTGCGCAAAACTTGTCTGACTCCGTTGAGTCAAAGTTGATTAGAGGTAGAGGAGGAGACAAACAGAGCCGACCTTCGACATTCTCATGACGATCTCATGCATTCGCGCAATCCTCTTTACGCAGTGCTCGCAATGTATCTGCAGTTATACCTCCAGTGATTATTGAGAGTTTCCGGCAAGACCACTCTCTCGGCAACCAAGCACTACACCAAAGAGGAACTCTTTGTCGGCGGCGATCCCTTTTTAAGTTCGTCCATCTGATTTTGTACTTTTCCTCTTAACTAATGTTTGATGTCCTCGTTAAGCCCCTGATTTTATTATCGTCCTCTTTTCCTTATTCCTTACTTGCGTTCTCTTCAAATGAAAAGACATACAGCGTGACCTTTCTCGATGACCGTTTTCAGTGACTGAAATTTACGGAATTATCAAAGCTAAAACAATAAAAAGTAAAAAAAAAAATATATAATGAGAGAGATAATAAAAAAAGCAAATAGTCAAGAAATAACAGATTTGTTTGAACTTGGAAGTAAGTTGTCACTCGCATTTCATGCAACCAGGTTTCGGTCGTGCATCCAGGTTTCGGACATGGCTGCAGTGTTCTGCGTAAAAAGAAAGTACTGTTGCGACTACTTTGAGAGACATAAGCGAGTGTTATACCGCAAACGACATTTTCTTCTCGTAGCCGACCTCGACGTAGATGCATTGATGCTTCTTTCCTCCAAGGATGCTACTATTATGTTGAAGGATATGCTCTAGAAGAACTGTTTTCGACGGACCGAAGCGCAAATTTTGGCGTGTACGGTGAGTGCCCCATCATCAAGTTGTTTGGCAAGCTTCACCGAAAAACATGACGTAGTAGAAGACATTACCGAAGAAATATTTGCTGCATGGCTTCAGACAACTCCCTTGCGCGTGCCGTCTGTTGTATGCACAAAGAGCCGTCACCCTTACGTTTCAAGAAAGGTAAAAAGATTTCTAGAGCAAATAGCCTTACAACGAGTGAATCAAGTGCTTTCACTGAACCCTCATGCCTCGACTGTCACGAGTGCTTGGCGAACCTCAGAGAAGCCTTTGTGAATGCACCGCCTTATCAGGAGTTGTGAGCTGCTCATGCTTTTGCCTTCAAGTGCAACTTTTAACGAGGTCGCAAGATTAAATCCGTGAGGCATCGAGCTATATTCTGAAAACTTTGTGAACGTTTTGGCGTATGGGAACGTCTGGAGCCATGCCAAGGCGCTAAGATAAGAGAGGGAATCGTGCAGTAAGCTATGCGGTCGTACACGGACGATGATCTCGACTGTTCTCGGCAGAGTCCCAACAAGAAGGACGCTGTAAACATGATGAAGGATGGGGAACATCATACCGTCCTCAAAGGTTACATAACGAGGACTATCCGAGAAGCCTACTGGCTGTTTGACAAGGTCAACCCGGACTCAAAATTAGTACTGACCAAGTTTTATTCGCGGGGACCAATATGGGTACTGACCAAGCCGTGTGCGGATGCGTGTGCTGCACACATTTTGATTTGTGCGGCCCACACATCTCAACAACGTACAGGATTTAAAAAACAACAACATCGGAGGAGATTGCAGCTGTATGCCTTTGCCCTGTCTCTACGCCCGATTGCTTACGAGGGAAATGCAAGGAGTGTCCTAGTATTGATCGACTCTTCTTACAATTCTTATATTTGGTTCCAGATGAGAAAATTACATTTTGCACCCGTGAGAAAGGCAATTCGCTGAAGAAGACTGCGGACTTGATGGCCTTTTCGATGGAGGTAAAAGTGGGCCACAAATTTTTCCATTCGCGATTTCATCCCTAGAAGTCAACGGGAAGCTATTCAGATCGAGAACAAGGTGACTAACAGAATGCTTGGGTACATCCGACGGAACTTCTCAAAAGCCCCTTCGTCCTTAAAACTTTTGTTATATAAAACACTAATTTGTTCAAAACTTGAATATGCTTCATCTGTATGGGATCCTTACCAAGAAAAATTAATAGGTTCGCTTGAAATGGTTAAAAAAATTTCAGTTCGTTTTATCCTATTTAACTATAACAGAACTGCCAGCATAAGCTCAATGAAATCTAGCCTCAACCTACCAACTCTAGCATGTTGCCGTAAATTATTTCGACTATGTCTATTTCACAAGCTCTTTCATCACCCATATCTGCGCCACGATTTTATTTTACCTCCCCCGTATATCTCACCCAGGTTGGATCATGCTTTTAAGGTTGGAATTCCACTCTACAGAACTAACGCTTTTTTCAGTCCTTTTTCCCACGCACATCAGATGAGTGGAATCGCCTTCCCGCACCTACGGCAGCCATCGAAGACCACAATCTTTTCAAGAATGCCTTAGCTATCATTGTATGATTAGGAGTCTCTCATTTGTGTATACTAATAACTGCACAATGTTTTTCTATCTTATGAAATGTAACCCACTCCCCTCTATAATGCCTCAGGCCTTGAGGGCAGATAAATAAATAAATAAATAAATAAATATTGTCGTGCGTTTTGATTTTGCGTAAAACTAGACGGTGCTTCTGCCGCACGAGATACAAGAGCACCACTGGCACAAGCATCAGATCTTTGTGTTCGCATGTGTGGCGTCGACCTCGCAAGGTTCCAAATGCTTCGGTGTCGAGTGAAGGCCTGTGCCACG
Organism: Ixodes persulcatus; assembly: GCA_013358835.2. Lineage (NCBI taxonomy): Eukaryota > Metazoa > Arthropoda > Arachnida > Ixodida > Ixodidae > Ixodes > Ixodes persulcatus. The sequence goes on from JABSTQ010009407.1 coordinate 601,415, forward strand.
ACACTCGTCACACGGTACTCACTTTGAGATGCACTTAGGACTGGCTGGAGGAGTACATTCAGGCGACGGTGCACAGCCTCCATTCGCCTGCGACCACACGGATATCAATGGACTTTGGGAAGAAGGTAGGAAAGTGTGTGAAAAATGTGACTCCCCTGAATTTAAAAACAAGGACGCGAGTGATTTTGCAAAAGAAAAGAAGTCGAATGGGGGTCCGTACCAGCTCAAAAAGGCATCCGACTCTCACACGTGTGGCGACACGAAAACAGAAAAGTGCGTCTTCAGCGGACAGCATAATCGGTATTTTAGTGCCTACATGGCGTTTCGCAAGTTAAAGAACGCAAATGTATATCTTCGTATACTATCTAGGCAAACGAGATGTTTTTTTTTTTTTTTGTAAAAGTTTCTGCATGAACACACGCGGGAGTGTTGTGGAAAATTACCTACGTTTTCGTATGCGTATTTTATTAATGCGAATACATTACGTGTCAAATAAAGTGTTTTTGTGATGTGATGCCAGCAGATGTTTTTCCAGTTTTTCAGCTCCGCTGCGTGTTATTGTCATCTTATAAATGGAATAAAATGTGTTCTGCATAGTTCTAACAGTTCAAGTTTGTGCAAAAAATACTTCGTGTGTTCATAAATGAAAAACATAATTGTCACGCCACCCCACATAAATTTTTACACTTCTACATATCGCAGAAGATAGGTACTGAGTTCCTTAATAAATGATTATCTAGTGTTTATTTTTAAATACGATTTTTTCATGTCACACTTTACTCTAGCGATTGTTAAGATACGAATACTAGAACTCAAAACATAATGTCTGCCTCGCCCCACTTTCAGATTGCAGGTGGCATTATTGTTAACATGAATGGTTTATTTTAGCGCCGCGTAACGTACCTCAGGTATCGAAGAAGTTGCTGTGATCATATTAGGCACCAAATAAATCATGGTAAAGTAGCTTCCAAAAACACCCGTCCTTATTGAGGCCGCCAGTAGCATTGCGGTAAAGCCAGCATAGTTGAACTAAGGATTGAGTGACAAGCCTGTGCATCCTAAGCCGAGTACCTCACGAAATCCACCACCTCAACGCGATGGCCCCCGCCGTTCTCACTGAATTCAGCAGAACAAGTCGCACAAGTTCGCTTGATGACAATATGGTGGCCAGACTTTTACCCCTTTGTTTCTTCGTGTGCGAAAACTTATAGACAAGAAATTAAGGTATGTTTCACAATCTTCTTTCTACAGGGACTGCATTGACCAGAATGTGATACCAAAGGGACTAGCTCTTTATATTCAACCGTCGTTTAACTTTAGAAATTCAGATAATACCAAGAACTGGGACACCACTCTCGAGGCAGCTTCCAGGCAACTTTTAAAGATTCTAATTAAGGAGAGCCTAACTGTAATCAAGCATCTTGATCTTGAACTAAAAACTGTCGTTGCCGAACTAACCGAGGAGGAGATTAGTGACCTTAACGTATTTGCAGTTAAAAAGCTTGATGAGTTGCAGAATGCCAAGGCAAAAAAAAAAAGCGCACCGTGATGGCCTTTCCCTGTCTAAGGTTAACAACGATAATACATTGCTTTCCCTGAACAATGTGGCATATGTGGCTAGTAGTCCTATTGAAACAAGTGATTGTGCAGTAATTAACCTATCTGATACTCCTCTGACCTCTACAGAGTTCAGTTTTATCTAGAGGCTTACGTTTTGTACCAACCCCACATGCAGCTAAAGAATTTGAACCTTTAGATGATCTACAGCAGTTTTCCCGGCGGTTACACCTCAAAACGTATTTTAATGGAAAAGAAGGATGCAATGAAACTAGGGGTCTTGATAGCACAACATCAAATTTCAAGTTCAAGTCTCACTGGACCCCAGACTCAAGCAAGACCAGCGTGTACATAGATAATTATGTACAAGCTATACGGAATGATATTTTTGATTCGCTTACTAAAGAAATCACCCAGAGGAGTAATTTGTCTAGACCGGAACAACAGGTCCTTAATAATTTAAAATCTAGGGAGGACGTCATTATTCGACCTGAAAATAAGGGTGGTGGTGTTGTGGTTGTGAACAGGACCGACTACATGTGGGAGGCATTGACCCAGCTTGAAAACCCAAATTTTTATCTACGTCTACCTGACGATCCTACGCAGCGGTTTAGTATTATATTTAACAGAACACTCGACGATCTGAGTAATTCCAATACAATTAATGGACGATCAATATAATTACCTTAAGTCAAAAAACGCTCATCCAGGTGTCTTCTATATGCTCATCAAGGTTCGCAAGCCCAACAATCCAGGGAGGCCCATTATATCAGCCATAGGCACACCAACCGAACGAATTTCAGAATTTGTAGACCACGCAATTAAACATATACCCCCCCCCCCCCCCCCCCCCCAGCTACAATCTTACGTAAAGGACACCACACTTTCTTAATCTTATTGACCATATGAACGTATCCGGCTTAATATCTCAGGAGAGCATTCTAGTCACTATCGATGTGAGCTCTTTGCACACTTACATCCCACATAATGAGGGACTGGCAGCCGTGGAAGAATTCCTCTCTCTCTCTCTACCCTTCGTCTCTTTCGGACAGTAGCGGTATTCTGCGCTTATTGGAATTAATTTTAGACTGCAATAACTTTATGTTTGATGATGATCATTACTTGCAAATTCAAGGCGCGGCCATGGGGTCGAGAATGTCCCCGAATTACGCTAACAGTTTTATAGGCAAGTATGAGGAGACCTTTGTATGAACTTATGCCAAGATTCCCGCCATATATCTTCGTTATAGTGACTGTTATATTTATTATTGGGAATGACACTGAAGATGCACTTCTCTCTTTTCTAGTTACCTCAATGGTTGCCACCGTACAATTAAATTAACCTGCAATTACTCAGCAAACTCTATGAACTTTCTCGACGTTAATGTTAACAAATGGGAAGCCATTTGGTGACGGAGTTGTACAGAAAGCCTACAGACAAGCGTCAGGTTCTACGCTATGATAGCTACCACCCAAAATGTCCAAAAAAATGATATACCTTACAGCCAATTCCTTCGGTTGCGTAGAATTTGTTCTGAAGAATCGAACTTTAAGGAAATGTAACATCTTTGAAGAACACGCTATTTAAAAGAAAATATCCCGCATCTATTTTTGATGACGCCACAAGAAAGGCATCCGCTCTGGAACGTAGCACACTCCTTGAATCCACACGACAGCTTCACTCCAACAAAACAAGGGTGCCGTTGGTTATAAACTACTATTCGAGGCTATCAAGCCTGAATTCTATATTGAAACGCCATTCAAACATCCTACATTCCGACGATAGACTTAAAAAAAAATATTTCGCGAATCACCATTTGTCACATTCCGTAAGCATCGGAATCTTGGAAGGATGCTACGTCCCTCGTATATACAAAAACCCAGTTCATGCGGCGGTTGTGGTCCTTGCCGCGACACTCCTTGCCAACTTTGCCCGTTCGTTCTGACTGGGGATAAAATTTCGAGCTACGCATCAGATTTCTACGTAAATATTAAACAGCCTGTCGACTGCAAAACACCTGACGTGATATATATTATTCACTGCACGCTGTGTAACAAGCAATACGTGGGAGAAACTAAAACTTCTATGAAAGAGCGATTTTATGGCCATAAGTTTGACATTGTAAATAAGGGACAAACAGCAGACGCTAAGCACTTTAACTCCGACGACCACGACATCCATACGCACCTAACAATTATCATCGTAGAAAGCAGTTTCAAAAATGATATTACGCGCAACAATAAAGAGTCCTTCTATATATCTAAATTTAAAACCCTAACCCCGCTTGGTATGAACATTTCGATGGGAAACCTGTATAGGTTGTTGTAGGATTTTAGTTTTTAGTTTTTGGTATACTGCAGGCAAACCATCTCCCCCATCGCAGAGGAGACCGGGGGGGGGAGGGGGGGGAGAGAGAAAGCTCCTTGAGGGGAGAGCTAAAAACATTGGGATGTGGGGACGTCGCCCGTTAACTTCCCTCTTTCCTTCTTTTTTTTGCGGGAAAGGAGGGGGGGGGGAGTAGTTTGGCTGGGAGGCGTTTTAAGGAGTGGTTCTCGGTATTCTGTTGAGCAGTGCCACCCACGTGTGGCATTTCTGGCGTCGGTTTACACACAGTTCGGGCGCTTGTTTGTGATCTTCGTTTCCTTCGGCGTTATACTGGCTTGGGCTAACTCGACTTGACCCCTGCATGTTTTTATTTTGTTTTATTTTTCATTTTATTTTATTTTTCTGGATTTGGAGCTCAAACTCTAACTTGACAGAGGTCGTTCCCTGTGATATATTTTCTTTGTTTCCCTAACGAGTGCCGCGACCGTGTTCCCCTTATTACTATTAATTTTTTTTTTGTGTGTGTGTGTATAAATTTGTTGGAATGTAGTTTTTCATGCTCAACTGTTTTCACTTGTACTATTATATATGTGATTTTTTTCTTTCGCTTTTTCCAATGTTCCTTCTCCCTTGGTCTCTCTAAGAACGCTTTGCAACTGTGTTTTTTTGCACACTTGAAGATGGGAAGTCTCTTCACGAAACGTGTGTAATAAAGCCTCTGCTGCTGCTCAAACATTTTTCTACGCCTAAAATACAACAAAAATTCTACATCCAGGACTTCTATCTAGTAGTTCTATACCTTATGGGCAATTAGGTGAAAAGTTACAAGATAATAAAAATGGCTTTTTTGAGAAAACTGGCTTCAAATATCTTAAAAGTCAAGATTTGTAACAAGTTTATATATATATATATATATATATATATATATATATATATATATATATATAAACAATGCTCAGACAAAAGTTATACCACAAGATAGCATATGATACTAGCTATGCGATGATAGATGTTTCATGAGATTGTAATTAAAGGATCGCTTACTGGAGGGAGGTCCAGTCAACAAGTTTCTGTTTTATTTCAAGATAACTATAAAATATAAAAATCACTATCTTATTGATAAAAATTGTCCGTAACATTCTCGGTAGTGTAGAATCATAACAGCCGATTGAGTCAAGCCAGCTGTTCTTAAAACGACGTATAATGTTGGGGAAAAATTAAATTGAGTGTTTGAGACATGTCATCATTCGGCACTTCGTTTTTTTTTTGTTTGTTTGTTTGTTTCTTTTTTTAGTGAAACTGTTTTTGATTTTTTGAGGAACAGTTTTATGAATTTGAATATGGAGAAAAACTACCATATTCAATTTTAAAAAAATCTGAAGGCACACCTACATTCTCTTTTGTCGACAAGTTTGGTGGAATTAAAATGAAAGCCCCCGTTAACTATGGTTAATAAATAAATAAATAGAGTATGGGAAAACGATAACAGTCTAATTGATGACTCGTAAAAAATATAGATCAGTTATGGGAAATAAATACCACGTGCTAAATAGCTGAGTAGAGATTCTTGGTCGAGCCGCAGTTCGAGTCCATCTCTAGGCTCCCTTCACGTGCCGATCGGTTGAAAGCGGTGATGTCCGGTTTCGATGGCCTTGAAACAAGTTGGCCGAAGGGACGCTATTTAGGGGCCCCCTCGAGTCCTACATTGCGCAAGCAGCGCGACGTCGCGCGGGTCAAGACTGCCTCGCGGAACACTGAGGCCACCCCCGTCCTTCGGATGAAAGAGTAGAGGCGAATGACGGCTGAACTACCCGACGCGGACGATGACGGCGACGACGGCTCCTGTGACCGAAGCGCGCCTCCTTAGGGGGAAAGCGGGAGAGGGCGTGGGGCGTTCTCGAGGAGGCAGCCGCCCTTGCCGTCTCCCCCGGGGCCCAGGGGCAAATTGCTCGCAAACTGGGTTAGCGAATATCGCGCGGCGCCAGCGCGCCAGCGGCGGGCCACTCGGTTAGGTTAGATAGAGCAGAGCGCGGGCCGGAGACGACGAGCTCCGCTGTAGCGTCGGTAATTGGAGCCAGGAAGCAGGCGCCGCTACGCTGCGCGCATCTTCGGGGTGGTCGCCTCGTTTTTTGCTGTTGTTCGCCGTCGTCTTCTTCGCTAATCCGGCTTAATAACGGTGCTAATAAGACGGGTCGAGTTAGGCCTCCTCCGGCGAGCTTCCCGCTTCCCCTCATGCAGAGCGCCTTTATTCTTTTGTGACTGGTGGACGTCAAAGATGATCCGTCAAGGAAGAATTTTCCCGTTAAGACACGTGGAAATTAGAAGGAACAGGAAGGGGGCGAAGCTCTACGTTGACAGCATCGGTCGCATACTCTGCCAAAAATCTACATAAAAGCGAGTTACAGTTCTAATGATTCCGGAACTACTTTATGTCGAATTACATCGGTGAGTCTGGAGCGCTTAAAGCCACACAGCTAATACGTCATTAAAACAACAGTCTGCAAATACTGCCCGAAGCGCATTTCTTCTTGTATGACGGATTCTCGCAGTGTTGTAGGCGTTACCGAAGGAGAGTAACAAAATACGTTACTCGTTACTTGCAAATAGAAGGAACCCGTTACCGTCCCAAGTTACCATCGTTTTTTTACGTTCGTTGCTTGCGTCTTCTTACTTCACGTACTGATGCAACCGCGAGGTACCGGGACAGCAGCGGCTTTTACGTCACTTCCTATGTTACTCCTTCAACTTTTTGCCAAGCTTTCAAAGAAGCAGGGATATCCCGGTGACTTGTGGCCATGAGCACACGTAATAATAATAATAATATTAATAATAGTAATAATAATCAGAATTTTATTCAGATCATAAACATGTTACATATGCAGGCCCGCGAAAGCACTGGTGTGCTTGCATGCGGGACCTGCCGTCCAGCGGGCTGCTTGCACTGAAATCCTCATGTGTGCATTACTGGCTCACAGAAAAGCAGACAAGAAGAAATAGAAAAAACTCAGTGGAATGCTAAAGCAATGAAGCCAGGTTATATTTCCAAATTCAAGCACCGATATTTTAGTTTATATTTTACATGTTTCCGTGACTCCATGTTATAGTAAGTTTGCGGAAGCCTATTCAAACTAAATGGGACGCATTATGCCCGTCTGTTTTTGCTATAAGTTGTATAAATCTTCGGAAGTAAGCTCCTGTAACATTATACAAGCGAACGGTGCTGTGTGATTGGGATTCCATAGCCTGCACGTGTGAAGGCAACGTTTCTCTACAAATCAATGAAATACCAAATAGTGGAGCTTGTCTTTTTTGACACCAAACAGCCTTTATTGGCACTGGACAAGGTAACCTTTAAATATTGTAGCGGAGACGCTGAGTGCAGGGTGAACAAAAAACATAAAAGAGAAGCAACCGGCACGCGACGAAGGGAACGCTCGTGTGCTCGTGCGTGTGCGCGTGGCAGTTGGAAGCGAACGACCGAAGATGTCGGACCTCTCTGTGCGGTGATTAAACCAGTTAAAAAGGAAAGCAGAAATTGTAACACTGGTGTCAGAAGTGGAGCTCCGTTCGGGCCGACGCCTTCCCCGGGCAATGGAACCTCCTACCAGTCCCGAAGGGGACAACACCGCAACTACTGGCGCCGAAAATCTCGCTTCTTCAGACCCGACAGCGTCCCAACTCATGCCCCTCTTCCAAAGCTGGCTCCAACAAGCCGAAGCGTCCTACGCTCGACGAGAGAGCCTGCTTCTCCAAACCATGACATCATCCATTCAGGACTTCACTGCCTCCATGACAGAACGTTTTCAACGCTTGGAGTCTCGATTCCCTGAACTCGAGGAGCAGCGCACCGCAAGCCCCCCGGTTCAGAACGCTACCCCACTTTCAACCCTGCGTCTCAAGCCATCGACATTTGACGGTACCGTTCCTTGGGCGCCTTACGTATCCCAGTTCAACCTCATCGCTGACGCTAACCAATGGTCTCCGGCTCAAAAGGCACAAGCCTTGGCCGCCCATCTAACCGGACCAGCTTTGACAGTACTACACTACCTACCACCCGACACCCGCCATTCCTACGAAGCCTTGGTCGCGGCACTGAACGAGCGCTACGGGGAAGGACCCCGCCGCTTTCTTCACCACGCCCAACTTCGCAACCGTCGTCAGTCTGCAACCGAGACAGTGTTCTCACGTCGCCGACGACATCGAGCGCCTCGCCCATCTTGCATTTCCTGGTTGCCCACAAGACACAATTGACGCTGTGGCAACCATGGCGTTCATTGACGCCATCTCATCCGTTGAGGTGCAGGATGCGGTTCGCCTAGCACGCCCCAAGACACTCCGAGCAGCACACACGGGCGCGCTGGAGATAGAAGCTGCTCGACAAGCATCACGATCTACGGGTCTAAGGCCTCCTACGCAGCCGCAAGCCCCGACAACAGCAACACATGCGCCTCCAGCCCCAGTTTGCTGGAACTGCCATCAGCAGGGCCACACGCGGGCACAATGTCCCACGTATCACCCCAGCAGCCGGAACCCAACAGCAACACCGCCGCGGATAATCACATCAACGCGTGTCCTGACAGCACCACTTACATTTATCTACCTTCAGGGCGTCGTCGACGGAGTTTCGGTAGGCGCACTTGTTGATACCGGAGCTACAACCTCGGTAATTAGACCGGAAGTTTTGATGAAGGCGAATCGTGCTGTTCCACAAAGCTCTGACAGCTATGCTCTGCAAACCGCAACGGGAGACATGATTGCTGTACTAGGCTCCACAACTGTACCCTTCACCGTGGGTAGCCTTCACGCTTCGCTGCCTGTTGTCGTTGCCGCTATCGAGGAGCAGTGCATCCTGGGCGTCGATTTCCTCAAAGCACACAAGTGCGTGCTCGATTTCAACGCTGGATTGCTGCATCTCGGAACTGACTCGTTTCCCCTAGGCGCCGCCAAGGTGACGATCCTCTACGACACTGGGTTGCCAATAAACGACACCCTCCCGTATATGTGTCCTCGCACATCCTCTATCAAGCTAGCTGCGCACGTATTACCATTATACGAAGGCGCGTCTGCTTGTCTCGATAAACTCGATGCTGAGAGGTTTTGCCAGCTGCTTGAAAAATTCACAAGCCTTTTCAGCACGGGAGACGCAGATATAGGGCTAACATCGGTGGCGACACACCGGATTGTGACAGGACAGGCTTCTCCCATTCGACAGCCCCCTCGGCGCATTCCTCTCACACAGAGGTCTCACGTCGACGACTTGGTGAAGACAATGCTTCAACAGGGCGTGATTGAACCAGCATGTTCCCCTTGGTCATCACCAGTTACGCTAGTGACGAAGAAGGACGGTACAACTCGATTTTGCATAGACTATCGAAAACTCAACGACGTCACTAAGAAAGACTCTTTTCCACTTCCTCGGACTAATGACATCTTGGATGCCCTCGCTGGGTGCACGTGGTTTTCGACACTCGACCTCAAAAGCGGATATCGGCAGGTCCCGGTGCAACCAGAAGACCGCGAGAAGACCGCCTTCACCACAGGTATCGGCTCGTATCAGTTCAGAGTAATGCCATTTGGACTCTGCAATGCCCCAGCTACATTTCAGAGGCTAATGGAATCTGTCTTGAACGAGCTCATAGGCACTATTTGCCTTGTATACCTTGACGACATCATTGTCTTCGGCAAGACAGTCACAGACCATCTGGCGAATCTCAACTTGGTTTTTTCACGCCTGCAAAGGGCGAACCTGAAGCTCACACCGAAGAAATGTTCGCTGTTTACAAGGCAAGTGGAATACCTCGGCCACATCATTTCGGTAGATGGCGTTTCCACAGACCCTCGGAAACTCTCTGCTCTCGTTGAATGTCCGACCCCGAGATCCACCACGGACGTGCAGAGCTTCATTGGGCTGGCTTCCTACTATCGAAGATTCGTCTCCGATTTCAGCTCACATCGCCAAGCCTTTGTATGCTCTGACTGAGAGAAAAGCGAAGTTCGTCTGGTCCTCGGAATGCCAGCGCGCGTTTGAGACGCTCAAAACAACCCTCACGTCTCCGCCAACACTTGCGTATCCGAAGGAGACTGGACGCTTCATACTTGACACCGACGCCAGCGCCTCGGCAGTTGGCGCAGTTTTATCACAAGAGCAAGACGGACAAGAACGCTTCATTGCTTACTACAGCAAGGTCTTCACGAAGCCCGAACGCAATTATTGCACCACCCGACGGGAGTTGCTGGCCATCATCAAAGCCATCACCCATTTTCACCACTATCTACTGGGCCGGAAGTTTGTTATTCGAACCGACCACGCATCGCTGACATGGATGCTGAGCTTCAAGACACCTGATGGTCAGGTCGCCCGCTGGCTGGAACGCCTGCATCAATACGACTTCGACATACAACATCGTTCCGGCTCAAAGCACACCAATGCCGATGGTCTCTCTCGTAGGCCATGTAGTGAAAAGTGCAAGCAGTGCTCGAGCATTGAAAAGCGCAGCTTCGACACGCTTAACGCACTAACCAACCTACCCTGCGACTACGAAGCGTGGACACCAGAAGAGCTCCGAAACGCTCAACTTGACGACCCGGACATCGGCCCATTAGTAAGATGGAAGAGACAGAATAACAGGCCCCCTCCTAAGGAAGTATCTCGGCTGTCTCCTGCCCTCAAGAGTTACTTGGCGCAATGGGACTCTTTGTTGCTGCGCGACGGTGTTCTTTACCGACGCTGGGAGTCCGCTGCGGGCAACTCTGTTGTATGGCAACTGGTGCTGCCACGAAGACTCTGCTCTCAAGCGTTTCATCAGCTGCACACAAGCCCTGAAGGAGGACATTTCGGCGTGAACCGCACCCTGAAAAAGATTCGGCAGCGCTTCTACTGGCTGCTGTGCCATAATGACGTAAAGCAATGGTGCCGTCTATGTGACATGTGCGTCTCACGGAAAGGTCCTCACGTAAAACAGCGAGCACCGCTTCAAGAACGTGTCACGGGAGCACCTTTTGAACGCGTCGGCATTGATGTGCTTGAACCGTTTCTTCGATCTAAGCTTGGCAACAGGTTCCTGCTGGTCATTGTTGACTATTTCACGAAGTGGCCGGAGGTCATTCCTATACCGAGCCAGACCGCCTCCGAGATCGCCGACGCTCTGGTGAGGAACTGGATTACACGGTATGGAGTTCCCCTGAGCATCCACTCGGACCAAGGCAGGAGCTTCGAATCTCGGGTGTTCCAAGAAGTCTGCGAATTGTTCAACATCAAAAAGACAAGAACGACGCCTCTCCACCCGCAGTCAAACGGTTTAGTCGAGAGGATGAATCGAACGATCCTACAACATCTGTCCATGTTCGTCAGTGATCAGCAAGATGACTGGGACAGCATCGTGCCTTTGTTTTTGTATGCATATCGCACGTCTGCTCATGAGGTCACTGGCTATACGCCTGCCACAATGCTCTTCGGTCATGACCTTCGCATGCCCTGTGATTTAGCCCTTCCACGAGCATCAGAGCCGACCACAAACCCTGCGTCCTACGTATGTGAACTGAGAACAAACCTCGAGCGGATGCACGCATTTGCTCGACAGCGTTTGGCGAGCGGCTTGGATCGCATGAAAGCCCGGTACGACGCGCATGTCACAACACGCCCGTTCTCTCCAGGGGAAACGGTATGGCTTTACAACCCGATTCGCAAGAAAGGACTGTCTCCGAAACTGCAGCGTAACTGGCAAGGACCTTTCATCGTCATCAAACGACTCAGTGATGTGGTCTATCGCATACGTCGCAGGGATAGATCACGGGCCCTCGTGGTCCACCGCGACCGGCTGTGTTTGTATCAGGGACTTCTGTAGGACTTGCTCGGTCTTCAAAGGACGGGAGGGGGATAGTGTAGCGGAGAGGCTGAGTGCGGGGTGAACAAAAAACATAAAAGGGAAGGAACCGGCACGCGACGAAGGGAATGCTCGTGTGCTCGTGCGTGTGCGCGTGGCAGTTGGAAGCGAACGACCGAAGATGTCGGACCTCTCTGTACGGTGATTAAACCAGTTAAAAAGGAAAGCAGAAATTGTAAAAATATTAAATATTAATCGCCTATAATACCATTGCCTGCTTCTTGTATTTCAAAGAGGTCCCAGCTGATCGCACCTTGTACTTCGCAATTTTGTTTTCATAAACTGCTATGTCCAAATCCAACCAAATTGTTTGCTGTGGAAACAATTTGTATGGTTGAGCTGTAGCATCTGAGTGACTGGCACCTTACGCAGAACGCTTTTTATATGGAGACACGTGCTATATTTGGCTGGTTCTTTTTAAGCGCTCCAACCATTTGATTCAGATCTGGTAAATCCTTGAGAATCTCGAAGTCCGAGCTGTCTGAGGTAAGTAGGTTCGGTGTAAACAGTAGATACATATATACGTTGGTCATTGTTACCCGTGGCCATCACCGACTTGTTTTGCCTGATACACTTGACCCGATTCTGCTTGAGATTTTCAGTATCGACGTCGAGCACCGCAGGTACCCTCCACGCTTTTGCAGCCTGCGCAACGTCGCGACTGAAAATCTCGAGCAGAATCACATCGCGTGAAACAGGCTTTATTGTCCATTGTTCGACGTTCGCGGGGAATGAATCGTAGCACGTCACGTTATTTACGCAAGAATTTGTCGTGTAACGAGCCTCGTTAATTTCGCTCAGGCCAAAAAAGTAGTAAGACATTGCTAGTAAGACGTAGAATCAACAATTCCAACGCGAAAAGAGCACGGCAACTCACACTGACGGAGGCAACATCGTATTCAGTTGGTTGTTGATACGGGACGCGGCGCTGTTTGCCCGCACCCCATCGCGCATGCGCGGCACCGGTTTGTTTGTAAACATGGGGCGCTCCGGTTTGTTTGTAAACATGAATTGGTGTATACGCCGCGCCACCACCACATGTCCGCAAGCTTGAAAACTTTCTCGTTCTTTGCTTCTTACCTCTTTGTCAGAGTAATCACCGCTATTTTGGAAAATACGCGTCGACGTTGAGCCTTCTTTGCTTCGTAAACACGACCGCCGTCACCGTTGCCTATAGACATTCTTGTAATCAATCGTAGCAATATAGGCCCTTTAGCTGTTCACACACATGAACAGCCGCCTGCGTCCTTCCGGTCGCTCCGTCTTTGTCAGCCTGTCGAGCTTGCTTATGTCACCAGTGCTAGAAAGCACACATGCTACACGGACATCAAAGCTGGAGATTCAACCAGGGCCTTCGGCCATAAAATTTAATGTCTTGGAGGAGGCAAGTTGGTTTACAAGAATATCCGACAAAAAATTAACAGATCTCGAACTCCTTCGTTCTTTTGGCGTTCACCTGGAGAATTGGTGGAATAAACTTTTCATTAACTTTTCGGAAGAGGTGTTAAGGTATGCTTTGTTTATCTGTTCATGAACCGGAAGTTCTCTGGGACGTCAAAGGCTGGAGCACCACTTGGTGGCGTTTGCCACGAAAAGGGTCTATGCGAAACCGACCTATGCGGCTATTTTACAGGGCCAACGCGCGCTATCGGGTTTTCGATGTAAATAAACTAGGAGATAAAGTGAACGCAAAAGAAGAAAACAAATTGAAGAAAAATGTAGAAAATTGAGGAGTTAGAGGACTTTATTTTGAGCTGAAACTGCTCGATCTCAGTGAGGGAGGAAAAGTAATATCATAAAAAAACGACAGTCGATGGAACGGTGATATAAACTGTCCTCTTTTAAGCACACTCATTCGAAAGCAAAAAAAAAAAAAAAATAAAGCTAGCAGAACAAAATTAGAAGCTACTTCGGGACGACGGCTTTGATAGAAACTCGACCCAGCGGCAGCGGCAAGCTCGACATTGTTGCATCACAAAATGAACGACCCTTCAATCAAAGTGGTTAGATAATAAACTTTAAAAAATACGTACACGATAAACACCGTTTATTCTTGGGAAAATATTAAAGAAAGACAAAAGAACGGTAACCACCAAACGCATAGACAAAACAAAAAAAGAAAAAACAAGTAAAAAGTAAAAATGCTTTCGAACCCAAAGCTTGAAAGGAAAGGAATCCTATCTCGTCTGGCGAAATACACTTTCTATATGCGCGCGTCGGCGATCCCTCCGGGGGTGCGCCAACGAAATCAATCTAACCGAGAAATCTGAAACTGAAACGTCCCTACGTAACTTAGATTAGTTAGAGACGAACGATAAACCCCTTGAGAAAATAAACGCTCGGGATAAATGTCAAAGAAAAGAAAGCCCGTCTGAGGACTTAGAGTCTGCGTGGAGCTGTGGTAAGATGGATTCTAGGGTCGATGACAAAACACAAAATATTTGAAAAATTAAGTGGATATGCGCGGGGCAAAACGCAACAATGTGACATCCTGCACGGCGTATCTCAATTATTGGTGAATCGAATCTTCAGGTATATTGTCTATCTCTCCTTCTCCACAATGATCCAAGCTTCTATAAAACAAAAAAAAAGACATGCAAAGCTGCAAAGTGCGAGAACGAAGAATGCACCCTTGTAACTGTGGAGCGACGGTGTTACTCAATTCATCCATTTGCGAAACTCGCTTGGCGTTTCAAAGGACGCCCTCTATGTACGTACCAAAAAAAAAAAAAAAAACTAATAAAACGTAGTTGGGATGAAGATGATGCTTTCTTTCCGACGAAAAAAAAAGCACCCTTCGAGCATATTTTAACGTCAAACGACTCTCCGGACTCAACTAAAAGATACCCCATTCACACGACCGTAAAGGTGCCTTTAGCCAAGGGACCTTTATTCTCTGCGGCCAATCAATGAACGATTTTCCACGCGTGGCGTGTGCTCGCTACCCAAAAGCACGGGCTGATTCGCCAATAGCAAAGGGACCTATGTTAAAGGTACCTTTATGTTGACCGTGTGAATGGGGTATTAGAAGAATGCGCAAGTACATTTTCTTCAACCTCTCTGGATTCAAAGCGTACTGCCCGTCCGTTTAATAGGGAGGACAGGATGGCAGCTAAAGTATGACTGTATTCGTTCATGACGCGCCACCAAAACAAGAAGGTATGTCTTCGAATACCAGAAAGACTATCATTGTTTAGGGCTCAGTCACTTTCACGGACGCAGGTGGAGAGAACACTCACGGAGCAAAGCAGCGCCGCGTTTTGTGTGGATCAAGGAGAACACACTATAACGACTTCTTAGAGTGTAGTGAGCTTATATCTAACAATATGAGGGGCGGTGAGGCCCAATTGTAATTATCTTTGAGCACTGCGCGATACTGTTAGCGCTAACATGACATTGACGGTTTTTCACATTATATTGAGACCGAATATTAAAGGACTTCGAGGTTTACTCCTCGAATTACTGCCTTTAATGAAGACTTCCCGCCACACTAGTAGGGCTTATGGTAACCTTTAAATAAAAAAAAAAAACAGGAGCTTACATCTTTGTGTTAGCAGTGTCGCTCAGTGTACATCTCCATGCGACGCAGGAGCCAGCTATCTGTTGTACGGCGTTGTGATTACTCGGATATCGCTTTGCACCAGAAGAACAACCGCACCGAAGAAGCAAACCAGCTTAATGTCGTGCCTTCTGCTCCCTGCAAGATGACGGTGCGTCCTCATTTACTTCTATGAAGGCGGACCATCTTGCTCTAGGCCATCTAGCATCACTTGAAGGGCATCCTAGCCACTCCACAATGGATTCGATGGAATGCAGTGCCTAGGCTCACAAAGATTGCGAAGGAGATCCATGAGAATCTTTCAAATGTTCTTGCTTCAGTGACTGAGTGATTTGTTCTTATTTGTTGGCAAAACTTCTATTCAAGCTTTACTTGTCTCCTTTCACCCTCAGGGTCGGGGCTAAACAAGACGTTTGGAACATTAATACATTCTATTTTATTTCAATGTTTTCGCACACTTCAGTCTTGTCGTCTTTACTCAACTTCATGTGAATACTTCAATCAATATTAAAAAGATTGTTTTTTGACAATTAAAATAAATGTCTAAGAGGTAACATAGTTTTATAGGGTTGTCTCATTTTGCGCCATCTTATCCCAATACATGATAAATCGTGAACCAACTAGACCAATTTAAAACCTGAATATAGAGAACAATTGTTTACAGAGAAACACAAAGAGGGCTGATTTTATAAAAGCGAATGTGCAAAATTGCCGATTTATTACAAAGACATAAGTGTTCAAAACTCAAATCAAATATGTCTTGTTAGGCAGCTAGCAACACAATTCAAAATGTTTGCTTGCTGCACTTTTAGGCTTCAAAAGCCGTACTCTTGAAGAAGTCGGCAGGTGCGACGCGCGCGCTGTGATTATGTCTGTTTCCTAATGATCGACTGTTCTTGGTCTTTCATGCAATAGTTTGCCAGTCTCAAACAGGGGATTTTCACTATTTCAAACGCATAAAAAGAAATAAGCAAACGTACAACTAAGAGAAAATAAAAAATAAGTATTCGCATCGTAAGCAATCAAAACGCATTATTTGCAAAAAAAAAAACAACTACATAAAAACCAAGTGGGAAAAAAATGAAGGGCTGGTGCTTTGCAGCACGTTACGTTGAAATGCAATAATATTGATTCCCATCCTATGAAGGCTATATTCCGCCGTTTAAATTACTGCGAACACTACAGCGTGTAACTATATCATTTGTTCGTTTATTTTTAATTAACACAAATATTCAGCACGTCAGCCGCTTTTGTTCAGCTGTTTCCTTTACCCTCGTTGAATTAACCTGAGAGTGGGGTAGAGAAGAAACATCAAAGCGTAAAAGAGACAGAAAACAGACGGAACAACGTCTAACCAAATTGAGACGTCGTCTTGTCTATTTTTGTCTCTTCTACGCTTTGATGTTTCTGCTCTACCCCGGTCTCAAATTAATCCAACTTGGTTAATATTCACCAGGTCACCTATACCCTTACGATATTAGCTATTTCCTGTTCAATGCGCCTCTTCCTCTTGCCAGGCATTGTGAAGACTGCATTGTGAAGATTGTAGCACATGCAGTGAGCGCCTAGTCCAGCGTCCCGTGACCCGTAGACGCACGCGATTTTGGAGAGAACGGCACAATACAACTGTTGATTCACAAGCCCGCCCCGTGGCACAGTGGCTGAGCATTGACCTCAACACCTTATTTAATGCCTACATTAATAATATTGTAAACATCGATGACGAAGTACGGTTCATTATCTACGCGGATGACACCAGCTTGTTTCTCCCTGGGGATGAAGCCGATGTATTAGTGTGTAAAGCAAATTCTATTTTAAGGAAGTTTTTTATGTGGTCTGAAAAAAATGGGCTCAAGGTAAACACAACCAAATCCAAAGAAATTTTATTTAGGTCAAGAAATAAACCTACTGCTATAAATAATGCAATCAATCTTGGTAGTTTCTCGATTGAACTTGTAAACCAGCATAAAACCTTGGGTGTAATTTTTTTCGGAGCACATGACGTGGGACAACCATATAAATTATATACTTGTAAAACTTTCACGGGTAGTTGGTATTGGCTCGCTGCCGTAATTTTTTCTAGCCAACATTAAGCTAAATATTTATCATGCATAATTCCAGTCCCGCTTAAACTATTGCCATCTTGTGTGGGCCACTGCGACCAAAACAAACCTTAATAACTTATTATTGCTCCAAAAGAACATTTTACGTTATAATGCAGATGTTTCTTATTATGACCACAGGGAACCGTTACTTTCTAGATTTCAAATACTTTCTACAGAATCCATGTACGAGTACCGTTTGATTTATACAGTTCGTTTTTTCTCCCCAGCTCTTGTAAAATTTTTGTATGCAATTTCAGATCTTAGAAGGAATGAATGTGTTGTTAGCACGCGTCATACAGTTTCATGGGTCCTCCCTCGGTCTCGTACAAATTATAGTTTTCAATCCTTGCATTATAATATACCGCTTCTGTTAAACAAGTGTATCACGAATTCGCAAACAACATAAATATAAACCCAACAGGTAAGAGAGCGCTTTGTTTTTACTTTTCTAGCATTGTATAATTTTAATGTGTTCTTGATTTGTTGCTGCTGCCAATGTAAAGAGATCCCATACCTAGTCAAGTGTTTTTAACAGCTTTTTGTATGGGCTTTCCCACCAGAATTTCTGGAAATAAACTTGATTTGATTTGATGTGAACGCTGTGTCCTATTCTCCTCGGGTGACGTTCGAAAGTTAGTTATTTCTTCCGAGTCTATTACCTTATTTTCCCGCACGTCGCACGCGTTTCGAGTTAGGCATAATAATTTTCCGGGGGAGGCCGACCAAAGAAATGCTAGAAATGATGGAAAGAACACAAAATAAAAGAACGGCCAAGACGTCCTTGTGTTTTGTGTTCTTTCCATTATTCATATTACCCTTGCCAGCACGCTCTCCATTACAAGTAAAGAAATGCTATTGCGTTGAAAGATCACATCGCCTAAAAAACTACTTTCATTCTATAAAAGCGTTATATACTATATATGTTCATATGTAGACCCTGCTGCGTGCTGCGTTGGTAAGCCTAGGGCCACCGAATAAGCCACTCTTTAGTCGCAGCCACACGGCTCATGTATCATACAAAAGACACGGTATTCGGTGCGACATCTGCGCGCGCGCCTCAAGCATCTTCGAAGCATGTGTACATGAACATGTCTGCAAACTGTTTTTGTATGATCAGTGTCACAGGACCGTCGTACAAGAGAAAAGAAATGGCTGCATGTTCTCGGAGCAAACCGGCTGACGCTACGAAAACATGCCTCACCAGCGGAGGAACCCAACGCGACGTCATCCGCGGTCTGAGTCCTCGCAAACCACGTGAAGTTACCGCTGCGGTCAAGCGTTTTCGTACCCGTCGGTACCGATGAAGCTACCTGCGGCGAATTGCTGCTCGACGGAAGCGTCCAGTTGCTTCTGGAAAGAGGAATCGGTGTCCTAAGAGGAGTAACAGAACTTCAAGACGGGAATGCCATGGTCATAGTTACAAGTTTTTGACAAGAGCCGCAACACCTAAAGAAAGGTATCGCCGTGGGCCATATCGACGGACTCCGGAACTCAGCCGCAATCGTTGCACTTTCGAAAGAGCCGACCTCATCACAGCACGAGAGAACGCCGTCCTCGCAACTTGGCATCGACCCCAAGCTTCCTGTTACTGAACGACGACAGCTACTTGAGCAACTTTGCGAATTCAGCGAGTGCTTCGCCACGTCCTCAGGAGTTCGAAAAACGACGCTAGCGAAGCACCGCATTATCACCGATGACGACGCCCTCCCTGGTCACCAGTCGCCATACTTCCTTAAAAGAAAGAGGTTACTCAAGAGCAAGCTTCAAGAAAGGCTCGACGACGACATCATCCAACAGGCCTCAAGCAGTCCTTGGGCATCTCCAGTTGTGCTAGTAAAGAAGGACAGAACTCTAACCAAAAAAGACGTGTACCCACTTCCCCGCATTGACGACACATTGGACCAGTTGCACCCCTGCCGATGTTTTTTGTCGATGGATCTGAAGAGTGGCTACTTGCAGATTGAAGTCGACGAACGCGACCGCGAGAAAACTGCCTTCGTCATGCCCAACTGATTGCACAAGTTCAAAGATATGCCTTTCGAACTTTGTACAGCCCCAGCCACCTTCTAGCGCGGTATGGACACCGCGCTAGAAGGTCTGAAAGGGCAGAGCTGCCTCGCCTATTTCGATGACGTCGCCGTATTTTCACGGGATATCGACAAACACCTAAGACGCCTTCGGTCCGTGCTTTACGCCATCAAAACCGCGGGACTGTCGCTCAAGCCATTAAAATGTCGTTTCGCCTGCGGCGAACTCAAGTTCCTGGGTCACGTTGTGAGCCACGAAGGTGTTCGCCCTGACCCCGAGAAGACGCGCGCCGTGGCAGAACTGTCACCGCCGTCCGACTAGAAGGCCGTGCAAAGATTTCTCAGACTTTGTGCATACTACAGGCGGTTTTTCGGAGATTTCGGAAAGCTGTCCGCGCCGCTGACACATCTCACGAAAGACGCGGTAAAGTTCGAGTGGACAAAATAGGAGCAACGGTTCATCGATGAAGTGAAGCGAAGACTCCAGACGCCTCGCGTCCTCGGACATTTTGACCAGTTTGCGGAGACCGAAATTCACAAGGACGCAAGTAATACGGTACTCGGAGTGGTGCTGGTCCATCTGCAGGAAGGCACAGAACAAGTAATCGCCTAGGCCAGTCGGACACCTTCAAAGGCTGAGAGCAATTACTCGACGAGCGAGAAGGAACGCCTTGCCGTTGTCTGGGCGATAAACAAGTTCTGCCCGTACCTACAAGAGCCCAGTTCCGAGTGGTCACACACCACCATACGCTCTGTTAGCTCGCCAATGTGAAAGACTTGTCAGGACGCCTCGCTCGGTGGAGTCCTCTGATTTCAAAAATTCGACATGACTCTCGTTTATAAGGTCGGACGGGAGCAGAGTGGCGCCGACTGTTTCTCGAAAGCCCCCGTCGTGTGAACTCCCGCTAGCACTGCCGCCGACGCCGACGACGAGGTTTTCACCTGTGCTGTCAACATGAGTAACATGGCAGCACTCCAGCGAAGCGACCCTCAACTCCGCGGGCTGATCGAGCACTTGGAGGGTCGAGGAGGCGCAGTCCCCAGTATCGTCTCCACAATCCTGCCAACCATTGTACTGGTACAGGGTGTACTCTACAAGGATAACTTTGGCACCAACAACTGAGTGCGGCTATTGATGATTCCCATTCGCCTTCGTGAAAACGTTTTTCTAGCCTGCCATGACGATCCTACAGCCTGACAGCTAAGATACAGCAGGGCTCTCGCCAAGATTCGCGGGAAGTACAACTGGGCCAAGCTCCGTAAGACTGTCCATTTCTACGTCCGATCATGCCATGAGTGTCAACGGCGCAAGAAACCGCCGACTAAGCCGGCGGGACTTCTGCAGCCAATTTCGCTTCCGGCCAGACCATTCCAGCAGATGGGAATGAATTTGCTTGGACCATTCCCTCCGTCGACGCAAGGCAACCGGTCGACAATTGTGGCAACCGATTACTGCACACTATACGCCAAGACGAAATCCCTTCCGGCGGTAACATTCGCGGAAGTCGCCAAGTTCTTCGCTGAGTGCATCGTCCTTTGGCGCGGTGCTCCCGAGGTCCTGATCACTGACCTGGGATCAACATTCATGGCGCAGCTGACCCAAGAAATTCTTCGGCTCAGTCACACCAACCGCCGTCGTACCACTGCGTACGACCCGCAGACTAAAGGCCCGTTCACACTCTTGCGACCGAGTACGACCGAGAGAGACCAGACCGGTTTTTAAGCCTCTTGCGATCTCTTAGGACCAGCTCCGCTAGGACCAGCTCCGCTGCAGCGGAGCTGGTCCTAAGAGATCGCAAGAGGCTTAAAAACCGGTCTGGTCTCTCTCGGTCGTACTCGGTCGCAAGAGTGTGAACGAGCCTTAACTGACTGACGGAGCGACTCAACAAGACAATCGCCGGCATGATCTTTATGTACGTCGACGTAGAGCTCACGACGTGGGACGAGGTGTTGCCCCACGTCACGTTCGCCTACAACACGGCGGTTCAAAGAGACCACTGGAGTTACCCTTTTCCAGCGGGTACATGGTCAAAAGATAACGACCATGCTCGACGCGATGCTGCCCCACGAGCCAGCTGACGATACGAGCAACGGCGCCCAGGTGGTGGCTCAACGGGACGAAGAAGTCCACCAGCTAGCCCGACTCCGGATTCAAGACCAGCAACGCGTCGGCGCTGGCTACTACAATTGTAGTAGCCAGCGCCGACGCGTTTGGCAAGTTCGGCTGCCTGTTTGGCAGGTTTATGTGCCAGTTTGGCTCGTTAATTTTCCAATTCGGCCAGTTTGCTTTCTCATATCGCCAGTTTAATCAGTTCGATTTCCATTTTGCCCAGTTCAAATTCGGGTATGCCGGGTTCAGAATCATACTCTTTTTTTCAATAGGGAAGCTTCGTCGCTGGGACGTATACTTACAGCCCAGTGTCAGGGTATGGGTGTGGACGCCCATCCGTCGCCGTGGCCTCACTAAGAAACTGTTGAAACTGTACTTTGTACCATACAGGATACTTCGTCGCCGCGTGGGGCTCAACTACGAAGTGGTGCCCGACGGAACGCAAGCATCATCAGACCCCTGACCGCTACCCGAGGTGGTTCACGTCGTTCGACTCAAGCCATCCTACACTCGAGAGAAGTGTGGAACTTTTGTGCTCTAGATAACTTTTTGTTTATAGTTCTTTTAATTTGTCTCGTTTTGATTCCTGTTGAATCGGGGCGATGCACTTTTTAAAGGGGAGGGGGGGGGGGGGGGGGGGGGTAATGCCGCGCGCTTGGGTAGCTGAGTCGTCAGCGTGTCGGTATGAACCAAATACCGGACATCGCCTCCCTAATTCGGCAGTTCGTTTGGCTCACACGCAGGTGGCTCGGGTTCGAGTCCCGGCACAGCGTGTCGTTTTATCTTTATGTATGAAGGTAGAATATCTGAGAAGGGTTGAGAACCGTCTAGCTTATTCATCTTCATAATGCGTTCACCGCATTCGGCGGGAATTGGTACCACGAGAGCGCCACAGTACTTTGGTGCCCCAGTGGACTTCCGGTAGTGCGCTTCTTTGTTCTTCAGCAACGTTCAGTGATCAGTTAAGAAGATTTTCTTGCATAGAAGTGCCTGTAATACGTTTGGAAGAGCCTGCGTGCTTTGTTGAACGTAGTACAAATAACAAAAGGATCTGAGAGAAAAGGGAAAGAAGACGAAAACCGGAAGCTTCCAGGGGTCCGCCGCTAGCGGGTGGCAGCGAGCTTGTTCGCAAAAAATGATCGGCGAATAGTTGGAGAAGGATCGAGGAAGAATATTCGAAAGGCTTAAAAGCCGCGCCGCGTCGTAACAAGTCAGTCTCGCTCCTGCGCTCGATCGTGCTACTGCGCCGACCGTCGACGCCTGCGACGCTACCTGTTCGTATTTTTGTTTTTTTGACACAAGTTCGCCAGGTTAAACGTATAGTTTGTGTTCATTCTTCGCCTCATCATCTGTCATTTGTGACGATATTTCCTGGAGTTGTTTGGCCCTCTAAAGCTGCCGCTTTGACGAGAAAAGCCTGAGACAGTAGAGAATATCAGGGAACCGTTTTTGCACGTCCAATATAGGAAACGACGGGCTCTCCGGTACGAACTGCGCAAATGCGAGTCGTCTGTGGTAGCGCATGCGCAGATGGTACCGCAGGGCCCATCGTGCCGTATCGGATGTGCAAAAATGCTTCTTTAAAACTCTCCAGTTTCTCCGGGCCGTATTTGTTTTATGATGCATTGGCAGCGCGAGCGCTGCTTTAGGGTATTGAAACTGCATTCCCCGATTATTTTGCGGGAACCGCCATTTTGATGCCTGGTGCAGAGCGGACGCAACTGGCAATGGTCACGATTCGAAAGCGCGACTTCACCGAGCTTTAGATGCAGTTACAGAAAGCGAAAAAAATGGGCTGCGACTTTTATCTCCAATGCTCTATAATGCACGCAATACAGATTTTAAGGTGCGATTGTTTAAAATTGGTTAGGAGACAATAAACCATCGTTTCTGGGAGTAAAGAGGAACGTTAATTTTTTTTTTTTTTTAATTTCCTAGTTACGTTGAGCGAGTAAACTGCCTCCGTCATGGAACTTGAGTTTCCTCACTAAATTTAGCGTTGAAACTTGGTTGGTGTATGTCACGTGACGTCAATTTTCCTCTTCGATTTAGTAGGGAAATTTTATTGGTTTGTGTCACGTGCCTCAGGTCACGTGACCAGCTAAATTGATTGGGAAAACTGAAGGTGTTTAGTTCGTGCGACATCAGTGTTCTCGCCAAATTTAGCGGAAAAACTAAATTTGTGTATACCTCACGTGACATCACGTAACGTGACGTCAAGTTATTCGCTAAATTTAGCGGTAAAACCAAATTGGTGCATAGGTCACGTGATATCAGAACAGGTGACATCAAATTTCCGCTAAATTTAGTGGGACAAGTCAATTGCTGTATAGGACACGTTAGTCAGGTCAAGTGACGTCGATTTCCACGACAACTTTGGCAAGGAAACGTAATTAGTGTCAATTCAATTTCCCCACTGAATTTAGCGGGAAATGCGGAGACGGACGAACGCAATTACTGCTACAGTGCCGCTACCCTGAAGCATGGTTTATTTAGTGCCTCTAGACGAGACCCTACGCTCGATTTACTCGTATCTCATAGCAGAGTCAAGATGGCAGCGTGGTGAGTCTCTCACGGGATGGGAGCACCTTTGAAGGCTCAGTGCTCTCGCTTCCAACCTTCCCTACGTGGTGTAATAAGAGTTCTGAGCACCGACAGTATCGCACACAGCACATATTACCGTAAGACTAAGTAGGAATAAAGTGGAGGCACCTTTAATTGGCAGGAACTCCTGCCCACTCGTCTATAAGAAGAAAACTCCGTCGGCTAAAGCTGTAGAAGACGCAAAAACAAAAGACCATCGACGAAATAAATAATATAAAAAAGGGGCCGAATGTCCCGACACGAAAAATACTAAATGTGCAAAAGTTCATAGCGCGAAATAAAAATAAAGCTATTCGGAGTCAAGACGCGTAGGTGCGCTAAGAGAACGGTGATTAACCGAAGGACCGACCACCTCTCCCGCTGTGACAGCTTCCGCTCTGGGGGCAGGGGGGGGGGGGGGGGGGGGGGCGGGGGGGGGGGCATTTACGAATATAGCACGCACCGCGTATAATCGTCCCAGCAATTTCAGGTCAAAATGTCGCTACCTACGGAGAACGACAAAAACGGAGCCACGATCGGCCCACTCAGAGTGATCGGTTTCTCCTTCGGGAATTAAATGTGTAGCACGATGTTGTGTGCTCTCAAGAAAATGTTCGTGAGACACCTAGAGAAAACTCGTACTTTGTTGATCTGCGAGTGAAGTGTTTTATTAACATTAAGTGACTTTGTCGGCTCGTAACGGTATATAGTGTGTCCCAAGCGTGCCTTCCGCTGCAAAACGAGTTGGGATAATTGGCGCCTGCTTACTGAAAGCTCAAACTTTTACCGAATGTGCAGTGAGCAGGTAAGTCTTACCGCATGAAATCTCAATGCATAGTTTTCTTCCTGCAATAAACGAGACCAAAAAGCTTGATAAAGCTCACGTTAGGTGCGTTCGCAGACGACCGTGTTACCGACGCTAGTTAACTTCTGGTGCCATCTACCGGTAGGCACAGCGAGCAGACGGCGCACTCTGTTGTCGGCTCGCTGCACCTATATGGAGACGGCGCCACATATTAATAGCGTCGGTAAAGCGGGGTACACATGAGCGGATGAAAACGGACGCCGCGCGGCAGTTCCCATATAAACATGCGTGGACGCTGCGACGCGCCGGCACGGCATAAGCCCACGTTACTGCGTCCGCGCAAGTTGCCATGGAAACTGCCGCGCGGCGCCCGTTTTCATCGCATATGTGTCCCCTGCGTAACTCGGTCAGCTGCGAATGCGCCTAACGTGGACTTTAACAAGTTCTTGCGCTCGTTTTTTTTTTTTTTTACTGGAAGAGAATGACGCATGAAGATTTCACACAATAAGACTGACCTGCGCAGTGCACATACGGGGAAAGTTTGAGCTTTCTACGTGCAGGCGCCAATTTCTCCGGCTCGTTTTGCGGCGGAAGATCCGTTTGGGACACACTATACATCAATGTGTTCATATGTAGAAGGCTAGCCACACTTTAAGAGCATCATCTATCTCTCCCTCTCTCTCTTTAACACACACACACAAGGCACACACACAGAAACACAAAGACGCGCGCGCGCGCAAAGACACACACGCATACACACCCACGCACGTGCATACTCCCACACGTAAATGCCAACGGGAGCTAATGTATGCCCGAAACATAAAGAGAGGAAAAGCTCGAATGAGTGCCGAGGAGATGCAATGGGAAAGAGAAGGACATTGGTGGGAATAACAATTCGATAAACTATATCCCGATTACCCATATCGTAGTCATGGACAGCTTAAAGGGGCGATGTAACAATTTTTGTACCTTGCGCAAATACCGCTTAGAACGAATCTCTGACGTTAATGACCTTGAAACACGCGTTCGTTTTTCACCTCACGCAATAGAAGTTCCAGAAAAATATTAAAGAAAAACTAGCAGTGTTCATTCCCTCAACTTGCCGCCAGAACAAGCGGCCACGTGATCTGGAGCCGATTATATGCCGCCAATGTTGATCATAGCCACGCGCTGGGGTTGGCAAAGCACAGGACACGCGCTGAGTTCATGACATTGTTTTGGCTCGGTTATTGTCGTCTTTGCAGCGATTGGACACGGGCCACTACCCGAATGCTTCTCGAGTTAGTAATTATCACGAGCCCAAATCGAGTGCCCACGCAATGCTCGGGTCCAATCTATGAACCGCTTTCAAATATCGTCATGGGGGTGTACTGCGATCCCCACGTTGCGTCATCAAATTTTGCAAGGGAGAGATTGAATGAAAATGGTCGCTTTAGTCCTTGAAATTACACCGCAACAAAGGGGTTTCTTGGCCAGTGGCGTTGGGTGCGAGTATCTTTGAGTCCCACTAGTGCCAGTAAGCTCGTGTAAAGTGAAAAATATTCCAATTGATTATCGTTGCACCGCTCCTTTAAGAAGGACCAGGGTTGCGAGTTACGATGGCATTCGTCGTTCCACATGTGGTCTCGCGGTTATTTTCATCGGTTCAAGCTGGGATCTCCTATACTTCGATTCGGCGTAAGTCCAGACGTAGCCGACGCTCGACATTATGGAAGCAATCAAACAACGTCAAGAGCGTAAGTCATTCTCATTGTGCATTTTCTGTTTATGACTGGTTCATAAATGATGATAGGACGCCTACAAAAACATGACGAACACCAGGATGGTGTGCTTTTGACGCTGTCTGGTTAGTTCTACGAGCTCTGTAGCATCGGTTGAGTCTGGACTTAAAGTGGAACAAGGTGTAAAACCACTGACAGTTAAAAAAAAAAAACGCACCGTGTGGTTAATTGTATTCGTGCTTGTTGCTTCTTAAGTTATCAGTGGCCTAGTTTTGAGCATCTCATTAGCGCTCCGCCGCCAACCAGATTGCGGTCGAAGGACGAACGAGGCTGCGAGAACATCAGAAGTCAAACCCCGGGTTTCTTAAGGCGTGAGTAATTGCGCCATAAGTCTGAGTGCGGTAAAATGTTCAAATAGACGGCAGACGCAGGTACAGACTCAAAGCGCAAATTCACGACGGTTTCTCCGCGCACGACCGGTTTCATCGGTGACAGCTCACGCGGAGACATATTGCCGCGCGCGCAACCTGCCAAGTAGGCAGCGCGCGCGTGGCCGAACGGTTATCGCGCTTGTCTCCCACGCGAAAAGCCAGGGTTCGATTCCTGGCCGCGGCTACACATTTTTGTTGACACTGTAATCTGACGTTCTGGTAAATTCGAGAACCGTCTTGCTGATTCGAGGTTAGAATGTTCTAGGCACCGGACCTTCTACGCCGAATGCTCCAGAAGCCCACGCGTGTACAAAAGCGGCTCCGCGTGGCAAGCTGGGGTCAGTCTCGCCCCAGCGTTCGACTCTGCTCTACGCCGACTTCGACGCTCGCGACGCTCTGTTATTATTTTCTGTACCCTTTCATTTTTGGCACAAGTTCGCCACATTAAACGTTTCTTTCTTCCTGTTTATTTATTGTTGTTTTGGTCACCACCCGTGACATTTGGTGGAGGTGCGGGGTACCGCATGCCCCTGCCGCGCACCCCTACGAGGGCCCGCAGTGCAAGTCCGATCCTGAGCCCCCGAGGACCCAACGAAGAGAAGACCGAGACCCGATCAAGTCGCCGCAACCTCGGCCTACCCCCGGAACTTGGTCCACTGCCGGACAGGACAAAAAAGCTACCAAAGCCGACAATGAACACCACGTCGCAGCCAGACGGAACGCCACAGACGTCCATTGTCTACGTGCAGGCCACACCAAGGACGCCGCCGAATTTCAGTGGCAATTTTCATGAAGATGTGGACGACTGGTTGAGCCAGTGCGAACGCGTCGCACGGTTCAACGGATGGGGTCCTGAGCAGAGCCTGCAAAATGTCTACTTCGCTCTGGAAGGCACTGCACGCACCTGGTTCGAGAACCACGAAGCGTCAATTTCGTCGTGGCAAGACTTCCAGGCGGAGCTTCGACGTACTTTTGCCAGCCAGCAGCGACATCAGCGGGCCGAAGACCTTCTTCAAGCAAGAAGCCAAGGGCCAAACGAGAGCGTCACAAGTTTCGTCGAGGACGTTCTCCGCCTCATGACCCGCGCCGACCCAAACGCTCCTGACGAGAAGAAGCTCCGGTTCCTGATGCGAGGGGTGAAAGAGACCATCTTCGGAGGCCTTGTGCGGAACCCGCCTATCACCGTGCAAGACTTCATCACGGAGGCAACAAACATCGAACGTGCCCTTCAAGTACGGGCCTCCCATTACCAGCGACTTCCCGGCGTTGCTGCAATCGCGACTTCCAGCTTCAACAGCCCGGACCTCCGCGAGATTATCCGGGACGTCGTGCAGGAGGAAATCAGGAAGCTGCTGCCTGCTGCCACAAGCCCGGTTACGCCCTCAGTCGCCGAGATTGTCCGGGAAGAACAGCCAGAAGTTCTCACCAGCGCCGCTCCTGAACCACCGAAGCTGAGCTACGCCGCAGCTACCCGACGACCACCGCCCCCTCCTCACCCGTATACGGCGCCACCCTGACGGGAACCTCCAGCGCCGCAGTTTTCCCGACGCCAGGAAGATCGGGCGCACGCCCACCCAGAACCAGCAGCGCCACGAAAGACCGACGTGTGGAGGACGGCCGATCGACGCCCGTTGTGCTATCACTGCGGTGAAGCCGGCCACATTTACCGCCGATGCCCCTACAGACAACTGGGGCTGCGTGGGTTCCACCCGAATGACCCGCGCCCAAGGTACGACGAGCACCCTCGCGACATCGAGGAGTACCTCCGACGTTCGCCCTCCCCAGTGTCGTCTCTCCGCCGTGAAGCCCGCTCCCCATCGCCACGACGTTCAGCGTCGCCAGCGCCACGGCCTCGCCGAGAGAGCCTGTCTCCCCTGCGTCGCCGGGAAAACTACGTGCGGCAACGCCTGGAGGTGACGTTGCCGAAGACCACGGAAGCAAACAGCCTCCAAAAACGCCGGAGCGCTCCCACTCTCCCGACGCTGCGCATCGCAACGACGCTCCTGCTTCGGTGTCCAACAACCTCAACGTTATCATCGACGGCCACGACGCGACGGCACTCATCGACACCGGAGCAGACTACTCCGTTCTGAGTGGGAGGCTCTCCCGCCGCCTTCGAAAAGTCATGACGCTGTGGGATGGACCTCAGATACGAACCGCCGGAGGACACCTCAATACATCAGTCGGGAGATGCACTGCTCGAGTCGAGATCCACGGTGAGACGTGCCCTGTGAAGTTCGTCGTTCTACAAGACTGTTCCAGAGACGTAATCCTCGGCATGGACTTTCTGTGTGAATACGGCGCCGTCATCGACCTTGGTGAGAACAAATTGACGCTGCGCAAGCCTGTTCCGCCTTCGGAGATACCCCAGACAGCGTCAGCCGCCGTCCGAGTCGCTGCCGCCCACGTGAACCTGCCGCCGCGATCAAGTGTTGTCGTACCCGTCGTGACCAATGCAGCTACCTGCGGCGAAGTTGTTCTTGAAGGCAACCTTCAATTGCTCCTGGGAAGAGGAATAGGCGTCGCAAGAGGAGTGACTAAACTTCAGGATGGGCGCACCGTGGTCCTCGTTACAAACTTCCGAAATGAAACGCAACACCTCACGAAAGGTGCAGCCGTGGGCCACGTCGAGGAACTTCGAAACGCCACCGAAATCGCCGTGATTACTGACGAAACTTCACCACCTCAGCAAGATTGTACGTCGCCAGCGCAACTCGACATTGACCCCAAGCTTCCAGGCCCAAAACGACGGCAGTTGAGTGAGCTCCTCGCCGAATACAGCAACTGCTTCGCGACGTCGTCGAAGGTGCGACAAACCACCGTTGCGAAGCATCGCATTGTCACCGACGACGACGCGCTCCCTGTGCACCGATCGCCGTACCGAGTCTCCATAAAGGAACGGGAGGTAATCCAACAGCAAGTGGAAGAAATGCTGAACGACGATATAATCCAGCCTTCAAGCAGTCCCTGGGCCTCTCCAGTCGTGCTGGTTAGGAAGAAGCACGGAACGCTTAGGTTCTGCGTGGACTACCGGCAGCTGAACGCGGTAACGAAGAAAGACGTCTATCCACTCCCCCGAATCGATGACACGCTAGACCGCCTGCGCCACTCTCGATACTTTTCATCGATGGACCTGAAGAGCGGCTACTGGCAGATTGAAGTCGACGAACGGGACCGAGAGAAGACAGCTTTCGTTACGCCAGATGGCCTGTACGAGTTCACGGTCATGCCTTTCGGCCTATGCACGGCGCCGGCAACGTTCCAGCGTGTCATGGACACAGTACTGGCAGGGCTGAAGTGGCAGAGCTGTCTCGTCTACCTTGATGACGTCGTAGTGTTTTCAAGTGACTTCGACGAGCACTTGCGACGACTCCGAGCTGTTCTCCAAGCCATTCAGACCGCCGGACTCACACTGAAGCCGTCAAAGTGCCGGTTCGCCTATGACGAACTGAAGTTTCTAGGCCACGAGGTTAGTAACAAAGGCGTCCGCCTTTGTTACTAACCACGTGCCCTTTCAACTGCGTCCCTTTCAACTGGTGCATGGCAGGAAAGTAACGACCATGCTCGACGCGATGCTACCCCACGAACCAGCTGACAATGGAAGCCCCGACGCCCAAGTGGTTGCTCAACGAGCCGAAGAAGTTCGCCAGCTCGCCCGACTCCGAATTGAAGATCAACAACGTGTCGACGCTACCCGGTACAACCTTCGTCGTCGGGACGTCCACTTCAAGCCTGGAGACCGTGTGTGGGTTTGGACCCCGATACGACGACGCGGTCTCAGCGAAAAACTCCTAAAACGGTACTTTGGACCCTACAAGGTACTTCGTCGACTTGGAGATCTGAACTACGAGGTGATGCCCGACGGAACACGGACTTCATCACGCCGCCCTCCACGACCAGAACTCGTCCACGTCGTGCGCATGAAGCCATACTACGCTCGATAGGACTGTGGACATTATGTGTTTTAAATGACTCTTTAGCCTACCGTTCTTTTTGCTCGCTTTGTTTTCTTCTGCATCGGGGCGATGCACTTTTTAAAAGGGGGGAGTAATGCCGCGCGCGCAACTTGCCAAGTAGGCAGCGCGCGCGTGGCCGAACGGTTATCGCGCTTGTCTCCCACGCGAAAAGCCAGGGTTCGATTCCTGGCCGCGGCTACACATTTTTGTTGACACTGTAATCTGACGTTCTGGTAAATTCGAGAACCGTCTTGCTGATTCGAGGTTAGAATGTTCTAGGCACCGGACCTTCTACGCCGAATGCTCCAGAAGCCCACGCGTGTACAAAAGCGGCTCCGCGTGGCAAGCTGGGGTCAGTCTCGCCCCAGCGTTCGACTCTGCTCTACGCCGACTTCGACGCCCGCGACGCTCTGTTATTATTTTCTGTACCCTTTCATTTTTGGCACAAGTTCGCCACATTAAACGTTTCTTTCTTCCTGTTTATTTATTGTTGTTTTGGTCACTACCCGTGACAATATATATACGTACGCACGACTAACGCCGTCACTTCGCATTTCTGACGCCGCTCTATTAGCCCTGAGAAGTTCGCGTGGCGCCCCCTTACGGCGAACCGGGGTGACGTCACGACGAGGAGAGAATTTTTCCCCGACTCGCCCCGCTCGCCCTGTGGAGGCTGTGACGACGCTAGCTGTCAGCGCGCTCGTTTCTATTTAATTTTTTTTCGCGTGTTTTTTGTAGGAAGTGTAAATTTTTATATGTGGCTTTATCGAGGTATGGCCTGTAGCTGCAGGCGAAACTTCAACCAACATTTTAAGCATGGTTGACAGGGCAGGCAACGCATGAATCACAGCTGGTATATGAAAATAAAGAAATATGGCCACGATTGCAGGAGCATCACTATAGATTTACATCTCACACAATAAATGCTGCTGATGGTCTTAATAAATTGGCAGGTTATGTATACTATTTTTTTTTGTATCTCTGTTTTTAAGCAAGATCGCCGAAGCAGAAAAGCTGCATGCTGCTCGAGCAACATGATAAATACAGTCTGGGCCATGGGGAGAGAATCACAATTAAGACAGCCCAAGTGCAGGGGCAAAGTAGAAAAACAAGGAACATTTATTATATACATTGCTCGCATTTGACCTTTGCTGGATTCGGATAGTATTTCAATGGACTACACGGGTGATATCTGTGGACTTGTTTATATCAACCCTCAAATAATGTATAACAAACGTAAGCGAAGGTGTCTAGCTCGTTATTAGTCCCTTAAGCCCTAAAATTGAGATTTTACATAAATCGAATTGTCCTGAAGCTAAAATACCAGACGTTTTTCTCACGCAGACTGTCACCCTTCACAGGTTCCACATTTTCTGCTACTAGTGCTGCATCTACCACTGGACACACGTTCGAATGCTTGCTTTTACTCCTGTTTTCCTCTGTTGTCAGAGAGTCCAGCTGTAGGGAGTTTGGAGGCTGAGGAATGCTTTTGGGGACCTGCAGCAGTGTCTCCTTTAATTGGAAATAAATGACAATTCAAACTAAACGGTGTATTTTCCGAATACCCAAGGCTGGAATAAAGAATGTCAGGAAAAAGTATAAACATTCCAAATTGCTGTGCATATTTTGGGCAGTTCAATACATATCATACAGGCAACTGGGGGCAATTCGGCCGTTTTTGCTGCTACCATACAAACTAATTTCCAGTAATTGTGCATCTTCTAAGAAATGTGCCTCCATAGGTGTATAAACTATATAATTAGTTCACGAAGAAGCTACATTTATGTAAAACAACCCTGTTCCACGAGCACTTCAAAGATCATCAGACAGCGGGCCTTTAAAACAGTCTGCGAACCAGCGCATGCAGAGTGGCAGCGCAGTAGTCGGAGTCGCGAGCTAATTTGCCGACCACCCAAAGGCCCATGATATAAATGCCACTTCAAATGCCTTGAAAGCGGGATGTAATATCGTCCTAAATCATGAACATGCAAGGAACAGAATTCCAGCGTCTGAAACAATTGCGCCACCGCTTCACCGACCCCTCGCAAGATCGCCTTGTGTCGTGTGGACGGACGAAGAGGTTCATCGGCGGAATCGCCTCCGCCGATAGCTTTCGAGATTTGTAACCCAATTTTAAAGGTAAAAGGGACAAGCAGCTAGGCTTATAAAATGTACGGAAGCACGTCTATATCGGCCTAACTCAACGTCTTGTACACCGGGTAGACGAGGTCCAGCTCCTTGAAGAGCTTGCGGCACACAACGCCAAACCAGGAAACCGGTGCTGGGAAGCGAGCCGATGCGAGATCGCGGAGCGGAGTCCTCCGCCTGACGTCACGGCACACCTCACCCAATCAGGGCGCGGTGACCACAGCGACGCTTGTGTTCGCTCTCGGGGCTAATTGGCACGATCACTCGAAGCGTCAACTACATAACTGACGGCTTGGGTTCCTTGGGACTGGCGTGTTCGCAGTTTTAGAGTATATCCGTCGTGACCCCATAAAAGCGGAGTGTGATTCTAAAGGGATTACGTATTCGGATGCGAGGCGCGCTCCCTCTGAGCGTCTTTCCCCGAGTTCTCCAGCATCCCCCTTCATCCCAAAGATTACAACGGGCATGCGCTGTGTACAGAACTGGTCTTGTTTTCGTTTCGGTCCACACGGCACGTGATCTTGCATCGCGCATTCGGAGCACGCGGCCGGAACCTGCCGGGGGGAAGCAACCGGCAGAGGGGGCCGCGTCCGCTCAGAACGGCCGAGAAAGGTTAGGGGAGACGTGGTTAGCGACCACATTAAGCGAAAACAAATAAAAATATCGGACTACGAACGAAACGGCCCGGCAGAGCGCACGCGCTTTGTTCTTTCTCGCCGCGGACTAAGCCTAAGATCTATGTAGGTGGTTGTGGTACGAGCTGTTGGGGGTGGGTGTAAGAATGCTCCCAACTCGGGCCCTTTTTCAATGTGCGGGATTATGCTGGTTTCGGTCGAGTGCAAAGCGAGCCCATGGTGACCTTTTTCTTTTTGATAAAACTAAAGTCGGACGTTCGCGAAACGCGTACGCGCTTCTGATATTGCCGCCTGACGGTTTCTTATTTGTTTTTTTTATTTTTTGTTGCTTCAGGGGACCTCTATTCTTTATTGCGTCGAGTGCTCAAAATGCGTGTCCAAGTGAGCTTATGGCGTGCCGCGTTCTACGAGTGAAGAAAGAACCAAAAACTTAGTTCATCGAAAAAGCAGCGAACAGTTTTTTTTATTTTTTTTTAAGACGGAGCATTTTTGAGCAAAGTTGCTTGTTCACAAACATTTTTTTGCCATTTAACACACGTTAAATCGCAAAAGCTCTTTCCCCTTTTTGCATTTTCTTGCGATCATGTGCCTTCATATCACCACTTAAACGATCTTACGACAAAGGAACATTGGCGCCATCTATCGGGTGGCCGTGTAACACTTTCAGTTGATAAATATAGGGTTTTGTACGGGCATAATTTTTTTCAATTTTTTGACAAGGTAATAAATTATCATATCTCACAAATAGTACGTAGATTTGATCGCAAATACCTCAGAAACCTCAGTTCTAGAAAAATGCAGTTCCAGGGTCACCTTATAGATGTCGCCAGCGTGCCAATGTGTTTTCTCGTCTTAAGATATCGGAAAAGCTCAGTCCTAAGCAAATGCAAGTACGCAAACGGGCCCAGGGAAACTGTGCTAACAAAACGTATCTATCTAGTGTATGTCTGACGATAATGTTTGTTTTAACGGAGGGAGAGGAAAAGCCAACAAGCTCACACAGATGATCGCCAGAGTGAAGACACTCTTTGGAAGCACATGTAAAACAGTGCCAGTTTTTGAAGTATGTGTTACTAGTAACGACCTTACTACCAACACGTTACGTGTTTTTCTTTTTTTTGATTACTTAACATGATCTTTTGACATCTAAGTGACAAATGAGAAAAAAACAATTTCGTTAGTATTTCAGGTTATCATTTATCAAATTGTGCCTCTCGTTTCTTGTTACTTTTGATTAATATCTATCTTTCGTTTAGGTTAAAAACAAATAATTTTGAGTTTTGTAAACTACGGCGAAAAGGGGCAATAATATGTCTTCTCCGCGGCCTGCTTACAAAGTCCTTCACTGAGAAGTATAGCGTTGCCACGTGTATGCCCCCAAATAAGTCGCAAAGTTATTCGCTGCAGGGAAGCCACAACCGTCTCTCGTGGATGACTTGGTGAAAGTTCCAGCAAGACGGAACTCACCATCCTCTAACATTACTGCCGCCGTACGATAAATACAGACGTTTTCCGGTAGGCGACAGCATTCGTCTGAAGCAAGATAATACGCCGCCGCGCTTCAAGGTCCTAATGCTTCATCCCAGCTAGATCCACAAGAAGGCTCCTATCGGCAATGAGACGTGCGTCATTAAGTCGAGTCTGTCAGCACGGTTTCTGCTGATTGACATTTCTCGCAATGACGTTCTCCTCATTAGACAAAAGACTGCGTCAACTGGAGTGTTTTATTAAAACATCGAATTGATTGCCTTATGGTCGCATAAACAAAATCACTAAATACTTAGCAAAAAAAAAAAAAAAAACGTTGATCAAATAAGAATTTAACGAACGATATATTTTTGCAAACGTGATAAAAATATAATAAGCCCTATAAAATCATTCTGTAACGGTTCGACTGTTGTCGAAGTCTGCATCCGCGGTGTATCGCTAAAAAAGAGCATTGAAATCTAAAGTAAAGGGCAAGTAACGTTCTTTAGATCTTGTAAGTAACAATAAGGGTATTTCGTTACTTTGCAGGACGATAAGGACTCTAAGTGACGCGTTAATTTTTGACGACTGTAACGAGTAACACCAATTCATTACTTATTTTTGGTAACGGGCAAAACGCTGAAAAACACGTAAAGTCGACCACATGGCAATGAGGAACATGAACATGCAAGCGGCACTGGAACAAAAATATAGAAAGGAACTAACGCCAGGAATGAACAGCATATACAAACGGTTTCAACGAAGGCTTTCAAAAATCTCTAAAAACAGGCTGGGTGAGAAAGTAAGAAACTTTCCGCGAGTCGACTGCCCGTCAAAGTGGACGTCAAGGATTGCTTAAACATAATATTTAGCGAAAGAATTAAGCAATATTTACTAATTAACTTTCTAATTATTAAAACGAAACATATCGTTTAAATGAGAACCTTGCTAAGGAACTTCGAATACCACTAAATAAACTCATTTAGGGAGATATAAGGCAGGGCAGCACTTTACGGTGTTCCGAAGAAAATTTGAACGCATTTCCAGGATGCGGTTTCTTATCGGAGCGCATCTTTGCGCCCACGAACCTGCTCCCCGGTGACCGAGGCGCGAAGCCACAACCTTGCCTCTGTCGTAGTAATCATTTTTTTAAGGGGGGGGAGGGGTGCCATTTTTTTTTTTGCTTCTTTTTGTGGCAAAAAAAAAGCTGGAAAACGTTAAAAAAAAGAAATAAAACAACCCAAGACCCAGTTTATTGTAAGCATTAACAATCCTTTTAAGCGAATTTCTGCAACATACGTTAAATTGACGTATTGCCACGTGCGAATAGCTGAGTCAGCAGTGTGCTGGACTCCCACGCCACGGGCTGGGTTTTATCCCCGCCAGCGTTTATCCTTTTTATCTTTTTTTGTTTGCATGACTGGAATGTTCCAGATGACTCGAGAATCTTGTTGTTTTGTTTGAGCTCGGAAACTTTTAGATACCCACCCGCTTACAAAAAAAAGCTTCGCGTGGCTGCTTGAGCATAGAGCATACATAAGGTGGAAAGCGGACACTGCCACAGGGCCAGCGGCCCACAGCTAGCGCTATTGGCGGGCGGTATTAAAGGACACATGCAAAGGAAAAAACACATTTTTTTAAACAGTCTAGATGGAAAAAGAATGTTATAAAATAAATTTACAACCAAGAAAGAAAAATTTTAGAGCTATATTTACCGCGCAAAACGATTTTTGTAGTTGGCGCTGTCGGGAGCCACCGCTGGTCACGTGGTAGGCTCGCGCGTCACCGCGCTCCGTCGCCGGCGCCGCAAAGTACCCCGCCGCCGCACGCTGAGCGTAGTGCGAACGCCGCTTCAACGCGTTTCTCCACGCCGCCGTCGCCGCCGCCGCGTCAGTCAAAAAGTCTGTCCATGCTATCACAGAAAAAGGCTGTTCCCATGGCTGCCTCAGGAAGCTTCTTGGCATAAACAAGGGATAGCATTGCAAGACAGAGTGAGCCATTCAGTTCCTGTACGGCACGCTTGGATTCATGTTACTGAAAGGTTTTTAAAAAAATGTGTATCTCAGTAAGTTTCGGAGCCAGTCGCAACCTCATCTCATGGGTAGAGCCCTAAAGTTCAACAATATGGGACCACTCAATGACCTCATTTACAATGCAAAGTTTGTGTGCGGAACATGAAAGATAAAGTAAACATGTTCGTCGTCAACTTCAAAAAATGACTTATCAACAGACACACCAAGTTGGTTGGTCAAGCTTACGTTTGAAGCCCCCTGATCACAGACCACAGCTTTTACTGTAAGGCCAACAGTCTTAAAGGGCCCATGAAACGAATTTTGGGTTGGGATGAATGATTTTAAATTGGGACTTTACTAATCCCATATCGTTCAGTTGGCCAAAAGAAAGAGGCTAGAAAGTCAAAAGCCAGCTTTTCGGTACGAACATTTGAAAATATAGCGGACTATTTTGTACCTTCTTGCCTTCGAAAGCTCTCCGCCTTTTCACTATGATACATCCGCGGTTCCAAAAGCGCGTCACCGGCGCCAAACTGACGTCAGCAGAGCCCAGCTCACGCATTGGACACGAGAACTGCGTCACTCGGACGTATGCGGTCGTCAACAATCAATCCGTCGACGAATATTTGGATTCGCGTTCGTGGCCAATGAGTGCCCTGACGGAACTTATTGTCACTGGGGAATGACAAGTTCTATGGTGTGCATAAAAAGCACGGTGAAAGCTAGGAGTCATCGCACTGGTGCCGAAGGAATGTCACGACCACGTGATTTCACAATTCGCATTTGAGTTGAGGATTAAAGCTAAGGAGGAAGAAGTAGGAAAATCGTTTCATGACCCCTTTAAGGCCTGTTCACACATGCAGCGGAGCGCTACAAGCATAGCGCTTACCTCGCGCTAAGCGCGTGCTGACGGAAGCATTCACCAGCTCTGTATCGCACCGTCAAACCTGTTGCTCATGGCAGACAATAAGTAGCTGACGGCACGTGAGAAGCGCTACATGAGCGCTTCGCTGCATGTGAGAGCCGGCCTTTAAGCTCCCGAATGAAAGAAATGAGCATACTGCGAATAATAAACGACGGTGTTCAAGTGTGCCCAGCAGTGGATGCAAGGGGCTGAACCCACCTCCTGGAAATTCCAGAAAGCACAACAACCAAGGCTCTATCTGCAATGGTAAAGGTTCGTTCAACACCTTCATCTGTAAACCCATAGACAATGTCATGTGCAGGGTCGTAAGTCAAGTTCTTTTTTAAAACAATCTCATCGAAAATCGAAGTGCACACACGATCACGCGCAGCTCGAAAGTCCGACGGAAACAACAGCGCGAGACGCTTAAGCCGCTCGGCTCCACAAACTCACGCCGAGAATGCGAGCACGCGGGCGGTCATGCGCGTCACCTTGTTTGATGCAAAGTCGACCGAAGAGGCTGCAGCAGAAAGGACAGACGGACGACACGCACTGCACGGACAACTGACGCACGGACGAGCAGAGGCTATGCACAATGATGCAGAGGCGGCGGCGGCGTGCAGGGAGGCAGGCCATGGCAGGCGCCATTCATCGCGTGGTTTTTGTGACGTATTAGATTAAAACCATCTAGTTGTTTTAAGTACTTTAAAAATTTTTAAAGCATAACGATTTGAAAAAAAATAAATACTTCTCACAAAAGAGTTCCAATTAATTTGAACCAAATTACAGAAAAGCGCCACGTAGCGGAGGGCATTAAACGCACTATCTGGGCCGCGAATCGGCCTCTGTGTCCTCTCTTTACGTTTACTATATTGCTCTATGGCTCGAGTCCGTCGTCCTTTCGTCGCCGTCAAAGTATGCACGGTCTTGTCACTTTATGTTTCTCGGCACAAGTTCTCCGCATTAAACGTTCATTTTAAGTTTTATTAATCAAATTTATGTTTTAATTCGCGACAATATGACTACGTGAAAACGAACAAAATAATTATATTTCTGTCATTTCGTTGACAGTGTAGATGGAGGAGTAAAACCACTACACCATATTAGACTTGTTAGTACATGAAAAGAAAACGAAACGGTTTGGTGACGAAGCAAGGCAGAACACGGGTAGAACCACAAGCGCTCAGGTTTGTCTGCTGCGTCTGACCATCGTCAAACTGAATGCGTTGGCCTAAAAGCATACACGAAATGAGCACTATTCTGCTGGTCAATATACATTGTGCAGCAGTGTGGAAAACCACGTGACTTGAATAACACGCAACCAAGCTTCAGTTACTGCATAATTATATGTACATACTTTTATGTTATATAACATCATAATTAACTGAGGAATGGTGGCATTAGAAAAACCCAATACCGCATTTATTGTGATGAATAGCGTATTGCTATTGCCAGATGCGTAGTAAAAAATCTGCTAAATTCTTGAAGCTCGTTTTATTATCAAAATAATATAAAGTATACCACAAATATTCGAAACAAATTTTTAAATATTTATAAATTTTCAGGAAAAACATATTTCTTTATTTTTGGTGTTCAAATTTCCCGGAAAGTTAGCTCCTCGACTTTCCTGTAGAATAAAGGGAAGTATGGTGCGCGTGGGTTGCACTTCTCGGCACTTCTGGGTGCAAAGATGCGCTCTGATAGGATACCTAAACCAAGAATGCGTTCGAAGTGAGCCTTTTTTTTTTTTTTGGAACGCCGTAAAATGCTGCCTGTGTTCTATATCTTGCTGAAATGAGTGGATTTAGTGGTTTTCGATTATGCTTGGATAGTTTCTAACTGGAACCATTTTTAGGGATTTTCGAAGGCCTTCTCTGAAACACCCTGTATATTATACTCCGTTTAAGCTGAGACTAAAGGCCCGTTCACACATGCAGCGGAGCGCTACAAGCGTAGCGCTGACCTCGCGCCGGGCGCGTGCTGACGGGAGCGTATACCAGCTTTGTATCGCACCGTCAAAACTGTTGCTCATGGCCGGCGATAAGCAGTTGACGGCACGTGAGCAGCGCTACATAAGCGCTTCGCTGCATGTGAGAACCGGCCTTAAAGGGGTACTCCGGCGATTTCTTCAGGGTCCCCGATTTCCTTGAAATTTTGCTAAACTCGCCAAAAAACATAGCTAAAATAGTATCCCAAATATTAGGTTAAAATAATTTTTTTTCGCGAAGTTATTGAATTTACAATTTTGGTCCTCACCGTGTTTTTCAAACTGAAAGTCTCTACTGGCAACAACGAAAAAGTGACGTCAGTGGAAGGCAGGGGTTCACTCTTTGGACTGTAGAATTTGTTCCCAACTGATTGAAGCAGCTTCATGGTGTCAAATGAATGCTTTGGAAGCTCGCTCCAGGATCCGCGCTTCAGCACTGAACAAATGATTGGCATCCCATACGAAAATGGTCTATGGACGTTTATGGAAAATCCTATGGTGAGCTATCACCTTCTATGGCCCTCTATGGTCAGCCATAAGGAACCATAAAACACGCTATAGCCACCTATAAAAAAATCTATGTCTTCAAAGCTATAGAATCTTGACCATTCTGATTTCTATAGCTGGCTAAAGAATGAATTATGGCTATGCAGCTATAGACTCGCGACTATTCAATATCCTTTAGTGAGCTATAGAAATATGTACGTCCTTAATGCTATAGATTCGCGACTATTGAATGTGCTTTAGCCGGCTATAGTGTGGTGTATGTCCCTAAATCTATAGACTCGTGACCATTGAATTTTCTTTAGCCGTCTCTATAGTGTTTTATGTCACCAAAGCTATAGGCCTCCGACCTTTCAATATGCTTTAGCCGCCTATAGAGTGGTGTATGTCCCTAAATCTTTAGGATCGCGACCATTGAATTTTCTTTAGCCGACTCAATAGTGTTCTATGTCACCAAAGCCATAGCCTCCAACCTTTCAATGTGCTTTAGCCGGCTATAGAGGGATGTATGTCTCTCGAGCTATAGACTCGTGACCATCCAATTGTTTTAGCCGGCTCAATGGTGTTTTATATTGCTTAGGCTATAGGCCCGCGACCTTTTTTTTTTTTTTTTTTACTGCAGATGTAGGAAAGTGGAAGACAGTCATTCATGCGCTCGATCGGGGCGAGAATTTTCTTAAGCCAGGTTAACGGGCCGTACGTCGCCGCGGCTATACGCCCGTGATCACAAAAGCGTCCTTAGCTGCCTATAGGATTGCAGTTTTGCCGGCTGCTTTCCCTGCGCATTGCCTTATTTCGGCGTCAACGTCATCTCAATCTTCCGTTTTTAGCTCTAATTATTTGTCTTTTCCAGTGTATTTTGTAAGTAATGTATTTCGTAGCGCGCCTTCTACTTTGTCCGTGTCCCTGCCATGTTTTCATTTCTTTCTGCCTGCTGCATTAAATATATTTAATGTTTTTTGTGTATATTTCGTCGTTCTCGACGCGGCGTCAACGAACATAAAGCCGCTGTTTACGCCACTACAGAGGTGAGCTCTAC
This sequence comes from Ixodes persulcatus, assembly GCA_013358835.2. Classification (NCBI taxonomy): domain Eukaryota; kingdom Metazoa; phylum Arthropoda; class Arachnida; order Ixodida; family Ixodidae; genus Ixodes; species Ixodes persulcatus. The sequence goes on from JABSTQ010009407.1 coordinate 643,174, forward strand.
TCTTGTCACGACGGTCTATCGTGCTATAAAGTCGTCTATTGGACTCGAATAAAGTCTCGAGAGGGCTGTTTTGAATGCTGGTGCACATGTCACCAGTGTAGGTAGAGCAACGACGGTGCAATCGCGACGCGACAGCCGACTGCGCCTCGATCTGGCCGGCCGCGCTCGCTCTGTGGAAATGTAAACTTGGGACTCTCGAGCAGCGTTAGCTTACTGAAGATGCAAGACGCTACTTTGTCGTCGCGAATCCTTTTCCCTTCGAATGGCTGCGAAGCCGTTCCAGCTCCCGGCGTACCCTACGCAGCGTCCTCCCAACAACCGTTCGCACAGCATCGCAACCTTCCGTCTGCGAGCGCCGGCGGTTCGTCGTCGCGGGGATCATGTTCGCGGGAGTTCATGTTCACGGGGGTGCATAAAATGCTCCCATTTAAGTCGCGACGATAAATCGTAGCCGCTCACAAATTGCCAATAGGCTCCAGAAAGGTTGCGATGCTGCGCGGGCGGCCGCTGACAGGCGCTGGTGCCTATAGGGTACGCCGAGCACTGGAACGTTTTCGCCGGCGTTCGCAGGGCAAAGATTCTCAACGACAAAGCAGCGTCCTGCATCATCAGCAAGCTGAGCAAGCTAACGCTGCTCGAGAGTCCGACGCTCACATTTACCAGATTGAGGCGCAGTCGTCTCTCGCTTCGCGATAGCTGCGTCGTTGCTCTGACTAAACAATTGACACAGTTCTCTCGAGACTTCATGAGTGTTAAATAGACGCGTCTATAGCGCGATAGAGTGTCGTGACAACAGAAAAGCTTACCCCGGCAGGGGCGTAAGCAGCGGTGCAATGTCCGTCGACGCCCGTGTCGAGAACGGCGAAATATACACAAAAACACAAGTTAACAGCCGAAAACAAAAATTAATATCGTAAGGCACGCGCTTCCTTAGGTGTGTCCTATGCGGAGGGCAAGTTCGTCTGCTTCTTGCGCAGGGGGTAGCGGTGACGTCAGAACGCCGAGCCCTGATTGGCTGATCGCGACCCCCCCCCCCCTATCTGAGCATCGTCTGCTCCTTTGCAACGTCGTCTGCGTCTGTCTTACCTTTCCTGCGACTTGAGGAAGTGCAGAGATTCACAAAACCATCTTACGCCAAAAGATTAGTGCGTAAGACAAAACGTGAGAACAAATTCGCATTCACGAAACGAAATTATCGTAAGTTTTGCTCAGGTTACGACGGAATCCTACGACGATCAACTCAGCATGGCCGACAGCGTCGCTCAGTTACTGGGTCGCGACGATCAACGGACGTTTATTTTTGTACGTGCTCTTCTCACGCGTCCCGACTGCAAGCAGCAAGAAAAAAAGTAAAAAAGTACTTGAAATAAATCACGACGAACAAGAACGCTGGATCCACAAACACCCGGGAAATGCTCCAACGGCCACGATTACACCGACCCCGAGTAAGCGAGCTCGGCAGATAGGCCTAGCAGGCACAGCGGTGCTCCGACGGTCCTTGGCCAAGACCGTCTGCCCACGACCTGCTGGCGTGCTAAATGGAATATGCTCGCGCGACCCTTGTGAACTCTTCAATCTCTTCCTCTTGTCATCTCCTTGTTTTCCGAGGCAGAGGTGACTCTCGACGGTGAAAAAGCGGTGAATCTCCGACAGTCGCAGGAAATGTAAGGCAGCCATCGCTTTGACTAGCAGACGTAAAGCAGACGACGTTAACTGGGCCAACCCGCCGACGCCGTTAAAGAGTGAGGAATCTCGCCGCACACAAAACGAGGGAAAAAGTATTTGGGAGGGAACTTGCGGACACTAACACGCTCACTCTCGGTTCTTAGGAAACAAACCTCGGCGCCTCGGGACACCTCGTCAGTGAGTCCTTTGACTTCTCTCCTTGATGCGCGTCTGCTAGTTGTTCGACAAAAACAACGTACCGCTCGAGTTATTTCGTCTGCCCTCTCCGAAAGGCGAAGTCGAGCTCGCTCGTAAAGACCTGCACTTCCTAAAGTCGCAGGAAAGGTAAGACAGACGCAGACGACGTTGCGAGCAGACGACGTTGCAAAGGAGCAGACGACGCTCAGATAGGGGGGTCGCGATCAGCCAATCAGGGCTCGGCGTTCTGATGTCACCGCTACTTCCTTTCTCATGCGCAGAAGACGAAAATGAGCCCACTTGCGAGGCGTATTATCTCTCTGTTCTACGAATTCCACAAATCAGCAAGCGCTGTGGCTAATTTTTCTTCTTTTTCTTTAAATTATGAGACATTAAAGTCGTTGGAGCTTCTTGGAGCACACAGTCCCACCATGTTTCATCGTGGTGCGCACAGATTGTGATTGATGACAGTGCTATAGACTGAACTCACGGATGAAGAACGTATTACGGCAAATTTTTTTTAAACCATGCAATCTGAAATGCTACAACGATGCAGATTCCCAAAATTGAAGTTCAAAAATGCAAACAGGACAGTGAAAAAAAAATCTATTTATTTATTTATTTATTTATTTGTGGACATCCTGCGCAAAAAAAAAAAAGCATTCGATATTAATTGTTCATTTTAAATTATAATGTGGGTTACACGGCGTAAAATATGGTTTCTTCAAACCTGCCCCGTTTTGGGTCACTTCCGGGAAGTGCAGCTTTGAAAGTCCAAAAGCTGGCTTTCATGGAGCTGTCCTGTTCACTCGGTAGTGACAGCAGAGTAGACGCTATGCGTGGTTAAGGCCAATCGAGTCTCCGGTTAGGGTCACGTGACAACAGTCTCGAAGCTGGTGATGACGCTGAACACGGCACCTGCCTTAAGCCCAAGGCCACACATAGCATCCACTGTACTATCAACCTTGGGTCGAACTGTCAACAGGATATAAGTGACACATTCTCTCGTTGTGTTCAGTGTGGGTATGTCCTTGAAGATTAGTCTTTGTGGTCGCACCCCCGTTCTGGCCTTGAAGGAGCTTTGCTTTTCAACTCCTCTGTTTTCTCTCTCTCCCTAAGCTGAAAGCATTTTAGAAGGTGCGCACTGGGCGGACCAATAAACGATAGACTTTTCATCGCTTGACTCCGCTCTCTGTGCGCGTGTAACGGAAGGAGCGTGATCACATGGTTTGACGGATGACGCATTAGCCGTTGCCAATCTCGGAATGCCTGCTTGCGGACCTAGTTTCGCGTGTCGTGCGGCCCGCGGGGCTGCGGTGAATTTCGCTTCTATGGTAAAGGGTATCTCGATCGAAAAGTCCTACCCGTATGTCGGCAACAAGCGATTTCTTCAAAGAAGCCCAAGACATTCTTGTGATACGTTCAGTGTTCGGTTCGGCAAATGACAGCTTGTGCTACATCGTAGGTGAATCTTCACGGATCCCTTCCTTCTCGGTTTTGTGTTTGAGTGGTTTTTCTGCTGTGCCCGTGTCGACAATCTCGGATTGCATCTTTCATGTCCGGTATTTTCAACGTAAGTGCGCTGCAACCTACTCGCCGACAATTGGCCGTTCTGTAGTGTCTATCTCCTGGCAGTGGGATCCGGTCAAAATGGTCCCGGTCAAAATGGTCCCGGTTAAAATGGTCCCGGTCAAAATGGTCCCGGACAAAATGGTCCCGGACAGAATGGTCCCAACTGCCATTCCGGACAAAATGGTCCTAGCGTGGCATTATTTATTTGCTGTTTGCAGGTTTTTTGTATTTTCTACTCTTGATGGATATTAGCAGCGGCTTGTTACTCTGTGCACACAGTACGTGCAAAAGCTCCGTCCCTTGAACCAATTTTTGAGGGGTCATATGAATACATTTTCGTATTAGGCCTTCGCTTCAGCAGCGTCGACTTCTTGTCTCTTAAGTGGTCTATGTAATAAATACGCTCATAATTGCGAAATATATTTTTTATTTCTTTAATATACAATGTTCAGACAGAGCGATGCTGTTTCTGAAAAATAGAACACGGTGGTACGACAGGTTCATTAAAAAAAACCAAGTCAAAACCTGTAGTACGTGTATGATAATGATTTTCATTCCGAAGATCGTTTTGAAGCTCGATAGCGCTACTTTGAAAACAGGTTCTGGCGATAGAAAGATATTGACTACACACGTGCAACTATATCGGTAGAAATCAAGAACCTTTGAGAAATAAAGCTACATGGAATAGACAGAAGGGATTTAAAATTTGTTTGAAATGATTATAATGAAAATGTTGATATTATCCTTGAACGTGTATCAAAATAAAAGTACCAAACCATTTTGTCCTATTAAGAGCGCTCAAAGTATTGATAAATTCACCTGGGACCATTCTGTCCGGGTTGGCACTTGGGACCTTTTTGTCCGGGACCATTTTGTCCGGGACCATTTTGACCGGAACCATTTTGACCGGGACCATTCTGACCGGGACCATTTTGTCCTACACCCCCTGGCAGTGCCTATCTTCTGACAACTGGGAGAATGATTTCCCCGGAATTCTACCGCAGTCGCCTGCCATTAGCTGTCTGAAATCATGTGAAAATTGCAGTTAGAATACTGACTTTCTTATTCTCCCTGCGTTTTGTGAAAACACGTTTCATGGACACCTTTTCGTGGATACACGTTTCCTAGACACACGTTTAGTCGACACTCGTTACGCGAATTGCACGCTGCAGGGACATTTTGTCGCGCCTGTTTTCCTGAGGCAATTGCTCACCGATTCAGCCCACCCGTTCACGCCACTTCTTAGCGTGTCTGCAGCAACTCATTACCAAAAAAAAAAAGACATTTTGGGTTGTTTATAAACATCAAGTGTTGATGAAACGATCTGTCGATGAAACGTCGTTCGATGAACTGATGGCAGCGACAAAGAGTATCGACTGGCAGTAGAATTTCGGAAGAAGAGGGGGGGGGGGGGGATTCGGCCAGCTGCTGGGAGACTAGACACTACCCAGGAATTGCCTTTGGTTCTTGTTTGCTTTGCAATATTCTCAGTTGTATAACAGCTTAGTAATACCTATTTTCATATTACAGATTGCTTTGTTTTTGCTAGTCTACAGAATGGGCTGTGTGTAATAAACTTCTAGGCGATTTGAAAACAATTCCTTGTGTCTGTTTTCCTGTGCTTTTGCAAACACCTGGGTGAGTGCATTTGCTTTTTGTTGTTGTTTTTGTGTTGAAATGTTAGCTCTCTCTTTTAAATAGGGTTATGAAGTTCGACACGTCTTACAAGGTTTTTTGTTTAAAGATGTAAGGTGACAACAAATAATTTGTTTCACATTTCATGCGATTGCGGTAAAAAGAAAAACTACAGGCAGCTATAGCACGATGGTAAAGAGACCCATAAGACGAGCTCTAGAAGAAGCTATAGCAAACCATACAGAGAGCAATAGGCGGCTAAAGACACCATAGAAAAAGCCATAGGCTGCTATAGCACGGTGTCTAAAAAGATCCATAAAGTGAGCCATAGAGATCTCTGTAGCTGACCATACAAGAAGCTATGGGCGGCTAAAGGAGCCATAGGAAATGCCATAGGCACCTGTAGCAGGATGGGTATAGAGAACCATAGGACGAACTATAGAATGAGCTATAGCGGACCATACAAAGAGCAATAGGCAGCTAAAGAAACCATAGGAAAAGCCATAGGCTGCTATAGCACGCTGTCTAAAAAGATCCATAGAGTGAGCCATAGAAATCTCTATAGCAGACCATACAAGCAGCTATAGGCGGCTAAAGGAGCCATAGGAAATGCCATAGGCAGCTGTAGCCCGATGGGTATAGAGAACCATAGGACAAACTATAGAATGAGCTATGGCGGACTATACAAAGAGCAATAGGCGGCTAAAGAAACCATAGAAAAAGCCATAGGCAGCTATAGCACGGTGTCTAAAAAGATCCATAGAGTAAGCCATAGAGATCTCTATAACACACCATAAAAGAAGCTACAGGCGGCTAAAGGAACCATAGGAAATACCATAGGCAGCTGTAACACGATGGGTATAGAGAACCATAGGACAAACTATAGAATGAGCTATAGCGGACCATACAAAGAGCAATAGGCGGCTAAAGAAACCATAGGAAAAGCCATAGGCAGCTATAGCACGGTGTCTAAAAAGATCCATAAAGTAAGCCATAGAGATCGCTATAGCAGACCTTACAAGAAGCTATAGACCAACTCAACTTGCTGACGTCATACGACCGCGGTGGCGCTGCTGTCGGTACTGCGCATGCGCTAATGCTTCATTCCTCTCAAATTTGGCTTCTGCGCATGCGCAGTGCCCACACCTGTTGTGGGCAAAGCGGGCTTGTTTGTAAACAGTGTGTTGGTTTATAGACGGCCAAAGGAACCAAAAGAAAAGCCATAGGCGGCTATAGCATCCTTTCTAAAGAGACCCATAGATTAAACCATACAAAATTCGATGGCGAAATTTCTATCGAAAAAGCTATAGACAACCATAGGGGAGACCATAGGAAAAGCTATAGACAGCCATAGAAGCGGCTATAGCTAATTGGGCCAATTTTCTATAGCCGGCCATACAAAGGATTTTCTATAGCCAACCATAGACCATTTTTGTATGGGATATTCTATTTTTTAGACTGTTCACTCGACTGGCAAGCCTGCCCGCCACTGACGTCACGGCACTGAAAAGTGCGGGTAAATTTGAATGTTGGTTTTCGCATCATTTTCATTTGCCGATTTCGCAATAACTATTATGAATTTCGCGATACTAAATAGCATACCGGAAAGGGTAAAGGCCGGGAGTCAGAAAATAGAGTTAGTTGAGGTAGCAAAAAAATTTGCCGGAGTACCCCTTTAAAAGCTCCGACTTCAGCACAAGCTTTCTGTCGTTGCTGATATAAATGTGAACACGTAGGCACGCACAACCAATGCACTGCGCAAGCCAGCGAGCTCTCGCGCTGAAGGCGGAGCTTCTAGTCTCAGCTCATGGGTGAACGGAGTATTGGCGATGTGCGCGACCAAAAGCATCGCTGTGGTCGGCCTTCCACGATTGGCCGAACGCTGACTATGACGTCAGAAAAGGATTTATCTTCGAAGGAAATAAGAGGAATGAAAGAACTTTAATTTTGACGGTGTTGGCAGTGTTCCTTTGAGAGCGTTATGATTTCAGGCTTCCACCATGCTATTTACAAACACCATCGAACTTGTTGTTTGCAAGGTAATGACGTTAAAAGAGAAAACCATAGGAGGGCGCCACCAAAACATCTCGCCGCTAATAGCAAGAATATTTAATTTTCCGTACGATTTTCTAAAACGAATCCTCTCCACTTTATATCTTTGCATAATGAACCGGTTCTGAGGGAAGATATCTCAACAACCATCAGATAAATTCTTTTTTTTTTTAGAAACAAACGATTTGCACACAACCAACAAAAGAAAAAAAAAGTCCATTATTCCTTATTTATTGAACGGAGTTCATCTCGCGTACCATATTTTTCAATTCTAGCCGACTGCCGATTTCGTGAGTCGGAAACGATAAACTTCTCCCTCAAAGCCGTTTGAAAGTAAGCTCTAATTATTTGGTCCCCAACTAACTTTGAGAAAGAGTTTTGGTCATTCGAGGCGCCGTTAGAGCGAGCTTTGTACTCTGCCCTATACGGTCGCAGCTGACTCAGCCCCAAGAATTTTAAATGGCGTCGGAAGAAGCTCGCAAAAACTAACACGAATACAACAATTTCTCACCATGACACTCAAACCATCGCAAAATGCAGGCAGAGAGTTTTGGTTTTCGGATAGCGCTTTTCGTCGCCAGTGTCGAGGTACTGAATAGGGGATCCCGAAGCTAGGGAAATGCTGGCGTTACGTCGGAACTCTACGGGGATACACCGAGGGAAAGGGGGAAATGACCGCGGCGCGGGGACCTCAGAGCACCTAGCTCCGATGGGAAGGATTACTGGGCACACAATGAAGGCTATCTTTGTCTCTGACCAGCGAACGCGCAACAGCCACTGTTCTCACACGGCGCGCAGAACGAACGCCGCCGGACGAAATTCTTCGCTTGTTCGCCGGATATTCACTCGATGAAGTCTAGCCTTTAATCATTTTATGCGACCGCGCATTGCGCGAGTAAGACCAATAAAAAAAAAATCTCCGGACTAAAAAGAAAAATAGTCATTCGGAATACGCGTTAAACTAGTATGAGCTATTTGAAAAATTTGAAAAACATACCTTTGACCATACAGAAAAAAATATAAGAACAACGAACCTTTATAAAAAGAAGAAAAGTAAGACATTCTATGGCCAACAAGCTAATAACAAACTGCTTTCTTGACCATTACAACGAAACTGTAAATATTGGAGGGAAGAAACGAGTAAAAATAAAGAATAAACTGCACCGCTCCGAACGAAGGCACTGCCATGCATACCAAACGCCAACAAGACATCTAAGCATGGTTAGAATGCGATAATAATAAGAGAAAAAAAAAGTTCAAGCACGCTTAGCGATGTAGATGAACGAGCAATTCGTGAAGGTATCTAAGCCTACGGCAACGATCGACCGCGGTTTCCTAGAACAGGGTCACTCGTGCCTGCAGCACTCGAAGAGGGCTTCGGTTCATTAAGGATCGTTCCGTGGCGCCAACTATTTTCTCCTTCCCTTTCGAAAAAAAAAAAATAGTAAATGAAGAGAAGGAAAAAACATATAAAGAAACCGTACAGAAGACAATTGAGAACGAAAGGTCAACTTAAAAGCAACGAAATTGTCAGGAGTTTGTGGCTGTAGATACAGTCATGTTAACTCGGCGCTCGGAGGTAACGAGCCTAGTGTGCAAAGAAACGTACGTCAGGAAACACAGAGTCTAGAGAGAGGCAGTCACTAACAGCCACACAAAAAAACAAGGTGTACGTGTTCTTTTTTTTTTTTTTTTTCTCTCAGCGGGAGCATGTGTGAGACAGCTAGTTTTATATTATTTGTTTTTGTTTCGGGGTGGCGGGAATATGTGGATCCCGTGTGTATCAGTGTGGTAAGAGTCACTTATTGGCATCTGTCGAACTATAAAATATTCGCAGTCTCGTAACACTCAGGTGCAGCGAGTCCCAAAGTTGAAGGGACGCGACAAAGTGTTTGCCACTACTTTTAAACTTTCACGAACTACGCGAGAGCTAGAATTATCTGGGACTGTAATCGCACATAATCAACGAGTCGTGTACTGATGTAATTAACCTCATGTAATACCCCATTGCTCGTGTATTAGAGGTACAATATAATACTAAATCGGTAATATAAAAAAGGCTGATAACAATCAATTTGAGGTATTCTAAACGAAATCCGTGGAACCAAGTAAACGCTTTAAGCACTTTTTCTCGTAATATAATTAAAATTAACCAACAATAAATTGCAACGACATGAGCCTGCATTTAGCGCGAGCGATATGCTAGTCAGTATTGAGAAAGCCAGAAATTTCTGTGGAGTATTAAAATGTGGACTATCCGCATATTGTTCAGTACTTCGTTTGTGTGCAGCATCATAACAGTTACACGACAAACATTGAATTCTCAAAAAGAATTTATTCCACTACGCCACCAGGAAGGAGCGCACCATTTATATGACGTCACAGAAATAAAAAAAACGTTCGCCATGCAGCGCAATATTTCATTAAAGAATAGTGACCTCAAAAACGGCGCTCCACTACGTTCTCAATGTACGGAGCGAGTAGAGTACTGTTCATTCCGAGCGAAACATTCACTCGGCACATGTGCCCCATAACATCAGATTGGGTCACTCCCGCTTTCACTGCAAGTCCCGCACCTGAATGCCAATGCTGTCGCTACTTCAGGTTGTTTTTGAACGCCGTCGCAATAAGGTTACCTTTACACTGCCGGCGTTTCAACTGGCGGGCGTTTCAAGAAGGATAGTTTCTTTTTCTTATCTTTTCGTGACATTTTAGAGGGCCTTATATTTGAAGTGAGAAATGACAAATATTGCTTTAAGAAATAGAGAAAAAGGGGATGGGGCGAGGGGGGCGGGGGGTGGAGGGGGGTCGTTTACATATTAATAATTAAGTCAATGCATCAAAATCACGCCGAGATTCCCACTGAAGTTATCATCAGCGGCTTAGTGGGCCGCCAGTGGGCTGAGGTTATGATCAAACCACACGAGGCAAAATATTTGTGCAGCTCGTAGTTTTTCACACTCGACTGAAATGTCAACAAACTGTAGCTGCTTATTCAATGTGCACGCCAATGACGGTAATTTGTTTTGCGCAGAGAAAAAGAGAGAGACAGAAAGATAACGAAAAATAGAGAGGTTCAGAATCAGATAAACGAGGGCCTAAAACGTGCATCACGCCATAGTGATTGAAAGTTCGCACACAAATAGCGTATTCTCCTCAATATCGAAACAGGAAGGGGAGAGGGTCGAGACTCAGATACCTTGGGTTGAACGATTGCATACATACATCCTTATCGTTTCAATAAAATGGCTCGTAAACTTCACCAACACTGAAGAAAAGGCTCAAACACGTACGTCACTGATACGCTTACTGATATTCAGTAAATTAGCTTGTCTGGAGGAAATGTATCAAAAGTACTTACTTCTACACCACCAATACAATACTTATAGGTGTCATCAAAGGCAAACAAAAGAATGTTTTGTGAAATTATCAACAATTAGTGAAGTTCACTGTGTCTAAGAAAACGCAAAAAAAAAAAACATTTTTAAAGGAAAAAAGAAAACATCATGTTTTTTAAAGGGCCTAAATGGGACAGGTATATCTGTAAATTTTATGTAAAAGCAAATAATTCTAGCAATCTTTACTACGTTAGACGGAATTTAGGGGGGGGGGGGGGGTTAACCCCCTTCTAGGCCTTGCTCATAACGAAAGAAACGGTGCTTAGCTACTTAAGCACCGTTTCTCGCCTCTCGCTGGTTGAAGAGATGAATAACGTTGCGAAAACGTCGTTCTAAAATTGTTTCTCCGTGCCGTAATAGTATTTGTGTAGACAAATTTTTGTTTATGCTTGATAAGCAAATTATGTAGATAGATTCATTACTGCTTTTAAAGATATCCCGAGATTGCCTTTTCCGCTTTGGTTACAAACGATAACAAACATGAATGGAGGCCTTTATGGTGCGCCGAAGGAGCTACGCTCGCTGAGCTCGTTTATTTTTATGAGTGCGGGTCGCTTTCCGTTAACCGAGGTGTTTAGAGGAGGATCTCCTCAACCGACCTAGTTTGCAGCAACAAACTGTCACAATTACGCGCCTTCAGAAGCGCTACGTGGGTGCTTGTTTTCGTAGTGGGACAGGCCTGAGCCTAGCGTCCCACGTCATCTACTGGGTGATTCAAGGAGCACCCAGGCTCTTTAAATCGACCGCAAAATTTGGTTTCTTAACCTATCGCGCTACGACTTTGTGCAGCGTTGCCCACAGATGGTGCTTTTTTTTTTTTTGTGAAATTTGCAACGAGCGAACTTACCTGAGGAAAAAGTAAAGAAAGAAAAAGGCTTAGCTCCCATGGAAACGCAGCGAAGCCACCGGTCTTCAAACAATACGGCGCCGCTTCGCACAGGAGACAACAGATGGCGCAAGCGGTCGCGACGCCAACTGCCGCCAACGAACGAGCATACGTCGCCAAGAGCCGGCGTCTTTTGCAGACGATCGTTTCGACTCAAAAGCGGCGCGAGCTTTTCTGATATCAGTCGCCAATGCATCATTTTATCATCCTTACTAATAAAACATATCGGGTAACAACAAGGAACTGCTTTGCAGTTCCTTGTTGTTACCGCGCCTGTTTTTGTTTCTGCGACCGTCGCCGCCTGCGGAACGCGCGCCGCTTTGAGTCGAAAAGATCGTCTGCTAAAGACGCCGGCTCTCGGCGCCGAATGCTCGTTCCTTGGCGGCAGTTGGCATAATGGCATCGCGACCGCTTGCGCCATCTCTTGTCTCCCTTGCGAAACGGCGCCGTATTGTTTGATGACCGGTGGCTTCGCTGCGTTTCCATAAGAGCTAATCCTTTTTCTTTCTTTACTTTTTCCTCAGGTAAGTTTGCTCTTTGCAAATTCCCCCCCCCCCCCCCCCAAAAAAAAAAAGCACCATCTGTGGGCAACGCTGCACAAAATCGTAGCGCGATAGGTTAAGAAACCGAATTTTGCGGTCAATTTAAAGAGCCTGGCCGCTCCTTGAATCACCCAGTATTTTTCTTGATATGTCTTGATTCGCTCGTTTGCGCGAGTTGATGCTGAAGAAAGATGTTGGTTCTCGTAAAAGCGGACCCACTGCTCTGTGAATTGGGGCACCGTCGTGATTTCGACAATGTTTTCAATATTGAGAAGATACCTTCACAACTAAGAATTTGTGAGTCATTTGGCTGGAGGCAATCAGGTGTTTGCCTCCCATCAAGCTTTCCCAGGTACGTCCCCGTCATTTCGTTTCGAATATCAAGTAGCTCTAAAGTATTGCAGTACATCTGTATTCCCAAAACGAATATTTTAATGTCGCTCACCAACCTTGTTTACAAACGCCATAGCAAAAAAAAAAAACAAAAAAAAAACAAACTAGAACATAGAAAGCTGAAAGGACTGCATATTTTTCTTTTAATATTTGTTAGTCCTCTCGTTTGCTTTTTACCGCCCATCGCCAGATGCTGACAAACGCTTGTAATTGACCGGGACTCGTGAATGGTGGAACGCTAGAATGCCGCTTTCATGGTTACGTCGTGAGAACGTCGTAGAAGCTCGTAGACGCAGACGATAACGGACGCCGACGCGCCGCTTTTCATGGCCGCTTCTTCCGTGCGTTCGAGACGAAGATGGACGGTGGTGGAATAGCAGACAGTTGCGGAGGAGGCTGCCGCGTGTCTGGTCGCACGACTAGCGCGATTTGCAGGCGGCGTCAGACGCCAGACTAGACGCACCGGACGTCCCGACAGGGAGACACAAGGCTTGACGAGCGTGTATGGCCGAGCAGCCAAGCCAATCCAGCAGACCTACACCTAAGTTGCGTCTAACAGCGTAAATATTGCACGAAAATTGTTTTTTGTTTCGTTTGGGTAATAACTACAAAAAATACGTGTCCCACATAAACTCCTTAATTTTTTCTTTTAATTTTCGTTTCTTTTTAGGCAGTCACCACTGTTTATAATACGTGACCAGAGTGCATTTTGATAAAGTTAGGAGCTAAGTATTGTTTTAGGGGACTCGCCTTAATAGTGGCCCTTAATACAATAAAAGTACGAAGGCGATTCAAAAATGTTATAGCACTCCGGTTGTCTTAAAAGTTCTATATGCCGCGCAGTCTTATCAGCGCTTTTAGTACGAAGTCGCCGTCTCTCCGGCCACTGCTGTTGTGCAGGTTCGCACCTGCCCTACCTGTGATTTGTGTAAGTGGTGGAGCCATTGTGTTTGTCGTCTGAAGATGTGCCTGGTGCCGACATTTATTGAAGACTTTCTGCACAGTATAAAGAAAGTGCTCTGTTTCAAATAAGCTTGTTATAATGAATACCAGAGTTGAAGGAAGGACGCACAAGTGTCAGCCATAAAGGCGGATTCGGACGCCCCCCTGAGGGCCCGTGTGTTGACTTTGAGGCCGCGTGTGAATTTCTTCGGTCAGATAAACGAGTGGCAGCTAGTGGACGATGTGACAAATTTTCGACAAATCGTCCAAAGTGTTTCCTACGCCATTAATCCACAACATACATTGATACGGAAACGTTTTGATAAAATAATATTTACAGCCAATGTGCGGATATTTTTAATAACCCTCGTAGTCGTTACGAATACAAAATTAATAAGAAAAAATCAGCGTGCGTGAATTGTTTTTATGCAATGACAATATCTCACACAAATAGCCGAGATCAGACAGATCTAGCTTCGAGAATCTAGCTAAACAGGCATGCTATAAACAAACGTGGAAATCTATCTAGATTCAGTAGTTTCGCTTTTAATACCGATTTATATTCGACGTGACAGATATACGAACGGGTGGTAAAGTAGAAAATAAAAAAGGGAACCGAAATGGGGATGCGTAGAGACAGAAACCAGAAAAATGGCCGGTTTCACCGCAACGGTAAAGCTAAACCGGAAGGCAATAAAACAAGCGAAAACGCCGGAAAGACGGGTTTCTCAAATTGCCGTTTAGGTTTACAACCTGGAATGCCCTTGGGATGAACTGACAGTTGGAGGCCACTACGCCAAAAGGCAAAAATGAAATAAAATAAAAAACGAAACGAAAGACGAACGTCAAGAGGCGAGGCGGAAATGAGAGTAATACAATGCACAAAAACAAATCTGCGAGAAAGCACACACAAAAAAATAAAAGGGAAGAAGAAAGCAATAAATAAAGGGGGTATATAATAATATTACAAATTAAAGGAAGTGAAGGCTTAAAGGGAAGAGGTGGGCGGCGATGCCGGAAGCTGAATGGGAAGTCCGGGTGAAGGAAAAGGAGCAATTAATCATGGACGACAACGTAAGGAAAGATATAGAAAGAAAGCCACTCATAAAAAAGAAAAAAAGGAAAACTCTTACGCCGTGCCTTTTTATGCCCTAGTAAAAAAGAACAAAACAAAAATGATTGATACTAAAAAATCCAAACGTAAATGACAAAAAAAAAATAGGCGGGAAAAGCCGGAAAATAATGAACGAAGACTGTCTCACAATAATTACTGGAGCCGCGGTCGATCGTTTCCAGGCAAATACTATAATCCAAAAAGAAATGATGGCGTAGAATTTCCGGAAGGATAGTGAAATCCCCTTTTTCCATCGAACAAAAGTTTGACTACACTCGAAGGTATTATACTCGTCGTTGGTGCATCGAACTCTTATTGAGAAAACTTTCGTTTCTAGTTATCTAAATCCCCACATTAGACTCCGAGTATCGGAGTCTAATGTGGGGTCGTCTATTATCTATATCTAGGCGACCTCAAGCCCATACCGAATCGGACTACGGACATGGCGTCTATCTCCGCGGAAGTCGTACACTTTTCCCCAAACGCTTATTAAGCGTACGCTCGTTGTAGTAGCCCTCTTGCAAATCACCGCCGTGCAACCTCTTCCCATTTACAGTAAGGGTTTATCCGCCCTTATTTCGGCATTAAAGATGCGTCCCAAGCTTACGATCCAAAGATCCAATAGTCACTAGTGCCATTCAGCGAATGACCGATGCTCCTCGTGCGATGATAGTTGGGGATCTTCTTCCAGCTGTGCCCAGGCGACGTAACGTGTGAGAATGGCACGCATGCCTTAATTGGTTCGGATACGTTTCATTTGGTACTGAATTCCATGTTTCCACGAAGCCCGACCGCGGCCCAAGCTCACGATCCGACGGAACCGAGTTGGCCTCCTTCCAAACGCCGCCAACCAACTGCCCCTGTATGCTTCCCACAGGACGCTCCCTCGCCTCAGTGCGATCCTTCCTCATGTAGTCGCGAGGAAAGAGGAGGGTGCGAAAGGACGACGAGGCGACGCTTCGAAAAGACGCCGCGGTACGTGCCACGAAGGCAGATACTCAACGCGAGCGTTCGGCCGCGTTTCTCTTATAATACATATCTACACACGACACTAGGTAACATTCTTATTTACCTCCGAACCCCCTATTTAGGCCCACACACTCGCACACTGCGCGAAAATTGTTAGCGCAAACGCGACATCATTTTTTTTTTTCCTTCCGCACATCGTAAGCGCGTCGGCAGGCGCCAAACTTCACCGCTTAGGTATAGCGTCACAAGTGAGCACGTTCCAGCACGGTAGCAGCTTCGATGAAAGCACTTCAATTAAAAAAAAAATATAAAAAAAAGAAACGGCGATTGTTCGTTTACGTTAGCAACGTCGCGCAATGTACACTCGTGCAAAGAGTAAATAACTCGGAATGAAGAGTGTCCTCTTCTGGTTTAGAGGGTTCCATCGTGACGGGGCTCGTCGCATTTCTGCCTTTGCAGTCAGCGGCTAAACGAGCAGGGAATGCGCGGCAATAAGTACTGCGCTTTCTTCTACGCGGGACAGGTTGAGGCGGTGATTGCAAATCCACAATGACAACGACGGCTGTGACGATGCACATTTTTAGGCGGTGCTCGATTGGCCATAGACTTGATCTGTCGTATTTCAGAAGCATAGGAGCTACTCTGGACGCAGTGCACTCTGTCCCGTTCCGAGGTGAGAAACATCTCAGCCTCTCGTCGGCGGTGCGGCTGGTTTGTGTGCACCGAGCAACTCGTTGTTTCTGGCAGCCTTCTTTTACATTGTTCTCCGATTCTTATTAAGTCCCTCCTCGTGCTTCCTTCCAAGTAGGAGAGAAATAAGCGTCGCGGCGATTTTGCTGAACCGAAAAGCCCGTTTACTCACGACCCAATAATATATTTGGAGACGGTCGTTATCCCCCTTTCTATATCTTAATTTAGAGCGCAGCTCTTAGGCGCCCGTTTCCGGGTTGAGCGGCGTCGCTGTCGGCGTCGGCATCGGCGTAACCGCGCGCGTTGCATTATGGGACGTCACAGTTTTCCTACTAAATTTAGTGGGGAAATTGAATTGGTGTTGAGGTTGCGTGACTTCAATTTCCCCGCTAAATTTAGCGGGAAAACTTAACCCGATAAATTTAGCGGTGAAATATTCCCGCTAAATTTGACGGAAAATTTAGCGAAATTACCCGCTAAATGGGAAGGGAAGAGGAGAGGAGGAGGAGAGAGAGTACGGATGGAGAGAGGGGCATACCCTCCCCTCCGTACCCTCCCCTCTTCCTCCTCAAGAGCTGCGCTCTAATTTCGCATTAGAAAGAATTGTAAACGTTTTTCATTTCTTTTTTTAATAAATAAATTACATTAGGCGCTGCTAAGTACCAAGTTCCCTATTTATTGAGCAAATTAGAAACATAAACAGAGGGTGAAAATATCTTATCTCTACTATAAAGCTGAAATGCTTATAGTCTGAGGCGGGATCTGTTTCGTATGGCTGTGCGGAGTACTAGTCGTCCGTTTCTTGCGCACGAGATGCTGTGATGTCAGAACAATGCCCAGCTCT
The DNA here is from genome assembly GCA_013358835.2 of Ixodes persulcatus. NCBI lineage: Eukaryota > Metazoa > Arthropoda > Arachnida > Ixodida > Ixodidae > Ixodes > Ixodes persulcatus. The sequence goes on from JABSTQ010009407.1 coordinate 660,074, forward strand.
GATTAGCTTTGATTGAAAGGACAGTGGGCAGACCTCGATGCTAGATGCCTTGAGGTCTACCCATATATATGTTTTTCAATTAATCAGTTAATAAGAGTTCGGCGTTCTGACACCATTGCGACCCCTGTGCAAGAAGCAGACGAACTTGCGCTCTGCATTTCTTTTTCATTTAATCTTTTAGTTCTCCAGCAAGACTTAGCGGGGAAATTTTGACTTATACTTTTGAATGACATTTTAAAAGACACTTTTCTTAGTCAATTATTTGTGCTACATCGTCAAGGCTAACCTAGCTTCCGCAATACTCCAAAACGGTCAAAGCTGCTTGCGGGACTGCGTGGCTTTGTTTGGCATCTCCTTTGCAACGCTAGCTCTTGCGAATGCAACGGAAGACTAAGAATGTGCTGTCGCAACAGTGCGGGGCTGCAGCACTGTGAAAGCTACGACAGCCTCCGCAACGTAGCACAAAAAATATCGACGTCGCGTATTGAGCTAAAACACATTGCGTGCACAAATCAACGAGGGTGCACCTCAAAAAGCAAGCAACGACGAGGGAGTCCATCGACAGTCCGATACCGTCGTCGAGCGGCGTCAAGATTGTGTGCCTCGCCGTTAAGCCCAGGCCACACTGCAAATACATTATACAAAAGATATCCTGCCAACTCTGTAACAGGCGAATTTCTTTCTTGTATGGTGGATCTGTTACTGGTCATGCAACAACTGTCTACAGGCATCTTCGAAGCATGAGTGAAGGAGACATGCTTTGAACATGCTTGAAGCGTGTCCTCAGATGTCATCATGTCTGCCAAGAACAACGTGTCTTTTGCATAGTGTATGAGCAGTGCGGCACTAAGGTTCGGATGAGGGTCCGAGACGGCACGCAGTAGCGGCCCAGCAACCCCGTTAAATTAAACTGGACAGCTGTTACGACGGGCCAAAGCAGCTGCGTGTATTGGGCCGGGAACAATCGACTCGCTATACATACGAGAGTTTTGTGAAAACGAAACTGTCAGCAGAAAACGCATTCTTTTAAAGATATTTAGAAGTACATCTGCGTTTTTCAATTGTCCGCGTGTTCCAGCGTCAACCTCACCTCTCGGTCATCCTCCTGTCTTTGGCGGCCCAACCCAATGATAAAACAACAACAACGCGTGGAACGAAATCGAGTTTGAAAACATCTGCGACAGTTTTCCGTCGGTGGCATCAAATGTATATGACTTGAAAAGCGTACTAACGCTATCACGTTTTTATTGTGAACATCTTGAGTTTCCCCACTGGTGCCTTCACTAGTTATATAAAGTATATGAAACGCACATAATCATCACCATAAATCTGAGATTTAAAGATGGAGAAAGAAAGTTCAAAACGTAGTTTTTTAGTTGAAAGACTGTACTGGTTCACTGTAGTGATGTTATAACCCGTCTCTTATTTTTCGGTTTGTTTATCCGAAACTCTGAAGCCAAAATGAAAATAGGTGAACAATGCCTCCATGTAGATTATCTGATGAGCATGCAGGTATTGAATCCGTATGTTTTGGCTCGATTTTTGTCCTCCTGTAGATAATTATCAGATAAGAAATTTGAATTCATCTAGGAAGAAGTCTGGTTGTGAGAGAATGGTTCCTTTGTGCGTGTAGATTTGTTCGTCTTTTCCGAATAAAAATTCACTTGACAGTAGCGCATCGTTTTGTCTAATTCTTCCTGTTGTACTTGGTTTTTGACGTTTTTCGTATCTTAGATGAATCAACTTGCCCAACTACAAGTTATTTTGCATATAAAGACCAGCTCCCGATCGTGACCACTTCAATAACATATAGCCCTAATTAACCTGAGCGAATTGCTATCAAAACAGCCGCGAGCGGGCTGCTGTAGAAATCTCTTCCACAATATTACACAGGGCTCTTGAAAGAAAATATCTGGGTATTGATTCAGTTTCTTGGTTTCTGCGTCAGAAACATGTTTCCGTCAACTCTATGCTTCTCGGAATGGCTGTGGTGTTATCAAACCACACAACGATGACGGGTTGTTACACCATAGCCTCCTCTATGCTGACAAAGCCTGGCAGATCGCCACGAGACGCGGCCGCCGAAATTGAAAGGGTAGAGCGGCGGACAACGAATGAGGGGAGAGGCATGTAACGGCCACCCCGCTGCGGCGAGACGCCGAAACACACTTGTCCCGAGCGATGGAATGTCCGCTCGTGCTCCTCGCGTTCCACGCGCAACCGCTTATTTTCTGGTCGGGTTTTAAAAAACATGTTTCGGGTCCTCGCCGCTGCAAAAGCTGTGCGCTGAATACCAGACTCCCCAGACTCCCCGAGAAATGCTCTGTGATACCAGATCCTCGCGCACCAAATCTGCGCCATCCAACTGCCAGGCTTTGTGAGTATAGAGGTGGCTATGGTTATACTAAAGGCAGCATGGAGTTTACAAACAAGTCCACGTTTACCCACACTAAGCGTGGGGACTACGCGTGCGCAGAAATCAGATTCACACGAAATGAAGTGCCTGTGTCTGCGCCGTGCCAAAAGCAGCGCGAGCGCAGCACCGTGATGTCAGAGCCATTTATTGCTTATAAGGAGACGTGTGTTTGTTGCTCGAAAACAATTATAGTAAATGATTACATTTGGTTATTGAGCAATATATGTAATAGTATTTATGTGAAAATATGCGAATAATGCGGCTATAACGGAATGATCACGTTCCAATGAGGATATTCGCAACTCCAGGGGAGACGTCGCCACTCAGCGGAAAAGACGCGAAGCGAAGAGGCGACCGAGAGGTACCTCCAATCAAAGTGTACTGCGGAAACCGCCGCGGCCTGGCGGCCGAATTTTGTAGCAGAGAAAAGGGGACTAAATGCACGACTCTGAAGTTGCGAATCCTGTCCGATTCACATGGTACAAATTTACTTGCGATTTTGCTGTTGCGACATTACTAATGCAGAAAAGGGGAAAAAAAGCGTGGTGGATGTTGCGGAAAATAACGTCGTGGGTGCAAAATCGCAATAAAAATCGCAAAAAGCAAATCAGTCAACGACTATTGGTAGGAATGTTTCTTACTCCATAGAGGCTTACCGGCACCATAGTGGTACCCAAGTATTCTCGCACGCAACGCTACTGACCAAGAAGCTTCGTTGTCGCCGCATAATGTTAAGTATAAAAGCGGACGTTTTCTTTTAGTCTTTCCTTGAGAAATCATGATGACCAAGTTCCGGGGATCACATTGTTGGCTTTGTCAACTATACCATCTCCAGGAGTTTGTCTTAAATCTTTGCGTTCCCAGCGATGACGACACTGAATTGCGGCTCACACGGCGGACAGGAGCCCTGCTAGAGCGTTAGAATTGGGCTCGTGACAAGCAATGTCTTGACATGCATTCGGGTAGTGGCCCTTGTCCAATCGCGGCGATGACATAAATAGCCGAATCTTAACAATGTGGGGAACTCAGCGCGTGCCCTCTGCTTTGCCCATTTTCACTGCCACTGCCATTCCGTGAATAAAAAAGAAAGAAAAAAATCTTACGCATGTTTTATAAGTTATGAATGTCAATGAATAATTCCGAGGGATGTTTTATTGAAAGTGACAAAATTGTTGCATCGCCCCTTAAGGATCGTTTGTGACCTGTCATTCACTTAAAAGGGTCGCTTAAAGGCCCGTTCACACTCTTGCGACCTCTTAAACCTGGGTTCCTTAAAACTTCTTAAACCAGAGGACACACTGGCGCCATCTATTGGGTAGCAGTGTAAACTCGGCTGTCCGGCATATTTTTTTATTTCTCTCGCGCATTATCCTTTCTTTCTTGGCTCGAAAAACTTTTGTCAATGTTATAAACGAGCCTTTCTATGGGTATTACGCACATTTGACCGCGGAAATCCCGTAAAACCTTCGCTCTTGTAAAATGCAGTTCCAGGGTCACCGCATAGATGGCGCCACTGCCAGTGTGTTCCCTCGTTCTAAAAACAAAATTTAAGAAGTTTAAAGAGATCTCGTCTCTCTCAGTCAAACTCGGTCGCAAGAGGGTGAACGGGCCTTAATACCCATAGAAAGGCTCGTTTATAACATTGACAAAAGTTTTTCGAGCCAAGAAAGAAAGGATAATGCGCGAGAGAAATAAAAAAATATGCCGGACCGCCGAGTTTACACTGCTACCCAATAGATGGCGCCAGTGTGTCCTCTGGTTTAAGACGTTTTAAGGAACCCAGGTTTAAGAGGTCGCAAGAGTGTGAACGGGCCTTAAAGGGTAACTCGGATACATTTGCTGAATTTTAGGGTTACGACTATTTTTAGTGAAGGAAGTGTTCCCAAATTACTAGGTGTCCGTTTTTGTTTTTATGCCTTCTGTAGTTTTGTAGGTGTCATACCTCAAAGTTGTGTTTTGCGGGGCTCTACGGCGAAATAGAAACTACCATCTCAAGCATAATGCAACTGTTGTGATGAGCTGCATGGCCATCGTGTGTGACGTAAAGTTCGTATTGCAGTGCCGCAAAACGTACAATTAGCTTAGCCGCAATAAAAGACCAGTCCGGATCAGTGGGGTAAGATGCTACGGCTGTTTTACCGCTTTGATTTGCAGATTTCGAACATCTGCAGCAAAATAAAGTGTATAAAGTTGCCAGCCAAAAAGTGAGTTTGTCACGATGAATGCGGGCTCAGAACGAGCACCCCCCTTACCTGAGAAGAACTACGATACTGGTGTCGCAAAATGCACATTGCAGAAGCGTTGTGGAAGCTAGAGACACTCAATGAGCTACTCTTAGAGTATCGGCACTCTGCTCTCCGATATTGCTGAGGGCGCCGCCATCTTGGTGGTTGTGCAGAGCAGACGCAACCGCCGATCGTCATGATTCAAAAGTGCAACTTCCCCAGCGTTAGATTCGATGTTGAGAAGCTCATGTAATTTTACTTTGCTCTGTCGTGAACTCTATAAACATTTCTGGAGGACGAAAAGCTGTTCCCTGCGATTTAAGATAAAGTTTAAGTTAACTGGCAACCATGATTTGAAGGCACAATATGGGTAAGGGTCTTTGCTCTGAAGCGTAGCTTATTTAGTTACACTAGTGGAAGCCTATCGTGAGGTCACACTGAGCAGAAACGGATTAAACTATTGCCGCCAGTGAATGCCACCTTCGGCACCACGACGTGCTTGAGCGAGCAGAAAGTCAATAATCTTCATGCGCGATCGCCGAAGAGCACTTACAAACTAAGGCCTCTAATGCATAACACCCGCCTCTAATGCATCGTCGCTGGGACGGCTGAAAAACAGCAGAAAAACGCGGCGAAAGAAGTGGCAGTACAAACAAGAAACCTTTTTGAAACGAGGACGACATCAGGGCACAGGGTTTCTTGACATACAGGCGACCCTCTGAATGCCAGTTGAAAAGCTGATGGTAGCATTTTTAATATCGGTTTTAAAGTGAATCACGGTTTACCATTAGTGCACTATTTTGGCAGTGCTCGTATTCAGTCTCCGTTAATCGATATCAGTCATTTACGTTGGTTAGACTTTGGGCCGAATTTACCTTTTATCTGGCAGAAGGGCCGAAACGGGCACAGCTGCGTGCACCAACGACACTTGCACTCAATTCCACGACAGGCGAGTTGGCTTTGATTGCGCGGTGGTCAGAATGTGTTAGCAGCTGTTGACAGCGAGGATCGCTTCGCGAACGCGCTTTTTTTTTTTTTTTTCACAGCGGAAAAGGTCCGGGCTCTTGTTTGTTGCTAACGCCGCTTAGAGTTTGCAACGAAATTGGGACGATGCCGCAAGAAGAGGTCGCGTTTGTTTGTGTGCTGAAGCGCGCGCCCGGCGGTACGGCATTAAGGATTGTGGCTCAACCGTGAACCTTGCTTGGTATGGCAAAACTCGTCGTTGTTTTGTGCCACTTCAGCTGCCCTTGTTTCAGTTATTGTGTGTCTGTGTGCGCCGAGAAACGCATGCACCGAGAAACTGAGGGAGAGGAGGAGACGAGAGCGCGCGTCATGGGACGCAGACTTCGCGGGCAGCACCAACCCAGCGATGACTTTGACCATAGCCTCCTCTATACTCCCAAACAAATCCTGGCACTTCGACGACGGAGCCATAGAGTGACCGGTCGCAGATTTGGAGCGCCAGGATCTGGTAGCACAGAGCATCAAAGAGCCATTTCTCGGAGAACCCGGACGACAGCGCACAGCTTTTGCAGCGGCGGAGACCCGAAACACACTTGTTCGCTCGGGAGAAGTGTGTTTCGGCGTCTCGCCGCAGCGGGGCGTCAGTCACGTGGCTCTCCTCTCGTCTGTTGTCTGCCGCTCCACCTTTTCTATTTCGACGGCCTCTACTCGTGGTAATCTGCCAGGCTTTGTCAGTATACAGGAGGCTATGCCTTGACACTGTTTTCTTTGACACGATGATGTTTCAAGCGGTTGATGACACTTGCTTGGCTGTTTGAAGGTCATTCGTGGGCCGCGTCCTCGTAGCGCACCTGACGCATATTTTGCGCATGCCCGAGCGGCTCGCGCGTGTGCGAAAATCCCCGGCGAGTGTCGTTCGCACGTCCGCCGCGCGCTGCCGTCTTTATGCAGGAAACGTCCGACAAACTCACAATTTTCGCTACTCTGATTTTATTTTTCCACAGAAAAAGTGTTTTATCAGCCGAATTTCATGAGAAGAACCCATAGAGTGATCATAATGTGCGCCAGAGGTTCAACTGGCGCTGGAGTCTATGCGACTTCCGGGACGCCAATTGAAGCAGAGAGCAACTAGTCTATTTTTGCAGCACTCCTGTGCATTCCTATGGAAAAACGCGCGTAAAGTTTGTCTCTTCGCCGGAAAATAGCATGAAAAATTTTTGTTATTCGGTCGTACCCAATACTATGTACCTTTATTAACATTGTAAAATGGTTATTAGCTTTGCTTAGCGCATTTTGCTTCATCAATGAACGATGTTTAACTTCGCTATATTTCAGGCCCAAACCAGCGTTTCACAGCAGGTGTGTAGGAACAAGCGACGATTCTAAGCAAACTAATATCTTAAAAGAATGTAGAGTATGTTCAAGGTTCGCCGGCATTCCGGTAGCTCTTATTTATTGATAATATGACCGTTCTGTCACTATACACAAAGGACCCCGTCGCCCATCTTTATGAGTGGTTGAAAACATTCTAAACGTAAATAATAAAGTACGTGGGCTATGAAAGATGTCTCTTTTTTTATTATTTTCTCTGCCGGGCAGGTTTTATCAGGCACTTTGCTCTTAAACATTTCGAGCGTACGGGTGATGTTTTGAACGTAGAACAAGCATCTTGGCACAGAGCAAAAAAACTAAAGCAGAACTTATTGTAAATCGGACTATATCACGTTGCCTTTAATTTATTTTAACCGTACATGCACAGGGAGTTACTGATCCAGTGTTACTCCGTAGTTCTTGCCATCTTTTTCGGTTTTCCAGATGTCCTTCGTCCGTTTGGCACGCATATCACTGATGCTGAAAAGCGCTGACATCGTGTTCGCGCTAGCAGTGTCCGACAAGAAACATAAATGTATGTACGAAGCCGTTTTAGCACCGTTTCTATCGCGATGAATTTGAAAGAAAAGCACTAAAACTGTCCAAATTTGTAGTCTTCCTGACTGGAAAATGTTCCAAAGTGCCTAGTACGTACGAATTATTCGGGATATTCGCTCTTAAAATGAAGAGCAGGAAGAAAATGCACTTATTTTTTCCCGTACAAACGCATTACCGGAAGTCAGTTTCAGACTGCTTGCTGTCTGCTTCAATTTGTGACATCACACTAGCGCCAGTTGAGCGTCTAGCGTACATTATAACAACTCCATGGAAGAACCTTGACAAAAAACCGTCTCACGGGATCGTCTTTAAGAAGCCTCATCAAGGACCGTGCATGTCAATTTCCCCTTTAAATCTAGAGGTAAAATTAATGACACGTGACACTTACCCCGCTAAATTTAGCGGGTAAATAAACGACACGTGGTCACGTCTTGAGAACTCAGGTCAAGTGACGTAAATTTTCGCGGTGTTGTTCTGCGAAGCGATTGTTTGCGTCCAACTCATTCGGTGCTCCCCGGACTTTGTCAGCATGATCGAGCTTCAATATATTTTTGTTTAACCTGAGCGTCGCTTACTCGTACGCGCGTTAGTCACGGAAGTTTATTGGTTGCAAAAAATACGTTCGAGGTGATTTTTAGGTCAAGTCGAAATGTTCGTTCAACCTTTCTCAAGTGCGGAGTCATTTCTTTGCCATTTGTTATTCCGACAAAAGCGGAGCCGATAACTGGTATTTTCTCGCGAAACTCACTACACAAATGGTTTACGGGGGTAAGCTCACTTACGTGACGACTGCGACTCCCTCCGAGTGCGGGCGAGGAAGCACCAGCATAACAAATACAAGCACGAAAAGGAAATAAAAACACAAAAGGCAACCCAGAGCAACCCGCCACCCACCACATCCAGTTCGCAATGCTAGATCAACCGAGTCCAAGACCTAGACTTACGTCCAACTGGAACGATTATGTAAACACGTCGATTACGAGAGCCAGAAACAATATCAAGAGCAACGCGCCACCCCTTCCAGAGATCATGGAAGCCAGGCAACTGCAGACGCGGAGCGAGAACAATTGAAGAAACCGCGCGCGGTTCCAGCTTCCCGTTACATGATGGCCACCCCGCCGCGTCGGACCGGGCCGAGGAGGCCGACGACGCGCAGGCGCTGACGACACCACTTGGTCCTTCCACCCTGGCATCCCGCGGTGCCAAGTGAAGAAATCTCCCGCAAAACAAGTCGAATCCGGAATAAACAAAGAGAAAAAGAAAAGACAGATAGAACTAGCAGGAACTGTGACGACGAACAACGAACAAAAGAGAACTAGCAGGAACTGTGACGACGAACAACGCGGGATTTACTCGCGTGCGAAAAGGAATCGGCGCAAAAAACCGAGACACTTGCGTAACCCTCGCCTTGCAGAAGGCAGTTGCATATCGAATCGATTCCGGGCATTGAAAACAGAAGGAAACGCAGCACGTGACGCCAGCGGCTAGAAGTAAAATATAAAGGAAAAAAAAAAGGGAAAGCGTGGTTTGAACGTTTACGGTCGACGACGCGAACCAGTTTTATATCATCAGGTTGTTTGGCTCTTATTTTTTTTTTATTATTCCGCACTGCATGCCCGGTTCGCGTGCATGGCGTAGGGTACTATACAGACATGGCGAGTTCCGACTGTTAGTATTGAACCGAGATGTGCTTTAAAATGGCAGCGTGCAATTGAAGCGAAAGCGCTAGCGCGATCGGACAACGGCGGAGGGCGGCACTGCGAGGCTGCAGGTCGAAGACTACATACTCCGTTCACCCTTCAGCTGAGACTAGAAGCTCCGCATCCTTAATTGACATGCCGAATTCTCCTCATTTTGTTTTTTTCGTAGACTGGATTTGTTTTTAGACGAAAATAGCTGGATAAGTAACACTTAAGTGAAAGCGCTTGTATTCTCCGCTTCGTCTCATCTATAGTCGCACCTAACGCAATTGCTTCAATGGACAAGGAGCGCGTATGCTAATGTTGGCGGTTGACCCAAGTCAACTTTATTTTGCCCCAAGAACGTGTAATAGAGCCGAGGATCGCTCCCTTTAGCCGCGGACACACTGCTGCAAAACGAAAGACAGTCCGCAGACACTGTCTGAGGCCTAATTCGTCCTTGTATGACGTCACACTGGTCATACACATGCATGTTCGAGGCCTAGATTCGTGTCAAGTAGCTTCGAGCAGGCATGAGAAGCGTCCGCAGGTAATTCTGTCGTCGTGTATACATCGAACACCGCGTCTCCTGTGTGATACTTGGGCAGAGTAACTGCGGCTTGAGACAAGCGCAAGCATGACGCCTTCACCGGTGCCCCATGAATGCAAGTACGTGCAGCGAGCGCGTGAACATGAAGGGTTGTCCGGTGATATCCGGAAGTCACCAAGTTTTCGCTCCCGTTGTTGGGGCGGCTGTGCTGGTTGTGGAGGTGTTCCCACTAACTTTGTGATATTTCTTGGGACTGGTGTCCTTATCGTCAAACTGGTAGCGCTCTTTCGGGTTGAAGCAGACGGAGGTTCATCGGGTGTGGCAACAGGAGCTCACAAAAGAGCACAAGGTGTTCCATTGTATCTCTTCCCTCTCCGCACGCTCAACAGACCGTGGACTCCACAAAGGGGTCAAAGCGTTCGCATTATATGTCAGTCTGTATCAGAATACTGGTACAGACACAGCTCATATTTTGAAGAAAGATTCTGATACAAAATACAGATACAGCTGACACCAGGTGGCGCCGTCGTTGGATGGCGCCACCTTCTGCCAACGATAGTTCCGATCTAGTCAATCTTTGATACCGATTTTAATGAAAAACTGTCAACGCATGAATGTAATATTTAGTTTTCCTAGGATACTTAGATCCCATAGATTGAGTTATGAAAATAAATTGACTATCGGAGAAAGTGGTTTAGTGCTCCTTTAACGTTTTTATCACGACTGTCAATCCTTCTTGTTTTGACTGACCGTTGTTTTGACTCTTCTGTAATCGATTTACTCTCTTCAAGTTCTAATAAAGTCTTAATTTTTTTTTCCTCCTCCATACCGGATATGTGAAAAATATTCACATATCCGGAAAAAGAACGCGACGCATCTGGCTAAGAAACATCGTCTACTATTGCCGAAGTCCAAGACTGTCATGCAAGAAAGAAACACACCGCAACCGAAACATCTCGTCGTCAATAAATGTTTGCAAGTACGGCCTTTGGGCGCGGCCATCTCGCTGATGGTGTGGGTAGATCATTTTATAGTCTAGCATTGCTGAGACGTACCCATGGCCTTTAGCCTTAACTATCAGACAATTTACCCCTACTAGCAGCGAGATGGAGAGGCCCAGAGGCCGTACTTGCAAACGTCTATATCCCAGGAATTCTTAAGGGAGGAGGAGGGGGGGGGGGGGAGGTGCCTTTCCCTCTCCTTTAGTGTGACGGAAGGTGCCTAGACGATGAAATAAACACGAACCGAACAAATCGCACAGCAGACCATAGAATACTTAAACACCACAATCTGATTTTATATTATTAACGGGGTTTCGGAGTACCGCAATTTTTACGCGCACAAACAAATATGCTCACAGAATATAAAACGAAACTTCGGAAAGTGTTATAACCAGTTCACTGCAAAGAAGCCCTTCTAGTAAATTTATTGGGCGTCGATGAAAAACTTCCTGATTTCAATCAAAATCTTATCGAAAAGAGCTCGGCCCGCTTTTAGATTTAGGCGCAGAACGCTATGAGGTTATTGTAATTGATATAAACAACGTTAGAACGCGTTATATGAAGGTAGATATTTTCTATAGCAACCTTCGTAAAGACGTTGCCGTTAAAAACAAACAAACATGCACATTGCTTTTTTTAAATTTCTGCCATTTTGAGATGTGACGTCAATCTGGCGAGTACAACATTCCCAAATAAAGCTTGTCGAGTCGCACTTGCAAATTGAGCGAGCATTTGTATTTTGTTTTTTCCGCGCAAATAAATATAAACCACAGAATCATTCTGTAGTACTGTGGAATGTGCTAGAGAAATAAATGAAGAGCAAGAGAAGAAGGTCTGTAACTAAGCAGCAGGGTGTCACCGCACAATATTCACCATATTAAAACAATCGAACATACCGACCTGCTTAACCAGTGGCATTTGTAATACTTTTTACGTAGCGCGAGAGAAATATGTCGCATATCGCTCGCATATTCACGACTTAGACCAAGAATACGTCAGACTGATAGTTTAGTTATCGTGCGTCGAATCCTGCGCTTTGACGTTCGGTCACCGTAGTTTGCTTCGGAGCAAAGAATGACTTGGAGTTACCGAAATACGCTAGAGTTGAGTAACGAGACCTCGGCCACCTTGTTGCCTAAAATAGTTAAAAATAGTTGTCTGAAAAATATTTAAATCCGCGGAACAAGCTTTTCTCATCTTCCAAAATATCTTACAAGGGTTCACGGTAGAGCAAAACGATTTCGACCCAGCTTGCTGGCACCGCCTACGTAAAGCTCCAGAAGTAACATTTTTTAACTGTAACTATCGCTTTCTGCCCCCGCTTTGCACTAGGCAACAAAAGTTCGCCACACACGAGGGAGTCCGGAAAATGAGTGTTCATACTCCATATGTAGCCTGTTTAGGGGCGCTATAAACACAACAGAACAAGTCGTTCAGGGAGAGCTTCAAATATTACTAGGCAGAAAAGAACCAAGAAAAGTGACATTCGAGCCTAGATAAAATTTCACGGAGTGCGGACAAAGAGGAAGTCCAAAAAAAAAAAAAATAGTGTGTGGGGTTATCTCGAGTCATAGAAGCAATAGGGCTGCAAGAGTAAAGTTCCGCCGTCACGAGAAGTGGAAAACAGGAGCTTGACTCTATTGACGCCGCGTTTAGGAGTCAAAAATGCAAAACGATTGACAGCCTTCACCTTCAAAGACATATAATGCATGCAATGCATTATGGCGAATCGGTATATCATATGACTGTATTTTCCTGCTAATTTTAGCGGGGAAACTGAATGGTTGTATAGGTCCACATGACGTCAGGTCACGTGACGTCGATTTCCCCTAATAAATTTAGCGGGAAAACTGTACTAATGTCTAGGTCAGAACACGTGATTTTCCCGCTAAATTTAGCGGGTAACTGAATTGGTGAATAGATCGCATGACAAACATTTCCACTACAGTTACCTGGGAGACTGACTTGATCTGTAGGTCCCGCGACATCAAATTCCCCGCTTAATTTAGCGGGAAATTTCACGCGCGCCTGCGTCGTTCATTCAGTTCAAGATTAAAGAGAAATTAATACCACGTGAACGCTGCAGTACGTGGATTTTCCTACATAAGCAAAAATACTCGGGGTGATTGGGCTACTTAAGCCAATTATTGTGCACTCGCGACGCTGGGAACACAATATTTAAATCTGAGAAATTGTATAGCGCACGATAGAGTTAGGCTGATTGCGGGCTGAACGCTTGATCGTATTTTTTTTTAAATAAAATATGACATTGAACATTAAAATCTAATCTATTTCTTCCCTCGTTTTTTTTTTTTTTTTAGAGAATGAAAAAAAAAAACGAGTAACCAATATCTTGTGAGCTAAAAACGATACTGCGTGCTGAGGAATTCGAAGTTCTGGACATGAATTCAGCTACCTCCCTACATCTGTTAGGTTTGCAGGCCTTTCTGAAAGGCCGCAAATGCAAACTTAGGAATTCAGAAATGTCACTGGGACAGAGCCTCTTATACAAGTTTCACTATGCCTGTCAGCGCAGCTGCTCCTGCTCGAAAATTCCGCCACTCTTCCACAATGCTCAGAATCCCGCCCCTCAGCGCCCTGAACAGCCACTAAAAAAGAAACCAAGTAAAAGACGACCTCGAGCGCGCGAAATTCGGATAGCTGAGAGAGCATATTACTCAGTTAGAACACGCATAACCTCCTATATCACCATGCTCGATCGTCGTGCTTAGCGGTGTCCCGGTGATCCGCAGTTTATATCGCGAAGCCCTATTATTACCCAGCTGCGGCAAGTAGTGCGCAGGTGAATGACGGCTTGATGAATAGGCTTTTACTGCCCCTGCGCGCTACCTACAGTTCCAGTCGCTGCATCATTCGACCTTCCAGAAAGTGCATCAAAAACATTTGGCTACGCTGTCCCATCGTATTTCAAGTACTGCAAGAAGAATGCAGGTCCTCGAGTTGTCTACAAGGGCACACATCGGAGGCTGCATCACCACTGTCATAAACGAACTCTTGGCATATCTCTCCTGATCATGTAAAATTTCGAAACCTTAAACCAATAACCATTTACATAATCTTAGAAACCACTTGGATCGAGAAGGACTCCAGTACAACTGAGACAAACTGAATAATCTGCTCAACAGTCTGCAAAATACTTGCGGCAGATATGTTATCATGCAACGTGAGGAACTGCAACCCCTCGAGACACTCCTCAAATTAGCGGAGCCAGTAGTCTGCAACCCTCATCTGATAATCTGCCCAACCAAGAGCGAGGCTCATCGCCGTGAACTTGTTTCTCCCATTTGCACAAACTACTCCAGGTCACTTCTAATAAACTATGTTTTCAGTGAAACAGGAAAAAAAAGCGTATACGAATTTTGTGCGAAAGCCTCTTTCTCGTATGTTTAAAAAGTGGAGCTAGAGACTTCCACTGCGTTGTCTTTAATAAGCGGAGGAACACAATCAATGCAGGCTTCGTTTTATTGTACGCATTCGCATCTAGGGTAATTGTGTCGCAGACATTCTTCCTTACCCTCCGTGGTATATAACAACCAGACGACAGAAACTGGCGAGAGGTCTGTATCATGCCCGTTGCCTCCACGAGCGCCATTCAATGTAGTGGGACGATAACGTTTTAACTATAGGGGTTTGATCTATAATTAACGTGTGTTCTACAAACGTGCCGGAAATTGCTTTTTCGTTATTTCCAAAATAAACAGTTTACATTAAAAGGCCTCCCGATTCAAACAATAACATTACACGTCTCGGTTTAGGTTATTTTTCAGACGCTTTTTAATTTGTCTAAAACCAAGTTGCTGCCGGTCGCTTCCTTCTATAATTGATATGTACAGAGCGATAATCTTGGATGCTTTGTAAACCAGCAACAGTCCGCAAGATTAACGCGAGCGGCTGCCTAGGGCTACTCGCTTCGCCGGCACGATAACCCATTCCCTGGTGTGCAAGCTCCGAGCGAAGCAAAATGTTGTCTTCACCGAAGATACTGGCGCGGCTGAGCGCCACCGGCTGTATCAGTTCCACAATCTCTGTCAACGCTTTGTGTTGACAATCGACGCGCTCCACTGGTTCACGTCCTCTTCGACGCAAAATAATTCGCTTCTCACGAACATAATGAAATTTCGACACGTGTTGCATCGAAGGACGGTTATAATTGCTTCGATTGTATATAGGGCGGGTTCTTAGCGGGAACTGTCGCTCTCGGCCGGTAGCCCAGGGCAGCAAGGGAGTTCCTCCGCGTGACTAGCGAGCAGTCCGAGAAGAATTGAGGGTGGCGTGCGCGACGTCCCGACTTTCATGGCTGCCCCTCACGAAAGTCGCTTCCATTCCGCGCTCGGCGCAGCAGGCGCCACCCACTGCCACCGGCGCTGACACATTATTCTCTTCGACTTGCCCCGCACGCCGGTCGACACTCGAATTAGAAGGACCTCAATGTCATCGTGACCTTGGGGGCGATCACGTGAAGCAGTGACGTCTCTCGTCGATTCCAGTGTCCCGCAAGGGCCTGTTATTGTGGAAACTGGCCGCGAAAACGAACCCGCCTTTTGTCACAGCATAGTCGATTGACGCTTCGAGTTTGTTCTTTTGTAGCGTGAGCTACACTGGCCGAGGTTGAGCAGTTTCGAGTGGCTCCTGGAGAGCCGTGCTGCGCATGCGCGAGGAGCAGTGACGTCACACGGCGCACAGCTGGCGCAAAAAAGTCAAATTTGGGGGTTTTACGTGCCAAACCAACGACGGGCATCTGGCACGCCCCAGCGGACGACTGAGGATTAATTTGGACCACCTGGGGGATCTTTTGACGTGCAACCGAAAGCTCGGTTACACGGCGCCTCCTCCGCGATAAGCCTCCGTCAGATTGCGGGCACCTCGGCCGGGATTCAAACCCGACACATGGGGATCCGTTGGCCAGCGCTCTCGCCTCGGAGCCACCGAGGCGGCTTCACAGCTGGCGCGCTGGAGCCGCCGCCGCCGGGCGCTCCGCCCCCGCCGCGCGCGCCTCGGCGGTCTGCGCATTCCAGAGGAGTGACGTCATAGCCGCGGCAGACGCACTGGCGCCGCCGCGTGCCTAGCTGTGCGCCTCCGTTGCGTAGTAGCCAAGTCTGACGCTGCACTGGAGCCGCTTGATAGCGCCTTTCATTTTGTGCGCATGCGCAGAGGTATCAGTGGGGGTATACATATAGCGGGGCGTTTGCCAGTGTGGTATAGCCATGGAGAAGGAGAGCGAAATGGCTGCTCAGCGGCGTAGAAGAGCGGAGCAGCTTAAATCATCGGATCCCGAAGTATTCACATAATGCGTATACTGTGTGTGTGTCATTGAAGCAGCAGTAAGCATGATAATCAAGCTAATCCTAGACTACCAGGAAAGCTAAGAATAACCAGCTGAACCTAAGCTCACGTTACGTATATCCTGGCATAGCCGAGCTAAACCACTACAATGTTTTGTTAGCTCTTGAGGTGCAAGGTGCCATGAGCCGTCTTTCGATGAGATATTAAAGAGAAACAGCCCACTGGAAGTTATATACCGCATTCCAATAATTGCCTTTAGCGCGCTACCGTTTTTGCCTACTGGGATGTGGAAGGCGTCCTTTGCACGCGCAGGAGCTCTCCTCCAAGAAATATCAAACAACGTGCACACGTCGGCAACCCATGTGACTCGGTATTCTTTGCTAGGATGTATACACTCCTTTTCGTCAGGTACGTTAAGGTCTCCATGTCAAGAAGGCAGATAGATGAATGGATTCATACGGCTGAATTCGTCAGGTCGTAGTTTGCAACATCTAGACAGTGTTTGCTCTATCAAGCGCTATAATCTCTACCTAATGCACGAAGCATTAACATTGAGGGAAATAATAAATTCACTTCCACCTGAAATAGAACGCTGCCCACGTCTTCTAGGTGACTGGTGTGCTACTAAAGAAAAAAAAAAACTCTGTCTGATCGGGCATTGATCCCCGTACAACTCCAAAGCCAAACGGAGCACTTTCCCAACTGAGCAGGACTCGGTATTGTGTAGCTAAAATAAAGTTTATTTTTTCTCTCTCTCTTTCTTTCTTTCTATCAACTGAGCCAACCAGGAGTTAGCCGTAACTAAAGCAAGCAAATGAAAGTTAGCATTTGCCATCAGTTTTAAACGCACTGAATACAAGGGTGAGTACATAATGGTTAATAGTAAGTTAACGTACCTGGATTGCGAGTAACCGATGTTTCTTTTTTGATATTCTGGGTTTGCTTTTGTTTGAGTGTGTTTTCCTGCGTGCTTGCGTTTTTCTTGTTTTTTGGTACATATGCACGAGTGTATTTCTACCTTCACAACTATGTACCCCCCCCCCCCCCCCCCCTGCAATAATGCCTTCGGGCGCAGCGGGGTAACCCGAAATAAATAAATGTAAATGATATAGGGGAAATTCTAATAATGGAGAAGTTTTGCGCAAGAATAAATTGAATTCCATCTAAGATGTTTTTGCATCTCAGAAGGAAGTTTTTTTTTTTTTTTTCATAAATAATCTTCACCTTGAGGACTTCCCCTAATTCATTGATATCTTACCATAAATGTATACAGCGCTAGCTCAATGTCAAACCGCCGAGCTGTCTAGAAAGCTCTCCCTCACACAGGAATTCCTACAGCTGTTCTGCGCACTACATTAGCATCCATGCATTTCCGACAAGTGGGCGAGTCAGCTCTGCACTGATGTGGCAGCCATCTAATCCCAAACCCTTCTTACTACAAATTTTTTCTTTGCATGCCCTAGGAGAGGGTTACGACGACCCTTTAAGACTGCCAAAAGACGCGACTCTTCAAGGCCCGTTTCCGGACATCAGGAATACCAGTCGACTCAATTGTGGACCCCTGGAGTACCCAAACGTTCTGGCTGGAGGTCCTCTAGTTCCCTACGGCACCGAATCATCATCTTCAGCGTAGATGTCCTCACGAGTCGCCCCCCCCCCCCCCCCCCCCCCTCCACCCACCCCCCGTTTGGCGCGGAGTTCGTCAGTGGGCGAGGCAGTTCTGCAGCGATGTGACAGCCATCTAATAGTATGCTCTTCTCACTATAGGATGGTAATCAGAATTCTTATCCTAAAGTCAAAAGTGGTTTTCATTGGGTTGTGCTGCCTCACCCAAGAGCCTCGCCAGCCTTGTGTTGTTCTGTCACAGACTGTATCGCTGCATTGTGTAGATCGATATTAATTTTGAGCGGTGCCCAGCTTGTAAAGTTAAATCAAATGTTTAGGCTTCTCCAGAATATAAACGCTATGCACTCTTCGTTTAGAAGAAAGAGAGGCAAGTTCAATAAATTCCATAGGCGCAATTAAAAAAATCAACAGCAGAAGGAAAAAAAAAAAAAAGCTTACGCCTGTTAACGAGAGGCTCACGAGCGTTAAAACGGAAACTTTGAAACTAAAGGTATGTCAAAATTACGTGTGGCTCAATGCACTGCCAGTGATGTCCGAAAGTAGAATGCCTTCTTGCGTGAGCGGATAAATGACGTAAAAGACCGATCGAAACGTGATCATTTAATTTTTCACGGAATTGAAGACGTTCCGTTAGAAACGTGGAATGAGTCAGAGGAGAAGGCAAGAGCGGTACTGCTACGGGGAATGAATATGTGGATCACGGACGACGACCTAGCACGGGCTCACAAAATAGGTACGTTTTCGGAGAACAAGTGCCGACCAAATATTGTCAAGTTTACTAATTTGAAAACCAGAGAGGGCATTCTGATGCCGAGAACAAAGGCAAAAACGTAGTGGTGTGTCTAGTAACAAAGATGTTTCACCAGCTACGGGTCTCCTCGAAAGAAATAATTGAATTTGCTAAGACACTCAATCCAAATATTAACTTCAAACTGCGTCACAACAAACTTCACCAAGATAACAAAACTAATGTTTACTTCTCTGAAAGCGATAGCGTGCGTGAACTCGGGGCTCGTGCGATAAGTAACACTTATAATTCCATTGGCTGTTCTGCTGACTCAGTGAGCGCATTCCCCTCCTCATAGCACGCGAGAAATGTCCGAGGTCATTGCCGATCATCTGAAAACATGCAAATATTTTGCACTAATTATTTTATTTATTTATTTATTTATACTGCGGCCTCATATAAGGTCATTGCAGGACTGGCAAATACAGATACATGAACAAAACAACACAAAAAAAACAAGACGCGCTTGAAAATAATTAATTGAGAACGACATGCATTAAGGGAAAGAAAGTTTGTTAATTGCGCTAATAAAATCAAAACTAGAAAGAGTAGGTATCTTTTCGTCAGTTTAATTCCAGTCATCAATAGTTTGCGGGAAAATCGAATTTTTGAGACAATATTTATGACTCTTAAAAGGAACAACATTTAATGGATGAGATTGTCTGGTGCGCGTAGTAATAGAAAATGAAATGTATTTAGTTCGCTGGATGCCGCAGTCTTCATTGACGATTCTCTGGAATATCAAAGCACGTGGAGCGAAAGCCCGCGCTGCAGAACCCAGGATACTGGGTTCAATCCCCACCCCTGCCCGTTTCGATCTGGATGAGCATCGTACCGGCGTGCGGTCGTGTATCACTACTGCGTGATGCACGTTAAAGACCCCAGGCTAACAGCGGTTGTACTGCACTGGCTAAAATTCTCATCTGCAGCTGGGAGTCAAGTCGCCCGTTGAGGCAGACATACTAAGTTCTAGGCTGTGTAAGCATACACACTCCCCAATTTTTTTACAGCACAGCTGTTAAGGGCTAGGTTCCCCAGGATCGTGTCCGTGTATGTCGACACAAACCTGCCTGGACAGCTACCGCCGCCTATAAGCTACGGCGGCAAGCACACAACCAGTATGGTTTCCGCCGTCGCTCGTAGTTGACGGCAACCTTTCAAGCTATAATAGAAGAATGGATAGTTGGGCGCGTTGGTGGGAATTCATCGCAGGAAACAGCGCGAAAAACAGAGGACTACGAAGAAGAAGCACACAGTGTATCGAGTACAGCTCCGCTGGTCTTCCTTCTTCACGAGAGTGGAAAGGCTGAACGATTTTTTTTCTGTGGAACATTTTGAGTCGATCAACCTTTCGGCTTCATCAGCAGTAGTTCGAGCCCAGCAGATGACAAAGCTAATGAAGGAGAGCAATTGCGGCAATACATATTAAAATAAATCTTACAACTTTAGCCTAGATAAATTCAAGTAGAGTTTCAAGTAGGAGGCTTTTTTTTTTTTTTTAAGGGGTTTCATAAAACAGATTAATACTCTAGAAGGGGCCTAACAAGGGTTCTGTAGGCGGTTAGTTTGACCTCCCTGGTGAACCATTTGAGAGTCCGCTTGACATGTACCAACTTCTTAAGGGCTCGGGGGCAGGTAAAGTCGACCTGTCTATTCCATCTAAGATTGGGCGTAAAAAAAAAATACATGTAAGTACTTAAACTCGCTAACTTTGTTTAAACGTACATTATCAATGCCATAACTAAAACAACGGGCAATTTTTGTTATTTCTAAATCTCATAAATACAATCTTATCAAAGCTTAAGAAGCGTAATTAAACTCCGCGACGAATTAAGTGCTGTTATTGACTGGTCATTAGCTGATATTGTGGTTCTCACTGAGACGTGACTGTCCACTACAATGCGAGAGAACGAAATATTTGATTGCGAGTCACTCTTTAATGCCTACCGTTCCGACACTAAACTTAGATCAGATGATCGAGTGTTGGTTGCAGTAGCTGACCATATTTTTTCTTACTGTATGACAGGCACGTAGCCAGGATTTTGTTTCGGGGGGGGGGGGGGGGGGGGGCGCCCATGACAAAATGCTGTATGAGGCGGAGGGGGGAGAGGAGGTCCCAGCAAAATGGAAGATTTCGGGGGGGGGCCCGGGCCCCATGGGCCTCCCCCCTGGATACGTGCCTGCTGTATGAATATAGTATTAAATATTGAGTTTATCTGAGTTTGTTTTCAGGTTTACAATAAAACATGTATTCTTTGTGTTTGCCACCGTCCGCCAAAACGTAAGGCTAGCTTTGTAAGTGAACTGCATGATGCTATGAGTACGGTCGTAACAAGATTTCCCAACTTCCCAATATTTTTGTTATGAGATTTTAATTATCCAAAGATTTGTTTGGGTACATGAGAACCCATTTTTTAGTCCATTTTCATCGGAGTGTTTTGATATCTTGAGTATGTGTTCCGATTTCAACCTACAGCAGTTACCGAACCCACAAGAATTACTACCATGTCAGCAAATACCCTTGACCTCGTTCTAAATTCAACAGCTGACATGGTATTTTTAATATCTTATCTTCCAGGGCTCAGTGATCACTACTCGTTGCATATATCTCGAAACATTTGACAGTGCAATGCAACCAAAGAGACAAAGCGTATTCGAGACTACAACAAAGCTAATTTTGACGCTATTAACGATGCCCTGAGTAACTTCGCTAATAGTTATTTTATTAACTGTTTTGAGCGTTCTGTTGAGGACGACTAGAATCTTTTTGAAAGCCAAGTGGTCTTCGATCTGCAATGTTTTACTTTAACTAAACATGATTTAACACATCGCTAAACAGGTTATCCCACAATAAAATGAGGTTGTTTCGTGTTGCTAAATTTCCTAACGCCTGTGATCGGTGGGTTTGTTATCACAATGCCAATGCAATTTACAAAACCGATATTCGAGATGCAAAACACGAGTATTTTAACCTTACGTTACCTTCCACGTAACGCGTGTGGATAATCAAATAATAATGCCTTTAGCCATTGATAGATACTTTATAAAAACGAGAGCGCAGGGAAACATTGTGGGTGTGGCGGACTTTCAAAATACCCTTTATTATGCATTGTTGTTGTTGTTGTTGCCTTAGAACGTTTCTAAGTGCGATGTAAAACGTCTGCCAAGCATATATTGGCAAGCATATATCGTCTTGTCTTCAGCGAAATACTTCGCTGAAGACAAGACGATTATAAGCGCAATAAATCTCACTCAAAAACTAATTACAAAAAACATGTAGTTCGGGGCAATTGCGTGGCCTGTAAGGAGCTTAAGAAAAAAACAATATAAAAACAAGTCGTGACAGTTTGTTGCCAAAAAGAATCACGATAACGAAAGTGAAAGGAAAAGGTTACATACGAAGGATGAGTGGTTGACTATTTTCGAGTGTCATGAGTATGTATGTTTCATAAAAACCGCTGGACGGCACTTGTTAGTGGAAAAAGGTCCATTGTGAACTGCGAGAAACGTCAAAATAAGGAAAAAAAAAACAGACTGTATGGAAGCGCCGCAGCACACGGCTTATTGCGTTGATGTACAGGCCCGGAAGGATATCACATTGCCATCGGTTGATTCAAAATTACATTAACCAAAGCTGGAGTTTCACGTTAAACCAGAGCGTTGCGTCTAGAGTTGGCTCATGGTACGGCACGACTTGTTTTCGGCCGCCATATTTGTCGAGGGTAGCGACGTCTATGGATCGCTGGAGTCACGAATAGTGTTATCCACTGTCACATGAAATCGCTATAACCGAATGAATGGACATGAGCACTTCTTCACCGTTCGACTAAAGCTTTGAGTGCACTCCTCTCTGAAAGCGGATATTCGTGACAAATCACTTTTATAACGAAAATCGACGCACTCGTGGAAAGTGCTAGCATTGAAGCAGTCTCGGAACTTTCCTTGGTCGAAATGTCGCCTTGGAGGTGTGTGCGACGAAAGATCTACACTTTCCTCATTAATTAGGCAAAGCGAATTCGTTCCGGTTCTTGCAACGCAGCGAATCCGGAGAACGACCTCGTTTTCCCAAGAGGTAGAGATGCAAATGCAATATTTCACGTCACCCTTAGAGCCGCACATTTGTCAGCCTTATTGCGTCGGCATTTGAAGTCGACTAATTCTAATTAAATTGACCATCTGAGCTTGGTTAAAAAAATAATGGCCAAGGAGAGTTAAGGTTATATTGAGCTCATTAAACATAGAATTACTGTTTCGCAGTTATATGTATTAACCTTAGCCGAAGGTTTATTATTTAGTGCATGCGCTTTCCAGCATTGAAAAGAAACTTTCTCAGCATCATACTTCCATGCTTTCTTGCTGCGTGATTTATAGATGTTAAATCGTTAAATCGTCGTCTCCACTTATGCACCGAATTCATTTGTTTAGACGTTTTCTTTTTTCTTTTAATTTTGTTTCGGTATGTTTTGTGTAACCCCAAGATGATCCACCCCCTTCAGTATTGCCCTATGAACGAAGTGTGGGGACATGAGGAAAAGAGGGAACTTGAAGCACCTCGACCCTTGACTAAGCCCAAAAATATGGGAACAAATTGTACAGTTTCATCAAATAAACAATCACTCGATTGAATCCCAACTTCACGGCGTCCTCTTCGCAATAAACCTCTCAAATTGAGAGAACCACGGCAGAGTTCAAAATCGTCAAAAGAGATGGCAAACTTGAAAGCAACACGGCGACCAATGAGAAGCAGCGTGCAATAGAAAGATGTACGCGAAAAACATGGGAGGAGACTGTGAAGAGGGAGGTATAAAAAAAAAAAAAAGGAAGCATGAAGGAGAGGCAAGGAACGTTTTTGAACACTTGAGGAAAAAAAGATTCTATGTTTAGTTCGTCTGTGTTGTATAGAACATTTTAATTTTTTCTCGATTTTTTTTATTTATCAAACGACAAAATGGCGGTTCCATTGTTCTCTTTATGATGGCAACTGACTCGCGCCTTCGGAGCGACTGGTGAGCAACGAACAAAATTAATATCTGAAGCTCTATAACGTTCGTAGATCTGTTAGTTATTAAATTGACTCTCATAGAAACGTACTGACAAAATCTTTTTCTAGAAGAGAAAGCAGGCGGGTCTGTGTGTGAGGGAAAGAAGGACATAAAGAGATGGAGAAGACGGAGAAAGACACAGGTGGGTATAGTGAGAAAACCTGATCGCCGGTTAGAAGAGTTCCGGTTGAGTTTTTTTTTTTTTAGTTTTTGTCTAAGGACTACTATTATGTCCCACATTTTCCCATAAAAATACCCCAGCAGCATCTACACGCCCCTCCCCCCCCCCCCCCCCCCCACACACACACACACACACAAACACACTTTTTACTTTTTGTCATGGTTTGTTTTGTAAAGGTTATATTAAAACGCGCAAAAACATCGCAAGAAGAACGGCTTTCGAGTTCGAAGCAACGCGAGAATGAAGGCGAAAAGAGAAGTGGGAATAGAAAACTGGACAGCGGTACACGCTGCGATAATCAGTCTTGCGGGTTTACCCAGCAGTTCACAAACAAAGCCGGGTGAGCGATCTATCTTGATGCGAGTCCCGGATCTTACTCTTAACGGTTGAAGAGAAACACAAACACCCACAAACAGACACACACAGATACACGAACACGCAGATGCACGCCCGTACGCACGCACGCACGCGCGCACACACAGAGACAAACACGCACACGCACAAAGCCAAGGTTTTCAAAAAGAGTTTTGGTTCGCAGGCACACTTTTACTTGAAGAAAGTAGATGACAGAATCGGAAAACCCGGGGACTGGCTCCAGTGTTGAATGAAACATAACGAGAATGAGAAGCAGGTAGAAATCCGCCTAAAACTCCCCTAAAGAAAAAAAAAAAAAAATATATATATATATATATATATATATATATATATATATATATATATATATATATATATATATATATATATGAGAGGAGCCGGGTTTTATTTTTTGTCAATCATGCTCCTGAGTATAAAAGAAAACGACTAGAATTTGCTGGACACGCGAGAAGAAAACGTCATAGCTGGTACATGTTTTGCTCTTGTATAGCAAAAAGTGGTAGTTCACTCCTTATTTTTTACAAATTTTAGGTAACCTTTTGCCATTTTTGTCGAATGGAAAACTATTTATTTTAACAGCTCTTTTTTTCAATTTAGTAAATCCTCTTTGTAGCTTCCCTATTGAATCTTCCGATCGCAGAAACGCAATCTCAGGAGATGCAGTGATTGGCTGAGTCAGCGGCCATATCGTTACACGAGGTTAAGGTTTCTTTGCTTTTGTATTCTTGTTTTTGCTAGAAAAACGAAGACGTCATTCCTCCGGAATATCGCGCGTTCGTGTACCGCACGGTCAGTTCGGTAGTTACAGCCTCCTTGGAAGAGCAATTGTATGAAAGCGTTTGCACAGCAGCTACCGAGCGACTTTTGACAAAGGATGGCGATTGGTAAAATCCGGGCTTGGCGCCTACAAAGGTTGTCAAAATGAATAATGTTTGTATGCTCTGCATCGCGCGACATGTATGTTAGTAGTTTAAGGCAGTTCGCACAGTGCATATTTTGCTCGATAAAACTTCGCTGTCTATACTTTCATACGCCAAAGTTGTTTTATGACAAAGACAGTGCGGGTCGATTGCTCGTCGAACTTTGTTTTTATCCACACACTACTTCACAGATAAAAATATTTACGGATGTACTATTGCTGTATTTGTTTCTTTTGTTTTCCTCGAACACATACGACAGTTTTTTTTTATTACATGAATTGATGACCACCCGTGCCCAAGGCTACGAAGAGTCCTTTTACTTAAGAAAACAGTTAGGTGAAATTAAAGTACACTTGTAAGGTAGTTGCACTGCGCATATAACAATCGGGTTAAAGGTCAGCGGGAGGCAGCCTCAAATGTTTTAAAAAGTAAAAATATACTTTAATAATATACAACCGCCATAGAACACAAATACAGAAAGGAGACAAACTGAGCGCTTTTTAGACCAATGTTCTTCGGCGCTTTTATATCATTAAAATGTACGACCGAGCGCATCTCTTACTACAACGACACACACATTTCTCATCGTCATTTCTATTCTTGGCTGCTTGGCACTGGTTTGTTTTATGCTTTTATTTATCGGAATCCACAAAACCTTCGAACTGTACGCATGCTGCATTAGCATGGAAATAGCCAGGGTTAAACAAGTACTAGAAACCTTAACGCAACCGAGTCAGAAGTTTCTTTGCTTTGACGCTGCTCAACTTGGAGAATACAGCATATGTATATATTTCCTTTTTTTTTCTTCGCAACGCTTAAGTATGGTGCACATACTTGTGTCGGTCGTGCCCAGAGCAACCGAAATGACAGCAATGAGGCAAACGTGACTCACGATTGTTTCACGAAGCTACTTTTTGCATTGCTTGGCACGTTGTGTATGGCATACACTTCCTTTTATGACTGTCGATGCTGTCACTTCGGTCGCTCTGAACGCAAGCAACGTACTGCATCAATTAGCCAGCACTAAATTTACTGGATCATAAGAAAGTAGCGTCATTGCCTTTCCCGTTTGCTAGGACACAAACGGATAATAACATACAGACAGCCGAAACCTCGCAAGGCGATTGGCCTTCGGGGCTCTTATGCTATGTGAATCGCCAATTCGGTCCTTTTCAATCTTCGAAGCTACGGAAGGGTCGTTCTGAACCAGCCGCAAAATGTGTGCAATGGAGCGCCCCATCATACTGAAAGCGTTCCTTGCCAATATAAGCATCTTTGACACTGCGTATGCGATCAAATTATCAGTCACGCATATATTCACATATATCTTAAAGTTATGTCGTTTATCTCGCGTATTTTGAGACAGAAAAAGGCTCGAGGTACACCTAAGCACTTCTTATGAGTTGTGAATGCGAAAGCACGCACGCCGCTCTTCGCTCCCTTCTTTAATCTGCGGCGTACAACGCGCTGACCTTGGGCGTGGAACGGTGGAGCCGCTGCCTCGCGCACACGCAGCGCCGTCGGGTGAGCGATAGTTCAAACTGTCGTGTGCCTTGCGGCGCGAGGAAGGAACAGACAGCAACGTATTTCCCAGCAGAACGAACCCCTTGGTTTATTCTGTGC
The DNA here is from genome assembly GCA_013358835.2 of Ixodes persulcatus. Taxonomy (NCBI): domain Eukaryota; kingdom Metazoa; phylum Arthropoda; class Arachnida; order Ixodida; family Ixodidae; genus Ixodes; species Ixodes persulcatus. Next base: position 686,695 of record JABSTQ010009407.1, read on the forward strand.
GCCATATACATTGCCCCGCGCCGTACAACGGATAAGAGGCGAGCGAACGCGGTGATCACTGATAACACAATAGTGTGATAACACAGTCAGGATGACACCACACACACTGACGCGCAGCGGCCAATGGGAGCCTCGTCGACTGGCGCCAGCCAATGGGAGCGAAGTGTAAAAGGTGCCGTTGGCTAGCTTTGCGCATGGTTTCATTAAGGTGCCGTTTTGCATGGTTTTAAAGCTGATGACGTCGGCTGGCTCCATGGGACAGTCAATGTTTTCGCATTAAAACTATTTTTCCAAACCGCCATGCACAGACGCCCCATGTTTGGTGGCGTAGGGAGGATGTGCGCTTGCTTCGCCGGTTTGTGGAGAACAGAATCTCGGTAGACGAGAAATGCCTTTATAAGGCCAACGAAGATTATTTACTTAATGAGCCTAATTGTTCTGCAGCATTGGTATTCTGTTTATATATATATATATATATATACAGGGTGTTTCAGAGAACGCATGCCAAATCGCTCCTGCGAAAACTACTCATCGCAACGAGAAAAGGCTTGTGTCGTTTTGGTCCTGGGCCAGGAGCCCAATTAGCAAAATTATTAAAGTCCGAGATAATTAAGTTGTTAATTATTTTCGCGTAATTAACTTTTTTAATATTGTGTTTAAGGGCATGGTTTAAACTAGGAAATTGCTCAGCATCGTCAAAAAACACTAAATCAACAAATTGCAGATCGATAGAAGACACGCGAAGCATTTTACGGCTTTCTGAAAAACCGCACGAATTCGACGGGTTTTTAAGTTTCGGTTTGTTATCGGAGCGCATCTCAGCCCCGGCGGCACCGCGCCCCGTGGAGAGATAGTGCAACCAGCCTCTGCTGCGTCGCGCGATGACAGCGCCGCAGAGGTTGGATGCGCTATCTCTCCACGGGGCGCGGTGCTGTATGGCCCTAGATGCGCTCCGATAGCAAACCGAAACTTAAAAACCCGTCGAATTCGTGCGGTTTTTCAGAGAGCCGTAAAATGCTTCGCGTGCCTTCTATCGTTCTGCAATTTGTTGATTTAGTGTTTTTGGACGACGCTGAGTAATTTTCTAATTTAAACCATGCCCTTAAACACAATTTTAAAAAGTTAATTACTCAAAAATAATTAATAACTTAATTACCCTGGACTTTAATAATTTTCCTGAATAGGCCCCTGGACCAGGACCAAAACGCCACAAGCCTTTTCTCGTTGCGATGAGTAGTTTTCGCAGGAGCGATTTGGCCTGCGTTCTCTGAAACACCCTGTATATACTATAAATATAATGACATCTTGGGGCTAAGTAGGCTGTAGGCGTATTTTTATAAAAGTAGAAGCCACCGAGGGTCAAACAAACTTGGAAGGTTTAATTCAACATGTATAAGTTATACATACATACATATATATATAGGGTGGTTCAAGTCACCAGGCTCGATCTAAAATGGACCGTAAAAATCAACGCCTGCACGTAGCCATCTAAACTTTTCGTCAAAGGTGTAATTAGCAGGTCGGGTTTTTCGTGTAAAATTACAAAGCGTAGTTCTCTATCTGTAAAAAATAAGGCCAAGGAACTTACTTGCAAGGGTCTACGGCGGGCAGCAACGCAGACGACAGAGGTCCAGTAGCGGGGTGTGTTTGGCGTTCGTTTTGATAGATGGCGCTACCTCCTCATCGCGATGGCTCGCGACCACCGTGGTTTATTAAAATGAATATAATCCTTTTGAAATGTACCTTCGGTTAAAAAATGAATGCAAACAATAAAAGCAAAACGTAAAGTAAAAACACGCGTCTGCATAACTGCAGCGCTTTTGCTGCCAACGGATTTCGTCTGCATGTCGTCTGCTATCTTTCGCTGGTCGGCTGCACCTTCAAACGCTGCTCCCGACGCCATCTATCAATGCGAACGCCAAACACACCCCGCTACTGGACTTGGTCGTCTGAGTCGCCGCCCGCCGTAGACCCTGGCAAGTTGCTTGGCCCTATTTTTTACTAAAAGAGAACTACGCTTTGTAATTTTACAAGAAAAAGCCGACCTGTGAAATACACCTTTGACGAAAAGTTTAGACGGCTACGTTCAGGCATCGATTTTTACGCTCCATTTTAGATCGAGCCTGGTGACTTGAACCACCCTATATATATATATATATACGTATACACAGATATGCAGGGTGTTTCACGAAAGGTGGACAAATTCGATATTGCGAAAACTACGCGTAGTAACAAAAAAAGGCTTGTGTCGTTTTGTTCCTGGACCTGGGGCCTATTTAGGAAAATTATTAAAGTCCGGGATAATGAAGTTGTTAATTATTTTTGCGTAATTAACTTTTTGATACTGTGTTTAAGGGCATGGTTTCAATTAGAACATTACTCAGCATCATCGAAAAACACTAAATCTACAAATTGCAGAACGATAGAAATTATACGCGAAGCATTTTACGGCTTTCTGAAAAACAGCAGAAATTCAACGGGTTTTTAAGTTTCGGTTTGCCATTGGAGCGCATCTCGGCCCCGACGGCACCGCGCCTCGTGAAGAAATAGTGCAACCAACCTCTGCTGCGCTGTCCTCGCGCGACACAGCAGAGGCTGGTTGAACTATTTCTTCACGGGGCGCGGTGCCGTCAGGGCCGAGATGCGCTTCGATGGCAAACCGAAACTTAAAAACCCGTCGAATTTGTGTTGTTCTTCAGAAAGCCGTAAAATGCAGCGCGTGCTTTCTATCTTTCTGTAGTTTGTAGATATAGTGTTTTTCGATGATGCTGAGCAATTTTCTAATTGAAACCATGCCTTTAAACACAATATTAAAAAGTTAATTACGCAAAAAATAATTAACAATCTATTTATCCCGGACTTTAATAATTTTCCTAAATAGGCCCCAGGCCCAGGACCAAAACTACTCAAGTCCTTTTTGTTGCCATGCGTAGTTTTCGCAATATCGAATTTGTCCACCTTTCGTGAAACACCCTGTATATATACATGCACATTTATATCTTTTTTCGCTATATTTGTTGGCCGAGATTGTTTCGTTTTATTGTCTCGCACTGTCTGCTATGGCGTATTTACATGTTTTCTTTATGCGTTTATATTTTGTTCCTCCTGCTTGGGCCAAAAAAAAGGCCTGCAGTTTTGTGGAATAAATAAATAAATAAACTTGTCACAGGTAACTGCTCTTTCCAAGGACCAAAAGTTCAATCGTACGGAGAGCTTTGCGCTACTTTGCCGGGATCCAACGACTTTCGACAACACCGAACGGTGGTGCATGAATTGAACAAGAGCACTGCCCCAGGGGCGGACTCGGGCTCGGGAGCTGTGAGTATCTCAGCAGACATTTGAGTTAGGGCTCGTGTTCAGCCAACACCTCAGCGGTTTCAACGCAGTAGAACTTGGTTATCCACGTCACCTAGCCAAGGTCAGCACAGCGTCCAAGATTAGATAGGAATGCTGCATCGGCCGGGACTCTTGTCCTCCCTGAGTGAACACCATCCGAACGCTGACGGGGCCCCCGAGTTTAATGTGCGACCCGTTACGTTCCCTAGCAGGTGACGCCGAATATCCAAAACTACAACCTTGATGCGTAGACGGAGTTGGTTTAGCAGCCATTTTTACGACAAAATCACCGAGCTCTAGCAATGTACAGTTGTGGACGTTCTGAAAATGTCAACGCGGGCGCGAGGCTTACAAGGTGTGCCACGCTATCTATCGCAAGAAAGCTCAACTCTTGTCGAGGCTTCAGTGGCTCTTCAAAAATTCTGTCGTCACTCCCCGCGTAACCAGCTGTCGCTGAGTGCATGGCGATTTTGATGAAGATGGTGGCGGTCCGCGACTGAAGGCAAAATCAATCGTGTCTGAGTTCACCTGGTCCGCAGGTTGAGCGTTCAGTTTTCGGGCGTTTGATAGTAAGTTCGTTAGATGTATGACAACAAGCGGTTGTTTTCCCCATTGAGCAAGACTGCTATCGATGTTGACTCAGCAATTATTCGCCGGCCGAGTGGGGAGCGAAGACAAGAACCGGCCAGCCACAGAAATGCCGCTCGTTTATGCAATAGCCTCGGTGACAGCTCGGCTTTCTTCCATTAGATTCGGTCTAATGGAAGTATAACGGTCATGATACGCACTTCCAAAGCGACGTCGTGTTAATAAGAAAAACAAACTTATCACGTTTAATTAAGAGATGTGTCTCTTAGTTCGATATCTTGAATGTAACGCGAGCGTACTCGGCGTTACGTTGTTGAGACTCCGCCAACAACGAGCCAATTTTAGTTGTGTCGCAAATCATCACTTCTATTAAGCACAAACGCTATTAATTTGGGAATATTAAAGACGAGGTAGCTGTGACGACTTAAAAAAAAAACATAATATGGAGAGTGTTTAGAATCTTATCATCGCTCAGCAGGCAACGAGATTGCGACGCTAGCCAAAAAGAGAGCAAAAGAACAAATCACGGAGCAAGACGCATGAATATAAAAGCCACGCCGCGCGTGCCTTAAGCTGCCCTTGACTGCAACGAGTCTGCGAAGCGCAACAAAACCTAAAAAGGCTGGCAACAATGAGACTTTCTTCTTACAGAACAGCTTCGTCTATTGCATTTCCATGCCAACAAACACATGCAAACACACACACACACAAACACACGCACACACATCAACTGTCGATTCAGAGATTTACGGCTCGCCACGTGTAATAGAACAGAATATATAGCTTGCCGAATTTAACGCAACAGGAAACGTTTCAAAGTTCTTTCCTCTTGGAAAAGGGGAACGTTATGTGTGGCACCGCTACAGCGTAAGCGGCTGTTCGGATGTGGGCGCGCTATCGTGATACATGGAGAGAAAATGCGCATACATAATGGACGAAAGGGGACGCTAGTGGACCGACCTTGCGTTTCGAAGCTCGGTGTTCATTCTAGCGGCCCGGGATAAAAGAGAACTTTCTCTTTCCTTCTTGTCTTTCGTGTTTCTTTTCGAACACTTCGACGCAACTGCGGCACGAAAAAACATCAATACTCCGCAAAAAAAGCAAAAAGCAAAATGCTGGCCTACATTGCTGCCGGCACGCATCATTATAAAGCGACGTTATTTTTAAGCGTAAAAAATATACTTGGCGTTTGACAAGGGTATAAACCGTGGGTACAGTTTTTTTTATAGTAACTGAGGGCGCGAGAAAGGCGTGGTTTATTCCTTCTGTATTCTTTGTGATTGGTTCCTGGGCATCGGCTGCGATTTCATTGGCTGCGGAGCAATGGTATGACGCTCGGGTCTCGCTGCGCCTTGCGATTCTTAAGCTGCCATTGAGCATACACCTTACTCGCCTCTAGAGCGCTGCAACGTACACCTTATAGCCACATGCTTAAGATACGCAGGGTGTAGCTTATCTTCAGGCTTCTTGCTTCTTGATCCCTTCTTCCACATTCTCATCGGCTAACAGACTGCCTCCAAAAGTCCCCGTAAGCAACACTGTGCGCGTTGCATAACGCGTCACACAAGCGACATGGTTTCGGTTTCGATTGCCCCGTTCACGAATTATAGTGCTTATCGGCACTGCGTAAAAATAAAGTCAGCGCTCGCTCGCATCGAACCTTTCATCTTTGCGAGAGCACTCGTTAAAACACGAGTGCTCGTGTTTCAATGAGCCATAGGGGCCTGACTATGCTTAGCGGAGAGTAGGAGTATACGGCCACTCGCTTCCGGCATACCTCTGAGGCGGCTTCATCGGTATTCGCACGAGAGAAAAGTTCTGGGGACTTGTCCGCGGCGCACGCAACGTGCGAAGTAAAACGTCGGTCTTTTTTGCGACGCAGAGCTGCGACGTCAGCGCCGTGGCGGCGAGGGGGTGGTAAAGATGCTCGGTGTGAATTGTAGAGACCGCTAGAATTCGTCCGTGGTGGTGCAAAGAATGGAAACTGCTAAATTGAACTACAAGCGCGGACGTCCCTTGATTTCCCCTGCACCTCGCCGCTGTGAACGACGAAGCTAAGGCGGCAATTGTGTTCGCCGTCGAAGTCACGCACATCACTCCGCGGATTTCTGCCTCGCGAAATGACCGCTTTAGTCACGTCCAGTGCGCAGCCTGGCCTTCCTGGCTCGCGAATCACTTAAGAAGCCTAGGACATTGAGAAGGCGACGGACCAGCATTACAAGCCCACTATTACTTCTTTCATGTGCCATCGTAGTCCTGCGCTTACCTGAGCACAAACTCTAAGACGTTAAAAGCACGCCTCCCCGCCCCCCCCCCCCTCCCCCCCCCCCCCCCCCCCCCAAAAAAAAAAAAAGCGTGATTTACCACTGAAAATGTACTGGTAGGGGAGACCTACACGATTATAAATTTAAGAGAAGTCACATAATCAAAATTGCAAACACTGCCTTTGATCGTGACGGGGTGTTGTGAAGTGAGGTTGGCAAATCCATACGGAAACTGGTGGCAAATGGGTTTCAAAAACGCTTTGCGCGGCCGATCGCCTTGATTTTGCAGGAGGTCTTCTGTGCAATTTCAATGAGTGCGGAGCGATGATTCTCGAGACCCGCAACGTTTTGCGCTTTTGATGCTGTCAGTGAGTAGAGGTGCTGTTTCGTGCCTCGTACCTCGTGATTGTCTATTAATTGAGCAAATGGTTGGGCAGATTTTGATGTATTCTTATTTTGCTCTCAAGCAGGTTCGTTGCTTTGAGATTTACCTGAAGATGGTGCTGCGACTGAGCCTGGGCGTCAGCTCGGAGCGTCAGGGTGAATCCCCTCGCATCCCATATCTGACATGACATTGTGGCCCATATACGGCACTCTCGTTAAGATTCAATTGAATTCAATTTTATAGCGCAGCTCTTAGGCGCCCGCTCCCACATATAGCGGCGTCGGCGTCAACGTTGTCCTAACCGCTATTTCCGGGAGTGGGCGCCTAAGAATCATATAATGCAACACTGCGAGCCTTGCATTATGGGGCCCCCACCGTGCCCTCCCTCGTCCTCTTTGGCTTACCCACAAACAATAAAACAAAAAATCAATATATATATATATATATATATATATATATATATACAGGGTGTTTCGCGAAAGGTGGAAAAATTCGATATTGCAAAAACTACGCGTCGCAACAAAAAAAGGCTTGTGTCGTTTTGGTCCTGGGCCGGGGGCCCATTTAGGAAAATTATTAAAGTTTTGGATAATTAAGTAGTTAATTTTTTTGTAATTAACTTGTTTAATATTGTGTTTAAGGGCATGGTTTTAATTAGAAAATTGCTCAGCATCATCAAAAAACACTAAATCAACAAACTGCAGAAAACCGCACAACTTCAATGTGTTTTTAAGTTTCGGTTGTGTATCGGAGCGCATCTCGGCCCCGGCGGCACCGCTCCCCGTGGAGAGATGGTGCATCCAAACTCTGCTGCGCTGTCATCGCGCGACGCAGCAGAGGCTGGTTGCATGATCTCTCCACGGGGTGCGGTGCCGAGGGGGCCGAGATGCGCTCCGATAGCAAACCGAAACTTAAAAACCCTTCCAAGTTGTGCGGTTTTTCAGAAAGCCGTAAAATGCTTCGCGTGCCTTCTATCGTTCTGCACGTTGTTGATTTAATGTTTTTTAGTGATGCTGAGAAATTTTGTAATTAAAACCATGCCCTTAAACACTATATCAAAAAGTTAATTACGCAAAAATAATTAACAAATTAATTATTCCAAACTTTAATAATTTTCCTGAGTGGGCCCCCGGCCCAGGATTGAAATGATACAAGCCTTTTTTTTTTGTTGTGACGCGTAGTTTTCGCAATATCGAGTTTGTCCACCTTTCGTGAAACACCCTGTATATGGGTGTTTTCATCTCAAATCGTGCAGCCAAAAAAGGTCGTATTTTTAATTTCGCTGAAAAAATGTATGTTATGGCGCCGTCTCTAAAAACGCAGTAGCCACAAACCGCAAGTTCGTCGGATTTTTGGTTCTCGACTTACGAATTTTTAAAGAGGCCGCGGCGGAAAACAGTGTTTTTCACATCCGTCGTGGGTTGGATGTTTCGCTCGATCTCCCGCCGTGGATTTTCAGTCCACATTATATTAACTTTTTTCAAGCACTCTGTGAGCACAGGTAAATGGCTCTAATACCATAAAATAATTTTAGGCGTTTTGCTTTTTTTCTGTAAAAATGTCAAAAACGTCCACTCGGTTAATTGTTGACGAACTTTGACAATTAAATACTGGCGATCTACTTGGGTTACTCGATACTTTTTATGTCTATGGAGAGCTCAAAACACGCTCTTTATAGATATTATAAAATCATTTAGCTGTATAAAATTGCATTTGCGGTACGTTGACGCTAATATTATGCGAAAACCAAGAAGTGCCAATTTTGAAATCTATTTTCTCAAAAAGCCCATTTTTTTTTTCGTTAAAATGTAGATATGATAGTTGTCTACTCGAAAAGCAAGTCGAGAAAGTGTGTATTTTGTTTGTATGTTCTATATTTAAGCATAAATATCGTAAAAAAAACGTGTTTTTACGGCTCGAAACGGACTTGCGAATTGCGCGTCTTTACAAATTTGGAAATATTTTTGCCTTTTTTCAACGTTCCCACATGAAAATGAAACACAGTATTTCCACCCTGTTATATTTATGATCATTTAAATTTTATTATGGGCGGCAAGCTATATTGGAGGGGTTCAAAAGAGAAAGCAACAGTTCTTAACAGACCAGCAGGCGTCGTAAATATTTAATGTGTAGAAATCGGCAGACGTCGTATTGATTAGGGGCCTTCATTGTCCTATATGAACGTCCCGCCCTTTCGGAACCAGCAGATGACCACGACCTTTCGCGCTCGTTGTGTTATATAGGACGGCCCGTGACAGTAAAGCGAGCAGCGCACCCTGTGTCTCGAGGAGTGAAATGGTAAGAATGTGCCGTTGACGCGGCGAACAGTGACGGCCACCCTGGAGGAGTCAGTCAGTCGAAAGCAAATAAAGTGTTGCCTGGGAGGATGCGGACACCTCGGCCTTACAATATCGACGGTCAACAACATTTCTGCCGGCCAAAACAACGCCGCGAGCGCGCTAAAACCGGCGGCGTGGGACAAAAATCCCGCAGACGCACACACGAAGATGGGCCGGTTCCGTTAGGAATGTGGGGAAATTTTGAAACCAGCCATCTGTGCACGCCTGAAACGATACCGCGTATTTACCCAAACTTCGAGAGCCCTATCCTTGAAACGGCCGTGCTCTATCTCTCTCCGCGGAGATCCGATAGCACCGAAAGGTTATCTCTTTTGGAAACAGCGAAGCCCGGCGAGTAACATTAAAAACGAGCGCGTTGGTAAATATATTTGTGTTTATTCTGCCCGGAGACTAGTTGGGTCGAAGTCAGCCTCCTTGTCAACTATAACCGTTTGTGAAGAGTGGTCTTCTCCCGAGATGAAAAGTTAGCGCCGGCTGATGTGCTCTTTTGAAAAAGGGAAGGGGAAAGAGAAAGTTTGAGTAACTGCAGTAACTACCTCGAAAGCTTCTCTTCCGATATGAAGCTCGAGGCATGTTACGTCTCGGTTACCTTCTCGCGCATCGCTGTTCGATTCTATTCTTCACTTTGTTCCGCACGGCCACTGTTCCGCACAGCCGTCGTGGCTGTGCGGAACAGAGTGAAAAATAGATTCGAGCATCATCTGGACGCCGTCATCCTGCCAGGCTTCAGTGTCGTGGGACTGGACTCAGCGTCGGTCAGTTAAGACTTTTTTTTTATTATTTCGTGTGTGTTTCTTTGTTCCGCTGAACTTTGTTTCTCGGTAGCGGTTCTGTTGAACGTTTTTTTTTTTTATGTTTTCTTGCTAACTGTTAGTTAGCAATGTTTAGTTGTTGGGTTTATTTCGTCATGGCGTAGTGGCCTGACGGTGCTGTAGAGAGCGTGTTCGCATGCATTTGCTTGCGTCCCGTTTAAGGAATGCCCGGAGAAGTTGGTTTTTGTTCTTGCCGTGTGCGGCTGAGTTTTTCCGTCTTGATTAAATTTTTAATTTTATTTTACCTTTTCGTGTCGTCGACGTTTTTGTCTGACTCTCCACCAGGCTTAGACCTATCGCCTTGGCACCACTCGAACCTAAATCTTTTATCTGTTTAACGCTATTTTCGTTAAGATCGGGGTTGGGTAATATTATTCTTAATTATTTATTTTTAATCCCTACCCCTCTCCGTGACAATCTCTCCTTGTGTTTCGGACCGTTTCTGTGTCTTCACCTTTGTGTATTACGGAAGTGAAAGGCAATTCCCTGGTGATCTGTGCAATGTGCGGTGAACAAACCCTAGCGTTTAGTTTCGGAAAGATTTGTATATAATATATCGATGATGTGGTGACTTTTTATGTCTTAGTAATATGACAGCTAATAGCTAGTCGTGCTAGTTTACAGTGAAAGTTTTATAAATCGAAACAATACAACGTCTGTGCCTCTTCGATATTGAAGGTCTACTCGGCCTACTGATTTGATTAGATATGTTTCTCGTAGTTTCACGCTCTTATAAAAACATAAATAACTATTCGATACCACAAAATACGTTCATAATTGATTGCAATACGCAGACAAAAATTCAAGAAACCTTTTTCACAATTCATAGAAACGCACGGGTCGCTATGCCTGACTTAGGTCTTGCAAAACGAAGACGTCTTTTTCTGGTATTGAGGCTTAAATATAAAACATACAAACAAAATACACACTTTATCGACTTACTTTTCGAGTAGACAACTATCATATCTACATTTTAACTCAAAATAAAAAAAAAATAAAAAATGTTTTTTTTTAGAAAATCGATTTCAAAATTGGCACTTTTTGGTTTTCGCATAACATTAACGTAAACGTACCGCAAATTGAATTTTATACAGCTGTATTATTTTATAATATCTATAAAGAGCGTGTTTTGGGCTCTCCATAGACATCAAAAGTATTGATGTAACCCAAGTAGATCGCCAGTATTTAATTGTCAAAGTTCGTCAACAATTAACCGAGGGGGCGTTTTTGACATTTTTACAAAACAAAAGCAAAACGCCTAAAATTATTTTATGGTATTAGAGCCCTTTACCTGTGCTCACCGAGTGCTTGAAAAAAGTTAATATAATGTGGACTGAAAATCCACAGCGGGAGATCGAGCGAAACATCCAACCCACGACGGATGTGAAAAACACTGTTTTCCGCCGCGGCCTCTTTTAAAATTCGTAAGTCGAGAACCAAAAATCCGACGAACTTGCGGTTTGTGGCTACTGCGTTTTTAGAGACGACGCCATAACATATATTTGTTTCAGCAAAAGTAAAAATTCGACCCTTTTTGCCTGCACGATTTGAGATGAAATCACCCATATATATATATATACAGGGTGTTTTATTTAAGCTTAACAGATTTGTTTAAAAAAAAAAAACCGTGAAAGTTACAGTTATGCCGCTTGTGGAGGTTAGTTATACGGCCAGGGGGACACATTATAGGGGGCTAATCGTAACGATCAGTCGGCTAATTACTTAAAATTCGTTAATTAACTTTTTAATTAATAAAAATAGACATATGATTCCAATTAGAAATTTTCTCAGCGTCCTCGAAAACCCCTAAATCAGACATTTTCAGAAAGACTTTGAGCGTGTGAGAAGCGTAGTAGTGAACTGAAGTTACCGCTCGTGGAGCAGGTACAAAGCTAGAGGTTGCGATAAGGCGCCCGCGTAATTTTTCCGTCTCTTATCAAGCCCCAGCCTTGTACCTGCTCCACGAGTGGTAACTTTAGTGCACTACTACGCTTCTCACGCGCTCAAAGTCTTTCTGAAAATGACTGATATAGGGGTTTTCGATTACGCTGAGTCATGCCAGGCAGCAAGGACGTGTGCGGCAGCTGCTCCGATCCCTTCTTCGGAAGGCAGCAATATCTGCGTTGTTCGGGACCTTGCGAAGCGCGGTTCCACTGCAAATGCATAGGCGTGGTGGGAGATGACTACGAGTTCTTCATGGTCAACGGCTCAAGTACGTACAAGTGTCAAAATTGTACGAGGCGCAACGGCGCTCAAGATGTCGCCGTGCGTGCTGAAGATTCTGCCACCGATTCGCCCACTCTGAGCGACATTCGAATTCAAACTGCTCCGACGGTTGAAAGCTGTGGCGCGTACGGCTCAAGTACGTACAAGTGTCAAAATTGTACGAGGCGCAACGGCGCTCAAGATGTCGCCACGCGTGCTGAAGATTCTGCCACCGATTCGCCCACTCTGAGCGACATTAGAATTCAAACTGTTCCGACGGTTGAAAGCTGTGGCGCGTGCGGTTGTGTCAGCAGGTTAGTCGCGGATTTGTGTGGAAAGATTGACGCTCTTGTGAAAGAAGTTACGTCTGTCAGGGCGGATAACGCGTCCTTGCAGATCCATCTCGCAAGGAACACGGAACTGCTGCGTCGCTTGACCACCCAAGACGTCACACCATCACTGGTTTCCCAACAAACCCGTGGCGCCGCAAGTTTTGCTGATGCCGCCCGCAAAGATTCGACTGGCATCGCTGCTTTACAGGGCGCTCGTGATAAACCAGGAAGCCAGAACGGACATACGCGTGGCAACGAACCTGTGCAGTCCTACCCGACCGCTTCAACCATCAATCGACCATCGCGCCAAATGACCGAGGATACTGCAGCAACAGATGCTGATGGATTCACACTTGTTCAACGAAAGCGGAGGGTCAAGCCTTCTTCGGGATCGTGTACAAACAGTAAGCTGGCTTCCGTTCCAAGGCTGCAAAGGCGTAAAGCACTCTTTGTTTCACGCCTTCACCCAACTACCGTGTGTAGTGATGTTGAGGCAGTGCTTGCTCCCATCTTAGAGGATAAGTCATTTAAGTGTACTCAATTGAAAGCCAAACATGACAGCTACTCGTCGTTTCACGTCTCTGTAAATGAGGAGGATTTTGAAAAGATCAATACTGATGACGTTTGGCCCATGGGTTCGTTCTTCAGACAATTTTTTGGGCCATTACGGGTTGATGAAGACACTCCAGCTGCAGTGCCGCCCTAACAAAAAAAAAAAAAAAAAAGTGTTCTTTCTTTATGAAGTGTTCTGTATTCTATCAAAACGTTCGTGGACTACGTACTAAGGCCAATACATGTTTTACAAATGTTGCTGTGAGTGATTACGACATAATTTCATTAAGCGAAACATGGTTGAACTGCTCTTTTTCGTCATCTGATTACTTTCCTCCAGCATATACTGTATTTCGTAGGGATCGGAATTATGAAGGCATGTCGGCGAACTTCGGGGGTGGTGTACTTATTGCTGTTAAAAAACATTTGCAGGCGGTACGGAGATTTGACCTTGAATTTAGCGGTGAATCTGTCAGGGTGGAAATAACTTTTGCCGACTCCAACTTGCTCATTGGCACGTTTTACTTCCCGCCGAGCCTTGATGTCACCGGATTTTCGGAACAAATGAACCTGCTTTGTGATCAATTAGACGTCGACAAATACCGTATTCTTATTCTAGGAGATTTTAATGTCCCTGATATAAACTGGAATTTAGAGCACCCTTTCTCATCTTCTGGTTGTGTAACATCTAAGGCGAATACTCTACTCTATTCTGTGAACTATCTAGGATTGAATCAGTTAAATAGTTTTCAGAACCCGGCGGGAAACGTACTGGACCTCGCTTTAGTGAACTTTCACGTTCATACCCTCGTACCGGTCTCTAAGCCCCTTGTTCCCCCCGATGAGTGGCACGTTCCCTTCTCCGCTTCCTTCAACGCTTCCTTCAGGACATCAAAGCATACAAGCTATGAATCATTCGCTTTTAATAGGGGTAATTATCTTGGCCTTTTCAGATTTTTAGATAGCGTTGATTGGGCACCAGTATATGAAACAACCGATGTAAATTGCGCTGTTGAGTTACTTACTAACTGTATTACGAACGCCATCGAAATGTTTGTTCCAAAAAAGTGTCGTCACTCATCCCGCTATCCTCATTGGTTTTCGCACGAGCTTAGGTCCGAGCTTAGAAAAAAACTGCACTACCATAGGAAATATAAGGTTAAACAAACACAGTTTTGGTATAATAAGTTTTCCAAATCACGAGCGTTAGCTAAAGTGTTAATCAAGAGGGACAAAGAATCTTATCGAGAGTCAGTTGAACGCAGCTTAAACCGCGACCCCAAGTATTTCTGGCGGTATGTCAATGATCGCATGACCACGTCCTCTCCTGCGATAAGCCTATGTGACGCATCTGGTAAAGTGCTGAATGAACCTGCATGTGTGTCAAACGCATTCGCTGATTATTTCGAATCTGTCTACTCCTCAAACCAAGCCATGCCATGCACGCCAGATGATAGTAGCAATTTTAATGATAACCTCTCGATAACGTCTTTTCAAAGCGCTGAAATCGAGATTGCGATAAAAAGACTAAAACCCAAGATATCAATGGCATTTGATGGCATCCCAAGCTTTATTGTTAAAGGTTGTTCCTCCATTTTTACGCCGATATTAACTCATATTTTCAACTTGTCTCTGTCAAGTTTTACTTTTCCTGAGCTTTGGAAAAATTCTGTCATTGTGCCTGTTCACAAAGGTGGCAAGACCGATGACGTAAAGAACTACAGGCCGGTATCCTTGCTTTGTGCATTTTCGAAAGTTTATGAAATCGTTTTGTTTGAACATTTGTCACAATTTTTTAAACGTAAAATTAGCATTTCACAACACGGTTTCTTCTCTGGCAGGTCTGTAGAGACCAATCTAGTATCATTTTTAAACTTCGTTTCGCCGATTACCAATCAGCGTGGACAGGTAGACGCCGTATACTTTGATCTATCGAAAGCGTTTGACTTGGTTAATCATTCAATTCTTGTCCATAAATTGGGGACATATGGAGTCAATAACCAGCTTTGCAAAATTTTTTTGAACTATCTGATGGAAAGAAAAAACTTCGTTCGTATAATGGGACATCATTCTAAACCTTATGTGTCATTTTCGGGTGTGCCACAGGGGTCCATACTAGGACCAATTTTATTCAATGTCTTTATAAATGATCTGGGTTCTTGTGTCCGCTATTCACATATTTTGCAATATGCTGACGACATCAAATTGTTTAGGCAGGTCTCATCCATCTATGACTGTGAAATGATACTGGAGGATGTTAATGCTGTGCATCATTGGTGTTGCCGCAATTTGTTAACACTAAATCCTAAAAAAACTGTAGTTATGTCCTTTTCTAAGAAACTGGAAATTGTAAGTTTTTGTTATTATCTTGAGAACCTTCCTCTGCGTAGGGTTGAATGCACAAGAGATCTAGGAGTATATATTGATTCATCTTTGTCATTCAATGAACATGTTTCCAACATCACAAATGCTGCCTATCGGAAGCTAGGTGTTATTTCGAGAATAACACGTGAATTCCCTTCGTCAGCTTGCATATTCATTTTGTATTTTTCATTAATACGTAGCAAGCTTGAGTTTAGTTCTGTTGTTTGGAATTGTATTGGTAATGCAAACCAAGCAAAAATCGAAAACGTGCAGAGACGTTTCTTCCGTATTGTATATGATCGCTATATTGGCCGCAGTGTTTATTATGAGTATTACAGGCTTTTACGACGATGTGATTGTACCACACTAAGCTCGAGAAGACTTGAGCGCGATCTAGTTTTTTTGTATAAATGCGTTCATGGTTGCATTGACTGTTCGACCCTTACATCAGCTATTAGCATATATGTACCGCGAGTGCTTTTGAGGGTTAATCCCACTTTCTCAGTTCAAAAAATCAACCTCTCCAGTCCCATGAACCGCATCCAACATTTTTATAACAGGTTCAGTGCAACCAGCATCGACATCGACATTTTCAACTCAAGTGTTCAAGCGTTTAGGCGTTCTCTGGCTAATATTTAACTGTTACCTATTTCCTGTTCCCCCATAATAGATATTAGCAGTTGCATGTGCTGTTGATTTCTTATGTGTGTTTCTTTTGACTCTGTGCATCATTACATAGGCTACTCGCCGTTCATGAGCACGAAAAATAAATGAATGAATGAATGAATGAATGAATGAATGAAAGTTTCTAATTGGAACCATATGTCTATTTTCATTATTTAAAAAAGTTAATTAACGAATTTTAATTAATTAGCCGACTGATCAGTACGATTAGCCCCCTATAATATTTCCCCCTGGCCGCATAACTCACCTCCACAAGCGGCATAAGTGTAACTTTCATGGCTTTTTTTAAACAAATCTGTTAAACTTAAAAAAAAACACCCTATATATATATATATATATATTATATATATATATATATATATATATATATATATATATATATATATATATATATATATATATATATATATATATATATATATATATATATATATATAACCTTCGGTGAAACAACAACAACGGACGGGTTTATTTCGGCGTTGCGGCCGGAGTCCGGCCTTCGTCAGGAATAGTGTTACAATTGAATACGGAGGGGGGGGGGGGGGGAGGATTTATCCAGAACTACAGGATAGGTTCATCTTTTAAACGGGAGGTAGTGACGGCATGAGGTTTGTAGACGCTGATCCGTGTAAGCACGCGAGACGGGAGGGGGACACATCCAGAGAGCCCAGCCGGTCCAATGGCGAGCCCCACAGCACCCGAGCCAGCAGCCAGCCAGAGCGCCGACAACATCGGCGTCCACGAGTATTCGACGCCCTCCAAGAGCATGACGCCCCGGTCGCCCCAGCAGCCCCTGCAGCCCCAGCAGCCCCAGAAGCACCCCAATACAACGCTACATCCTGCGGAGACGCGCAGCTCCAAGTCCTGAACCGAAAGTATATTTACTCCAGTTTGGTGAGTTCAAATTTACGGCTCCAAACTACAGCACCACTTTTCTTAAAGTATAATAAGCTCGCAGATAAACACATTAGGCCACAAACTATATAAAACAACCTTGCAAGTTTATCTCAACGCAGGCATTACTCCGAAGGGCATGTCATTTTCCCTTATTCATCTACCACCAACCTTGACCAACTGGACCGTTCGGGATGGACACGCGTTCTCCTAGAGGCCTCCCTTAAACTGATACAAGTTGCTATTAATCATAGCGAGAAACAGGTAAAGCATCTAACTACGACAACTGCCGCTCTTGAACCACACACGCAGGCACGAAATTAACGCCATAGACAAATTTGACGAAAATAAACGACGCGTCCCCAAAATAACAAAACTTCGCAAACTTGAACGAGATAAGATTCCCAACCCCACACTATGGGAGCGAACCATGCCATTAAACTATAGCATCGATATCCTATTACTAACCAACGTAACCAATAATAACCAAAGTATCAATAAACCGTGCGGCACTACTATTTTAATGCGAAAGCATTAACTATCCCATGGAGCGAGCCGACGTCATCAGTTTGATGCGCGCCAAACGGCACCTCATATCCTTTCTCCAAGTGAAGTCAGCTCCCAGCTATGAAACCACACGAAAAGCCTAGACAACGGCACCTAGTTTCCCCGATCCCAAAGGAGCGGAGTAAAGCTGATGGATTTTGCCTTCGGTCCCATTGGCTGGTGCGCGTAGACGAGGCTCCCATTGGCCGCTGCGTGCGTCAGTTTCAACGACCGCCGCTCCATAGCGCTGCGTGTCCGCGCCGCGAGCGCGCCTGTAACACGAAGCGTCCAATGTTACAGCTGCGAGGAGAGCTGGGAGAGCGCTCGCACGGCCGACGCAAAAACGCTGCAAACGAAACACGGAAACGGAAGAACGGCACGCACGCTTTCGCATTCACAACTCATAAGAAGTGCTTAGGTGTACCTTCAGCCTTTTTTTTTTTTAATTTATCTCGAGCTATATCTGTGGTGGAAGACAAAGTTCTTTCAAAGGGACTAAACTTCTGCCCCGCCAAATGTTTCTTTAACGAATTTCAATTACTTCGGAACATATATAATTTCGCAAGAAACTTAAGATTGCGTGAATACTTCTTAGATAGACCTTCCAACAAGCAAATCCCGCAACACCGTCCAACGAACAATTGGACGCCGAAAACTAACCGCGACAAATGCCTGGACCTATACATAGCCGCCGCACAAAGAGATATCATGAAGTATCGCAGGCAAAGGGGGAAACCTCATAAGTGAACGAAGTCTCAAAATATATGCTTAAAAATCCTAGGCACTAGGAATGACATTACTATAAAAACAGCTGATAAAGAAAAATCATTCGTAATTCTCAATTGTGATGACTATATTCAAGAGTGGTATCGTTAGTTAAGTGATTCAAAATTTTATGAACTTCTTGCATGCAACCCTACGGTGCACCACACACGCATCGTATTGCCAGTGCTGGAAAATTTTCTAAATAGAGGCAAGATAATTGTTAACGAACACAATTTATAAAAACCAATACGTTCCTCTGCAGGTCGCGTTTACATGCATTCTAAAATTCATAAAACTGTTAACTATGGACACTCAATTATTTCATGCATAGGTACAATAACCGAACCTTTATCATGAAATGTAGGCAAGTTAATTAGACATATACCTACAATTCTGGATTTGTATGTAAAGGATACTACTCACTTCCTAAGAGAAGTGTCCGATTTACGTAAACCAAACGAATCCTATCTGGTCACTCTCGACGTATCATCTTCGTATAGGAATATCCCAGTGGACGATGGAATAACTTCTCTAACTGACACGTACCAGCTAGATAAACAAAAAGACAGCCCCGATTATAATCTCGTGGCTACCTTAACGAGGCTTGCCTTCGAACGCAATACATATGAATTCAATATTGAATACTTTAGGCAGGTTAGTGGAACCGCGATGGACACCAAGATGGTGCCCAGTTCTGCCAACATATTTATGGGAAAACTTGAGTCCAAATTTCTTTTTAGATGCCCCCAAAACAGAAAAATGTGCAAAATATTTGTAGTTGACATTTTTCTTGTTTAAACACACACCCAGGCGGAGTTGTTGGAGTTTATAGATGATTACAATACTGCTCACCCGTGCATTCGTTTTACTCACACGTACTCTCAAACTGATATAAACTTCTTGGGCGTCACCGTAAATATCCGACACATCCGTGTGTAACAAAAACCGCGGCCCTCTCCACGAAGCTTCTACGGACATTCCTGATAAATAGCGTTGACTTGAGCTTGAACCTTGCATTTGCTTTGTAACTACTGAAGATGCCTCCCACATGGAAGGCGAAACGTCTAATGAAATTGTTTTTTCTGTTGTGTCAAGTCGGCACTCGTATTTTAATTATGACGTCTCCCGGCGTTTGAAGTATTTTTGCACCGTAAATATATAAGACTGCAAACTCTCAACAAAGTTGTGCCATAAACCAACCGACCGACAACAATACCTTCATACCGAAGCGACCACCCACGTAATTCTAAAAAAAGCATCCCGTATAGCCAAACCTATCATATAAAACGTATTTGCTCAAACGAGGAAAACTTTTATGCTAGTAGCCAAAATCTAAAGACCGTATTAAGAAAAAAAGCAAAGTTAACCACGTGTACTTGACGATGCGATTCGGAAATCCAAGCAATTGAACCGCGCGGTTCTCATTGATGGACGCCCCCTGCAACGCGACACCTAACGCACGAATTTTTGCCTGACCTATAGCATGAATTATCCTAACGTTAATAACATCTTAAGACGGAACTACAGCATGCTAGAACAAAGCGATCCTCTTAAACGTGCTTTTCTCTCCGCTCCTGGTGTAGTACGTAGACGATCACGCAACCTTAGAGATACGCTTGTAACCTCCCGGCTAAATGTATCGCCCCCACACATAACGAGTGCGCTGCCTGCATGAAATCACAATGTCTAGTCTGTAAACAAGTGCAACAAACGATCACGGCTAGCAGCCCATATTCGCAGTTTGAAACTGAAATTAAAGGACATTTGTCATTTGACTCGATAAATGTTATATATAATTACGTGAATGTAATACCCGTGCCACACGGGCAACTCGAATGCCATTTAAAACGAATGACATTTCAGCGGACGGCCAATCAGCGCGCAACACTCCGGGCGTAGCGCATTCCACGCGCGACAAATTGCGAGCTGATTCGCCGATCAAACAAATGTCGTTCGTTGTAAATGGCATTCGTGTTGCCCGTGTGGCACGGGTATAAGGTATGTAATACGTAATTTGGAGGCGAGGCTAAAACAGAATTTAGAAATCGCTTCAATAACCAGAGATCTCACGCAAATATTCTTCCAAATCTACCTCTTTCAAAACACCTCCACCTCCCGGAGCACTCATTCGATAAGTTATCGGGGACGATTCTAGAATCTGGATTTAAATCAAAACGCGAACGCAAACAGCGCGAATCATATCTAATACACTGATTTAACGTAGTTCAAGAAGAAGGAATAAAGGAAAGTCCAGGAACAGTTGCATCGATTCAATCATTGCAAAACAAATAAACAAAGGGAGATGATATCTTATCCAAACATATTATTCACAGTGGTATTGTATTTGCAGCCGGAATTGGACCATGGAGATTTTCTTTTTTCTTTTCTGAAACGAAAGCAAATATTTTTATTATTTGCTTTCGTTTCAGATGCTATGTATATATAAATATATATCTCACTTATTTTTAAATTTTCCGCATGTAGCCCTTTTTCCCGTGTCTTCATTTTTACATTTTTGTCTGAATCGTGTATAGTTTATATATAAATATATATATATATAGAGAGAGATATTGAGAGAGAGAGAGAGAGAGATAGAGAGAAAGAAAGATTGAAAGAAAGAAATAAAGAGAGAAAGAGATAGAGAAATAAAGAGATAGCTTAGACAGACAGACAGACAGACAGACAGACAGACAGACATACAGACAGACGGACAGACAGACAGACAGACAGACAGACGGACGGACGGACGGACGGACGGAGGGACGGACGGACGGACGGACGGACGGACGGACGGACGGGTGGGCGGACGGGCGGACGGGCGGGCGGGCGGGCGGGCGGGCGGGCGGGCGGGCGGACGGACGGACGGACGGACGGACGGACGGACAGATAGATAGATAGATAGATAGATAGATAGATATTTCTAACTCTCAAAATCTTTAGCAGGGTATAACAAAGCTTAATTATAACAAAACCATTGTACGATACAAGCCAGAATATGCTTAATCGGTTTGGGACCTTGGTCTGCAGATATTAATGGACTCACTTGAGACTATACCAAACCAATCCCTTTAATTTAGTTTAAAATTACCATTGATCCGCCAGTGTTACTGCAGTCGTTAGTGAATAGATTTTTCACAGAAATTGCTTGTTCACATTATCTAAGTGATAATAAAGAGTATGTTACCTGCTCGCGCTAGAAAAAAAAAACAACCTCTTTCACAATGACTTACCTTTAATGCTACAAATAATTCCAGGAATATTTGGCAACTCATAATGCCTAATAAGGCCCCCGTCATGATGCATCTAATGAATAATGGAGGTGCACCAATGCTAGAAGCTGATTTCCTACCATCTTTAATGAACACTTTGAATTAGTTTTCACCATCGAGAACCCTCACAACTTTCACCCAGTTCCTAAGGTTGACTACCCCTTTATGACACCCATCTCTATCTCAGCGCACGATATTCAAAAGCGTATCGATAACTTAAAAAATAATTACCTCAACTGGCTGGGATAACATAAATTTAAAAAAAATTCTGAACCACACCAAATAAATCTTTAGTCAAATTTTTTATCTACGCTTTTAAATCTTTCATCTACGATTACAAATTTTTCATCTACGCTCCTTAGCCACGGGTCAAATCCCCACTGATAGGAAACATGTAGGGTTATACCTATCCACAAAAATGGTAATCGTAACCTTGTTTCATACTAAAGCCCAATATCCCTGACATGCATAGTATCCAAGCTACTCGATCACATCATAATTTGTACTTCAGAACGCATTAACGTCTCACAATAGCAAGCACTCACTCCAGCACAGACAGAAACACATACACACAGCGCTGACTCACAACTCTTTGTATTTTGTCTTCGTTGTAATGTACTTCGTATTGAAACAAAATCTTGAAATATTTTTGTCATTTTTTTTCTTTCTTCTATTAAAACGAATGTGAAATAATCCGCGGTTATCATCTTAAGGTTAGATAAGCCAATTATTTTGCCGATAAGGTGAGAGATGGGCTAATCACACATCCATCGCCAAGCCTGGCAATAGGCTTTGCTTCAATAATCTCTCTTGTTAGCTGGTTATTGCTTCGATCAAGCATGGTGCAGCTACGTAGTTGTGCCGCACACCCGCGATCCCGGCAGTGCAGACCTAAATGCCTGAATTGGCTCTAGTGATGTTATTCTGGTGTTCGCGAAGTCGATCATTCAGGCACCGTCCAGTCTGGCCGATGTAGCGTTTCCCACAGGAGAGAGGAATGGAGTACACGACCTTTTCGGTGCACTCGACAAAGCTGGTTTTGTGCTTCTTAGTGCAGCTCTCTGATCGGCTCGAAGAAGCGTTCACTTTCTTGCACAAGCTGGAGAGCTTGTTCGGAGCTGAGAATGCCACCTCAACATTGACTTTTTTCGCTACTTTTTTTTTTCAGTCCATGGGAGAAGTTGTGAATATAAGGCACAACAATGGGCCTCGTTGACCTGTCTCTTGGTGGAGGTTGAGTGACCTCCCGTCCTTTTATATGTTTTAGGAGGTTTTCTGCAATTGACGTTAATAAGGCACTGGGGTATCCTGCTGCTGTTTTTGAGAGATTTGCGGATCGAAGCTTGTTGTGATCAAATGTTCGCATGATATGTTAAGAGAGTTTTTAAGGCATAGATTCACGATGCCTCTTTTTACCAGTTTTGAGTGAGCGGAGTTGAAGTGAAGTAGCGGCTTTGTTCCCCGTGGCTCATATGACCAGCATACGTGATCACTCAATAAAACTATTCTTGAATCCAGGAATCTGATGGATTTCATGACTGGAAGCTTGTGGGTAAGCTCCAACGGATTTATGCAGCCTTTGAATATGGTTAGAACGGTGGCCAACGTCGTTGGGAACTTGCAAGTCTCCACTGCTAGGAAGATCAAATAATCATATACGTATCTATAGATTTTCACTATGTCTGAGGTGTCTAAGCTTCTTTGCAATAATCTATCGTGGCAGCAAACGTCCGGCTTCTTTGGGTTTTTTAATCTAAATGTACTTTATGCGCATGTGCGCTTTTACTCCTTTACGTATGTGTTCTATTAAACTTCAGTTGCAAGTTACGCCCTGTCCTGTGTGCCTCACTTCTATGTCCTTGTCCCTTTGGCGTATTTCCCACCATGTATCAGAACCAACTAGCCCAACTCGCAGTCCTAATACAGAGTATTTGAATATATTAACTGCATTCTGTTTGAGCTAAAGCTTTTATGGCTGAGAGAGCGCGAGGTCCTTCGTTTTGTGTATGTGCTTTTACAAGTGTTTATACTGTACCCTGACTAAAGCCGACGTTGTTTAGTGCCCACAAATGGACCAACGAGGTATTTGTAATAAATATATCTCATATCTCTCCCCCGGACTTATCAGCGCGTGGTAAAATATTCCGACTAACTTTATTTCATAATACCTATAACACCGCTTCACAGTAGGCTTATCACACCTCCTCTTTATGTTTCTCGACCATCAACAGAAAGCTGGAATCCCATATGCTCGCACCTATCTCTTTCTGCGCTCCTTCAAGCCATCAACATCCTGTGACTGGAACCACCTTTTTGCTCCCATAGTGCCAATCACATATCATGTTCTTTATAAAAGCCCCTCACATTGTGTCATCACCTAAATAAGGCATGTTATCTTTTCACATGTCTTTTATTTCCCGATTACTCCCACAAACATACACAAAAATTAGAAGTGCGAGGCCAGCTTCCTTCGTCAGCCACGAAACAGGGAAAACAGAGACGCGAAAGCCGAGCCCGGTTGTGCCGCAATCTTCTAATAAAAATAAATAAATGAGCCGCCACTGGAAAGTGGTGTTTGCTCAGATTTCACAGCCATATTGGGCGTCACGTGATCGACGTTGACGTCACCGTCCGCGCCTTGACCCTCACTGGTCCCGACGGTCCCGTCTCCGGTATCAGGACCCGCTTTGTAACCCTGGCAACCAGGGCAGCTTTATCGCTCGGCTCGAGAGCGGTTCCACGTTCCCTTTTGCACCCTTTATGCTTGTGCCCCTGTTCCTCACGGAGGGCTCTGTGCCGGGGCTATTCTTTGCGCCTCTTTGTTCGCTCGTTCTCCTATAAATTGCCTAAGAAAGCTCTTTATCTCACGGGGAAGTGTATTTGACCGATATGAATGGCGAAAGCAAAAAGGAAGTAGTAACACCTGCATCTAGATAGTGTGAGTGTGTGTGATTTATAACGTGGAGTACATCGAATTGCATATGCTTTATTCAGACAAACGTCTTGGAGGATAGGGTAAAAGGGGACTATGGTCGCCTGACAAGGGCCCGTCCCCCTGTACAGTCCAGCAGCAAAAGGTACAGTAAAAAAAACGAATCAAAACAATTATGCCATTACACAGACACAGTGACATATACAAATTGTGACATAATAAAACAGAAACACATAAAAATACCAACACAGATTATGTTAGACCTAGAAGAAACATTTTATGGTGGTTTTAAATGTGTGTATTGTATTAGCGCTACTAATCATGGACAGTATTTCAGGATGGGTATTTATTAATTGTGCGATCTGATTAAGTATTTCTTGACTACCATAATTGGTGAGTATTCTCGGCTGTAGGTAGTGCGTATGACGGAAGGTGTATGTGGATTCTCTGTTGATGTAATTCTCTTGCACGAACTCAGGGCGTAGTTTAATTTTGTGGAACATGTATACTGCCAATTTCTG
This sequence comes from Ixodes persulcatus, assembly GCA_013358835.2. NCBI lineage: Eukaryota > Metazoa > Arthropoda > Arachnida > Ixodida > Ixodidae > Ixodes > Ixodes persulcatus. The sequence goes on from JABSTQ010009407.1 coordinate 711,504, forward strand.
AGTGAGTAATTGTTCTACTGTAAGAAGGGAGCATTTTATAAAATATGGGCGGGAGTGTTCCCGATATGATACGTTGGCGATTGAGCGCACTGCTCTTTTTTGCAATGGAAGCAACTGAGATACATGCCTGCAGCGTTGCGAGGTGTAACATAAGGGCGAGGGTGAGAGTTAAGGTCTCCGGCCAGCACGCATCCAATACAATAGGATAGATTCACATAAAGTGTAATCGCTCGAGCTGAGGGTAAAGTGTGCGAGCAGCCATTCGTAAGGCTCCGGTCCTACAGTAATCGTCTTGAATGGCTACGAAACGGTTTTTAATTTACTAAAATAAGTCTTTAAAAAAAAACACTCTCAATAGTAGCTTTACTAACATATTCGTCGTGTTTTTGGGGATTCTACGGCAAGCTATTAGAGACAGTGCCTTATTACTTATTTCTATAATAATTAACGAGTAAATATTGCCACGGGCTTTTCATTTTTCTGCTCCAACGCTACTGTCCGGAGAGTAATATTTTTAGATCACACACTCAGTCTTACAATAAAGTAAACGAGAAGTTCGCAGTTAGCACACTATCAACGGTAACGCCGTCACTTTAAGAACAAGCCCCAAAAAAGGTTGTAGCTCCGAGGGGGGCAACCAATATTGTCCTGGACGTTTTTATTTTTTTTAACTCCTTTTGCATTATTTAATAACTGTGGTCGTGCGAGATATTATCGACATATGAACCACAACAGTGTTCTTGTCCCCCACGTAGGCCTTGGGTGTCATTCTTCGTCGCCCATTTCAGTGGCTGGACACCTCGGCGAGGAAACACAAGCTTAGTTATTTACGGTGTATAATTAACGCGCTGAAAAAAAACAAAGTCTAGAGATTCACAGCCCGGTGTGCTATCGCCACAGTCCAGGAAGCGCGTGCTCGCAGCTTTGGAAGGCGATCAAGACACTCGTCGTACCTAAGAACAATGAAAGTTGTATCGTCCAGACACTCTTCTTTAGAAATTGGTTAAGTATACAAAGCGATCAATATATAATAACAAATCAAAACTGCGTCTACATTAAAAACAGGATATCCTGCTCTATAAAGTATATAAAAATCACGACAAATTACAAAGAATCTCAAAAGTATCAGAAAAAATAAGCTTACCGAAAAATATATTTACTATAGAAAGACAAAGAGAGAGAGAGAGTGTTTTAATAAAAGCTTCTGGCAGCTGTCATTTCGAAAGTCGATTCGTATAGCGCGTGCCTTTACTTGAATTGCCAGTAGAGCCAGCAGTAAGTGTAGACCTTTGTTTGAGATGGCCTATTATTCGAATTAGCTAATTGTTCGAATTCGAAAACCGGATATTCGAATATCCGTTTCCATTACTCGATTATTTCGTTATTTAAATATTCGGATACTCGATTATCCGTATGTATCATCCTGTACGGGAATCGTGATTATTCGGCCGAAATAAATGTTCGCCATTGCAACCTTTAGGTCGGGATCCCTTTCTGTCGCCTGCATGTTTTGAAAACCATAGGGGATCTTCAGAGATTTTTAATCAATCCAACCATCGCGCCACACAAAATTTAGTTGTTGCTTTTTTCTTTACGCGGTGTTTGGTTCGAACGCCTCGTCAGAGTTCGGCTGGGAATCGTGATCAATTCGGCTGGGCTCGTCTTCGATCAACGAAGCACGAATTGACCACGAGTTCCAACCGAACACTGACGCAGCACTGGTGTTACCCCGGGCTTGATCAACGCGGATGACGAAACTCTTTCACCAGAGGCCTCGCGTTAAATATAAACGCTAAACCACGTATAAAAAAAGAGCTGTACGAAGCGTTCCCTATAGTTCTCTCTCCTCGCTATAAGCGCAGAAATGAGTAAATTCATTAATCCTTACTTACCGGAGTAACACGATGCTTTTTTTTGGCATTTTCGAAATATGAAATAAAAATGCAGTAAGCCTTATAATTATTATATTTGAGATGAAACTGAATAACCAAAAAACCGATTTGAGCAAACCGGTTATTCGTATTCAAAAATCTGAATAACCGGATAGCCGGCCTTCGAGGCCTGATTTGCTTCCCTTTGGTTTAACCGAGTATCCGCTTTGACGGATATTTGCGTGCTCTAATTCCGAGGCAACGAACACGCACGTGCAGCGATGCAAAAGTGCACGCTGTTAAGTACAGTGGAATAGCGTACAGAACTCCCTGATCATCGAAGCTAAGCGTAACATGCGTTAAAATATTTCGTTTTTCGCATCAGCACTGTGGTTGATTAGGACACAATACGAATATACTCATCACCAATCTCGAAACTTTCTACCTAAGCGTCAAGGGTCTCGAATCAGAATCCCGTGTGTCGTCAACAACGTGCGTGGAGCATTCAGCACGGTGACTGCCCGTGAGGCCGGCGCGTACTCTCTCTCTATACTTTGTTTCACACTTATCGTAAAAATTGACAGCGACCTTCATCTCTAATGCCCCGTAACGCGTGCAATTAACGCAGTTATGAAGTGTTAGTTATAATTTGTTTAGCGGAGATTAATAGTGTTCTTAGGAAGCAAACAACATATTGTTAATTAGTTGTCACTACCCTCCTCTACAACATCAGCATACACTACGGACTGTATAGAAGTGCGGTAACTCTATATAGTACAAGACGTAGCGGGCATACATCTAAATTTGGCTGGTCCATACACGTGCGTTTGACTGCGGTCGACTGTGCTACAACTGGTTTTTCAGCCGCTTGCGTCTGCTCACGACCCCGTAACTGCGTTATGACTGCTTGCGACCGGCCGGGCAGCACCGCTGCCTGTCTTGAGTAGTCGCAAGCGGCTAAAAACCCGGTCGTAGTGCGGTCGGACACAGTCCCGTCAAACGCAAGTGTGTGAGCCAGCCTTTAGCCCTTAAATGTAAAAGTCGTCAACGGGGCGCAGCAATAATAATAAAAAACAAAAAATCGTTCCGCTAGATTGGGCGTAGAGCATCAAGGGCTACGCAGCGAGAGGTTCTGGGTTCGATTCCTGTTCGGGGAGAAGTATCAACGGTTGTAATTTTGATTACACACATAACTCAAAGATATTGTATTGTACATGAGCAAGCGTACAAAACACGCGCCCATTGGCATTGCATAAACCGGCTGTCTAACTGTTTCTCCGGGGTTTATTTATCAACAAATTCGGCAATTTTCAGTGTCTATATTTGTTGTAAATAAACACCTGCGTTTATCGAAGATTATGTAGACGAAAACATGGCGCGGTCGTGCGATTTCCGAACCTTCCGGGTAAATGCGCGTCAATCGATTACTTGGAAAACGTTGCGGTAGCAATAACAGGGTGATTCCCGAAAAAATAGGCAACTTCACAGACTGTTCGGAGAGGAGCTTGTGTTCCAGATGACTACAAGATAAATCTTATAATGAAGATTTCTTTTAGTACAGCGTGGGTCTTTCTCCTTCAATGACAGCTGCGATTCGGGTTTTCACGATTTTAAAAAAAAAAAAAAAACGGTCTGAGTTATTTTTTAGGGTTCATTGGTCGTTGCCGAAACCACGGAACGCTAGTTACACAACATTCAATGCTTTCATAATATGTAAGACCTATAGTGGCGCGAGTGCATAACATCGAATTCTGTCTTATTTGCGGCAGAGCACGCGCCGAAGAAACGCTGCCACCTGCAGCATTTTGACAGCATTGTACTCTATTACCCATGTTAGATCGGCACCCTTAACCGTAACCTCAGTCACCTTTAAAAGCTCTTACGCTTCACCACGGTTACCGCACTATACTCTCGGGCAACTATTTTAGAAGTAAAGAGTGCAGCGCGTGCAGAGTTTTGTTTGGCGCTAAAGATGCGCAAGCACACGTGCGCCCATTGGTTTGACAGCACGGCAACAGAACGTTGACCAAATGTATAATGTGATAACTGTGGCTCAGCGTAACTGGAATTAAGTGCGATCGTGTAACAAGGGTATACGCGTAAAGCGGACAATAAGCACAACTGGTTCCCGCTGAGATTCTACCTCGTTCAAAACCATGTGTTTTACCGACGTTCAGGAGAGTGCAGAGCAGCAATCCGAGCAGTTCATAACGCCTGCTAGCCTGGGGTCATTAAACACCGCACAGGTATAAATTATACGACCACTCCCGGCAAGATGCCCGTAAAACAAAAACAGACAAAAGTGGGGCTCGAACCCAATCGGGTTTATTTCACAACTTGTTTCGGCAATTAACTAGATTTGTTCAGTTCTGCACCGCGAGCTTTAGCTCCCCGCGTTCGACGCTGCAGTGCGCCGACGTTCCCCGAAACCTGTTCGCTCACACGTAAATTCTAACGAACGTTTCCAATTATAGTTTCACAAATACATAGAAAACTAAACATTCACTATCTAAATCATTTGTTTTTGCTAACTTTTTTTTTTATTGTGCTCTTTCGGCGTTTTGAAACACCACCGTGTCAGACAACCTATAGAAACGACCTAGACACGTTTCTTCTTTGCTTTCATGAACAGCAGATGTCCTCGTTTGGGATGGATGAGCTGTCGTATGCCCTTTCGTAAAATCTCCTGTGACAGCAGATCATTATACTCTTCGTCAAAATGTTTGAGCGATGTTGGGAAGGCTATTGTACTTTCCGCAATATGTGCAGCACTGCGACGCGAGTACGCTCTGCGTCTCATTTGCACACTCCCTCGTACGAAGAAGGCGTCAAACAAAATCACGTTTCGATTCAAGTTGCGCTGAAGACGCCGGAGCACTATGGTAACTAGGAAAGTCTAGCCGAATACAAACCCGAACTTTCCAAAGTGTTTCGAGATACAAACTTTAACCTGCGAGTTTGATCCCCTCGAGTATGCTGTCGAGAAGACAGAAGTACATTATACTCAGTTTGTCTATTTCTTTGTCATGGTTTACACTGCCGTTTTTTTTTTAATTAATACATCAAATCACCGGTTTAAGTGCACACTCGAATAATTCAGAGAAATTGGGTGTAGATTTAGAAGAGTGTGCTCTGGTTGAATTTTCCGAAATTCGCTGACATACACGTTTGACTGAAGCTGTTGTTTAAGTTATTCAGTTTAATCAACACGAGCTAAGCATAATCTAAAAACTGCCCACTGCCCACGGATTTGTACATGTGCCTTGTCTAGTTTCTGTTCTGGCATTTCGGAAATAACAAAAAAGCGGTGATTGTTTTTTTAAATGTCAGTGTTTGCGCATTCATCCGCTGCCTATTCCTTTTTCTTCATAAATAAATAAATACATTTATTTTACCTATATATTTACTTACTTTCCGAGTTGAAATACATTAAAAGGGGGTGTGGTGAATGAATTTGGAGTTTTCTGGCGCAGCAGCAACATAGGCCATAGTGCGCCAGAAAGGGGGTGTGGTGAACACATAAACAAATAAAAGGAAAAAATATAAACACGTATGGTGCGACGACGGAAATAATCCCTGGAGAAGGGGAACAATTGACGAAAATAATTCCCTTCTCCACGGATAATTTCCGTCATTCTTGCCCAGCTCGCTTGCCCCTGCGCATTAATTGCCTTAGTGCGAGGGATGAACGAATATCAAAATGCATTCGTGTTGCGAGGCAAGACGCCAACCTTATGTCGATGATCTAATTGACGGAAAATATATGACGGGGCCGTTAATAGGTTTTCACGCAGGGCAGAATGATGGTAAATTTTATGAAAAGGGGTCAAGCGAGAAAGTTGTCCGCATAAAGCAAGATTACGCAAAGGTAATGAAAGCTGTCAATAATATATTTGCGGCACTAACCGCAACCTCTCACTGAAAAAGACTTTCTAGTGTGGACTGAATTTATAATATTATTACATATATCAACGTGAATTATTTACATTAATTTGAGAAAAAAAAAAACGGAGTGTTTGTCCCCTTCCTCGTCCGTTGTATCCGGTTTTTTCAAGTAGGTGTAACATCAACCAGCTCGCCTGTTTACTTACTCCTTCTTCAATCGTGAAATATTTGTTTCAGATGAATTCAAAATTTCAAGGACGCGCCACGTTTCAAAAGCGGTAGGAGACGCTATGGTCACTAAGGACGTACGAAAGGCAGGTCGTGGCGAGTCTCGAGCATCTTAGCAGCGCTCCGCTGCCACCGAGACTGCGACATCCGGCGGCAAGAACGCCGAGGAACAAATCACGAAACAAAAAGCGTGAACATAAAGGTGCCGCACCCTGCGCTGCTTGAACTGTCAGTGACTATGGTGTTGTTGCCCGCTGACGTCACACCGGCAGGCTTACACATTTACGGACCTTTGAAAGTTATATTTTGAGATTGACCCTTGGTATTTCGAAAGGGATTTGAAGCTGTCCAACAAAGCCAAGAGACACGAAACGAGAATATCGGGGTCGGTTTTCTATTTGTCTTTTGTTTTCTGCTCGCGTGTTTCGTGTCATTTTTCGCCCAACGACGTTCAAGTATAATAAGGATAAGAGGGCATCGCTCGGCTGACTTTAATGAGCCCTACAAACAAACAAACAAAATCTCTGGCCTTCGTTGGCGCCGCTTTTTCAACCCTATTACCATTTCATGAGGCTCCGGCGTACCGTTTTATATTTCCTTTTGATTCTACCAAAATATACTGTACAGAAAAGCTGATAATAGAAGCAGTGCGAACGCGTCTCAGAAGTAAACGAACGTTGACGTCGTTCGCATTTATTTTCTTTGGAAGATATATAAAGCGCGCTGCCGTAACCCGTCATATTTCAGTGAACTCTGGAACAGGTACGAGCGCTTCTCGACTGCCTTCCAACCACCTGCAACATACACAAAATTCCATCACCATTAAATGTTTCTTTCCGATTCAGCGAAATACTTTTGTTTCGCGGAAAAGCGAAAAAAAAAAAAGATGTAGCCACTATCCTTCTCCCGCAGTGTTTGACATGTCCGTGACTAATCTCACAAGTGGTGTAAACATAAACGGCGGAAGCCCTGGCTACGTGTCAAAGCCAGCGCTGTTTACCGACACTGCCAATCAGCAGCTCAAATTTCAGCAAGCTGTCTCATTGTTTCGAGACTTTAAGGTTTTGGTCAACAAGCACGTTGAAACGGAAACAGTTAATTTTTATTTTATTTCATAAACCCCAAAAGATAAAAAAAAAGTGTATTGAAAACGAAAAAATTGCGGAGGAACAATGTTCGCCCACAGACTCCTTATTTCGACTCGTGTATCAACTTCCAGGTCTCACATATATGATACTGTAATCACTGACAGGGTTGAAATGACAGGGAGGTCCTTCAATTTCCTGCCTCGAGCGCTAGCTTCCTACCTCCGATAACGCTTGGCAGTCAAGTCACGCGCGAGCGTTATCAAAGCGTGCACGTGCAGTCAAAGTACGGACATAGCCTCCTATATAGTGAAAAAGCCTGGCAGATCGCCACGAAAACCGGCCGCCAAAATGGGAAACGTGGAGCGGCAGACAAGGGATGAGAGGAGAGCCACGTGACTGGTGCCCCGCTGCGGCAAGACGCCGACACACACTCCTTCCCGAGCGAACAAATGTGTTTCGGGTCCTCGCGGCTGCAGAAGGTGTGCGCTGACATCCAGGTTCCCCGAGAAATGGCTCTTTGATGCTCTGTGCTACCAGATCCTCGCGCTCCAAATGTGCGACCGGGCACTCTATGGCTCCGTCATCGAACTGCCAGGCTTTGCGAGTATAGAGGAATCCATGGTAAGACGGAAGGCACTGAGCGCGTGCCGGAGGTCGGGCATTCGTCAAAGACACCCTGTCGTTCAGCACTACTATCTTCCGAAAGCCGTGCTTTTATCTATGCAACTTTTATACACCTACTGTGCTTTTCTGTGGTGGATTGCGTTCGCTGCTGGCTGACCTTGTTTTATGAACAAGTCGTACACGCCCCTGATGTGTACACCCATCTCACGAGGAAAACCTCGCAATAAAGGTACAGAGGATGACAAATTTGAACTGCATAAAACGACTGAATGTACAAAAAAACAGAGAAGGGCTCTAGGGTATGGGTTTCGGCACTCTACCGAGGCAACGTTATATGGTGGTATATCAAACCTGTAACCCCCCCCCTCCCCCCCCCCCCCAAAAAAAAAGGAATAAATAAATAAGAGCATATAACTAGACAGCTGACAATTTTATCAAGAGCTGTACATGCTCATAAAAAAAAAAAAAATAAACCCAGCATCGAGAGCTCGTTTTTTGCATTTTCACACTTCCGGAATATGATCCTGGTACAGCTTCAAACATTGGCTCCGAAGAAACGCACTACATCCACAGTTTCAAGGACGCAACATGCTATTGTATTTGCGTTAGAGTCGTGATCTCCCGTCTTAACTTGTGCGAGGGCTATTTCTATTAAAACTGAAGTTAAAACAAATCCCTCCAAGTATTAAGCCTGGTTCAGACAGTTGTGTTTGACTGCGTTTGACTGCGTTGCGGCGGCGAAAAACCAGGACATCCCTGCTGCTTCTATCGCGTGCCAAGATGATTCCTTGAACTGGATTCTACGCTTCATACGAAGCACAGATGTGTCGGTGACTCGCTTTCGGTTCTGGACGCAACGCAGTCAAACGCACTCAAACGCAAGTGTCTGAACTGGCCTTTAGATTATTTTGCTCTCTAGATTCTGTCTCGAAAGACAAAAACTGATCAACTGGAGTTACCTCTTCAGCGTACCTTTATTTAGGCGCGCACATGTTATTTTAATATTCGGCCAAGTTGATCAATACATTTATTTTTAGATATAAAAAAAGTTGAAAAACATGATCCGCCTGCCGCTCGCTAAAAAAAAAAAGAAGAGAAAACCTACCATTTTTTTTTGCCTGGCGCAAAATTCTAGAGATGTTTCTTTATTCGTTTAACGAGAACGCGATGCAAGAACGTCGTTTCTTGCAACGTGGTTATGTATGTACCTCGCTTTGTGTGAGAGGGAAGCAATGCGTTATGTCACTGACGAAGCGTGCACGGGAATAGAAGTTTCAAAGAGCCTGCCAATTGAGACGGTGGATCGAAGAAAGCGTACGAAAACGGAGTTGATCGCCCGTGACATACCAACAGATGTTGATGAACTGTGCGCGCTTACTGTACGTGTACCATAAGAAGAAAGAAACGTAGCGAGCGGCTCATTCATCCCCATATTTTCAAATATTTACTACTGAAAGTTACCGTGGTATGATGTAAAGTCAATTTATATTTGCGTTTCTCCAGCGTTTTATCCTTCGTAGTTTGCCTTATGGCCATCTATTTGTTCCCTCTTTCACCGCATTCATCTACCTCGAACCACACCGGCACAAAACCCGTGAACCCCGTCCGTTTCGTGAGACAAACTACACCTCACGCAAACGCCACATCAACACAGGTCAACAAGCTCGCACAAGAACACACACACACACACAAACACACGCAAACACGTACGGTACACATGACCGCACAGGCAGGGAGGTACTCACCCCTACACACACGGATTTTCAGAGATCCACGCAGACACATAGCACGTACAGATACAAACGAACGCAAGCTGAACCCCACTGCACAGCTAAATGTGCAGTCTCACGTACACACGTACGTACAGACGCTGGCACACGCGCGCACATCGTGAAGAAATAAATAAAAAACAAAAAATAGAAGGAACAAGAGCAAACACGGTGACGAGAAAGAAAAAGTGCGCCCCAACCGAGAGCTAGATGAGAAAAGTGAGAAGAATGCGAGTGGTTCGGCCTGGAAATGACGTGCCGTGTCTGGAATGCCGAGCACCTTGGGTCTGAGAAACCACCCAAACGACGAAGACTCCCATGCGAAGCCTCGCGCGGTGCCGGAGGACATGCGTTTGGGTTGCTTTGCGGTGTGCGGTTCGCCCCAAGCGCAGGACGAATCCATTCATCACATTGCCTTAAAACACCAACAGTGAGGCGCGAATAATAGTGAGTTTTAGTATCGCGTATACGAGCGAACGCAAGCCCTGTGCGTTTGCATTAGCGTTGCGTATTCCACACTGCGCGTGCGCAGATCCCAAACTGTGGCCTCGGATTAGCGCATGGCGACTTCGCGCATGCGCAGCGTGGATAACGCGACGCTAACGCAAACGCACAGCGCTCGCGTTTGCTCGCATACGCAATACTGAAACTCACTAATATGCGGTGACGTTAGACGCCGATGCGGTTGATTTATTGCGCAGTATACGACATGGAGCGGGATTTCAACATTTGATATTGGTTTCAGCGCCGAACCGAGGCATGCTCGTGATTAATCATTTCTAATGTAGGAGTTCGAGAAATATACGTCGTGCAAGTTCGTCTGCTCTTGGAGCAACTGCTGCCTTTGATTACTCGCCGATCTCAACCAAATGAGGGTACTTGCCCGGCCGCCTCGTCATAGCTCGTTTCCCGAGTGTCCGCTGTGTCGCCCTTTGATTTTCGTGCCCTCCTTCCATTCCAGTGCGCCACAAAACTCATTTTAGAACTCATGGTCACCGTATACGTAGAAATGTATGGTAAATTTCTAGAGAACTGCGTTGCTTACGTGATACATTCTAGCATAACAAACGTTTGGCGATACCTTGAGATTCGAGACGCAAGACGCCTCCGTTCACGGCGCTGTTGACAAGACAGTTCAACGCGTGCCAAGTATACACTCGATTGTTGTTCCTAGAATGAAGAGATACAAACGCTAATCGGGCTGATAAACCTGGCGATCTTCCGGAGCCTTCAATACCCCCGAGCTCGTTTATTTCAGTGCCCACGGGTGGTCAAGCTCATCATCGCCTACCCCTCTGGCGACATGACCTCCCCGTTAACCAATCAGCGTCGAGCACCTCGCCCCTTCTCTCCCACCCATCCACCAATCAAACATTTCGAACACCTGACTAAAGAACTTTGCGTTTAAAAAAAAAAAAATGTAAATACGCGAAAGGCAATGTTTACGAGTCACCATGAAATTCAGCTTGCGCAAAATCGCTTCTAAGGATCTCTATCAAAAGCTTAACTCTAATCATTGTTCTTGTTGCTGTTTTTTTGTCTTTTAGTGGAAGCAGTAGGCACAGATGCACATCCGCGAAAGCGTGCTTTAAATGATTTTTATCCTCGAGACATAAGTTCCACGTGGGACGATTGTTCTCGAAACTTCGTCTCATGCGGAATGCATCTCATTATGCGCAGTCATTCTCCAGCCATCCGGCATCCGGCTTCCCTTGCTGTTGTTAGAAAGAGGGAGTATATCAGTGCCTGGTGACATCTCACGCGCAGCTCCGTGGAAAAGAAAAACAAAATCCTATCATGTGAGAGAAGCTATTGGAACAACAACAGCTGGCTTTTTATTGCGTAGCGACGAATATAACTTTTATAAATTTAACTACTCGTATAGTTGCTACTGCGGGAAAATATGGTTTCTCATCTGTACATTTGTCAGGTAAATTCCATACCTATATCTAGGACTGAAAACCGGTACGGTCTTTCTTAAATTGCTACGAAGTTTACATTATGTTTAGGAGAGCTTTGCATGCTGACTAAAAATGATTTTGTGCTTTGAACCTTTAGGTTTAACATTCGAAGCCGCAGGCGAGTTTCAAGGTTACAATTTTCGTGGGCCGGGTACCTAATTATGGTGTTAAAACACCTCGCACACCAAGTAAAAACATAAAATATCTAAGTCTGGGGTCTCGTTAATCGTTTTATAATTTAAAATAAAAACAAGACCAAACGAGCACGTTTTTTTTTTTTTAAGTAGTGTAAATCGAAAGTGCAACCTATATTTACGGGTACGACACGCATGACACGTGTCGCACGTTGGAATATATGTATATCGCTTCAAAATATTATTCCCCGATAAAATATCGTCAGCTGAAAAAAAAAAAAAAAGGCAGGTCGCTGTGAAGATATAGTGCATAGCCGTCATATTCTTGATCATAAGAGCACCGTAGAGATTCATAAAAACGCTCTCGACTTTTCGAACTCGCAGTTTTTTTTAGTTTTTTTTAATCTCTACTTCTGTCTTGAATGGCGATCAACGACAGGCACACGCGAGCACCGACAGTGGGTCGATCGCGTCATTGAGTGGTTGGCGTTCTTTCCTTTCCGCCATCAAATAGCTTCACTCGGATTTGCTACCATTCCCCCGTACAATCCTCTGGCATTCGGAGAAAGGGATATTGGGAAAAGAGCACGGTCGCTGTTGGCTGCGAGAATTGATCGTCGAGCGCGCTGCCTCCAAAGAGTAGAGAGCCTCGATTCGAGAGTTGGTGTTTTCGACTGTTCGATGGGGTCACGTGGCTTACAGGCCGCGCCTGCGAGGAGGAGGCCAAGTTCTCGACCATTTGCAAGCGTCTCGTACCAACGACGTCTAGAAGACAAGGCCGTAGTGCTGACATTTGTGCGTCACCAGCGAAGGCCGACGTTGGACACAGACTGGGAGCGAGTGCTGCCTGCCTCAGCACTCGGCTTCGAGTCAAGTTTGAGCCGAATGTTGACGCAATCGTCGTGTCAAATGTGTGCCCAGCGTTGGCCTTCGCTGATGGCGCCATCTCAATCAGTACTACGGCCTTGTTATCTAGGAGGTGTTGCTCGTACCCTTCGCCTGCTATCCTGCTCAAAACGCGGCAACGCACACATGCGCATGAGCAACAAATTTGCGCAGGAGGAGTCTGCCATTACATAGCAAATGCTCTTCTTTGTTTGTGTTGCTTCTTCTCATAAATACAAAGGCTCTCTATCAAAAACAGAACAGAGAATTCAACTGGTGGATTTGAAGCGATCCAGAAACCGCTCCCGGCTCGCCCCTTTAGACTTGGAGCCGTAATAGCTCGCGGTTGACTGCGCACGAGGATACCAACCCAAACACCGCTCTAAATCGACACCATGTACGGGCTTTGGTGTCTTTTTCTTTTTCTTTTCTTTTGTCCTTCCCGCATGAATCATCAATTGGTCAGCACTCAGCAATGTTTAAAATGAATCAATAAATAAATAGATGTCTCTGTTTTCCTGCTACCCGGAGATGCGAGTGTGATGGCGGAATTGTCAAGAATACAGTTGTGAAAGGGCTGCACGTGTACGTACACTCGGACAATTAAGTTTTTACATCTTAACAGATTAGAAAAACCAAAATCGAACAATTTTGGAGCAGGAGAATGTGCTATACTCCGTTCAATTTTAAGCTGAGACTAGAAGCTCCGCCTTCAGCGCGAGCTTTCTGACCTTGCTAACACAAGTGTGAACGCGCAGGCACGCGCAACCGAAGCACTGCGGAAGGCAGGGAGCCCGCGTTGAAGACGGCTTCTAGTCTCAGCTTAAAGGTGAAAGAAGTATAGAATGACGTTTTATCTTTAAAAACCGAAAGTATTTACTGCAGGTGTATCGGAAATATGGTGTTGTTTATTAAAGTATATTTACAATTAATGCACGTGGTTTATTTTTCCCAAAATACTGTGGGACTCTCTCCAATTTCAACTTCTGTCTAATTTTCGGTTAGTTTTTCGCATATAGTGTTTCAGGCTATCGAAAATGTATCTTTCAAATATTTTTTTTTTTTTTTTCAATCCTGTAGCAAGCACGGAGAGTTTGTGGTCCTGAACTCCAATATTGAACCAGTCCGAGGTGAGCAAAGGCAGCCCTCTACACTCTAAGAAAAGCCCGTGAATTACTTTCCCGCACAACACTCGGAGAGCCAATCAGCTTAACTTACGGAGGCAGCTCGGCGAATGACGATGCCGAAACATATGTTTAGACCAAAAAACGCAGTCCTAGTAGTGACATTAAGCAATGCAAGCGTGACGTTCTGCATTGCTTGATGTCACAACTCAGACTGCGTTTTTTCGTCTAAACATATGTTTCGACATCGTCTATTGCTGATCTACCTCCATACGTTGCGGTGATTGGCTCTCCAAGTGTTGTGCGGGAAAGTGGACGCACGGGTGTTTATTAGAGTGTACTGCAAACATTTGCAAATGCCCCACATACAATTATCCACGTAGAACGTTCCCGTACATTTCTACACCGACTCTAAGATAGCCGTATTCCTTGCTTACTTTCCCGATTTTATGGTTGCTATTTACGACTCGAGCCAAGCAGACGGCTTATGGTGGTAGAGCACGTGATGGCAGAGAGCTTCTAGCACGTTCAATTTATACTAGCGTTGTCGACAGAGAGGAGTATTTTTACTCACGGCTTGTGCATATACCGTTTATAAAAACACCCTAGATTGATTTGTCGGAATATGATTACGCTCTGAAATCACCGCGTCTCATGGCAAAATCTTTTGCATCTCACCTTAACAAAAAAGTGACCACAAAGGCTGCATGTGCGGACTTGTTGCTTTTTTATCGCCCCTTGGCTAAACAAGTGTTTGTGCAGTGGGAAAACGAGTTAAAGTTACTTGAAGTAAGTGCACCAACGAGCTGGTGTAAAATGAACATAATTGCACTTTTATTTTGTGTATGTGTGTTTGTTGAGGGGAAAAAACAAAAGTTTTGTTTAACTTTTTGGTTGGGTCAAGTTCAAGTGACCGTGATGGGTGCGAAGAGGGTGGTGAAGGATACTTTTTGTTTTGTGTTATTTTTCTGCCTTGTGTCTGTTCTTGTTCTTGTACTCGAGATATATTTAAAATATTTCTTGTCAAAAAAAAGTATCAGCTGTGTCTGAGAATTCGTTTTTTTGCTGTCTCTTTTTCTACCCCCGTCTCGGCTTTTGGTTTATAATTATGTAAAACGTTACTTAGTTGCGCTCGCAGCGTTTGCTGTTAGTCTATGCTAAGTCTATAGACTAGCCACTCAGCTATAAATCAATCGTACAATCCCAAGTCCAAACCTCCCCGTGCGCGAGTTTCCTGAACTCGATATTGGTCAGTCGCTGGCCAACCGACCAGTGTACCTACGGCTTGCGTTGATCGAAACGCGGCGTACGGTCCAGCGTAGCCACAAAAAAAAAAAACAGCACTGGTAGGGGTGGCAAATGCTGTTAGAATAAGCAACGCGAATGGTGAAATGCGACAATTACGTTGTCTTACGAGCGCCACGTTTTCCTCGTATTTTTTTTTCGATTGGATGACGATTAAGTGTAATGCTGTCCAGCTGTTGCCCTACCTTATTTATTTTTAAATCTTTACTTCGCTACAGGTTGAAGCAACACCGCACATATAACATGGCCAGATGGCCCAATGTTTTACGTCACGTACTGTAGGCCAGCGCAGGGCGCAGATTGCACACGAGTGCTGCGTCAGAATCAAACTGTGAAACTCGTGATCTTACAAAACAAAAAAAAAAAAAACACGAAGCATAGCCGGAACTTCCGTCCAATCTGCGCCCCACCCTGGTCCCCGGAAGTGACGTAGATTTCGGCCTTGTCGTCTAGGAGGTGTGGGTAGGCGTATTTCGGTGGAGCAACAATTATTCCTTTCTCAAATAAGACAGACAGGAAAAGAAAAGCACCGGAATAGAGCGTGCTGGTGCACGCGGCCTTACGCACTGGTTCAGGAAAGCAGTCTCTTCACCGGGTTGTTGCCTTTCCGTGTAGATCGACTTTGCTTTTAGATTATATTAAAAAAAGGAGAAATAAGACGTCACGTATCGAGGTTTCGGTGGCGCTGAACGTAAAATTCGGGACATCGTCTTCCGAATTCATGTCGAGAAATAAAACTTTGTACGGATATATCGAGTGGAGACCTACAAAAGCAATCCACGCTGCTCTTGCTGTGTCGGCTACGGTGCGGAACTGATCGACAGCTTCGCTCTTGTACTGTTTTTAGCATCGATTTACCTCCTTCGCTTTTCTCATTGTTTCGAATCAAGAAGCTCCAAATCGATCGGAAGAATATTTATCTCTAGACGACTCCTCTTTTTGTAGAAGTTCTTCAATTCTAGCGCTGCGGCCCGAGCTCATTTTTCTCAAGAGAGAGTCGACACTTCGAGAAGGCAAAACGAGCGATATCGTATAACAAGACCAAAATACGTTTACGCTCCACAAATCAAATCTCCTGCGCACTTTAACAAAAAAAAAAAAAAAAAAAGAAGATTTTACTCGTTCAAAAAATAAAAGCCACGCATGCGCTGATGAAGTGGTAGAAAACCTATATACATCTCTTCAGGCGATTGGTGTCTTACTAGGGCCCAAGCATCTTGGTGCGTTCTTCATTTGCAATATAGCGACAAGTGTGTCGCATGCCGTATCTGATTTGCGCAGCGCCGGAACTAATATGGCAGCGTGTATCGTGAACTGCCCTGGGAAGACAGTCACCACGATTGTTTCTTTAGCATGACCTTCCGGCTCGTAAGCAAATAACGGTATTTGTAAAAAAAAAAAAAAATGCTCCGGGTGTTAAGGGTATCAAGAAAGTGTCCTCGGTGAGGTTTTAGATTTACACATGGAGGACTAACGCGCTCGAACATAAATCATATACCAACAAACATTTGGCAGGGACCTTCACCTTCAAAATTCTATAATGCATGGAATGCAGTATTTAAGAAGTGATCATTTTAATTTGTTTAGAAGACTACATTGTGAGTATTCACTGGCGGCCATAGGAGTGTGCCCGACTTTTGAGCACGTGCTGACGGCGAGCTTCCACAGTTCTTTTGCAACGCGCATTCCACATCATCAAGATTGACGATCTTAGCAGCCTAGTAATGTGAGTTCGTTGAAAGCATGCGCCCTAAACACCGCCCTCAAATATGGCGTCCAGTGAATACCCCCTAAAGAAACAAGAGTATATTTTACACCCCCTGTCCCTTAAAAGACACCCCTAAAGGGCTGTTTATACTCCGACGTTGAGCGCAGTGAACGCAGCGTAGCGCAGAACGCGCTCCTTTCATTGGCCGGCAACCAGAAACTCGATATCTGCGACCAATCAGTATCTTTGCGCGCTGCGCTACGCCGCGCCCGTCGACGTTACGTTGGAGTATAAACGTGCCTTTAACTTGACTTGGACGTACAGCGCACTGACTTCGAACCGACGATACCAACATTCCAAAGCGGCTTGATAGCCCAGTGGTACAACTTATTCAAAATATCTAACCTACGTGTTACTGACAACAAAAGAAAAATAATCGGGGTTTTGATGCACCTACTGCTAAACCTCGGTGTGTGTTTTTTTTTTCTGTAGTGTTTGATACGTACTTTAAATGTCTAAAAAGTTATATTGCACCGCCATAAAGCTCCTTCTAAACGTTGTGGCCGTATGTTCGACGTCAGTGCGCTGTACGTCCAACTGAAATTTCCGGGTGCGTTATATGGGACGAAAGGTTGTAAGACGACACCTTTTTGTGTAGGTGACGTATAGAATCTATATATATATACACACGCAGGGAAATGAAGGACGGTCACGCAGCGAACAAAGTATGGCTATCAAATGTTAAATTTCACACTCCCACGCTCGGGTCCACTCTATGAGCCACATTCAAAACTCTTCATTGGAAAACTAGGACGACACCGCGACCTCCAATCTACGTCATCATCGAGTATTCCGAAGGAGAGATTGAAAGAAAAAGCTCGCTTTTATCTTTGAAAATACACCGCAACAAAGAAGTTTCTCGGTTAATAGCGTTGCGTTCGAGTATCCTTGGGTCCCATTAGTGTCAGCGAGCTCGTGTAGAGTGAGAAACATTCCACGAAATATCGTCGCACCGCCCTTTGAAATAGATCTGGACTTAAACTTTTTCCCGCTTCATGGTTGGGTGCCCCAAATCAGCACTTTAAATCGCAATAGTAGTTTGGGCGAAAACCGTTTCTATATAAAGAGAAAAAAATAACATTAGGAAAAAACAGGGCTGCGTTCCTGCGGTGCTTCGCTAGAGACTACGTCAAAATGCGATAGCGTTGTAACGTTTCTTTTAGAAACGCCATGTTACGTCGAAGGAATCGTTATCGCATATAAAACGGCAACTGCCTCTTCCCGTTAACAGTGTCGCGCTCTGTACAGCTATAGGTCTCGACCACTTCAGTGGCCGGTAAGCTCTGTTCCAAGCACACTTTTAAGCACGTGATGGGCTTGGGTGGCAGATATAGGGTATTTCTTATATATCGCGTGTTTTGACGATACGTCTCGAAAAAACTAAAGGTCGAGAAATTCGAAATAAACAAAGTGTTAAGTAGAGGGTTTGAGATTGTATTTACAAAAATTACCAGCGATTTTTATCTTCAAAGCGCTATCTTAATGCATTGAGTTCAATAGTTAAGGAGGTATAGGTGAAATGAGTGTTGGATGCGTTAAACAGTCGTTTACCAGAAGGAGAACTTCTAGTTTATTAACTTTCCCGCTAAATTTAACGAGAATATTGTCGCCCCGTGACCTCACGTCACGCGATGCCTCGGGATGACGTTACACCAGGCCTTGACTCCGTTACGTCACGGTACCTCGTGGCATGACTTCACATGACGTCAGATCAAGTGACTTCAATTTCCCCGCTAAATCTATCGGGGAAATTGGCGTTCACAGTTTCATGCCGTGTTGTCACGGAAATTGCCAGAACGTCACGTAATTAAGGACACGTGCCGTGGTCACCTGACCTGACATCACGATGTCAAGTCGTGGTATCTCGTGATGGCCTAACGTTGAACCCTCAAAATGTAGCGGGACAACGAACGGATGGATGGATGAATTGACGAGCAAATCTTAGGAATTGGGGTTTCCGTTAAGTTTAGCATGCTTTAAAACTGCGAAACTCCGTCTGTTTAGTAAAAAAAGGAGCCGTCTTTCGCGCGAGAGCAACGACCCACACGTCCTGAGCAGACGCGGCAGCCTTCGCGAGACTCAATTCAGACGGCGTTCCAGTTATGTCGCAGCTGTTCGCACTGAACAGCAGTGAGCTTCGGCACAGGGGCTGGAGTCCCTTTGCACCAGCGTCGCCGTTGCCTGCCAAGCGTGCAAGCACCCGTGCAGGCGCTATAATTACACCATTCCCAGAGGGAAAAGAAACAAAATAAGAAAACGGAAATACTCAGTGCACGCACACGACTCCTTTCCTTGGTGTTGCTTTCTCTAGCAAACACTGCACGCGTGTAGAAGTCGCTCGCCTACGTTCGTTCGTCAAAATTATATTTGTTTTGAAACCAACAATCGACGAACCCACTTTGCACCGGGTAATTTTATGCCAAAAGGGACGCGGCGATGTTTTCATGTCTGGGTTATGTATGAAAAAAAAATAATTTAGATAAAGTAGCCTCTGAACTCCGAGAAAAGTATCTTTTGCGAACAAAAAAGTGCATTTTTGTTGATATTATGCTTCAAGTTTCTGGAATTTTAATAAAACCCATGTAGCCAAGAAAAACATTGTAAAACGGTTACGTACCACAGAATTTAGGTGGGCGCCTAATTACTTAATAATATCCCCTACGTTACACTAAAATAGAAACATTCAAAGACGCCATTTTTAGTCCAAATAGGAGCTCCGAAAAGATTATATTTTATTGACTCTTTTGTTTATTAATTTTTGTCTACTTGGAATTGGGCGACACCTCGCCGGCTGCAGCGACTCGCCAACGGTGTGAGACGCGGCCGCAAGGTCTTCGACACTCTTCTGAAAACACGTTTTATGCAGTTGACGTGGACGTTATCCTGACTTATATGCATCCGTATCCTCTTTACGTTACGTAATGATACTGGCGTCTTCATTTCACTCTACTTCTACGCAGGTAACCGCCGACGAATGCAGGCTCGCATCGTCTGCTTCCCGAGTTTGGGAAGACATACTGCGCGTTGGCCTCGTCGGTCGTATGTCCCGATATAAAACCGTTTCAGAACGGATAGCTCTCCACCGATGATAAGAGTGATATCACTCACCCATGGAACTTAAATGCATTTTGATAGAACATGTACTGCTACCAAAAGCAGTGTAATGCTCAAAAAAAAAAAAAAAATTCCATTCTTTGCGGCGGACTCCTCCCACCTCTGAGGTTCCGCATATCTGCAGTATTTTAGACTCCGGAATACACTGGAGGCCAGCCGAACGTGCCTCGAATTCGCCCAGCCGAATCTGCCAGCCGAACGTGCCTCGAAAAGGTTAAGAATAAAGTTGAAGCCGTTTCCTCCTCTTTCCATGTCAGCAGAGCGAAGGCTAGATAAGAGATGACCTTCTCTCCAGCGTTCACTCTGCTAAGTTGGAAAGAGGTGAGAGGAGCGCCATCTTACTGTCAGAGCCGTGTATAGAGAGAGTTTGGACAACAGGTGGAGCAGGCAGAGCCAGGACGTGCACCAGACGCAGAAAGGGGGCTTGACATGCTCTCTCGGCCAACCAGAAGCCTAAACAAAAAAAGCCCTAGCGGTGGTAGCGAGAAAGAGTTTTAACCATAGGTATGTGGTTTTAATGAGCGCGTAAGATTTAAATGTATATAGTAACCCTTCGTGGTTGAAAATAGGAAACACGTGATGTTCCAATCATGATCATGCAGAAAGATATAAGAGACGAATGTGCCACTCGAACACTGTTTTGCTCGAACAGGGTGTGACCGCTCGGACGGCAAATTCCCGGCCCTCGGCGCCTGGCGCATGGATTATGTCGATCGTTCTGCTAGCCACCCTCTTCCACCATGATTTTGGATGACCGTGATAGAAACATCACGTGCACCATATTTTCAGTCACCGAGAGTTACTCCGACGCACTAATTAAGTTTGTTTCTCGCGACCACCGCCAGGCTATTATTTCCAGTTTCTGGTTGGCCACATTCGAATTTGTGAAGACGCCCTGGAACACGCCCAGTACGCTATCGGCCAATGGCGCCTCCTTCTTTGACTTATATACTTCCCTATGAATGGCCAAACTGTCTGCATATACGGCTCTGCTTACTGTTAACCTGTCACCGACTACAACATTTTTGGAGGGAGTGTGTTTGATAAATAAGGCGTGTCGACCGGTTCAATTGTAGCAGCTTTGCACGTGACGTAGGAAACACGAATTCTCCGGTGATTCCACAAGTAACGTAAAAATCGTAACTAAACGCCCCTGTGTGAACCGACGTTTACGAAGAAACGGCTCGTACAAACTCCGTTTTTCGCTAAGTTTACAGTGCAGTGGAAGCTACGTGCTCGATAGACCAGGGACTCTAAACTCGTCAAACACAAAGTTGGGGGCCGAAGTTCACGGAGCGCACCGATCGCACTATCATGGCGATGATTTCGCGCTTTCGTCCCCGGCGCGAGCTTTGTGGTGTACGAGTTTCGAAGCCCTGTACGATACGTCTATATTTTTCCACGTGATATCACGCTCGCGCCCATGTTCACGCGTAGAGAGAGCGGTCAGGCGTGGTTTCACCCCTTAAAGGGGCCCTGCAATGACTTTTTTACTGGTTTTTAATTTCCACCGAACCTGAGCGCACTGAACGTAGTAACTTAATGAAACTTTTCTTTTCTCAAAGTTCGCTTTATTTTAAAAGTTATAGGCAAATTAGAATTACAAAAACAAGCAAAAAATAACCTCCTTCATGACGTCGTAGGTCCTGGCTTGAGTGGCCGTGAACTAGAGGAGGGTGTTAAGAATGGAACCTTCGGCAACCTTTTCCGAGTTTCAACGCTGCGGAAACGAGTCCCGAAACGAGTCCCGACGTGTTCTGGACTGTCGCCCACCTGTCGATGCCTGCCCAAAACGAGTCTCAACGCGTCCGTGACATCAACGGGACGTGTGTGTGTGTGCGTGTGGGTTCGTGCGCTCCGGAAGGGGAGAGAGGCCTGGCCTAACTGCGGAGAACCATGGCTACGACGCACTTCTGGCTACGACGCGGCGGGCTTTGCTGCAACGCACTTGGCGGTCGCACCTGCTGCCCTGGCGGAGAGTGAGGGAGGAAAACGGACCCCTATATAAGGCGGGGCGTGAGGCTGCTCAGTGGTTCTCTCGGATTTGACGACTGTATCGCTACCATGTAATTAAACCGTTCGTTACGTTACCAATTCTCCCACCTCCACTGGACCCCTGGGTTCTTCACTTCGGGGAATGGTCGTTGTCACGAGCCAGGAAGCCTCCGGACGTGCGGCCTAAGCCCCGCCTCGAACAACTGGTTGGCAGCGGTTGGGATCGGACCATGCGACATCGTGCTACATCTGTGGGTGAGCGTTTGGACTTTTCTTTGGGATTTGCCAGGCTTCAGATTATGGGTAATTAATTTTGAACTGCTGGGAATCCTTAGTGTTTGACTCGTGCGCAAGGTTTGTGTACAACCTCGCGACAAGTTTTATAGAACAAAGCCAAAGCTAAAGAGCAGCGATCATGATCTAATGAGGTTACTGAGAACAGATTTATTCTGTTTATGTGAAGAATTGGGTGTGGAGGTGGAGCAAAAGATGAAGAAATCTGAGATCAGTAAAGCGATTTCAGAGAGGGCGGAAGCAGAGGAAATTAAAATTGCGTGGGAACTGCTCCAGAATGCTAAGAGTGAAGCTGCAGCAAGAGAGGAACAGGCTGCAGCGAAAGAGGAACGAGAGCAAGCTGCAGCGAGAGAGGAACGAGAGCAGGCTGCAGCGAGAGAGGAACAAGACCAGGAGCGAGCGCTGAAAAGGCTAGAGCTCGAAATTGAACAACAGCGATTAAACTCGCAGAACAGTAGAGTTGGGGCTCCGGTACGAGCAAGTGAGACCGAGTCGTATCAAATGAAGAAGCTCCTGCAGCCGTTTAAAGTTGGGGAAGACGTGGGCCTGTTCTTAGTGAACTTTGAGAGGACATGTGAGAAGTTGAGCTTCGCCCCACAAACGTGGCCGCAACGGCTTTTGACTTTGTTGCCCTGTGAGGCAGCAGAGGTCGTCGCGCGCCTTAGTGCTGGAGACGCGGACGACTACGACAAGGTGAAGTCCAGCCTTTTGAAGCGGTACCACCTTTCTGCCGAGGCGTTCCGTCAAAGGTTTAGAAACGCATCCAAAAAGAGCAGCGAGGGCTACTCGGAATTCGCGTACGGGCTTAAAACCAACCTGATAGAATGGTTGAAGAGCGAGGAAGTGTACGAAAGCCGAGACAAGGTAGTCGAGTGTGTGTGCCTCGAACAGTTCTTTCGTAGCATTCCGCAGTCAGTCAAGCTCTGGGTGCAGGATAGGGTGGGAGTCGACTCTGTCGAAAGGGCCGCTGAGCTAGCCGAAGAGTACGCAACGCGTAGAAAGCTGAGCGGAGAGGAAAGCGAATCCGGCCGAAGCGATCAGCGCAAGACCTTCCGACAGGGGAACGGCTCGCGAGAAAACGGGCCCGAGAAGCCCGAAGCAGGACAAAAGGTCCCAGTAAAGAGCGCAGAACACTCGAACGGAGACGAGGCGCGGAAAAGCCCAACAGGGAAGTTCGAGGCAAGGAAGCCGTTCCTGTGCTACAACTGTCAGGAGCCGGGACACACAGCGGCCAGATGTAAGAAACCGCGGGTTGTGTTCTCGTACGTGAACGGTAGTGACGGGGACCTGAAGCTTCTTCGTCCCTATCTTCACGAGCTCCATGTAAACGGAAAGCCGTGCAGGGTGCTTCGGGACAGTGCAGCGACGATGGACGTTGTCCATCCGTCGTATGTAACGCCATCCGATTTTACTGGAAAGGTAGTTTGGATCAAGCAGCTGCTTGAAAAGCACAGTGTCTGTCTGCCTATGGCGACAGTAAGGATAACTGGCCCGTTCGGAGAGCTAGTGAAAGAGGCGGCTGTCTCGCAAACAGTCCCGTTGGAGTATCCTTATTTGTTTTCTAACCGGTCAGATTTCCTGCTGCGCGAAAGGGGTCAACAACTGGGAGAAGGGCTAGTTCAGTCGTGTACGAGGTCCAAATCGCGTCAGGTCGCCCCTTTGTTGACGAATGATCCAGAGCCAGAGGCAGCTGACGGGGAGCAAGCACTCCCAAAGTTGGAGGCAGAAAACCGGGATGAGAGGGACCAGGTTGTAGAACAGCCTGACCTCGTAGCACTAGAAAGCGTACGCCGTCCCAACGCGCCGGCGGAAAAGGCGGAGGAAGACGGGAGCAGTGAAAGATCTCTCGTAGCTCCGGCGTCACGTAACTTTGGTCCTCTGCTACGAGTAGACAGGGTGTCTTTGACAGTCGAGCAGAAGAGCGACCCTAGTGTGTCAGGGTTTCGCGGTACAGCTCAGGAGATTGCAAGGACCAATGTGACGGGGCATGAAAAAGGCGGATTGTTTTATCGGCGCTATAAGGACCGCATCTTCACGTCTAGAAATCACGTGAAAATCGATCACTATGACTTCAGCATAAGAAAAAGGAAAGGCAAATTTAACGGCAATGCCGATGGGTTGAGCAGATTTTTCTGACATCACGAAAAATAGTAGGGATGATCTCAGAGGTCTTCGTCATCCACGGGAATGAGGATCTAAGTGGGGGCACTTCGTTGAAACCCCAAAAGGACCTCACAAATTGCGAAGAGTTTTTGTCTTTTGTATTTTGTTCATAGTGACCTCGTTGGAAAAATGAGTTTTTTTGGCGACAGGGGGTCTCGATACCCGGAATTGTACCAAATTTTGGTAATCCGTAATCCAGTCTGGCGGGTCTCTGGCGGATTCCGAGCGTTTGACTGCGGTGTGGCGTGGTGTTGTGGGGGACGTTTCCGCTGATGCCTCCGCTGTGAGAGGTTAGGGAGTTTGTTTGGTGCTTGCAGCGTCTTCTCAAGGCCTACTCCATGCCCACCTCTTCAGGCCAGCGATTGTACCACCGGCCATTCGAGGTTTCCCTGGCCCCGGAGGGGCTGTTAAGAATGGAACCTTCGGCAACCTTTTCCGAGTTTCAACGCTGCGGAAACGAGTCCCGAAACGAGTCCCGACGTGTTCTGGACTGTCGCCCACCTGTCGATGCCTGCCCAAAACGAGTCTCAACGCGTCCGTGACGTCAACGGGACGTGTGTGTGTGTGCGTGTGGGTTCGTGCGCTCCGGAAGGGGAGAGAGGCCTGGCCTAACTGCGGAGAACCATGGCTACGACCCACTTCTGGCTACGACGCGGCGGGCTTTGCTGCAACGCACTTGGCGGTCGCACCTGCTGCCCTGGCGGAGAGTGAGGGAGAAAACGGACCCCTATATAAGGCGGGGCGTGAGGCTGCTCAGTGGTTCTCTCGGATTTGACGACTGTATCGCTACCATGTAATTAAACCGTTCGTTACGTTACCAATTCTCCCACCTCCACTGGACCCCTGGGTTCTTCACTTCGGGGAATGGTCGTCGTCACGAGCCAGGAAGCCTCCGGACGTGCGGCCTAAGCCCCGCCTCGAACAAGGGGTAGTGGGCTCATCGAGCGTTCACGGCTGCCGCACTCCGCGTCGACGGCTCGAGAGGGCGCCATTAAAGCATGTTTTGGATAGGCTGTATGAAGCAGGCGGCCAGGGCGGCTCGCATTGCATTTGCTGCGCGATTAAAGACTAATTCGGCATAACACTTCATTGGCCACAAACGACAGCAAACACGGGCTAAAGATCAGTTCAGAACGGGAGCCACTTCGCGCTGCCATAACGCCAAATGGCCAAATCGCCAACCAAGCCCGCGCCGAAGGCCTTCGGAACGCTCGGAAGCGGTCGGATGCTCGAGCCGGTATACGATCGCAGCGCAGCCGCGTACACCCGGGATTTTTCTACGCTCGCCGTTTGTCGGGGCCTCATCCCACTAGCCCTTTCTAGTATGCGCCGTTTTTTCCGCCGCTTGGTGGCGGGTACGTCGACGGATCATTTCTTGTTTCCGTACTTTACAAACTGCATTTGTTTCTTTTCTCATCTAAAATACTGAACAAAAACTAGTTTCATACATAATTGAAACGGCTCGCGACACTTATATTTGTATCTCGACTAAAAAAAAGCTTTTAGCGGCTCTGACCAGTAGTAAGCCCAGGACCAAAGACGTCACATTTCGCGCGCTTTCGGCAACGTGGGTCGCCCTCGTAGGCGGAGGAGGTTTCCGCGTCGTCCGGTTAAAATATGACGCACTGATATTTAGTTACTCTCTTCATGCCCGCTGGCTTTCCCGAACCCCAAGAGACGTGGAAACTGCAAAAAAGGCAGACGCTTAAATATGATCGCAGGGCCCCTTTAAGGCCCATTCACACTGCCCCCGTTTTCTTACGTTACGTTACGTTACGAAATCTTACGTTATACAAGTCACTGGGACATCTGTGCTTCATATTAAGTGTGGCTACCAGTTCGAAGAGAAAACGAATGTTTCGGTGACTTGCGCGTAACGTAAGAAAACGCAAGGTAAAGGTGCAGTGTGAACCAGCCTTTACTCTTAGCTTAGGAGCAAACGGAGTATAGACCAACTCAACTTGCTGACGTCATACGACCGCGGTGGCGCTGCTGTCGGTACTGCGCATGCGCTAACGCTTCATTCCTCCCAAATTTGGCTTCTGCGCATGCGCAGTGCCCACACCTGTTGTGGGCAAAGCGGGCTTGTTTGTAAACAGTGTGTTGGTTTATAGAAGGAGACTCGCGCGCAACCTTCGAACTGTAAGTTACCGCCCTAGGTTCCCGAAATCATGCACCGAGACCTAATAATAATAATGCTGAGCATTGTTGTATACCCTACAGCTTAAGGTTGAAAGCAAAAGAACGGTTTGTTCCCATGGGGTAGTATTTTATGTGGAAAGGAGAAAAAACCTGTCGAATGAGAGGGAGAATGAAAACGAAAACGACCGATATATCGTGAATATCGAATTTCCACCGGATGCGACGATCAATGCCGTTCGTATTACCCGAGAAAGTACGGACCATTTCCAAAAATCGATGAGTATTTGTTTTTTCTCTTGCGGAACTTCTACATTTCTCGCGCGCCTCAATGCATCCTAAGCTGTAATGATTAAGCTATAAGCTATACTGAAAGGCCAGGTCTTTGTGCACGCGATAACTTAATTTGTGCGTTTGATGGGAGCGGGATTATTACTTTTGACTTCATCATGCTGCTTCAGCCGTGGCCCAAATAACTGTCTACTTGTTTGTTTTTTTCGTTCTTTCGGCTGTCGGTAAATGCTGTAACTGAATACGCGTGTTGTTCCCATTTTGAGAGTGAAAAACAATGTAGCCCCTAAAATAGAGGGCATTTCTGAAATTATCCGGAAGTTTACAAATACGCGATCTATTTAGAGTGTATAAACAATATACAAAAGAGCGCGCAAAACAACGAGGACAGGAGAGAAATAGTGTGCAGGGCATGTGCTGAACGGAAAAAATAAACATTTATTCCCAGACAAAGTAATCTACCTGATCATCATCGTATCAACACGTGTTAAGGTCGGCTACATTTTGTTTTTTGTCCTGAAGCTGAATATTTGATACGGATGTCCCGAAGCATTTCTTTTAGGCGAACCATGCTTACACCAGGGGTCTCAAACAGGCGACTCGCGGGCCGCATGCAGCCCGCAACTCGTTGGGACGACGTCCGCAGGCAAACGGCCACAAGTCCCACGCTCCCACGTCTCGAGCGCTTGAAATGGCATGCGCTATAGTGATCTCATCTCATCGATTCATTTTCGCTCGAAACGTATTTCTGCTCTTTTAACGTATTCGCGTAGTTTACACTTATATGTGTTCACTTGCCCTTTGTTTCGCTTTTATTTTTTTTTAGTTTCTCAGCTTTTTTAGTGTACAATGATTCCACAACTAGGCAGCCTACGCGAGCTATTCGTTGGATGATGCATCTCGGCTGCGCAAATTCTCGATCAGCGCGAGCAACTGCTAAAGATAACGCTACGAGCTCGGAATTCTCGCCTTAAAAAAAGACTATTAAAAAGAAGTATTTGTTCAGAGCGTTGTAATAACAATCGTAAGGAAAGCAACACTTGTTTATTTAACAGATTGTTTTTTAGAGACATGTTGAGCTTGGTTAATTCTTGAGTGAACTGAGCAACGAGAACGACAGAGTACTTGCTCTCCTGTTCGGTGAAAATGTTAGCACGTTGGTGGGGTCGTGTCATTTTAATTTTTGTTGTTACATAAAGGCAGGGCCCAAAGCAGTCATATAAACAAATAAAATCTAAAGATATCAATGCCAAAACTGAGAGTTCACAAAAAGCATAAATCATGAAGTCTCTTCTTAAAATATCCCCCCCCCCCCCCCCGTCTTACGTTGGCCCTCGACCTTCCCTGTGCGCAATGTTGCCCCCACACCCAAATCAGTTTGAGTCCACTGCTTTACACAATATTCTCAAATGTATCGAGAGGTAGTATGCGGAGATCCATGTACCTTTGATGCTGCCCATCCCCGCGCCAAGGAAGTTAACCAGCACGTGCTGGAGGTTGGGCATTAGAAGGAGTCTCTTTGTGAGTCTTTCCTGCAATATTATTAATGTCGAATTCCAAGCGCTTTTTCTTAATCCTAATACGACATGCTTTACGTCTCAGCGAAGCCGCAACCACCGCACAAGACGTGAGGCATGGGATACGTCTGGCCCTTGGATCCGTTTAAACGCAGAAGTAACACACAATATTGCTGCGCATTTTTCGTTCTTCCCGGACAAAACACAAGCCGCCCAATGTCCTGTCATGCGATGCTGGGGTGTTTTGTTGTGTCAACTCTAGTGTCGATCAAATAACAAGAGGAACCGGGAAGTGCTAAGCGCGACATGTCACCCGCGCGTGAAGGCCGGAAGCGCGCGGCGACGAACGAAAAAGTACAGACAAAACAAAAACAGTGAAACCTCTCCAACATGGATGTTCGCGACTTGCTTGTGTCCTCTCCCACTTTCTGGTGTATCCAGGGTAGGCATACATGAGGGCGGTGCACACGGAATCAATCGATAAGTCCCGGAAGAGGCCTGCGACGTGACAGGTGTAACCTAGCTCGTTTGCAGTCCAGAGTCTGATTCGCGTCTCTTGATTTGACTTTAGAAAGTGCGTTTTTTCGATTCGTTTTATCTACAAACGCACACACACGAGGCTTCGTTTTATCCAGGATTAGAAAGCGGACTGCCGTAAATAAATATGACGGCAGTCCTGGAAGATTAACATCATTATTATGGGTCATATCCTGCCATCATTTATTAAATTTAACTCCACGTTCAGTATAAACGGCTTATTACAACTGTTTGCTATCATTCAGGAGATTTCCACGGAGTTAAGAATAACAAATCGCTGGAATAAGTGGACACGTCAGTACGTTTTCTTTTCTGTCCTTACGATTCGTGTCCTTGTTGCGGAGCCGTCGGCAAAACCCGACAGGGTGACATAGAGCTCTGCACTTATAATACCCGTATGCCGTATGGAATAAAAACTTGAAAAAGGCTTAAGCTTCGCCTTTACGAGGGGATAGCGATTGCGTTATCGGGCCCCGTTCGCATCGCCTTCTCATTCGCCGTTCGCGCGCCTTGCGTGGCCGAGGAGCGTGTCTGGCTCGCAACCGAAGTGTCGTGGGTTCGAATCCCGACTAACATTCTTCAGATTTTTTTTTAAGGCAAAAGAATTCCTTTATGAAGTGAAACCATGTGAGACATGCAGAGACCTTACATTCGCATAACATGCCATGTTTTAATAACTTTCATTCTACGTCACGTTCCGCGTGAGCGTCGTGGGTTGTTCGAAATCCCCGCGCGAGGTCATGTGGCCGTTACATCATGAACCTGTCAACCAATCAGGACTTTTCCATCACGCCATCGACTCCGGCTTTTCTGCGAAAGGAGCTCCTTAACGCTATTGCGTTAATACCGTACCGACCAGGTGTGGACAGTGTGAGTGAAACTTGAACACTCGTGAAGGATGAACGTCTCTTGCTTTGCCCAACTCGTCCTAGCTAGGGCAGCTGTTTATGCTCTGCTTGCGCAGCACAGCATAAAAATGGTGTAAGTATTCAGGAAAACTGAGCGTCGCTCTAGCGGGAGACGCGGTTGCGTGCGGCGTTTAACCTTGGTCAACGTCTCCCTCCGAAGCGCGCGTGCGTACGCTGCGTAGTCGTCGTCTGCTTGTCGTTTGCCGTAACAGCGTTCGTGTTGTGGAAAGAACGTAATTATACGCACTCTCTAACTGGAACACATAACGTTTAAAAATTCAAGACACTTCCTGCGTGTCAGCCTTTAGTGCGCTTACACTCGCGAATTCACGGGCGGATTCGCGCCGGCAACGAGCGGCTTTCGGAGCCGGGTGACGAAATCCGATCGTCGCTGGGGAAAAATGTCGATCGGTCCGGGAACCATTTTTTCGAACCAAGCGATGCGTTTTGCCTGACGCGAGCCAATCAGTGTTTGCACGAAGTTGTGTTGCGCGGTGCGTTTTTCCGGCCCTTCCTCTTTGTAGCAATGGCGTCACTCACGGCTCGATAAACATTCACCCGTCAAGTGAGGAAGGCAGACACGCTGCTTCTTTGGTGTGCGCTGCTTCTCCTGTTACGGACCAGGATAGAGCCCACGGGAAATGAATGGTCGTTATCTTGTAAGCGTTTAGCGCGATCCCATAGCTAACACGAGAAACGTCCACTCGAGTAATAAAACGTACGTACCTTACGAGAAAAAGTAATCTGTGTGGCGTTTATTCGGGTTGTATGTAAATCAGAACAACATCGCTTTGCGACGAGCGACTGCGCCCGACACGTCCAAATTACGACCGGCTTGAAGGAGACAAACATAATTCAAACAGAAAAGCCCTCTACTACAAAAAAAAAAAACAACAACACTGGAACGACACAAAGGAACGAAGGGAAACCAGCGGATCCGCAAAACGAGGCCAGGTGTTCATGCGGGAAGAGAGTAAAATTGAAACAAAGGGTCTTACGTTAATTCGCGGTTGAGGGCAGAGTGCCACCGACGACGGTGCACGGTTATTTCATTGGTTTGCGCTGCATGTCCCGCTACATGCCAAGTAGGATACACGGAATCATCGTATAGTTTCGTCTTCTTTTCGGTACAACTTGACCATCTCCGCGCGATCCTTCCCTTGTGGCGAAACGAGCGCGGCTGGTGCACGATCCAGCGTCAACAACGCTAAGCCCACTCGAACCCCTCGTACTCCTAGCGACTCCAAGAGCTTGCCGAGAGTGGCCGAGAGCAGCAGACGACAAGAAATCTCCCGCTTTCTCGTCGAAGACGCGACGCTCCGAGAGCAAACGAGAAAACCGCTGCCGGTGGCAGAAATCGATGTCAACACCTCCGGTTTTCAGCTGCTACCGAATCCCCTTCGGCGGCAGCGATTTGTTCGCAAGTGTAAGCGTACCATTAGTGTAAGATCTGCATTGCGGGAGCGGAAAGCGAAAACAAAGTCACGCCCGAAATTCGGCGCTCTGCAAGGTCGCTTCCCCGCAGCTGTTTGGAGCGTTTTTGCGAATATGACTCCTCTGTCAAAGAGCAGCTGGCAACAGATGGAAAAAAAAAAAACCCAAAAAAACTCGGTATTTTGTTTTTTTCCGTTTAGTTATTGTTGTTCTGGCAAGAATCTCCAAATAATCTGAGTGACGACACCTAAAATCATCTTGTTGCTTAAAATCATTCTTGCCAGTTATCTGAAGTTCCACCGGAGATCGCAAGAAGCGTTCTTCTATACCCTAGAAATGTTAAAGCTGCCCGCGAGAGAACAACGCAATATCGCCCGACCTTTCCGACACCGCATCTAACGCTCAGGAAGTCATATTTTTTATTATTACTACGATCAAATGTGCGTGCTGTGCACTGGACAGTAACAAATATTACACCAGCTTAATCATGCTGACGAAAACCGGAGAGCACAAAACCTGTTGTGAATAAGCTGTGTGTGTGACGACACGTGACTTCATAAGGTCACGTGACTCTGGCGTCACCCGATGTAGCATGACGTCACGCTATCACATGACACTGAAGGTTTCACACAACGTCATCACCTAACTTGATGTCACAGACCTTCGTGAAGGTTCTTCTTGGCGATTTTCTCATAAAATTCGGCGATAAAACACAATCTGCATTAAAAGACGGCGCATACAAGATAATTGAGGAGTGAAATATCTGTCCCCGGTATTCAAAAACACGTTGACGCTTGAGAAGAGGACAGAGGAGGAGTATGGACAATGCTGTGTTGCCCAGTCTCCTCCTTTGTCCTCGTTTCAAGCGCTACCATATTTTTGAATACCCAGTACCAACTCGCCCAACAATCTGCACTGACTGGATACTTGCGGTGCAGTTTATTTATTGACTCCGCGGTACTCCCGCCTATAAGAGTGGATGTCGGAGGATCGCGTAGACTCATCCAAGCACCAGGGTAAACGCGGAACGGAACCTTATTTATGTATCGCTCATCGACCTTCTCCGTCCCTCCGGAGTCGGTAGGTTCACTTTATCAGCATCATTCGTCGCTTCCCCTATTCCTTATTCCCTCGCATAAGCCAAGGCTCTCGAATCGGAAGAATGATGTCCAATAAAGGTATCATGGCGACAAGAAGGAGGGCCGGCCAAGCCGCGACTCACCTTCTCGTAGACGTGCGCTGCGGAGAGCTCGTTCTCGATGACCATCATGATGATGCCGAAGAGGGCCATGACCAGGGCGTAGTCGCTGATGCGCTTCCGCTTCTCGAAGAGCGCCTTGCGACGGCCCAACCGGTAGCCCACCGAGGGCTTGTGGAAGCGCCCGCCGGGACCGCTGCCGCCTCCTCCGGTGCCCGGCACACCCAGCGTGGTGGCCGGCCCACCCGCACTGCCGGCCGACCCACCCTGGCCCTTGAGGAACCTCCGCAGATCGTCCGTGCCGGAGTCCGTGTGCACCCCGACCAGCGCGATGCCCGCGCCGTCGCTCTCGCTAGAGTGCTGCTGGGCCTGCGGGAAGCCAACAAGAACAGGAACGCCGCACTGAGACGCCGTCGGAGCAGGAAAGGACATCGGGCAACTTCTTAGCACTTCACGTTGTTGCCGGCTGATTTGTAATCTCAGTGTTTGTGCAGCATTACCGAAGCATCTGCTATTCACGAGCACAAAAAAGACTCAATTGGATGAATGAATGAATGAATGAAGCCGCTGTCACACCGCTTATAGACCATACAAACGACACTGTGTTCGCTGCAGACATGACGACAAAATTAATCACTGACTGCTTTACAACGGCGTACATGCTCCGAGTGTTGACCGTTTCAGAGCTTCAGAGTTCCTGCTTGAATGACAAAAGTATTTCTGCAGTATTTCCTAAATAAATTAATAAAATAAATCCGCGGACACGCCACATGCATGTTTTCTATATAATTATGTATGCGTTCATTATGTCTCCAAGCAGTGTTTTGTATGACCAATGTGACATGACTAAAAAACACTGAAATGACAAAAAAAAAAAAGGAAACATTCTCTTAACAAGGGCATAGATGAGACACGTATTTGTTTAGCAATTTTTCCACGTGATAAACTTTTTCTTCCCGCAATATTTACGCCGTTAGACGTAATTTCGGTGGAGGTCACGGCACGCTCGAAGCCCCGCCTACAGATTAGTGGCCCCGCCCATTACTACTCGATTGGCTGGGCTGCTCGGTTAAACACGCTAACAAGCCGACTATCTACCTTTCGCGACATCTGGTGAGTTTAGTCTGGCCTCTGACTGAGCCTGCTAGTCGTGCGAGCAGGCGCGGCGCAGGCTCCAGCATCGCCTGCTATTGCACCACCGTCAATCGTCGTCTGCAGTGCCCGCGAGACGAAGACACGAAAGCTGCGCGTCGGCATCCGTTTTCGCCTTCGACCGTCTGCTATCCCGTCCCCCCTTTACCCCCCCCCCCCTCCCAAAAAAAAAAAAAAAAAAAAAAACAACTTCTGCAACGCTCTTAAGATCATGAAAGCGGCGTTCTAGCATTTGATCATGCACCAGCCACGGTCCCATACAAGAGTCTATCAGCTTCTGCCGGCGGGGAGGAATAAAAAAATCCACAAAATAAATATGCAGTAATTCCAGCTTTTCTGTTATTATTTCTTTCGCATAGCATCCACGAGCAAGGTCAGTGAGCGTCAGGACG
This sequence comes from Ixodes persulcatus, assembly GCA_013358835.2. NCBI lineage: Eukaryota > Metazoa > Arthropoda > Arachnida > Ixodida > Ixodidae > Ixodes > Ixodes persulcatus. The sequence continues at coordinate 745,280 of JABSTQ010009407.1, forward strand.
CACAATTAAAACGCGACCTGAAGATATTGCCTTTGGCAGGCCAGGTGCACTGCGAAACATGAGCTACTTGACTTTCGAAGCAAAATGACGGGAGCATACCTGGACAAACTTGACGCGTGCCCATCGCTCGATTGCCTCCAGCCAACCGGCTCGCAAATTCTTACTTGTGTAGGTATCTTTACGGTATTGAAACCGTGGTCGCAATCACGACGGTTAAGAAATTCGCGAAGCAGCGGGCCCGCTTTTACGGGAACGAACATTTTCACTCACCGCCAACTCGCGAAAACTAACAAATCAAGCCAGATCAAGCAACATGGTTGATGTGGGGCGAAAGGCTTAGCCCAGTCCCGCTCCGAAAACAGAGCTTCTGAAGGAGCGTACTTGAGGCATCTGCTTGACGCACACTACGTCGGTCGAGGAGGTTTTCCTCACAACACCTCCGTGAACGCAAAACGACTCGAATGCGCTATTGAAAAAAGACAAGCTTGACAAGCTGCGCTCGTTGACAACTCCGCAGACGACGGGAGCCATGTTTGTTATTGTTTCACACGTAACGTCGTTTTACAACAATGCGGAAAAGGCGACCTTGGGATACTTTTGAAAACAATAATGACTATCTAAATTACTTGTTTCTCAAACATAAAAAATATTATCGATAAAAATACTATTACGGCACGGAGGAAGAAGTTTACTAGGAACAACCCATACCTACAATCATTTCTCAAACCAATGAGAGCCAAGAAATCGAGCGTAGTTAATTACGTTCCTGGGCTGGGCCTAGGGCGGGCTACTTCCACCTAAATTGCGTCGAACAGCGTAAATACTGCGAAACGTTTTGTTTTAAAAATAATAAAAATATTTACCTGTACTAAATAAACTCTTCAAAATTTTTTTTTTAGTTCAGTGTTCCTTTAAGCAAGGAAAATTTTGCAGCGATCTTTGCCTTGAAAGTCCTATATTACATGAAATGCATTATATGAATCGGTGAGGAAAACGGTGTGTGGCGGAACGTATATTTTCTCGCTAAATTTAGCGGGGAAACTCGAGAGTTGTATAGGTGACGTGACGTCAAGTCACGTGACGTCGATTTCATCCGCTTAATTTGGAGGGGAAACTGGATTGGTGTCTGGGTCACAAGACGCGCATTTTCCCGTTAAATTTAGCGGGTAACTGGATTGGTGTATAGCTCACGTGACGGGGATTTCCCGCTAAATATAGCGGGGAAACTGAATCGATGTTTCGGCCACAAGATGTAAATTTGCCTGCTAAAGTTAGCAGGGAAACTGAGTTGACGTAGAGATCACGTGACATCAATTTATTGTTAAACTTAGCTGAAAAAACTTCAGTCGTGTAAAGGTCTCGTGATATCAACTTCCCCGCTAAATTTAGCGGGAAATGCACGAACGAACGGACAACAGTTTGGGATTGGAGGGGTAGCGTTAAAAAGCATTTCGTGCTTTAAAACTCACGCCTCAGAGAGTTCCTGCAGGCTGTTTTTTGTTTAATGCATTGGAAGCGTGATCGCGGCGTAAAGCACAGACGATCTGATGGAAGATTAACCCGCCTGTGCTACTGCAATACTACATGATCATCCAGCTTTTAGAACTGACCTCAGTAAAATCAGCCAATGCATGTTCACGTTCGCCACATGGCGGATGAAAATTAACTCGATAAACGTCGTCTACCACCAGTTAGAAATAGGAACACGCAACATAATTTTCAACCGTTAATTTCTAAACCCACGTTACGTAGATAAACAAATCTGTTTATCTACGTATATACATATTTAGGGGTTCATTTTATCAATAAATTGTCATGAAAAACACACGCCCAGCGCACAAAGATTAATGCGTCCAGGAAACAGGGATTCTTTTTAAACCAAATATTCATTCCGATTTTTTTAGTAAATAAAATCTGGGTTTACGGGCTGCACGGGCTCTACTTGTCTTTGTCAAAGATTCGAAGTAAATAAGGCGTTCACGAACGCACCGTCGAAGTGCCATTTGTTTTATATGTTTGTTTTAAAAGTTACTGCTGCGGGCACCTGCAGTTGCAGCCCAGGCATATACCTACTCTCGTAGCAGGATTCTTGGTGCTTGGCCGATTTAGCAAAAAGTCTATAACAGTGGTCTCCGAAGTTGTTTGCTAAGGAGGCTGATTGGGGATCTGTCGCTGTCTCGTGAGCCGGTAAATAAATAAGTAATTATAACTGAGAAAAAAGGAATTAATGATCGTAGATAAGCATAGAAACAAAAAATTAAAAGATAGAGCAAAAATTAAAAAGAATCAAATTTGGATGAATACGTATACTTTATTTACGAATTCAATATTTAGATAATCCCACAATACTTGGGACCACGAAAACCCACCAGGCATAAATCAAAGCGCATAGGTACTTTGGCATGTTCACACAGGCCAGAAGACTAGTGAGAAGAATAGAGCTGATGCTGACAGTATGCAATAGATAAGACAAAGGATTCTAAGCATAATATACATGGTTACGCAAAGAATTTTTATCCAGCGTAGTCGCACAGATATGAAACACGGGGCTAAGAATAGTGATAGTGGGGAAGAGAATGTCCAATGAATAATATGGCGGTATCACAGGCCTTACCATAGGCAGTTTTCCTTTTTTTTGTGTGTTTTCTGGTATCACTGTTTACGTTGCGGCGCCGTACCTTTATGCGGGCTCTTGCGCCGGTAACCGCGGGATCGCTGGAAGCCGGCCGCCGGCTGGGCTTCATTAAAAGTACCGCGGCCGGCCTCTAGCCGTTTGGAAGATGTTCGCGGGCCGGGATTTGGAGACCTTTAGTCTATAGCAAGCATACTAGGAGGCGTGGTATGCGCGAGAAGGTAACGTTGGCTGACTCGTAATTGCTCGTCCTTGCTAGCAGATACAAATCGTTGGCACGTGGGCATGTAGTCGGATCCGGAACAAAATACAGCTGCTATATGCGAAATTCTCCCTTCGAACAATTCAGTCACCAAACATTTGTTGCTTAAAACCGGGTCAAAGAAACAAAAACTGAATTCTTTTGCATTGAAAAAAAAATACACATGTATTGGTTTGTTTCCGGTGTGACAGTCTAGGACCTTGCCCCACTGAAGCCAAATATGATAACACTGCTCGGAAACACCTCAAAGGGGTGCTATTCGAAATCCATGTTTGCGCTCAAGTCTAGCCAACTTGCCGCATAAGCACGTCGGTGTACAAGCAGTACTGCGGAATACTGCTCGCGCTAATGAGATGGCGTCATTAAAATGGGCAATAACAAATCACCAATACCAGTCCAAGACATAAGAAATACTACAATGAAGGACGCTGTTGTATCGGACACAACAACTTCACAAAGCGGATTTCGCGGCGATTCCAACTGCAAGTTTTATGCAGCAATTCCGACTACATCGTGTACTCATGTCATATGTGAGGGACTTAAACCACATTTGACAACACTTGAAAAAAAAAAAAGTTTGGTAATTTTGCCAGAACAACCTTTCCGGTTCTCCTTAAATCAGTCCCCTCCCTATCTCCAGGACACATTCGCAAAAAAAGCGATTCTGTACTCTAAAGTGATAGGCGCTTCTACTTCAGTCACTGACAACTCAAAGGGAAGCTGAAGCATTTTTCAAGAACTCTCGAGTTAGGAGCGGACTTCTATAGATTTTTCTCCCGTGAATTCAGTTATTGCACATATCTTGGGCAGAAGTAAACGCAAGCCGCAGTTATTTAGAAAAATACGTGCAACGATTGCCGCCGGGCATCATCTGTTCAGAGCGTCGTGACGTCATCGTCGGCACCCCCTAACCAGCTTACGGACGATTCACACGGTGGACTGATCCGCGGACTGATTGATGACGTGACAACATGTCCGCGGTTCGTCCATCTCCCAAGCGCATCCACACGAGGGAGACGACGAGCAGACGCGAGCAAGGAAGGAACCGAACCTGTTCGCCACCCCACGGTGCCGCGAAACTCCAACATCGTACCGTGGCGCCGTTGTCCAAGAGAGATATCGACGTTTGCTACCATGATAAAACAAATCGTACGCCGCTGTCATGTACAGATCGATACAGAACACTGCGAAAGGCTTCGCGCGAAGCGCAAATAGCTTTACTAACCCAAGGCATGACAGTGACAGAGGCATGGCCCTGCTCGAGAAGGCTTCGGCATAGAAGCGGTCGGAAGTTCTGGGCTCGCGGATGGGCGTTGGGTTGGCCTTCGCGCACTCCGCGCTCGTGCAAGACACCGAAGCACACCACAGCCACAAGAAAGGTCGTGCTCGGTGAAAGGCCGACTGGACGAGCAGGAATTATCCTAGCGTGCAGACAAGTTTTAACGAAAGCTTCTTGGCATGAACCCTGAGAAGTACCGGAACCTGCGTGGATCGCGTCAGCCGGGCAAAGTTTCTGCAGTTTCTTTCACGCGTGGAACCAAGAATGACCCGACGAAATGAAAAAAAAACGAACGCACAAAACACAACCATGCACCATTTTAGTTTTAATCCTTAAAAAAAAAAAATATATATATATATATAGATACATATTTTCCCCTTGCCAGACGAAACGCTTTTCACAAGTCAATCTCCCGCCAAAAATCCGCGAGTGGAAAGGATGCTCGACTTTAGCAGTTCGCGCGTCCGCAGACGAAACGCGGATCGCAGGAATCGGTGGCGTGACAGTCACGAGGTACACGGTCCGTGGACGAAAATCGCGATTCGGTCCGTCATGTGAATCAGCTTTTAGGGGCGAGCAAGGGTCATCTGACCCCGCTGATGGCGTCCCTAGTGTTCCTCTCCTCTATCACGCTTTCCTACAGTGGTTGCGCCGCAGCAGACGGGTCTACGTCGAAATCTTAATTGTCTATTACGACGCGCCTGCTAATGAGATGGAAAGAAAACTTAAGACAGATAATTTTTTAAGGTGTCTACATTGCAGCTTTTTTACAGTTTTTCCGAATTCAAGGACCTCTTCAGCTCAATCTAGGAAACACAGAGGGAGTGGTTTGTCCTGAACATCTTGCTATCGCCCGGCAGCCAATAGAATAACGGCATTGTCCAGTTAAAATGACCGAGAACCAATCACAAAGCAAAGAGTGTGAACAGAATAAGCCACGTCCTGCGTTTCTGAAACTGTCGGTGAATATAATACCTTCGAGTTTGTAGATTTGATTGTCTACCCGGTGTGAATAATAAAGATACCTGTAATAAGCGCACATATGTAGACACCCTTACTAGGCGTTTTCATAAAAAAGTCAGTATACATATGCCATTAATGTGGACGCAGATCCATTCCCCAAAGAAAGCGTCGATAATGTGAGTTGTTCATAATAACCATACCAGACGAAACTGCGTTGATTCACCCAGTTTGTTCCCGAAAATGTTGTCTATATGTTGGGGTACTTATATTAACATGATTTGTATTAACGAGACATCGGTATATAAGCATTACAACTCGTTTTCGAACTCGGACAACATACTCAGCAAGGTTTGTTTCGTGTGCAAAAAAAGAAAAACCAACTGTCACGCGAACGTCATGGTGTAGCGCAGCCTAATAACCCGCCATGTTGGTTAGCCCTAACCAGGGACTTTCATTCAAGTTTAATTACCTTTCGGGAGACTTAGAGAAGGAGCTTAGCTTGATGTTGAATGTATTTACCGGCACATTTGAGTCAAAGCGCACGTAGAAACCTTCAAGCGCGTAAAACAGAAAACTAAATTGTTCGTACTTACCGTGGGTAAAGAAACGGCACTTCTACATGGAAGTCGCATTTTGACTTACTAGCCCGGGGCTATCAGCCTTCTCAATCCTGTTGTAATAGAGTTCCAGGATGGGATAAGACATATTCCTCTGGGTTGTTTCAAACATTTTGAGTCCGGGTGCAAACTACGACCGCGTTCACCGCGACAGTCACGACATTGTAGACGGTAGTGCAATATGGCGTGGCAACTACTGCCCAGCTGCTGTCAGCTGCTGTTTCACTGCCTCCGCAAACATAGGGCACTTTGCCTTTTTATGGCATACCTGCGAACGAACAAACAGGAATTCATTTTTTGCAGGTGTAGTTTTTTTTTTTCTATTTTTGTTTTACACGAGAAAGAGAGCAGAGCGACACGCCAGCACGGCACTGTAGTGGTGTTGAATTAAGCGCTACGCAATTTGGCAGAGAAAACAAATCACGTCATTTATTTTTTTCCTTCTACTATGTTACAAAGATATAATATTTCGGCCACAAAACACCAACTTGGAGACGTCGTTTTTTAGACGGCCGTATGCGTTCAGCGATGCTACGAACGAGCGAACTCGCTTCGTTTATTTGGTCAATTGATGTTCCTATCTGTATTGTACGGAAACATAAATCTAAACACGTTATGTACCAGTAATGTTTGGGTATCGAGCGCACACGCAAAAAATGCCAAAATGAGATGCGTGAATTTGTAGTACAGGAATTCACATAGGGAATTTAATTGCCTTCAAAAGGTGTCTGACGCCTCCGTTGTCAAGGGTCAATTTGGCGAGTGCCATACCACGGCTAATGTTGAGACTTTGACGTGCAACTTTGCGCCTTTGAAGCCCAAATGTTTGAGAAGGAGCCAGTGCAGAGGGAGGCAAACAGTCGCAACGGCACGTACGTTTCGGAGGTCTTCAAGTCACGGCCGCGACATCGCCGCAAGGGTCGATGTGTCTACATCGTTAGCAAGGGCTGGTGCACCAGTACTACGTGCGGCCATAGTCGGACACAAGTTAAGGATGCGCCCTATAAACACCATAAAATGCCAGTCACGGCATCGAATTGCTTTACGGACTAACCGAGAAAGGCAGTAGCCACGTCGAGCCATCTGACGTGAGCGCGATATGCGCCTCGGTAACGAACTATTTTTGCATTGCGGAGGGACAGCGGTTGGCGGTAATGAGGCCGCGGGAGGTGCTTCTGACGCGTTGTTAACTTCTATCTGCCCATAGAGTATTATAACCAGAGGAAAAAAAAAGCTCCATTTTGACGATAAATTTCATTTCACCGGCGATGCCGACATGTTTCGTCTCACAGTATTGTAAATGCTAGAGCCACCAAAAATAAGCTACGTTGCAGAGTAACGACGATTCCGCCATCTTGGTGCTGAAAATGATTGTTGCCAGTTATCTGAGGCTTTATCTGAAATTACAGAAAACGGTTGATTCGTTGTTTAGAAATGTTAAACAAGTCAGCGACGGTGGAAATTATATAGCCTAAGCTTCCCGACGCCGTAACTAAAGCTGATGAAGTCGCATTCTTCTATCACGCGGTCGCCAGTTGCGTTTGCTCCACTAGGCACCAAGATGGCGGTGCCCACAAGAAAGAAAAGGAGTGTCGATACTATAAGCACGGTTTATTTGCTGACTCTATTATTGTGTATGTCGAAATATTTGGTCTAAGAGCATTTCAAAAGCAGTACGCGCACTCCTGCTCTCCTCGAAACACGGAAGGTCACTGGCCTTCCTGCGACCGAACGTTCAGTTCCATCAGAATCCTTGCTTTGCTTACGACCGAGGGGTGTGCCACCATAGCTGCTGGTGGCAAACGACGACGGTCTTGGCGGTCGCTGCGAACGCAATGGCGTGAACCGGTCGTAATTAACAGTTCTTACAAATCGTGGTTACCTGAAGCGGGGAACTAGAATTATGCGAGATAACGAATTCGCTCTTCTTCACCATTAAAAGCATCAAGCTTTAAAAGCAAAATAATAAAAAAATACACTGACTGTGTTTTTACGTTTGTCTTCTAGATGGCGCTAACCTAGGGGTCACACATTTCAGTACCCATAATTAGAGAGCGTTTAACTGAATCCATGTAGAGCGCCGGCCTCGAAGTGACGGCGTTTATGGGAGAATATGAAGAGAAGAACGAAGAACAAAACAGTAAAAAAGGAAGAGTGCGACTTAGAAAAAAAAAAAAAAAAAAAACAGCCCGGAATTGCATTTCTGTGCCGTGTGGAAACGAATACGTTTTGCGCCACTCCCCCATCTGGCTTAACAAACGCAGCAGAAAACTGTTACCAGAAAAGCAGCAAAATGGAGGACGCAGAATTCGCTCCTTTTTAGCGTTAAGAAAAATTTCTTGTCAAACCAGAAGTACATGGTGGTTAAAGAAAGTTACTCTTACCACTATCATAAACTATTCAAAATCTCCATAGTTTGTTATAAACTGAGTTGTCTTAAAAAAAAAGCGCCTATTGCCCCAGACGCTGCCTGTCAAACGTAGCCACTTTAAGGTGCGCGCCAATCATCGGAACCGAATCGAGCGGTTTAACGGCTGTCTTGTTCTAATCTCTCCAAGTATCGACGATTAAATCTCCCATTCGAACCTCCATCATCTTTTCGTTAATTGCACACTGGGCAGATGAAAACGGAACCTAGCGATTCAAAATGACCGATGACTTTAGTATCAAGAAGACAAACACCCAGAGGATATCATTGTCCAACAAACAATAATTTCAGAGAAAGTAATACTGTCTGTACATAGCCTAGCTTTACGCGGCTGTAGTATTTTCAGTACTGACCCCACTGTGGCCTAAATGGGTTCAAAGGAGGGCAGGCATTGGACATCGAATAATCGGGATCTGCAGTTACGCGAGAGGGAACGTTACAGTACGATCGCGCCTCACCTTGATAGTGCCTTCCTGTACCTCGTACAACTCCAGTTCTCACCTCAGGTCCAGATATCACTCGTTAGATGTGGCAACGATACTTCGCCAGCTGCCTCCGCAAACAAGTGGGCGCCTAAGCCATCGCCATCTAGTAGCAGATGGTGAAAACTGTGTCAGTGTTTTCTGACTTCTTTAAAGTCAGGGGCCATTCATGGCGGGAAAGAGGGAATCCGCCTTCGATGACACCGACAAAAAGGGAGCGCAGCTGCCGAAGAAAAATTGCCAGGTTTTACGCCGCGACAGCACGCTACGGGGGCTGTCGTTACGGCACACCTGTCCACCTGTCGCGTGCGCGAAAGGAGGAGAGGGGAGGGAGACAGAGCGGATCCATTCTCGCCTACTTCCCCATTTTGTCAGAACTGGGGTTCTTTCCCTTTCTGCGTGAAAAGCCATAGGAAGCTGCTGAAGCTCATGAAAAAAAGTGGAAATTCCCAGTATATCGGCTTAGAGACTTGGTCGATACTAGTTGCGCGTAGGGACCACCTAGAAGACAAGGTCTGTCGATGGCGTCATCGTGAATCGGTCCCCGACTCGCCCCAAGCGGAAAACGGTTCCTTCTTGGAGTCGCCGCCTGCTAGCGTCACGCTCGCTGTCAGACGTCAGACGCGCTGGCGGCGATGCTGACACAAGGTACGAGGCGCTGCATGCATCCACTGGTGATGACGAATGAGGGGGGAGAGTGCAGGCCTTGTTTTCTAAGCGGAAGCGGTAGGCATGTCGCGATATTTCGTTGAACCTGGTGAACAACGAAGGTCAAACCTTCAAATCTGTGGAAAACTTCGCCAAAGTCCGACTTTTCAACTGGGTGTCCCGACCTTCACGCGAAGCTTTATTATAGAAATAATTAATTTGTACCATTGTTTATTTTTATTTTAGAACAAAAAGTAACTACCAATGTCTACGCAGTATAAAACAAACAAAGAATGTTTGAAGCGCTACACACACAGACAAAAAAAAAGTTCCCTACAATGCATCCTAACGAGGTGGTAAAAGATTGTTGCCAAGTTCCGGCGCGTACACATAGTAGTCAAATTTCAGTCGAACTTCTCTCTAACTCTCGGTTAGAAGTTCGAAAAAAGTCGCACTTGGTCGAATTCGTGTCCTGGAAGGTTCGCGACGTTCGGAGTTACGTGAGAACGTCCCCTCCGAAAATCACGCGAGGCACTCGTTTTCGGGTCGACTGCGAACGTGGCCCTGCTGTACCGAAGCACTGTTAGCGCTGCTTCTGCTTGTGTAACAATAAACACTGCAGTAAACAGATCACTAAATAGAATAAATTCGTCGTTGGTATCGTATTCGCGTGCGACACCGGAAGCAAGCACAGTCTTTTAAAAGAGAAAAAAAAGGAGAAAGGTAGCAACAGCGCGTTTTCCTCTCGTTTACTGACGCGCTCCCAAGCGGACACGCGGGAAGAAGGGAGACACGGGACGTTTTTCTCCTTCTCGAGGCAGACAACAGGTCTGCCTAGAGACAACAGGTCTGCGATGCCCTTTTGTCTCCACCCCGAGAGTGATTACGCTCTGGAGAAAGGACTCAACAGTATGGAACCACGACCCCAACAGAAGCCGCCTCCGCCAGTTTCTCTCCGTGCTGAGGACGGAGCTTTCGGTGAAGCCGATGGCGTGGCCCGTCTACTCTACACGCTCACCGAGCGCGCAGCCCTGCATGTCCCTTTCATGGACGCTGTACCGATGCTTGCGCAAGCGTTTTGGTACGAGGCGGCCCACTCGTTGCACAAGATTTTGTATACGAGTGCCCTATTCCGCGGAGTTCAATCCCTCTCCCGCGGTGATCGATCCCGGGTGGTCGATTCTTCTGTCAAAGGATCGACCATCGGCTTCCACAGTTGTATGGTCGTTATATTGATGACATCTTGGGTTTTGGCCCCCTCCCGTAGTTGACCGCTTCACCAGCGCACTCTGTAACGCCCACGCCTCCCTCAAGTTTCCCTCACTGATATCAAAATCCTCCGCCAACTTTCTAGACTTAAAAATCACTAGTGACGGTCACAAGTTCCACAGCTCTGTGCACTATAAACCCCCTGATAGGCATAGCTACCCTCTCTACTCCTCGAACCCTTCTAGATCCCAAATCAACTCTATTCCCTTATCACAATTCCTCCGCCTCCGTAGGGTTTGCAGCGAAGACATCGATTTTCGTCATCAGCTTAAGACGATGATCGCCTTCTTTTGTTAAACGCAGTTATCTACTCGGCCTTCTGTGCAATGTGAGCAATCGCGTCTCAACATATCGCGGCCCGACGCCCTATTTCCCCAACCAAGATCTAAACCACCGTGCGACCCCGCATCTTCACGTTCCATCCCTCCATACTCAGGCTCGGCAAGCGAATCATGGACGCCACTTCCCACCTCGTAAACTCTAAAGTTATTTTTAAAGATCCCGCCCTAACTTACCATCGACAGCCCAGCTTACACTCCCTTCTGGTACGCAGCAACAGGTCCACTAAGCCTCCGACTTTGCTCCCCGGTACCACGCCGTGCGGCGCCTAAATTACCTTATACGTGGAAACACTCCGGACCTCCTCCCAACTTGCTAATGAGAACCTTTGACAATCACACCTGCAAATCTTCCAATCTGATATTCATTGCACACTCTGTCCTCCTCTGCAAACTCAGTCCGACCTTTTTATATCTCGGCGAAACTGACCGCCGACTCCCCCAATCCTTCATGAGAACATCGCAGACTTGTCGCACTAGAAAAAGCGTGCCAACTTAAACATGACCTCTCCACACACTTATGCGAACACTTCTCATCCTCGAATCATTCCGAACTCAACATGTGAGTATGCGTCATCAAATCAGGCTTCCACACACCCACTTCACGCAAAATGAAAGAAAACATTAATTTGGAAACTGAAGACGGAATTCCCTTCCATTTCAAGCAAGAAACTTTCTTTCGGCTATTAGACATTTCCCTTTCACCCGCTCCGCTCTCTCTTCCTCTGACCCTCCATTTTTTGTTTTTGATAATCTTGGTTGTGACGAGGGGTGCCCAAAGCTTTTCCCTGGCCCAGAGTCCTACACTTATATACTTACAGACCTTTCGCATATTACTTGACAACTTTTCCTCCTCCCTCACTGACTTCATGACATCACACCTGTCACGTGTTTTCTCCGCCTTTTGTATATACGTTGTATATATATTTTGGTCCATCATCTCCCCTTTTAGTAGGGAGTTTTAGGGAGTTGTTTTTTGAGCCCACGTTTTAAAATCAGGAACGCTTCAGCTGGTCGGTTCCGTGAAACCGTACGTGAAGTTTGACATCTTTTAGCGAATCGTGAAACTCGCACCACCGTGTAAACGATGGAGATGATTGTTTTACCGGTAGCGCCATTTTCTAGTAAACATGTGAAACATTTTGCAACGTGTAAATCCGTGACGGCTCGTGTTTCCGGCGTACGACTGCTGTAAACAAGAGGGCCGACGTAACATTTGCCGGTTGGAATTTTAAGAACATTAAAGCTAGATAAAGTAAAAAGTGTCTGAACGACCTTAAAGGTATGTGGTGTGTTGTCTACATCATACTGAACTTTAAGAATCGTTCACGTTGTGTGCCGTCGAACCAAATCATTTCGTCTGCTAGCGGTCGCCACGGCAGCTAGTCCGCTCGCTGATCGCAAATATTTACTAGCATGCGCAGTTTACAGCATTCACGATCGCTTACCATTGTGAGCAGTGCTCGAAATGATCTGGTTCAACCTCTCAAATAAAGCAGACTAACAGGATGACAAATCACCTCCCTCTATCGTAAAGCCTAACGCTCGGCTGGGTCGGTGAAGTCAGTGGCCAAACCGACTGCTATATTTTTTTTTTTTTTTACCCGAGTCGTGAACGGTGCTGGCTGCGTTCTGGTGACGACTCCAGCGGCCGGAATGAGAGAAACGAACGAGAAGAGCCTCCCAACGCCCCGAACGACTCGCGCGCGCATGCACAGTGGCGTCGCGGATGAGTTCGAGAACTAACCGTTTTTCTAAAAACGACTCGCTAAAAGTCCCTAGTATACTTGAAGAAGACCGTTTGATCGAAACGTCTTTCCCCTTCTTTCCTCTTGTACTTCTCTTTCCCATCATGTCCCTACGCTTTCTGATCCACGAGTATCTTGTGGGCGCCGCCATTTTGATACTTAGTGCAGAGCGGGCGCAATAGACCCTTTTCAAAAGTCCATCGAGCAACATTGGCGGTCGCCATTGCTTGCGCGTGATTGTATCCGAGCACTCCCCGAACGATGACGTAGCACTTGTTGTCGATACAAGCTGAGCCGAGTTCACTCCGAAAGCTGGCACAGCAGCGCTCGTGTCCTACACGTGCTCACAATACCTGCCCAAAGAATGGCAAGCTCGAATGATTGCAGCAGCAGCCACTGGGTGGCGCCCACGTTTGAAAAACGTCTGTGGTCTATGGGAATGCAACTTTCTGAGCTTTACACTCGATTCAATCCGGATTCGATCGCCGTGACGGTGCACTTTTGGTACCGCTTTATTGGCTTCATTGAATTGTCGGCTGTGGTCGGACTTTTATTGATTGATTCATTGACTGAAAGTGAAATCTTGTTTCAAATGGCTGTCGGGAAGCTTAGGTAATACCGTTTGGCTTTGTCCCGGACTGTTTCAAAATTCCTCTCGGGCAGAAAAGCGCACTTTCTGCGCTGTAAGATAAATCGTCAGATGACTAAGTGGCAACGGTGATTTGAAGAAACAAGATGGCTAAAGTGTCCTTTCTCTGAAGCAGAGCGTATAGTACAGTGCATCCGCCGTACGTGCCGGTTGTGCACTTTTTTTCGTGAGTTTACAAAAATCTTTCGACTTTTTGAGTCATTTTGCAGGCTCTTTTTTGCCCATTTGAAAAACGACGAAGAAACCTCGTTAGAGGGGTAAAAAGTTGAAAAAAAGCTACAATTTTTTTTATTCGTTCTTGTAAGTGCTGTTTAAAACAATCTTCAAGCTACTTTTGCAAGTAAATAGGATGCTACAAACGTTTAAAGATATCAAAGCCTACCTTGATTGTCGCGACGATTTTCGATACCTCTTTGTTGAAACCTTAAACAGCATTTTTTACACATCTAATAGCTGTCATGATTACATCCTCCAAGAAATGTGCATATTCTTCAAGTTTTGTGTTGGCTGTAGGCAGCGTGCGCTTTCCCTGGTGTGCTGTGGCGCCTTTTACTTGTTTCTCTCTCCCCCACTATAATGCCCTCGAGGGAGCTGTGGGATACCCTAAATAAATAAATAAATACAATAAATTGCTGTACCATAGGCTCTAAAGAGAATTGAGGGTACTTGACTTCCGAAGAATTCACAATTGGTACACAAGCCCTAACTGCAACCGGCGAACCTTCCATTGCTCTGGACTACTTAGGACGAACATTTAACCTACTGCGAGAATAACGATTGGTTTATGGGCGGACCCAGAATTTAACCGTTACACCCTCTTTCGTTTCACCAGCAAGATAGTATTAGCGCAAATAATCCCCGCAGTAACTAAGCGCCGTTTTTTATAGGTTTATAGCATGAGTACTTGTGCATTACTATCATAACCTGTGTGGTTATGTCTCAAACATTACATTTATAAAAGGTTGGTCCATCCTTGCCCTAGCCAAATAAAGGTCAGAGGGTTTGTCTTTAAAAGGGACAATAACCTCCAAAGAGGCTATATATATATATATATATATATATATATATACCTTTATGTCCCCGAATAGGACAGGTATCTCATAAATAAACTTACCCCGAACAATTATGTTTCAAGGCAATTTTTACATCGCCCGAAATATTTGGAGACGTCCCCCAGAGATTGGCATCGGTTTCGGAATAACTGAAATAAATCTCGCGACGTACATCTCGCGCTAAAATATTTTTTTTTTCTTAGAAAACCTAATTTACTACGTACGTTTTTTTAAATTTTTTATTTTGGTTTTAAAATTTTTTTTGACCTTTTAGTGACCCTTGAAAACACCAACTCCCTCATCTGTATCCCCCGCTTTCGTGTTTTAGATATGACCTACCCCTAGTCTTGGTTATTGCTGCTCTACACGCAGCCGTTCGCTTTTTATTAGACAACTTGTTTAAACTCCTAACTGCATTCTCTAAAATCCTGTTGAAATCGCAAGGACCGATTTGGCAGCTTTATGCCAGGTAATAACCAAACAGCACAGAGAAGTGCACAAACATTCTTTCCGCTATAAAGCATTAAAAACTAAGTAAAAGAAAACGCATAGCATGGTGAGTTTTGTTATGATATCGTTACCGCTCAGGGGGCTAGTGCCTTAATCAGCAGTTTGGCCAGCTCTGCAAATATATATAAATACGTTTATTTGAGACGCCAAATTTTAGTGTAAATTAAAATATATACTGACAGAGATTTTGAACTAATAACCAGAATTAGGCGTCTGCGTCATACCTCCTCTGATTGAGCGACACAGATTACCCATTAATTTTAGAAGCGTTCGGGATACTGGTTCATGTCATTTACTTCGTATCTAGAACCACTATTGATTATTTAAAGCTCCATAAGTCCCCCAAGTTCCTTTTGACGGGCCTTTTATCACGTGCCATTCCCTAACGCGTTTTCTATCGCTTTCTGTGTTGTTTATTGCTTATGGCTTTCTTTTTTTCATTTTATTTTCATTGTTATTTTTGTAAGTTTCGGAGAATAAACTTGTGGTGTCGAAATTTATCTGCATCCTAGAATCGTCCAAAAGTAACTCCGATGGTTCAAGAAGAAAGCAGAAGCTTTGCCAATCACTTTGATTCGCTGTTAGAACGCACATGTTTTCATAAAAGTGGACTTAAGGGAAGTCAGAAAACAATCAACTTTGAACTGACGTCTTTGGCTATCTATGCTCCTCACACCTCGTTTAGCACATTTAGGTTGTTTATGACTATGAAGGACACTTTCCATGGTCCAGTGTCTTCAACGTTGCATTAGTCACATTTCAGCGGTATCGATAAACCTCCTAATAAGTATTTGCAGCGTTCAAGCGGTCGTGGCGTGGACAGTACAAAAACAAAATACACGGTGTTAATCTAGAGGTGTGACGAAGTTTCGTATGCCTGTGGCCTTCACTTTTTGATAAATAAACTGGGATGCCTTAAATCCTCAATGCCCCTCGTACGGGACATGAAACATGCACGCGTTTGAAGCTCAGTCTTCGCACACACTTAGGGTTTAATCGAGGTACAACACTCCATCCTAAGCGTTGACACAAAAAGTTAATACCACGGAAGACAGCGTACAGTCAAGGAGGAAAATCTCACAATCTTCACAAACTTTGTTTTCTGTCGCACGACAGATGTTACATTTGAAATACCAAATCAAAGGTAGCAATAAGCGAACCGGTCTTTCGTCAGTACAAGAGATGGTCATATTGAAACGGCTGAAGTATAGTGTCTACAATCACCAGCATGACGGCAGGCGTTTAACCATAAACGTGCCAGGACTCGTCAGGACAGACACGGTAGTGTTCAGAACTTCCTACTCGTGCCTTAAAAGTCCGCAGAATCCCTTAAGTAAGAAGAAAGGCAACTGCATCTCGATATAAGAAAATGAAGATCAAAACGAAGTGTTTACTTACGATTACTTCTCCATACGAGCTACCGGCAGTAAAGGTCGATATGGAACTACGATGCTCTCTTAGTTTGAGTTGCCTCAAACGTATATAGATTTTTAGTTCGTGACCTTACACCTTCTCTAACCGCCTTTCTTCACCAGCGAGCGCAACGAACAAGCTGTTTCGAAATAACAACGGAACGCGGAAATCCTGTTGACACCAAAAATAGGCCGGCTTCAAACTGTTCGTCCGTAACTGAGTGTTGAAAACGAGCCCACAAACGGATCGACCGCATGACGGGTAGACAGGCGGACACGGATACACAATGGTTTTTGAGCTCAACGGACGACCAACTCCGCGAAAACTAAGGCTAAAAAAAAAAGCGTCGATGCATAATACTTTAGACGGTACAGGTGTGGGTCGGCGGTGAAACGAAAACGGCCGAATATGAAAGTCAGGTCAAAATATCCGCTACACACACACACACACACACACACACACACACACACACACACACACACACACACACACACACACACACACACACACACGCGCACACACACATGCGCACACGCACACGCACACACACTCACACACGCACACGCACACACACACGCACACACACACCACACCACACACACACGCACACGCACACGCACACGCACACACACACGCACACACATACGCACACGCACACGCACACGCACACACACACACACACACACACACACACACACACACACACTATTCTCGTTTTTTTCTATCAGGAGCCATGCGCCAAAAACTAGGGGTGAGAAGCAGACGATAGCGCGCGGGCTCGTCGTCAGAACGCCAAGCTCTGGTTGAAATGTTTAGTGGGTACAGAGCCGTATATAGAGACTTCGGCCATTGATTAGGAAGTATATGAGGCAGATGAGGAGACGCTATTGGGCCAAGGCGTGCTGGGCGTAATCAAGGGCGTCTTCACGAATTCGAATGTGGCCAACCAGAAGCCGGAAATGATACCCTGGCGGTGGTCGCGAGAAACAAAATTAATAAGCGCGTCGGAGTAACTCTCGGTGACTGAAAATATGGTGCACGTGATGTTTGAATCACGGCCACCCAAAATCACGGTGGAAGAGCGTAACTAGCGGAACGATCCACATAATCCTTACGCCTGCCGCCGAAGTCCGGGAATCTGCCGTCCGAGTGGTCGCACTCTGTCCGAGCAAAACAGAGTTCGAGTGGCACATGCGTTTCTTAGATCTTTTTGCACGATCGTAATCGAAACATCACGTGCACCCTGTTTTCAACCACGAAGAGTTACTACCTCAAACCCTTACGCTCTTATGAAAACTCGTTTTCGCTACCCCCGCTAGGAGATTCTTTTCGGCTTCAGGTTGGCCAAGAGAGCGTGCCAAGCCCTCTATCTGCGTCTGGTGCTCGCGCACTGGCTCTGCCCGCTCCTCCATTGCCACAACTGTCTCCATACACGGCTCTGAGATGGTTTCCCTAAAGCTAGCAGTATTTATCTCCACTGCACTCGTCGATCGTAGTGCAGTGGCATGTGGCTTTCGTTGGCAGCGTTTCGGCGTGTGGCTTTCGCATTCGAAATCGTTCGAGGAGCGCAGTGGACGCAAAGGCAGCTATCTAGCTTTATGCCTACCCACTACTTCTTCCAACCAGACCTCGGCGTTCTGACGACACCGCGCTGTCGCGTCTCCTCCTCTCCCTCAGTTTGGCGGCGCATAGAAGGCTGTATGCACGGCACACCGCGAATAGCTTTCATGCATTCTTCGTTCCGGTTTCGCAATCCAGTGACGTCACAAGAGGGCTGCGCAAGCGTTCGGCTCGAAATCGTGTCCTCACTGTCTGAACACGAATCGCGGCCAAACCTTGACATAACAGCGGGGTATACTCTGCGCCCCGTCCTGGCCTCGGATGGTTGACGCAAGAAAAATCCGCTGTCATGGACTTGTTAAGGCCCAATCGAGCGAGGGATGTTTGCCCACGTTACGTTGGCTGGGTTCCAAGTTTTACCCGAGTAGATCCGAGATACTAGCGCGCATCATATCACGGGGTAACACAGACAGAGTGAAGCGAACTCAGTTGGGAAACTGCAGTAGGAGCATGATTTAGAGGATAGGCGTCAATCCGGTCTTCAGCGCCGAGATATATGCGATCGCAGCGACACCATTTCTGCCGCGGCGGCATCTCCGGGAACTAGACGTATCGAAACGGCGAAGTCGTTAGAGTCGCGTCGATGTCATGCCGTGGCTTCTGCGCAAGCGGTCAAATTCCGGAAAAGCAGCGAAAAAGCGAAAATTCGCCTCTTTCACACAAAACGTATTGAGTGTTCCTACGCAGACGCTACGCAGGACGATGTTCGCGCCGTCCAGGCATAGAGTGCGTACCAAGTTCCTCTGAGCATCATGACCGCAAAACAACACTTAATACATGCTGTGTTACCACTGCCTTTGCCACGATAAGGCCGGAGAGAGGCGAATGCTTTTATTTTATTCTTCGTCTTTTGAAAATAAAACATTAAATAAAATTGATAGCTACCTCCGAGGACTGTTTCCACTGAAGCGCAACGGCGTTTAATAAAAGCAAACGAAAAGAAAGAAAGGACGATGCACTCCCATGCTTTGGTCATCACGGCAACCAATCTTACTAAAGGGGCTTTCTTTTTTTTTTACCTTGCAGGAACGCACACGCACTTTGCTACCTTTGAATAAAAAAGGCAACCGCGCGTATTCACTTTTTGGAGTAACTCAGCTAAGCAGTAAGGAGTAATTTAACCATAACTGACATTAACCGATTTGGAAAGCTTTCCCTACGTATTTACCCCATGGAGGTAGGAATGAGAGGAGGCGACATACCGGCTCAAACCAGCCAAACGAGAAAATCCCAAGCGAAGCCGGAAGTAGATTTCGCGGTCGATGGGAACTGCCCCAAGGGTGCCCAAGTTTGTCCAATGGAGTCTTTTGGTCTTCTTCGTTTTCGGTCATCGTTGGTGGCATGTCCCTCCAAACCGGAAGTCTCCCAGAACCTTCCTACCTACATGATTTCCCCCCCTTCTGAGAAATATACGCACTAGAAAATAAGCAAAAGAATACAAATATATTGCTGATTGCCATATCGGGAGCGGGTACGCAACTTCTTCTGGGTTCAGGGGCAGTAGAATTCAAGTTCATGGAAGTCACAACAAACAAAAAATTTACAGAGCGTTTAGAAAAACAAAAATGCACTGACTATGCCTAATATCGACTGACCTCTCGGCAATAACACCGATCAAATGTGCAGATAAAAAATGCGCATTTTTGAATAGCAGCGCTTAACCCATCGAATTACTGCACGTGCGCGTACAGGGTGTAAATTTTTAATTCATACAAAAAACAGAACTTGAAAGGTACTTTAAGGCGGTTTCCCTAGGTGAGTTTTTGCGGTCAGGAGGACATAATGTAGGGGTAATCCTTGAAAGTATACATTCGAGAGAAATATCTCTGGTTGGGAAACACAATAATTAAAGTACGGCAACCAACGAAGTCCTAAACATGTAGGGGTAATCCTCACGATAATCCGAACAATGAACTAAACATTTTACGAACCTTCTCATAAATGAAAATGAACACACGGACTCAACTAGAAACCAGCTGAGCAACATCTAAAGCCACCAAATCTGACAATTACAAAACCCCTTGAAGCAGGTGGGACGCTAGGGGTTGCGTTAAAGTTACCAGGCGTGAAACAAGGACAAGGCTGGCGGTGCAAAAACGTAAATGACGAAGAAAAAAAAAACAACACGCCAGCGTGTTGGTTTCATATGCATTTTGGGACCCCCAAAAAAAAAGCAGGAGCATATGCTTTTTACATTTGACTGATATAGTGGTATACTACGACCTTCAGCAAGCGTCTAAATGAAATCAGGTATTCATTTTTCCTAATAAAAATTATTCACCGAATCTTAGTGAACTCAACTGTTTGTCGAGGGGAATGTCCCCCTATATCCGGGGTCTCCAAACAATATGGCTAAGCGGTCGTATTAGCTGTCTGCCGCGGCCTCCAGGGCGAGAAAAAAAAAAGTACGCTTGAATCAGGAGAAAGAAACCGTAAATATACATACCTATTTATATACGGACTATTAAAGCGGAATAAAATTTTTAATACAATCCAAGGTGTATTTAAATAAGACCTACATGCAAATAAGCAGACTTGCGAGTGATGCAGATTTCCATGCCGTGTTTATATATATATATATATATATATATATATATATATATATATATATATATATATATATATATATATATATATATATATATATATATATATATATATATATATATACAACGGGCATGGTGGCGGGAGGCCGAAGGCGTGGGTATATAACTGGGAAGAAAAAAACCCTCGGTGAAAACAGCAACAACGCACGATTTAATCTTCGACGTTTCGGCCGGAGTCCGGCCTTCGTCAGGAAGAAGAAAAGTTCTTCCTGACGAAGGCCGGACTCCGGCCGAAACGTCGAAGGTTAAATCGTCCGTTGTTGCTGTTTTCACCGAGGGTTTTTTTCTTCCCAGTTATATATATATATATATATATATATATATATATATATATAGGTGAAGAAAGGTAAATATGAAAACAATTAACCGGGAAACGTTAATAAGTCAAAGATGCGTACTGTCGGAGTTACTAATTCGAAGTTTATTACAACGTTTCGAGCGGGGACTGCTCTTCATCAGGTGAAGAGCGGTCCCAGCTCGAAACGTTGTAATAAACTTCGAATCCGACAGTACACATCTTTGACTTATATATATATATATATATATATATATATATTATAATATAATTCAACATTTTGCTAATTATGGCATTATTCAGGGTCGTCAAGGTAAATCCGGAAAATTCACCATATTCAGATAAACACGCAGAGGCAAAGATGATATAAATATTGACAGTTTTCTATGCTTTGCTCTGTCTCAAGTAACACCTTTATGGCCGACAGATCATCTTAACGTCGCGGCAGTGCTGTGAACTTGTTTCTTCTTGTAGCCATACCACGCAATGATTGGCTCGGGTGACTTTCCGGCGCGAAACGATTCAAGTATTGCGGCACTCTGGTCGCACTCCGCATTAATTTTTAAGCCAGTCGCGAATTATTTATCAGCGCGATGGTCCCCCGTTGAATCAAGTGGCCGCAGAAGCGCAATACGGCCGCTTAGCTTCATTGTATCGTTGAGGGACGAAATCTGGATAAAGTCCGGATTCATCTCGACGACTATGTACAATAATTGTAACCCAGAAAAATTCACCGGCGAAAATCACAGCGAATAATGTCGTTCGCATATTCGCGGAGGGCAGAAGACTCGCGAGAACGGCAGGACTAACGATGTTAATACGGGAAACGTTTGACGCAGGGCACTAAGCACAATAGGCACGAGAATGCAAAATATTTTTAACAGTATAGCTTTTATAATTGACCGCAGACTGCGGGTCGGGGATCACTGCAAGGACCACGATCAGTCGCGGGTTAAATCTGGACTAGAAGCAGAGATTTGGGGACCCCTGCACCATTTTATGTTTACAAAAAATGCAGTCAGTAAGTACGTACACAGGCGAACAGGTGAAAGTTACAAATGAGGAGTATAATTTTTAACCGAAAACTGGAGTAGACGAAGGAATTTATTTTTACGGCGGAAGACAAAGTAACAGGGGCAGACAACATCTGTCCCTGTCACTCTGTTTTCCAGTGGAAAAAAAAAAATTCTCCTTCTTCGCCGGTCTCGGGTTAAAATCCTATGGATACTATGTTCCCATGGGCGTAAGATTCACCTGTACCAATCGCATTAATGTACGTTTCAAGGCGTTTCATCTTTTATTAATAATTATGTTCAAATTACGATTATATACCTCGTATATGCAAATACAGGCAAGCTCAGATCAATGCTCGTTTGCGTACAAAGACACTTCAACCGACCAGATGTTTCACGTGTACGCTGAAAACAACCCTGAGAGTAAGACTTTCGAGACACTTCTGAGTGTGTAATTTAAAAGATCAAGAGCAGTCTTCGCTACTTTACCGAATCAATATAATAATTTACAGGATTGCTGATATTGGTCTCAAAGTGAAAGCTCAGTCCTTCGACTCAAAACACAACGATATTACCGTTGTTGTTTCCTTCTTTGGTGGCAACTCCGTCACATTATATCATAGCTAGGTAATGACGAGCTTCTAATTTCTCGTGCCATTTCCAGATATCCTATTTTCAATCTACACTCAAAAGACAAAAATATATCCTCGAGCATTCAGGCACTTAACGCGTCTCGTTAAGGTTTGCTATTTGGATACTAAGGCTGATGTTAAGAATAGTCATGTAGTTAAGAATAGATATCCTCTCGGGGTTCGTGAGTGGAGCGCAATTATTTCGAAGCTCACACTGTGCCCATTTAGGCAATTTTTTTATGCTCGAGAGAGGATCCTAAAAACAGCCAAATCTTTTGTTGTTTGTTGTCTCATTTTTTGTTAATCAGGTGTGTTTTCCTGCATGAGAGTTACTCGCCCAGGGGTATGGAAGCACGTGCAGATTGTTCCTGCATTTGATTTCACAAGAACGAAAACACATCTAGGTGACTCTGAAACCGTCTCGTGCTCTTCCCGAAATGGTGCTTCTCGTCACAAGCCGGCTGATATAATCATTGACATCTTCAAAAACGCAGCGCATTTCTTAAGTTTCTGAAGTGGTCAGCGACCATGTAGGGGTGTATCACGATGGCCCTGCGTGCAGAATCCCTCTCACAAATGCCCCGCATCAGTAGCCTCGCGCTTGGAAGGTCCCACGTTCAATTGCCCCGTCCCCCAATTCCCCTCGTGCGAAAAGTCCCGTCCTCACTGCCCCGTCCCACCCTCTTTGCGCTTTAACCAGCATTGTTCCAAGTCTTAACTTAATCTGTTGAGTGTCTAGTAATGGTCATTTAAGTGAAAGAAACCACAAAATAAGGTTAACTTGAACTGCCGAAGAACTTAGAGTGACGTACAAGTGGGCAATTACGTAAATCTGCATTATTTGCGATGCACTCCGCTGTCCTAGGGGCATACTCAGACGCAGAATTATTTGTTTATTTGAAATACTATCGATCCTACACAAGACCAAGAAAGGAGTGGATTTGCACAGCACAAAAACACGCGCTCAAAATGCACAAATCAATAACACGTATACAACACAACGATGAAATGACAACTCTAGGTACTGCTGGCAGAAATCTCTGGAACAAAGAAACTAAACCATTCTAGAGTTCCAGCGGTCACGAGATGTGCTGGGAGCTCGGTCCATTCTCGCGCTGTTTGCCAAAAGAACGAGTACATAATACAGTCCTTGGAAAAATTCCGCTCTTCCACATACCGAGTAGGATTGTTGCGGGTTATACGCGACATGCTCTCACTGATATACTGTTGCTTATTTACAAGAACCAGTTTATTTATTACGTTTTTAAAGAAATAAAACCGCTTCTGCTTCCTGCTTATCTACCTAGATAGACTTAATCTACCTAGATGAGTACAAATATTTTTTGTTAGAACGACGTAAGAAGAATGGAACTGGTGTTTTGGGCTGCGATAAGTATGGCGATAAGTCGATGGAAGCTTCGGTTCAGTGCTTATTGATAACAGCTGTAACTTCAAATATTTCGCCAATGACTGATATTTTCTGCTTATCTTCACTTCTAACGTCGCGAGACGTAAACCTGCTTAGTGCATGCCTGTAGAACAAGAAGCTTTATTCAGTTATTTCTTACTTGAGTCCCAGGTACGGCATGATTACGTTAAGCAAGCTCTGGTGCACATTTACTGCCTCTTAGTTAAACGCAGAATGTCCTGCCACCACGTTGAGGACCCGGCCGCCTGACACGGGGGATTCGCGTCATGGGCTTTTGAAACTGGCGCGTGTACAGCGGGGAAAAAAGAACACATCGTTTACCGTGAGGCATTTCACAGGGGCTTTTGACATCGGGTGCTTTCGTGCAACACCCCCATATAGCAATGTTGGGTAAAGCACATCTAAAAAGTACTTCAAGTCAAAAGTAAATGAGAGGTAAAGTACTTCAATTAAAGTAGTATTTACACGAGACGAAACGTACATGAAATAATGTACTACAGATGCAATGTACTTTCAAGGTAAATTTCAAGTACCTTTTAAAATAATATTTCATGATGCCCTTTCATTCCCCTGTAGTCTTCCTTAGCTGGTATGCACTGCCCCAGGAGTAATCGAGGGTGCATCTGTTTTTTTGTTTTTTTTTTTCGGAAACGGCGGCGAATATCGGTTTAAGTTGACTGACCACAGAGTAGTTACTTTCGGAAATGGCGCCAAGTTCAGAAGTCTCTCCGACTTATGAATTTGGCGCCGCTTGCACTGGTTTGGACCCAATGGGGCTAAACGTACTTGGGGAAAGCATGACATCCGCTCCGTAGCCTCCGGACGCAACCCCACTCGTGGAGGAGTGTGTGCCCCTAATATGGGGCTTGCGATGACCGAACGAGAAGTAGCGAAAGTTCCAAAGGTTGCGGAAAATCGGCCCGCACTACAAACGGCGCGATGCGTAGTCTGCTCGCTTTTCTTATTAGAATAAAATATCTCTTTTGGTACAGTTCAGGGTTGACGAAGCATCCTTTTGTGATGCAAATTGATTGAGACCAAATTTGGGGACTGTACTTTGAAGTCGGAACTTGTACATTTCTCGTAAAGTAAAAGAAAAAATACTTTAAGTAAAGTTTAAGTACATACTCAGAAAATTCATTTTAAGTAAAGTACAAGTTTTCTACACCTCCTTAAAGTAGTACTATAAGTATAATGCACCTAAAGTACCTCCCCGTACTACTTGGCGCATCTAAATCTTGCTCATCTTTCCCCCAAGTCCGTAGCTGAACGCGTTGACTCTCGCATCGACCATCTGCCTCCTGGATGGAGTTTAATCAACAGCGACAGCGTGGGCAGCAGACCGTCCAGTTTCAATGGCACTTGTAACAAGCACTGACTAAGAGACAGATCATGCAATCTCTAATCCGGCTGAGCACGTGGAGGGCACGGCGTTGATTGAGCTTGCGTAAAATACCATGGCGACGGAACAACCCCCCTTTATGCAACCAAGGGGCCCATCTTTACACCGTATTTAAACGGTTTAAGCAATATATGATGATGTGCCTTCGCAAGAGCGTAAGCTCCAATTGTTCGTGTTATACAAGATGAAAAGAACAATTTACTAGTAGCGAAAACTATGAACACGGCAAAGAGCTTATGTTGCCCTTCCTATTTGATGCAACTGAAGAAGCTGAGCTTATTCTCGAAACCTCAGTTGCCGGTCTTTGTTTTCTCAGCAAGTTCATTGTCCATTCGTGTTTTTAGATTGCTGCACATTCAGCAAGTATGGATACTTTCAAAGGATGCGATGTCGAAACAAGATGCTTGTGACCTTTATTGAATGAAATAAAAATCCATTCTCTCTGAGGGAATTTACTTTTAAAAATGCGTTGCAGCGTAAAAGCGCATTTTGCGAGTTTCTGAAGATTTGTATTACATCCCGGAAAATGTAAAATCCTTAAACCGTTTTAACAATACGTTCTACGTAAAAAGCAAACTCAATTTTGCATTTCTGGTTTACGGCATTTTCAGAGCTTACTCTCAAAGAGTCAGGTTAATTGGGAGGTAGAGGATAATGCGGTACGTAATATTATTCTGGAATAAACTCTGCAGTCTGCAGTACGCGGTAGTACGCTTCATCAATATTACCTCTTTATCAGAGACCGATGACATAGGTTAAATCAGGTTCTTATTTATGAGAGTGCATGGGAAGATAAATTGAACAGAGCAGACCGAATCCCAACGACGCTACGTTTCCTACAAAACAACAAAAAATAACAAACATTGTGTTTTTGAATGCCGCACAAAGTAAAAAGAAAATTGTATTTTGTCTTACATTTTGAACATCAATGAAAATGCTACTTGTGCTGCATTTAAGACGACTAAGAATAACAAAATTACTCGCGATCAACCTTATTTTGTTTCTCGAATATTTTACCTAAGCATGTGACAAATAAGCTCGAAAAGCGCAGCAGTTAATTGCATCGTCTATCGATGGCCCGTGCTCTTTTAGTAGATATCAGTGTAGCATTTTTCTTAAGGAGTACAGTTGTCAAGGTGATATAAGAACCGTTTGGGGAAATTATAAATTTGCGCTCGAGGTATATTAGTAGTTTATTATTATTACCAGAAAGACATATATACGCGAATACTTTAAAGGAAACAAGTCTCGATATTATTAACACATATGTTACCTAGAAACAATAATAGCGTGGTATTTTTTTTGCGTTTGTAGTTGTTCTTTATACAACATTTTAAATAGCAACGTAGCAACCTCACTAAGCAACGTAAACGGCTGCCACTAGCCTAGTGCTCCGCGAATGAGAAAACAAATCAAAACATGCGGTTCGGCGCTTAGGTTAGGCGTAAGTGTTTTTGATTACTATGTACGACAAGAACTCTCTATAGAAGGGGCACAAAAGTGAATTTTCGGGACGTCATTTTATGATGCCAACTCAATCAAGGCACCCTAAGGATCCTATAAAACCCACAATTACTATCACGTGTGGCTCTTAAAAACGCGAGCGAGGGTCGCAGTGCTTGGTCGCGATTTTATTAGGGGGAAAAAAAAAGCCACGCATGCTTGTAGTTTTGGATATTTATAATATTTAGTAAGAACAGATTGATTTTACGCCATAGAAAGAGGATCTCAAAAGTCCAGTCTAGGGCCCCCTTAAGACTCCATACTGG
The DNA here is from genome assembly GCA_013358835.2 of Ixodes persulcatus. Lineage (NCBI taxonomy): Eukaryota > Metazoa > Arthropoda > Arachnida > Ixodida > Ixodidae > Ixodes > Ixodes persulcatus. The sequence continues at coordinate 772,336 of JABSTQ010009407.1, forward strand.
TGGACCACCGCCCTATGTGTTCCTACGTGTGGAGGCAGTGCTTCGCGTTTCGATCGACGAATGATTTCGCGTTGTGATCGGCTAGCCCACGCGGAGTATAGTGGAAGACCCGAAGGAGCATCGACCGCTACTCACTGTTCATCCGCACGGGCCTTTGTTCGGAGCTGACATGACCCTGACCTCTCGTGCCACCAAAACATCTTCCCGATCGTACTTTTAGGCTGGTGGTCATTCTTGGCGAGGTTTCCCGGCGCATGTGTCTCGTGCGCGTGCGTCGTGGTCCGCTAACTTTCGCGAAGAATCACAGCGTCGTGACATTGTGCAAAAATAATACGGTCTCCAGCTGCGGCACTAAGCACGGTAAAAGGTCATGCTCAGTGTCGCGGCGCAGACCGTTGTCTTTTAGGTTTCAAGATATTACCAGCCTCCTCATTCGCCGATCTGCCCTCCATAGATGGCAGCGATTGACTCTTTTGAGTGCTTCGCGGGAAAGCAGACGTTCCGGATGTCTTAGAGCGTGACGTCACAATTTTTCCCGGAAAAATTTAAAGGGATAATGTTTTCCAACAACCAGCGAAGAATTGTCCACGCTATATCGATTGGGGAATTTCTCCGCTAAATTTGGCGGTACTTTAGTGTCACGTGACCTTATGGTGACGTCACAGTGTTACGTGAACTCCGCGTGCTAAATTTAGTCAGGCATAAGTTCGCTACATTTCAACGCGGAAGTGCGACTGTCCGCAGGATCTCGACGTCGGCGCGGTTCATCAGCAACGCACAGCAAGAAACCGGGATTTATTGTTTGTCTCGCCTTAAGTCGAATCAGTGAGCTTCTAGCTCTCAATTTACGCGAACGAAGCTAATAAAAAATCGATTTTATGCGAAGAAATAGAAAGCAATGGCGGAAACGGATCACCAACATGGCCACCGACGGCTTGCCGGAAGTGGAACGGCCCTCATCTTGCGAAACCGGTCGATTGGATAAATGTGTGTCATCGATCATACAGTTGCTGCCAGAAAGATCCAGCGGGACGCCGCTGACAGCAGACGGCTGTGACTATTTTCTGTCGGACAATTCAAGTTGGCGACGACAGCATGATGACTATAATTACTGACGTGTCATCTCAACAAACGCCGGGCTCTACGAAGGATCGTATTTTGGTTAAAAATGTGCTTCAGCGCATGATAATGTAGCTTCACTGGATGAGACCAACGAGAAATATGTCACGAACAAACAAAAACATAAATAAACGTTAATTTGACGCGAGCCGCATGCTGGATCGCCTTAGAATTTAGGTACGATAAAGAAACTGTATGCATAACGAATTAATACGCTCTGTGGTCTTGGAGGTTGTATTTTTAGAGAAATATCGCGTCGCTTAGAAAATTATGTGCGGTTGTGAAGATACTATATACACGCGATACCCATCTGTGCACTCAGGATAACACACAAAACATTGCGTGCGTATAATTTGTGCATAGTCCCACTCTTGACTTACTTATTCGCGTTTGGCTATGCTTGCTTCCTCGTCGTCTGTAAGGGCCCACACTCTGGGCTCTTTAAATTCTTAAAGAATACAACACCCGATAATAAAAAATAGAGCATTTTAGTCTAAGCAATGTGAATTATTATGCACGCTACCATACGATAACCTACGACGTAATATGTCAACTTGAACATCAAAGCTAGCAAAATTTCGTACACATAGTTTCTGACATTCGAACTCGAGCAAAAAAAAACAAAAAAAACAATGATCGCCCAATAATTGAAGTTTGCGCACGCATTCATCAGTTTTAGTAACTGAGTGCGGAACCTTACGGTCCATAGCATTTTTTTTTTTCAAAATTAGGGCCGCAAATTATATTTTACTGGTTGCTACAAAGCTCAGCTTAGCTAAGGCTGGTAAAAACAACAACCACGCGGCCTGTGTTTCTTGAAAGAATGGGAAAGAACAAGAAGCATTCCGTTCCCTAAACTTGTTAGGGGGCAAGAAACCTACTACAACAGTGAACTATTACTTGGTCATAGCTTGGTTCTTGGTTGTCGATGGGTCATCAATAATACTGTCGTATTCGACACGCGCAATATTTTCTCATTTCTTCGTATAGCGTTTTTGTTCCAGTCCGCGCCTTTACACGCTACCTTGTGTCGCAATGAGCGATAAATATTCCTTATATGTTCTTAAATGTCTAGTATGATGGTCCTTTTCCATTATTACTGATTGTACTTATGCCCTCATCGCCAAATCTTAAATTGTTTAAGTCCGTATGATTTCCAAATGTGTGCGCGAAGCTCGATGTCTTATTCATATCGTTGATATTTCATATTTGTAGTTCCTACATCACACATCCTATTCATTTTTTTTTTTTTAAGTTTAAAGTAGTCGGTTGCCGAATATGCGAACAATCTGTTTCAATTCATCGAAGACGTGTCTCGATTATTCTGATAAAGGCTGCAAGCACAAAATGTGCCATGAGTTAAATACGCGTGCCTTATAATTCGCTATACTTGATTTTGGCGAGATTTGGAGGTTTCATAAGCAGTGCACATATAACACACTCCTGTGTTCCCCAGGTTTGCGAGAATAATCAAAAGAAGCTTATATTTTTTTGGGGGAAGAGGTGCGTGAGAAGTATGCTTTAGGAGAATATACCCATGGGTTTTGCTTCTTTTGTGGTTGCAGGCATGGCCTTAAATTATACGCTCTTAGACCTTTATCGGCTAATCAGACGCCTACAAAAGATTTAGGCGAGACATACACAATATTTTGACATGACGAGGGAGTGATCCTGAAAGTATCAATGGCACACTGGCATTTCCACGTCCCGTTAGACCTTGTCGGTGTTATCCACACACCATCGGCGTTACAAGCTATTGGTCACACTGATAATGTCATGCCTATAAAACGAGTAATGACTAAAATCAGAGAAAAAAAAATACTGTAAGCGACTAAATTTTCGCGAGGACCTAATTTTCGCGAATCGCCTACAATTTGCGAAAAATGCGTCCGGCAAACAATTCGGGGAATATGTGAACGCCACGGAAGCTACACTCGATTCGCGAAAATTAGAACCCGCGAATAATTTCAAATTTTCCAGCTTTGGCCCGATTCGCGAAAATTCGAGCCCGCGAAAATTAAGTCGTTTACAGTAGCCGCAAATTTTCAAAGTTTTAGTCACGCCGGAGGCTGATGAGGGGATTTCGACAGGGTTCAATGTACCTTCAACACTGAGAAAAGGGTTGGAAAGATGTGCATATTTCTGGAGGGTGCGACAGTGGTAACGCTTTGAGTGACCCATGGCTTCTTTTTTTTTAGTTTTTTTATTACCACGAGAAGGCGCGCGATGGAATCTCGGACCGGGTTATTCTTTATTATTTTTGAACCACCGAACAAGAAAGAAGAGCCTTTCGATCATTCACGTTTTCGCATAGAGTCGACATTTGTTTTTTTGCGTTTATACTGTGGATACATGCATCCAAGCCCTGGACGGCTTGAGTTTTTAGGTTAGCTTTTGGCAGTTTTTTTTTTTAATTAAAATTATTGCGTTCACCGGAAGCTGACTTACACGCCTTATAATTTAGCGCACTTAGTTGACGTGACCACTCACACTCTTACTTTTGTGTCAACCCCGTTAGTTTTGAAAAACCTTAGCAATTCCTAAATATTGTCAATAAATCGAAAAGAAAATTGTGAGACAAAATTTCGGATTATCTAAAGAAAGTGAGTAATTAACACTTTAATTGCTTACACAGGTACAATACACTCTCTCTTTTAGCACTCAATAATATTCGTCTCTTATGTTTCGTTTTTCCTTACTTTGCTTCGATGAAGTGTATATGTGATTTGCGCATTATTGTTTCTTGCGATCTGCTTCAACAGGTAATTGCACTAAGCAAAATTTGAATGCAAGAGACCGTGATGCCGTTTTGCCTCAAAAACGCGAATTGCACGGAGACAATATGTTTGAAAAATACTTGGTCATTTGTTTCTTAGCAGTTCACAATTTGGAGTTCCAAAACATTTTCCGACATTGGCTTCTTTGTGAAAATTGATATCGTAATCCGCCGATGTTCTTCTTGAAATAAATATAAGCGCAACAATGTTTTGTTCGTTTCTGAATGTAACGCCAATTTTCGGAGCATGCAGTTGACTTCTATAGCTGTTACAAAAGGCCACGTGTGTCACGTCAATTTCAGCGTGACTGTATCAACAACCTGTAACGCCTAAAGGCCCGTTTACACACGTGCAACTGAGTACGACCGAGAGAGACCAGACCGGTTTTTAAGCCTCTTGCGACGTCTTAGGGTCGGGTGCACTGTTGCGGAACTGGTCCTAAGACGTCGCAAGAGACGTAAAAACCGGTCTTGTTTCTCTCGCCCTTACTCGGTTGCAAGTGAGTGAACAGCGCTTAAAATGCGTCGCAGCAGTCACGACAATATCGGTATGACTTTTGTAATGCCAATATCGGCACGATATATCACGCCGAAAGTAGGCGTTAAAAAAGAACACTTTTTCACGCCAATATAGCCGTTACCAGACTAACAGTGAAGGGCAAACCGTCCTCAAGCTGCGTGAAGTTCAGTCGTCTACTTTGCTTTAGCTTATCGGGAGACGAAGTCTGTGGAAAAGCATGTCCGAGAGTTTTTTGTCTAAACTATTTCTCAAAGAAAAGTTCCGTTCCTTTTACAGCACTTTGAATTCTCAATCAAGTATTTCTTGAAGTCGCCTCGCGGCTAAGTCTTTTTGCTGTCTAGCCTCGATAAAACGAAAAAAATGTAAAAGAAAATGTAAGATTTTTTTTTGCTTTTTTTTTTAAATTGCATTACTAAGTTAGACATCACCGAACGTTCAATATCTGATCGAGTATAAGGTATTGCTGGGAACGTTATTCGCAGACCACCGATATTTATTGTAGTAGTTGAATCGCGGATCGGGACCCCGACGGTGGCACCCCCGGTGACCATTGCTTGACACCAGGTAATACATGCAAGTCTATGGGATGAATGTATAAAGTTAACGTATTGGGGCGTGTGTGAAGTTTATTGTAAATAAACTTTCATGATGTTTTGCATGAATAGTAATCCAAATATATAAGTCAAATGAGAGAAATCTCACTTTTTCACATTTTTCGCATAGGATTCACTGCATTTGCTGCTGTCAAGCAATGGCCGCCGGTCCACGTGCCACTCGACCCCAGCAAAGCAAGCCTCGATCTGCAATCCAGACTACTACAATAAAAATCAGTGTTGCAGACAAGGCAGCCAAACCCACTGTTGCCAATTTAGCGGGTTCTCGCTAAATTCAGCGGGTTTGAAAGTTATCTAGCGGGAGAAAATGACGTTTTGTGGGTTGCTGAATTTTTAGCCGTTTTCAAGTCAAGGTAGAGTTTTTTTTTTTCTGCAGGTATGAAATCTTCTATAGTTTCTCATTATCAATTCTATATAACATAAGTTTCACGAATCGTTAGATGCATGGGGTCGCCATTTTGCTTACTCTAAACCAAATTGTTTTCAATAAGTCTAACGCTCGCGACACCGCTGATAGATTGTGGTGGCAAACATTAGAACACGCCCCGAACTGATTTGTGCGTAAGTGTATGAATGCGCTTTCGAAAGCTACCAGATGAAATGAGCCGACTAAAGTATGTACAAGAATTCAAAAGAAAAGGGAGCTATAAAATTCTATACTTCGATACTGGTTACTGGAATGTCAAGAGACGTCATACGAATCAAATGCCTCTTCTGGAAAAGGAAACATTTAGTAAAGCGTGCAAAGTTGGTCACTGATGCTTTAATTTGCCACCGAACGTTGCCCAAGTGACCAGAGCAATGAAAGTACACGTCGGCAGGTATGGCAACACGCGTGGTAATAAAAAGATAATGCAGCGGACATGGTTCTGTGCGCGGGAGCGGTCTGAAGTAACATGGAGTGCTCATTCCTAAGGGTATATAACTGCATTTCTTGTACTCATCTAAACTACGTATAGCAGTAAATTTTATAAAAGGCTGAAAATTGCCCTGCGTCTGAAGTTTAGTGGTCTTTTGAGTTGTTTTTTTTCGGAATTTTTATTGCGGGTTTTTGAGGTTTCAGTTGGCATCACCGGCCAAGACAAAGACACTTATGAGGAAAGTGCCCCCGTTTTCAAAACCGGGATCCAAAGGTATTGCTAGAAGAGTTGCCAAATAAATAACATTGTCATTATTCAAAGATAGTTATCATACGCAAATATTTAAATCCACCGTCCCAAACTAGAATTTGTTATGCCACGAGGAGATCTAAGACTAAAAATGCAATTTATTGAGCGGATCTTAATGTCAGGTCCTCGAAAAAAAAAACATTCATTTGACAAACAATAAAAATCACCCATGAACACTTTGTGTTCTGTACTAAGTAGACAAGAACAAAGTCTTATGCAGCTGCACAACACGCAACTATAAAACGAAAGCATGAAGATACAACTGAGACTAGTAACAAATAAAATAATTAAACTGCACAACGTTTTTGGGTTCTTGACCAAATTTTGAGCATGCACATAGGGCTTCAAAAGCACCATTAAATATCTCGTTAATACTAGTTTAATAACAGGACTCTTCATACATTGTTTTTGTGTTTTTTCTTCTTTTTCCTTTCTGTTAGCTCTTCTACCTTTTATTATTAATCCAACTGCCTATATATGTTTACGCCATGTAGCAAATCAGCACTTAGGCAGACTGTTCTCTTCGATGAATGTAAATAAACAGCTCTTCTGTATCTCTCTCTCACTCTTTCTTCTTCTCCCTCTCCCTCTCCGAGAAATGCTTCTTTCAATTTCCTTTTTTCAAAAACACAGAGTGGGAGCATATGCTATCATGTCTCCGCGCCAACCCGAAGAAGAAAGATGGATTGGGTTGACATCTTGTCGCACAATGTTTAGGTTTATTTTTACACTGCGGTCTGCTGTCAGGACGCCTCAGACAACGGAATGGCAGCGCGGTAGAACCGACAGGAGAAACCGACTGCAGTACCCCGAGGCAGATCTACCCGGATATCACCTTTTTGCTTAACGTGGGCTAGTGAATAAATCTCGTTAAAACTCTGTATGAGCTCTCTATGTTTACAGATTTTGATTGAAAAGCTCCAGGCTACCGATCCCGCTAAGTTTTTTTGCGCAAAAAATTGTTTATAATGATTAGTGAGCTTTTACATAACAGGAACTCAGAGATATTTATAGCTCCCACCCTATAAAACATATTGCTGGATGTACAGCAGGAAATCCAGCACTATTTTTAAATTAACGTATCCCTTATAACATAAATTTCAAGCGCAGTAAACTGTTTTATAAACATTCCCATTTGACGCTCATGAAACCTCATTTTGCATTTATATTTATTTGTACCCCTGTGGGCGTTGGCTAAAACAAATCTAAAAATTAAGAAAGTGTTTAAGGTGCAAAAATTAACTTTCTTAAAAACGTAAATCTACACACTACTTTTGCTTGAGCTGCACTTCTCCATAGCACTTGTAAGTCTATCGCAAATAACAATCCGCGAAAAGAGTTTTACTTATAAGCCATAATTTTTTATCACCATCAAGTGTACAGTAGAAATTGGACAACCGAGAGGATGTATCACATTTTGTTAATGACATCCTTGAAAAACAAAATCACCTGCTCGCGCCATATTTATTTTGGTATGGCCGTAAAATAATTGTTTTACTGGTTTTACGTGCTCGTTTAAAACGAGCAGTTTGAACCAACACTAGAAAAAGCGCTGCGAAGGATTGATAAAAACAATAGCCATTAGTTTCGTGGGACGCCAGCTGAAGTTCTTCATATAGATAATTGGAGGATTGTATTTTTTATAATTGTTTTCTCTAAAAGTAGAAAAGATAAAAACGCGAAGTCACCTTGTTTATTTACACTGTTACATCTAAGCGTAAACGAGTGCTCAATGATCATTCTCAGTCGTTCAAACGTCAAGGACTCCAACGCTAAAACGGATCCTTTTCTTGAGTAGCACTTTAGGGTGGAATCTAATTATTTTTGTTTTTACCATAAATATGTGTTGAAACACTTCGAAAGACTCCTTCGCGCATTACTTATATTGAATTCAGAAGTTTCTTTTTTGCATTCACAAAATATGTCTATAGAGACCTCGTCCATTGACCGAAATATTTACTATATTTACTTGCTTGTAAAAAGATACGATAGCCAGATTACATGTGAAGTTAGTCATCTTAGAACTACGCCGAAACTCCACCGACCTTTCGGTGTAGCTCCCCGTTCTGCCATAGACTGCGTTTGCGCTCGATTTTGTATGTGCGCGTCAGAACATTCAACCCCAAAGAATATAGCTATAAAAAATAAACATGCCTGCTCTTTACAGAGAGAAAATGTACAAAAATACAAACGGCACGACATCTTGTTTGACCTACGGCTTTTTCAGTATGAACGAACAAATAACTCCGGTGTTTCCGCTAAACGTTCGAGGTTTCGCTGCTGCGGGGCGTAATGCCAACACAATTTTTCAAGCTTCAACATGATCGAAATAGCCCGATAACTCTTTCTGTCTTCCTGGATCGACAATACTCTAGCAAAATTGAGCTCTGAAATATCGCGTGTCACCTGTTACAGAAAGACCTAGCTGGCCTTTTGATCGTCACATATTTATTTCGATTTGTATTTTGCTCGGTGTTGCGATATATATGTATTAACTTTTACACGAATACCTCGATGTTTTGTGGCGGGTACGCTACGTGATAAGAATTTGATTCTTACTAATTGCGGCCTACAAGACGAGCTAGTCAGACAATAAGAATATTCAACTTTGAAAGATGTTTTCAGACAAATAAGGATAACAAAACGTAATGCCTATCACGGATACCCGTAGCAAGTAGTTTGTTATTTAAGAAATATTCGCGTTCGCGCATAGGTCATCCCCTCTAGCGAATGGGGCATATTTCTTCCAGGGTTTTATTATTATAAATGTAAACAAATGTGTGTTGTATTTTTTCCTCGATAAGAAGCCTGTAATCTTAACATAATAAGCAGTAAGTGCCTTCCCACCAAGATATCGGTGACCGAATTCACCAGACCGGTCGAACCGAGCGACGCTCTGAGCGCAGCCTCCCGCTTCTTTTGCCACCTCGTGACACCAACGTGCGTGATTGAGCGAGGGTTTGTGACGGTCGCCATAATCAGTAGCACACTGGCAAAGAAAGGTGAACGCACCTTCATGGCCGCCGGGATGGAGAGCGTCGAGGTGGGCTTGCGGAGGTGCTTGAAGTGGCGCAGCGCCCCATTGATGCGCATCGAGTCTGCCGCTATCTCGGCAATCTCGTTGTCCCTGTGCAGCTGTCGCAGCGACGTGGTCAGCGCCTGGCCCGCGTGCACGGGCTGCCCATGCTGCGGCGGCCCATGGGCCGGCGGGAAGGCCGGCAGCACCGACGCCGCGGGACCGACCACCAGCGCGGCGTCCAGGCAGCGCACGCTCTCGCGAGACACGGTCCGGGTCAGGAACGAGTGCTCCAAGCGCGCGCTCAGACCCAGCCGCGTGTGCGGGGTCCATAGGTGGGGCCGAGGCTTGGACGCCGCGCACGCCGCCGCCGCGAGCGTGCTTCCCGTGCCGGCCGCCTGGGGCGCCCCCGCCGCCGCCCCGCCACCGCCCGCGGCACCCCATGCGGACGCGCGCCGAAGTCCTAGGTCGGTCAGGTCCTCCGAGAGGTCGCCACCTGCCTCGTTGTCTTCCTCGCGGACGCCGCCAGCGCCGCCGCCTCCGGTCCCTGCGAACTGGACCACTTGGATCTGAGGTCCGATCTCGGGGCAGGATCGGTAGTTAGGCGGAGCTGGCGGTTCGAGCGGCCGGAACTCGACGAGCGGGAGCGAGCGCTCGGGCTCCGAGTGCATCCGACCCAAGACTACAACGGGCTTGTTGCTCGCCGTGGTCGGCGGAGAGGACCAGTCGGGCGGTTGCGGCGGGGGAGGCTGGGGCGGTGGCTGCGTCGGTGGCGCGCTGTTGGCGCTGTTGGGGCCGCCGCCGCCGGACAGCATGTCGTCCACGGCGGGGGTCACCATGACGAGGGACATGGTGGAGAGCGTCGTCGGGCCGGAGAGCCCCTGGGCCAGCAACTGTCGGTCTCTTTCGCTCCAATGTGTGGTCTTCCCGCTCAGCCTAAATCCAGGAGACCGCCCGGGGAATGGGGCACGTCGTCGGCTGCCACCGCGTCGGCCACCGCCCTCGAGGTTCTCGGGGCAAGCGTCGAGGGGATAGGCGACCTTGCCTCTGTCTTCTTAGTCGCCGGGCCCCTGGGTCTCACCAAAGGGCCGGATGTCTGCGTGCGGAACAAAAAGACAGCCAAATCCGTCATTTTGGTAGAACCCAGCACCGAAGGTGCAGTTTAAAAATGCGTGTAATAGCAGTAATATCAGCAATGTCTAATTATATCTGTAAAGTTACGATACCACAGAATGACGGGTAGCCCTATTATATTTATTAAGAGGACCTCTCCTAATGAAGATGAAAATGCCATGAGTGTGGCACGGGTGTATTCACGAAGGCTCTCAGCGATCATGTCGTATGAATCTGTCAGCCGTTGCTTGCCAGGAGTGATTACATTGTGCCGGGCACAGTGTGAATAAGCAAGGATCCTTCGATTTGACCAACTGTAGCTGCGGTCTGTTGTCAACTTGTTAACGACATTCTTACATGCCGGAACTTTTTAGGTTGAGAACAGACTAGGCGCTCTTTTGCTTTCACTGCATTAAGCAGATAATTCATTATCTGGAAAAGTTTCCCAACAAAGATACGCGTTCCGATCATAGGGGTTAGTACTTGTCGTAGTAAGTGTCGAAAGGGAAAGTGAAGCCCGGACATAAGCGTATAACGTGTTGGAGCATTACGTACCCATTGGGTTCAAATTAAATGCAATCAATGACAGAACTTGATGTTCACTACCGGGGCAGGCAGTGAAAATACAGCTCCCAAGCTTGGGTTATGCTTGTCGAGGCTCAAACACATCGAAGTAGGAGGCACAACCTCGCAGCGCCCTACACCGATGTGCTTGAACCTCGCCAAGCACAACCCAAGCTTGGAAGCTGCGCCGGTAGAGGGCTCAAAGTTCCGTCACTGTTCGCATTTCAATGAAATCCGATGGTGCAATGCCGGTACGAACAGGGAATCTGCGAAAAACTGGGCACACATAGTAACAAATTCTAAACTGTAAGAGAGCGAATTGCACTTATTTGAAGCCCTTTATCACTCGTGTGGGAATTAGAAAGAAAGACGTCGTGACGTTTCGTCTATTTAGCGACACTCAAGGTGCACTGGTCCTCTCGTCCGAATCGCAACCGCGAAGCGGTTTCGCTCGTTTTCATCATCAAACGCGAGTAACTTTGTAATAGATTTTTAAGCAACCACTTTCGCCACCGCTTTGCGAACGCGGTTCAATCGCCTGTGTGAATGCAGCGTAGCAATAACCGCCGAAGGGAGAGAGAGAGAGAGATGAGAGAACTTCTATAGGCCGTTTTTCCCTCACAGAGAGTCAGCATACAGAGAAGCCCCCCTGCAGAAAGCTGGTTCCAAGCAGAGTTGTGCCCGTTACTTCAAAAATGTAATGGATTACTACTACAAATTACCGAACCTCAAATGTAATGGATTGCAGTTACAAATTACTTTCGCCGAAAAGCAACGGATTACTTTACTCCTTACATTACAAATTACTTTCACATTACTTTTTCCGTACATCTATAAAGAGAGCTATAGAAACAATTTTGGATGTTTTCAAAAATGCTCTGCAACACTACTCCATTTCTCATATGCCCGCATTATGGAATACCTCGTAAGAATAAAATATTGTATTTAAGAGAAAGAATCTGGGTCCACTTCGTTCACCTGTAAGTTGACAAGGCAGCGAAAGCTGCAACCACACCGGCCATGCCCCTAGCTTACGGCGAACGGAAATGATCCCTGGATTTCTCCAGAGAAAGCTAGCGGTGCCCATACTCGGTATCAGCGTCCGCCTCCGCTAGCAGATCAAGAAGGCAACGCCTACTCGGCGGTGTCTTCTTCATTCTTATTTATCGCGTAGTTTTATATGCCTGGCTCATTTTTGTTGTGGTTCCAGTAACCGGTCGTACGAAAAATCGTTTTTTTTTTCAGCTATTTTCCTCTTCACGAGGTTTTCTATTTTGGTTGGATTTGCTATCTTTATTCTGCTTAATTGCTCGCTCACATTGCTTCAGTTTCTGTATTATGTTCTTAGTTTAAAAAAAAGAAACGAGTAATTTAAGTAATCCGTTAGTAATATTTGTAACGAAATTAGATAACAAATTACTGCCGAAAAAAAGCAACGTGGCAATTACAAAATTACTCGAAAAAGTAATGAATTACAAAATATCCGTTGCATGTAACGGATTACTTCCCAAGCCTGGTTCCAAGTTTTAAAATACTGAGCTGCTTACGAAGTCAACTACGAACGCGATGACTATTATTTGTTTAATGACTTCCGATGCCTACCCGGCCCACAACCTTAGAGAGGGTAGTGGCTACAATAAATTATAGCACAAAGACAGCGTGCAGTGCTTAGCAGGAAAGCAACCAAAACTGATGGTGGTTATACTGTATCCTAGTTATAAGGTGATCTTGAACTGCTTTTGATATTGGACATATATGTCTAGTACAGGAAAATAACAACACCCTTCAGACATGCATCGTGAAATGATTGGAATAAATAATTAGACCTTTACAATAAAATTCCCACTTTATTATCGCAATTCAACCGACACGAAGGCTTCTGAAAAGATAAAATAAGATCGACACGCAGGCATAGCCGTTGAAATACCGCGTGAAACAGAAAAAAAAAAAACTGTTTTATGGCGAGATAGTAGAGATGGCGGATTAGAGCTCATTATACCAATAGTCACATTTCCTTTCTATAAAAACAAAAATGAAACGAACAGAACTGTATCAAACACTTTCCAGTGAGCGTATTAGACTTTCTTGACTAGAATCCAGGTGTGCATCGATTCCAAGGATGCATTGAAAGTATACAAGAAAGAGAGCTGCACACAATTTCCATCTTATTTTGGTTCAACTCTCACAGATGGCGCTCGCAGTCCACTCGAGGTCGAAAACGAGGTTAATCGAAACGGAACCGGAAGCAGCTTCCTCCTTCTTTCGCCATCTGCACCTGTTCCCATGGCAACCCAAATCAGACAGCAGAAGATTCTATTTCCCCACATTTCGGATGCATCGTAATTCAAGAAAGGCCGTGGAACGTAGTTTTTGATGGCTAAATATTTAGGCAAAGCTGCAAGCTTGCGCGAAACAGCTACAAAATAGGCTACAAAAAATAAGTGTATTGGGCAAGCGCAACTTAGCTATAAATTGTAACGGGGTTATTTTTTATTTCCTTTTACGAACGATTTTACGATAAGGACAATCTTGAGTGCTAGCTACCGTGATTTTCGTAAACAAAATGAAACGTTGATTTTATTTTGGATGAATCGCAGCGAAGGTCGTTCCCAAAGGTCTTGAGTAACAATCTAGATGGAAATCCAGAACATGTCGTTAATAAAGAATAGCTTTATTGAAGAGAACCCCCCCCCCCCCCTTTTCAAGCACACACAAACAGGCACTCCGCCTTCTCCCCAGGTTCTATTAAAGGGCGGCCAAGGCGGGGACGCGACATACAAAGCAGTCACGCAGGGTTGCCAACCAAACCGCTCCTATATGGAGCGACCACTTTTAAGATTTTGATAATTAACCCTTAATTAAACCAACAATAAGGCAAATAGAACATTGAAAAAACCACAAGAGCCTCTGTTTCATGTCACCCGGTGTATAATCGATACCAAAAAGCGAAGTTCCTAACTTTTCCGTCAAATAAACGTTAAGTTAAATTAGTTCAGACCAAGAAGAACCTGCAAAGGCCGTCAAAAATATTCGGACTTTGAAAAACAAAAAGGAGTCTTTGCTTTCTTAAAGGGTGAACACCTTCATGGCGGACAAAATGTACTGCGAATTCAGAGGCGTATTTTTGTGCACCTGTAATGTAAAACTTCTACGTAATGGAGCCATCTTCGGATATCAAAAGGCGATAGGCGAGATACTGGACAATTTGAATGTATACATTCCACCGCACTCCCCGAAAAAATTCGGATATTGTGGGGGCCGCTAAGACTTTTAGCCCCAGATTTTCTTATTCCATTTTTTATTCTGATTTTCTACTAATTTAACGAACTCAAATTATTTTGTGAGAAAAATTACGCGGAAATGAAATGATAAGATACATTACCTATCGTTATGAAATATAAAGAGGCGAGGAGAAGTAGCAAGTCATATAAAAATTATTGCTGCATGCAGCTCACATAAATTCGCAGTGCTGAAACTCTAGTGTGTTCTCATAGCATAGCTAAATAATTTCAGTAATATTCAAATAATACTAATTCAAACAAGAAGTCAAAATTAAAATGAAATCTATTTATCCCTGAGAATTGTTCTTAAAGTTTATCCTCAATTAACTAGTTTTAATTACAAAGTAGGAAAGCTTAATGGCAAGTATACAAAATTGTCTGCACCAGCTGTCGTTCCTGCCAGGCTCATTCCAACGAACCTCAGCGCGGAAGGGGTTTGGACGCTTTGATTTAGAATTTGCCTGAACATTTATTGGCATGGTAAAGTAGTTTTAAAGAAATACCGCCTTTACTATGCTAAACGCGTTGTCAATGCAAAACTTGCTTGAAATTCAACCCATTTTCGTAATATATTTCGACCGTAACTTTCCCCTTCCTTGTGTATTATAGTTTTCACTTTTTGCCTACGTATAAAGTTGACTCATCTCTGCTTCTGGCCTGTTTGCGCGAGACTCACCCCCTCTCTTATTCTGAACATCGGCTTATTTTCATCTATCTGTATGTATACTCTATCAAAAGACAAATAAGAAATATAAAAAGGCCCAGGAAAATGCGGCGACGACACATAACGATTTCACATATCTGTAATGGGGTTTTTGTGTCGCAACACTGGCGGCAATGGACATTCTAGCGCGAAATGTATTTTTTTTGATAGTTCGTTTGTTTTAGCCTTTGATTGTTTTGCTTCTTTGCTTTTTTTTTGTTTCGCATTGTGTATTTACAATTAAGTTGTGGGCACGATAGGAAAATATGTTTTGTGTTAAAGAATACACTTTATGAGTAAGACAATTCACAGCCCACTTACAAGTCAATTCGTGTTTTAGTTACTTTTATACCAAACTAAGTCTACCTTTTTCGTAAGCAACGTTTCATCGACCGCTAGCATTTTAAAACTAATAAATAAAGCAATTTAATATTTTTGGTGTCATGGTTACAAAACCACGGTTCACGTTTTTGGCGGATCAAGGAAAATACAGCTGCCATACGGGACAAGCACAGAATATAAAAAGCGGGGGGAAAAAAGCGCATTTATTACGAGAATTCGAGTTCACTGCGCGACCACCACGATCTTGTTGCGCATAAGTAGCATCTAGGTTACGACAACCTTCGGGGGGTCAGTCTACTTAGACGCCGTTCTAGATAGGTTTCCCGTCTCATAAAAACCTCTGTCAACCATACGTGGTGTTAAACAATCTACGTTGTTTTTTTGTTTACCTCTTTTGAAGTTCAACATTACTACACTAGACGGTGCGCTTGATTCACTACTCGCTTTCTCCGAAAAGTGTGCTTCTATTTTCGTTGTGACGAAATTGTTTCGCGGTACGTTTTGAATATGAATATTAATAGAGCGACACGGAGTTTGTCGAGTTTCGTCGTGTAAGGCTGGACCATGGAGCAACACAGAAGAAACGGAAGACACTTGCAACAGGCAACATAAAGGGGACCAAATGAAGTACGTGTGCGTTGCGCAGACTCTAGCCATACTTGCTTAGTTTTCGTAACTTTTATGTGCAGATTGAAATAGCGGGTTTTGAAATGAAGAAATTTCAAGAGTCACTACTTTGCCTCAAAATTGGTTCAACACAATAGTAGACACATCTAGAATAGCTACCTAAATTACAAGTCAAAAGAGTTTTTTTTTTTTTTTTTCGCAAAGATTTTAATTTTTATGTTTGGTTTGAAACGCTGAGACTTGTAACACAGGAAACAACGTGGCGTTTGCGTCGATTAAAATATTCAACCCAATTAATTGCAACCCTTTAATTGACTAGTTAATTGATCAATCGGTCTCGTTCATTTCCGCGCCTAAGATGTTTTAAAGTCCTAATATTATTTTTGTGGTCGCTGTTTTTGTGATAAACGGCGTGAGATACAATCACGATTATGAAACAACCTCGTTGTGTTGTTGAGAACAGTTCAAAGACAAGCACACCCACAGATTGTTAATTGAGCTGTATGATGCAGAGGGGTTCACTGATACTTTCTGGCAAGAGCGACCTCCTCTGATTGTCCACAATAGTCTCTGCTGCCCTAAACGGACACTCGAACGACGTTTAAGTGGTCGAGACACAAACAAACCTCTGTATTTGTCAAAGGTTGCTTATCTTGCCCCCACAGTCAGTTTACTTTAGGCTAAAATTTACCTAAACTGTGTCATAAATACAGGCGTCTCGTCCACGTCTGCGTGGTGAAAGCGTGTATTTTTTTTTAATCTTTTGGTCTGTCAAAATTAATCGGTTAACGGGTTAAAAAAAATTAATCCCGATTAAAGCATTAATTGAGTAATCGGTAGGTTAATCGATCAAGTGCCCAGCCCTAGTTGTAATATGGTGCCAGTACAGTTTGCTCCCGACAGGTTGCAAGAAGTTCCACGGTGTGAAATGAATGCTGAAAGAATGGCCGGGCAATTCATTGTGTTGCACGTGAAACGGGTGGTGTCTACGCTCTCAGCGCTGTTCGTCGGTTAGTTTAGAGACTGGCTTAATGCGTAGTACGTATACTCGCTAGGAATTCCTGGAATGAAGACACCATCGCTAACCCTGGTTTTAATTACGTGCGACAGGGTGTCAGGTTGCTCTATGCCGGACGCAGAGCAGATGCCTCGTAGGGCTTTCCCGCCACATAGCACCTCAGCTCACGCCGATGTTTCGTGTCATGTTGGAAAGACGCCCGCTTAATGATGTTCATGGTCTGGGTTTGATTCCCGCCTGGCGCAAATGCTTTTTCACTGCGATGGCATCTTCACCCTCACTCAAAACCCACGGGTGTCGAGAATCGCGGCCACGCTTTTATCCAGGCTTCACGAAACGCCGAACACTAAAAAAAAAAACAAAAAAAAAAACGTATCACGTATATATATATATATAGATACATCTAACCTCATGGCATTAGGGCGCTAGAAGAAAAGCCCGATATATCGTGTGTTGTAGACGCCTGCTCGACTTTCAGGTTCCACAACACATGACGTCACGTCACTGGAGAGCCCGGAAACATTTTGAATGTTGGTCTTGGCATAACCCACATGTGCCGTTTTCTGATTCGTTATTTTTAAACGAGAGGTGATATCCCTAAGACGACTTCAAGGCGAAAGCCCAAGCGCCGATGCATTAAAGACAGACACATGATTTACTCGCTGAGTCATCCCTCTTAATCTGCTGAGTCATCCTTCTCAATGTGCTGAGTCATCCTTGTCAATGTGCTGAGTCGTCTTAATTCGCTTAGTTATCCACTGAGTGAACACGTAAACGTTTTGGTACCTTTCGTGTCGCCGACATGTTTTCGTTCAAGAACTTTGAAGGTCGACCGAACGATGAGACATATAAGGCTTTCGCCCTAATAAGCAGCATGCCGGGAAGGGGCTAGGTATTCTGAAAAGGCTTTTAGTTTGGTAAGCTAAACAAAACCACCGAAGCTCCTATTTACCGGGGAAAGTTTCCTTCTCGCATTAGATTCGGGTGACGGCGGAATAAAAGAGCTCGGGTATTTTGTCCTTATTATCCCCAACAAAACAGGAATACGGCATTGCTGAAACAAAAAGAAGAAGAAGAAACCGGAAATTTATCAAAACACCAAACCGCATGAATCATGTGGAGTATTTATTAAATGGCGTCCCCAATAAAGCTACTCGAAGATAATTTGACTCGCCTAACTTTAAACGATAACACATATTTGTCGAGACAAATAACCGTCTGCACAATGCAAAACAAAAAGTAACCATAGCAATATTTTTTTTTTTCTCGTCGCTCAGAGCCCATCGCTCGTTTTAAAAATCACTTACCACTGGCAGGCCTTTCGCGGTCGAGCCGTCGACGATAAACCTAGATCAAAATTTAAGGTTGCGAAAATTGTAGCAACCGAAAACTCTCATTCAGGTAGTACAAAAGTTGGAAACCATGTGGATTACGTTGTCCACGTTTTGTTACTGGGAGAACGACGAAGGAAGCCAAGCACGCGTCTGTCTAGATATTGAAGATGGCCAGGGTATTGTTTTTCTGCTTTCGAATGACAGCCAAATGTAATAAAATGTATCGACTAGAGCGCCAACAAAGGAGGACGACCTGCGTTCTTTTCGTGGCTTCCTCTAATGAAATATTGCGCACGACGGCTCCTATTTATCAATTGAGACATCCGCGAGGCAGCTATTGCTTCAATCACGCCACCGAAGTATTAGGGCTGCTGGCTATGCTATTTTTGAACAAGCTCGCGGGCCAAAACGGTTTCGAAAGAGGTCCATTGCCGCTGCATGCGCACGACCCCGGAGGTGCTCTTCCGTTGGTCCCGATAAAATTGGCCGCCGCTGTCACGGTGCTCTTTTATTATTGTTAAGATCACTGTTCGGCGACATCTGAGCCACACGTGTTCAAGCGGATCTCACGAAATATCGATCCGAGTATTGAGTGAGAACAAAGACCCCGGCCTTGAAACGTGAATGTCCTTCTTTTAAAGGAAAGTAAGCTAATAGAAAGTCTGAACGCTCCAGTGCCTACCAAGCAGACCTTGATAAATAGTTGACTGCACGAAGGTTCGTGTTTGTCGAGCTCGCACGTTAACTAATATTATTTAGATCACATGGTAGAAAATATTAACCTGAAAGTAATATTCCCGTTTGAAAGTTATTAGATAAAATAATTCCCAAGTATTTTGCTTTAATTAATAATACGTTCTCTACAAGACGAGCATAGGCTAGCTGCATGTCTGAACCTTTTTTTTTGGAACAATATTTTCACTTACTGCGATTGCAGTCGCGTTTATAAGCAATAATTATTTACCTTTGTTAACTACAATCTGCAGGATTATATATTGTGCAATTTAATTTTATTTTGCATATTGCATCTTTACTTTTTTTTCGCAGATCGATACGAAACATTAATATAAGATAGCAACCTACATTGATTCGAGTACATCGATCACTATAATATACTAGGAAATTAATTTGACTCATGCTGTTATATTCCTATTGGCTATTTCCTAGTGGAGACTTTCTCCTGTATCGAAAGTGTTACTTCACGCAGCCTCTGATAATCTTTCGCCGAATGAAAACAACTAATAAAGCAAGCCTGGTACATCTCTAAGGAACCCTTGATGATATTATAAGTGGTAGTCATCGTCAGCACGCTCGATCAGCCACGTGTACGCTCCCAAAGTGAAAGAGGAAAGATCAGTCGAGATCGTGTGGAGACCTGCATTAAAATCGGGTTGTTTATTACAGATAAATGAAGTCTCAAAGACAATTACAGAACTTAAGAAATAGTTCGGATTTTAGTGACCAAACCACCATAAAAAAACTAGAGTTTTGGGCGGTTCAGCAGAACTGTAGCCAGTGTCTCACTATACTGCCCGAGTCGACGGGATCGTCGGCCCCTTGAAGGGACCTCAGATGTTGGTTTCTTAACATATCGAGCTAACATTGTGTACAGAGGTTGCTGAATTCGGTGAATTTTCTGTGTAAAAAGTCGAAAAGTGTAAAATATTAAGAGAGTC
The DNA here is from genome assembly GCA_013358835.2 of Ixodes persulcatus. Taxonomy (NCBI): domain Eukaryota; kingdom Metazoa; phylum Arthropoda; class Arachnida; order Ixodida; family Ixodidae; genus Ixodes; species Ixodes persulcatus. The sequence continues at coordinate 792,208 of JABSTQ010009407.1, forward strand.
ATTTCGCTGCCTTTATTGCTCGTATACAAATGAAAAGAAAAAAGCCGTCCTCGTGAACAGAACAGCGCACAAAAAGACAAGGACAGAGAAAAGGAACATGCACAACACACAGCGCTTGTGTGTTGTGCATGTTTATTTTCTCTGTCCTTGTCTTTTTGGGCGCTGTTCTGTTCACCATGTCATCATACCAACTCGCCCAACTCACAACACTTCTGAGAAAACGTCCATGTCACGAAATCGCCGAGAGGTGGCGGCGGCTGTTGACGTATCGCCGAAATAGCTATCCAAAAAATATTGTTGGTTTTGTGTCTATTCCATCCGTTATATTAGTAAATGTACGAAGTCATGCACTATACCGACAAAGCTCGCGTCGCATTTTACTAAAAATAAAATCCGAGTGGATTATCGCAACCGCGTAACGTGTGTCACAGAGACAACAGCTTGGAGTTTGCGTAATTTGCTAGTAATGTGGCGTAATTGTCGTACATGCGCCTCCTCCTGAGCACGACATCAAAGATTTTCACGCCAATTTTGTTTTTCCCGCTGGAAATTCCGCTTTTGTGCCTCACCCGTACTTTGTCCATGACGAACCTCCTCATCCAGTCGTAACTGAAAGTCGTGTTCGTCAGAGATGCTACCAACCTTTCGAGGTCTAGCCCAACGTGGTAGAGGGGCTTAGAGTGATAAACCGGAAGTTCAGAAATGGCACCCCCCCTGGTTGCCGCCATGTTTTACGCAAATGTGACCACTCGTCACGTGACCTCCCAAGAGCCGTGACGTCACAGGTAAGATGGCAGCGGCCAGAGCTGGCGGATGCGAGTTTGTTCGGTGCGCGGTAGCCGTGATGGGCAGCTGCTTTCCGACGATTTCGGGCTTTTTCGTGCTCGCTGACGCAGGTAAAATGTGAAAATATGAAGGAATGAGACTTTATACCCTTTTTGCGCAAGATCGCTCTGGATCATCCGGATATTAACACCTGTGAGACAGCATCAGCCGTATCGCCGTACCGGTGCTCGGATTCGGGATCTGTTCGAGGATCTATAGAACTCTGAGTGCTTTTAGCATAACATTTTCGCATTCTCTTAGCTTTGTTTGAACGTTGGAATGTCTGAAAATCGACGCGAAAGGTATACGTCGCGTTAGGGCCTAGCAGAAGTTCTTTCAGCCCTGCGTCACCGAATAACCATAGCAACGTTTAGAGAGGAAGCTCCTGCGATCTTTAACCTTTTGTGCTAATCGACGATTTTACATTCGATCGCTTTTCTTCCTTTCTTTGTGAGTGCGAAGTGGACACTTATTCTCAGCTACGAGGATGACGTTTTATTGAGTGTGGGTATGAATAAATCGTTGCATGCACCTGCTTCAAAGCTATTCGACTTGCAATAAGAACAACTGTTTTGGTGTATGCATAGATTAACTGCACCGTTTTCGCTTTCGTGGGATTTATTGCAGCAATACGTTTTTTTATCAAGAGTGCATTGTATTGGTCGGTCAATTATTTACTCGTTCTAGTTACCTGGGTAAGATGATTCATATTTGTGTTCATCCCTTGCCTGAAGAGCAGTCTTGTTGAAAAATGTAGATCATTCCTTTCGATCTCTTCCATAGACTTTTTTTTTTTAAAGTGTGGGCTGCCTATACTTCGTATCATTGTAACTTGGAAAAGGGCAACCGCCACAGACCCCTCGAGCCAATCAGAGAGACGAAGCGAAGGTGTGTGACAAATCTGTGCAGACGAGCACTCTGAATGACATGTTGTCTTGTGCCTCTCTCCAACGTGCATATTGACTCGCTGAGACTGTAGCCTTTGCTGTTTGCCAAATTGTGATGAAACGAATTTATTTATTTATTTATTTATTTATTTACTTATTTACTTATTTATTTATTTATTTATTTATACATACCCTCAATGCCTCGGGGGCGTTATAGAAGGGAGTGGGTCAGTACAAGTGGTTTTGAAGGGCTAGTCGGGCTAGTCGGAACAGTAGCTACTACTTTAATCACCCCTGGCTTTCATACTTTGGGCATTTGTTCGACAAGAATGTTATGTCCGCCATCCCTGTGAACTCGGCTCAGCGCCTATTGGACTCGCATGCTGCATTAGCATTCGACGTAAACTGAGGCCCATTTGTGTGCTTTACGCCGAAAAAAAAAATGGTGACAGTTGTGTTGCTTGATGGGGTTCTGCAAAGGGTCTGTTTGTCATACGTATAGGAAGTGTCCTGCTATATAACAATGCATGAACACATACTATTAAAGTATGTGCTCAGAGGTGTGTTTGTTTTTGCAATTAACAAGTTAGAGCAGTGTGCTTCAATGTTATTATCATGTGTGTAGTTTTAAGTATCCTCTCTGCAATGCCTAACTACGAAGGCCCCTGGATGGAATAAAATAATAAAGCACATTTTCACATCACTGGAGTTGGTTTTCGGATGCGCCGCATGTTCAGGTGAAGTGGAACGAGTGCAGCCCCATGCAACAATGTCTGCCAGTCTGGCATGTCCCTTTAATTAATATTGAGGGGTCAGAGATGCGAGTGTCCTCTAAAGGACCTGTGCGTGCAGTGAACACAATTCTTGGTGTATAGACTCTCAAGGCGTAGAGGCAAGCGGAAATATGTTTCACTGGTTAGTGTATCAAATGTGTTTATTTCCACTTGATTACATAATTATTGATTCTTAGTAAATGGTTCCATAACGAGTTCTTTCTGCGACAGTCTCCTGTCAGGCGTTCAGTCGTAGTACCTGTGGACCTTGTTGTCGGATGACGCTCCTGGCACGTCGGTGTACAGTTTGGTCGAGTAGCAACTTTGACCGACTGATGCCGTCATGTAATCATACGTCATGTGCGGCCTCTGACATCTGATGCACTGAAGCTGCTGGGCTGGCTTCTAATCCGCAAAAGTTTCCTGGTAGTTTTCTGCATCAATGCAGCAAGCTCGGGCATGTATTGCTTACGTGGCTGTGCCTTTTTGCTGTACCGTTGACTTGATGACTGGCAACAGGCAACAGTGTTTGTTTGCTATCCAGGACATTTTACATCCATTTCGTAATGGCGATTTTTTCTGCATCCCGCGACCACTGCAACTTGTGTAAGTCTCGTGTGGCAAAGTGGAGTCGGGTGATGCTTGGTGTCCAATTTTGAGAGCAACCAACCATTCTATTTCTTCAAGTCACTCAGCGGTATTCTCCCTCAAAGTTGGAAATTGTGTGCTTCGTTGCGTGGACACAGATAATTAGTGTCAGCAAATTATTAGGTATTGTCCTTGGACGACAACCGACACCAGATCAACTGTCCTTGCATTGCCGCTCACCTGCTTTGTCGTGCTTACCTCCCGTCCAGATAAAGTGGATCACGAGCTTCGGGATAATGTCGGCACCAGGGACAAAGACCGCCGAAGATAATCCTCAATCTTCTGCGGACGCTCGTCGAGACGTGGTCAAGGGTCGTTCGGTACGAACCCTTGCAGGCCAATTCATTGGTACGGGCACCTCCAGTAGACATGGTCGGCCTCATACAGTTGTAGCAGAGTGGTTTTCGGTCGGCCATTCGCAGCACCTCCATTTTCCTCGGTGTACTTTGTTCAGCGCGGACCTACACTGGTTCTTCCCGATGTCGGGAATGCTTCGGCGTTGGGGTGTCTCGTGGAATTGGCATTGAATAGTAACAGGTAGACGGTGGTGGTCGTTGTGACTTTGTGGCATAAGTCGCCCTCGATTCGTCAGATGCCGCTTCGCTCAAAGCAGTCTCCCGTTGAAATGCCTGTCGAACTTCTTCTGAAACAATCTCGGCAATCAAAATAAAGGCCGGGCAACTGATGACAGGAACTAGCTTCCTTATCTCCTCCCGGACATCGCTGTGGATGAAGTCAGGATCCCTGGGGGGCTTGCGTCGAAGTTGCAGCTGGACGACTCGAGTGTCGAGACGCGGGGGGCTGTTGATAGTGACAGGCTCAGGCCTGCAGTGTACATTCAATGTTGGAAGCCTCATTGATATGAACCCTTCGACTGCTGTAGTAGGGCTGCGGACAAGGCTGCCGAAGGTGTTGTCCGCAACAACACCTTCGGGGGGGGGGGGGGGGGGGGGTGTGAGGGACATGGGATTCTTAGCTTCTAGTCTTCTGTAGCATCAGGGTTGGCGTGGGTGCTCGGTCAGGCGCAAAACATCCTCCACGAAGGTGGTGACGCTCTCGTTGGGGCCGTGTCCTGGGCAGAATCAGGAATTCGGCTCTCTGTCGTCAATGTTGACTGATGAGCTTGCACTTCAGCTTGATCTTGCAAACTTTCCACGACGTTAATGAGGATTCGTGGTTCTCAAACCAGTGCCTTGCAGTTTCTTCCACAAGAAGTATAGGTTCTGCAGGAGCTGATTGTCCATCTACCCACTGTGGCAGGCGACACAGTCATATTGTTCAATCCAGCCCTCGACGTCTTATGCACCTTGCGTGAAAGGGCATCAGAGTGCGAGGTGCGACGGGCATGCAAGCGATGGTGGGAGCGGATGCGGTTTGCTGCTACAGGTTTGTCACTGTTTTCTTAGTCAGCTTCGACTTCTCTGGCAAAATACCTAATTCCGGTGGTTCTTGCTGGTAGCAGCAACTGGCTTGGATTTCAAGTTCTTCGTGGTGTATTTCCGAGCTTCGTCCTTGTGGTACTCGCTCGTCTTGCGGTTTTTCTGCCGGGCTCGGGATAGGACTTGGTTCACGGCTCGCCGGGGGTTTAAGACGCGGGAGAATGTGCCACCCGTGTCTTGTTATCCGGCAGCTCGGCTGAGGAGCCGCCAGGGTCCACACAGAGTGAAGGGCTATGGGTAAAGTGTGCAGCACCTCCACCCATACAATGACAGTTGAGCATGGCCTGGAACTTTCCAGAATAGTAAATATTGATAGAAAATAGGACTGGAGCAAGCATCCGTGACAATATAACAAAACAGACAGAAGAAAGTCTATCCTGACGACTAAACAAGCTGCATTGCTTTAGTGACATTCTGTCCGAATAAATCCTCTCCCTCGGGGTTTGGCGACTGCCGTGGACGAGCTGAACTGAAATTGATGTGGGACCACTTTTCTGGTAATGAGCCGCTGCAGACTGCCGTCGCAAAGCGGCGTGAACGGCTGGACTGGGTAGGTAACACGCGCGATGAAATATCCATACAGTTTGCAATTCGCGTAACGAGTGTTGATGAAACTTTGGTGTCGACGAAAAGTGCGACAGACGAGCGGAATCAATACCAACTGCAACACCTGCGCTCCGTGAAAGTGCACGTCTACGCCAGAACAATTTAGTAGGCAGCACAGCATCACCTAAAGCACGGCACAGGAACTACCAGCTTGAAGGCAGCTCTTCGGCGCGCCGCACACCTGTGCTCCGTGAAAGTGCACGTCTACGCTTGAACAATTTGGGAAGCAGCACAGTATCATTTAGCACGGCACGGGAACTACAAGCGTCAAGGCAGCTCTCCGGTGCACCGCACAACCGAAGTGAGCCTACGGTCATTTGAACGAAGCGGCACCACGACTGCACACTTCCAAGCACGACTCACGCAATTTCCGTCGCTAAACTGTGTATCCAAATATATTGCACACGCTTCACTGCAGATCTCGAAGGTTCCGATGGTCAACGAGAGCACAGAAACGTCGCCTTAAAATATATCCTATCGGTGTCCGAATCAATCCGAGGTCCGTGCAACGTAGGGCCGATTGTCTCTTTCGTGGCAATATCCCCGTCGGTCACCAGCGAAATGCACACCGTTCCTCCGTATTTTCACGTTGTACCTACGTCAGACACCACGCTGGACTCTGAAGTCGCTTTCGACCGGCCTCATATGACGGCTTCCGCGTCTGAAAACAACTCGCCGAGACGAACGACAACGAACAAAGCATCCGACAAGCTCCGGCCAATGCTCCGGCCCAGCTGGGGCCAGCCGCTGCCTGGGCGCTGCCATCTTTCCTGTGACGTCACGTATTTGGTTTAGTCACGTGACGAGTGGTCAAATTTGCGTACGATGGCAGCGGCCTAATGGGGGTCACTTTCGAGTGCAGACCGGAACCCCGGTTTACCGCTCTAAGCCCCTCTACCTTGTTGGTCTAGCCATACGGCGTGCGACTTCGTCCGCTCGCATGGTCGTGCGCCTGCGCTGGCACAACAGGGCGTCGACTACGCTCAACAGAAAAACGTCCGTGCGTCTCTTTCGAAATCCCTGCCTCCAGTGTGCGCTCGTTGACACTTGCCGTCTTCTGGCGCTACGTACACGGTAGAGGCTCATGTGAAGGCAGAAAATTATCGAAATTAGGAAAAAAACTGTATACCACTTTTTATTTATTAAAATTTGTCTCGTTGATAGCTCAGGTTCCGCTGTACTGTGCTTCGTACCCCGACTACTGGGACCGAGATTGCGGCCATCCATAGGTCGCCGGTTTGAATTCGGCCCGACAATTGGACGATTTTGATTTATTATCAATTCAAGGGCGGCGGCCGCGGCAGCGGCGGCTTCAAGCGATCATGTGATTGATGACGTCACCGGATGTTTTCGCGAAGGACGACCATGCAGCTTCCCAGGGAGGTCCCGACTAACAGCTATCGCTGTAAAACCTCGTCTGCTGTCAAGTCAAGATCGAAGGTTTATTCAGACACCCGACGAGAAGTGCAGTTGACTGGGGTGCCGTCACAAAAGGCAACTGCATGTCTGGAGAGAAGACAGCCCCCCTTCCCCGGTCACGCAGTTCAGCAAGCCCAAACAAAGACAACGTTGGAACAGAGATAGAAAACTCGCATGATCGTAATCAGTGTCTGCGCCATCTGCGCCCTTGCTTTTACCTGCTTCCATCTATCGGCGGTTGCGCTAATCAGGCGCATTTTGTTTGCAGGAAGACGCAATTCGCCTTTTGCGTTGCGCTGTGGCGCTATCTTACGGGCGCGACGAGAAACAATATGGTTGGCCTCCAAGTGCAGACGGCGCACGCGCAGTCGGATCTTGCAAATGGCGAATAGATAGCGAAATCAGGTTCTTATTACTTTTTTTTTACTCTGGGAAGCTTATTGTTTTGCTTATTGTTAAGTACAAAATGCACCATTTCGGCCAACTCTCTACACAATATTTGTGCGATAAGTTAAGAAACCGATTTATGTGGTATGTTCAAAGAAAAGGCAACCCATTTTACTTACGCGGTTGAACGTAAAATGCTGTAACAAAACAAAGTGTTCGTGGAGAGCGTTTATGACATGAGTTTGCTTATACCTAGAGAGCACAGCTTGTAAACTAAGAGGTACTTAACAATATTGGAGGTAATAAACGCTGCAAAAGTCCCGTGACAAATCCGAAGTAAATGATAATCTGTCACACATTTACACATATGTGCTACCATTGCCTCTGACCACTGTTCGAGTATAGAGTTCCTATAAGAGTCCTAGAACAAAGCCTAATATAGCTTTCAGTGTAATAGGAGGTACGCAAGGCATGAGAGTCCTCCAAGAATGTTGTTCACTTTTGAGTGCAATAGCAAAGATACAGAGTGCAGTAGCCAAAAGTATATGCACACCAGAAAGTCGAGCTGGTCATTATTTCGGTTCAGTTCGGGTTTCGCTACAGTAGCTTTGCATTTTGTTCCGGTTCGGTTCCGGTTCGATGATGAATTCGAAATAATGGTTCGAATACCGGTTTCAACTTGCGCGAATCAGTTAGAACCGGCTCTTAAAAAAGGTTCAGGGCTCCCAGTAGTTAAAAAAGTGTGTTTAACACGGCGTGATTTGCATTAAAAGGGAAAGGTTACCAGAAGCCATGCTGCGGAAACTAGGACAGCGAAACAAGTTCTGTGTATGCTTAATTTCGTTTAACCTTTGATCGCACACACGGGTTTACAAAAATTAAGTAGTCATACAGGCGCTCAGAAACAGTACCAAAGTACAGTGCCCACATGCGAAGTCAATGAGCCGGCACGCACAGTTACACTTTGACGGTAGCACGCACCGTACTCGCAAACTACCCACGCCGCACGCCCGAACACCTTTCTCGAATGACTGAATTCAAGAGGGGAAAGACAGTGAATGACTGTCTAAAGACTAATAAAACAAAAAATTAGATAGTAAAACTGGTAACACACTAGCTTTGAAAATAGCACGCACGCGCGCGCGCACACACACGCACACACACACATAAAAGAGAAAAGCAACTTCTTAAAACAGCGTCTAGGCCTCTGGGCTCCTCCGGGCGATTGGGGCCCTCGCGACCGGCGCCGCAGTGTCAATCGCGGTCGTCGCGGCTTCGTCTCTTGGTGCCTCCAGATTTTTTCCACCGCGGAGTAAAAAAATGCCGTCAGAAATCAACGTTTTGTTTTTATTTAGATGATCATGTTTGCTTTCTTTCTCCTTGAGGAATATTGCTTAGTAGCAGTACAACACACAAACAGCTATGACACACACAGACACACACAAAGAATAGCATTTAGACTCTTGTCATAGTCAGATCTACTCCGTTTCACCTTACGATGTTCCACGATGAACCCAACGAGCTGCGCTCGCCAATCGATAGCTCGTGGCTTGTCACGTGATTTCGAGCTCCCCGCGTCGTACCGCCCAACTGAGAGGGCAGGTGACACCTTCCGAGTTATGGATTTGCTCCGGCAGCTGGTAGCGTCCTTTGCGTTCCATCCCTAGGTAAAACAATGTATACAAGTGTACACCCGACCACCGACAAGCCGACGGCAAGTCGCGCTGCGCATAGACGTGACATGTATTTTTAGAGCGCAGCTCTTAGGCGCCCGTTTGCGGGCTGAGCGGCGTCGGCGTCGGTGTAACCGCGCATTGCCTTATGGGACTTTTCCCATAATTACGTCACACGTGATGTCTCGTGTGACATCACGAGGGTATCACAGGGACGTCACGTGTGACGTCACGTACCCTCCCCTCCTCCTTCTCACGAGCTGCGCTCTAATTCGGCATTGTAAACGTCTTTAATTTTTTTTCGTTTCATTATTATTGAGCTGTCTGCACGTCGCTGCCGTTCGTTAAGTCAAGACTGCGCCGCTGGCGCCGCCGTCGTGTACATATGATTGACTTCTCGGAGCCACCCGTAAGAGGGCGCGGCTCACATTTTATTACGCCGAACCATTTTCAATGAACTGGTAACCGCCACATGATATTACGGTTCCCTTCCTTTTCGAGTTTAATAAATGCTCGATCTCGGTGATGTTTTTGTTCCGGGTCGGTTAAAAATAACGTTTTTGCTCTGGTTTTCGGTTTGGGTTCGGTTTGACACACTGGTGCAAATTAGAGTACACCAGATTTCGGTTCCTTGTATTGCTGGTGAAAAAAAAAGGCGGAAGTTGTGCTCTGCGAAATTAAGTGGTTCAGTGTATAAAGAGCATGTATGCCGAACCTCAGACTTGGGAAAGGTATTGTGACATGATACAAAAAAAAGGTTGTAACTTTAATTAACCAACACTTGAGCAGTGCAAGACATGCTTCAGACATAACAGAAATGTGTTGCCACATTCAGATTTGTTTAACGGTGGCGACGGATTTAAACGCAAACTTGAAAGGTGGAGCGTATAACGAATGAACACCAAACATTAGGCTATTGGGGTAAATTTCCTCTAAGTAAACAGACCGTCTTATCAGCAAAAAATTAATTCCGAACCTAGAAAAAACGATAAAAAAAAACAAAAAAGAAAAAAGAAAACAGGCTCCCCAAAATGGACAGCCGCGATATGTGGACAATGACATATCATTCTGAACTACGTCCGTCTTTATGTGTTTTTGTAACTTTGCTGACACGTGTGCAAAAGTCTCGGAGTGCGTTTTTCTAAATATATTTATCCGCATGGCATGCGCGAACAATCATATATTTTCCTAAATATTGATGAACAGTGGCGCGCTTGTGGATTGCCGCGAATCTCCCGCGGATCCTGCAACTAGGCCCACACCGACAAAGCCATCGTGTCAACTTGTCGCTAAATCATTGAACACACAGTACAACCTGACAGCCAAGTTCAGACATATCAGAGCAAACTATAATAGAAACAGCCACCGATAACGCAGACACGCTACTTCCTCAAAGCAGTTCATTGATATGTTATGAATCGCGTCAACGAACGCAACCAAAACGATACCGTCTAAGGAATCCCGGAAGCGCTAAGCACTCGAGCAAGCTCTCTGACGATCAGCACCGGCAGCGAGTGTAGATAAACCTTTTTAAAGCGTTGGTAAGGAGCCCTTACCAGCATCCTTCCTCAAACCGGACGCAGAGCTTCGGTGGCATGTAGGCCTCATTCGATCATTCATCATCTCCGTTTTTTTTTTCATGCGGAGAACGCGCAGGTCGACCTCCGGGAAGATTACCGTTGGATGAGCCGTGTGTCTACATTGAACGGGAGACATACGAGTATTGCACGTGTACATAAAGATCGAGCGGGCAACTGGCTTAGCGTGACACAAGAACCGCTTTGTTTTTACGCTGACAACCGCTATTGGCGACTTCCGCCGCAGATGACTAGGAGTGTTTCGTGTACACAGTAAACTTCAAAACACGTACAATGATGTCTGAAAGCTGTTTGGTATCAAATGCACCTTTTCAAAGCGGTATATATTTTTCGCAATAGGAGTAACGTTTTTATACACCTACTGAGTGTGTGAGAGAGGTGTTGTTACCCCTTTTGGCGGCTCAAGAAAAGTGTTCAGGAACCGTTCCACCTTTTCTAGAGGAGAAGGAGTTTCCTCCTGAAAACACCTTTATTTAAGTTCTTAGACACCAGGCACATATTTGTTTGCAGTTCATTTGTTCCAAAGTTCTAGTTATAAATGGTGCTACACACGTAAAGAACCAGGTCGCCTGTATATAAAAACGACATTTTTGGAGCGCAGCTCTTAAGCCCGTTTCCGACTTGAGCGGCGTCGGCGTAACCGCACGGTGCATTATGGGAAACGTCCCATAATGCACACCGCCGAAACGTCACGCGATGTTTCGGCACCGCGCCGAAATGTCACGTGACGACGCGCGTTTCGCGCGTGAAAGGAGGAGGAGGAGGAGTATACCCTCCCCTCAATGCACTCCCCTTTTCCTCCTCAAGAGCTGTGCTCTAAGTCGGCGTTAGAGGAAGTTGTAAACGTCTTTCATTTTTCTTTTATTTGACTTAGTGAATTAATATTGTATCTAAAAAAAGGCAAGTTGTTCATACTGGAACAACTTCTTGCAGTTGAAATTCAAAACCACTCAAGCATTTTTAAGTGAAATCTGCCGAAGCAGTAGCTTATGAATTATACTTGATTTTCTGAATGCCGTATTTTGAGAAAGTTCTAATTGTAGTGACGCATATGTCGAACTGCATTGCATTTCTGACCTTAGTACACTGTTCTTGTTATTTATGACTGCTTCCTGCATGCAGACAGAAGACGCACTCCATGCGGCCTTCCTTGTGTTGTGTTTCACGGAGACGGACTAAAAATTTCCGGACACCTGCTTGTACGTGCTCAGTCAACGAAACTCTTTAGAGCGAGCCGAAGGCCTAGCAGCTCTGATGGCAGCATTCTGGATGTTCAGTATCAAGTATGCTAAAGGGTGGATTAATGCAGCCTCTGCTTTTGAAAGATTGTTTTTTAGACTTAATATAACGAAGGTGAAGTCTCCTGCCGTCATGTTCATGAACTAGTGCAGTAATTGTGTATCACAAACGTGGTTGCCAGGTTAGCTACCTTTAGCTGTGTTGAGAGTTGTCTGGTGGGTAATCGTTTTTTTCTTGCAGACGGCGGGTTTTCGGGAGATTTGTTTGGTCATTTTGGTTATTGCGGAAGGTCTATAATTATTCTTATTTAATAAAGTTCAGCCATAAGTTAGAGTCACCTTTTCTTAATCGTAGCAAAATTAAAAGAAGACCCCTGTTACCATTGATTCTAGAGGCATTTCCATACCTCCCGACGTAATCCGCATGTTTTGCATAAAGTTATGTTTGGAATAGCGGCATCTGGGTCGTCTGATGGAACATGCGACTTTCAGTAAGCAAGTCACGAAATTCTAGGTTGTATAGCCCCTTTATTTCTGAAGTAGCTATAAGGCCCAACACTTAACGACATGACTGCTGGAAGTTACAAATACAGTCAAACGACCCATTCATTCCTACTGCAGAACAGAATTCTGCGCGAAACATGCGGGTAACGTCGGGATCGTATGGCAGCTCACCTAGAATTGCCAGTGACATATCACTCGGATGTGTGTTGCTCACAGCATATCGTAATAAAGCAGTAGACACATTTATTGAACAGATATGGTCTAACAAAAAGACGGGATGTGTGCAGACGAGCTGGTGATAGTTAATAAGTTTGTGTAACAACCGAAACTCTGGTTAGAGAAAAAGTAGAAAGTGACACACAGGGGAACGTCACTAGAAGAGAAAGAAACAGGAGGGGTTATTGGTGACATGGGAGACCAAAAGCGTCGTTTTGGGCGGCATTCAAAGGTTGCCCAAACTCTCGTTATGACGTCTTCATTTTGAATAATTCTGCTTTCATCCACGGAAATAAGAACAATGTCAGGCTGTCAACTTTCATGGTTTTATTTTAAGGATGCGATGACTCCAAGCTTCTATTGTGCTCTTTACACGCACCATCTGGATTAGTTCGCAACTGATAATAAGCAGCCAAGATTACAACTCCTGACGTCACAGCGAGGTGAATCCTGGTCGTGACGTCGCTAAACGGAAGCCATTAGAGGGCGCCACCGAAACATTTAGTCGCTAATAATCTGTCGAAGAAAAAATAGTTTGCTTTTGATTATTTTATTTATTTATAGTGTTTATGAGCTAATACATCAATCAACTGCATTGCAGTGTCATTCGTGCCTCTTCTAAATTTAGCTGTAATTTATTGTTCAGTATAAAAAATTGACAATAAAAATGCATTTTTATTGAGAAACCAAAACATGGCTATAATCTTTGGGTATGAAATATTACAGTATGTTTGTTGAGTATGAGTCCCTCTTTAAAGAGACCAAAAAAATGAATTTTCAACTTCTTCCTTCTTGGCTTTAATCCTCAACTCAAAAGCGAAATGAGAAATTGCGAGCTCGTGATGTACCGCGTGGATCGACTAGGGAATACGTTTGAGGGGAAGGGGGATCGGAAAGAGCACAGACCTTTTCATCTAGGTGGTATTGCAAACGTGGAACATAAAACTAACAATATTAATCCCTGGAGAAGGGGAACAAGGGGGACATGGGACAAACACAGATGTCCAAACATAGCTAGGTGAGTGGTGTGCAACTAACAAATACGCCAGCGGAGCGCCCTACCAACTGAGCTAACAAGGAGTTAGGCGTCAGTAGAGCGAACGGGTTTTAAGAGGTGTCACCAGTCTAACTGGCGGCAGCTGTTAAACCCCGTTTTCCGTACTGATGACTAACTCCTAGTATTGAAAAACAAAAAAAAAAACAAAAAAAAACATTAGTTTCATTCAAATTATTTAAATTAGCCTGGACTCTAATAGTAAATGCCGTTAATACTGCTTTCCCAGCGAGACCCCTAAAGTCAATAATTAGAAAGTTAAATAATATACGTTAGTTTTAAGTCAACTTGCAATGACGATTCCCCCTTATCTAATGTCCACCGAGACTGATAAACACAGTTAAGACGGCAGTCATCTAACTCCCACCCCTTTCACAAAAAAAGAAAAATAAATCTGACCGAATTAAAATTTAACACCCTGCAAATCTTAGCACGTATTTTGTAGAACACATTTCCTGGACCAAACATATTAACTACACAACTTCTAAGGCTCCTCGTTTACTGAACTTTACTTACAGAAACTTCAAAGACTGCCCCAAAGACGTTGCACGGACACTATAAGTAGGGTGTATTAGACCCATTTCAAAGTACGCCAGAATTTCATGGGATTACTACCAAGCCTATGTTAGAGAACAAGTAGAGAAAGTTCAAAACAGAGCTGCCAGGTTTATATCGGGTAATTATAACTTTATATCGAGGGATAGTTTAACTAAAAACGACTTTAATCTAACTTCTTTATCTCACAAAAGCTAGTCCTTGCGATTAAAATTGCATCGCAGCATCAATCAAAATTACATCGGCTTAGACCAAACAGAGCACATGCTGCCTCCCCACTTCACATCCAAAAGGCAGCAACACTCTAGAAAGGTTTGAGTGTATCTTGCAAACCTGACATGGTGAAACATCCTGATATATTTATTTTTACGACGAGGGAATGGAACAAGCTACAAAATGAGATGGATAGTGTAGACAACCTTTACACAGTACGCAGGGCAGGACTTCCTGTTTGAGGCGGGGAAAGGGGGGGGGGATGAAATAGGTATTTTCCCACCTGGATTTTTTTTCCGCCATATTGTTTGAATGTTTAAACTAACCTTTTCAGTTTTTTTTAATAATAAGCGGGAAAGATATGCCCGGGCATTCGAACCCGGACGGCATTCGAACCCGGACGTGTATTCCCTTATCACTTCTTGCGTCCTACCTAGAATATCGCCACCAATATGTTCACATTGGAAACTCGTCATCCAACATGCAGCGGATTTTCTCTGGGGTTCCACAAGGAAGCATATTAGGTCCCCTGTTGTTTATTATTTACGTCAATGATATTACAAATATAGAAACTTCCGCCAAGCTGATCATGTATGCAGATGATACCAGCATCTTTTTTTCTGACTCAAGAGAAGATATACTCACTTCCAAAGGCAACTATTTTTTACGCAAGTTAAAACACTGGGTCACCATAAATTCTCTGTCTATCAATCCGTCCAAAACAAAAGCAGTCCTTTTTAAATGTCCAGGATCACGGATCGCATTGTCCAGTGATCTGTACTTTGGGCCAAATATAGTAGAATGCGTTGACAACGTAAAGACCCTCGGCGTTGTGTTCTCAGAACACATGTCGTGGAATCTCCATGTTTCTTACATACATAAAAAACTTTGTAAAGTAGTTGGGATAATGAACAAATATAAGAAAGTATTTCCTGTATCTATAAAAAAATTAATATATAATTCCCTTTTTCATTCAATTCTTTGTTATTGCTATCTGGTCTGGGGGACAACAACAAAAAGTAACTTTGACAGGTTGAGGTTAATGCAAAAAAAAAGCAATAAGGATAATTGAAGATGTCCCACGTGATTATAGTTCTCTTCCTTTATTTATAAAGCATAAAATACTTGACGTATCCAACATGTACTCTAATAGATTAACTGTCACATATCATCGTGCTTTAAGAGAACACATTACATGAAAAGACGGTGAGAGTGCAGGCGAGCTGGTGGTAGCTACTCATGTTGTATTACACCTGAGACTGCGGTGGATGAAAACGGAAGAACTTTCAGTAGAAGGAACAGACACAGAGAACGTCTCAAAAGACGTTCTCTGTGTCTGTTCCTTCTACTGAAAGTTCTTCCGTTTTCATCCACCGCAGTCTCAGGTGTAATACAACATGATTAACACATTACAGTAATTTTTGACCTCGCTAAACTTGAAAATAATGTATCATTATATCCCTCACGTCATTGGCATCCATGGCGAGTCCCATTATCTAGAACTAATTTTGGCTTCCAGAGGTTGAGTTACAGATTACCGTCACTGTTAAACACCTTATATTCCCAAGAACTTGATTCACCTTCATTAAATGCCCATACAACTCAGGCTTTTTTATATTGAGTGAAAATGCTTGTCTTGTGTTTATTATATCTTCTACTTCAGTCTGTTTTGAAGCGCAATCTATTTTCAATGGCACTTATTTTATACGACATCTTATATAAGTTATCTTTGTTGTGTTTTTCTTTCGTGTCTGGAGGTGAGTTTTGGTAAACTTTTGTTAAATGTCCGTAAAATTTAAAGTTTCCTGTAATAATTGGAATGTTTGTCTTATGTTCATGATATCCATCTAATTCAATGTGTATTGAGATGATACTTATCATATTGCTAAATGTCATGTTACGTAAGTTATTTTCACTGCGTTCTTTTTGTGTGTTTTTGATGACAGTGCCGCTCAGCCCTGTGTTTTGGGGGGCAGGAACCCGTCAAGCTTCAAACTTGCAGCTTTTTTTCCTGGCCCCCCTTGTCGCGTGTGTAAAAGCGCTGTGACAAAAAATAAACTGAAACTGATTCTGATATTCATTTTCACGTTACATATACAAATGAGCGCCATCCAGAGTTCTTGGGTTTCTGGGCAGTTCCTTTTTGAAGATTTTCTCTCGCTGCATTCGCAACGTCTCCAAAGACTTCCAGTGGGTTTTCTTCCTCAACAGCCGCTTTCTTGGGATTCCGCAACCATACTCCAGCAGTGTCCTTTCCGTTTCCATATTACGGCCGAGGCTGTCAATGTCGTTCGATACGTACCTCTTTTTGAAATCTTAGAGATGTGTGGACACAACGATATAAAAACTTCCGCGAGTCAATATTCGATCTGTCTGCACCCTTCGCAGTGACGGTTCGTAACCGATGCTTCAGTGGCGTTCTCACGGTCTGAAGCGGGTGGGAAAATTCGGAAGGTGGCAAATTTCGGAAGACGACTAGAGTGGCGTCGACATGAAGGGTAACGTCTTAACCCTGCCCATAGAATGCGAAGGAAGCAGGTCTGTGCCTTGACTGCAACACTAACTGACTTCACATAAAGAACGAGCACACACGCGGTAGACTACAAAGAACAATTTGCTCTTTTAAGCGACGCTACGCGTGTCTGTCTCGCTTGTTTCAATGATATCACGTGCCATGATACCTTTATTTATTCAAACCGACGTCGAGTCTAAGGTTACGTGAACGAAGGTAGAGGGACACAGTGTTCAATTATGAACGAATATCTTTGTCCCGGCACCAGCAGCACGAACACACATGCGGCAAACAAAAGCAGCTTATCGCACTCACTGCCCCACACAGAAGAGAGGCGGCCCGGGTGGCCAGCTGAACTTGTAAAACGAAAACGAAACGGACGCGGTAGCACCAGTCGGTGTTTCTTATAGGCCTGTAGCTCCCGAGATTTGTGCAGTGCCCTCCGCGAGCAACATCGAATATTTTAGGTCTCGTTTTGATGGTGCGTTCTTACGCTGAAAGGTTGCTGAAAGGTGCTATGAAAGAAAGCATTAACAAAGCAACTAGAAAGAAATCATTCCTGGCTTTTCAATGAGACGCTTAGGCCACGAGCTGCATATTTTTTGTTGATTTTGTTTTTGTTGTATTTAACGCGTATGAACATATGCTAACAGGGTTTAGCGTTCGAACGTGGCTTGGTCATGATCAAACGCTACAACGCCACCTTTATGATCACGTCTTGCAGACGCCGAAGCCAACATTACATGATCGCCTCTTGTGGATGCGCTCGCGCCCCCTGGCCGAGTGCAACGGCCCTATGTAGCCGTAAACCGCCAAACACGCTGAACTCGAATGAACCACTGAGCTAATTTGACGGCGGCGGCGCAGAACGTTGAAAGAGAGGAGACTGTTTGCTTTCGGTAAAAATTTGTTTTATGTCACTTGTTTATTGCTGCATTGGTCTGTTTCTTTAAAATAACTAGACCTTTGTACTTCCTAACATTGAACGTAGAAAACGTCCGAAGCAAAAGAAAAACTGATAAAGGGTGGATTACTTTCTTTCGGTACGAAGGATAGGGCTCAGCGTCTGCTGGTCCTTTTGTGATTCATCTGTTTGGACGGGTTCGTCTAAGCAGGGATAATTCCTCGCCCCTTCCCCCCTCTCCCCTGCTGTATACGCCACCGCCTCTATGGCACGGTTTTTCAACGTTTTGTTGAGGACAGATGTTTGAGTTTAAGCTTTTTTATGCTTACACGTTTTCCCCTTATTTATTGTAACTAAACCTTTTACAGGCTCATGCCAAATTGCGCTATATTTGTAGCTTTATGAAGATATATAAGCATCCCCTTCTCAACATAATACCTTTTAGGTGCTGCAGCTTAACCTGAATAAATAAATGAAAAAATAAATTGTCTGAGTACTGTGGAGTCGCCGCGGAATAGGCTCTCGCTGCAGTTCATTTGCAGGACATGTCTAAAGTTCGAAGTCAGAGTTCCTTCATCAATATCCATGGCGTCGTAATTGACTTAGATCAATATTGTTAGGATTTAGTCACGCACGTCTTTGCGGAGAACGCTTGTTTGTTTATTTCTACGGAGAGCACATTTAGCCAACCATCGAGGTTTAAGCGAAGAGATCAGCCAATCTGGTGGCGGAGGTAACATCTGGCTCCGGGTAAAACGAGCTGTACTTAGGTTTCGATCTCGTCAACGCGCTTCTCAAAGTTCAACGCAATCTGTGCCTGTGTTTTTTTTTTGTTTGTTTTTTTTAGCCAGGACGCCGTCTGCCCCTGCTGAGTCGTTGGTCTATTTCTGTAAACTGCGGGTGGGCTCCTGCGTGTTTCGCGTGGTAAGAGCTTCAGGGTGCTGCACTCTAAAAAGAAGGCTTGTGAGTTCGTTTTCCTACAGAACTCAAAGATAGCCAATCACAGAGAACGACAAAAGAATCCCAGCGAACGAAGAAGCTCCTACGATTAGACCCGAAACGTGCGATGTGCACAAGGACGATGAGCAAGTTAAACGCCATTCTCGCCTCGTACATCGTAAATCTTCTCGTCTAATCTGATTTCGAGCTTCGTCATTTGCTGGTATCCTAATTTTTTTCGTGATTGGTTGTCTCGTGTTCTGCACGAAAGTAAACTCACAGGCGTTTTCTGGACTGCAGAGTGCTGCCAGTTGAGATCACCTTATTATCACCGGAAAGCATATTAGAATGTAGCGTCGAGCGATAGATTAAGGAACAATTCTCAGAAGGACGAAGGCTCGCTTGATTGGCTTGGCCATATCGCTTTAAACCTGGCAACGACAATAGACATTTAGGAACTACGTAATATATTCGGAAAACACTAAATTCGTATTCGCTTTAAATTGGCCTAGAGATAAACTTCCAGTCTGAGAACATCCCGAGTAAGCAAGGGCGCCTTATTAAAACGTTCTCTGGAAAAATGTACCCTGCGTAACACGTCCGCTACCTGCGCTTTTCAGCGGGCACCGTGCGGAAGTAATAAGAAAAAAGCACGCAACTCTAAGGCACGCCTGAATCAACCAGGCTATGCGGTGAGCAAGTCGTCTGCTTCTTTCGCAGGAGTTCCGGTGACGTCAGAACGACGCAGAGCTCTGATTGGCTGATTGAATAAAATAGTGGGTAGACCTCAAGGCATCTAGCATTGAGGTCTACTCACTGTCTTTTCAATCAAAACCAATCAGAGCTCGGCGTCGTTCTCACGTCACCGCGACTCCTGCGAGAGAAGCAGACGACTTGTTCTCCGCATAGCCATTGACGGCTTAAAAGTCACAGGGCCTGGTTCATTACGTTCATGCTCCTTCTTTCCTGATTGGTTCTTGGGAGTTCTTATCGGCCAAGGACGCAAGTTGATTGGCTGCAAAGCGATAATGAGATGCTAACGACAGGCCACGCCCCTGCGTTTCTTAAGATCTCAGTGACTACATGAACCAAAGGCTTTATATTTTGCATTTGTTGAATTCTTAGCTGCGCTGCTTATCACGTTCCCCAAAGAATAGACGGATCTCACTAAGCGTTCGGCGCATGCACGACGCTGCCGTAACTTTACTTCACAAGAGGCAGACGGCGGCGCGGTGGATGTCTCGTGCCGCCTCGTGCTCTGCTCGCGTAGAGCTCCAGCGAGGTTGTCGCACGTGCACAAAGACTAAAGTTCCCTCGATGCATTGCGGCAGCGGTGGCATAGTCAAAAGTGGTTGGGAAGATGGGTCGATTATGCTTCGTGCGAACCGTTCTGGTAAGTTCATTCGGTGAGACTGTTGCTGGCGGCTTAAAAGATGCATCTTTTTGGCTTTGCTCTTAGCTTGAGAGAGCCACTTCGTACTCAGCACAAATACACTGCTGTCCAGCTAAGCCTACAGCGTGAAACTGCCTGCAATGAGACATTAGTCTGTCACTTTGAGAACCTCTCGTTACGTGGGCGCATCTCATTTCGAATATTCAGATACGCGGCCCTTCAAGAGAGCTGGTGTTGTTCGCCTACATGCCACACTAACGCTATATACTAAAAATGCGACAGGTTATAATTGCACAAAGCACGAAACAAACTGAACCCAAATAATGGATATTTTTTGTTTTGTTTTGTGCTACATGAAATTTTGTAATCAAAGCAACTAGTGTTGTGTGATGTGCGCATGTACTATCGCAGCCACTATGAGCTGGAACGCCTCTCTGTGTGGCACGGGGTGCTATCAGAGCCGCCTGCCGCATTTCCCCGCGAACTGATGCACGCTGAGTTCAAGACAGCTCCCTTCTGGCGCTCACTGCGCCACTTTGTACTTCCTTGTCGTCTGCTACTGAGAACATAGTTCTCAACTGCGGCATGACTGTTCGGATGAACGCCTGGATCACAGGGTTTCCTTAAAACTGCCGCTCAAATCGAAAAGGGTTCACCAATAGAGTTGCGAAGTGCTAGCGGTACTCCTCGTCTCACTCGAGAACGCCTTTTATAGGGTGCATTTCCAGGTCGGTCTCCATCCCTCTAGCCCCGAATAATGCAATTCACAGTGGCTAAGGACCTTCTCTATGTTAGTACCATTTGCCAATATATATTAGTTTTAATTCAGATGCCTGGTTCACTTTTATTTGCACTCCGGAATTTTTAGAACACGTCTCCGTGGAATACAAAAGACATATGTTTTTGAGCAAATTAAATGTGGACTGATTATTGCATGATCATAAGTCGGGACGCTGCAAACATTGATTACAAAAAGTTCGCCATATATATCTGCTCTTTCATGCATGGGTTTTACGGTTCGATTGCACGAAGAGGTATCGCCTCCGCTGCCTCTTTAGGAAACGATACAGAATTGCAGTATGGCGCCACGAGCGCCAGAGGGGAGTTCTCTGCCTCAGAGTGCAAATTAATCAACTTTTAGGTGGTGCTGCTTTGCCTGTCGTGTGTAGATATATGTTTGCTTTTCCTGAATAAAACTAGTTGAAAGTTAGCGCCTGTCCTGTATACATCTTGTTCTTGTCTTTTTTGCGATATTTTATATTTTTTATTGAGTGCATCAAAGTTTGCAGAAAAATGCTGCAAGTGGATCTGACGATAGCGCGTGTGACGCGGAGTCCCAGTGTTACTGTATATATCAAAGGCAGACTAATCTTCCACTATCTAAACGTACAACATATTTCTTTTGCCGTGTTTAGGCTGCCTATATCCAGTGCAATAGAATGTACAGAACAAAATGTGGAAAAGAAGGAAACTGCACATTTTTATAAACATTCGTACTGTCCTCTAGATGTTCTAGACTAATGCGGCTTGACTCTCTATAAATTATAGTCAGTGACAACTTTAAAAAAAATAAGAAAAACAAAAACTCGGAACGTGGCAAATGTCGAGCATCTTCTTATCGTTAACCGGTGAGAACGCCGATGAGGGAATTACGGAGCGAGAAACGTGAAGATCATAGGCCACGACCATCGTTTCTTAAGTTGTGAGGTACTGTGTCAACGTCATTGCAATCGATAAGCTGTAACGTAAAGAATTCCAAAGTTCCGCTTCAATTTACAGCCGAGAGAAGACGCCACTGTACGTTTCAACCTCATTTCTAAAACCGGCAACTGCTGCAAACAGATGGCGAAAATTCGCAGACACATATAAACTAACATTGAGAAATAACAAAAGCAGGGGCCGATAGAAAAACAACAGGAAGGGGAAGGCTCTTAGACACGCTAAGCCACCTTTCGTTTCCGGCCGAACGTCCACAAGATCGATTGCCGGGCTTGTACCATAGTTAAGCGCGCCTTGTTTGCTGCGAATTTGCTCGGTACAGTAAGGAACAAAACGGGAAGTGCCTCGCCGTCGTTCTTCATTTACTTTTCTCGCAAGGTCCAGTTTAATTTTTCAAACTCTTCGCACCGCCGAGCCGAGGGAAAAGAAACATTTTTGCTCCTATTTTATTATTTATTTTAAAAGAAAAATAAATTTATAACGATCATGATGTTAGCCGACTTGGATCTATACTTGATTTCTCATTAAGACCGACCGTAGCCTTACGCTATACTTGGTTTCAGCTTCAGTCTAGACGCAGTCAACGCAACGAGATAATAAGGCTAATCAAGGAGTGTCAAAAGCGCAAGTCACTATGTATTTTATCTTTATGATTGGCTCAGCGATGATGAAACAAGCAGAAAAACGTGACCATCACCATGATGTGGCGTTTTTGACTCACTGGTACCATATCAGCTCGTAGTATTGGCTGCGTTGGGACTTAAGGTGAAACTAAGTACTGTCGAGAGCGGTTATAAAGAAGTCGGTTATAACGAGATAGCGGCTGCAGCGAGGCGATCACGATTTCCCGTTTCCTTCTGTACTTCATTACAACCGATGCCGGTTATATCGAAATAGCGGCTACATCGAAGCAATCACAATTTCCCATTCCCTTTTGCACTTCGTTATTACCGAAGTCGGTTATAACGAAATAGCGGATATAGCGAATTGATTTTCGATTCCTCATTTAGAAAACGCACTAAACGCACAAGCAGTGCATCGTGACGGCGTTCGTCATTTTGTGCGTTTTCTATTACCGGCAACACCAATGAGACAGAAAAAAAAGCCTAAAAAGTTGGGGAGGGAGATAGTACGTATTAAAAAGTTGAAAGGGAGATAGTACGTATTGAAGGAGACATCAGTAAATGCTCGTTGGTAGTTCAAAAAACTGTGCTGTCAGTACTTGTCGCCTAAGTGTTTTTTATTCTTTCTTTGATTCTTCTAGAAAAGAGAAGCAGACAATCACGAGGAATTCACTGTGCATGATCGGTGCAGCCGGCGAGAGCGAAGGCAAAAAGGCGACGAGCGTCGTGAGCTCTGTTCGATTGGCTCAATTGGACCGCTGCGTGTGCTCCGGAGCAATAATGGGATGCTCCGGTCTCCCTTAGCTTATTAGCTGTCCGTGGATATATAACGACGTCGTAAATTTCAACTCGTCCTTAAAAAAACGTCGCGACGAAAACTCTGAAAGGAATAGTTCTCTCTACAAGTGTCGAAACTACAACGAGAGAGATAAGCATCTGACTCAGGCGCCTGGCGCGGGAATATATTTGAGTGGTTGCGCACTCGCGTAAAGTGCGTAGCAATCAAAGACATTGCCATTTCTCGGCTACTATAAAGGAAAAACTGAAGAGGTCCGTGAGATCGGGAAAAAAGTACCCGAGAAAGTTTTAATGTATACATCGTTAAAGGTATGTCTTATATTTATTTCGGTCTTGTTACTAGCAACCTTGTGATCGCAAATTAAATTTCTGATGTAGCCCCACCCGTCGCGGCGCGCAGGGCGTGGGAGAGCGCGATATTGGAGAGAAAAACTAGCGAAAGTGTCGTCATCGTCCAGGTCTGATGACCCTTGCTCGCCATTAAACTGGCTCAGGTATGCCATTGATGACGTCACGAAGCTTTGCACAAATAACGGGCGGTAGAGAGGCTCACCGGACGTCCCGCGGTCGTCCCTGTAAGTACTTTTCGGAACCAATGCGGCTTATCTTTACTTCTGTTAAAGTTAAGCGCAATAATTCACTTTACGGGTCAAAAGTTATAGAAGTCCCCTCCTTCAGTTTATGTCCGCGTAGTTTTTATTCTGGAACCAAAACGGACGCCGTCATGTTTTATTCTCTATGTATTTTGTGTTTGTTGCAGTCTTTAGGATACGTCATGGGTGTGGAGAGGCGGCCCATTGTTCGAATCCTGGCTCCGCGAAAATACTGTTTTTCGACATCCAATCGCGCTGAAATAAAGAAGGCTAAAGAAAGCAAAACAATGCGCAATAAAATGAGATGGCCAAATCTTGTCTTCGCCAATTTATACGAAGATGTCGGCTCTGCCTCAGAGCGTAATACAGAAATAACAAGATACGGGTGACCTGGCGAACTTTCAACATTATGATGTTGAAATTTTAATCTGATTTATTCAGTCTTGTAAAACCGTGTAATCTCGTTCTCCGTACAACTTTCCTAATTTTACTAACTTAGTTACGAGTTGGAAACTTCGGCGACTCAAACTTGTCTTCTTTATAACCATGCCGTTTATATATATAGATTAATAATATTTCAGAGTTTTCAAGACATTTTCAATGCTGAAGGTTTCATGACTTCTTCGCCTTCCGCTTTTATGTTTATGCATACGTTCATGTTTATGTTTTTGTGTATGTATGTGTTTATGTTCTCATCTGCAGCAACATGCCGTCCCGATCGTGCGTCACAACAGATATAAAAACAAACACAAAATACGCAGATTAAACAATCTAGCCCCATACACAAAAAAGGCCGCAGAAATAAAAAAAAAAACAACATATGTCTTAAGATAGTTTGGATATCGTTATATTTGTTTAAAACCACATAATGGTATAAAGATATAAATTGTAGATGACCGAACAAAGGAGGCTGCCATTAGGATGAGGGCGAGAGCTTGGAGTCCCCGCCAACATAGCAGTGTTCCACTAATCTTAAAGTGCAAGAAGACACAGGAAAGCTTACGGTGGATGATAAACTTGAGCATACACTTTGCAGTTTAAACGTATGAGAAAAATAACAAATTATTAAAGTCTCTTCTTTCCAAGAGTGTATATATACCCAATTCACTTAGCAGGCAGTTATAGTCACAAAAACATTGCTTTTCTAGGTATCGGTCATAAATTAAGCCAAAACAGCATCTCTGGGCGCTCTCAGTAAGCTTGAGTTATGAAGAAATAAGTGAATGCCAGTCTATCAGTAAAATCAAATTCCCGTCTGACCGGAAAGCTTTCATAATGATGAAACCAGCACAGCATTAATGTGCGAGTTCATTCGTAGCGCAGTCTCATATTAACCAAGATCACGCATTAGAGACGATCCTTCTATTTCGGACATGCTGAGCATGTAAAGATGTGTATGCAATATATGTTTTCGACTAAACGTGATGATGTTAGTTTTTCTCGGACTTAACGTAAAGGTGCCCTATGAAGGTTTCTGAGATCGCCTAAATATGGCGATGGCTCACTCTGCGGGCTCTAAGCATCCCAGAAATCCATGAATTATAACGATGCGCGGCCGATTTCCCTATTAAAAACAATCAAAAATCTAACACACCGAGGTCATATTCGGCGATAACAGGAGCATTCTTCTGGCAGCCAGGACGACTTCTGACCAATGAAAACGCGACATTTCGTTGAGATTGCAAACGCTGTTATTACAAAATGTATAGGCTTTTGTAGTTGATAAACGCAAAGGAAACTCCGCTTCGTCAATGAACACCGATTCCGTTTGATTTCGCCATGGGCTGTCCAGCAGGGGACACGCTTTCTGATGCGGACAGCCTTGGCTGGACGGAAGAAGAGGTTCTTTCTCCGTTCCCTGTCCACTTTAGGAGGGTTTCTGCCGGTGGGAGAGTCACGCATCACTGGCGTACTTGGACAAAGCCTTGGCTCCTGTTTACAAGGCAGGACGTAGCCTCTCGCGCAGTTTCCTGACTGCCTTCAAGGGCTTCCTTTTTGTCGTGAATTCCCAACCTCCCGAAAACAACGAAGGGGAGGATGATTGATTGATATCCTCACTGAAAACGGACACGCGTACCCGAACGTTTATATTGTTTTAGGAGCGCGCACGATTTTATTGCCATGCACAGCAGAAAATAAGCCCCGTCTGGACAGCCCTTCAGCGAGTGTCATCTTCCTCGGAGCAATAGGGAACCATTCACAACGCACGTCGCGCACCTACCAAAACACCGTATCGGCCAAGCGCTCCGAGTGTGCCTTTTATATTTCCATATGCTCTATGTACATAAGGTATTATTCACAATGAATCGCGAAGATAGTGGGCTGCACATGTCACTTGAATAGCTAAGGGCGTCAACGAATATATTTTATCGAGGTCTGACTGCCTTCAGGGTAGCCAGTTTGGGAACGAACTACGGGGTATCTCTCTGTGTTTCGAGAAATGTATCCTTCTAGTCACACACGCCAGACAGCAGCAAATACTCTGAATGACTTATGATGTTCGTTCTTTTTGCTTCGTGATGAGTTCTTCATACAAGTTCGTGTTTTCCCTGACATGCGGAGCTTTAATATTACGCCCGAGACTGTCGACGCCCTGAGCTCCAAAATACCCACCCAACACGCGTGTCGGGTTGGGGATTTCGATTTGCCTCACACATATATACTTAGGTGACCCGCTTTCGCAATGCCTTAATGAACAAAACGGTTATTCAAATACTTCTGTTTTTATTTATTTCCTTTCACAAAAATTTTAAAGCTGAGCAAGCTGAAGTGCTTTACTTCTGCTGCTTGATTTTTGGACCCAGTTCTGTCGGTTGTTATAAATCAGTCTAAAAAAAAACTAAATTAAAAAAAAATGTAAAATGTGCGGAAATGTTTTAGTTTAAATTATTATTTTTGATATAATTCGTGCGAGAAATATATAAGAAAAAAGCTAAACATCGTTCCTTTGACATTCTGGTAACATATTTGGAGCCTCTTCTTTAAGGGTTTATCGCCAATATTGATTACTAAATACTGTACAACAGCAGTCCTATACATGGGGTATCGACTGGTGGCACTTTACTTAAAATTGCGTTCGCAAAATAATTTATTACATTTTTCATAAATAAAAGTTAATTGAGCCATATTTCGAGGCCTTTTTCATAAGAAGGCTATTTTTATTTATCCGTTTCTTTCTTTTTGCTATTTTTCCCAATAATGTCACCTACTTTGCTTGAATATAGATGGCCACGCCCTCCGTTTCTTAAGCTGTAAGCCACTAGATGCCGGGCCCCAGTGAGAAAACGGAACCCTGTTTTTCGCACCGCAAACGTAAACTAGACATAGCGGCGAGCTCAAACCCCGTCAGAACGTAACATCAGCCGTTGGAGCAAGATGCCACATTTTCAGCACCAACCTTATCTTATTCAAAAGTTATAAGCGATTTTCTTTTTTTAGTTTAAATGGAAACATGGCAGCAGACATGGAGGTTTATGGCGCAAGAAACCAAAAACGGGCAAAAATGGGCACAATTTTTGTCATTGAAAATTTCAAACAATCACGTATAACTTTTGAATAAGATAACAGTAGGTGCTGAAACTTTGGCATCTTGCTCGAACGGCTGGAGCTACGTTCTGACGAAGTTTGAGCTCTCCGAGATGTCTAGTTTATTTTTGCGGTGCGAAGAACAGGGTTCGGTTTCCTCGCGGACGCCCAGTATATATCTACAGGGTGTTTTCGAGCGCCATCCGGACGTAAACAAAATCGCGACCTTCGTGACGTCACTGGTGACCATCGTGACGTCCTTTGTTGCCCTCATGACGTCACTCGCGACGTCACTGATGACCCTCGTACTCGTGACGCTCGTGATGTCACTTGTGACCCTCGTTAGGTCACTGGTGACCCTCGTGACGTCACTTGTGACTTTCAAGGCGTCACTCGTGTCCCTCGTGACTTCAGTCGTGGCCCTCGTGACTTCACTGGTGACCCTCGTGACGTCACTCGTGACCCTCATGACGTCACTGGTGACCCTCATGACGTCACTCGTGACCCTCGTGACGTCACTGGTGTCCATCGTGACGTCACTGGTGACCCTCGTGACGTCACTGGTGACCCTCGTGACATCACTCGTGACACTGTTTATGTCACTGGTGACCATCGTGACTTCACTGGTGACCCTCGTGACGTCAGTCGTGACCCTCGTGGCGTCACTGGTGACCATCATGAATTCACTGGTGACCCTCGTGACGTCAGTCGTGACCCTCGTGGCGTCACTGGTGACCATCATGAATTCACTGGTGACCCTCGTGGCGTCATTTGTTGCCCTCATGACGTCACTAGTGACCCTCGTGATGTCACTTTTGACCCTCGTTACGTCACACGTGACGTCACGTGTGCCGTGACACGGTTACGCCGACGCCGACGCCGCTCAACCCGGACACGGGCGCGAAAGAGCTGCGCTCTATAAACTATTTTTTTTCCCTTTGAGCGGGAGGAAGAACAGTTTCAGCAAACCGTCGGGTTGTGACGCGGCTACTCACATATCGTGCCACAAACCTGCTTTTGAGTGTGTGTCTCGAAGATAAACATCCAAGTTTTTGTACCATGTTGCGCCATTTGTGAGTAGCAGCACCAACTCGACAGTTTGCTTCTCTTTCCCTCCCGCGCATTAATAAAGACAAAAAAAAAACACTCTTTTTTGTAGCTTTTGTTTTCTAGAAACCTAGACTCTCAAGATTTGAGTGCGATAAATGCACCACTTCAAGACATATTTCTGAGAAGGTTAATTGCACTCAGATCATTGGCTTTTTAGACGACTTCTTTACTCCCAAACAACGCTCGAGAAGACCCTGTAGAGTCGCATAACATCGAACATCATTAACAAACAAGTCGCCCAAACAGCAGTTTTAAAACAACGCTAAGTACCCCGCAGAAAAAAAAAATAAACGATAGGATAGGAGAATTAGAACGCTCTGCTTTCCACACTTATTGACTTCTTTTTGCACTGATGCGCGAAGCGGTGGCCCATAAAGTCTGCCGACAAACAACAACGCGCCTCTCTTCTCGAAGTTTCCATTCGATCGTTTCCCTTCGCACTCTCTTCCAACCTACGCAGTTCCAGGAATCGAAACCGAAAGGTCGCACAAGTGGTCTAGAAAGAAAAGTCGAAGATGATACTTGCTTTTACCGTCGCTTGCATGTCTGTGTTCTGTGACTGGATTTTTTTGGCAGATGCGCTCGAGTGTCATACGTTTACGGAGGCGTGCAACGTAAAATGAATCCCGCAGGTGCGCGGGACTTTTCTAGGGAGTCCGATCACGCATATAAGCACTCAGAACAAAAAAAAAAAAAAAAAAAAAAAAAAACTCGGAAGAAAATATTTGATTTGTATGTGACTGACTGAATATCTCTTAGTAGGAGAAAAAAGCAAATGTACATGAAAAAAGGAAAGCAGCAAGATTATATTTGCACTAAAAAAAAGAAAAAAGAAGATCAAATCTTTTTTTTTTTGTTTATTTATGCAATCTTTCTAACTGTAAGTAGACAGTCATTCCGTAGGTTCACGTGCGTGGCCAATTATGACTTGTGCACATATGTGAAAAACGAAACTAAATTGGCCAGAACTTCGCAACACGCAAGAGTTGGTCCAGTCTATTAAAGAAAAACGGGGGCATTCGTTGTTTGTGAATCATAAATTGGGTTTTGCTGAAAATACCTTTGCCAATTCCGTGCTATAAATACCCACGCCTGGTTCAATTTTTAAAATATATATTGGGAATATTTTATCGCGTTTTAAAGTTTGTAAAAATGTTTGTTGATTTTTTGAACATCTGTGTTAACCTTAAAGCCTGAAGCACATGAACGAAAACCCAACCGGTTGTCGCACAACATTTGGAACGTTAGGTAATAGTTCCACGCCATCTTGTGAAAGAACTACGCGTGGTTTTTCAATGTTCACATTTTACAAACGTGGTTTTAACAATCCGCATTTTGATGTACAAGAAGTAACTATCCATTCTTTTTTTTTAAAATACAGCGGAAGGATTTTTGAATGGTCCTAGTTCCGTGCGATTTTAGCTTTATTTCTGGCATATTGGTTTCAGCCTTAATCTCGGTGACTGAAACGACAGAAGTGTAACATTGTACGGGGCAGTGCTGCAAGCACTGCAAACCCGGACCAGTGAATATGATTAACCTGGGGGACACAACCCGACAAAAGTACTAGGGGTGCGACTTTGGATGTTTGACACCTCTTTAGTTTCGCTTTTCTTTTTTATTCACTTCGTCTTTTGGTAATAAACTTTGACTCGTCATCCAACGTCATTTTCTATAGGTTTTTTTTCCCCGGAAACACGGTGCCAGTGCCCCCCCCCCCCCCCCCTCGCCGACCCAATGGGTACTATAAAAAAAAACAAGTTTAGTGTCGGTTATTAATGCTGTGGCGTAGTTCAGTGGTAATATTGTGGCGGTAGCGTATGTGACGCCGCTCGGTGTATCGCGGTCACGTGCCTGACTGTTATAAAAGTGATGACGCTGGAATAAATGGGGGCTCTTTTGGCTTCTACCCCGAGTTGGAGAAGATCGGCGTCATTCCTGCGGCTGCCCACGCGCGCGGCGCAAGCGATAACGCGACATGGTGTCAGGAGTGGTCGGGGCGTTTTTCTAACTCGCTTCTTATCGTCGGCGGCTGGCTGCGGCGGATGGCGGAAAGCGAAGGCTGCAAGAGCGGTTACGGAATGTTCGCTGTTCAACCGCCGCCGAACTTCGACTTCGACCGTACGTCTGAATGGCCGACCTGGAGTCAACAGTTCGACGATTACCGCTTCGCGTCGGGCCTCAACGAACGGGGTGAAGAAGCACAGGTACGAACCTTGCTCTATACAATGGGAAAGCAAGCGCGCCAGATTTTCCAGACTTTTGCCTTGTCCGACGACGACGCGAAGAAGTACGAAGTCGTCAAACAGCGATTCGACAACCACTTTGTGGCCGCACGGAACCTGGTCTACGAAAGCGCGTGTTTTCATCGCCGCGTTCAAGAACCAGGGGAGTCTGTCGACCAGTTTGTAACTGCGCTTCATACCCTAGCGGACCGTTGCGAGTACCAAGAGTTTAAAGAACGCATGGTTCGCGACCGCTTCATTGTTGGTCTCAGCGATTCCAAGCTTTCAGAGACCCTACAAATGGACGCGAGCTTGACACTGGCCAGTGCCCTGGCAAAAGCTCGTTTGAAAGAGACTGTCCATCGGCAGCAGCAGCAACTACGAGACGCGAGCAACGAAGCGACAGCTGCCGGTAACCTCGACGCCGTCAGGAAACAAGGCCAGCCGACGGAAAGAGACGGTCCTCCTCGGCGCTTCACCAGCCAAGCCACCGGCCGAGACGGCGGCAAGTGCTCCTTCTGCGGAAAGGATCCTCACGCCAGGACAGCCTGCCCGGCAAGGTCAACGAAGTGCAGCTACTGTCGTAGCACCGGACATTTCGCCGCAGTCTGCCGCAAGAAAGCTGCCGCCTACCCAAGGAAGGTACGACTTTCGTGTCTCCAAAAGAACAACGATGCGTACTTTGTTGGGTCGGTGAGCGGGGCGGGGTCTAACGCCCGATTCATTCAAGTCTTCATTAACGAAACGCCAGTGTTTGCTAAGGTAGACTCTGGGGCGGAGGTCTCTGTTGTACCGTCAACCTTTCCCGGACTGCCTTCTAGGTTACAGAAGTCCGATATCATGCTGACCGGTCCCAGTAACGAGTGCTTGAAAGTTATGGGCAAGTTTACTGCCACGATACAGTGGAGACGCCGAACCGTACAGCAAACCGTGTATGTAGTCTCTCGGTTGCACTCCGTTCTTCTCGGGCTCCCTGCTATCGAGGCACTGGGCGTGATTAAGTTCGTCGACTTGGTCACGCCAAAACAGTCTGTTGAGGCGTGCTACCCGCATCTGTTCCGTGGCTTGGGTGCCATGGCGGGAGAGTACCAAATCAACTTAAAGCCCAACTCGGTTCCGTTCGCGATCCATACGGCGCGTCGGGTGCCTCTCCCATTACGGAACGCGGTTAAGCAAGAACTGGAGCGAATGGAGCGGAATGGAGTGATACGAAAAGTAAACGAACCGACGGACTGGTGCGCGGGCATAGTACCCGTTTTGAAGCCGTCTGGTGCGGTACGAATTTGCGTCGACTTAACGCATTTAAATAAATGCGTGCGTAGGGAGCGCTACGTTTTACCCACTGTAGATGACAGTATGGGAATGTTAAGTGGAGCAACGGTTTTCTCCAAAATCGACGCAAATTCGGGCTTCCATCAAGTCAAGCTGTCACGCGACAGCGAACTTTTGACTACGTTTATTACACCTTTCGGAAGGTTCTGTTTCCAAAGACTGCCGTTCGGAATAACCTCGGCTCCCGAGTACTTCCAAAAAAGAATGGCGCAAATACTGGAGGGAATACCAGGGGTAATAAACTTGATGGATGACATTTTAATTTTCGGCAAAGACAGAGCCCAGCATGATGACCGTTTGCGTCAAACCTTGGACAGACTCGGGCGAGCTGGCGTCACTCTGAACAAAGATAAATGTTGCTTCGGAGTAACAGAAATTTCTTTTTTGGGCTTTCAGCTGAGTCATGAGGGCATTAAGCCAGACCCAGAGAAAGTTCGCGCCATAAAGGAGCTTAAGACTCCTGAGAATGTCTCTGAGGTGCGACGGCTATTGGGAATGGCAAATCATCTTGCCAGATTCATTCCGAACTTGGCTTCGAAAACAGAGCCATTACGTCAGTTGCTTTTGAAAGATTCCGAGTGGGTATGGGGGCCTGCTCAGGAACAGTCGCTGGCGTATATCAAGGACGTTATCTGCTCGCCAAGGGTCATGGCAAACTACGATGTTCGATACCCAACGATTCTTTCCGCTGACGCGTCGTCTTTCGGGTTGGGGGCGGTTCTGTTGCAGATTCACCCAAACAAAGAGCGACGTCCGGTTGCTTTTGCATCCAGATCGTTAACTCCAGCCGAGTCACGATATGCCCAGATAGAAAAAGAAGCCTTAGCTTTGACATGGGCGGCGGAACGGTTCGAAGGGTATATCACGGGACTTGATGTTGTGTTCGAGACCGATCACAAACCACTAGTCACGCTTTTGGGGAAGTCGCCTATTGACTTATTACCTCCGCGCATCCAGCGCTTCCGGATGAGGTTAATGCGTTTCAATTTTGTGGTTGAATATGTACCCGGAACGAGTGTCATAACTGCCGATGTTTTGTCAAGGGCTCCCCTGCGGGGAACGCCAGCCTGTTCTAATTCGCTTACTGTTAGCGAAGTCACGAAATACGTGGAAGGCTGCGTACCCGGCATCATCGAACATAACTGTTTTGAACGGGTTAAGAAAGCTCAGGAAAAGGATGAAGTCTGTCGGAGCTTGATTGACTTGAGCCGTAAAGGATGGCCGAAGTTTTCGTCAGTTCCAATGGTCTTGAGGCCGTACTGGCAGGAGAGGTCTGCATTAACTGTATGCGAAGGAGTGCTGCTAAAAGGGAGAAGGTTGGTAATCCCTCAAGAGCTCCGAAATGAGGTCCTCCAGCAGTTACATGAGGGTCATCAAGGCATTGGTAAATGCAGAGCTAGGGCTCAAGAGTCAGTGTGGTGGCCCGGGTTAAGCTCTCAGCTTGGAACTTTGATAGCCAATTGTACAGCATGCGCTAAACACCGAGAGCAGAACTCGGAACCCATGATTCCGACGGAAACGCCACAAAGGCCGTGGCAGAAAGTAGGTGTTGATCTGTGCCAGATCAAGGGATCTCACTATTTGGTTGCCGTTGACTACTTCTCTAGATACCCCGAGCTCGCTCTGTTGACATCGTTGACAAGTGCCAGTGTCATATTGCACCTGAAGAGTTTTTTTTTCAAGGCATGGCATACCGGAGATTGTAGTTTCCGATAATGGCTCACAGTTTGTATCTGGGGAGTTTAAATTGTTTGCACGTGAGTACGGCTTCCGTAGCGTGACATCAAGCCCGAGGTATCCGCAGGCAAACGGAGAAGTAGAAAGGATGGTGAAAACGATTAAAACCTTGATTATAAAGGCCCGTGACCCCTATATTTCGTTGCTAGCTTACAGGGACACCCCAGGGCCCCTTGGGAAAAGCCCGGCGGAGCTTTTGATGGGCAGGCGCCTGCGTACGACGCTTCCGCTGCACCCAAGAAGTTTGTTGCCCCGAGAGCTCAACCTGAACAAGGTCCGCGGGCGGGACCAGGCCTTTCGAGAGAAGCAGCGCCGACAATTTAATCGTCGGCATGCTGCACGAGAGTTGCCACCCCTGAGGCCGGGTGTATTAGTATGGGTAAAGGACTATAAGCAAAAGGCAACAGTCCTCCATCCGGCCAATAGGCCAAGGTCGTTCGTGGTAGAGACTCACGCGGGGGTTCTTTTAGAAAGGAACCGCAAGATGCTGGTTCTTTTGTCCCCTCAGCAGACCAGGTCGGAAGGCTCACAGGGAAGCTATGAGTTACCAGAGAACCGGGAGCCTAGCGGCGAAGACCGCAGCGCCACTGAAGTTCTGGGAGGGGATAGCACAGGGAGTGATCTACCTGAAAACGGTAGGATTCCACCTCCGTTGCCTACCTCGCCTTACGTGTCACGATACGGTCGCATAGTGAGAAAACCGGAACGCTACGAAGCGAAGTAGCTGTTGCTCGAGTTGCCCGTTTCTTTGTGACTAAGTTTGCTGTCATATACGTTTGCTGTGTGGGTTTGTTGTCAAATATGGTGGCTGTGCGGATTTGTTGTCAATTATGATCCTTGAATGTGTTCAGTGAAAGACCCACTGTAAATAAAAAGAAAAAAAAAAGGGAGATGTGGCGGTAGCGTATGTGACGCCGCTCGGTGTATCGCGGTCACGTGCCTGACTGTTATAAAAGTGATGACGCTGGAATAAATGGGGGCTCTTTTAACGCGACAATATTTACGCTTCACCCGCTAGGGACCCAGTTTCTTTTCCCGCGGGCGGCGGGCGATCTTTATCGAGGATTTGGCATCATTGACGACGGACTCACTTCATCGCCAACTACAACAACATCAACAACAGCAACTACTACAACATCAACAACGTACGTCATTTACATAGGTGGGAAGAGCCCATGACAGCTATCGCTGTAAAACAAATTCCTGTTCTAGCTTTTGTGAACATTCAGGATTTATTTGACTCATTGTTTAGCGGAAGGCAGAAAATAAACTCGTGGTTCATTTAAAACTATCGCAGAACATTAACGCGTGCAATCGAAGTTGTCTCGGAGGTAAGGACTGCTTGAAGAAGTATTCTTATTTTGAGGAAGTAAAAAATGTCCCCAAATAAGCACGAGAGATAGTGAGATTGGCAGCCGCCTAGTGTAAAGAAAAATACACGATATTTACTAAAATTAACCTGAAAGAAAACGAAGAGCCGTCTCCACGTACAGCCATTTAAATTGGCACAGGAGTTTGTACATGAAGTTGCACAGATCCTTCGTTAATTATGGCGACGTGACCGCAACATCTTTATTAAGGTTAAACACGACATGAGCCAGGCTTAGGGAGTGAGGAGGACAAACGTTATATAAGCGCCCATTTAATTCATCTTTTCGTTGTTCAAATGATTACGTTATCTCCAACTTCCACCACGGAATACGCCGTATTTCACGGGGAAAACTATTTCCCGGAGACGTGCAATACCAAACAAAACAATATTTTCTGACTTTGAATAGCGATACGACTCGTTCGCAAGAGTTCTCTTTGAAAGCACGAGTCGCAACCTCGTTTCAAGTAATTTTAAAGGCCTTTCGACCGAAGGTACTTATATGATCGATGAACCAGAGAATGCTGCGGGCATGCGCAGAGTCGGGAAAAATAAAAAAATTCGCAGATTTTATAACAAATTTCGGCCAAGACTTAAGAAAAAACGACATTAAGAAATATATGGTTACATTCTCATTCACAATGCCAAACAAAAAAACAAAACCATCACGTAGACACACGTCGTCACGAGACGCAGGTGCACGCACACGGGTATGTGAGGACCAATCAAGATACACGCCGACACAAAAGACAACAAAAAGACGGCAGTTCCCGGCGGCGATGATTCAAAGTCCGCGATCAATTTCCAACGAATACGATACCCTGGTCAAGATCGATGTCTCGACCGCCTGAGAATGTCTGGACTTTATCTGAATGCTGGGGACAAAAAAGAGAGCCAAGGATCCCTACGGCGGCCGGCTCAGATTTCTTCGGGCGGTATCGACCAGATTGATATTCGTCTGCCAGCGGTCTCATTCCAAGACGACCGTCCTTACTATAGACCAACTCATGTTAACAAACAAACCGGAGCGCCCCTAGCGGACGCCACCGGCGCCGCGCATGCGCGATGGAGTGTGGGCAAAAAAGCTCACCGTCACCCGTAAACAAACCATTGGAATGCGATGTTGTCGGCGTCGGTATGAGTCCCCCGCGCTCTTTTTGGTGTTGGAATGGTCGATTCTACGTCTCCCTGGCAATGTCTGACTACTGTGGCGGCCTCAGCAAAATTAACGAGGCTCGTTACACCACAAAAACCTCGCTTGAATAATGTGACATGCGGCGATTCATTCCACTTGGACGCCGCAGAATGGACGCCAAAGCCTGATTCGCTCGCCGGGATTCTGCTCGCTATTTTCAGTCATGACGTTGCTCGGGCTGCAAAAGCGTGAACCGTAGCTGAGATGTCGACGCCGATACTGAAAATCGCAAGCAGAATCGGACCGAGTGAATCAGGTATAACAAGTCGGTGATGGCCACCGGTAACTAATTATTAACATATGTTTGTATCTATTGTTTACACCGAGCCGATTTATTCCAACCAATCTTCCAACTTAAAAGCCTTTTGAGCCCTGCACTTACTTCTTATCGCAATGACCGGACGTTTGGTCTGCGGGCCGCTGTCGTTTGAACGATGGAGATGACAACACGCAGAAACGTTTCAGATCAGACGACAGTTCGAACGATCAGGCGGCCGTTCGAACTGAAGACGCACTGAACGTAGTCCGCAGGTGGTCCGTACAACTTTGCGGTTTTCTTGCGTTCATGTTGAACAAAGCAAATAAATCTGACGACCTCAAATATCCGTGAATTCAACTCAAAGTGCTTCCCACAGAAACAATCGTGGATCCGACGGCGTCTGATTTTCCTTTTTCATGGCCCTATCCACGTTCTCGGACGAACGGAGCAGGCAGAAAACACATGAAAACTGACCTTCAAACCTTTCCCGACTCTTTTGGCACAGTCCTAGTTCGCGGTGTTTTGACGAGAAGGCAGGTTTTTGTCTGATTTTTAAAAAAAAAACGCAGGAATGCACGTTTCTCATGGTGACTTCCGCCCACAGCCCGAGACCGGAAGTGCGCTCGACGCGCCACCACCGCGCCGTGACGTGACAGAGCTGAGTTCGTGTATACCGCGTTTAGCTAAAAACCCAAGGATTCGTCAGAATTTATTTTTCACTAGTTATTACCTTCATTTTCAAACCGCCATGCCAACTCGCGGCAGAGGAAGTTATTTTTTTTCTTTAATTTGAGAAATTTATTTTTCCAGTTACCATAATCTGGATCCTTGAATTCGTATAATTTTTAATATGCTTTTTCTTCCTCGCCATACAACGCGTTCGTATTGCCATTAAGAAGTAAGATGTCAATAAAATGCGCGAAAATTCCAGAATTGTGATTTGCGTGATGGAGCTGCGAACCAGCAATCTAGAATTTATGACGATCCGCTTTTACCTTGTAGTTTCTCAAGTTTTAATTTATAGAGTGTTTTGGAGTCATTCCATCTTCAGTACGTGATGAGCTAACCACATCTTTAAAAAAAAAGAGGAATGACAATATTTCGTGGATGTAAATTAGCCGTGCAAACTTGAAGATCGTATCCTGTCTTGTCCTGCCGTCGACATGTGGTAAGGAGAACGGTGAACGGTACAAAAAATAAATAATTACTCAAATCAGCGGAATTGTTTTATTCATTAGTCAGCTCGACTAACCAACCATACTCAGGTAGAGAAAAATTTATAATTTGTATTACTGGAACTAATTCACAGCGACCAGCTACAGAAGACAACTGTCATTGCGAACGGTAACAAGAAAGGGAAGGAAGAGCAATACACTGTTGTTGTTCTTTCACCTCTTATCTAAGCAGTCTTATGCTAAAAAAAAGACAAAATGTAAAACGTTACCAGTCAATGGCAATGTCATCTTTGTTAATTCCAATGGGCACGCAGCATCTCAACATCATGCGTCTGTTCGGACATGTGCGACATCAAGCATGTGCAGGGTATCTTTGCATCTGTCTGTATAACATTGACGCTATATCGAGGATTATTGTATTTTGGAAGAACTCAGCGGTGCGATAACCCTGTCTATCAAAATATATTTCAGTAACCTTCCAGTCAAGAATCCGACGCCAAGCAGCGAGCCGATGAAATAATTACTGAACGAAATACCCGATGTCAGCCACGTGTCAATGGCAGACGAAGGCTTTGTTAAGGCCCATTAAAGAAATGATTCGGTGCTCACAGCGTACCAAACTTTTTACTTTAATGATGAAGTTTCAAGTTGCTCAGTAGCAAAGTTCCCCAGCAAGAGTCGAGTACAAATCCTACGTAAATTATAAATTCCAAAGTTCTGAAATAATGCTGGAAGTAAACGTTGAATCCCTGGCCGTTATATCGACTAGGAACCGTGGCGACTCGAGTACCTTGTTGTGCTATACAGCGTTGCAAAATAAGTAAATTAAAAACACGACTGCTAAAGAAATTTTCTATTAAGACCAATACTAATATAATTTCAACCATGACAATTATATATGGATGTAAGCGGGAATCAAAATTAGGTTACTTACAATATCACTAAATAGGCCGCTTAAGTACAAAAGCTTTTAAACCGTCGTGCACTGTTAGCTTTCTTTGCGAGAACTATATACAATCTCTAAACACGTTTTGTCGTCATAAAGACAGGGTCTCATGCATTATCAGGTCGGGAAAACAACTCGTGCATGTACAGCTGAATTTTTTTTTATTTGTGTAAAATGTCACAAGCACGCATCGCACTCCTGTCGGCAACTTGATGAGACGTCTGATCGGTGGGCCGAAATGCAGTCACATAACTGCAGAGCTGAGAATTCTGCAATTTGGGCAAAACGGGGAACGACACAACCATGCCGATGCTAACGCGTTTCATAACACATATCAGTTATTTGAAAAATTGCAAAATGCAAACGTTGAAATAACCTATTGATCTTAAAGGTGCCGTTCCCCATCGACAAAGAGCGCTTTCTAACCTTCCTTTTTTTTTCGACCTTGCTGTTTCTGCATTCAACTTTCGCATTGTTTACTTTCGATATCCCAAGAGAGCTGCCTTCTTTTCCTCGACGCAATATTGTTACTTTCTAGGGATGTCGAACTTAATCCTTGCTTTACTTGTGTAGAAAAATTGGGTATTTTTATAGAAAACCCTGGGTCGACGAATGACAAATGCCGAAAGAAACCCGCGATAAACTTAGCGCTACCAGTGCCGGGATTGACGAACTCAAGCATAAAGTCATAATTCTAGAGAAACGAATTCAAGAAATTAATAGGCTCTCTGTAGTTGAATCTACAATGAATTATGCTCGAGGATATATCGGCCACTCGCGAAATAAGATATTCGCCTTGGACTCGGGTATCGACGACCTTAACAACAAAATGAGAAGGTAAAACTTGCTATTTCGGGGCCTTCCCGAAAAACAAAATAAAACGTGAGATGAAACAGCTAACTGCATAAAAAATTCATAAAACAAAACCTTGTCATAGAGGCGGGAGGGATTGAATGCGCACATCGCGTTGGGCGCAGACGTCGTGAGTCAGGGCTACCTATCGTTGTTAGGTTCCTGGACTACCGTAGTAGGTAAAACGTGTTCAATAATGCCAACAAACTGAAGCATTTACCCGCTCTCAAAGTGTACACCTCCGAAGACTTCACCCAGTAGGGTTTGCCACCACCGTGTCAAATTGTGGGAGTTTAGCGCGACGTTTAGGGCAGACATCATTAAAGTGTAACTCGTGTACGACCAGCTTTATGCTGACGGAAAGCTTTACACGTATTACCCTGAAGCCAATGACGTTATTTTGCATTATAAGTTTCAAGTCGATGATTCAAAGATGATTTGACAAATCTACGAAAACACGCAGAAATGATTGTGTTGATCTCGAGCTGCTTGTCGCAAAGTTTCGAAGTCTTTTGCCTAAGCAAGATCTTGCCTTATCACTTATGGAGGATACAGGTGCCAAAATCATTTCCCTTTTTTCCACATTTTGTATAATTTGTGGTCTGTACATTTAATATAGTGCCCTCTCTTTCTCAATGTACCTATTTTGTTCGTTTTCCTTTAATGCTTTGGAATCGCCTGCTGGAAAGGAAGTCAGGACCTTCGTCAGGCTACTGCAGCAACTTTTTGTTTTGGTCCCCCGTTTCAGTGATGAAACAAAACAAAGCTTATAAAAATGTTGGAAACAAACCATGGCTGCACCCTGAAATAAGCGATGGCGAAGTTACTTTTAGTCAGTCTTTTTTTCCCGTAAAGAACGAACGAATTCCCGTGGTTGTGGTGTTCTCATAACTATCACAAAACTATTTATGAATCCCTCATATCAATGTATTGCAAACTTGAAATTTTATCGGAACGCTTGGGCGGCTTGAGACATCCTTTATTATCTGTCATTGTTGGCGCCTGCTACCATCCTCCTGGACATGACAGTGCTTTTCTTGAAAAGCTGTACAGTTGTATGGAGAACATTTTTTCTTTATTTCCTGGTTGTACCGCAATCCTTGGCGGTGATCTTAATTACCCGGCTGTTGATTGGAAAGGGGCAATTTTGGCGTCTTGTGTGGTTCCAGCAGAAGTCTCAACATTGATTGATGCCATGAATAGCTGTGGTCTCTCCGAAATAGCTCTAAAACCTTAAATATTTTGTTTTGGATTATGTTTTTTTATCTCGAATGTTGATACTGTGTGACCGGTTCTTATTTTTAATAAAATAAGCGATCATAACTAAATTCTGGTTGAAATGTCCCTTACAATAGAAAGTAGAAAAATGACCCCTAAAATAATTAATATTTATATAAATGCTAATGAAACCTTGCTTAACCAGTCTTTTGAGCTTTTCGTTTCAAAATACGAGCTGAACTTTAACGAAAGAACCGTGAAATCTAATTAATTTTTGCTAAAAAAGGATGTCAGAATTTGTACCTCATGTTGTTTTAAAGGCGAATGCTGATCAACCATGGGTTACGAATATACTCAGAAAATTGAATAATAAAAAAAACGTCTCTTTGCTAAAGCTTGCAATACTAATCTTCGGTCTGATTTTCAAAAAATATTCAAATTGTTTAAGAGAATTTATGCGCAATATTAAGAAAGCAAAATATTAAGTTTACAAACAAGATCTTTATAACTTATTAATATTCAATCCTCATTGAGTTTCGAAAGTTATATGTCCCAGGAAAGATGACTCTCTTCCAAAGCTATGCCTGAGCTTAACCAAGTGCTAACTAACCTGGATTCAGCTACCGACTTTAACAACTACTTTTCACTCGTGTTTACACCAGAGCAATGACCACTACCCTGTGATCAGATATGTAGAGTGCCTAATGCTCAGTGTGAACCCATCATCTTCCACCCGATCGGTATCTTGAATGTAATTGAAAAACTTTCCGCAAGCTGAGTTCCCAGTGCCGACAATATCTGCCCACAACTTATCAAATTAACAAAGCACATATCCTACACCTTTTTTTTTTTTCATTTCAACAGTATCTTGACTTAGCCACCTTCTCCGTGGACTGGAGATTTTAGAGATTGTTATAATTTTTAAATCTGGAAACAAAAATAACTTCAGATTACAGACCCACATGATTAACTAGTGTACCTTGCAAAATAATGGAACATGTCATCAATTCTCATATTATGAATTATCTCTGAGAAAATAATTTAATATGTCATAATCAGTACGGTTTCAGGAGGGGTTGTTCTTTCGAGACCCACCTTTTCAAATTCGTTACTTATCTGCATCACACCTTTCACTTGTTTAAACCTACTGATGCCATTTTTATTGATATCTCAAAAGCATTTGACACTTTTTCTTAATTATTTTTTTTTTGTTAACGACGTTCCGCTGCGAAGTAGAGATCCATATCTTCCCGAGCTGCTGCGACCCAGAGACATACTCCTTGCTTCAGAATCTGGTGAAGCCGAAGGCGCCTCAAGACGAGAAACTGAGCGAGATCCTGGCCATTCTCGGCCAGCATTATGCCCCTACGCTGTCATTCCGTGGTTCAACGCTTTCGTTTCAATTCAAGGGAACGTCGAAACCATAACTGTCAGTGACATGGTTGTGGCGTTGAACAGCTTATCGGACACTGTGAGTATGGTGTTGTGCTCCAGGAAATGGTACGCGACGGAATAGTGTGCGGCATAAACGACTCTGCAATTTAAACTACACTTCTTGAAATTCCGGAACTCAAATTTGAGGCCTCTGTTCAAACTACACGCGCCTGGAATCTGCAAAAGAGGATGCCGGTGAGCTCTGTCAAGCTAGTACAAGCGTTCTCTCCACGCACAAGATAGTGGACGCGGCCAAAGACACCACGTGTTATCGCTGCGGAGACAAAAAGTCACCTGGCATCCAAGTGCCGACAAATCCATTCCACGTGTCATTACTGTCAGAAGCGGGGTCACCTGTCTGCTGTCTGCAACTCGAAAAAAGTGGGAACCCGCCCCGTTTGAAGGTTTCCGGAAAAGCTCATCGGGGTCCGCCAAGGTCAACTTCATCAGCTCAGGTGAATATACTGCACGGTGACATGAACTCTACGCAAGACCTGTCAGGTTGCGGAAACTGACGCCTACGACATGAGGCACCTTGGCCTACGACATGAGGCACATTACCGCCTTTTCTGGTCATTATTGAACCATGCGGAAAGCCAATTTCCACGGAGCTGGACACCGCAGCGAACGTTTCAGTGATGCCTGCAAACAAAATTCAAGGAGAATTTCCCAATTTCAAGCTGCATCCTTCGTGCATTTTTCTGCGAGGATTTTGTGGAGGCCTCGAGCAAGGCAAAGGCAAGGCAAATGTCAACGTCAAGTACAAAAATCGCAATGAAATTCTTCCGCTTTTCGTCCCCTCTGGAACTTCACCTATGCGTTTTGGCCGTAACTTGTTTCAAGCTTTCGGCCTGAGTCTGAAAGGACTTGAGCCAGTGAGTAACCTTTCTAATGTCGCGAACCTTATAAGTCAGTTTTCTACAGTTTTCGAAGAAGGTTTGGGGACCTTCAAGGAGATTTCTGAAAAAATGCTTGAGGCGCCAGATGCTGCGCTCAAATTTCGCAAGCCCCGTCCACTGCCATTTGCATTACGTGATAAAGTCACTTAAAGGGCAACTCCGCTTCATTTTTGGTTTTGCAAAACAATGCAGTCCTCTTCAGTATCGCTTAGGAAGACCACACGTCAAATATTACAACGCAGTTCTGTCTAAATGTTTCTTAAACGGTCCGGCAAACTTTGCAACTCGCCAAGTTGCCGAAATCGGCTGACTCGAGCGGGCGAATTCAGGCGCAACCAACAGCGCCGTCAAGGCAACGGCATGGGCGGAGCCAACATTGAGCTAAGCGTCATCTTCATGGCCCCCTTTTGCTTGTTTTTACTTCCCCGGGCGAGCGTAGCGCATGACGTCAGCAACGTTGCCTCTTGGCGCTTAGCGGTGTCCACTTGATTGGCGTAACGCGCCTGCCCAGCGCGCTTCTTGG
Organism: Ixodes persulcatus; assembly: GCA_013358835.2. Taxonomy (NCBI): domain Eukaryota; kingdom Metazoa; phylum Arthropoda; class Arachnida; order Ixodida; family Ixodidae; genus Ixodes; species Ixodes persulcatus. The sequence continues at coordinate 835,523 of JABSTQ010009407.1, forward strand.
GAGCCGTCCGGCCGCCCGCTGTGGTCTCACCGTTACCGCCGTCTTCCGCGTCACAACCACCGTCGTCGTCTCACCGTTTGTGATTATTGTCTCTCGGAGTTTCGTCCACATTACGGACACTGCAAGCGCAGACTTATGCCACAGTTGTGCAGACGTCGTCGAATGCCGTAGACACCAAAACGTGGCGAAGAGTACGGTGCAGACGACACTCGCGCCTGCCACACGCCCGCCCCAATCCCGTCCGTCGTTGGGCCGAGGATCACGTGACATCTCGTACTACGTGATGGCCATGTCCTTGGCGGCCCGAGGCCAACGTTGCTGGAGGGAGCCGAAGTTTTGGTTTTGATTTACGCTCGTGTGTAAAATTAGATTTCAAAATATATATCCCATTTTTCGCGAAGCAAACGACGTAGTGTTTTTTACTAGGGCTTTTTAATTCGAAGTCACTCAGCATCCCGAAATCTTCGGAATTGAGCGGAGTTGCCCTTTAAGAGCTCCAGCGGCTACAGCGTGATGGTGTTTTGAGGAAGTGATGACATCAGACTACGCAGCTCCCATTGTTACTGTTCAAAAGAAAAATGGTCGAGTGCGGAGCAGTGAGAATTCAAAGTGACAGTCCATCGTGTGTCTTTTCTGGAGGTTTATCCAGTACCACGCGTTGAAAAAATGTGGCCTGTTTTGTCAGGGGGAGACAAGGTTACAAGGCTTGACTTGAGTGATGCCTACAAGCAAGTGCACCTGGATGAGGAGTGTCGCAAGTACGTGACCATTAACGCCCACATGGGTATTTTTCAATACATAAGACTTCCCTACACGCAGCAGAGTGCGTTGGACAGACTACAGTTCAAACAGAAAGAATAAAAACACTAAATGAACAAAGGACAGACACTCAGAGTTCTTTCAACGGGCAAAGCCATTTATATGATTGATGCCCATATATAATCATATAAATGTCGTTGCTCGCTGAAAGAACTGCGCGTGTCTGTCCCTCGTCCATTTCGGTGTTTTTATTATTTCTTTGTGAACTCTAAGACTTCTGTTTAGAGTTTCTTCTGCTTCGGCCACATTTCAACGTGAAATGAAGAATCTTTTCCTTGGCCTACCAAGCGTAGCTGTTTATTTTGACGACATCATTGTCAGAGGTGCTGACGACCGAGACCAGTTGAAGAACCTCAAGTCCGTTCTTCAGAAGCTTCAAGATGTCGGCCTTAAGTTGAAGCTGGAGAAATGTTGTTTCAAGTTGTTTTGTTCAGTTGTTTCAAGCCTGACGTAGACTACCTTGGCAGTATCATTAGTAAACAAGGACTCACTCCAAACCCAAACAAAGTGGACGCGATCGTCAAGGCTCCTGCTCCATGCAACGAGAAAGAGCTTCAAAGCTAGCTCGGCCTCCTCAGCTTTTATCGACATTTTTTGCCAAACATTTAATCAAAATCACGGCCATTGCATCTTCTACCGATGGTAGGCAAGAAATGAACGTGGGGAAAGGGAGCAGAAGCGAGCTTTCGTTCAAAGCAGGAAACTTCTGACAAGTGCACCAGTCCTTGTGCATTACGATTAAAAAAGGCCCTTCTACTCACCTGCGATGCTTCGCTTTGCGGCGTTGGTGCTGTGCTAGCACACATCGTAAGTGACGGAGTGAAGAATCCAGTAGCGTTCGCTTCAAGACAGTTAGTTTCTGCTGAACAGAACTACAGTCAAGTCGACAGAGTTGGTTTTTCGTTAAATAATGTTTCACGAATACCTCTGGGGAAGACCGTTCACAGCAGTGACCGACCACAAGCCAATGCTTGGACTGCTCAGCTCCGACAGAGGCGTGCCAAGGCAAGCGTCTCCTCGAGTTAGAAGGTGGGCGCTGACCCTTTTATGCTACCAATTCAAGCTAATCTACAGACCTGGAAGGATGGAAGGCCATGCTGACGGCCGCAGCAGGCTGCCCCTTCAATTAGATACATGTAAGAGCTCAAACAAGCTGGTATACATTAAACATGATTGTTGTTTGTTTGAGTTGTTTTAGTAATATCTGTATAATGATGCTTTCTCATTGTTCGAATTCAATGTTCTCCCCAATTTTTGTGAATTTTGTGAATTTGATGTACCCCCCTTATGTAATGCCTCACATAGAGGCCCTTAAGGTAATAAAATGAAAAAAAAAATGAAAAATGAAAAAAAAAACAGAGACTGCAAGGAACGAAACACACACTCAAAAGTTAGAAGTCGAGACTTTTGAGTGTGTGGGTCGTTACCTACAGATTCAGAGATTTTTTAATCATGTTTGAACCATGGTCCTTCAACGAGCGACGTACCCGATTTAACGCCAGCTGACGTATTCATGCTGGAAAGGGCCTACCCTGATGCACTATCACCGGCTGCTGTTGCTCGAATGACGAGGAGAGACCCCTTACTTTCTCAGGTTGTCCACGCTCCTCCAGTAGGAGGGAACTACACTCCCTTTGCTGCAAAGTACAATGAGCTCAGCCTGCATGAGGACTGTCTTTTGTGGGGATCGTAAATGCCTTGTCATGGTAGATGCTTTCCACAAATGGGTACATCCTGTTCCCTAACCTTCCGCAGATGATATCATTTTTGCATTTAGGACAGTTCTCGCCCAACATGAATTACTTAAAATCATCATATCCGACAATAGGCCAGCCTTTGTCAGCAGCCAATACGCTGATTTTTTAAGTCGGAACGGAATTCGTCGAATGCTGGTTCCACCGTACCACCCCGCCCAATGATGTCGTCGAGTGGTACAAACCATCAAAGACAAGGTAAAGAAAAGCGCGCCAGGTGACTTCAAAACCCAGGTGGCCAGAGTACTGTTTCAGTACAGAACGACGCCGCACAACCTGACAGGCCGCGCACCAGTTGCTTATGGGCAAAAAGATTAAGACACCTTTGGACATAATGAATCCAAGGCTGAAAACTACTGTTCAGCTGAAGCAACTCAGGCAGAAACTGTACGCTGACAAAGGTTACCATCGGGTGTCACTGATCGATTTATAGAGACCGGTGTTCGCTAAAACCTTTCGACCTGGAGCACTTTGGGTGTCCGCTTCAGTTGTTAGTTCAGTGAGTGCCTCTTCGTCGAGCTCAGACTGGCATACGGAACATCTTGGCATCGGCATGATGACCATCTTCGTCCGAACATTATACAACAGCCACCGCGGGCAGAGATCCTTCCTCCGGAACCACCTGCCGTGATCCAGCCGGCAGAGCCAACTTCGCAACCTGCGAAGCGACTTCCCCTCGTCTCAGAGCACACCACTCATAGACGGGAATCCTATCATATATAATAAACATGTTTTCTCTCTCTCTCTCTCTCACAAAGCCAGGCTATACCCGAGAAACAGTGGACAAATACCGAGAAAAAATACTCTCCAGAGAAATCCATTATGGTTGAACCAAGTTCTGTTGCTCCAAGACGGAGCGGAAGAGACAGACGCCCTGTTTAGCGTTACCCCCCTTGAGCAACGAGCAAACATTTTAAGTGAGGAAGGAGTGTTAAGAGTTTGCTACCGCCACCTAGGCGTCAATAAGTAACGTGGAGGAGGACCACATTAATAAATGGAAAATAAATCAGTGTTATGTAGACTGTCAGCATGTTCAGACGTCTGTTCATTTGTTTAACACAATCGTAACTGTTCCTCACAAACGACTTTTGTATAAGCTTTCTGAACTAAACATTAATTTTTTATTATACTCTGGATAGTCGAATTTTCATCTAACCGGACTCACGCAGAATATCTTCGCCAGGACAAATCACCAAGCATTCTCGTAATATCTGGCGTTCTCCAGGGTAGCGTTTTGGACCACTTCTATTCCTTGTATATATTAATGACCTTCCACTTCATCTAACATCTTCGATAAAACTTTTGGCGGATGATGGTGTTATTTATCGTTTTATTGCTAACCCCGTTGACTGTTTCTTATTAGTGCAGGATTTAAATATATTTTCACACTGGTGCGATACGTGGCAAATGAATGTAAATGTAAAAAAGTGTAAGCTATTACCATTCACCGGTCAACGTAATCCAGCAATGCGTAACTACTCCTAGCTAAAGCTTCCCCTTGCATAAGAGTCAAAGTATATATATATATATATATATATATATATATATATATATATATATATATATATATATATATATATATATATATATACTTATATATATATATATATATATATATATAAAACGTAACTTATAGCTCACCCCACGTTCTGCGAACCTGACGGCATACAAAACTTTTTTAAGATCTAAATTGGACTATCCTAACTTCATTTTGTGGCCTCCTCAATCCCATCTTATTAACAAACTAGAATCGTTTCAAAACACGGCAGGTCATTTCATATCACATGATTACTCTTGAAAATTCAGGATATCTACACTAAAATCAGCTCTCGACTTGTGCCCGTTGTCTGAAAGAATTACTTTGTCCCGTCCTCCTTTCTTCTACAAAATATTCTTTTCCTCCTCCTCTTTTTGCAACCTTGATTACAACCGCTATCACAGATTTCCATGCGCCTTGACCATAATATCAAAATTAAGCCATTCTTCGCGGGGACTAATCAATTTAAGAACTCCCCACTGGCTCTTGAAATTAATAACTGGAATTATCTTCCTCAACTAACTGTAAATTAAACTAATCACGATAAGTTCAGAGACATTTGCAAGTCACACCTACGAAATCTTTATAATTATTATGTCTTATTACCACCCCCTATTGTCCCTTCTTGTTTTGTTTTTGTTTTGCATTTTTGCTTGTCGATATTTCTATACACCTTGACCATAAGCTGTTTTTTGGATTTACCTGTTGTTCAAATTTGTCTTCGTTTCCCCCCTTATGTAATGTACTTTTCATGGACCTATGAGGAATAATAGAAAGAAATGAATTGATATAAAATGCAAAGGAAACAGCGGCTGGTGCTACCAGACCACACTGGCGAGTTTCGATCAAACGATGCCCGCACTGTACATGCTGCGTGATCCAAATTTTTTACTTTCAAACTATCCAGAATCCCGACAGCTTGTAACGGGCACGAGCAGCCCGACCTCATATATTATAAATGCTTGTAATTAGAGTGAGGCAGGTATGTATCGATCGCTGAACTAACTGAAACCTCTTTCCTCGGGGATGCTGCGAACGTGCTGCTCCTAATTAAGTGCCGGCTGTGCCGCCATTATGAAACGTTCTCACGGGATGATGGTGGCAGGTCGACAAGAAATGGCGGCATTAAGACCACCCCCAGGGCTGGCTGCGCTGACACAATTATCACGATGTTCAAGGATCTTATTCCGCGCAAAATTTAGCAAGCCGTTTTGTGCAGTATTATGTAGGTTGGACGATGCATATTGCTAATAAGGGATTAAAAAAGAACATCAAAACGATTATAAACAAAAGTCTTCTAAAGAAATTTCAAAGCCTTTTTTTTCACTCAGCAGGAATGTTGGGAGGGTAAACAAGATTGACATTAATAAACAAAACATTAGGAAAGTAGACAGGAATTGCTGTGTGAAGACGAAACGAAGATAAAAAAGCGTAATAAAATAGTACATTTATTGGAATATAATTTAAATCAGGCTGTAGATTTACTGACAAGGGCGACAGAAGTGAACACCATAAAAACTAGCCTGCTTATATTTAACGATAAACGGAACCACCGCTGAAGCACACAATTGTACGATTGCATGTGTTTTACAGCATAAGCTATTGCAATGTTTTTGTCTCAATATGGGTTGAAGAGGCATATTTGAAGTATTGCTATTAATTCACGTACTGAAGCGATACAAATCGGTGTTCGACTATAAGCCTGAACTAAAAGCGGTTAACGCAAATGTTGCACAATAGAAATTCAAGAATTCATTTCAAAGGTAATTCCCAAAATGAAAAATAAAAAAAGACGATGCACCCAATTAAAACAGAAGAGTTGGCAAATTATAAGTATTATAGAAAAACAACATCCAAATAGCTCAGTTCTTTGGACCAATTTTTTTTTCTCTGCGAAGTTTGGGCTTCGAAAAGCCTGAAGCAAGACGAAGTAAAGCCAAATTTGATCTCCTTTGGTGAGAGTCTGTATTTTGGCCTTAATTCGCCAAAGAAGTGCCACAGTGTGACTTCGCTGAGGGTAGTTTGGATGTCATCGGGTATGTCTAGGCTTAAAAAGCAAAAACATGGCCAGAGTAAGGCTTAACTTTTGTTTGTTTGGTCTCCATGTGACAACGTTGGGCCTAAATTGCCCTACAAGCGTTAGCATTAGGCTTATGAGCTGGTAGTTTATTTGTTGTCAGGCATCCTTGGCTCAAGTCTGGTACTTGGGAAGTTTTGTAGAGAGCCAGAGGAAGAACCACAGGAACGCCGTAGAAAAGTACTCTGGCATTGACTCACACATATAAGCGAACCCGTATCAGGGCCAGTTCACAATTTAGGATTGCCAAAATAATATCAAGTTAGGCGTTTTTTTTTTGAGTGCTACCTGGGTAAAGAACATTATATTGCGATCGAAGAATATGTGGGTCATAGTCGACCATTATAAATGTATGGCTTTTTGCCGTGATTCATGAAAGGCAGCGAACAAGCAGTGATATAAAATAGTGACTGTACATAGCTAACAATCACCCATTGTTGCCAGTACACGCTAAAGGGCCAAACACACCGTTTCGGTGGCCAGTGAATGCACCCTTGCAAATAAAGGAGAGTTTTTGTTTTTTTTTAAATACGAGAACCCTGACGACAAGTTCTTGCTATTTACTGGAAGTCTAGACGCAGATTAGCGAATGGACACCAACGGCTTTACTTAGTCTGGCACTTCGGTCCCCTGCTGCAATGTAAACGAAACCTTGAACGTGTATCCGAAATGTCTTTTAATTTCCGTTTAAAACTGTGGTTCCACTGAGGACTGTGAATAACGGGGAAAAACACATCTTCGTTCGTCTTGACAAAACATCTTGAAATTGAGAAGCAGGTCCATGAAGTTGACCCCATTGAGCATATTTGCCTTTTTGTGTTTCTTTTCGAAAAAAAAAAAAACCCTTCAATTGCGCGTTTATATTATAAGTGTCCTTGTCGTTTATTTTATTCAGTCCCTACAACTAGAAATACTCTAATGACTTGTGCCATAGAACAACTTTTTTTGAGCTTTAAAGTAAAACAAAAAAAAATAACTATGAATACCCTAAAATTATTCGCGCACACAAATATCGACGTATTCATCCGAAAACGTATCGATCTTCATTCTTTGAGCATAAAACCAAAGAAAGCTACAAACAAAAAAAAAATCGTTACTGACAAACTAGAAACATTTGACGAATGGAAATATTTGTAAAGAGCAGAGCCGCCCGTCTAAGAGCATCGAAAGATAGAATTGGGCGGCTTATACACTCCAATTCTGACCTTTTCGTTTATCCCGCTCTTTTTCACCGAGCGAATTCATCGTGGCATGTTGACAGGAATTGATCAGAGATGCAAAACTGAACCATTCAACAAGGTTGTTTTTTTTTGTTTTTTTTTTTTTACATTTCTGATATAGGCTTTTCTCTATTTCCTAGTATCATCGTGTAAATGAGGATAGCCGCCTTCAAACTTTTTCTATTGATTTTGATAACGATCAATATTGTCTCGCGTTTACGCATGGCCATTAATTAGGGTAAACGACAAAGATACAAAATCGTTAAAATAGCACCCGTCGGAAAAAAAAAAACGCTTCTGATTACATAGTAATAATAAAAGCGATACGTGCCTCGACACAAAACAAAAATGAATGCGGCGGCCATTTGTTTGCCTGGTCTAATTACGTGGCAATGTTTGATTACACTTAGCTGAAATCCAGCCCCTTCAGGCATAAATAATAATAAGAAAAACCGGATGCTTGTTTGGTGGTGGAGGATTTGCTAAACAAGCCGCTCATTATTTTCGCATTTGGCCGAGCGAGGCCTGATTATGGAAATCCGATCGTGTTTACAGGCCTGTTCTCTTATATCGGTACGAAAAAACTTTTGGACTTCACGTACAAAAGAACAAAAAAACATTTGCCCCTGCAACTTTAAGTTAGAATGGTTTGGCGATTTCTTTTGACGTACTTTACGTTCACGCACGTCATAAAAGGTTCTAGGTATGTCTTTGGTGTAGCTAATAACATCTACTTCACAATTCACTAATCTAAATTTATCTATCAAAATATAGGTGATGTGATAATTAACTTCAACTGGGATATATTGTGAACGAAGTAAAGTAACAGACGCATTGGTTTACTTTGTTGCTGTGCGTTTTTGTTTGGTGACGATGGTTTTCCTGCACTCCTTGAAGTGGGGATATCCAGTTATCAAGTGATAATAAATTCGCTGCTGAATCATGTTTTTTCATAATTACTTGAATTAAACGATATTTATAATCACATAATTATTTTTTCGATCACTCTTTTTTTTAGTTATAGCACGAAAATTCAACGTACAGCATAGTAGTTAGATATTAGAAATCAGCGACGTGTTTTTGTTGAGTTATTGCAAAATATTTCACTACATCTCTCGACGTCATAAATTTGATTTTTATTTCATAAATATTTAGGATTATCCGGGACACCTGAATACTAAACGTTTGCATCTTGTGATTTCATTTTATTTTATTTATTTTCTTTTAGTGCCCGACGGCAGAAGGATTATGAATAATATGTTTTAGAGGTTTTCCGGAGCTTGTTTTCAATTATAATATTTGTAGTTTTATTTTTGTTGCTGCAACACTTGCTTTGTTATTGTATTTAGCGAACGTTTTTGACTGTTTGTTTTTTGTCTGTAATACTTTTTTTTGCTAAGAAATATACATTGGACGCGTGTTCACACTTAATTAAACCGTGGTATCAAGCTGTTCATTGTGGAACTAAAACCTGCGCTCCTTCAAGAGCACTAATTAGGAAAACATAGTTCCTGGATGCGGGCATTTTTATAAAAAAATATAGACGAACGTGAAAGAATTTGTTAGGTATAAATAAAAGAAAGCAAAATTAAGAGCGGATTAATTGATCCCCAACACAGAGCAAATGCTAAGAAATATTTCGCTTCACATGCTCTGACCAGGTGATCCGTTGCTCTAGGTTTTTCATCGCCTGTACGCACATACTTACTAGAAAAAAATCAATATTTTATGCAGTCACGTTTTAGCGTGCAGACTCCACTTTAGTGATTGAGTGTACGCCATAATTTTCTATAAACCGAATATTTTGCAATCTCTGCATGGACACCCAAATATCATACTTCGTTGACTTTGTGCTCGTGCTTATAATCATGGTGCCACAAGACAACTAAAAACCTGTAATATTTCGGTTATACATTATTACAAACAGGACACGAACGGACGACAAGAAAACTAACACACGCGTCTCAACAGCAGCTCAATAGATCTTATTCGCGACCTTCATATGATCTTTGGTAGAGAAGTCAGAGCTTTGAACCATTTGTCGTGTCAAGGAGAGCGTGGTGCTGGCTGTGTGAAGGAGTGCAAACTCAGTGGAGGTTGTGTGAGAAGGTGGCGTATAAAACCTGATGTGTGAATAAAATCTATCCTGCTGCGTTCGAGACGCGCATATTTGTCCCTTTGTTGTCCATTCGTCTCCGGTTTGGAGTCGTGTGTAAGATTAATCAACTCGCCTGTTTAATACCTTTGTATTCTAGTATTTTGTTTTCGTTTACTGTGAGAAAAAAAACAGTTAACGAATGTTGGTTAGAAAGAGCTAAAAAAGTACTCGCGTATTCTTGCTGACTGCATTGGTATCTTTAATAGGTGATTGTTATTTTTAGTGGTTCTCAATGTACGTCTCGAGATTAAGCACCCTAGCTAACCGGGCAATAGTCTCATGTCGAATGCGCCCTAAGAAAACCCTCTAAATGAAATCCCTCGAGGATTTGTTTGAGAGGAAATAATATATTTCAGATTAATTTCTTGGGCTTACAATCAAACTGGTTATGGTTCAAAACTGCATTAATTAGACAATTTAAAGCAGTCTTTCATTCATGCGTGCATGTCTGCGGAAAAAGCAACTCTAAGGCATAAAGTTAATATAATAATCTAGAGGGAAATGTCCCACGCATTTCGGCAGCTTCAGAAGGGAAGCGCATAGACGCGGATATTGGTAGTCCCGATGGTAACATATTGCTGGCTAGGCTTTGTTATGCACAAGGGATCAAGAAAACATAATTTCAGAGGTTTGTATCTAGATGTTTCTGGCTTTAATTATTCACGAGAATACCGGCGTCGCACATTGTATCAAATAAAATAAAGCTGACACGCACTCGAGCAAGTTTAACTCGCCGCGGCCAAACGAACATGCCTAAACTGTCGTCTGCTTTCTTTCTCTGCTCTTTAGTAGCTCTCTTTCTTGCTCTTTGTATTGGGACGACTGATGTCAGCGCTTACGATTTTCGGCGCTCTGCTGCCCTCTTTCCCCCTGTACTTAGGCCGTGTTCCAAATTGACCTTATCTTACTCCAGAGTAAAATGTGTTGTATCTTTGGCGTTCGAAAACCTACTGGCGTCTAGCATCACTTAATACGCGTTATCGTGTGATATTACCCGCGAGAGAAACTCGAACTTACTTCAGTAAGAGTTGCAAAATAGCCTGAAAGAACAGGGTGCGCAAAGTCCGAACGAGGCATCACTCCCGTTTTAAACTTGATTGTTTTGACCATTAGTATACATTCGGCGGATCTGCATGTCATATAAACAGCCCTGCTAGATGGCTGTCTGTGGTTGTAAAAATTATTACTTGGTAAATTCTTCAGACGCCTGTGTTTTTTTTTTTTTTTATTTGATTCAAAATTGCGTTTTGCCAAGTTGTGCGAAAAACGCTAGGCATAACAAAACTATTAACCTTGAAACCTCACGTATGCTGCGAGTGTCTAGAAAGTGGTTACATTCGCATATGATGATGTTGTTTGTCGGCTTGTATGGAAACCTTCGGACAGCATCCCTCAAATTTGATTCGCGTCTCATTGTCGGTATTAGGTAACGTTGAATACTTAACAGGCGTGGAGATTGTGTGCGTTTGCTAAACATATCTAGTAAAGAGTGAATTGATGAAGAAATAATAGTGAAAGCAGCAAAAGTCAATATACATTTTAATATACGAGGTGCCTTATGTAGGACATCAACATATGTCATTGGGGTAAATAAATTACAGTAGATTAAACGTAAAAAGAAAACCAAATGTGCGTGCTGATGTCAGTAAATGCAGAAGAGCTTTGACGCCTAACAAAAGAGCAGATCCCGAAGCACGCCCTAATTCCCAAAGTTGAAGGTGACAGAGGATTAAGTTGGATTACTGAATCAATGCAGGATTAACCAGAGGCCGACACAGGCATTTGAGGCTTTTGTCTCCTTGATTCGCTTTTACATGTTTAACAAATCCAAGTCGCGCCTTTAATTGATTAGTAGCGGGACCTTTATTCATCGTAGTCGCCCAATTTGCGCTCGAGCACACCTAGCGAACGAGAATTTGTTTGGACCCGTCGGAGGCGGGTTGCGATGTCCCATTGTCCTTCACTAAAGAGTTTGAACTGCGCATTTTGTGAAAAGCTGGAAATGAATTATACTATAGAATATAATTTTTGATGACTGCAATGGGTAAATATGTCAAAAAGTTAATTAATCAATGGTATACAAACACATTCTTCAAACAGCTATTTTGCCTTCCTGCTGGAAATTAATAATCTTTATTTTGTTATCCTGAGCAAATAAATATTTTTATTACTATTAATATTTCCGTCTAGAAAATATAGGGTCTATAGGCCCCTATATTTGCTAGTCGGCAATTATTGAATTGCGCGTTAAAACTTTGCAGTGTATACACTGTAAAGTTTGAACGCACGAGGCAATAATTAAGTATTTACCCTAACAACGCACATACCGGTTCAGGTTTACTACACCTGATGGTCACTCTTACAAATGTGTCGAATGATAGCCTTAGAAAAACTGGTACTAAAGGATTGGTAAATAAAAGACTGCGAACTCTTTCCGTTTTTGTTTTTATTTGTTGGGGTGGGGAAGGGGGGCACTGCCGTGGAAGCTAATAGTGTCTAAAGTAGCAGTGTTATTTGGGCCAAATTTTTTTCCATGAGAATGTAGGGATTTAAAAGCCCGTAGAGGCCAAGGTGAAGGCAAAATTCGTCTTTCTTTCGCAAGAGTCTGAGTATCTTGGCCCTAATTCGCCAAACAAGCGCCAAAGGTAGGCTTCACTTGCGGCTGTTTTGCTGTGCATCTTGAAATGTTGGGCCTAAATCACCAAGCAAGTGCAAGAGTTCGGCTGCCTTCTGGTTATTTGGTTTTCACGTGACACCTTCGGAACTGAATTGACACGCAAGAGCCAGATGTAGGCCTCACTGTTGATTCTTGGGTTTATGCGTGGCATCACGGGCTCACGTCTGGCACTTGGCAATTACGTGGTGAGCCAGAGAAAACCCATAGAAACTTTAACAAAAAGTTCAATGGCATTAACTAACGCCTCGGAGCATCACCGCATAAGGCCCAAATTAGGCTCTTATAGGATTGTTAAGCCTGCGCGATGTTAAGCGTTTCGTTGGGGTAGTGTAATTTGCGCATATGCCTGCGGGCGACCAGGTCAGCGATAAAATCGGGTGTTTGACACCAGACTTTGTCGCTGTCTGTGACAAACAGTCCGTGACAAGCAGACACAGATAGTTTAAGAAACGGTGTCAAGAGAATCGTACCATCGCTCCGCAGTCAACAGAAAGTTTTAGGGAACTGTTTTTGCGCATCCGATATGGTACGGTGGGATTCTAATACCAACTGCGCATGCGCTACCACAGAAGACTCGCACATGCGCACTTGGTACCGGAGGGCCCATCGTACCGTATCGGATGTGCAAAAACAGTTCCCGAAACTCCCTAATGAGACAGCGACATCAGCAGAGAAGAGCAATGAATAGCAGGTCACGGAGCTCGCGACACAACTATCTTGCCAATGAACCTCAATTTATAAGTGCGAGTTGGAGTGGTCTTGTTAGAAGATAAGTGCGCATACTGTGAAGAACTAAATATCGCAAAAAATTGATCGCGCGAGTAAATTAGTATATTGTAACGAATACATATCACACCACTCCGAGTCAAGGAGTCTTGCGCCCGTAGAATATTACCGAAACTGCAAAATTCACGATATCTGGAGTTCACAAAAATAAGGTCATTTAAGTTATGTCAGATGTTCGTCTCTGACAGAGAAGAGAATATCTCAATATCCGAATTGACTATCAATACTTTTTCGCATAGTGAAATGATTGTTGTAGTTTTTTTTTCCCTGCATTACAGCGATAACCGTGCTTGTCAGCAATTCATAATGACTTCGAGTCCACCAGCCAAGTGCTTCCAAGGGCCGACATTTAAAGTGGTCTTCTCGCAGGTAGTCCGCTTGGATATATATTAATATTTACAGTCTAAAATCTGGTGCAAATTAGAACGTCAAGTACATTCACCCAGGATAGATTGAGTAGATTGAGCAGTGAAACTCTCCTTGTTTATTTCCCTGATCTAAAAAGCTGTCTTTCGACAAGGCTGAGTTGACAATCCTTCGGATCTGAAATGTTCAATTCAGAAAGTGCCTCGCGCTCTTTATATTGGGCTCCTTCGATTTTAAAAAAAATAAGTACAAAGCGAAAGGGGGTCCATATGGTACTCGGGGTCATAAAACTGCGGTGCCAAGTTTGCACGTTACATTTAAAGATAATTCAAACGCAGTCAGGCTTACGAACAATCATCTTAAACAGGAACTCACATATCAAGAAAAATGAACGAGACAAAAAGGGAAAGCAAATGAAGTAATGCAAGAGATAACATCGTCCGCGCACTCATTCACAGTCCAAAGATGTCCGCGCATATACTTACCCGTAAAACAGGTAGCGATTCGATCAAAGCGATCTACGGGACCTTCACGAATATGAGCGAACAAACGTTGTGACCAAGAAGTTCACCCTGTGACACTAAACGTAATGTATCATATGCTGGTGTCATACACAGTAAAACTGGTGTCAGCACGGTATTACATCTCTGCACTCTAAAATATGCCTGCGCGCCTACTTATCCTCAAAACACTCAAAGAGCCAATCTCTGCAATCTACGAAATCCGCTCAGCGAATGACGAGGCAGAACATCCGTTTAGACCTCAAAATTAAGTCTGCGCTGTGCCATTACGCAATGCAAAGCGTCATGCTTGCATTGCGTAATGCCACAACGCAGACCTAATTTTGAGGTCTAAACGGATGTTACGCCTCATCATTCGCTGGGCTGATTTCGTAGATCGCAGAGATTGGTTCTTTGAATGTTTTGCGGGTAAGTAAACGCGCAAGCATTTCTTAAACTGTGATATGTTTTGTTTTTTTTTAACTTATTTTGAATAGGCATTGTTTTCATATTATTCTTATTCGTTCGACATTTGCTCGGTAAAGTAGCTGCGTGAGTAATGTTTTGTTTTTCGGGAGCATCTTTTGGTTAGTAGCTCATTCGGTTTCTTGCGCAATATACCGCGTGAGTCAAATAGATCGTCGGTTAACTGAAGGACCGCATTAATCGGTTCCTTAACGCATCTCGTTAAGATTTTGTAATGGTGTGGCAGAAACGGGCGGACTTTCTGCATACATTTAAGGGAATGAAATTACTTCGCTAAAAATCTAACATTAAAAACCTCGTTGCGCTATCCAGGGTGCTCATGTACTAACAACGGTGTCGGATCGGCGCAATTGCCAACAAACGAAAGCAGAGAAAACTAAAGACGCAGACGCTGATCTCCGACAAAGGACGATGTTTTCAAGCGAACCGCGGTGCGAACATTTTCCGAGTTGCGACATGATTTTATTATTCTTTCTCAAGCGACACACTTAAAGGACACAAGACATATTAGAAAGGTGCTTTGTCGAACTACTTTGGCTTTATGTCAGCATCTTCCAACCTCTCTGGGCCATTGCGCCGCCCAGACGTTTTCAGTTGCACGCTACAACAGCAGGTAGAGAACGCAGGTTATCAATTTTTTACTAATTACTCTGGTTATCTCATTACTTTTAAATGTTTATACACGAGATGCATCACCTCTGCACAAACGTTTAGCTCGATACGTTAAGAAAACTCGATCCATACTGTCTCTTCATACATTCAACTAGGGGAACTAAGTAAGCTACGCTTAGAGTGACGGCACTCTATTCTCCGATTTTATTGTGAGCGCCGCCATTTTTGTGCTTAGTGCAGAGCGGTCGTGTTTGCCTATCCTTACGATTCGAGTAATGCTGCTTCCTAAGCTCTAGATACAGTGTCAAGGGGGATCGGTGAGGTTTACGCGCACCAGCTCGGAGCACGTGGCAGCAAAAGCTCGCGCCTCAGAACCCAGGAACCGTGGGTTCAATCCCCACCCCCTGCCCGTTTCAATCTAGACAAGCATCGTACCGACGTGCGGTCGTGTATCACTACTTTCGTGATGAGCATTAAAGACCCCAAGCTAGCAGAGGTGCTGCACTGGATAACTTTTTTTAACCCCAGCGTAAACCAGTGTCGCCGTACCTCAAAGGCAGACCGCCCTTACGGTGTATTAACACGAACGTCAAAAAGAGTTCTTTTTTTTTTTAATATACGGTGGCAGGAAGCTCGGGCAATATCATTTTTTTTCTCTGTCGCGAACTTCTTCAACGTCTTGAAAGTGAGCGAGTGGTACACGGACGGAGGAAAAAACCGGACGATACAAGCGTTGACTAAAAACTGAAGGTTCATTCGGGATAAACCGCGAAAAATCCCGGAGGGTGGAAAAGCATTTCCCGCGATTTCAATTTGGGATTAACTTACAGACAACAGAGATTGTAAGCACAAAGATGCATAACGCGTTGTTACTCTGAAGTCTGGCTGATTCAGTTGCTCTATGGACAAGGATCACTTTGACTCACGCGGTATCGCGCATCTTTTTATAAATGTTTCGAAGTGCGGGCCGTTTACGACACTTTTTTTCTATGAAGGACTGGCTTATGGGAAAGCTTCACATTCAAACGCCTCGGAGCGAGCGGCGGCGACATTCCCGCAGACCTGGAATTCCCGCAGGGTCTCCCAGCACCGATCAGCGGGGAGAGGTGAGTGGTCTGCCGAGAGACCAAGCCGGTCGCTTCACCCGCGGTGTCAAAGTAAACACGCTCAGCCGAAGAGCCCTGGTTCAGCGCGGAGAAGTCCTTCCGACGAGGGGGGTCTGACGCTTTGTTTGACCTACTCCTGTCGTCACCGCGGGACCTCCGCTTGGAGCGCCTCCCGGTCCGACGCCTCTGCGCGTCTGTGTGTTTGTGTCAGCTGGCTCCGGACTCTAAAAATACCATCTTCCGGGACACCAAAAGACAAAAGGTTCGCTGGATTGACGCCAAAGTTGCGAATTCCGTCGTTCCACTTCCACCCACCCCCTCTCCTCTCCAAGCAACCATTTTTCTTTCTCAATTTCCGGGTTTTTTCATCGTTGTTCTTCTTTGTGTTTCTACTATCACTGAAAAGATGAGGGCGGCAGGAAGGTATTTCAGTTGTACTTCCCCAGCGTGCGCGTCTTGTACTCCGTTCCACCTCAGGTCCGGCCGCAGAGGATCCACCCAGCCAATCCAGCTGGGTGAACGTTGCACGTGACAACACTTTCCGCGCGTCACGGTGC
The DNA here is from genome assembly GCA_013358835.2 of Ixodes persulcatus. Taxonomy (NCBI): domain Eukaryota; kingdom Metazoa; phylum Arthropoda; class Arachnida; order Ixodida; family Ixodidae; genus Ixodes; species Ixodes persulcatus. The sequence goes on from JABSTQ010009407.1 coordinate 852,178, forward strand.
TTCCTCTTCAAGGTCACGTGCTTCAAGGTCGATGGCTGGTATCATCCGTTGCAGTCGGACGTAAGGTGAAATGGAGTATAGTTTTGATAACTCTTCGACTTGCCGTGGGTTCCGAGCGTGCAGGATCACCGCGAAAGCACGACGAAAGGCAACAAGTACCTGCCGGAGGCCGACCATCTAAAGGAGACTCCCCCAGCTCTAATCACATCAGTGGCTATTTCTGTCGACATTATGTGTGCAAGGACCACATACCACGAATAGGAGTTCGAAACTTTGAACTTCACACAATGCACTAGGGTATACGTCAAGATGCATCTAAAATTGGGATGTACAAATATTGTTTTTTCGTGTTCAAAATTGCAGTGTGATTCTGAGCCTCAATACTACAAGGAATTGGTATGATTTGGCGTGTTCTTGCAGTATAAAGGAAGGAATTACGACGCGCTAATCGGCTTATAAAATCAAAAGCGCTAACAAAGACAAGGACACAAAAGGATGGCGAACAGGACGAGCAAAGCGCTCGTCCTGTTCTCCTTTCTTTTCGTCCTTGTCTTTGTTAACGCTTTTAATTTTATAAGTCACGAACCAATTCGCCCGCTTCGCCTCTTTAGTGCTATTAGGTTTGGAGTTTTATTCGACTATCACTGATGAAAAAATGTTTCATTTGCCTATTCTTCATTAAAGATGAAGTTAAATGATGTTCAAGTTCATGTCCAGGTTCATTGACTGAACGAACCGGTTATGGAAAATGTCACTGGTTATTTCAGCCAAACACTGACGAGGTTAACCCTTTTCGATTTTCCTGATGTTTACTATTATAGTTAGAGGCAGGTGGAGAGAAAAACTAGCGCGCGACGTACATAGTGTATGAACTTGAATTAGTAAGTGAAGACAGCGTTTAGCAAAAGTAAAATACAGGGTGTTTTTTTTTTTTAGTTGCACCAAATTTTCAAAAAAGGGGAACGTGAGATAGAGTAATTTGAGCCCTGGGGAAATGTTAGTGACCATGGCGGACTCTAGAAAAAAGGTGAATTTAGGTAATCAGTTAGCTAATTAACTAAAATGTTTTAACTAACTTTTCATTTTTCACTTGAGGGCACATAATGTATTTAGAAGATTGAAGATCAACCACATTATAACCTAGCCGTGCCGTCAAATTTGGATAAAACAATTATTAGTAGGCGCTACGGGGTCGAGAAATGTCACTTTGGTAAATTGTGTCAAACCGAAACTAAACAGGAAAGAGCGCCGGTAAACTTATCGCTCCGCTCTTCCGGGCATGCGATTTGTCATTATCGCGGCCGGCTCGCCTAAGCAAGTGGAGCCGGCCGCGATAATGGGTTTTTAACCCAAATTTCGTAGCTTTTAAGACTTTTGTAACTAACCTGTGAACATTTTGTTGTGCATCATTACCAAGGCGTCAAGCTGTTCATGAGCACAGAAAATAAACAAATGAATTAAATGAATGAATGAATGGCGAATTGGATGCTCGGAAGGGCGGAGCGATAAGTTTGCCGGCGCTCTTTCCTGTTTAGTTTCGGTTTGACGCCATTTACCAAAGTGACATTTCTCGACCCTGTAGCGCCTACTAATAATTTTTTTATCTAAATTTGACGACACGGCTAGGCCATACTGTGGTCGATCTTCAATCCTCTAAATACAACATGTGCCCTCAAGTGAAAAATGAAAAAGTTAGTTAAAACATTTTAGTTAATAATCTAACTTATTACCTAATTTCACAATTTTTCTAGAGGCCGCCATGACCACTAACACTTTTCCAGGGCTCCAATTACTCTATCTCACGTTCCCTTCTTTTGAAAATTTGGTGCAGCTAAAAAAGAACACCCTGTATAGCTCATGCTGCGTCTGCTTTCTACATAAATAACTTCACAATGCCCGCGTAAAAAAAGAAAAGATAGGATGTGCTTATTTCTCGATGTTATACTTTTTTGTAATAACTACACGCTAAGTTTGTACAGAGCCGGTTTTCTTTTTTTGGTTACTGACACTTACTGGCGTTGTTTTTTGTTGAGAACATGTTGCGTGAAAGTATTTGCACGTAAACAAAGAAACTAAAGCTGTATAGAAATGTAAAGCTGTTTGATTGTGGACTGCCATATAGAATCACTGAGAGCTTGAGACACACAGCACGTGGCCAGCCCTGAGAAGCTCATTCTGTCTCCATAGCCAATTTGATTGCAACATTAGCCGATAAGGAAGACGGATCACGCCCTGCCTTTTTTATGCCGCCAGTGTTTAGAGCTGCTACGATGATTTGCGGTAGCAATGTATAAATGAGAAAGTTGGAAAAACAGGAGCTGAATAATACCTATTTTAAGTGAACTTTCCGCATTACTATAAAGAAGGTGGTCGCAGCCTATAATGAAAAGACAAAAAAAAGTTAAATAAACTCTAAAGAAAGTAGTTTTCTTTTTCTTTGACTTACCACCCTTGGCGATGCTTCGAGAAATTTAAGAGGGCTGCATTAATTTAGTGATAATGTTTAATACCCCAAAACATAGAAGAGCAGATGAGAAAATTACGGGTTTTCAAGCAGTTCAAAAGGGTTGAACCTAGAAACTGCTTGTCCGTGACAAACGTGTAAATAGAAAACCACGACAAAATATGCGGCGGGAAAGGTGGTCATGAAACGACAAAACGGAAAAATTCATGCCTTTCTCTCTTAGAAGCCTGTCTTCTCTCTCGCTTCATTTTTTCTCCTTTGTTGATGGCGAGAGTTTTGCTTTGAAATGAAAAGGTGTTTAAGGTGTTGCGATTAAAACTTCCAATTATGTGAGAAATAATGGGAGAGTCAAAGTTATAATGATAGAACATAGCCATTCACAAACTAAAAATGCTTCTCTATGGTTGGTTAATAGCCTGACATGGTTCTCATACCCAAATGCCTTTCGTTATATTGTTGCACCAAATTTCGCAGCAGCCTGTGAGTTATGAATTTAATGCAATTAAAAGATGAAGAGGAATGTAAAGCTGTTTGATTGTAGCCTGCCATATAGAATCACTGAGAGCTTAAGGAACACAGCACGTGGCCAGCCCTGAGCAACTCACAAGGTCTCCAGAGCCAATTACATTGCAACATTAGCCTATAAGGAAGACGGATGACGTTACAAGACGTGATTCGTCTTTCCCCCATTATTCTTCTACGTCGCGATCATACATTCCACGGACCATAATCGATTGGAACAACCTACCGTCTCACATTGGAACTGAACTAGATATGTCTAACTTCCAAGAGCTCGTGCGCAGTTATGCAAATATTTAAGATTCTTTTTTATTCCTGTTCTCATATTGTCTTTGTATAGTTTTTGCGTTTTATTTGTGTACTATGATATATTTGCTTGCCCCCCCCCCCCCCCCTATGTAATACCCTCATACAGAGGGCCATTAGGGGTATTTTGAATAAATTCGAATACATAAATAAAAGAACATCTGTGGGCGTTCTTTTAACCGTCAGATTCTTTGTTTAATAAACTGTGAAGTTGTTATGCAACACGGTACTACTTTTGACTTTTTTGTAATAGACCCGTTGCGAAACGTCCAGCGCCATTCCGCGGCACAGCAAAGATTCCTGGGAGTTTCCTGTGTAGAAGTTAGAACCGGCTGTAACGGACGACAGACGTGACCTCGAAGGCGGCAGAGGAAACGCAGGCGAGATGGCGAGGACCAACGGGCGACTGTGCTATTCTCACTCTCGCTCTCTCTCTGTTGTGTCACGTGGCTCGTCTTGCCAGGACATAATTTTCCCATAAATCCTTGCGTGTGTCGCGCAAGGCCTGTGGGGATTTTCGCAAATGGGTTTATATGTAAGAACAAAACACTCGTAAAATGTCCCCATTCGAGCGATTACGCTATCTTCCGAACAGCGAAGGCAGAGAAGGATATCTGCCTTCGTTATTGTCTGCCAATAACGTTTATTCTACCAGTAGACCCAATCGTTTCCCTCGAAAGTGAGTGCCCGCAATTTTCAGGGTCGCCAAAACAGCTGAGTCTTGTCCCGTCCCCGAAACATGATTTTCTTTGTCTTTTTTTTGTATTGTGCTTTGACGCTTTAACGTAAACACTTCACCTGGCGAGTTACCAGAAAAAGGGTGGTTATTTAAAGGCACTGAACATTTTTTGTCTAGCCGCACCTTGCGCTATTGACAGGGCACTGCTTTGACCGGACCCCTCTGTACACACGCCTTGCCAGCTTTGTATCCACACGAGGCGAAACTGAACGGTATCAATTAAATTAAGAAAATGTCTGCAGACTGTTCACTATAATTGAAATAGAGTGAAAGATTATATTGGGCATTTTGAAATATTTATTTACGACATAATTAGTTTGCGAAGCTTCCAAGAACTATGTATAAATCTATCATAATATGCATTAAAAATTATTCACATCCCTATTTTTACAATTACGGCATGCTAATAAGAAAGCACTCTCGCCTCGCGAGCGGATACGGTTGTCATTTGGTTTGGTTGCCCGAATTATCAAAGAAACTGGAATTGTCTGGTTTTGCCGCGATCATCAGGACGAAAGGTCAGTCATGATCAGGATGGCGACTGCCAATCCGGCGGCGGCAGTGATGCGGAGATTCGCAAATGAGGTGATAAACTACATAGACCTGGGTCAGACGGGCACAACAAAGGCCTTTAGAACGAACTCCTCAATGAATCGTCGATTTCGCTCGCAGTGAAGCCGGCGTTGTCTGTAGCCGTCTGTAGCAGAAAAACGGCACCTAAATTCCCATTGGCTGCAACGCGTCACGTGGCTCCGTAGCGACGGCGTCATCGCTGCTAAGGAGGCAGCCAAACTGCTGGCGGCGCAGTTGGAGAGGAGGGAGGAACGCTGGTTTGCGCTGGCCTGACGTTAAGCCTAACGTTACGCTTTGAGGTCTAACGTCGTCCAACGGTACCCGCAGCTAGGGCGATGATGATGATGAGAGGACACGGGATTTCAGCACGCGCCGTGCCGAGCTTCGCGCTCCCGCCGCTGCCTGACCCCGCGTCGCAGCAGTCACCAGCGAGCCAGGGCGGTCTTTGCGGCGCACCGCCGCACATTCCTGCCGGCGCTGCGACCGCTTCTGCTCCTCTTGGCGCCGAGAATGCTTTCAGATTCACAAACTCACAAGCAGTGCTTAGGTGTCCTCGGAATTTCTTTTATGTATAAAGTGCGCGGTTATCCGTTTTGAAAGCGGCTTGATTTTTTGTGAAAGTTGTGATCGTAGATGTGGAAGATAGGCGAACTATGGCCTCGCGTGCTCCTCTGGCAGATTTAAACAGCAGAATAATTACATCGTTTGTACTCCCAAATACGATTTGAAGTAACGTTATCACAATTTCTTGGTAGTTGATACGTGTACCGAGTGTTTTTCAAAGGTTCGTCGTTTTAGCAACTGCGTTCAATAAGGCGGCCGTGAGCAAGACTTATGCAAAAATAAAAAATAAAAATTAATTTCACGCAACAAGTGTTTAGGTAAGTACTTTATTCACGTGTTGGCAAATGCTATCATCTGTGGCAGAAAGTAAAAACAGAAGCGTGAGAATTGCGATATAATCAAACTTGACTTTTACATAACCAGTCTACACAGATCATATGTCAGCACCGTCCAAGAAAACAAAGAGGGACACTGCTCTCGCGAAACTGCTTCCAGGCCAAAAACCTACCTGCTTCGTGCGCTGTCTTCAACCTACTAGCGAGTTTGACAGTCACTGGACTTGCCAGCGCGGTGCCCAGCAATCAGTGAGCTTGTAGTCGCCGGACCACCAACAACTGTGCACTGCGTGTTACGTAAGCTCGCGAGGGATCATAAAATAGACCCTTGAATAACAGGCTGTTGCAACCGCATGCCTTTCAACTTGTTTAACCTTAAACATTTAATTATCTTTCCCAACAAGGTGGCCGCTAGCACGCATCACCGAAAAAGACAAAGATTATTGACAAAAGTAATACACTTTCTCTTTTTATAATTTCATGGTACCACCCAGCCGGTTACACTTACTCCGAGGAAAAAAAAAATTGTCAACGCGTAAGAAAAAAAAATAGCATTTTTTTTTTAATTACCGGGTGATGTTCTTCACCGGGTGATACACGAAAGCCCCCGATGTCAAAAGGTACGGGTGGGCCAGGTGGGTTAACAATTTTGTAACGAGTAGCCGCAGACTATCGCCGCGAAGCGCCGTAATCGGGTGGGCCGGCTAGGTTAATACGTGCCCCAGTCATTCATACACTCGTGATGTAATGACCGTCTCCCATTGCATCAAACAACGCCAGCCAAAACGTGGAAAATGAATTAGGGACAGGCAGAGTGAGGACAGCGTTTTGTGCACGGGAAGGGGGAGGGGGGGGGAGAGGGGTGTAAAACGGGGTCCTTGAGCGCTGGGTTTTCGAGACGCAGAGCTAAAGACACGGGGCTTTTGCGACAGTGATTCTGCGCGCGGGGCAATCGTGCTACACCCTCCGTACCACACCACGAAACTCGCACTGTGGTGACGTAAACTAACCAAAAACGTCGTACAAGATGGCATCCGCTGCCCAGTGCACCCAGCCAGATCTAGCTTTTTTCGCTGTTGTCAGACTTGTTGAAAGAGGCTTCCGCTGGTCCGACGAAGTGGCGAACTAAAAGGGGTAGTTTTTATCGTTTAGCAAGCGAAACACTCTAGACTTATCGCGTTGAAAAATCAGTGTTACAAGTAAAAGCAAGGCGCATTTTGGACAATAAAAGCCTTTTTCTACCCAGTGTGTAAAAGTGACGTGGTGGAAGCATAAAATGCATGACTGAGAACGATGTTTTTTTGTCGTTCTGCCTGCTCAATTCGCGAATTTGTCCGAGCTAGACTTGTGATTTATTCTTAAGGTAGTAGACTTCGCGAGGTGAAAAATATTGAAAATCCCAAAGCCTCTTAGAAGCATGACAAGCTGTTGTAAGACAACTAGTAAGTACTGTACTCCGGAAGGTCGTCAGGTTGTCAAATTTGGAATAAGCGTTCACGGCTGGATTATTCGGATACGCTTTGAACGTCAGTCATCTGGTTAATTTTTGAAGAAAACAATGAATGATTTCGATAGGTTCGTAAACTTTTGTAGCCAAGTAGAAGTGATTTTAGTGTACAAACCATTGGTTACTCCCCCTTTTCTGTAAAAAAACAAACAAACAAGGAAAGAAGGAAGTGAATAAGTTTCATCTCAAAGCTTTCTCTCAGAGATAGATAATCGGGGCGCTGCGGCTGGTTGTGATCCCGCCGTTGTTCCACGGTTGTGTACCGGAAAATATGATCCATGTATAAATGGCCGCGGAGAAAAACGTCCCCTGAAAAACCGACCTCAAATGTCAAGTAGAAAAACATCATCTCAAAGAATAAGGAAAAAATATTTCCACTGGAACCCATTTGAAAATGAGAGGTGTATAAAGCTCAAAAATTTGCCCCCAACACGGTAATTGTATTCTGGCTTGAACAGATGTAATTATTCTTCTATTTTGTCACGAAAAAAGACAGGGAGACGCACTTCTACACACTGGCGTGAAACTTGGAATAGGAGGGTTTGGAAGCATCGTCGGTCACAGCCACGAGCCATACAACAGTGTGGAAGGCCATCGACGCCTTACGCTAAGAGGAATCAACCATAAAGATGGCCGAGGACCGAGTCGGAATTCCTCCCAAGAAAAGAAGCAAGACAGCGCTTGTCGACATGCGACGCCGTCTCAAGAACCTCTGAGAAGTATGCCACTCTCATGACAGCAAATGAGAACTTCTGCGTTCAGTCGGCCATGCCATTGAATAGTAACGTTTCTGCATGGACATAGAATGTCTACGCCGGCGTGTTCAAGTACATTCCCCTGTTTCTTCTTACTAAAAGAAATAAAAAAAGAAAACACTTTAAACCAGATTGTGTTTGCAGAATTGGGAGAAATTTGCAAGCTTATATCCCCTATCAAACCGATTTCAGCAGAAAATATTTCTTTGAACCTTATTACCATTTTTTCCTACTTGCAACTTCGGACCATTATTCTGGAACCATTTTTTGCCGGGACCTTTTTTTTCTGGGAGGGGGGGAAGGGGGGCAATTATTCGGTACAACCGAATCCACAGAATTACAATTTTATCGAGAACGTTATTTTGAGTTACAAGTGAAAGTCTTATGCCAGTTATGTCTTAATTAGGTCAAGAAGGCTTTCTAGCCTGAAGGCAAAGCACGACCTGACTACAGTTCAGCAAGGAATGTCGGCGAAGGCGTTAAATGAAGTTGTTGAGGTAGACGTGTGTTCTGACTTACGGCATATTATCTTTTAGGATATTACTCATAGGTAACGTACAGGGATTTCCTATGGCCGTGGGCTTGTGCAAATTTAAACTGATGGTGAACGAAACCTCGATATTGTTTGAAGCAATATTGACGTTATCCCTGACTTGTTACCAGAAGCAAATTGATTCGAGTGGTAGGCGATAAACAAAAAATTAGCTCTTCGCGTAAATGATTATCTGGCAGGCGTTACAAAGATACCGAACCAAAATTTCGAGCTCACAAAACAAGGCTGGACGGATAGGCGGGACGCTGCACAACCCAAAAACATCTCTCATACAGCGATATCCCTAACGGGATATCGCAGTATTTTCGGAAAAAGAAGTGCGCGATTGAACACAGCCGACGAGGCCGACGAGACAAGTCACGTCACGATTCTCACTCCGTCTCCTCCTCGCTACGTCCCGTCGAGCTGGTGAAACCGAGTGAGGAGGAGAGAAGCGAAACCGGTTCCTTTCATTCTCAACTGTTCCAGGAGGATCGTGACGTCATAGCCCTCGCTTGATCGCGCCCTTCTTTTCTAAAAGTACGGCGATTCGTTTCAGATATCGATGTATGATTGATGTTTTGGAGTTCGTAGCCTCGCGTTCAACGCTTCTGCGGCCTTATTTTGCAAAATCCAAATTTCGGTTCAGTATCACATTAACTTGGGATTTGCACCCGTCAACGCACAATCGGGATCAGATTTGATAACGTGTACCACAACATGCATACTGTATGATGTTTGAAATGAATGGGGTTATCTTATTCTTTTTGATTAACAAATCACCAAACAAAGACATACAGTTTCTAGCATTTTCTTTTTAGGTAACCTTTGTTGCAATTTTTATTTTACAACTCTACTCCAGTCCGTGTGCCTCTCTTGAAGTTTCGCGCCGGAACACATGTTTCGCGTGATGGCTATTTTTTTTTTTTTTCATTTTGGGGATGAGGAAAATTGCAGACCACTAAGCTGTAGAGACGTCCTTGTTTATTCCTCATTTTGTGGCGACACCGATGACTCGCGATTATTTAGTTCATCTTAATGAACACCCCCGTAAAGATACGCTGCTTACGAGAACCAAGTAGTGGAAGCAGACGACAGGGGAGAGACTGACTTTTTCTAAGAGCTTTTCTGCGTTGCCAGTACGCGGCGTCAATTTTGCTGGAGTCGCAAGTACCCACTAATGAACGTTTCTTGCTCGTGTAAAACGATGGATGTTTCTAAAATCTTCTTTAATCGCCAAAGCAAAAGAAAAAAACACTAATTTTGTTTTGGGTTTACGCGGATTCCGCGTCTCTTTCGCTGTTCTATGTTGATTGGCGTTTTTGTGTCAAATAGTAAACACATCTTTCTAATAAAAACAAAGGAATCAAGAACTGGCAGTTGAAGAAAGGTAGGGTGTGACTTGCTACGTTAAAACGTTTTTCTTCTTGGTTCGCTCTTTGGCGTTCTTATCGAGTAACATTGCAATCTTATTGACTAAGGAGCGATAATATTAAGTTGATTAGGGATCACCACGCCCTATTTTTTGTGATTATATATTTTTGTTGCTTTTACGCATTTCTACATTATGTAAACCACGATCAGTTGGCACATATTTTATTAGGATCTAGCTACGCTGCTTATCGTCTGGTATCCTTCGAAGTGTGTGAACTGTCGCACATGCAAAGAGCTGCAAAACGAAATGACCCAAACTTTTTAACGCAATTTATTGAGAATCTGTCAGCACAGAAAGGATTTTACTTATTAAACATTCCGCCGGTAAGTACTGTCTAACAATTGGCGCTTGACATGTCAACGACTGCGTTGTATATAGCGTTGCGTTCGAAACCAAATAAAGAAAAGCAACCATGTTCAAGCGAAGTCTATTTACATGACAGAGCTTAAGGGTGCGTTGCGACTGAAACGTTATTTGTCAAAAAAGAAGAGAGCAAACAAAAATGTGTAACGTGATTTTGCACATCTCTAGATCTCAGGACAAACAAACAAACCCTGGCACACTTTAAAAAAAAAGTCTTTCTCCTAAGAACCAAGCCTTAGCATTTCAATCAAATATATATTAGACCATTTGCTATATTACCCAAGCATCAAGGAGAATGCAGGGATTGGTGTTCCACGCGCCACGCGCCCACGCCTTCCCCGTATGAAAGATTCGATGTAAATGAACAAAATAAAGCGTTGACGAACGCGCGCGCAAGATGCCATTTGTTTTAGGCATTTGCTTTAGAAAAGTTGCTACTGCTGACCCCAGCACGTGCGGCGCGTGGAACACCAATCCCTGCATTCTCCTTGATGCTTGGGTAATAGAGCAATAGGTCTATTATCGCCATTGAATACCAAGACGCAGTCTCCCGTAATTATCTGGTGAATGTAAAGCTAGAAAATTGTTCGTTCTTCAATGTAACTGCAGAAAACTCAGAAATCAAAACAGTCAAGAATAGAAAAGTCTCGTCATTCTCAATAAAAAAATATGAAAAAAAAAATAAAAAAAGCCACTGTTGCATTGTTATGTGTATAGCGCATTTTAAGCACGTTCATTTTCCATTAGTTTTTAAGCATATTGCAGTATTCATCTCTGAGCGCACTGATACAAAATAGGCGCAACTACATGTTTCAGTAAATAAAATTAAAATCGCCTAATTGGACCATACGCATTCCTACGTGCATTTTCGCTGAAAGTAAAAAAAAAAGATCGGCCTCGTTTCAACTATACATGACCTATAGAAACATCTCGGTGGGGTGTGCTTAGCCCCTCTTGTGACGAATCCCGATTTATTACACGCAACGAAAAAAAGCAAGCGTGTCCAAGTAAAGTCACCGATAGTTAGAGAGCCAGGGGCGTAGCGAGCATCACATTATTTATCCGCAGTCAGTCAGATTGCGTCTTGAGCCGATAGCGACGCCGAAGCCCGTAGCAAGAAGTGGGGCTATAATAATACGCCTCGCCCTGTATTTTTTAAGCTCTTAGTGACTATAATGAACAAGAGCAACGTGAAAAACCTGTACTTGTTTAGATAAAACATCATTGACTAAAAAAAAGCGGACATTGATATTATTTTACTTTGGGTGGAACAAAAAGAATTGACTGAAGAAAATATTCGTTCACGCAGTTATTTAGGATTCTTTTTTTAAATCAAGGTCAAATGTGTCATTTGATCTTCATATAAAAATACAATTTACAAAAAAGAAGTGGCGCAATAAAGCAAAAAACAAATAGAGATAAAACAATACCAGCCATTAGTGTCCTTCGATATCCCTAGGAGTTTGCTTAAAAAAGTAAAAAAGAATGAGAGTTTATTTATTCATTTTTTTTTGCGAATGACAGCGTACTAATGGACCGTGTCAGAGAACTACACGTTCCAAAATTCGAGGATGGGAGCACTTTTGTAAAAAGCGGGAAAAAGGAAACGAAAGCAACAACATTCCCTCGAGCCATTTTTTGGGCGTTTCCTTTCTCACAATGGTTCGCTCTTTTTCTTTTATCATCTCGAGCTTCAAAGGAACCGGTATCTCGAAGACGCGCAAGAGCTCACGAAGCAATATTCCGCATGAAAGGCCAAGACAAACAGGGACATGTGCAAACACTAAGCACATTCAAGGACCTTCTCGTCAAACCCTCCAAGACGCGACCCAACATTGACGGAAGAAGACATACCTGATGGCCCAGAGATGAATGGGGCCTTTGATCTTACTTCTCTGCAGTTCAAACATTTCTCCGAGAATAATCGCTCTAGTAAGATGATTCTACCAGAAATTCAATTTTGGAAACAATCGTGCCAGTTAATCGAATGTTTGCTGTTCACGCTGTTTCTAACTTTTTTTTTTTAGCAATTGTTTTTTAGCGTTTGTTTGGGGAAGAGAATCACCTGGAAAAGATTCCCTGATATTTCATTGTTTTCTTACTTCTAGGAAAAGCGTTGGAATTCAAACTTCGATGCATGCTATGAGTCCGACGCTGTTACAACGCTCGTGAATATTACGGTTTTTCATTATGATGCGAAGAAATTCAAGATATTGGAAAAGGCTGTCCGCGAAACCCAATGCACGACAATGTGTCGTGCCTACAAAAGTCTACCTTAACGAGGTTCGGAGAACACATCGATGTCTACAGTTGTTCGGCTAAAATCAATTGTTTCAGCGTTTAGTTCAGAAACGAATGTGCTAAAATCTTGGGGATGTATACAGGGTGTTTCACTGAAAGGTGGACAAATTTGATATTGCGAAAACTACGCGTCGCAACAAAAAAAGACTTGTTTCGTTTTGGTTCTGGGCTAGGGGCCTATTTAGGAAAACTATTAAAGTCTGGGATAGTTAAGGTGCTAATTAATTTTGCGTTTTTAACTTTTTTAATATTGTGTTTAAGGGCATGGTTTCAAATAGAAAATTGCTCAGCATCATCAAAAAACACTAAATCAACAAATTGCAGAACGATAGAAGGCACGCGCAGCATTTTACGGCTTTCTGAAAAACCGCACAAATTCGACGGGTTTGTAAGGTTCGGTTTGCTATCCGAGCGCATCTCGGCCCCGACGACACCGCGCCCCGTGGAGAAATAGTGCAACCAAACTCTTCTGCACTGTCATCGCGCGACGCAGCAAAGGCTGGTGTCACTATTTCTTCACGGGGCGCGGTGCGGTCAGGGCCGGGATGCGCTCCGATAGCAAACCGAACCTTACAAACCCGTCGAATTTGTGCGGTTTTTCAGAAAGCCGTAAAATGCTTCGCGCGCGTCCTATCGTTCTGCAATTTGTTGATTTAGTGTTTTTTGATGATGCTGAGCAATTTTCTAATTGAAATCATTCCCTTAAACACAATATTAAAAAAGTTATTACGCAAAAATAATTAACAATCTAATCATCCCGTACTTCAATAATTTTCCTAAATAGGCCGCTGGCCCAGGACCAAAACGACACAAGCCTTTTTTTTGTTGTTGTTGTGACGCGTAGTTTTCGCAATATCGAATTTGCCCACCTTTCGTGAAACACACTGTAAACTGGGCCAGGGGTTTCCCCAGAAATTGAAATTAGAGGGGGGGGGGGGGTGGTTAAGAGGGACACAGAGCATAGAGGAGTCGTTGCAAATTTAGGGGGTACCTCCAGAAAAACAAGGGGGGGTGTACACCGCCCCCCCCCCTCCCTTAAAGGGTGTGTAGGGAAATCACAGTATGGGTTGTTTGGGCGGCGATTCCGGGGGGGGGGGGGGGGGGCGCTTCGCTAATCGGGCTGTCAGAATATCATATACGGCATGCAAGTCCATCCTGTCCTTGTTAACGAGATAGTAGGTGAACGCGATTAAACACAATCGTTAACTCTCATTCACATACCGCTCGAAAGTAATTGTACCTTTTGATGTCTGAAGGATCGTTGCACATTAAAGAAATTCCCCAGTTTCGTCCGCATTTAGTCAACATTTTCAGCCGTGCTGGCTGCGATGTCGCGTCGATCCCCAATGCGAGCGATTTAGCTGTCTTCCAAGCAAGCATTCCGTTTGCTTTCGGGGACTTAAACATACAGATGCACCCTGTCCTACGGGGACTAATGACTGTTATTTATCGCACACGCCTCTCGGTTAGTCCCAGTTGAGTGGGTTGGTCTTCAGCATTTGCGCACGGTACCTAGCTCGAACTAGATGGTCTGTTAGGGGAGCAAATAGGTGTTCAGAGGACCAAATGCTGCCGTTAGTCCCCTGAGGCCATCTTTTTTCTTAAGAGTGTAGATGGTGTTGTCTAGGCAGCCCCACGCCTTACGAATACCAAGACAAGGGCCGACCATGGCTCCTGGACGTTATTAATGCGGGTGTTCGTGCCTTTGGTGCGTGTTATGCTCGGCTGGCTAAGCAGATAGCTCACGTTGTGGGCGGTTTGAGATTCTCGATATGACGTCTGAGAGCCAAAAACAAAAACAAAAAAACTATTTGCATGTGCTCAAGTGCGACAAACCAGTGCGAAATAATCATTACGCCTAAAGGCCGGTCTACACATATAGCGCGTTGCCGAATCGGTGCCCGAAAACGGCGCTGACGCAGCTGCGACTTGCACGCGACTTATCGACGATATAGTTCCGTAGTAATACACGTGACTTGTCGCCGACGTGCTATTCTAGAGTGGTGAGCGGCAATACAGCGTCGATGCATCGTTGCTAGACCGAACAATCGGCATAGCATAAGCGCCGCATCGGCATATTTTTCAGCGCCAGTGCGGCGTTGCGTTGTATGTCTGTGCAGGCCTTAAGAGGCATGACGTCTAAGGCGTAACTGGGTCGCAAACGAAGCCTTTTTTGCCGTGCCATCACAAAAAGTTAATGGAATGTTTCTCCTCGGGAATTCAGAACACAATTCTACAGTCTGATTTCTACAGGCATATCAACAATCTCTGGACACGTGATTTTTGTTTTTTTCATGCGGGAATACCATGTAGAGCAGGAATACCCCCAGCACGCGGCCCACTCGTTGAAGTGGTTCTCCGCTAATCTACTTATCCGAGAGAGCACCCTAAGCGCATAAAGAAAGTACCCCGAGGACGAAGGCACCCGATCCGGTGCCGAGTGCTGAATAATGGATCCTGATTCAGAGTAAACATCCGATAAGTGTTCTGGTCCTGCAATCACTGCCGTTGCCCAAATTCCTCGTTTCGCTTTTCTTAAGCTACGTAAAAGAGAAGAAGTGTCTGAGAGGACGATTCGAGAGAGACAGAAAGATAAAGAAAGATAGAAACAAAGAGAGAAAGAGGGAGACACAGAGAGGGATGTGTTGATGAAGGAAATGAAGGGCAGGGGCAAAGTAAGGAAACGGTAACAAGTACAACGAAAAAGACCGGCAGCCCTTCACTGGCTAATCTAAACATACACGCCGTGCAAAACGTAGTACACAGTTTCCAAGAGTGCGAAAACCAATTATCCCACTACCTTTCTATTAGCGATAATCTCAAGAAACTCGAATTCACCGAACTCGCTTGTACCCCCCCCCCCTCCCCCACCCATCTTTTCGCATTTTTCTCCTCGTTCTCTTCCCTTTCCTGCGTCCCAGTTGTTTCTCCCCCAATTTGTATGTTTGCCGTTATTTTTTTCTAGTGAGTTTTTGTGTTTGTTTTTATCTTTCTCCTGTCTCCTTCACATCTCGTAATTTTATTCTCAACGTCAATTCCTGAAATGCCGGATCTCTACATCCACCTCACGTTCAGACTGCATGAATTATTTTAATGTCCTTTCTCAGTTTTTGTTTTGTTTATTTTTATTATCGGTCTTCTTTCTTTTCGACAGTACCTTCCCATTTTACTTTCTGTTCTGAACTTTTGTGTAAACTCCAGTCCACTCTAACTTTTCCAAATCCTCTTAAAATCCCATATATTTTTTTTTTTTTATAATTTCCCCTTCCTCGTTTTGTTTTTATATTATTAATTTCCGTCTCCCTTTTTCTCCTGTGCTATTCGCAAGTCTTGCTGGAGGCGCGACGAGAGCTCGACCTCTCAATTCGGACCTCTTTGCACGCTCAATTCAATCGAATTCGAATCAATTTGTCTTATTCGTAGGAAAGCATGGACACGTTATTGAGAGAGCTGATTGGTGAATATCCACGCGGCTATACTTCGTTTCACCTTAGGTCCCGCCGCAGCCAAGGCTACCATCCGATGTAGCCAATCAATCAGCTTCAAAGGTGCTTCGTCACGGCGCTTGCTGTCTTTCTGAGTATGCTATGGTCAGTTTCACTTTACCATGAACCGCAATGGATGCTACGAGTCACCCGAGCCAGTCCATGGCTCGGAGGGGGGAACGGGCCCTTTCGGTCGTACCCAGCGACGCGGTGGCAGAGCAAGAAGTCCTGTGACAATCTCTAAGCTATGGATTGGCTACCGTGGCTCGTAGCGTCCGCTGCGGTCCATCGTAAGGTGAAACAGAGTATATCACCGGCAAAACAGGTCACGCACAAAAACAAGCAAACAAACAAAAAAAAAAAAAAACGCAGGATTGCGGCGCCTATTGCTCTGTGCTCTTGGTTTAGACGATGATAACGAGGCACGAAGGCGATGGGCGTTGCGACGATGCAGTTCTACTTTATTGGCTTCACTAAAGTTCCTAGATGAAAGCTTCCTACAAGTAGCGACGTTCTTTGAAGCGCCGACTGCGTGACGGTGCAGGTTCTAGGAGGCGAATAGCGGTGCACAGCGGGAGATTGAGCTGAACGACGCCATTTTGTTCCAACAGAATGGGCTTTGACATTTGTATTGGCGGTCGTTACTCGTAAAGGGAAGTATCGGGGGACTTTAGGCTTCGAGGGATTATTTGCGACTCCAGCAATCCATAGAGGACGCCACTGTTGGGCGAATATGGCGGTCTAACGCAGGTCGTGCCGTGCTATGTGCCAGCTCAACGCACAACGCTGGGGCGTCAGCCAGCGAGCATTGGACACAAAGGGGTTTGCCCCACTTTTAAGGCGAAAGCTTTACTTGCCCCATTACCCGAAAAGGCGCCGGCGTTGTGCCCGAAAGTTGGTCATAAAAATACGTCATGAGCCGTCGTGAAGCCGGCGGGGTTCGCCGCGCCTGCGCAGTGGGGAGCGTGATGTCACTGCCGGAGCTCCGTGGGAAAAAGGAAGACGTTGCGCGCTGCTTGTAGGAATGGGCTGCGTGTAGGAATGCGAAAGCATTCCTACACATAAGCAGTCTTAAGTGTCTCCGCCGAATTTTCACCCTCCACGTTTCGAAGCTGCGGCTATGTGTTGTCGTAAGCGGGCTTGTAGAAGCTCGACTTTCTTCGAGGAAGCGACGAAAGGACTGCCTACTGTCCTTCCACGGTGCTGATGAACGTTGGTAAGCGCGGAATGTCTCGTTCACGTGGTTCCGTAGGTTGCGTGCAGTAACAAGCTGGGTAACAAGCTGGTACTACAGTTACGACAAAGTCGCCTGAACAGCTCTTCCATCTCGCAAACCACCGACAACACGTAATCGCGGGAGCCGCAAGACACGAGCAGAAATTGCGAAAGGATCTGTTCCGGCCAGTTCAGTGTTCTTCCGCTTGGTGCCGTCCGTTTTGCTGATGTCGCGAATATCGCCGGCTGCAGTCGGCCTTCAAATGAAACGGAGAAGAGCTGGAGTATATTAAATTAAAGCATCTGACGCGCAGAGTGCGCAACACACGTTATTAAGGAACATTACATAAATTCTCCTAAACGAAAAATGTACAACAATATTTATTGACGAAAGGAGAAAAAGAAATACATTTCTATAAAAATGTAAGCCATAATCATTTTACTAAGCCAAGATGATGGTGATAAAGATGAATATCATTTTAGAGAGCACAAGGTGGTGTTTTGACGCTTGATTAATAATACTGTAAACGACTTAATTTTCGCAGGGACCTAATTTTCGCGAATTTCGTGAATCGCCTGCAATTCGCAAAAAATGGTTCCCGCGAACAATATCGGTAAAATGTAAACACATTGGAATGTATACTGACATCCCACCGCGTCGCGAAAATTAGAACCCGCGAATTATTCCAAAACTTCAGCTTTGACATAAAACGCGAAATATTGAACCCGCGAAAAATAAGTCGTTTACAGTAGTTGAATTTCTAAGTTTGTTAGACAATTAGTTCCAAATGTTTGTAGCAGATAATGAAATGATCGTTCCACGTGTACGGTATGACTAGGGTTCTCTGTTCTCAAATAAATCCGAACAAAAAACACTCGTTGGTAAATTTTTTGTCAATTCGAATTGATCGGAAAAACTCCAAATTTAGAGGTCATACCGAAACAAATAAACAAAACAAGAAAAAATAATAGTTTTTTTAGGAAACAACTTTAAAAGAGCGCAAGATCAGTGGTCGTGAGGAGATGCAACTTCAGTTTAAGGGTAAAAGAGGATACAGACAGTGCTCTGTCTGTGTCCTCCTTTACCCTGTCCCTTTTTTTTTTTTTTTGCGCTGTTTTAACCTTTTCAGTTTCCTTTACTATCTCGAACTAATGAAAGAAACGTTTTGCCTTTTAGCTCGTCAAGGTTCCTTCAAAACAACGGGTCATGGTACGTGGACATTATTAATTATTATTTAGTTTTATATTGGGAACCCAGTAAAATTAATTCCCAATTTTAGAAAATCCAGAATATAACAAAAATAAAGTCCGAAAAAGCCCGAATTTTCAGTTAAAAATAAACTCCGAAAAACACCCTCCGAATGTCTCGAGAAATGAACACCTAAAACATGTAAACGTCGTATTGACTTCTTGGAAGCTTAAATTGGCCACATACATTTTCTCTAAGTAAGCGGGATTTTTTTTTTTTTTTTTTTTTATGAAGCGTTGCTATCTTTCGTTATTCTAGGAAACAGCGTATTGTAAATTCGGGACATGGTGGCAACCTCGCCAATTACTGCGTTGTTGTGTCGCACTGCACTACCTTTGTAACATTTTTACACTTGTGGGCTTTTACTGAAATTTATTAAGTTATTTTGATCTCAAGAAACGTGTGTGTATAGGGTGGTGTCAGACGTCCGTGTCAAGTGTCAAGTGTCAAATGTCAAGTGGCAAGTGTATAAGGTGTCCGTATGAACTCCGGAAGAACGGTTAGGAGCAAGGTCTTAAAAATGCAACTACTGAACAACATCAGGAAACGTTGCTACATACTTAACGTCTATCGAACGTATACTGAGCGCTGAGAAACGTCTTACAAGGTGAATGGTGACTGATGAGCTCAACTCTTTCATCCCTGGTATCTGCCCAATGTATACCCATTAGTGAAGGTTCCTATTAGGGTTCTCTCTGCGTTTTACCTGATCTTCAGCATAACGCTAATGCAGCCAAGATCATAAGGTTACATCCGGGAACCAATGGTGCGCTCGTGTAATCAGCACAACTTTGATACGAAAGTTCCGGCACCAATTAGGCCGTCCGAAGTAAGTTAAAGCGTACTCTTACGGCGTCCTACTTGAGACATAATTCGCCCCGAAGCTATGCAAATAGGACAGGCTCGAAGCCGGTGACATGTACTTATTGTCGGTATGACCCGCGGGCCACCGGAGTTCCCAAGATACGCGGTTAATTGTAAGTTCCAGATTTGGAACGGTCGACATATATCCACACACAGAAATCTTCATTGAACAGAGAATTTTGGCGAGTCTCTTCACCTAAATGCATTTATTATGCCAGAGAACGTGGATACAGTTCACCGTGTTGCCACTATATTAATATTCTGCGGGCGTTATTAATAAATAAAAACGCATAAAATAAAAAAATACTATTGAAAGATGTAATAAGGGCTGCTGTCTCGTAGATGATGTAACTAACTTTCCTTCATTGTCTTTCACTAATAACTGAGCACACGCTACATCTTGGGCAGGTACTTGAATCACATTAAAAGGATGTTAATGTGTTGATTGTGCTATCCATTCGAATGTTTCTTTGTTTCGCTACGGCGAAAGCGGGTATAGCATTAATTAAACCTTCTTAAGCGTATTATCTGTGTTTTTACGTGTGAAATTGATCAAATTCAACTTTCACAAACCATCTTGACACCTTATGGGTGTTAGTAGTTATGAATAAACAAAAAAAAGTAAGTTGTTGTGTCGGCCTTCAATTAATTATGGCCTTTTTAAGACCAGGTATTCATAGTTACAAATAATAAAAAAATACTGAGTGTTACGTGAATACCGTCCTCACTGTATGCTATGGGGCTTAGGTGATATTTATAAGGATCGAGAGCTATCTTAACCTGTTGGTTAAGTAGAAAAAAATCAGTATAATAATTAGAGTTTCGATAATGCATTTAAGGTTCAGATTACAATTTAAGTTTCAAATGCAATCATTTTAGAAGCTAAGCTTTTAAATAAATAGAGGTTGATTAATTATTAGAGGCTAATTTCATTTAAGTCCCAGATGTTAAAATATTCAGAGCCGTATATAGAGAGAGTTTGGATTGGGAGGGGCGGGCAGAGCCAGGGCGTGCATCAGACGCAGATAGAGGGCTGGACATGCTCTTTTGGCCAACTAGAAGCCGAAAATACTCCCCTAGCGGTGGTAGCGATAAACACTTTTAATAAGTGCGTAAGAGTTAAATGTAGTAACTCTTCATGGTTGAAAATAGGGTGTACATGATGTTTCGATTATGATCAAGCAAAAAGATGGAAGGAACGAATGTGCCACTCTAACTCTGTTTTGCTCGGACGGAATCCGACCGGCCCGACAGTAGATGCCCGGCCCACGCGCCTGGCGTAAGGATTACGTGCCGTGATCTAAACGCCCCTTGCACCATATTTTTAGTCATCGAGAGTTACTCCGACGTGCATATTACTTTTGTTTCTCGCGACCACCGTCAGGGTATTATTCGCGGCTTCTGGTTGGCCACATTCAAATTTGTGAGGAAGCCCTGGAACAGGCCCAGTATGTTTTAGGTCACTGAGCGGTCAAACTCTCTTTATATAGGGCTCTGGAGTTATTCATCGATCAGTTTTTTTTAAATATTTTGGTCAATTGATTTAAAACTGGGCCCAGAAGGAGAGCCGGCAATCCTGCCCTCAATATATTCTTTTCAAAATGCAGTGCCATCTGGTGGTTGAGAAATCAGTTTTCCTTTCGACTCACCATAATGGCAATCATAAAGCTGGATTTCCTCGGGAACCATCATTTTCGCGTGTCAATGACAGATTAGAAATGGTTCTTCGATCACCCCATAATTTTTTTCTGATTTGTTTCACTCGAATTAGTGTGAAAATAAGAGCAGACCAGTACAAAGCGGCGACCGAAAGCCCCTCGATTAAATTGTCGCTATCAAAAGGCTTTGGAGCTAAACTTATTGTGCCAGGAGATTGGTTTGACCAGACTCAGAAATTACTCATCCTGTGTTCTTTTTCTTCTATACTAAGTTTTCTATATTATGCCGCAATCTCGGATAACTTTCAACACAAACAACATTCCCCAGCTCACCATTCACGCTCATTGTAGTCTCTGAATTAAGACTTACATAGCCGTTGTATGTAATTCGTGCGTCGTGTTGTAGTGACGTTTCGAACGTGCAGGACTCATGTCTTCTCCGATTTGGAGTATAATAACATCTTCCTCCATCAGCCACAGGAAGGCCGCCATTAGTTGGGAGCAGATGCTATACACTCAGGTGACGATAGTGATCAAAGTTGCCAGACAGAATTTTAAAAAGTGTATACGTGATGCGTAGAAGAGTGACGCAATCGTGACAGGCACGCAGTCGTTATCTCAGCAGCGTATCGTTTGCGCCCCCACCAATCACACGCTGCAGAGATAACGACAAAGTGGGTCTAACGAGTACATACATATCATTCCCCTACATATCATTCCTGCGCTCCTCCTGCGTCAAGTTTCGGAATCAGTTGATAAAAACGCGATAAATTATCGATTAATTTCTCGAAGGCCGTTGGTGTGTTTTGAAAATTTTATTCATTAGTTTAGCCTCTAACGTTGACTTCCTCCAAAACACCAACTGAAATGTGGGCCATGAAAACAATAATATAAAAGTTAAATTAACATACTTTAATTAATAATTTGTGCAATAGTCGTATTTTCCAAACAATCTTTTTTTTTTTTAATTAGGCCGGTATTAATTAAAGAGGATCAGTTTGTATACTATTGTACGTGTGTGGCTCAAAAGGTTTTTTTTTTCTGCTAAAAAAAAAAAAGCCTCTCCTCTCAACCAAATCTCTGTTAAAAAGGACACTTTGAAAAAAAGGGTTGACGGCTGCCCTGTGAAAATGATAATTCTGTTGAATAAAACACTCTCGTTAAAATTAAATACACTATATAATAAATCGTCCAAGCTAAACCACGTCCTCTCTTTCACCATAATTACTGTATCTGAACTTCAACAATTGTGTTTGTTTAGTTTTTGTTTAATATATATATTTTATATTCCCGGGTGTTTCAGAAAAGACTGAAAAAATTCCCTAGAATTAGTGTATTCCAGGTGAGAAGATCATTTTTTTTTTTCAGGAATGCATTCCTGGTGGTGGCGCACGTCAGAAAACGCTTGGCACATACTAATTAGTTAATAATTTAAAAATAACTAATTAACTTTTAATTAGTGAAATTATACATATAGTTCCAATTAGAAACTTGCTGAACATCATCGAGAAACCACTAAATCAGTAATATTCAGAAAGACTTCGGACACGTTGGAAGCGTAGTAGGGCGCTAAAGTTACTACTCGTGGAACAGGTACAAGGCTGGGGCTCTGATAAGAGTTTGAAAATATCGCTCGGGCAGGCGCCTTATCGAAACCGCTCGCCTTGTACCTGCTTTACGAGTGGTAATTTTAGCGCACTACTATGCTTCTCACGCGCTCAAATTCTTTCTGAAAATTACTGATTTAGTGGTTTTCGATCGCGCTCAGCAAGTTTCTAATTAAAACCATACGTCCATTTTCACTAATAAATATTTAATTAGTTATTTTTAATTATTTAGCGAACTAATTAGTAAGTATCGCACATTTTCCTGACGTCCTCCACCACGAGTAATGCGGACGCGTGTAAGTTTTCTTTGTACCTCGAATACACTAATTTTAAGCATTTTTTGAGTCTTCGCTGCAACACCATATATCTTGCCTTCGTTCGTCAATTCGCACTTTTCAAGAACCATACAAAAATACACACAGACGCTTTGATTTCTACGATTCTTCGGACCACTCCGAAGCCCCTCGTTAATTAAAAGACATTGTGTTTCAGCGCTAACGCCTCTTTGCTTTGTTCTTTCTCGCCCTTTCGCGCTTGGCTCGCACTCAGACGGCGCCGAGTGTCCGCAATGAATAACGCAAGTCTGTCGTAACAAGAAGCAATTGTCGACGGTTTCTTTTCGGGAGAACGCGGCAGGGGACCGCTCGGATTTCTTTGGGAGCTCTTTTCCACAATCTTCGTAGATGGCGCTTCCGAGGAAAGAAAAGAAATTAGTGAAGAGATTCACAGCCTGCTTAAAACAAATGGAACTAAAATAACGACCGTTTCATTCGAGCCAATGTTTTTGAAAGCTCGTGTTCGACTGTCAATTGTGTTTCACTCGAAGGGAGAGCATATATTAACTCATGGAATGAGAAAGGCGGGGCGTCACTTTTCGGTGTCCTGTCCGTCGTCCTTTGGCTGCTCGAGTACGCCCTAAGCTGGCAAGAAGTGTTATGGAAGCTAAAAATATCAAGTGGGGATCTTCATATGCCCCCCTTAATTAAGTTGAGACTAGAAGCTCCGCCTTCAGCGCGAGCTCGCTGGTTTCAGCAGTGCTTTGGTTGCGGGTGCCGTCGCGTTCACTTTTGTGTTAGCAGGGGCACATAGCTCGCGCTTAAGGCGGAGCTTCTGGTCTCAGCTTAAGGGTGCACCGGGTATACACCGTTATCATTTTGATATTAGGTATGGTTAATGTCTCTGGATCCTGGGAAAGTATGGTCGCCATTTTGGTTCATGGATTGAGCAGTTTCTCCTTAAGGCTGAGGCCCCTCGGCGGCCATCTGAAAAAGCTTAAAATTTGACCTCTAGATGGCGACACCGATTCATGTGGCCGAGAAATTGTGGTATGGCTCGTGGCACCGATGTCCCGGCTTATCCCCTGTGCGCGTTGTACGTTCACCACTTGCTCTCACCCTCGTCACGTGGTGCCAGCGCTGCCCAGTTTTCCCTGCAAGACCAGCCAGCTCACCCAGGGGAAGATGCCAAAGGAGCGGTGCAACGATATTCAGTTGGAATGTTTTTCACTTTACACGAGCTTACTGGCACTAGTGGTACTCAAAGATACTCACATGCAACGCCACTGGCCAAGAAACTCCTTTGTTGCGGTGTAATTTAAGAGACAAAAGCGATAATTTTCGTTCAATCTCTCCTTTGCAAAATTTGATGACGTAAAGTGGGGATCGCAGTACACCCATATGACGATGTTTGAATACTGTTCATAGATTGGACCCGAGCATGGAGTGGACACTCGACTTGGGCTCGTTATAATTACTATCTCGAGAAACATTCGGGTAGTGGCCCGTGCCCAATCGCTGCAACGATGACAATAGCCGAGCCATAACAATGTCTGGAACTCAGCGCGTGTCCTGTGCTTTGCCAACCCCAGCGCGTGGACTATGATCAATATTGGCGGCATGTAATCGGCTCCAGATCACGTGGCCGCTTGTTCTGGCTGCGAGTTGAGGGGGTGAACGCTGCTCGTTTTTCTTTCATTTTTTTTTCTGGGACTTCTATTGTGTGGGGTGAAAAACGAACGCGTGATTCATAGGTCTTTAACGTCAGGGATCCGTTTTAAGCGGTATTTGCGCAAAGTACAAAAATTGTTGCATCGCTCCTTTAAGGATGCGAAGCTGGGTAGTCTCTGATGTGGGATTCTTATCCGCGCTGCAGTAATTTCCACGTGCTTTTGTGCAAGACATCCCGAAGTAAAAAATAAAAGATCTTGAGATTGACTTGCTAATTTTTTGTGAATTAAAAAAAAACAAAAACGTTCTCGGCACAGGTGGGCGACTCCTGCTAGAAATAAAGCGACACTGTGCGATTAATTTGTCTGATCGATAAGATAAAAATTAAAAAGCTACTTGGCGTTACAGAATACTGTTTCAATAAACAAAAAGTTACGACTCAAGGTAACTGATGATGGATGATTATATTTTAAGAGAAAACCCCGAGCCTAGAGAAAAAACGAAAGACTTTGTTGTGTTGCCCTTCGTTCTATTAATCAATCTCAGTCTTTTGTCTTAAAACACTGTTTCGCAGGAAGGCATGTTGCGTAAATTAAAGTGCATAGATAAAAGCTGTGCCTGAAGAGAACGGTATTTCTTAAGGTGGCGACTAAGTTAGGCTGAGTAGTTGATTCCGACCATTATACTCGATATTTTGCCGTGTATTTGCGCATGCATACCATATTTCTATCAAAGTGTAAAAAGTATCTCGGTGGTTCATACCAATTCAGGCACGGCTTTCGGGTCGATGTTTTTAATTTTAAAAACATATCATGAAATATAATAAAAATATAGAGTATTCTCTATATATAATTGATGGGTCAAAACAGCAAAACTTTATCAAAATTAATGATAAAACCGGGGCACCCGCTACAAACCTCGTGACGCGGGAACTGATACAGTATATAGATACCGGAAAACACGCTGGAATTCGCTACGATTTCCTGTGTCACGGGAACGGATACCGCAGATTGCGGGTGAAACAGATTCGTGTCTTACGGTGCAATAAACACGCGGGTACCCACTACAAAATTGCATGTCACGGGAGCCGATATCGCGCGCGCAGATCGCGGACAAGGATGCAGAAATCCACTGCAAATTTGAATGCCACGGAAACAGATACCGAAGATCGCAGACGCAGCAGATTTGGATTTCAGGTTGCAATATACACGTGGAAACTCGCTTGTTACGGGAGCCGATATTACCCGCGCAAACCGCGGACATAAACGCGGGAACCCGCTATGAACTCGCTTGTCAGACGTACCGGCAGAACAGATCGCGGGGTTGATGTGATTCCCGTCGGACATCGCGTAACGTCCAGCGGGAATCGGGGGGTGGCTGATGTTTCGAAATATCTATGTTACGGATATTCAGCCAGAAAAACAGCATGGGCAAATTCTCAGGGGAGGGCGTCTTTACGAAATTTTACAGTACGTGTTAATATTTTTTTAGATAATTATCTATAATAAGGCCACAATATTGTCCAGAATATAATCTATGCGAGGACGCTGTCACAACGCACTATTGATAAGTTTTAAGTTTGATTGCAGACATACAAATAAAATACTATATTGCATTTTATTGTATAACAAGCGGTCAAACATGCCATCACCTACAGATGGTGGAAACATTAGTTTTCGAACTGGCCTCTCCAATGAACGAAAATCTGGCAACTGGAACCAGTTGGTTCATGATCGTAGATAAGCGCCGAAAAAATAAACAGGGACAAAAAGTTGGCGTAAACACTGTCGTAAACACCAGTGTTTACGTCGCCTTCTAGTCCCTGTCTATTTTTTCGGCGCTTTTCTACGATCACTGATCAATAACTTCAAAAACCAACAAATCCGCCAAGCTTTGCGTTTGCGCGGTCGTTCACTTCAGGAACTCATCATCAACATGTTATTTTTTTAATTAAGAATTTGACCATAAACTTGTACCTGAATTGAGGTATATATTCCATCTACTAAATTGTCTTTTGGCAATAAAAAGCTTATAAATATTACCATCCGAAGGTCTTATGCGGAATACGAGAACACTTGGAGCAAACAAGTTATTATCGATGCGCCCAGAAGCCTAGCTCGGAATTTCTCACTTTTCTAACTGCCCCTTCTCCACGCACGGTAAGACTAATGGCTCGTTTAAGACTTCTTAAAGGGGCGATGCAAGGATTTCTGCACTTTTACCAACTACCACTTAGAACGGATCCCTGACCTTAATGACCCATGAAACACGCGCTTGTTTTTCCACCCACACAATAGAAGTCGCAAAAAAAAAATTAAAAAAACAGCAGCGTTCACTTTCTTAACTCGCAGCCAGAACAAGTGGCCACGTGATCTGGAGCCAATTATATGCCGCCAATGTTGATCAAAGTCACCCGCTGTGGTTGGCAAAGCACAGGGCACGCGCTGAGTTCCACACATCGTTAGGGTTCGGCTATTGTCGCCATTGTAGCGAATGAACACGGGCCACTACCTGGATGCTCCTTGAGCTATCGATTCTCACGAGCCCAAATCGAGTGCGCATGCAATTCTCGGGTCGAATCTATGAGCAGCATTTAAATATTGTTACTCGGCTGTACTGCGATCCCCCAGTTATATTATCAAGTTTCGCGAAGGAGAGATTGAATGAAAATGCTCGGTTTTTGTTCTTAAATTCACACCGCAACAAAGGAGTGTCTTGGCCAGTGACGTGGCGTGCGAGTATTCTTGAGTTTCACTAGGGCCAGTAATGTCATGTAAAGGAAAAAACATTCCAATCGAATATTGTTCCACCGCCCCTTTAACTTCGATTCATCTTTTTGTAAAGCAAAACTTGCATACACTATTGGAGAGTACCATGCTTCCTTAATCTAACGCCGCCTCGAGATACCTCGACTATACCTGGGCGTACTGGTCACACGGGGTGAAGTCTTCACTATCCGATCACAATCGAACTTGTCGAGTTATCTTCCCAACTTCCCCAAATAAAAGTAAGTTTTTCGAAAAATATCGGCGTGTAAATACTGAAGTTTTGAAGGAATTCCACGCTAAATATTCTCCAGATCAAAGTTAGTTTTGCGCATTACTTCAAGCGAGAACGGTCTTTCCTAGGTCGTTATGCATCTCTCATGGTGAAGCTTCTAACGGTGTATTCACACGACAGATATTTCCTCCACAGAGAGGAGCAAACGTCATCGTGCTTCGAGGTCACGTGGACCACAATACGGATGCTTGATAATCCCCGTACTCCGCCATGAGCCAAGGATTGTCCCATCATTCCCGCGAGAAAATAAGATGGCGTCGAACGACAAGTTCGATGGCGTTTGCAGAACGCTCGTGGCAAGCTTGAAGTCGTAGCATCCTTACACCAACAGCGTCAAAGCTGACAGTCTGGCATTGCTCTTGTAGCGTTTTGGCACGATGGAGATTTTCTCCAGGTCACCGTGCTCCAGGTAGAGGAATATACATGACCATGTTTTGAGCTTATGTGGATCACGTCACGGTCGCCTGCTGATTCCCGTACTCTGCAGGGAGCCGAAAACAGACTGTTTCCTTCCTACCGATTGTCCCATCGCGCTGGCGAGAAAGGCAGATGGTGTCGAACGATGAGTTCAATTAGTTTGTGATGTGCGTGAGAAGCATGGTGGATGCTAGAAGTTGCTGCATTCTTAAACCAACAACGTCAAACTTGACAGACCGACGCTGCTCCTATTTCCCTCGATTGAAAAAAAAAAAAAAAATTAATCCCAATGTCAAACTGTCAACCTTGGCACTGTTGGTGTAAGAAGGCGATGGCTTCCAACTTCCAATATGCTTTTTTCACACAAAATTAAACTTGTTCGACGCCATGTTATTTTCTCATCGGAACGATAGGACGTCCTCAGCTCTTGGCGGAGTGGCGTAATACGGGGATTGGCAAGCATTCGTGAGGCGGCGCACGTGACCTGGAAACGCGATGACGTCTGTTTTCTGTGTAGAGAACCTTCTAGGTGCGGATACACCGTAATTTGTTGTTGGTTGTTTAGGCAGCGAAAAGTTGAACTACCCCAAGAGGCGCCTGGTGTCTCGATTGTGGGCGAGAAATTTAGCACGCCAGTTCGATGCTCATCCAGATCGAAACGGGGAGCGGTTTGGTTCGAGTCAACGATTCCTCAGTTCTGCGGCGGAAATTTTTTTTCCTCGTTATTTTCCTTATGTGTGAACGTTATCGGATTAGCTCAGTTACGAAACAGCTCATAGAGACACTGCTTGCACGAGCAGCACCTCCCCCCACCCCCTTCACCACGGCTTGCCTCCCGCCGTTCGACGCGCCCGACGGCTGCTTTGGTAAGTGCCGTATATTATATGGGATGGAATACCTACGTTTCGAAGCAGCGTTCAGACGTCTTCCACCGTACTTCTAGATGGCACTTCAAACGACGGGAGGCGGACTGAAGTGGGTGCGGGGGTACCCCTCTCTGTGGGAGTTCCACATCTGAGATAAGCTAGTAACGTTGTTATGTGTTTAGTTTTGAAGCCAAGTGGAATTTGGAAGAACCATAGCCGGGCAGGAGTGAACTCAAGCCCCTCGATGTGTTTGCGTTTGTCTTGCAAGTGGCGTCCAATGCGACAGTGCACAAGGACGGTGTCTCGAGCGGCCCTTAGAAGCAAATGGCGGCGCGGCACTGAAATTTGAGTGAACTAAAGGATCAGGTACCGACGCGCACCTTGCATTGCTGTGAAGCGGCGAACGTTGAAAGGTCCCAGATATACGCAGCGACGCTGCGGTAGCATGGGCTGGAGGATCATAGCGTTCCGAGAGCCTTCGGCGAACAGCTTTGGCTTGGCGGTTTAGCAACGCGAACTGGCTCCTGTTCACATTGTTTTTCCGTGTTTTCTGTCTCTTATGTCGAGTGAAGAGAAATGCCGAATCGACTACGACAATGAAGACGACGACGACGACGACAACGCCAGTAGCGCAGTGAATTCTATGCCATGAGTGCGGTACTAGGGCCAATGCTTTATTGGCGCCCTATCGTGCCGTCTGCACGAAGAGCGGCATACGTGTGCGCTCGAAAAGCTCACTACCCCTTGTCTAGTTCACTTTACTGTAATGAGCGGCCCTTGGAAGCGAATGGTGGAGGGGCACCCACGTGTGGCACGTGTCTTGCGCGTTTCCAAAACAATGGTTGGCGGTACTTGTAAGCTTGAATTTTATCAAGGGACTTTAGAGAGAACAGGTGCGATCACGTACTGCCATCGAACGGGGAGTGATTGCTCCCTGCTGCCGCAGCTCGAAGGAGTCGGATCACCTTAACCCTTCCTAAAGATTTGTTTTGAAAGGCCCGTCTGCCTGACCCTTTCGCCTTTTAGGCGCGAAGCTCCTTAGGGGCTAGCCATGTCCGTCCGTCCGTCCGTCCGTCCGTCCATCCATCCGTCCGGCGTCCGGTACTCTCATGATGATGATGAAGTGATGATGATGAGTGAATCTCATGATCATGATGATGATGATGACAAAATCTCATGATGACGATGATGATGATGAGTTATGATAAAAAAGATTAAAAACAAAATTACGAAAAAAAAATGTTTGCGCAGTCGACAGGATTCGAACCTGTGCGGGGAGACCCCAATGGATTTCTAGTCCATCGCCTTAACCAGTCGGCCACGACTGCGGGACGAGTAGGGGGCTCCGAGATGCGGTAGTAACTCAAGAGCTGGGTATGTAATGAATGAAACGTTGCATGTAGCCGCTCAACGTCTATACAGGAGAGGGCGCTGCGGTCAAATGCGTATAAAATCGCGTTAAACTTTGCATGCATTGGCTCAACGTTTATAGACGAGAGGGTGCTGCAGTCAAATGCTGAAATGCGTATATAACCACGTTCCATACCACACATTCTCTTTCTGACATGGATGAAAACGAACGAAAGGCTCGGCATGCTGCGGCTCAGCGTTTACGCAGAAAAGCACCACCAGAGCTTCGCCCCAATCAACATCATTCACCACGTAGAGATGCGCTCAATTTTTTCTCCAGGGTTGAGTTGGAGAAGCTTCTAGAGTAATAAAATACAGAGGTCATGAGGCCGCCTGCCTGCATGAACTTCCGCGAAACACTTCTTCATCTTCGTACCCCCAAAATCGAGTTTCTATGGACAAGCGCTTAATTATCCTAAGCCGAAACATTATTCAGGGCCGGTTGCACCAACGCCGCTTAGCGCAAAGCGGAGCTTAGCCGGGAACCTAAGCTAAGTTTCGGTTTTGTTCGGTTGCACCCACTGATCTCTGTGGTTGCACCAAAATCGCTTATCGCTAAACCTAGCACTAAACTACGCTTATCTTAAGCGCTCAACATTGGGCGCTTTGCTTTTGGTTGTTTCTTAATCCTGGATTTAAAACATGGCGGCCGGTTTGTGGCGGTCGACGCGGTGGACGAAATTGGTTGTACAAAGTGTTTTAGGCTACAACAGCGTGAGAGTCTGGACAGAATGACCTTCGATTGTGACAAGGATGCAAAATATTGTCGCGTGAAGTGTTTATCGACCCCTGTTTTCAAGCTGGCTCTCCAATCTCAGTGCGTGTTAGCCCTAACCGAGATACGTACGGAGCTGTGGGGCTCACGTCTGTCTTCCCGTTGGTTATTCTGTCAACGAGCTTATTCGTATGTATACCTTACTGATTTTTGCATAACTGTAACGTATTGTTATTTACCAGCTTGTTTATTTCTACTTGCAACGCATATCCTTCAATCCAATCAGGGCGTTGAATAGTGGCAGTACATGATCTCGGCGATCAGCTGATAGTCGACACTTCTGCCTTTTGCATCAGATTGCGGCGCTTTTAAATTATAAAACAGCGAAAAGTCCATTTCTTTCGTTTTCTGAGTTTCGAGACAATCTTCAGTGAATTGATCGTCTGGCATTATTCAATTCAAAAAAAAAAAAATATAATTAATCAAACGAAAGACGAACTAGGAACGGTTTATCCTATCGTACAACGCTTTTGGTAGCGGACTTCGCGGGTAAAGTTATTATTAGACGCTTTTCCCGAGCGCCAGATTTGATTCGCAACAACGGGCTTTCTGCTATCTCACTGAGATGCCCAGCCACTAGAATGGGTAATGACGAATATCCCCAAGTCAACTTTTTGGAAAGAACGCTGTTGTGTATAAAACTCAATAACCTATCTCGCGAACAAAGGAATCTTGTGAAGCGTTCCGAATGAGAGGAAGAGGAATTGAAGGTCATTCGTGGCTGCGCCCCTTCTCATCTGGTTAAAAGCGTCTATATCTCAAGGAAAAATCAGCGCCACCCTAGGTATTTTCTTAAAAAAGTAGTTCTCTCATTTTCGCCTTAACTCAACAGATAGCACAATCGGTCATAAAATCTCCAAAAGATTCTGCTATGTTTCTTGCTGACTTTAGACAAAACTCAGCAACGTTTACTCTAAGCAGAAGTTGTTAATTTGTACACGCGATAATAATTTATCTTGCTTACACTAACGTTATTTTTAAGGTGGTAAAACATATATATTAAAATTATTTTTTGTGTCTAAATGAGGTGTATATTTCTCTGCATCTCATTTTTGTTTTTCAGAACACTAAACGAAATATTTAGAAAAAGGAAACGATATGCAGAACGAGCATATGTTTACGTTTGTCTGCCAGAAGTGCGGATACCTTGTGTTGAAAACTAATGGCGGTGCATTTGTACTAAGAATCAGTGTTTGCCTATTTTTGCCATTTTATTAATTTAGACGCGACCCTACAACAAAGATTGAGCATCAATCTTAATGAAATTTTTCACAAAGTTTGAGGAGTTACCCATTTCTAACTGTTGCACGTTACAGATGTGAAAACGAGCTATTGTCCAGGAATTTGATCATAAATTTACTCCCATGAAGCCGATATTGCAAGAAATACAGCTCTCAATAAAGATAAAAATAAAAGACGGGCTACGGTATGCAAAGCAATCACTCTTTATCTACACCTGTTAAACATTTGAAACAATTGGGAACAACATTAAACTCTGCCTATTTGTACTACGAAACCGTGTACGGCCAAAAACGCCACTTACTCATACTTTTTTTGTACATAAAAATGAAGACCATTTCCTTTCCTATAAACTCGCATATAATAAATAATCGTAGGAAGCAACCAAGCCTGAAAATTGCGATACAAACAAGTGATTGTGTCATAATTATTTATAGTCGCCACGGGGCCTCAGCTTTAACGTCTCCATTCTTGGTGAGCCAATACAAACTCCCGATGACAAGTTGCTTTATATTAAAAAACATTAAATCCTGAGATTTTGTTATTACAACACAGGCGAAACGAGCGCACATCTTCGCACCGTCACCACATACGGCATCGGTGCTTGGTGGCATTAAAAAATAATTTTCCTATCTTTAAATACGCGAAAACTAAAGTACCATTGGAAGAGATATTTGGTTGTAAGCACGAGTATTGATTGGATGGCAAGCACAGTGCAAAACACGCTTATATTGACGAAGAACGCTTTCAGTACGATTATGCTTCACAGTTATCGTGGCACGACGGCTTCCTAATGACCCTTTCGAAGCTTAGTTAATTTAAATTAACCAAAATGACGATTGCCATGGCAACTGAAACCGATCAGCCAATCATCTTTCGAGGTTTGGTTGTCTGTGCGTTAGTATTTGTTCGTGTCCGGCTAGCAGTCAAGGAGGCCATGGCACTACTTTTCCAAGATCCAGTGGCTTTATCTATGGCAGCTTCATTTTTACGAGACAACATTTTTGTGAAAAACGAGGCATGCTTATGACCAGGGAATGTCGACCCTTTTATTAATTGCCGCTACTACATATTTTAGTTAAATGCGCAGTGCGCTGCAAAACGATACCCCGAAAGAAGAGCTTGACATTTCAAAATATTTCTTTCCCAAAAGTACCCGCAAAAGAAATGCAATTTTCGAAGTCGCGCGCTCGGGCTTCTGCCTTTAACAACGCTGCCCAAAACTCCCGAAGAATCTTTTGGCGCCGTGTCACGTCATTGTCACGTCATCCTGCCACGCAGCTATTCCTCAGTGGCACGCCGCTGACCGACAGCTCGTTTCCAACGTTGTCAACGAGCAAAGTATTTACGAATGTGTATGCTATGAATGCAGGGACGTCGTGTCTAAACTGGGGTATAATGCCAGGAACACGGCACAGGCTTTTGCGTTCAACGCTCCATAGCCCCCATCCGTCGGCGTGTGTCTGACATGTCAACAAAATTCGACGTACTCGTCGAAGGATAATGAATGCTAAGTGTTGTTGCAATCCTCGCAATATATCTTTGCGGATAAATCTCATTTACAGCCTTTCATATACTGACAAAGCCTGGCAGATCGTCACAAGAAGCGACCGCCGAAATGGAAAAGGTAGAGCGGCAGACAGCGGATGAGAGGAGAGCTACGTGACTGGCACCCCGCTGCGGCGAGAGGCGAAACACACTTCTCCCGAGCAAGCGAGTGTGTTTCGGGTTCTCACCGCTGCAAACGCTGTGCGCTGACGTCCAGGTTCCCCGAGAAATGGCTCTTTGATGCTCTGTGCTACCAGATCCTCGTGCTTGAAATCTGCGACCGGGCACTCCCTGGCTCCGTCGTCGAACTGCCAGGCTTTGTGAGTATAGAGGAGGCTATGACTTAGGAGACCTCAAGGCAAGGCGAATTGTGGGGCTGTTCCGACGTAAGCTCGTGCCGACTTGGATGCTTGTACATCACAGAGGCGGAACGATAATTCTTTGTTATCATTAGGGTGTTAGAAGTCACAATAAATGAAGCGATCACAAAAGAAGTTCATCGCATACTGCGTGTTGCTTTCCGTCTGCATTATCTCCGTTCTAAAACCACAAAATATTAGACCAACGTCAACATTGTTTTCGGTGCCAGGATAACCTCTCGTGCCGTACATCGAAATGTCACAG
This sequence comes from Ixodes persulcatus, assembly GCA_013358835.2. Classification (NCBI taxonomy): domain Eukaryota; kingdom Metazoa; phylum Arthropoda; class Arachnida; order Ixodida; family Ixodidae; genus Ixodes; species Ixodes persulcatus. Next base: position 886,534 of record JABSTQ010009407.1, read on the forward strand.
TGCGACAAGGTGTCATTCACGCAACGTGACGTTCTGATGAGGGATATAGTGCTTCCCCACCGTGGCGGTGGGGGAGCCATATATTTCAGGGAAAAGCCTATGAGCGCTAGAAGTGCAGGCCATGCCTACGGGCGGTCCCAGGCTTCACTGTCGTTGCGGCATCCTATAATCCTTGGCCGCCAAAGTGTTCTCAACAATCTATCTGCCCAGGAAGCTAAAACGTAACTGACACATGCCGCATCTAACTATGTCGCGGTGCCATCTCCAGAATCGCAGTGACCGGAACCATGACGTGGTTTTGAGGGCGTCACCAGTCAAAACTTTTGGGGCGAAAACTAAGACGCGCTACACCAGTACCTATTAGCAACTAAATAAAGCTGCAGTGCTAAATTTCCGGCGTCATCTAAGGATGTCCCACGTGGAACAGAGAACGCACACGAGTGCTACGTCATCGCTCGGCTGGGATTCGTGTTCTCACCGATTGGACACGAATCACAGCCGAACAATGACTCAGCCTTCGTCTTCATTCTCCGCTCGCTTGAAGTTGGGCATCCTTAGGTGACGGGCAGAATTTCAGCACTACGGCGCTGTTTTCTTGAAAGTGATGGCTGAACAGCTACACTCTAAAATATTCGGTACTTTTTCGCCAAGCAGTTGAAAGGAACATTTCTTTAAATCTACGAGGGATGCTCGGCAAATGACGAGGCTGAAAATATTTTTAGTCTTGAAACAAACAGTCCGCGCCGTGAAACTGAGCGTGGAGTAAGCCTATGAAACGTCCTGCTCATTGCCGAAGCCTAGACTGCTTCGTTTTAGGTCTAAACATAATTGCAGTCCCGTCCTTCGCCAAGCTCACTCCGTACATTGCAGAGAATGGCTTTGTCAATTGCTTTGCGGTGGTGATATGCTATATTAGAGCCAAGGGATTTCTTAGAGTGTAGTCGGAGACGCGTCCCACGCCCCATAGCATGGGGCTAGAAGCGCTTCTGTTGCCAGAAAATACCGGAACATCATCTGGCACCAGCGTCCACCTTAACCAACGTAGCCTTTGTCTCAGCGACATATATAGCTCCAAGATAATAGGGAGAAATCAAGTTCATTGGGGATTCCCATTATCATCGGAGTGGCGGTGTTCGCATAAGGATAATCAGTGGCGAAACTGGAATTTCACTTAACCGCGCATATCTACCGTTGTACCACCATTAGCGCGGGGAGAAAATGGGCTTCTTCGAATCTACGGGCTGACGCAAAACACTGATTCGATCATGGAATTCGCTAACGAGAGGCGCGCATGCCCGCAAATGATGGAACAATCATCAAGACGCACACAAAAGCGAGCGAATGACAAACGATGACGGTTCCCCTTTCGGTACGAAATACGGATTCATGAATGGTGGCCAAAAAAAGGCGGATCGATGTCAAAGACCGTGGCACACTCGGAACGCAGAGGTACGGCGCAATGCATCTGCTGCTACTCCCCCCCCCCCCCCCCCCCCCTTCCCTCCTCCTCTTCCCCGCTTTTCCCTCGGAAAACGAGATGAGCTTGCGCGTTTCAAAAATTGTTCGTGTATAAAAGATGAGAGCGAGTAAATAGCATTTCCTCGCTCTTCGAAAAGAAATACAGAAAAAAAAAGGCAGATTTTGTTTTTCTTTTGCTGCGCAGAAAGTGAATGGGGATACGCTCTCAGCGCAGGTATAGTCCTCGAGAGGTTAAAAAACGCAGTGTTTGTATTGTATCATTGCGGGTTTTGCTTTGTGATTTGTTTTCAGGTGTTCTTATCGGTTGATACCTCTATCTCGACGGCTGCGGAAAGATAAGAAAATACTTGGGACATGCCACGCACTTCGTTTCACAGTCTGTGGGTGGCTATAGGGTGAGAGAGCTTTAGCCCTCAATATTTGCGCAGTAAAGAAAACAACAAAAAAAAAAACAATGTTTTACAGGAGCATCTTAGCAGCGCATGTGAAAACCACACAGAGTGTTGAGAATTATACTATTTTTAAATGTTACCTTATCATTCCCTCCGGTGTACACTGTCTGCGCGGGTGCATATGTGTGACACGTGTATTTGTGAATCTTTCAGTATGTGCGTGTGCGCGCTGGCATGTGTGTGTGCGGATGTGTGACTAATGAAAAGTAAATGTGCGAGACTCTCAGCAGTTTCTTTTTATTATTCTTGCCGCACCACGAAGGACTGTATGAGCCAGCTTGAGCGTATTGCTTAGCTCCCCATTCGAACGACTCAAAGACAAAAGCTCGGTTACGAACTTTCCCGATGGTCCATTGATTCAGTTGCAAGTGAGCCGGGACCGCCGGGACGCATTCGGTCATTCGCTGTAGCCCTTGAGCGCATCATGTCAAACCGGCTGCGGCCGCCAGAACGCCACAAAATGAATAGAAAAAAAATCTACGGTTATGGCAACATTTAGAAAAAATGGGTACGAGTGGGCAACACGAAACCAGTACACACAGAAACTGAGAGAGAGAGAGCGTGAGATGAGAGAGCGTGGAAACTTCAGAACGCCGAGCTCTAATTAGAAGGGTAGTAGCCAGGGTTGCAAAAGTTACTTCAAAAATCTACCTAAGATACAGTTACAGTTACTCACACGAAAAGGTACCTAGGTACGTACCTAGGTACCCGCTTAACAATGTACCTAGGTGCAGGTACAGTTACTTCAAAGATACTTTATTTATTTATTTTCCCCAAATATGTCAGAGTAATGCTTTTTTATACTAAGGATACACACAAAAACGAGTTCGATAAATGTGCTTTATTGGTGTCAATGCTATGTCCCCATCGGAGTTTAGTTTTCACGTGTCTTATCCCCACGCTCCAAGTACTTCACCGAGGCCACAGCTTCCACTGTTTACCATGTGACGCCGAAACCGCCGAAACTCGCTCGTTGATGTTCTTGCCCTCAGAGCCGGTGCTGACGTCCACGGACCCAGAAGACGTCGGCCGCATGAAGAAACGCATGAGTCGAGCGCATATGCACCTAACCTTCGCGACAACAAACGAAAGGCTTCAAGCTTCTCTTTTTTTTTTTCTTTTGTTCGTCGGAAAAAAATGACCTTTTTTTTTTCTTTAGGAACTTTTTCACTTTTGAAAACTGCAAGCTTTGAGCGATGTTACATTGCTTTACATACTCAATACATACACAATATATGACACTGAAACGACGAAGGAATGAAGGGGAAGCAGCCGATCCCCAAAACGAGTCAGTCATCCATTCTTGCGGGAAGGGTCCGCTTGAAACAAACGGTCGTACGTTCATTCGAGGTCCGGGGCCAAGCAGCGAGGGGGTCTCCTCCCTGTTCGTTCCTCATCATCGCCCACGGCTAGAGAAAGATTCACCTGATTCACACGCGAAGACAAGAAAGAAGGCCTAGCGCGGGTTCCCTCCTTTATCTTCGCGGTCTTACGGCCCGTTCACACTTCCGATTCCGGAGGCGCGTACCCGCCTCGGCGACGAGCGCATTTTCGTTCGGGTAACGTTTTCCGTTCGTCGCGGGCAAATTTTTCGGAACGGTTCGATAGAAATTTCCGTCGCCCAGCGATGCGTTTTTCTTGACGCGAACCAATCAGCGTGTGCCGGAAGTGGTGTTGCGCGGTGCGTTCTTCCGTTCCTCCTTGTTTGTTTGTAGCAATGGCGTTGCTCGCGGCTCGATAAACGCTCACTTGTCAGGACGAGGAAGGCGTACACTTTAGACTTTTGGCGTTGTGAACGAATCAGCAGCGTCAACGGCGCAGCTGCTTCTTTGCTGTGCGCTGCGTCTCGTACAACAAAAGAAGTACGCTCTAAAAAACGTTTGTGCGTCTACTTTCACGCACAACACTTGGAGAGCCAATCAGCGCAACTTACGGAGGCAGCTCAGTGAATGACGATGCCGAAACATATGTTTAGACCAAAAACGCAGTCTGAGTTGTGCCATTAAGCAATGCAAAACGTCACGCTTGCATCGCTTAATGTCACAACTCAGACTGCGTTTTTTGGTCTAAACGTATATTTCGGCATTGTCATTCGCTGAGCTGCATCCGTGAGTTGCGCTGATTGGCTATCCGAGTGTTGACCGGGAAAGCAGACTCACGGGCCTTTTTTCGAGTGTAGGGCTCACAGGAAATGAATGCTCTTGATCTTCGAAGTGTTTAGCCTGATCGCGGAGCTAGCATGATGATCGCACGTGTCTACGTTTCCATCCCCGTCGCCTCTTCGAGCAAAGTATACTCAAATAATAAAACGTACGTACCTCACGACAAAAAGTAATCCGTGTGGCGTTTATTTAAAATAGAACAGCCTCACTTTGCGACCAGCGACTACGTCTGACGCGCTGTAGACCGGCACCATCCAAGCCGTGACCGGCTTGAAGGAAACACAGTTTCTTCAAACTCCACAGTCCTCTCCGTACGCGGGAAATAACACTGAAACGGCGCAAGAAAGCAAAACCAGCGGGTCCACAAAACGAGGTCAGCAATTCATACGGTAAAAGTCCACTTGAAACCAGGGGTCGTATTTCCACTCGGGGTGCGGGGCGAAGCGCCGCCGACGACGGTGCCCCGCTGCTTCTTTGATTTGCGCTGCATGTCCCGCTGCTTACCAAGTAGGAAACACCGAATCGTCGTAGTCTCGTCTTTTTTTGCGGTAGAACTTGAACATCTTCGTGCGGGTCTTCACGTGCGGCGCAACGAGCACTGCCTCCTCGCACAATCCGAACGACTAAGAGAGCTTGCCGAGAGTAGCTATGAGCAGCCAGAAATATCGCGCCTTCTCGTCGAAGACGTGACGCTGCGAGAGCGAACGAGAAAACCTACGCTGGTGGCAGAAATAGATGTAAACACATCTAGTTATCTGTCGCCGCGGAATCCGCTTGGGGGGGCAGCGATTAATGCGCATGTGTAAACGCACCACCATGGGGAAGGCACACGATTCATCAGCACCGACGGTGCACTGTTGCTTTTTGTTTTGCGCTATGTTTCGCTTTGTGCTAAGTAGGATACACAAAATCGTCGTAGTTTCGTCTTCTTTCCGGTAGAACGTGACCATCTTCTCGCGGTTCCTCCCACGTGGCGAGACAAGCGCGGCGGTGCACGATCCTGCGTCAACAACGTGAATTATGCCTACTCGTACTGGGCGTTCGCCGGGCGACTCCGAGCTTTTGTCGAGAGTAGCAGACGACAATAAATCTCACGCCTTCTCGTCGCAGACGCGCCGCTCCGTGATCAAACGAATAAATGCCAACCGCTGGCAGAGATGTAGACATCTGGTGTCTTCCACCACCACCGAATTCGCTTCGGCGGCAGCGACTTTTTTCGCGAGGATAAACAAACCATTACCGCAGTTTGTGTAACATACCCACTTTGGTGGGATTGCAAGACGCTAACCACGCAGCTGTTCATATCCACGATGAGCCTAAACAATGGCAATCGGAAAACAGACGGACTCAAGGAAACAGAGCCGGAGTACAGTTATTTTACGTTTAATTCGGTAATTTCACGTTTAGACGTTAAGGATACCAACCCATGTGAAAACAAACTTTCCGCTAAAAAAGAAGCTTTCTTTTAAAATGTAGGTCATATAGCTGCAATTATTCTAAAAAGGCCCCGCGTTCGATAAATTTATTTTTAGAAATCAATGGACCCGGAAAGATAATACATTGCAAGGCACTTCCGTGAAAGTATCAAATCGCTTCTTTCTAAAAAGTAAACATACGGAATATATTTGCTTTCTTTTTGTTTATTTTACCTTTTTAACGACTCATGCCCCTTAGAAAGAGATACTGTTTGCTGTGCGAGTATTTCGAAAGGTAATTAACTAAAAGCTTGGCGTTGTCGTTTCATTCGCTCAAAAATAAACGGATTATCCCACCCCCGCATAAATTGGAGGCATTGGGGCCGAAACTTTACATGGTGCTCATATAAAACACTTACATTTTAGACTAACCTTACTTTCTTTACACTAGAGCTTACTTAAAAACAAGGCATGGAATTTGGCTATGGCCGTCACATAGAAAAAAAAAGAGGAACTTTTGCGCATTATTCGCACGCTTTTCGAAGTAGTTCTTCACAAGGTTTGGTTGTCGAAAAAGGAAACACTGTCATCGGTGTTTAAAACGTGTAGGTCTTGATAAGCTAACATCAAGCTAATCTAAGATGAAGCTACATACACCTTAATTCAACACACAAAGGGGGAAATTAGTAACGGTCCGCGAGGACCAGGAGATTTTTTATTACGTTTATTGAGGTGAACACGAGTATATGCAAGTATAACCATAGCTTAATTGAAAAAAAAAAAACGCGAAGAAACGGAGAAAGTTTTTTTTAGTTTCTTTGCGCTCCGTTTGTCTTGTTTTTGTGCACTCGAGCTTATTTAGGAGAGGATACGTAGGGAGCCTTTTCTGACAACTTTCTTTTTAGACGAACGAAACGCCGAAACGCACACTATCTGTTCCAAAACAAATTCGTCGGAGTTTAAAGATAATTTGATACTCATTGACATCTCTAGACACGCGTGGTCAGTTCCGCGCATCTTAGTATTGTCCCGGAGTTAATGGATGGCGGTATTTGCAGACGGCCGAAGAACGAACCGCGGAGTCAGAAGCCTGAACATGGTAGGCCACGCCCTTCCTAACCTCTCACGGACTACGACATAATCAAATCCTTATTTTCCCTTTGTCGTGCCCTTATCCGTATTTACGCTTAGGTTCTCTCGTCCAGTAGCTACGAGGAGCTCAGAACCAGGTGACACATTTTATATCCAGCATGTATGCAACTATCTAAAAACAGTTCCCTCTAAGAAATTAAATTAAAATCTCGCGAAGAAATTAACTTAAAATCGGGAAAGATTTTTTTTTTTAAATTTATTTACATAGTACTAGATATTTTCACTGACAGCTTGGGAAACGCGACGCGTGTCTTAATATATTCACGCTTCTATCTGCCCGATTGTTATCCGTCCTTCTTAATGGCTAACGCAGGGACCTCATTGGCCGCTGAGCAATAATCGAATGCTCGGGGACACGCCACGCCCTTTTATGGCTTCCGTCTATGACGTCACGGTCAGCATTTGCATTGCCATGAGGTCACGAGTTGTAATCTTGGCTACGTATCATCTGTCGAAAACTAAAAAAATTAATGGCGTAAGCAAAAAAAATAAATAAATAAAGCATGCTGGAAGGTGCAAGTAATTGAATTCTAAAAACCAACACCGTCAAAGTTCGACTCTCATTTCCGTTCTCAAAAGCACAATTAATCTAACTAAACACATCATACGAAACGTTTGACTAGTAATGAATGCCGATCACAGCGAAGCTTTTGGTTGCGGAGGTCGTGAGCGCGAAAAGATTGTTGTTGCTCATAACTATCAATATAAATCTTTTTTTTTTTCTGAAATGCCGAGTTTAGCATTACCCATCCTCAAAGACGGTGAGTTTTCTATTTCGGTATTTTATTTCATATTCTTTCGTAAACACAATACAAAAAAGTAGGAGGCCTCGCGGCTACCATTTCGAATGTTCTATGGCAGTCATTCAATGCCATTGAGCTAGGGCGAACCTCCCACACGATACAACTCTTTTGAGACTACGAGATCATTTCGCTCTGTTGCTTTGAAAAGAATCTCGCTCAAAGCCAAGTCTGAATGAAGACGGGAGGTGAATTGAGTCGCGAGACTGGTACCGATTTCTATGCGTGGCATTTACCTCATTCTATATATGTTAAAAAAATGTGCTGATATTTTTTTTTCTTTAAATCCCACCGTCGCTCGTGTGCTATTGTACAAAATACCCAAAAGCTCCTTTAGCATGTGGAGGAAAAACTCAATGTAGCGCTTTCGTTGGTTTTGATACTGCATACTATGTGCGCCTTTTATGTTCCTATCTAACCACTGAAACATTTTCGAAAAAAATGCGCGAGTTTAGACAAAAGTGGATGTTTGTACTAACACTGATTTTCTCAAAGCAACATAACATGCATGGTCAGTAATACAGTCTCCGGCGGAAATCTTGCAGTATGGCTCAGAGTTGGCACCAATGCCAGGAGATACGCGGATAAAACTGCCTTCAAATTTTACGATGCATTATGTGCCAGAATTCAAGGACGACGCATTGCGTTACTACCTGGTCAGTACACCCGACAGATACAGAGTTTTAATTTCAAAACGAATAGCCAGAAAGATGATATTAATAGTGCGTGTTTCCTTCAATAAACCTTCATTTCAAAGTGGGCTTCGTCTTCCCTGCTTCTTTGTCCCCGTTTATTAGGCGCTTTTCGTTTAGCACGTGTAACTATTTGTACCGAAGCGACGTCCGAAAGCACGTTCCCCTCTCACGCAGTCAGCTGGAATTTCTCTCTACACCCTCAATGGTTCCACAATGCTATGAAAATTTCGTTCGGTGTGTAACTCGGTTTAATACGAACCTCCTATGCGGATTTTATGGTGCCGCACCTTTACCGTTCATTTAGTTCATCTGCTCCGAAGTGAAACCTTAGTGGCTCCGACGTCACGCCCTGCTGTAGCTGTGCGTGACGACCCTTATGACCTTATGGGGTCTGTAAGTGTTTACAATTCTTTTTCCTTTAAGTTTTAGGTTGTAGAAATTTCCTCGCTACCACCCGTCTCGAAGAGTGACACAACGCTCTGGTTCAACAACACGTAGACATTTAATTATCGTTATCGCCCGCGCCGCGATCCCATGAACCTCGCGCGTACGCCGCGACGGTTTTTTTTTATCAGCGGCGGAGCGCCGCTCGCGTAGCCAAAATTTACTTCGATTTGCAAAGAAAACAAAACTAAAATTATACTCATTTGGTGCTCATGTTTGAGTGAGGTATTTTACTACCCTTTTAATTACAGAAGAAGAAGTTTTTATACCCATTCGGCGAGTTTTACCTAAAGGCTTTCAATGAGAACAGAGCGCCAACGAACACACTGCGACGAATCGACAATTCAGTAACTCGAACAATCGCACCACATCATGACACTGCGCGCGATACTTCACTTCGCGATACTGCGCGCGATACTTCTTATTGGTATTATTAACAATAAATATCGCGAAGGACAGGCCACGATCAGGGCACAAAGAAAAGACTAGGGCTAACCCCATCTTCATGTAATAGACCCTTCCCGAAAGTCAGTCTACCCACCATGTGCAGAGCCAAACCCGACGCTCTAATGGCAGCACTACACAGCTTCTCCACACCAGAAAATGCGAACGTCTTCTAAAGCATAGAGAAGAAAGGGGAAGAGGTGCTGGTCCTTTTACGTCACCCTCGACTCACGAAATCGAGGGTGCTTGATTTAGCCGAACATGATCTCCTATCACCGCCATTAGAGCGGCAATATTGGGGCTATTGGGACTGCCACAAGGTGACTCTGACCTTTGAAAAGGGTCTATTGGGGAATTGTAGTAGACCGTTTCCGCAGCCCGCTAAGCACCCGGATAGCGCTCCGTAATCCGCCGCAAGACCTTAAACTATGCAGATAAGGCTGGCGGCGCGCATGCGCAGTGGCGGAGTTTTCTTCAGGGATACCGTAGCGGAGGAGAAAAACGGTCTACTACAATTCCCTATTGTCCTTGACCGTCCTTTCCGCTATTTCTTGTTCATAATGCTTATCCAACTAGCCCATCTTAATATTTCAGCTTGGTATTTTTAGGCACAGTTTAATCTTTACAAAGAAGAAACAAACTCAGTTTCTCTCTTTATGCAAAAATCCAAATATTTATTCCTTTCTTTGTTTTTGTTCACTGAAAACGCCAACGCAAGGAAAGCACGTACCCCAGTAGCCAAAACAAAGCTCAGAATCTTTCTCCACATACTCTCCACACCACTCGCGCGGGAGAAAAAATCCCGGCTTTATCAGAATAATACAAAAAGGGTCTCATGGGCTTCCAGCATCACCTAGACATAAGTGGCGCGTCTGGCTCCAATGCGCCCGAAAGAAGTTTTCCCCGGGGCGCATGCGTGTACCAGTGAATTAAAAGCGAATCGATAACGGGCCGAGGACGACTTTCAGAAAGAGGGAAACTGCGTTGTTCGTATGCTCGTAAATTGTGCCGAACGTCGCCATGCGCTTCGAATTGGTTCCTTTAAAGCTCGCTGGATAGCAGTTGAACAATTAGCTGCAAGGGTCTGAAAGTTATCTCTTCCTCAAAAATTCAAATTTACTTGTTCTTGCCTTTTTTTTTTTTTTTTTTTTGGGGGGGGGGGGGGGGGGCTAAAGTGCATGCAGGAACGCGGGGGCGCGTATGCGCGAAATAACCAACGCTCCTGGGGTTGAGAGTACGTGCTACCAGCACAGAGTTGCCACCTTGCATGTAGTGAGCGAGGGCCTTGTTTACCTACAGCCCTTTTCGCGAGAAATAACTTTTATAAACTTCCCCTAAAAGTGTTTCTTTTTTTCTTTTTTTTTTAACGGGACATCCGTCCCGCCCGAAGTGGTAATACTATATTCGTTTTCACCTCAAGAATCGTCATGTAAAATTATGATTCTTCGCATAGTATTAATATTTTTCCCCCTTGATGCGGAGAATTTAAAAATACGTAAATGCATTTTACGAAACGCATAAGTTATTTTATCCAAGCGTTCGCGTTTCAAACGCCAAAAGCATCGTGTCTTCCTCCGATAATCAAATCGTACGTGTAGAGAGAGCCCTGCGGGGATAACGGTTTTATCCTCAGCATCCGACCTGCATCCGCGCACTTTTTATCCGCGATCAACCGCATCTGTAATACTTTTTAAATTATTTATCCGCTTCCGAACGGCATCCGAAAAATTCGGAAACGCATCCGACCGTCAGGTCACGCATTAATGTTACATCATAAAATCAAGCGTTAATGAAAACAAAACAAAATTGTATGGAGGGTACCTTATAAGTTATAAGCCGTTTGTTTACCTTTGTACAGATAACTTCTTGAGTCAGAGTACGCTGAAAGTAATTCTATCGTATTTTGCTTATCGTAGTTATAATATAAGCGATCATCCCTCCAGAGGCACTTCGCATCGCTGTAAAGATGATCGATTTATGAGATCGTCCTGGAAGTCTGCGAAACTCTGCCCAGAAAATGCCGTAAAAAAACAACAAAAACAGTGACATTTTAATATACAGTATATTATCTATTTGCTTCTTACCATTCATTTCAATCAGATGATTATTTCCTAGACATTGAAATTAAGAAAAGACGGACTAATAACATTGTACTATTTTACTTAGGCACTACAATTAAAAAATGGGAGTGGAAAAGCGGTCATTCACCTTAGCGAAGTAATCGTATTTGCGTGGTAAGTCGTGGGTACACCACTGGGAAACTATCACAATATGCAGTAATGGCAACACCCCTTATCGGTTTTAGTTTTAAAAACAGACCCGCAACTGCGTGCACCGAACCACATACTTGGCCGACTGTCGAGAAAGAGAAGAAAAAAAAAAAAAACGCACCCACACGCCACGTTTTTATTTGTCGACGAGGCTTATATACATTCTTCTGACTTGTACGTTTTGGGTTTTCTTCGCTCGAAGCACGTTTTCCGTTCTTTCCCTGCCAAACAAGAACACGCATTCCCGAAAAGATTAATGCCCCTTCATTTTTTTGTACTTTTTTTAGGGACACCACTTTGGGCGAGATAGAACGTTTTAAAGCGAACTTTGGTCAGAATCAGGTCTTTGTTGGCGTAAAACAATTTTCTTTCCGATCGGCACCTTTTTTAAAGAGAGTAATTTGCTCCCGCCAAACATTCGATGATGCTCTGCATGATATCATCACTCACTTATTAACACTACACTTGGCGATCGCACACGCTTAAGGACCGCCTCAACAAAATTGTAGATCCGGACCCGCGTATATTCACATCCGAACCGCATTCGCAACCCTGGCATCCGCATTTGATCCCCAATCCGCCAAATCTGATTCATTTTCATCCGCATCCGCCAGTTGACTGCAGATATGCGCGGATGATCCGCGGGTAATCCACGGATATGCGGGGCTCTACTTATAAAGACTCCTTCGCGCGGCGTATAAACAATGCCCCACAACTTGTTTTTTTTTTTTTCTTTTTCATGAGCTTACAACACGTATAGAGCCATTAAGTAAGCTTAAAATATCGGCACTCCGCTCTCGGATTGGTTTGTGGACACCGCCATTTGAGTGTTTTGTGCAGGGTGGGCACCATGGGGGTTAGTTCTACGATTCGAAATGGTCACTTTTTCAGTTTTGAAGGCAGTGTCAAGAAGCTGCCATGATACCATTTTTGCTCCTGCCGTGGACTTTTTAAACATTTCTGGAAGACTTAAAAGCGTTTCCAGCGATTTAAGATAAAGCTTCAGATAGCTGGCAATAATTTGTTAATCACCAAGCTGGTAAAGGTCGGTGATAACACTAACAACTTTAGCTATGCAGATAGGAAATCGAAGAATAAAGGAAGGGGCAGAAGGAATGCAAATTCTGAGCGAGCTGAAAAATGGATTCCATAGAGATAGAAGGCCAGAAGAAAACCATTTCATCATCACTCAATGTAGAAATAGCAGTAAGGAGCCACAGCCCCTGATTGTTAGCTTATTTGGGCATCAAAATGGTGTACGATAGCGTGAACCAGAAGAAACACTAGAACCAGGTGAGGGGGTATAGCTTAGGTGCAAATTACATTGGGTATCTTCAGCAGGTGAACGCAGACAATAAGGTAGTTGTAACATTGGAAGCAAACACTACACAACCAGCAGCAATAACAAGAGCGCTCAACCAAGGCTGTCCACTGTCACCCCTGCTCTTTATGTTATACACGAGTGAAATGAAGAAAATAGAGCGAAGCAATTTAGTATTGATGTTAGTTAAATGAAAGAAGGGATAAATGTAATACAAGTAGTTAGATGACTAATGTATGCAGACTACATCGAACTAATGGCAGTAGCCGCGACACATTACAGGAAATAACTAGAGTATGTTGGAAGGTATGGGACAGCTTGGGCATGAGTTTTACTAGTGACAAGTTTAGAGTGATGGTGTTCAACGACGAAAAGAATGAAACCGCTGAAAGTACAAGACATCGAAATAGACTATGTAGAAAGATACAAATACCTGGGAGCATGGTTTAATAAGGGGAGGAAATACCTAGACGAACATTAAAGAGAACCTGAAGCACTTCTTGAAAAAAACGAGTTAGAGGTGAATTCTGACGTATTTGTATCCTGTGAATCTCAATATCAGGTTCGTTTTGCCCGAAGATGTAACTAAACGTGAGAAATATCGAAAAACCTCCGAGCAGTCGTTACGTCATACTAGGATCTTTGGGCCGCCAAGCGCGTGTCGCTCGTGTGTGCAGCGCGTGCAACTGCAAGCTTGCCAGTACTTGCCAGGTATAGACGCTTCAAACACGCGCAGCATTGAGCCGCCATTGCCGACATTCTCTTGTCTTACCGGGATGCCGAGCCACTGAGGCGGGCGTTTACGAGCATCACTCAACTGGGTCGTCTGCGTCGCCGTTCGCCGTCGACCCTGGAAAGATGTTTTGGCCTTATATTTTACAGCAAAAGAGCGACGCTTTGTAATTTTACAGGATAAAACCGACTTGTGAAATACACCTTTGACGAAAAGTTTCGGTTGCTGCATGCAGGCGTCGATTTTAACGGTCCGTTTGAGATTGAGCCTGGTGACTTGGGTCACCCTATATATCCGGTACCCTAACTCACCAGGCTTGATCTAAAACGGACCGTAAAAACGGACGCCTGCATGTAGCAGTCTAAACTGTTAGTCAAAGGTCTATTTTACAAGTGGGTTTTTTCCTGTACAATTACAAAGCCGTATCGTTTTTTCTGTAAAAAATAGAGCCAAGAAACTTGCCAGGATCAACGGCAGGTGGCGACGCAGACGACACAGTCGTGTGGCGGGGCGCGCTTGGCGCTCGTATAGATAAAGATCGATTGAAGGTGACTTGGGACAGCCTATATACGCTCGTCATCACACGCGTCGCAGCTGCAAGCTAGAGTCCCCTCCTCGCCATTGTTGAAAGCGGCGCACCAGATGGCTCCTGGATATGCGTCTATCGGCAGTGTGTAGCGGGCTCGGCTTCCCGCGCTTCTAGATAAAAGACACGCCTGTTTATAAATCAGTTTTTGAGCCTAACACATCACCTAGAACTTCACACTCGCGCTATACTTTTTTCTTCTACGGTGCTTCGTCCCTGACCCTAGTTTCATGCCTCAACGGCCGTAATAACAGTTTTGTGAACGAGATGAGGCAAAGAGATCTGTTGCGCGGTGTTCATTCCAGCATCCGTCACAATCAGAGCAGACGTTGCAAGCATAACGAACGGGTACCCGGATGCCATAAAAACGAAACCCTTTTTTTCTTCTCTTTTCACTGCGCCGTTTGGACGGCGGAGACGCTGTGAGTCTCCTCGGGCGCGCGTCAGTAGGACTTTATCTGGTCGATCGCGTCGCAGCGTTCGCCGTGCTATGAGTCCCCATCTATATGCATCTCCCACCATGGATTAGACTGTGGAAAGCCTGCCAAGCCTAAGGCAGGCGGGCGAATGAGACTCGACTCTACGTGTCATTGCGCTCGTGCGTTAGATTCGGCAGTGCTTTCTTTCACAGTCTCAGATGAGACGGTTATTGTAGCTAAAGCCCCGTAATGTTTCAAAAGTAGCGCAAGGTGCCTCGATGCACGAGGCACGTGCAACGTGCAGCCCTTGGAAAGATAATGGCGGCACAGCGCAGCACTGAGCTAGATTTCAGACGCCATGCTCTTCCCATAAGTAACGCGCGGCTCGTATACATATGTATATAGCTCGAGCATTTGCAACACAATGAATGGCGCCACTTTTTCCAGGACAGAGGGGCTTTATTTGTAGCCAGACAACCCAGTATGTTATTGATGGTGAAAAAAAGAAAACAAAGACAAGGCCGATCGGGCAGTCGGGCAAGTGCTGACTCCATAGACATGGCAGCTCGATTGTCGTTCCTGCCCCGCTGCTTCGTAGAACGATCAGTTAGAAGTAGCGCGGAACATTGACGCAGCGACGTGGGCACGCATGAATGCGCGAAAGATGCAAGTACTGGGCTAAATTGGGCAGGCTCCCACATCGGCATTTCCAAAGCCGCTCGCGCGATCGAAATCTCGAATCAACGTCCGTTTTCCGGACTCCGATAATCGGAATACAACCGAGTCCCGGATTACATCACCCAGATTGCGTGCGCCTCTCCAGACTGTCTTGTTCCTCGTCTCTTTCTTGGCCATCTCTCGCTTCGGTCGTGTTCGCCTTTCCCTCTCGTCCCCGATTCTATTATAGGACTCGCCGCCGCCGTTCTTTCTCTTTTGTGTCTTTGTATTTGACCGCGTTCGAAATCGATTCATCTACTCAGTCCAGACTTTCTGCGGTTACGGCCAGTTGTGTTCTTTGCTCTACGTTCTTTTCCAGGAGTGCAAGCTGCACGCGCGGGGCTTTCTCGACTTAATTGCGTTGCGCGTATACTCTAAACGACTTAATTTTCGCGAAATTTAGATTTTCGCGAACTTCGCGAATCGCCTACATTTCGCGCAAAATTGGTCCCTCGATCGATTCCGGTAAAATGTAAACACATTGGGATATCTATTGAGATCTCACCGCGTCGCGAAAATTGGAACCCGCAAATTATTTCAAAACTTCAGCTTTGACCTACATCGCGAAATATTGAGCCCTCAAAAAACAAGTCGTTTACAGTATCTAAAGGAGCGGAAGTTAGTCAGCCTCAATGGAGCTGAGAAAGTCATTCGGTGCAGTACAAGCGCTAGCCTGGGGTGTTTAACATGCTCCACGCAGTAGTGATACACAAACGCACGCCGCTACGATGCTCATCCAGAAAGAAACGGGCAGGGGTGCAAATCAAACCCAGGATCCCTCGGTTCTGAAACAAGGGATTTAGTTCTACGTGCTCCAAGCTGTGGTGCGTTAACACATTTCGCCGCAGGTCTCCCGGGAGGTTCCTGACGTCACTAGAAAAAGTGGCTCTAAAATTGATTTCACGACCTTATGGTTGTATCGCAAAATTCTTGTGCAGTTTTTGGCACCCTCAGTAGCTGGTTGAACCTGCTTTCAGCTGTTCAAACTTCCTCTGTTTCTTGGGAATTGGCTTCTGCTAGAGTGGCAGAAAGCATGAACTTCATGGGGCAAATATGCTACAAATAACCGATGAGTATCACCCGGTGGAGAGAAATCTTTAGCTAAATACACTCGAAACATTTTTCGTCCAAGCAGCGCCAAGACCGTAAGAAATGGCAGAGTTGCTTTTCCGGTTAAAACGTAGATCAGCCTCATTAATACAATCTACGTTAATATGCAATAATGAAAAAATACCGCGACACCCGATACAAAACGAGGGGACAACTCAACAGCGTATAAAACCATAGCCCCCTCTATACTCAAAAAGCCTGGCAGTTCGATGACGAAGCCATAGATCGCCCGGTCGCAGATTTACAGCGCGAGGATCTGGTAGTACAGAGCATTTCTCGGGGAACCTGGTCGTCAGTGCACAGCTTTTGTATTGGCGAGGACCCGAAACATGGTTTTCAAGCCCGACGAGAAAAGAAATGGTTGCACGAGGAACGTGAGGAGCACGAGCGGACATTCCACCGCTCGGGAGAAGTGCGTTTCGGCGTCTCACCGCAGCGGGTCGCCAATCACGTGGCTCTCCTCTCATCCGTTGTCTGCTGGTCTACGTTTTCAATTTCGGCCACCACTTCTCGTGGCGATCTGCCAGGCTTTGTCAGTATAAAGGAGGCTATTCTCAAACTCAGCTGCATTTTTTTTAAAGCTGTGTTTTACATGTTGCTTTGTCTCCTTTTCTTTCTGTTCCATATGTCTGTTTTTTTTTTGTTGCAATTTTGTATTATCAGCTTGCCTGCGCCTTAATTCTTACTTCTGCACGCTCTTGCACAACAGGTGTATCGGCACTGAATTTGAGAGTAACTAAACGTGGGGCTTTGTCCACAGAGCAGTCACCAACTCAAGTCACGCTGCGTTACAACTTGCCCTAAACTGCGTCAAAGTGTACGTGCCTAAAATAAAAATTAAAAAATGCGAGATTGCTATGGTCAATTAGTGCCAACCTGCGTGATGGCGGGTGTCATCATTATAACACACATTTGCAGACTTGTATATGGTTTATATAATATAATATGCGTAAGGTGATTAAAATAAAGGGCACATGGAGCAAGAACAGGGTCACGTACAGTTGGCTTTGGAAATTGAGACCCATCTGTTCAACCTTTCTTATGATCTCCAGTCGCACTTTTTGTTTAGATAAACATTCAACAGCTAAAACGCTTTTTTAAAGTTTATATTTACAATTGTCCGATTGTCAATTAATACATATTCAATTCAATTCAATTCAATTCTTTTCAATTCAATTTTTATTTTCAAATCAAGTCATACAAAATAAAGAGCTGGCCCACAAAAGCAGCATTCTGCTTGTACGTGGGGCCAGGCGACCAGATAGAATACATGTTGTTACAAAAAGAAAACAGAAAACACTCCGCAGCACAAAAAAAAATGAAAGAAACACAAAATTAGCAACACAAATAAATACAAAAAAGGAACACTTTAGAGCATGAAATATAGGTCCTTATGGCCAAGTCTACTCACGCAACCATGAAATAAAAGTACGAAATACCTCCAACGGTCAGGCTACGATATCTACAGCTCAGATGCTTGACACCAATTCCTTAGTTTCCTTTTTAGTACCCTAGTGGATTCTATATTCATAAGGGGCTCTGGGAGTTTGTTAAATAAGGAAGGAATGCAATGATTTCTATTTTTCTTTCCATACAGTGTGTATATTTTCGGAATCACGTATCTTTCAGTACGTCACAAATCTCTATTTTTATTTACGGCAGTTTTGTAGGAATTGTTGAAATAATTATTTGTTATTGCTACTTATGTAAAAAAGTTTTTAAAAAACAGGATACCCAGCTCTTTAGCTTTCTCTTGAGTTTCCAATGCTTGATATTGTGGGGATCCGTCCGGCCGCCCCCCCCCCCCCTGGAGTCCCTTCTTTCCCGCATTTCCCTGCCCCTTCGCCCGTTCTTCCCGCACCCTGCCAGGGCCGAACAGCCCGTTTTCTGCTCACCCGGATCCTTGGACGGGGGGGAGCGTCACGGCTCGTCATCCCCGCTCGAGGATCGTGCGGGGACCGTGGAAGGGGCGTGCGTGTGCACGTGGACGGGTCGTGGTGGGCACGGGTTTGGTGGGGGCGAGCATATAAAAAGGGAAGCGGGACAAGGGGGGGCCCTTCTGAACCTGCGGACTGGACGGGGTGTGACGGCGACGACAAGGACGACGACGAGGACAACGAGGAGAGGACTCTGACCACCGACGTGTGAGTCTAATTAAATTATTCTGAAAACGCACACTGTGTGAGTGACTTCTTGGGGAGCGAGCGAGGCACGTCCCGATCGGGCGTCGATCAAGTAGCGACCCACATAATCTGGCGCCCAACGTGGGGCGCCAGTTTATGCGGGCATCTAACTCCGATTCCCTCAGACAATGTTCCCGGATGAATATGACACAGCAATACTTCGCTCTCGGCAAAAGGGTTTATTCACTCACTCATTGCCTGGGGGGTTTCGGGATCGGGGAACCTTCATCAGCGTGGCCGGGGCAAAGTCCGCTGCCATAGAAGCTGCTCCAAGTCCCAGCGGTGGTCGTCCACACCGCGTCATGGGGACGTCGTCGTCCAGGGTCGCCGTCCGGTCCGTTAGTCGAGTCCACAGCTCAACGTCTCACCCGCACTTTCCCCGCGCCATCGTCCGTGTCTCGTCGATTCCCGCGCCAGCGTCCTCGTCTCCTTGTGACCGCTGCACGCTGTCCGCCGTCCAAGAAAGCTGCCGTGCAAGCGAGAGCCTTCCTTTGTTCGGCTTCCCCTTTTTAAGCCTTCGCCCCTTTGTCTTGGGAGGCTAGTCCCGTGACGTCAGTTGGCTTAGGGGAGTGGTTCAGCCGGACCTTGAGTTGCGCGAGGTCACCGTCGCTCCCCCGAGGCATGACGTATCTCGGATGCCGGAAATTGGGGCCCGGAGGGTCGGACAGGGGGAGGGCAGCCAGATCTCCACAATATGAAGTTCCATAGGATATGTTGTCTACCATGTGTTTTAGTTTTAGTTTGTCTACCATGTGTTTTGTATTCTGAACAATGACCGTACAGTGTAATACCGTACCGTAATGCAGCTTCAGCCAACGATTTAAACACAAGTAATCTTATCTTCAAGTTGCACATACTTTTGCGTTTATACAAATACGCAGTATGACTCGTAGTTTTTTTACAACAGATTCCACGTGCGCATTCCGCAGCATGTGTTCGTCAACAAAGATGCCTAAATATTTAACTGAACTGTCGTATGTTAAAGGTTTACAGCTACAAGCCAGACACTGTACCGATCCAGACACTGTTCATATGTAAATGGTTACAATCCAGACACTGTACATATGTGAATGGTTAGAATGTTTTTGCGCCATACGTGTAAACACGATTTGACAGTGTTAATATTTTCGTGGTGCACGTTATGGAAATTAAGCATATGGGAAGCACGGATTGCTCGAACAAATCCATGACCAAGTGGTACTAAACGTAGATTCGTGTTCACTACAGTCTGAAATTAACACCAGCCCTAAAGTAAGCGTTAGCTCCGTTGTGGCAACACACAGATCTCAAAAATAATCACGTGTCTTCCGTCGTTTCATGTATCAACACATTACAAATGTATTCAGCACCCCATTCCAAAAACAGGGTGGGTCAAACTATGGCCCACCCTTTCCAGCATGGCTAGCATTAAGTCTGTAAGGTCTGGTGCAAAAATTGGGAAGAATACGCAAAACTTCCAAGATGATGACAAGGACAAGGAATGTTCAGCAAGGAGGGCCTGGCATGACCTATCAAAAAATACAGCTAAAAATGCCTTTCACTCGAATTTATGCCACTTTTAGTATGCACCTTATACTACCTACACACACCCGAATATTTTTATCCTTTTGAAACATTCGGAGGCAGATTGTTCGTATACAAAGTAGGGCTAGACTTCAATTAAAAAGGTTTACCTGAATAATCGCTACCCTTTAACCAGTTAATTAATTAATTAATTAATTAATCGGCTCCGGTAACCTCAGGCATAATGTTTAAAAAAGTGATACACCTACACATTTATTACTGGTTTTACTAGGTCATCAATGGCGCAATGTGCAGCCCTATTGGAAACCTAATGCTTGCCACCCATATAAAAAACACGTGGGAACAATTTTAAAGTTAAAATATTTTGCATCAATAGTTTGAACTTATATTCGCTTTCGATGACGTTCGTATGGACTGGTGAAGTGTTTTACTGCGGACGACAATAGTACTTCCTCCTAAAATGAAAATAAAGGAGCTATATATTAACAAAGAATACCACTTCTTTTCTCCAGGAATCTTTATGACTCTGTCGAAGGCAACCGACTAACTGGTTAAAAAATTGATCGCTAAAGAGTTTTACTCTATTAATCATAAGGCTAATCAATCAATTGCCCAGCCCTAATACAAAAATAGCTTCTCAGATGTGCTTGATGTTACATCAGGTATCCCCAAGGATCCTTTGTTCGGCCCATTGCTATTTTTGTGTTTGTAAACAACCTACTTGGTGATGACTGTCTTCTGTGTACTGAAGTTAAGACGGTTACTGATCAGGAGAAACTAAACATCTAATACTGCATCTAAGAAGCATTTGTAGCAGTCGCGGAACGCGATGATAATCTAATCATCCGCGTTTTGCCACTGCTAGCTTTGCGCCTGCTGCACGAGTTGGAATTTCGGTGCGCCCCGTGTTTTCCACGAGCTTCAAGTCATTCTAAAATTGACTGATATAGTAGATCTCGATTATGCTTACCATATTTTTCATTAAAGCCATATAAATAATTTTACTAATTAAAATTTAATTAAGATAGTTCAGTTAATTATCCGACTTATCGCAAAGATTATCCACCTATATGATATCCCCTTGGCCGTATAACTAACTTGCCCAAACTGTCTTCATGCGTCCTTTCCGGATTTTCTCTAATAAATCGGTGCGAATTAAAATGAAAGAGCCTATATATATATATATATATATATATATATATATATTAGATGCTTTGCGGCCCATCACGGCACAAAAGAGCTGGCGCGCGGTGCCCGACGCGAAAGGTGCGCGCGAGCCACGCTCGGTCTCAGGCGGCGGGCAGCCAGAGCTCGTCCACCGCAAGCATAAAGTAAAGGTGCGTGTTCTCTGAGTTCTGCCTCGTTGGTCCCTCTATTGGGTGAGCAGTAGCAGCGAACCCTACAATATATATATATATATATATATATATATATATATATATATATATATATATATATATATATATATATATATATATATATATATATATATATATATATATATGCGTCTCGATCAACACCACATAAACAAAATATTTGTAACTATACTTCAATCGGGATTCAGTACAGCACGCGAAAGGGAGCAAAGGGAATCGTACCTAATTAAAAAGTTTAACACGCTTGGAGCGGGCATTAACGAGAACGCCGGCCTGCTTAGCTGCTTACATCTTGAACGGTTCACCTCCTCGGAACCCCCCCATTGACGGGAAAACGAGCAGACGGAGTCCCCTGCTCTGTTCTCCCTGCACTGGACATCATTACGACCTCGAGGAGTGCCTTCGTACTCGGGTGCGAGATGGGGAGGCGGGCGGTGATAAAAATAAAAATAAGGGAAACGGAAGAAGAAAAAAAAGGGGGGGAGGGCATGCTTGCATGTGAGTGTGTGGGTGTGTGGGTGTGCGGGGGGGGGGGGGGGGGTGGAGAGGGGTGTTTGGGTGTGTAACATGAACCATCGCGCGTCTCGGTTCGCGCCCGAGCTGCTCCTGTGTCTCTGCTGGCTCGTCTTGGCCACCCGGGCGCGCTTTTGGGCCCACTTGATTTTGTTTTATTCCCTTGTTTCGTTCTGGACACTGCCGAGCCCCAACGGCGCCTAGCGGGGGGTTGCTTGGGGATGCATGCGGGGCCCCTTCCCTGGCCGCGGCCTTCGTCTACCCATGGTCGGTTCTGAGAAGTTGTTTTTCGCCTTTCCTATAGGGTTTTTTTTATTTTTTTTTTTTTTGGCCGCCGTGTCAAAGTGGCGGGCTTCCAGCTTTCACTGCAACATTAGGACCTGATGAAGAGCGGTCCCCGCTCGGAACGTCGTCCAATAAATACGTTTTAAAGCATTTAACTCCTTTTTACGATATATATATGTATATATATATTTAGAAAACCACCCATATCTATGTAATATACCATGATAGAGACAAATGCACCTGGCTATCCTTTTTTGCATCTACCCACTTACTTCAAGGTTTCAAACAGAGCTCGATGCCATGAAGTTTCCGCGAAGCTCTAATCTCCTCCTCTCCCTCAGTTCCTCTGGACATAGCATTGATGGCGATTAAAAAAAAAAACCTCAATGGGCTTGTGTTTATTTAGCATTCGGGGAGGAATTTGCGTCACGTCTGTGATCGGCGGAACAAGTGGGCCTCGCTCACCGACTCCAGCACTCACAGGAACGGCGGGAATACAGGGAGCCGAGAGTGATGCCACTGTTATCAAACGCATTTAGCGGTCGCACTCTGGACGGCAGAGCTCGGTGCGTGCTAACGGAAGTGGAAAAATTGAGGTGGTCATGAAACAACAATTCGCGATTATGGCAGCAGCTATGCTAGATGCAGAAGACGAACTGCTTTCTGATAAAAACAAAATATGAGCATGAATGGATAGATGCAGCACACAAAGAAAAAAATACGTAGGGCTCAAAATTAGTTGCACGAGGAGTGACTCGAGGACGGCATTGATAAATATCGAAGACTCCTTAGGCTGTCTCCAACGACATGCGCAACGGCAAAAGCCACAATTTAGACAAATACCAATTCCACCACCGATCTTCCGCAGAGCAAAATCTGTAAACTTGCCAGACAAGCGAACAATATACAGCCAATTGCGAAGAGATGTCCCCCAAGGCGAGGACTGTTTGTGCAGCCCGAGCAAAGGCTCCCCTCTGCCCCTGAAATATCTACGTCAGCGCGCCACCGCGCAAAGGCGTGGCGTTGTTAGCACGTGATACGCACCTTGGGATACGCATCTTGTGTCACAAGGGGAAAGAAAGCTTCCCCCTCGTGAATGCCCCGGTAGCGACCAGTTCTCAACGCGCCCACAAAACAAAGAAATACGATAACACGAAAGCGAACAACAACTCCTATCGAGCTTAAACATTTTAGCGATACTGTCGCTGCAGTTACACGGACGCCCTCCCCCAGGACGGTCTTTCTCAAAGATGAGCCTCGCAGAGTGGCGAGTCGTTAATCAGAGTTAGTCGCCATTATTATATATACCGAAGACCTCTCGAATGACACGGGGGAAAGACACTATATGCCGCCTCGAGGACTCGCGCACGGCCGCGATATACGGTATTTATGGATCAACGCGGTCCGACGACTCAATATGCCTGATCCACGTGATCCCCATCTGGGAGATTAGAGCTGACCTCCTTAGAACGAGTGGCGGTGGCGGCGATCTGTCTGCTGTGCTCAACTGGAGGCGATCTCCATGTAATCCCCGATCAACGAAGAACTCGAGCGAGATACGAGGATGAGCCCAGACTTGTGCCCGTTACTTCAAAAAAGTAATTAATTACAGTTACAATTACTTGGCCTAAAAAGTAATGAATTACCGTTACAAATTACTCGCCGTAAAAAGTAATCGATTAATTACTTCGTTACTTTACTCGATTACTTTTGCGTTACTCCAAAGGAATACGAAAAAGACACACTCTATGCTGCGTGTTCGAAGGGGAAAATTTTGGGCCTCATCAAAATTAAAACAGAATTAAACATGTTTATTACTTTCTACCCAATATTTTAGGTTAACAATTTTTGGAGAACGAATCTATAAAGTTTTAAAGAACTTTAACAGGTGCTCAAGGTAACCGAGCCTTGCGCTGTCCGACCGAGACAGAACTAAATCATATGTACATGCGACGAATGCACTTGGGCGGTGGAGGCACGCATGCACACGATTACGAATTAATCCGAGTTTGACGTCGGCGAGCTTCAAAACACGATTTCCCCGAAGATATGGTTTTTCTATGTTTGCTGCATGTTGCCTAAATAGGGGCTAGTTTACCTACTAAAACGGACTAGCTGTGAGACCAAGATGCGGTACTTGCCTCTGGGAACATTTCAAAGACTCCTCCTTGATGAAAGTTGTTCTCCGACCGAATGACTCACTTGATCTTCTTTCTTGATCACCAAACTTATCAGAGCCAAGACGTCACACGAAATATTTTTGCACAATCTCTCAGCTGAACTGACTTTCCAGTCTAGAAATTATTTAAAACAGGCCAATTTTCAGTGTACAGCACGCTTCATGTCTTTCACACGTTTAGAGGCGGCTTTACAACTCCAGTCTCCAAGTGACTCACCGTTTATTCTCAGAAAACTCGGGCTACGTTTCCTTTCCCTAAAATTTCGGTCTAAGTTCCCGCAGGCTCAATCCGCTGACGAGAACCCTAGCATTCTCGTTTTTAAGAATACGGGCTCAGCTTGTATGTCCCAAGCCGTTTTGTTGTGCTCCCCGACCAGCTTATTGCCTGCTGTCGAAAGTTACTGTTTAAACTGACAGCCGGGTTGATGCTAGATAGATTTTTCTTTGTTCCAATGAACTGCCACCATCGCATTCCTCCTGTTTTTGCCCTACGTATCCGCTAGTGTGAAGTCAAGCAACAGGAAGCCACATAGCTGGTTGGCCCAGCCAGTATTCAGCTTTCACAGCGCTGTCAAGGATGAGCAGGGTCGAGGTCTCATTAGAGCTGCCTCTCTGTTTGCGGGGTGAGTGTGTGTATAGGCGGAAACATCAACAAGCAAAGCACGGTTTCATTAAAAAAAATTGTTTTGGGGGAACAAGGCGCGGAGGAGTGGGGAGGGAGGAAGGAGGGTAGAGGAGGGGGGGGGGAGGAAGGGAGCGGACGTACGCGCCACGGTCACTCTCTCCACGGTCCCACTCGACACGAACCCCACGCCACGGTTTTATGGTCACTTCGTTTTCTGCTCTTTTGTAAGCTCGCAGCCGTCCGTTCGTTTTCCAAGAAGTCAAAGCCGTTTGCCTTTCTGTAGAGTGTCAAAACCTCCCAGCCTGGCTGACCATACGAACGAGTCGAGAAACGGTCTCTGGCTGGGCTGTCGTGCTTTTCGTGAATTCCTTTCCCTCACCAGAACCTCACCAGAGTCTTGTGTTACTATGCTAAAAGAGCGAAGGCCGTTGCATCGCCCTTCTTCCACTCTATTTCTCCCTTTGACGGGACGGAAGAATTGTAACGAGTAATTTCAGTAATTCGTTACTGAAAGAAGTAATGAGATTACGCTAAAAATTACATTTTCAAAAAAGTAACGGATTCATTACTAAATTACAAGAAAAGTAATTAATTACAAGTAATCCTGTTACTTGTAACGGATTACTTCCAAGTCTGGATGAGCCCCAGACTGCAGCTTGCGAAGATTGGCAGGCAATGAGGTGCCACAAGACATTTCCCTGATGACGGATTTGCCGACCAGAAAAGCCAAAAACTAATGACAAAAAAGCGTTCTTGCTGGGGTAAAGTTCCGCGATAGCTGCGCGAAAGCAAGTCTGTATTTATAGCAGGGTGATGTAACAGGTCTAGCAGCTTACTCCTAAAACAAACCCAATCAGTGACCCTTGCAAGTAGTAGATCAAAGCGTAAAACATTATAATAATTACGAATTCTGTAATCTTACCATTTTTTCTGTGGTAATTATAAATCATCTAATGTTTAGGGAAGACTAATTTAGCACCTTATTTTTAACTTTCAGGTTGAAGTGAGAAGTGCGGGTTAGAAGGAGTTCTGCGTGTTAACTGTAATTATCTGGTGTTGAATATATGTTACCAGCGTTACGTTCTTTCTGCGCTTAAGCAAATATGATCAAATGCCGTACGCTTCACCCGTATAAACTTGCGAAAAATAGAAATCCGGATTATGGAAAGAAGGAAGAAACAGTCATTACCCCAAAAAATCAAATCTTTCTTAATTGCATCTTGGGATTAGAGTATTATAATGACTGAAGATCATGGTCTACCTAATATGGTTGTACGAGGTTGATTAAAAATCTGTCCGCACTCCGGTTACCTTAACACTTGTGTTGGCCGAACCTTCAACACTTTTCATACGAGGTCTCTCCAGGCTCTTTTGTACATGTATGACGTGCTACTTCAGTTCAGTTGTGACAGCGGTGTGAGAAACAACTGGTGGCCGACATGTGATTAGCGCCAAAAAAGAGCCGCCTGAAGTGATTCCCTTCTTGTCGTTCGAGTGTGTGTCTGGTGCGCATATTTGCGCACAGTATAGAGAAATTGTTTGTCTGAATGAACACATTTGCTCAAGAAAGCCCGCAAAGGTGTCAGCCATGAGCGGGGAGCCGGACGCCCGTCCGCGTTCACGGCTGATGACAGCAGTGAGAGTGTACGTGAAATGACTCCTTCGAATACACGAGTGACCATGAATGATGGGGCGCACCATTTTCAAATCTGCCGAAGGCTCTTCTTATGAAATGATCTACGACAAACGTGAGTTTTGAAAAGTTTGTGCGAAATCAACGACAAAAGGTTTATGCGGATATTTTAATATTTACCATACAAGAAAAAGTGTGGCATTATTTGTCGTAAAGATTTGCTAGTGCGATTTTAGCGTTTTAGAACGTGGCCGCAGTCACTTTGATAATTTTCCAAAGACGCCTGTTCCCGCATGACGGTAACGAAATCGCCAAAAGTAAATATTGACGCAGACAAAATGCCGCGGTAGTTTAGCGAATGAGGATTGCGAGAAAATACTTGAGGTTCTAGCATTTTGATTATCTAAAAATTATCGATGTGCACTCATCAGCTCTTCTTAGACAATACTTTGCCTCTATTTAGAATACATAGTTTTGCTTGACAGCTAGAATTTGTTCGAGGGGATTCCATCACTACACTGAGTTGGCACGCGCTATACCTTTACCTTCCAACCAAATGAGTTATCAAAAAAAAATATGTTGCGTCTACTTTCCCTCAAAGCACTTGCGAAAGCCAACCGCTGAAATCTACCGAGAGAGTTTGACGAATGACGTGGCTCAAAATATGCATGCTCAATGCCAGAGCGCCGCCTGTTGTTATAGGTCTGAACATACTTCGTAAGCGTCATCGTATGCCGAAGTCGCCCCGTGGACTGTGGCCATATGCTCCCCCAAGTGTATTGTGGGAAAGTAGGCATACCAAAAATTGACCAGCTGGTCTACCTTTAGCTTGTTTATACCATTCTTAATCGAGTAGCTTTATTTATTAAGTTGCAGCGCTGGTCCATAGAAACGTTTTCCCCATAAACGAAACCTGTACGTTCACATACGATATTCATACAGTCCTGGAGCAGGAATAACAAGTAAATATATGCTTGTTTTGTTTTACTTAAAGGGGACACTGACAGGGTATTTATGCTCGCCACGGTTTTTATTCGTACATGATATATGAGAACCAAACTACCAAGAACAAAATTTGCGGCTCGAAATTTGTTTTCTTTCCCCCCGAAAACCGACGATCGAGAACTGGGCGGTTTGAGTCACGCTTGACTCTCTTCTCCATGGTCACGTGCCGTTTTCTGTGTTTTAGACACAACTACCAAAGATAAAGTCGTGGGTCATTGAAGGGACACGCCCAATATTAAAATTACAAACAAAACTTGATACCTTTCGCTTCTAGAAAGCTGCAAATACGTTAACTAAAAAAAAAAACAAAACATTCCGCAGCTACGTGACTTTCGGCACCACACTCCTTCCCTGTATTTCTTCATCCTCCCCAGTCCAGTTTCGGTTTTGGTTATGAGCAGTTAGGTTTTTTTTTTTTTTTTACTTTATTAAAATATACGTAACACTGTAGCAAGATATTGATTGGGTAGTGTTCTGAAACCATAATGTAATCACCTAACAAAAAATAAAAACAAAATGTTTCAGGGGTTTTAAGAGTTCCTTTAAGTAAGCTTAACAAAAGTTTAAACAATAATCGTTTCGTTCTAACGTGTCTTGATATCATTCTTTTTTTTTCAACTATTTGTAAACAACGCGTTACTGACAAAAATTTGTGTTTGACAATGGTTTCTTTAAGGTTGGCTGTTACACAGTGTACGGTTAGGACTCTTATACTATGGTGCCTGGAACGCGTCTCCGACTGGTGTGTTTACCGCGGCCAAAAAGTGGTCCCTCGATTTCCGCCTGATGACGTCATAGATATGTCATGCTGTCGCCGGTCGCGATCCTGGTGGCGTCCTAACAGTTGTGGTATATATGACAGACGCCTGTTCTGCTGCTGGTCGCTCTCCACTGTGACAGTTCACGGAAGCTACAGCAGCTGGAAGTTGGGACGCCGTGACGACAGCAACACTCGCGTTCACTCGTGCTTTTCGCCAGCATTTTTACGGCCAACCGCCAGGATCACGACAGTCAACAGCATGACACTCCGGCTTCTGTGACGTCATTTGTTGCCACTTCGGGATCACTTTTGATGTATGGGCGGTATAGGACGCTAAACACACCAGTCGGAGACGCGATCCAGGCACCATACCTATACGCCTCGCAAGTGGGCTCATTTTCGTCTTCTGCGCATTAAAAAGGAAGTAGCGGTGACGGCAGAACGCCGAGCCCTGATTGGCTGATCGCGACCCCCTATCTCAGCGTCGGCTGCTCCTTTGCAACGTCGTCTGCTCGCAACATCGTCTGCGTCTGTCTTACCTTTCCTGCGACTTTCGGAAGTGCAGGTCATTACGAGCGAGCTCGACTTCGCCTTTCAGAGTGGGCAGACGAAATAACTCGAGCGGTACGTTGTTTTTGTCTAACAACTAGCAGACGCGCATCAAGGAGGGAAGTCAAAGGACTCACTGGCGAGGCGTCCCAAGGCGCCGAGGTTCGTTTGCTAAGAACCGAGAGTGAGCGTGTTAGTGTCCGCAAGTTCCCTCCCAAATACTTTTTCCCTCCTTTCGTGTGTGGGGAGACCCCTCACTCTTTAACGGCGTCGGCGGGCTGGCGCAGTTAACGTCGTATGCTTTACGTCTGCTAGTCAAAGCGATGGCTGCTTTACCCTTTCCTGCGTCTGTCGGAGATTCACCGCTTTTTCACCGGCGAGAGTCACCGTTGCCTCGGGAAACAAGGAGATAACAAGAGGAAGAGATTGACCTCTTAATGTAAAATTGAGGTCAGCGATCAAAGTATAATACGGGAAGGGTTCACAAGGGTCGCGCGGGCATATTCCATTCAGCACGCCAGCCGGTCGTGGGCAGACGGTCGCCGAGCCGCGGAGTGCCTGCTAGGCCTAACTGCCGAGCTCGCTTGGTCGGTGTCGGTGGAATCGTGGCCGTTGGAGCTTTTCCCGGGTGTTTGTGGATCCAGCGATCTTGTTCGTCGTAGTCTGTTTCAAGTACTTTTTTACTTTTTTTCTTGCTGCTTGAAGTCGGGACGCGTGAGAAGCGCACGTAGAAAAATAAACGTCCGTGGGTTGTCGCGACCGCGACGCTGTCGGCCATGCTGATTTGATCGTAAGAAGTGCATAAGACAGCTTCGGAGCTGTCGTAGGATTTCGTCGTAACCTGCTCAAAACTTACGAAAATTTCGTTTCGTGAATACGAATTTGTTCTTAAGTTTTGTCTTACGCACACTTTTTGGCGTAAGATCGTTTCGTGAATCTGGTCTCTGCACTTCCGAAAGTCGCAGGAAAGGTAGACAGATGCAGACGGCGTTGCGAGCAGACGACGTTGCAAAGGAGCAGATGACGCTAAGATAGGGGGTCGCGATCAGCCAATCAGGGCTCGGCGTTCTGACGTCACCGCTACCCCCTGCGCAAGAAGCAGACGAACTTGCCCTCCGCATTATTTTTAATTCGCATAAATATTGTCATCAATTTAAGGTGTTGCTGAAGATTGCATTATTGATCGGAAGATAACACAGTATTACTAATTCAAGCGAGATGCAAAATACAATGATTTCTCTTAAATTCACTTCGCGGTGTGCTACTGGCAAAATACATGGTTGATGGTACCGAGGACTATGAAGCGTAAAACATGTGAATATTGCTGCCTAAGGAAACCAAAATATAACGTTCTTTTAATAAGTGGCCTATTTGTCTTTTGTTGTTTCAAAAAAGTTGATTTTAAGAAGTGTCTCATTGGGGTTTATCCACCATTATCCAAAGAGTATTTACACAAAGTTTTCACAGACTTCTGCAACATGGTAACTATTTCATCAATAATTTTAGTACCCTAGAACTAAATTAAAGGTAATCTGGGGACCTTGAATGCATTTTTTGTTTCGTTTCTTTCTTTTAGTAAACTTCCCTTTTATTCAATCTATTGTTCGATGATGTGACAAATAAAATAAGCACTCTTTGTTTTTTTTTTAAATTTTATAAGGAATGCGCATGTGATTTTTTTTTCTTTTAGTTCCTTTACATAAACCGCCGATGATACGAAAGGCCTAAACTTTGATCGATTTCGTGGAACAATAGGCTATTAAAGAAAAGTAAATTCATTTTCACAGTCGCATTCTCAACTCTGTTTTGTATCTAGCGAAATAAAATTTTGGACGCTGTAATATTTTTTTAACGGTAGGTTGATTAATATTTTTCAGAGCATAATGTAGAGAGCTAAAATATAGCGCTACATTCTACATCATAACTAATAATCTACACCGCTCATTTCATTGAGTTTCAACCAGAGGTTCAAAAGCTGACATTCCTGGCTAGCGTGCTTCCTTGAAAAGTATACTTTCCACAAATAGAAGATACACAAATATGAGATATTTAAGCTAGCAACCCGCTCGGTTTTTAATAAAACTTGAAAGGTACTCGGGCGACATTTTGAGCTAATTAAACAAACTATATTATCAGAATACCCGGCCTTTACCCTTTACGGCATGATATTAAGTATCTCTAAAATCTGAATTGTTGGAGAGGAGGAGAAGAGAAAACCTCTCCTCCTCCCAGCCTTCGCTCTGCTAAAGTGGAAAGGGGTGGGAGGAGCTTCTCTTAAACTCTCGTTCAGTCACCGACTCTACAAAGCGGAGTATGCCGTGCATTTGTTTTCGTGCTGTGGCGCGATGACTACAGTGAGCTTCCAAAGCACTTATTTGACACCATACAAATCTCTCGTAATCAGTTAAGAGCAAATACTACAGCCGAAAAGACCGGCCTGCATCTGGCATCCCTATTGTATCGTTGCCAGTAGACACTATAAGTATTAAATACGCGGTGAGGACCAATCGTTTAAAATCCACCGAAGTCGCCAAAAAGCTATTTGTCCTAGTTGGGCTACTTGTTCAGTTATGTTTGTTCGTGCGTCCAGACAATATTGAGGCGAATCGGAGACCATAAAAAAAAAACGCCCGAGTACCCTTTTAAAATGCTCGGTCACAATTGATTTCAGAACACATAATGCACCAAAACTTGGACGGAAATTGCGTAGGTATGTTATGTAACTCAAATTGCTTTAATCACTAACAAGAAAAGCCGTACCTCTCCTTTTTTAGCTTGTCTGGTCCCCAGCCCTAGTCATCCCTTTCTTTTTTCGCGAAGTAGGCTCCGAATGTTCCTTGGTTTAGTAAATAAACGAGTCGTCTCTCCCTCTCTCTGACAGAATGAGAACGGTAGTGGGCCTCTTTTGGGATGCCGTGCTCGTTGTCTTCCGCCAAGCACTGGCAGCGCGTACAAGCTCGAAGCTCACGACCCGCCGATGCGTTATCGAAGCTAAGTACCTCGAGTTAGAAACGAGAAAACTGAAAGGACCCTCTGCCGTTTTTATTCTGTCAGAGGCTACAGTCGTACGCGAACTCACCCGAAGACATTTTGCTTCGCTTAAATTTAAATAATTAATAATACGCAGTGACTACTCGGACCTTGGTTCGCGGATACTGCCCTACTCCGCACCGGATGTATAGTCCACAAAAAAAGAATATTTTGGGTCAAAAAATGAATGTTTTTCCTAAATAGTTCCGCGTATAATCCGCACTCCGCATCGTCCGCACGTCGTGCCTAATCCGAACGTAAGAATTATCGTAGGCAACGCACCTTGACAAATACCGGCTATGTTAGCTCACAAAAAACCTTGTACCTCGCATAGATCAACATTAATATACACCTGTGATTCGCGAACACCTTCACGTCTTATCGCAGTGAACGATTCTTTAAAAAAAATTAATCCTCGTATACCGTATTTACTCGAGTAGTAGCCGCACTGTTTATGAAGAAAACCTGAGGGTTCGCTTTTCCGCGGAGCACGCAGATTGCCAATCACTGCGATTGACAGCATGATTCCAGCTGTTTACGAGACAGAGATAATGTTTTCGTGCGAAGATACCATCTGTGAAGATTGTATTTGTATAGAGAATCGTGTTCTCGGTCTGGTTATTCGCTATGTTATTTATGCGCAACGCAATGATTGGCTGTATATGTGTTCTGTGGGAAAGTAGACGGAAGGGCCTTGTTCATAAATAGTGCGGCTATTACTCGAGTAAATACGGCAGTGCGCACGTGCAGATAGTCGGATTAAAACTTCAGCTTTTAGAAATATATATTCCTGGGCATACGGTAATTGAAATTACCGAATGCGTATAATATGGATTGATTTCATAATCTGAAACTTCAATGAAAGAAGAATTTGCACTCCTGTGAAAAGAATTGTTTATTTTTAAATGATCAGACGGCTCAAATCTTTCACGTTTATGTTTTTTATGCGTGTCTTTTTAACAACAATACTGGCACTATTGTGCAGACTACATTGTTATGAGTGGTGTATTGCGCTTCACCAACCCTTTTTGTTTACGAGAACCTACGTCCACGCGAGGGTCTGGTGGTTTTGATAGTTTTAATGGTCCTGATGGTCCTCGTGGCCCTGAAAACCGGCCACGCTGTGTGCGATGTTAGCCTGGCGAGTGACGACATTCTAATGAAAGCATAATTTTTTCTTCGCCACGAGATGACTATCCGCCTTTGGTTCGTGTTCGTCACAGTCGTATCGAGGCATTCAACTAGTAGCTTAATTTTTCCACATCTGTTGACAGGAACTACCTTCCTGCACCCATAAATTACTTCAGCTACCGTTCCTGTCTGAAGCAATAATGTTTAGAGGCTTTGAATTTTGACTATTGTCACTGACCGCTTCAAGAAGTCAAAGTAGCGGGTTTTACGTGTCAAACAAACGACGGGCATCTGACCCGCTTCAGAGGGGGGCTGAGGATTAACTTGAACCAACTAGGGATCTTCCAAGAATCAAAGAAAGAATAAAAACACCTAGAGACAAGGACAGAAAGCACAGTTCTTTCAACTCGCAACGAACATTTACTGATGTCTCCTTTAGTACGCACTATCTCACTCCCAACTTTTTCAACTACAGAAAAAGATACATGAAAATATGTTTAAACCCGGAAAAAAAAAACAAAGATCCCCAAATAAACTAGAAAAAAATGGAAATAAGAAAAAAAAAAACACTTGAGATAGATGAGCGCTTTGACTAATTCAGCTCTTGCTTCCGGTAGTTCATCTCAACTCTGGGCAACCCAAGAGAAGGAGCAGCGATGTCGTGTTCGTCACCGGCTTTCCTGTATGCTTCAATA
Source organism: Ixodes persulcatus (assembly GCA_013358835.2). NCBI lineage: Eukaryota > Metazoa > Arthropoda > Arachnida > Ixodida > Ixodidae > Ixodes > Ixodes persulcatus. The sequence goes on from JABSTQ010009407.1 coordinate 920,221, forward strand.
ATCTCTCGGCCAAGCTTGTTCTTGTGTCTCCCAATTATGCTGGTATCCGCCGTAACACGTTGTTTTGGAGATCTTTTGGCGTGCAACCGAAAGCTTGGTTACACGGCGCCTTCTCCGCAATAAGCCTCCGTCAAATTGCGGGAACCTCGGCCGGCTTTCGAACCAGAAGGAGAAGCGATGTCGTGTTCGTCACCGGCTTTCCTGTATGCTTCAATAATCTCTCGGCCAAGCTTGTTCTTGTGTCTCCCAATTATGCTGGTATCCGCCGTAACACGTTGTTTTGGAGATCTTTTGGCGTGCAACCGAAAGCTTGGTTACACGGCGCCTTCTCCGCAATAAGCCTCCGTCAAATTGCGGGCACCTCGGCCGGCATTCGAACCAGAAGGAGAAGCGATGTCGTGTTCGTCACCGGCTTTCCTGTATGCTTCAATAATCTCTCGGCCAAGCTTGTTCTTGTGTCTCCCAATTATGCTGGTATCCGCCGTAACACGTTGTTTTGGAGATCTTTTGGCGTGCAACCGAAAGCTTGGTTACACGGCGCCTTCTCCGCAATAAGCCTCCGTCAAATTGCGGGCACCTCGGCCGGCATTCGAACCAGAAGGAGAAGCGATGTCGTGTTCGTCACCGGCTTTCCTGTATGCTTCAATAATCTCTCGGCCAAGCTTGTTCTTGTGTCTCCCAATTATGCTGGTATCCGCCGTAACACGTTGTTTTGGAGATCTTTTGGCGTGCAACCGAAAGCTTGGTTACACGGCGCCTTCTCCGCAATAAGCCTCCGTCAAATTGCGGGCACCTCGGCCGGCATTCGAACCCGCCACCTGGTGATCCGTTGGCCGGCTCACTGGCAGCTCAAGAAACACATGATGTGCCGTGCTTTAAGCGTTGATTCCGCAGTCAATGAGATTGCCTCATTAGCAAATAAGCTCCCACCGAAGAACGGACGACGAAGCATAAACCGTAGACATAATAACTCTCCCTCAGCGTTTCAGACGCTGTCAGTGTCTACAATTTCCCACAAAGCACCCGAGTTGACCAATCTCTGCAGTCTGTGGAGGAAGCTTGGTGAAGGGCAAGGCTGAAAATATCTTTAGACCTAAAAAAATATACGTGTATATAAGAGTCAGCACGGTAACACCGAAAGCGACTTAAGCACGTGAAACATCATGCACGGTGTCACAGCATAGATACCTTTTTAGGTCTTAACAAACTTCGAGCCTCGTCATTCACCGAGCGCCCTCCGCGAACTTCCAGCGGTTGGCTGTCTTGAGTGTTTTGTGAACAAGTAGACCCAGCGAATTTTTCAGGCTGTTCATATCTAGTCACTTTATTCCACGAGCGGAGGAAGGAGCTTACGGGAGGAAAAGCGAAAAAAAATAATCTGGGCGAGAAGTTGACGTCCCAGAAATGTTGTCATGTGCCGTGTTCTTCTTTAGCAGAAGGGAAACTAAGAATGGATCGTAGGTGCCGGCTGAGAGGAGGGCTGGAGCCTGTCACTTTCGCTTAGGACCGTGTCGAAAGGCTAGTAGTCTCGAAGAAATTGAGGATGGCCTTAAAGTCTTTACCCCCTCGCGCGTGGTCCTGTTCAGGAAAAAGAAACCTTGGGTGTCCTACCGGTTGACTTTTAGGATTGCGATGGTTTTTTGAAGGTCATTTCCTCGATAGACGTGTCGAGGGCATATACTATTCAAAAGATATGGTGCAGATTTTATGTTAAGCTTCATAGGTACAGCTCGAAATAAATTATTGTTGAATGCGTCGCAGATGAGAGTACCTGGCTGGCAGCCTATTTAACATAGAATTCCAGTAAGGAGAATGTTGAATAACGATACTTAATCTTGTTTTTTTCATATTCACGCCTCCTCTGTAATACGTGTGCCTTAAAGGTAAATTCAGCAAAACGTTATTACCTAGAGACTAGACGGTATTCTTTATGCAATCCTTTATTTTACCTTACTGAAAATTTGTTTGGAGCTAATTGTTGTACCAATAGCTGATGGAATCTACAATAACAGCGCATATGTAGGGGTCGACATTTGTGAAATAAGTTCATTCGCAGAGACCACATTTTGCATGCCTGACACATACTCTGATCCCGTGTTACAACGAAAAAAATAAGGGAACTGTAGTCATATTTAGTTACAGTAGATTCAACACGCGATTCGGTCAGGTTGATCAATTTCTCACCAAGTGTGACTGGCTTTGTTGGGCGACATTCTAACATAGTAAGTATTACCTAAGGCTAGACTCGCTCATACACCTTAAACTTGATAGCATGATTTGTTTTGAACTCGTCTTGTCGGTTGACTCGTCAGAATAAAAAGCGAATAAACATTGGTTGCGTAAGATTATTTCGGAAGAAGCAATATTGGTCAAGCTACGCGCGTCATTGTGTCATATAGAGTAGGTATAAACAATTAGTTGATAGGTCAGCTTAGACTCGTTCAAATTAAGCTTCCGGGTCAGGGTCAATTAGGTGTAATTGCCATCTACGAATAGCTAATCCGAGCTATCAGATTCCAAAACACTTATGCTATTCTGAGATGTTTATAATAAGTAATTTATTGTAACACATATGACCAAAGAGATATTTCTGTGGCGAAGGTTCTGACCTGCGAGTATGTCGAACACTACGAAGTAACCTAATTACTTCGAAATAAGCAGGGCTCCATTCCTGATCATAGCTGTTCAAAAGAAAAACGAACGACGCTATGTAAAGTAAAAACTGAAGATCCATGATTGCGATCAGATTATAATCTGCCGCTGCTTTTAATCTCAGAATTTTCAATTATCTGTAAATGCTCGTGTAGCATGTAAATTAGAGCTACGCGTCTTCTCTTCTTCAAGTGTTATTAGCAATGCTTGCTTTGATAAGGCTTGAAAAAAAAAAAATCGCAACGCAAGGTGGCAATTATATCCTCAAGCGAGCTCGCTTAGAAGGAGACCTTGGTGTAATTACAAATCGTATTTCCCCGGAGCGTGGAACCGGTTACGTTTGCTGCAAAATTACAGTTGCGTTGTTTGGACCTCAGCGCGTATTGATCGCAGTTAAATAAAACAAGGTAAGCTCTGAAAAGCGCTGCAGACGCGCCAAGTGTTAATCGAAAACCGCGTGAAAACATCCCTACATTCTCATCAAGAGAATGTACAGGTAGGTCTATAGCTTGTTTCACCATTAGTACGAGCGAAGCTGAAGCGACAACAGAGCATGTTTCTCCAAAAAGAGGCTTTCACTGCATAAGGGTGCATGTTTGGCTTGGACGCTGAAAGCACGGAGCTCGAGCTTCTACGATGTTTGCACTTAAAGGGACTCTGCAGCGATATTTGAGTTTGTTTTATTTGCGTTTTATATGTGTATAGGGGTTCGCCAAAGCAAAGGGACAAAGACAGAGTTGAAATCCATTCTCGCACTATATTTAAATCGCCAAACGCGCAAGAACCGCAGTCTGCAGTTGTGCCATGTGGCGTTGAAATCGCGCATCGAGTGACGTCGCGCGGAGAAAGTTTGTGATAGGTCAGTGACGTCGAAAGTTATTTTTAAAAGCCTAATATAACTCATAATTCGGCCAACCATTCTACTTTATAAGGAAGTTGTTTTAGTGAGTATCTGGGTTAGATATAAACATACATTTTAAAAGTACGAAAGAAATTTGCAGCGGCCTTAATCCCTGAACTATGCATGAAAGGCAGCATTTAGGAAGCAATCGCTTCAATAGTAGAAGGCAATATAGAGGCGTTTCTCGGAGTGAAAACGTGCATTTAATCGATTGATTCGGGAAACTAACTTGACGCATACAACACGTGAAACAATTTCCCCAAATACTTTAGAGGGAAAACTGACAATGTTTAAGTCACGTGTTATATGATTTCTCCGCCGAATTTAGGAGAGGAACTGAATTGGTGTACAAGTCACGTGACGTCTGCTGAAGTGACGTCAATTCTCCAGCTAAATTTAGCGGAAAAACTAAATAGGTGTATATGTCACGTGACATACATTTTTGCTTCAAATTTAGCGGGGAATCTAAATTTGTGCATAGGGCTCGCGACATACGCAGAGATCAATTTTCCCATTAAATTTAGCGGGAAATTGAATTGGTGTTTAGGTGACGTGACGTCAAATTTCCCCGCTAAATTTAGCGAGAAATACACGGACGGACGGATGTAATTTTGGGTTTTCTTTGGGGGGGGGGGGGGGCGGGGAGGGGGGAAGCGGGTTCTATTAAAAAGCATTTTAGGCTCTAAAACACGCCATGCTATGACTGTTCGGTTCACGTCGCCGGTATAGAAGACGATTGGAACCGGTGAACAATAGACTAAGCTTGAAGACGTAATTCAGTTCGCTTTCTGCTGAGTCTTCATGCGCATAAGTGTTCGAATACGACAACGACGCCCAGTTTGGCACTCCTTTTGAGGATTCGGATGTTAAACTCCGATAGGCAACCGCTGAGGAGGAGTTTTGAAGCAATACCACTTACAAGAGGAAGCTTGCACTTCCCCCCCCCCCTCCTTCCCAAAACGTGACCACTAGGAGATCCACGCATCGGCGCCTCTAGCTTCAGGCAGTGTTGCAGCCAGCGCGTCTTACAGCGCCTCACAACGAACACGATGCTATAGCACGCGGTGATGTCCGGACGGACGCGTCTACAGCTTTGCGGCGGCACTCGTCGTGCTTCGGCGTCTTTGCCGCTTGTGGATGGAACCTAACCTAACCCAACCCAACCCAACCCAACCCCACCCAACCCAACCCAACCCAACCCAACCCAACCCAACCCAACCCAACCCAACCCAAAAAAACCCTACCCAACCTAACCTAACCTAACTATGGCGTCGCTTGCAGGTCTAGGCTTTGGTGTGCTATTGTCCGAAGCATACAGGCCTATAGCAGCGAGCCTTATCCAAAGGGAAACGGCCTCATGTGACGTGTCCATGCAGTTAAGTCGCAGCTGATTGGCCGTGCGGCTCGCTCCCTCTATCGGCCTACAAGATGCTTCGCGGAGAGGTCATTTTTTGGGCTTGTCTTTGCGATATTAACTCGCCTACATCTCCTAAAATAACTCCAATTACTCGATAAAAATAACTCCAAGTTAGTACCTTCCCCGAGGTCAGCGTTAGCGCAAAAGTTCAAGCCGCGCCAAGGAAGTCAGGACTGCTTTTACCGAACACCAAATTTCTGTTTAGACTTAATGCGCAAACGTAGAACTACAAACCGACTATAGTCACCGACAACATAAGAAAAGTAGGGCGGGGCCAGTTTCGTGAATCTTAATATCGCTCTGCAGAGAATCAGATTTCAACACGAGGCGAGGGGAACTCCGAGGAACCAGTGGAAAAGAGGGAAGGACGAACGTGGTAATACAAGCCCTAGATATGACTATCGTGACTGTAGTCACAGCGACCAGAATCACTATAGTCGCTGTAGTCAGCGACCATAGTGACTACAGTGAATCAGCTGTATGCAGTGACTCCAGCTGGTTGTGATAAAGAGCGCAAATTGAAAGACCGTGAATTCTTTCCGCAGAGATCGCAGCTCGCTTCAGGCCTTAGCTTACTGACGGCAAAGTGTAGACGTCCGATTTGAGCCCGACATCTATACACTTGACTCTGGAAATATTTTCGAAACATATAGAAAAATAAAGCACGAAGATTGAGAGCGTGCCTAATTTCACCATATTTTATTCAATAACGGAGCTAACGAAAATTTCTTAAAACAGAACTGCGCTCTCATAAGTTGCTGTCTCGTTTTTTTTTACGTGTGCTTGGTGCAGAGTGGGTTTGGTAACGCAACTCAGAAGTCCGTAAAACTGTTATCTCCTGGAGCAAAAAAAAAAAAAAATATTGAGTCGTTTTCGTCGGAGTGTTGGAGTATGCCATGCACGTGGGGCTATTGGCAAGGCCGCGTGTACTTCAAGAAGAAAATGCCGATGCTCAAAACTGTACAGCCGTAACTTTCGAGCGACTTGTGTTATGCACGCAGCTGCGAAAAAAACTCGAGGCTAGACAAACGCCAGAGCACCCTCTCAGGAGAACGTAAGAAGAAAGCAGATACAAAACACGGAGGCAACCGCCGAAAAATACATGTAGCCTTCTCAAAAGCAAAATGAGCTTTTCAACTCCCGTCATGCACGTATATGCGTGCACGTACATTTCCTGGAGATTTTCGTCCGAACACACAAAATGAGCCGCGTAAACAAACGTAATGCAAAGATGGTTGGGCTTTCTCGCTGAATAAATTCCTCGCTGCCGACGTTAGCATTTTGAAGGTTGTACTGTTTGGAGAAATGCTCTCTAGATGTAAGGCGCTTTTCGAGTGGGGTTGCTATGTATATACGTATTTATTTACTAAGAGTTTAAATTTTCAAATTGCTTATTTATGAGGGCACCTCGCCACGCCAAAGTTATCAAATATTGGTGTGGTGATTACAACTTTCGCGGTGTGAGAAAGAATACGCCCGCCTAAAGAAACACTAGACTATAAAAAATATTATTTTTTAAGTGACTGGGTAGGACACGTATTTCACACAAAAATGACAGTTAAGATATATATATATATATATTAGATAGAAATTTTGTAACGGGCAGTAAGAAAATTACGCGAGTACACTTAAAACTGCTTACGTCTAGGAAAGCGAAAGTCAGTCAAGGACGACGTCTAGGACGACGTCAAGAACGACATCTTATGACGCTTGATGACATCACGCTGATGATGCTTGATGACGTGTTTGTATGGCCACCTTTCGGTCAGAGCGCCGACGCCACTTGTTTTTCACGTAATGTGATAAGTGAGGTCGTCCTAGAGGTCTGGGACGACTTCTAGGACGAGCGGAAGGACGACTGTGAGGTAATGGGACAAATAGGGTCTCCCATTGAGCGGCGCGTGCCGCGCAATCGCGTTTTTATGGCAATTTACTCTGATTTTTAGCTCCATGGGACAAGTAAGATTTTATCCTTAAAAACAAAGCGCTTTTGCTAATCATGTTCGGGAGATAAAACGAATAGAACTTGGTGGGTGTTAAGCCGGCGAAACCACGAGCGTGAAATTAGGCGAGTACGCGATTTCGGAAGTGTTCTTCAGTGACCACAAGGCGGTGTTAATAGGTGCCCAATAACAAAGCATAAGACGATCAGGCTGCCACACCAACGACAGGGAACGGTTCGTGCGTAGACATGCAAGTTCGTCGTTCGCTAAAATTTGGCAGCGGCAGCGGCAGCAGCACAGAAAGCAGCAGCATTTTAAGACGTCCCTTGCATCATTGCAGATAAGAGAAAAAGAAAACGCTGTTGGTGACGTCGTCAGCTGTGTCAGCAGCCGAGATCTTACAAGCGCCATCACCGGACATCGCTACCCAGCCGTGGACGTCCTTGACTGGTTTAACCACCGCCCCTGCCATCGGCGCTGTCATCGCTGGACCAAGTTATAAAAGCTGCGACGGCGACCGGTCATTTCACTGGCAGCGGCAGCAGCACAGAAAGCAGCAGCATTTTAAGACGTCCCTTGCATCATTGCAGATAAGAGAAAAAGAAAACGCTGTTGGTGACGTCGTCAGCTGTGTCAGCAGCCGAGATCTTACAAGCGCCATCACCGGACATCGCTACCCAGCCGTGGACGTCCTTGACTGGTTTAACCACCGCCCCTGCCATCGGCGCTGTCATCGCTGGACCAAGTTATAAAAGCTGCGACGGCGACCGGTCATTTCACTGGCAGCGGCAGCAGCACAGAAAGCAGCATCATTTTAAGACGTCCCTTGCATCATTGCAGGTCAGTTGTTCACTTACCTTTTCGCACCAAAACTTTACTGTCTCTGCTGTGCTGCTGCCGCTAAAAGTGCTAAAAGTGCTGTCAAAGTGTGATTGAGTGTGATTATGAATCAAAACATACAGTGTCCTGTGTGCAATGATGCGTTTACTGAATCATCTAGCTCTATCACGTGCAGTGATTGTGGAAGCAGATACCACACTGGAAAGTGCGCAGGGATTAACGCTAACACTATCAAAAAGAAGGGTGAAGTTTATCGCAAGAGTTGGCGTTGCCCGGCATGCAGACGAACCGAATCGCAGCCACGGCTATCGCAAAAGCCGTCCGATAAACCAGAAGGGCAGGATATATGTGCATGGCTAAAAAACATCAATGACAAGCTCGATCAGCTACTTTCCCTGAAGGAGACGGTTGAGAGCATTGAAGACACCATACAGTTCTTGAGTGACACGTTCGATGACCTTCAGGTACGAGTAAAAAAAAACGAACAGGATGTCGCGGACATGAAACAGAGGCTAGAAAAGATCGAGACCCGAGATGATGAGGTTGCACACCTAATCAACGAAGTCGACAATCTTGAATGGAGGAGCCGACGGCTTAATCTTGAATTTCATGGAATACAACAAACTGCAAACGAAGATCTGCTCGGTAAAATAAACGCACTGGCAGCAGAGATCGAAATTCCACAACTCCTGGAAAGTGACATCGTGTCAATTCACCGTCAACCAATTGATAAAAATAAGATACCGGGTGTAATCTGTCGTTTCGCGAAGCAAGCTCAACGAGATGTGTGGTGGCAAAACAGGAAGAAAATCCGCAGTTTGGATGAAAACTGCTTCGTAATGGAAAATCTAACAAAGAGAACACGTGCTTTGTTGTTTGAGACAAAAAACTGGGCAAAGACAAAACACATCAAGTATGTGTGGCACAGCAACGGACGAATTCTTGCGCGCAAGACTGACGGGGAGCGAGCAATGGTGATTTCTTCCCTTTGCGACCTAGAGAAACTTAGTTAAAAGGCAAATAGGAATAACTAACAAAATGACGTGCACACTCGGTGAATCGTACGTACTACCACATGCTTTTGAAAATAATTTAGATAAAGCTTATTTGAGGTCTTTTAAATGCTTTCACTTGAACGTAAGATCCATCAAAAATAAAGAATCGGATCTATGCCTCTTTTTTCAGCAGTTAGACCAGGTGTTTGACGTAATAATGTTAACCGAAACATGGTCCACGGATGACACGAACATTTTTCGTCTTCCTTCATATACCACATTTTATTTAAATCGCGGTAGTGGTCGCGGTGGTGGAATATGTATTTTAGTGAAAAATATTTACAGTTGTGTGCTATTAGAACACTATTGCACCATTACAACTGATTATGAGTTTCTGGCACTCCAGTTGCAAAATACAGTACTTGCTGTTTGTTATCGTCCCCCCAATGGTATGATAATGCCCTTTTTGAATTACTTAGAATCATTTTTTTATTTCACAAATAATAATAACTTCGATTTGATTTGTGGTGGTGATATAAATATAAATATGCTAACGAATGACTCTACAAAAACTAAGCTAGATGTTTTGCTGAATTCCTATGGTCTTTTGAACGTGATCAACCTTCCAACGAGAGTTACACCAAATTCATCATCTTTAATTGATATCTTTGTTACAAATATAAGCGTAGACAGAACTAAAGCTGGGGTATTTATTTACGACTTAAGCGATCACCTACCTATATTTATATGCACAAAAGGATATGCACGCAGGAAAATTCAAAACTCTACATATTTAATACGGCAGATGAAGGAAAAAAATCTCTCCACATTTTGTGAAAAAATTTCTGAGGTTTCTTGGGATAGCGTGTTTAGATCAAATAGCGCAAACGAAGCCTACGAGGAATTGCTCAATATTCTGAAGCCCATATATGCAGCTAGTTTTCCCCTCATACATGTAAAACTAAATAGAAAGACACGTAAGCCCTGGGTTAATGCAGAACTCTCCGCAAGTATAAAAAAGAAAAACATTCTATTTAACCAATTTCTTAAGACTAAAGATCCCAAAACACTTCGGGATTTTAAGACATTTCGGAATCGCCTAAATAAAGATTTAAAAAAGGCAAGACGCGATCATTTTGCTAATGTATTTGGCTCTGTTTCTGAGAGCACTGATATGATGTGGAAACGAATTAATTCTGTTTTGAAATATAAGACTCCTTATCAATCCCTCCATAAGGTAAAATTAAATGGTATTGAGGTATCCGGCAAGTCGCTTGCAGATAGTTTTAATAATTATTTTGTAAACGTTGTAAACACTCTAACATTAAATAATGACCTCAGAAATGTTGCTCACAATGACAACTCGGTTTTTCTTGAGCCTGTAAGTGAGGGTGAAGTAATCGATGTGATTGGCAATTTAAAAAATAGCAACGCTCAAGATAATGAGAATATGCAAGTGAAACCTTTTAAACATGCTGCTTTCCTTCTTGCACCATGTATAGCACATGTTTTTAATCTCTGCCTTAATCAAGCGGTTTTCCCAATCAAAATGCAGGTTGCGCGGGTAACAGTGATTTTTAAAAAGGGTGATAGGGACGATATGGGAAACTATAGACCGGTGTCCATTTACCAATACTTTCAAAGGCACTAGAAAAAGTTATCTTAAAACGACTTAATAAATTTGAGCAAAAGCATCACCTATTGATCGACGCTCAGTATGGTTTCCGTAAAAATCAAAGTACAGAACTTGCACTACTTACACAGAAAGAGTATATATTTTCCCAATTAGAAAAAGGAAATCTAGTCTTAGGTCTATTTATAGACTATACAAAAGCTTTCGACCATGTTAATCATGAACTTCTTATACAAAAACTAGAACGCTACGGTATTCGTGGGGTCGCTGCATCTCTTATTAGATCTTACTTACAGTATCGCGAACAAATCGTCAGCCTTAATGGATTTCTGTCGGATCCTCTACGAGTTTCCTGTGGCGTACCACAAGGTAGTATTCTCGGCCCGTTTCTTTTTAATATGTATGTTAATGATATTGTTAGCATTTCTTCTACAGCTAAATTTATTATTTACGCTGACGACACGACTATACTTTTAACTGGTAAAATAACGGATGAGTTAATAGAAAACGCTAATTCAACACTACTTCGCTTAGAGGAATGGACAAAAAATAATGGCTTAAAAATAAATGTAGGAAAAACAAAGGCAATTTTATTTCGCGGTAAAAACAAGAATATATCCATAAGCAAAGCAATTTTATTAAACAATGCTCCTGTCGAGATTGTGCCATTCTTTAAGACATTGGGTGTCATATTTCAGGAAACATTATCTTGGGATCATCATATAAATTTTGTAATAACAAAACTATCTCGGGTACTTGGCCTCACATATCGAAATAGACATATACTCCCGCGAAATATTATGATGTTAATATATAATTCTCTCTTCTCCTCGATACTCAACTACTGCCATTTAGTTTGGGCTTCAACTACACAAGAAAATCTTCATAAAATATATATACTACAAAAAAGATTCCTGAGAATGGTAGAAAATGTGCCTTGGCATTACCACACACAACCCTTATTTATAAAGTATAACGTAATGGCGATAACAAAAATGTATAATTTCCGCCTCTGCAAACAATTTAAACAAGAAAATAGGAATAACGCTGGTGTTCTAAAACAACTAGCAAATCTAAGACCACACGTTTCAACATATAATACGCGAAACAATGAACCCTGGAAAATAGACACCTACAGAACAACATATGGCTTAGAAATGTTACAAAATAAACTACCAAGATTATTAAATACATTACATGAAAATAATATTTCGCTAGAACTCATCACCTTTAAGGAACTACGTCACTTCTTTCTGCATACTATAAATCCTTAAAACGGTTATCTTGTGTATCGGCATCTCGGTTAAATTAATTTTTGTTTCGTTCTTTATTTTTTGTAATTGAATTATGCTTGCTGTTAACTGCCAGTGTGGGGGCCTGCGGCCTTGTCAAGCTGTCAGTACGACAGCTCTTTCTGCATGGCTCCGGCATCATGTACTTTTTTGATGCAAATAAAGATTATTATTATTATTATTATTATTAACCATGGGCGCGCGATTTTCGAAGTGTTTTTCAATTACCACAAGGCAGTCCTACTATGTGTCCAGTAAAATTGTTTAATGGGTTCACGAAAGGCTCTCTATTTAATAAGGTCTCATTGGTTCCGAAACGTTATGGAGTTTTCGTCCAGTGTGTTACTCGGTTTAATGCGAAACGCCCATGCGAACTCTATTGCCGCGTTTACATGAATGCGACTTAGTCGCATCGAATCCAGTTGTCGCATTCAATGCGATCATGTAGACGGCATAACGCGCCAAGAAAGCGCATCGCATCCAAGTCGCTAGACAGAGGTGGATCGAGATGGCAAATGCGCAGGCATTCAGCCCATCTGAACGGAGATCGCATCGCATTTTGAAACGGAGAGGATTTTGGGAAGGCGTTCGCTGCGGGAGCGGGTGAACAGCTGAGAACATGGCGGCGGCCAACTTTGTCGGCGGCGGCGGAGAGCGGTCCGTCTCCAGTGATCGCCCGCAGTTTTCTGTCGAGAAGAAACGCGAGATTGTATTGCGAAACTAAACTAAGTGAGCGGAATATAGCTGAGCTGCTCGGCGAGGGCGGCCCCCGTCCACGCCTTGCGAAATACGACTTGCGCGGCCGAGGGAGTCCCAAGAGGCTTCGCCGCAAGCACGAACAACGCCGAGAGCTCTGAGCACTGCATGGTAGCGCAGAACGAGCAGCTCTTACCTCGGTGCCGTTTCTGGCTGCGCCGGAGCCTTTCGGCCTCGGGGTCCGGTTGCGGTTGGCAAAGTTTGGCGAGGCGAAGCGAGGTGGCGTCCTCAGAGCGGTTGGAAACGATCTCCCTCGCCAGGCCGTGCGCACGCACGTTACCTCTGATCCAGAATGGCCCAGCGGCCCAAACCGGAGCACAAAACGTTAAGGTTTCGATGTTTCTTCCGTCTGGTAACTTCTTGCACAGCATCGAACACAGCGGGCACGATCGTTACGCTCGTCAAAAACGACGAAAGTCTTTCACGTGCGATGCACCGGAAAATGTAATCACGTGGTGCGGCCGGTGCCGGAAACGCAGCTTTAACTTTGAGCTTTGACGTGGCTTGGCGCCACCTTGACGTACGGCTCGGTGCGCATTCATGTAAACGTTGCCGCGTCGGCTTCATTCGAAGTACGATTGGAGTCGATGCGCGGAAGTCGTATTCATGTAAACGTGGCTTATGGCTAGAGCCCTCCATATCCCCGGATTATCCGCGGATATCCGCGGATATCCAGAGTAAACGGGCTGATGCGGATAAAAATTAGACAAATTTTGGCGGACTGCGGATCGCATGCAGATGTCAGGGGCTGCGGATACAGACATCCGCGGATCCGGAACTAAATTTTTGCCCGGTGGCACTCAGTTCGTCGACTGCCGTTTCATCTACAGATCGGTTCGTCGATATGTGACGTTTGATTGAAGGGCTTTTCGTGTTCGTTTCATCGAAAAACCTGAGATGTTTCGTCGCACACAACCCTGCTATTTTCGTATCAAACTTTTTCCGTCTCGCCTGGATTACAGGAGGGAGGGGGGCATGGTTTGGTTAAGCTCGCCTTAGTGAATCGCGCGCTAGCTTTTAGCGGCTTAGTGAAGAAATGCGTTGTCGACAAAACGTCGCAGGGGCATGTCCCCACAAAACGTACAGCGTCGACGAACCGCGTGTCCATGAAATGTATGTCCATGAAAAGTTGTCCACGAAACACATTTCCACAAAACGCGTTTCGAAGAAACAATAGGGATCCTGAGAAAGATCTGATTCTCACTGAAGATCGCTTCAGTTAGTGCGTTTCCTCTCGTCAAAACTGCTATCTACAAAAAAAGTAAATATTGCAGGGCATCAATCGTCCCGAGAAAGCTAGTACATTGGCAGGGAAAGAGCAGGAACTTTCTCCGGGCAAAGAAAACATCAAACGTACAAGTCACAAGAAAGTAGAAGAAACGTCCCCCTCTCCGCAAAGAGTAGTGTCATGATTCCAAAAAACAAAAGAAGTGCCTCGACAGCGAGCGCGGCCCTCTGGCGCCACAGTTTGTAAAGTTTCAGAATCAACAGCGCACTCACATAGGCAGCCCGTAAACTGCCTGTGTGTTTCTTTTTCTGTATGCTTAGAGTCCTAGCCAAAAAGTCTGGTAGTTCATATTCGTCAAACTACGACGCCAAAGCGTCGTAGCCGGACGAATATGAACCTTTCTTATTTTTAATTGCTTGACGGAACTAAAATGTCATAATTTAGTACGCCCATTTTTAATTTTATGTTTCAAAAGTACGCGTCTTCATAAAATAAATGTTACAAAGAAAAAAAAAATATATCCTTCTTGTGCGGTCTTCTGAGATAATTTTTCCTTCAACGCGCAGTGTCTCGAAAAGGCTGATCGCTTTTAATATAAATACGATGAAACTGATAATGATAAAATGACATCCCCTTTAAATGGTGACCCGAAAGTTTTTTTTCGTTTTTTTTTTGTGGAACGATAAGCAAACAGCTTAAAAAGTTTTTTTTTTTTTTCATTTGTGCTTGATGTTATTATTTGCAATGAATGCCTGGATTGTGAGTCGGATCTGGTTCCACATTTTGCGGATGCGGTTCGGATACAGATACAAAGTATGCAGATGCGGATCGGATACGGATACAATAATGTAAAAAGGTTGCGGATGTGGTTCGGATCCGGATACAAAGTCTGCGGATGCGGATCGGATGCAGATAATCAAACTGTTATCCGCGCAGGGCTCTACTTGTGGTGCGCACTCGCGCCTTTACCGTTCATTCAGTCCATCTGCTTTTAAATGACACCTTAGCGGCTCCGACGTCACACCATAGCTCTCGCTATGATTCACCTCAAAAATTCCGTAAATGTTTACATTTTTTTAACATAAGGAAGAAGTACATTGCACTAAGGTTTTCCCTGAAAAACTTAAAGTTTATTCTCAACTAGGTATCAGAAACATTCAAATCAAACTGTTACACTTTCCCGATCGTACCTCTATTTCTATTTTTAGCCTGTTTTGACCCATACATCTGTCTCTAATTTCGTTTTACACTGCTTCGATAGAAACCTCTCAACAATACACGTATATTGTCAAATTTAAGCGAAAATGCGTATCTAAAGATAAAAGTTAAAACAAAAACCACTTCAAACGTTGTGAGCTATAAATCTAAGGCACGTTTTATGACATAGGGCCATAAAACCATAGTTCTTGAGCAGAGCACATTCCCACAAGGCAATGTACTTTGTGAATTGCCCAACGCCAGTGGCACGAATAAAGTCGGACCCGGGCACTCAAAGAGATTTTTGTTTTCAAATAATTTGATAAATTTCATTCTTGATACTAACTGACATCCGTATTCGCGCAAAAAAAAATAATTGCTTCTACGCTCCGACTGTTTTTTTGTAAACTTTACGCACGTGCCTAAAACAAACAATAGGCACGTACCCCAGTGCTTACATCTCAAATGACCTTCCAATTGCGAATGAACGACACGCATGGCCTGCTGTCCTACGTGTGCGCTCAGAACGATACTAAAGCTACTGGCACGAGGTCGCGAATTTGTCAGTTTTCCTCACTTTACTGTGGGCTACAACAAAAGGCTATAAAGACGATCTCTGGTTTTGATTGCGCGTGGGAAACGCGTCGTTTGAAATGGAAGCACAATAGACCGATCTCGCACCCAGTTTTGTTACGCCACCGATGCTGCCATGCATTGTGGGAACGGTAGTTTTTCTGCACGCGCGACAACGCCACTCAGCATCTGCGTGAACAGAGCACGAGGTTGCACGAGCTGTCTCGTGAACTGACGCCTGCCTCCAATGAACTACAGTTATGGCGGCGTCTCGCACGGGTGAAACCCTTAGTGAGATCGGTATGTTACAAGAGATTCATGCGCACGGGCATTCAAAGAACAGAGCTTATCGGGTCGCCTACATTATGACGTCATCGCTTCACGAAGGACTTCTTTTAAAACAGCGTCTGCAGCCTTCTAGGGTCCCATTGTTCTTAGAAGGCTGTGTCAATGACGGTCTGTAATTTATAGGAAATTTTCATAAACCGCGTCCCCCCCCCCCCCCTCTAAGCCCTCCGTAACGAAGAAATCGCTGCAGCGCCTGGGCGTCGACGCCTTGACTGCAGAGTTCCGGGTATAGTATACCGGGTCTCGGGGAGCGTTGCAGGACGGCGAGAACGGTCTACAAAAATTCCCTAATGAAGACTAACCACGGCGACGAACCACGATGATGAACCACGACGACGAACCAAGAAGACGAACCAAGACGACGAACCAAGACGACAAACAACGACGACGACCTACGCGACGATCTATGAAAACGACCTATGACGACGACCTACGACGAACACTTTTGACGACGACCTACAACGGCGACTTTTCACGACAACTTTCGACGACGATATTCGACGGCTACTTCTGACGGCGACTTTCGCCGACGATGTTTGACAACGACTTTGGCGGACGACTTTTCACGACGACTTTTTACGACGAAATATGACGACGACTTTTCACGACGACTTTCGAAGACGATTTTTGACGACGACATTCGACGACGACTTTCAACGACGTCTTTTGACGACACCCTCCGGTGGCTGCTTTTGATGACAACTTTTGCCGACGAATTTTGACGACATTTGACGACGACTTTTGATGACGGCTTTTGTCGACTACTTTTAACGGCGACTTTTGACGAAAACGTTTGTCGTTGTCTTTTGACGAAGTCGTTTGTTGTATTTTCGGTGACGTCTTTTCACCTTTTTTGACGTCGTTTGACATCTTGTTGACGACAACGTTTGACGACTACTCTTGATGACGACTTCTGACGACATCTTTCGACAACGACTGTCAACGACTACGACGACTTTCGACAACGGTGACGACTTTCGACGACGACGGCTTTCGATGACGACGGCTTTAGATGACGACGATATACGACAAAGACTTTTGACGACGAATTATGACGACTACATATGACAACGACCACAACTATGACAACCGTGACAACGGCTGCCAATTTTGGATGGCGAACGACAACAAGCACAAAATTCTCACGACAAGGGTGTTCACGATGAAGTACCCGACGTGGCTGTGGCCGCTATGAACTATGGGGATGAATGTCGACATTTTCTTATAAAGTTTACATCCTTTATTTTTCCTGTCTTTCAATAGGCAGCGGTCGTCTACTCCATCGAGGTGTGTAATAACACGTCGGAGTGTCCAGCGCCCGCAGATGCCACGTGAAGGAACGCGGTTCGAATCACCTCAGCCCGGATGTTTTTTTTTTACAGTTTTGTACTCTGTTGTGAAGTTCTAGCTTATAAGGAGTGTGGTTACGTCCGGGTCACCACTGTAACGTCTTGGGTTGTTCTCTCGGGAGCCGCTGTGTCGGTGCGTGCGAAGTCTCTAAATGTTCGCCGACTCTCTGGGGAGGAAGCACTGTGGTCACGTACGCACACACCGACACAGCGGCTCCCGAGAGAACAACCCAAAACGCTACAGGAGTACTCTCTGGCGGTCATATCCGTGTACGCGATTGGTGAGAGCGTGCTGATGACAACCGCTCGCAGTTCTTTTGCAGCGTGCATTCAACATCATCAAGAATGCCGATCTTAGCAACCTTTTAATGTGAGCTCGTTCTGAACATGCGCTTTCAAAAGCGCCCTCAAATATGGCGTTCAGTGAATACGCCCTTTTTTCGACTGCCGTTGTTTGTTCAGGTTCGAAACATTCCAGAATTGACCGGATGTATAACAAGTGCTGTAACTGGCTGCTTCGGGACATATAGGCGTCCCGTTAGTTCCTGTGATTCACGGGATTCTGTCATTTGCTGAAGCTTGCTCGCATTCGGCAATTTTGTTTAGGACGTGACGTCTTGATTGGCTGGCGTCATGGCGTATTGCGGTAACTTTTTTTTCAATTATGTTACCTCCTGATGGGCTGGCGTCAGGTCGGATTTGACCACCTCTTTAATTTATGCGAAGTGCTTACTGGCCGACGTCAGGCCGGAGTTTGGTCTCTTTTTGCCACGTCCTACGGCACGCGGCCCCTGGGATGACTCATAGCCTCCTCTATACTGACGAAGCCCGGCAGATCGCCACGAGACGCGGCCGCCGAAATTGAAAGGTAGAGCGGCAGACAACGGATGAGAGGAGAGTCACGTGACGGGTGCCCCGCTGAGGCGAGACGCCGAAACACACTTCTCCCGAGTGATGGAATGTCCGCTCGTGCACCTCACGTTCCTCGCGCTACCGCTTCCTTTCTCGCAGGGTGTGAAAACCATAATTCGGATCCTCTCCGCTGCAAAAGCTTTGTGCTGGCGACAGGTTCCGCGAGAAATGCTCGGCGCTACCTGATCCTCGTGCTCCAAATCGGCGACCGGTCACTCTATGGCTCCATCGTCGAACTGCCAGGCTTTATGAGTATAAAGGAGGCTATGGATGACTTGACCTGGATATGTCTCGAACTTTAGTCAATCGTTTCTTTGTGTTTTGTTGCTTCAAAAACTCAAAATAAATTCAACAAACAGACAGTGAAAAAAAAAAAAACACGAAGAAGACATTTGAGACTGCTTACATGTAGGAATGCCAAAGCATTCTAGTCCCGCGGGTAAAAGGTTGTCGAGTAATGTTTCTACACGTATTAAAGTGTTTTCTGCCGGTATCGTATTCGGTGTGCCGCCGTAGATGTAGACGCTGCTGTCGATGTCGAGGACGTAGATGTAGACGCGGTCAGCCTCCCAGTTCATCGCACCAATCACACAACGAGCACAGATCAAGTCCGAAGCGCAAGAGACGCGCCGGAGGCAGCGCGCCACGCCTTCCTTTTGAACACGGCGCTCCGGCCGTGACATCACTCTCCCCCACTGCGCAGGCGCGACGCCCCCGCCGGAATCACGGCTTCCGTGTCTAAGCTCCTGCGTTGCTGTGCTTCTCTTTGTGTTTTGTTTATGAGGCGCGTCCGCTTTGACCTAGCGGCGCGTGCTTGATAACGTATTTTGATGGCTATCTTTCGTCGTCACACGGCAGTCACTTTAGTGTTAAAGTCAGATGGATAACAATTGCAATACATTTGTTTCGCTTTTTTTCTGTGCTCTTCAATTTGTAATCTTAAATAACCGTAAAATCCCTTTAAAAAGTGCGTATTTTTAAAGTCCTTAGATGTTGCTTACATAATCCGTGTAAGCAGCTCAAAATACGTAGGCGTCTCGTTGTTTCTATATATGTATATACTTATTTTTCTATTATCACTATAAGCCTTATACACCCCTTTTGCAGAAATGAAAATGCATAACTCAACATCAACCGTGATTAGTCAGGCGTACACAGTTCACGTAACAAAAACATGTACAAGAAGAAATACAACCAGGTGAAATCGTCAGTCTAAAATATACGTATAGATAAAATATGGACAACGCAAACGAAATACACCTCAGGGGTATTTCGATCACCAAAACGCCGTCCGCGATAGGCAAACAGTCATTACCCCAAACCCGCCCTTCCCGCTTGTCAACTTCTGACGCGTAATGCAGCATTTCCTCGGAAACGGCGGCGGCCGGATTCAAGCTGTTAAAGGATGGGTGGGCGGAAGGATACGTAAGAGATGAGGTTAAGATAGCGGTAAACAGGTTCTTTCTTTATCTCGCTTTAACCCTCATCTCCTTCAAGGTTGGTACGCCCCGTGGCGTGAAATCGTGGAACTAGGCCGCCCTGTCCTCGAAAGCTGGCCATGGAAAGCCGTCATGTGGTTATGTAAAAGTACGTAAGGTAATGTCGAAACAAACACCGAGCCTAATTCGTGATTTCCAACAGAATAAAATTAGTATACGTTGTGTCAGCATATCGGCCACAGGGACCATAGCAAGGAGCTGACATTTTCTCAAGTATGTTCCGCAAGATTTATGTCGTGCTTGTTCGGTGACACTGAACAGAGCTGGGCAAATCAACGTGCAGTATTTGGAATTTGAATTTGGAAAGCTATGCTGAGTGTGCATGGATAGAAACACCAACTAGTGATCGTTTTAAATTTTTAGTTGGTGTCTATTATTATCCTCCCCTTTTTAACGTTGAGGAGTTTATAGAACATTTCGAGAATATTCGGGAAAATGTTGACTTAACTAAATTTCGGGTCCAGATATATGGTGATTTTAACTTGCCTGGAATTGGCTGGTCAACCGGTGTTGCTTCTTGATTTTGCAAGTGTTACTTCTATACTCGGGGTCAGCTTTCTGTGGCAATCCCAAGAGAGGAGGAAAGCGCGTGTACGGCAGTTGGTGCACCCTCTCCCCTAGCATTGACTGCATCGCCACAGAAAGCTGACCGCGCGTATAGGAGAGCCTCTTGGTTAATTTCATTTGTGAATTTCTTTGATTTTCATCGGTATAATGCCCTTGTAAATAATCACGGTAATGTAATTGATTTATGCTTATCTAATGCCCCGCTCGAGCCTACGATTCAGGCTGAAATTTCGTTAGTGCCAGTGGACCCTTATCACCCTCCATTTACGACAAAATTGTGGCTGTCATGAAGGCCACGTGTAAAAAGAAAAAGTTATGTTGCGTATTGCTATTCTAGAGGGAATTATCTAGGTTTATACAGATATATGGAGCAGTATCACTGGTCAGATGTCTTAAATAATCATACAGTTGACTCGGCTAGAGAAACCTTCACATCTATTGTCAAAAATTTAATGGACATATTTATTCCTAAACAGTTGATGCGCACGTATCATTATCCAAGTTGGTGTTCGAGAGATTTAAAAAAAAAAAAAACGCAACGTAAAAAGCTTCACTGGCGTCGTTTGTATAAAAAAACGGGCTTGGATATATTGTACCAGAAGTTTAGTATCTATCGTGGTCTGGTCAAAAAGCACTATGAACATAATACCAACTCTACCTAAATAACAGTCCGTGTTATTCATCTCTTCACTTAGGTAGCTCTTTAAGTGCAATTAATATTGAGTGTTTCGATTATCTTTCTTTTACTGTTTGCATTAAAGATATTTTAGAAGCTATAAAAGAACTGAAACCCAAATTATCGACCGGCATTGGTGGAATACCTAGTTTTATTATGAAAGGTTGCCGCTATATATTTACTCCTGTTTTAATGCGTATTTTTTTCATTTTTCTCTAGCACAAATTTATTTCACAGAACTTTTTAAGTTCCCTGCAGTGGCGCCTATTTTTAAATCTGGTGATTCCACATTGGTAAAAAATTAGCACCCTGTGTCACTGTTATGTGGCTTCGCTAAAGTATTTGAAAAAGTGGTACATAAGCATATTTACTCCCATTTAAGTACAATTACATCTGAAACAGCACGGATTTGTAAAGGGAAGGTCAGTAGAATCTAACTTATGCTCGTTTTATAATGTCTCAGTGCCAATTGTTTCCAGTAAGGGACAGGTGGACGTGATTTATTTCGACACGTCGAAAGCGTTCAACGTGTTAATCATGGTCTGCTGCTATAAATACCCGCTATACATGCTTTCAGCCCTCAAATGTGTGCATGGTT
Source organism: Ixodes persulcatus (assembly GCA_013358835.2). Lineage (NCBI taxonomy): Eukaryota > Metazoa > Arthropoda > Arachnida > Ixodida > Ixodidae > Ixodes > Ixodes persulcatus. The sequence goes on from JABSTQ010009407.1 coordinate 941,597, forward strand.
TGCCAGTTATCTAGGTGGTCGTCGCAACTCTGTTCGGGTTGGAAATAGCTACTCTGACGAGTTTGTTTCCAAATCTGGAGTGCCCCAAGGCTCCATCCTGTTGCCGCCTTTGTTTCTTTTATTTATAAATGATATTGTCTCCTGTGTTAGTGAAGCAAATTCTTCTATTTGCGGATGATGTTAAGCTGTTTCTAAGTGTGAAGTCGCTGCTGGATTGCCCCCGTCTTCAAGCTAATATAGAACATGTTTCGAATTGGTGCGTCAAAAACTGCTTGGCGCTTAATCCCGTGAAATCTAAACATATCGTGCTATCTAGAAAGCGTGAGTTCATTCGTTTTTCCTAACCTTGCAGGCGCCTCGATCCCCCGCGTGTCTGTTATCAGGGATCTGGGTACTCATATTGATAGTGCACTGGTTTTCAATGAACACGTGTCCATAACCGTTAACGCTGTGTTTAGATTGCTAGGCGTAATTTCTAGAGTATGTCGCCAATATTCATCGCCCTTTTGTGTGTTGCTTTTCTTTAAGTCACTAGTTAGATCACGGTTACAATTCGGCTCGGTCATCTGGAATTCTTTATCTATATCACAGGCAACTGCAATCGAAAACGTACAGAAACGAATGATAAGAATAGTATAGGACAGCTATATTAGAAGAGGGTGTTTTTATAATTATGAATCGTTACTTAGACGATTGGCGCTTCATAAGCTTGCCGTGAGAAGGCCATTTAGAGATTTTATATTTATTCACAAAGTTGTTCAAGGCCATGTTAACTCGATGGATCTTTTACGATCCATAGACTTCCATGTTTCATCAAAGGTCAGTCGTAATTCATTCAACGTTTTATCCGTCTTGCATGTCCCCTGTATCCCCTTTGTCGCGGATTCAGTTGGCCTTCAATAAAAAAAAAAACAGCAACTGGATATTTTCATGTTCCTTAGGGATTTTACCTTGCATGTTCGCGAATGGATGTATATCGACTAGATATGGCAAGTCGATTTGTGTTATGTTCTGTTTCAGCAATCTTTGTCTGTTTCTACTATATTACGTGCATTACTGTGAAGACTGTCAAGTTGTTTGTAGGCACAAAAAATAAGAATTATTATTATTATTATTATTATTATTATTATTATTATTATTATTATTATTATTATTATTATGTCACCGGAAACATTCCATGACTGCCTTCAGGAGATTGAAAGAACCGTAACCGCATCTGACTCAGCTAATGTTTTGATCTTAGGCGATTTTAACGCACCATCTATTTGTTGGAAAACATGGAAGGTCACATCGAATAATTTTTATATCACTACAAGATGTGACTCGTTAGTAAATTTTTCTTCGTTCTTAGGTCTGACACAACGAAACTCCACACCCAACTGGCAAGGGAAGTTCCTCGACCTGTGTCTAACGACCTAAGAGACTGTCAGTGTCGATAAAAGTAAAGTTCCTCTCGTTCCAGAGGATAAATATCATCCAGCGCTTGATATAAAAATGACTATTCAAACACCAGTGCTGCGCCAAATGCCAAGTGGCCAAAACGTCGAGAAATCCTTTGACTACGCAGGTGGCGATTACGTAGGCCTGTACGGATATTTTTCTGACTTTAACTGGAGTTCCATTCTGGAGTCTCCAAACGTGAATGATCAAGTAAATCAACTGACCGCTGTGGTACAGGAGGGAATGAAAAAGTTCATCCCATTGAGAAAAAACGTACGCTCTGGGTTTCCCTATTGGTTTTCTCCTGAACTCCGTACGGCTTTGAAGAGAAAGTCGTTTTTGCATAGAAAATTTAAGAAAACAGGCCGTCCTGAATTCGAGTCTAAATTTCAGGAGGTGAGAAGTCGTTGCAGGGCATTGCTTAAGCGTGATAAGCAGGCAGATACCGAAGCAGTAGAGTCAGATCTACAGCGAAACCCTAAAAGATTTTGGAGAGGAGTTAAATCGCGCAGGGGCGATCGCGCAGGAGAAAATGCTATTGTCATGGAAGGGAACGGAGGCTCTACAACTGATGTATGTAATGTTTTCGCTGGTGTCTTTGGTTCGGTTTACACTGTTGATACTGGCGCACTTCCTAATGAGACCCTTCCATGCACGAACACTTTATCAGTTAGTAATATTGCGATAGACGAGGTTACTGTAGAAACTTGTATAAAAGCAATGCGTCCGACGCTATCTGCCGGTCATGACGGCATCCCCCAAGCTATACTCAAGTCTTACGGCTGCATTTTAACACCAGTCCTTTGCGCTATCTTTATTAATTGTCTGAAGTCGGGCATTTTCCAGAGTATTTGGAAAATTGCTGTTGTGGTCCCGATTTTTAAGGCGGGCAAGCGGACTGACGCTTCTAACTACAGACCTATTTCTTTACTCTGCTCGTTTTCTAAGCTCTTTGAGAAGGTCATCCACAGATCTCTGTCTTTTTCACTTCAAAGCACGATAATTACCAACCAGCACGGTTTTTTCGCTGGTCGTTCAACGACGACAAATCTTGTGGCATTCGCGACTGCTGCGTCTAAGGTTGTGTGCGACAGAGGTCAACTTGACGTTATATACTTTGATTGTAGCAAGGCCTTTGACATTGTAAACCACAGTATACTTTTATCTAAGCTCTCTGCAGTTGGTGTTTGCGGTCCGATATACTGTCTTCTGGTGGACTACCTAAGGGAAAGGGTTTGTTATGTGCGTGCGAACGGGTCTTGCTCCCCCACGTATAACGCAACTTCGGGTGTACCACAGGGCTCCGTACTGGGCCCGTTGCTATTTTCTGTTTTTGTGAATGACGTCGCAAGCGCCATCACCACGTCTTCTTTTTTGCTATATGCAGACGATATAAAAATATTTAGAGAAATAGGCGGCGAACCTGACTGCATGGATTTACAGTCTGATATAACCTCGTTTGTTGGCTGGTGCTCACGTAATCACCTGAAGATAAACCATTCCAAAACAAAAGTCATGACCTACTCTAGAAAAACTGCCACAGTACCATTTAACTACACAATTAACACTAATCAACTATCCCGCGTTGGCGAAATCAGAGATCTTGGTGTTGTATTTGACTCTGCTTTGCGTTTCCAGGGTCATGTTGTGCATATTGTGAAGTCTGCACTGCGCACCCTGGGTCTTGTGTGTCGTGTATCACGAGAATTTCGTGACCCTAAAACATTTTTAACCTTATATTGTTCCCTGTGTCGTTCTCACCTTGAGTATGCATCTGTTGTGTGGGGTGGGACGTGCCACTCTAATCTATTGAGGATTTCTCGTGTACAAGCGAAATTCGTATCTATTTTTAAACACCGTTCCAACTTTGCAAAAGCAGTTGATGACGTGCATAGTTCACCCATTCGACTGCAAGACTTGCAGGGACGCCGAAACACTGCGGAGCTGCTCTTTCTTTATAAATGTATACATGGTCAAATAGATAGCTCCGACATCCTGCATCAGGTTTCTCTGCACGTACCGCGAGTGACGACAAGAAAAACGTCAACCTTCTATCTGTCATCTAGAGTTAATACACTTGATCCAGTATCTCGTGCGGAACTCCTTTATAATAACTCTTCTCTTAATCTCGATATATTTCTTGACAACTTTTCCGATTTTGTTAAATCTGTGCGGAAGCTCTTTTGTGACTTTTGATGAACTTCCTGAATCAACTGCCGGGTTTCCATATGTATTTCTATGACTCGTTGATTTCTTGTTCCTATTTGTACGGAGCTGTATGTGTAGTGTTCAGACGTTCGCGTCTGTTTGCGTCCAAGTGAAGCATCCATATGTATTGGAACAATTTTCTTCGTGTCTTCATTTCTGTGCAATTTTTGTGCACTTTTTTGTTTTGTTTTTCTTTACAATTTTGTGTACACAGTTCTCGCGTCTTCTTTTTTGTAGAATTTTACGTAAAACTGTCTTCCGTGGTTTTTTTTTTTTTCCTTTTTGTGTATGTGTGTGTTTTTGTTCTTTTTTACGTGCGCCAGCACCAAAACCGCAAGGTTGTTCCTGACCACAAATAAAAACTATTCTTGATTCTTGATTATTATTATTATTATTATTATTATTATTATTATTATTATTATTATTATTATAAGCACGATAGCAACGTAACCTGTAACACGAGAACAGCCGCAGGTTTGAACTTCAATTTTAGTTTTGTTCCGCTAAAAAAAACAAAGCCGTTAACAAAAAAAAAAAAATAAACTGAAAACTCTAAAAGGAGCTAGCTAGTGAGACAGGTTAAAAAGACGGCAGCAACACTATAACCCAAGCTACCTGAGGAAAAAACAAAAACCTATCAAAGTAACTTTTTCTTTCGAAACTAAAGGGTAAACCCTGCTCAGACTAGACCATTGTCGATCCTTTATAATACCCTTACATTTAGATGATTGGTATTTTTACGGAACCTCTTATAAGTTTGCTCTCGTTATTTTTGTACTTTTTTAAAAATATTTACTAATGAAACGAGAATGACAACGCTCTGTATATCCGACTTGATCTTTTTACTGCCTCAATATTTGTTTTCAGTGTTCTGTATGCCTTTACAGAGTTGTATCTCTATCTAATAAAAAAAAAAAACGAGAAAAAAGAAAGAAGAAGAAAAAGGTAATGAGAACACGGATCGGATCAATGAAATTGGGAAACGTGCTCAAACTCAGAAAACGTGGGGACGAAGCCAAAGTGACGTCGCTGCATATCGGGATCAACTCCGGGCAGACGACACCGTCGCACGGAACGAACGAGCATGCTAGTCACGGAAGCCACGACGTTCGAGTAGATGAAACAATTGCAAAAAAGTCGCGCAGTAAAGGCTGAGGGAAAAAGAGCATAGACAGAAAAGCAAAAAAAAGAAACGGAGAATAATAAAAAACAAAAAGAGAGCGAACGGGAAACAGACGAGAGAAATGGATGGTTAGCGACGTCGCGTATCTGTCCAAGATCTATTTCGACCAGATTCTAGTTTGTTTGTTTTTTAACTTGGAAAGCGAAGTTGGACACAAGTTCGACTGAAGTTCCCATTGTGTGCACATGCGCGAAAATGAAAAAAAAAAGAACGAGCTTACGCCACCTAGTGGAAGAAACGTTCAATATTTGTTGGGTATATTGTTTTATTGCTCACACTGATAAACTTAGTAAAGAGTCAAAATTGATTATTCGCTTTATATTGCGTCAACAGTGTCTTCAAGGCAGATCACGTGTCTTAAAGGTCGGATCACTTTAGAAAAATTGAAGGAATCTCGTCATGATACTTTATTTTCGTCTTATTTTGTTTCGCTCAAACTATCCGGGATTGGAAGGTACTGGCGGAAAAAAACCGTTGATGTTGCCAATGATATTCCTTTTTACGACGTATTACATTAATGAGTGCGACATGTTTTCTTTAACTTGCTGTGTGAATGCATTTTTGTGTTTGTACTTATGTACCCCCGTGCACAGTGTCTAATTGCGCATAAGGTATGTATATAAAACAGATCATTTAGATGATTATTATTAATTAATTATTTAATTAATACTAATTCGATTAAACTTAACATACACTACTTACAATTGTTTTCCCGAAGTTTAAAGTCTTCGTGTTGAAGTCAGGCAACTGACTTCTACACAACTGTGTCAAACGTTGCCACAAGTTTGAAGGTTCCTCTACGCCTTATGTCGTCATGCAGAGTGGCAACGTTGGGTTCTAGGGAAGAAAATATTACAGGAGTACTTTTAAGACTGCTTACATATGTAGGAAAGCGAAAGCATTTTAGTCTCGTGGAAGAAATGTTTCTCGAGTAATGTTTCTCTACGTATTAAAGTTTAGGACGACGTATAGGACGACGTCGAGGACGACGTCCTAGAGGTCGACGCCAAGTACAGCGTCTAGGAGGACCTCTGGGACGACGTTAGGGACGGCGTATAGGAAGACCTGTGGGACGACATTAGGGACGGCGTCTAGGACGATGTTGAGGGCAACCTCATGGACGACGTCTTGAACGACGTCGAGCGTGACGTCTAGGATGACTTCTAGGACGACCACAAAGACGACCTTAAGGACGGCGTCTACGACAACGTCGAGAACGAGGCCTTGAGGACGACGTCTAGACGACATCGAGGACGACGCCGAGAACGAAGTCAAGGACGACTTCTAGGACGACCTCTAGAACGATCTCTAGGACGACGTCGAGAACGACGTCTAGAGGAGGACACTTAAGGAGGCTGTGGCGTATTTTCGTGGGCGGCCACGTTTGCCTACGGAAGCCGCCGTCGATGTAGACGCTGCTGCCGATGTCGAGGCCGTAGATGCCGACGCGGTCGCCTCACAGTTCGTCGCACGAAGCACACAACGAGCACAGATGAAGTCCGAAGCGCACTTTTTGCACACGGCGCTTCGGCGGTGACATCACGCTGATGACGTATGATGACCCTTAATGACGTATTTGTATGGCCATTTTTCGGGCACAACGCCACCGCCGCTTGTTTTTCACGTATTGTTACAAGTGAGGACGTCCTAGTGGTCTAAGACGACCGCAAGGACGACGCCAAAGTAATGGGACAAGTAGGGTCGCCCATTGAGCGGCGCGTTAAACTCAATTGTATATTTTATCGGCTTATATGGCTCTTTTTCGCTGAATAAGACTAATAAGGCTTTGGCCTAAAAAAAAAAAAAAAGATTAGGTAGGTTTTTTTGTTTTTTTTTTGCCAAACCTGGCTATTCCCGGTCGCGAGATGAAGAGCCCAGGTAGTTGGAAAGAGGCTCCCGACAAATAGGCCATCGATAAACCATGCGGGGATTCTTGCGGCGTGCCTCAGACCGACGCACGGGTTGGTCGATGCCGATGCATTACGTTAATGGAAAGGGCCGGGGACCCGCACGATATACGCGAGCGAGGATGTTCGACAGAACGACGTGGTGGGTTTGGAGGAATTGGACATGGCGGATATTCGTTGAGCGAACAATTTACTTAGAAGCGGGTTCGGCAGGGTGAATACACCGCTTCTTGCAGGCGTCGCTTAGATGGATACTTCAACGAAATTTGAAATATTCCCGTCGTGTATAAAAATAGGTTGAATATGATCCACTATATCCGTAAATGACAATCGCACGTTTGTATTTTGAGCCTGGTGGCTGTATTTTTCGTTATAAACGGCAAACTCTGGCAAGCGCTCGGAAAAGGCCCAGCGGAGTGTGACGTAGGTCGTCTCAGGCAACGATTGGTCTCGGGACGAGCAAAGCTACGGCAAGGCTGATGTCGAGAGGACTTCTGCGACACACAAAAGGCATTCTCGGGAAGAGGGGAGTTCCTCCGTCCTCTCTTCTCTCGTCGTGGCCGGAGGCGAGACAACCTCCGTCACTAGCTGTCAAGGTTCCTAGATGGGCATTTCAAACGAGGCTTTAGCGACATCCGCCAGGTGCTCTTTGCTAATCGTTTAATTCGTTTTAAAATTCTTTTTCGGGACTTTTTTAACAAGATATTGGTGTGTTCGATGTGATACTGCTCCTTTGAACACATATAGACCAAAAAATGAGCGCCGAAATTTCGTTGTAGTATCCCTTTAAAAGCACGACTTGATGTTATCCTAATACTAAAACCGTCAGCGTAGTTGATGCTGCTGGTAAATAAAAGATCGCCAACGCGTTATAATTTATTCATGTATATTCCCAGGGTGTTTCTCGAAACGTGAGCCAGATCGCTCCTTTGACTAGTAGGCATCGCACAGAAAAAAAAAACGTTAATGTAGTATTTCCCATACAGGCAAAAGGACCGATTTGGTAAAATGCATCACGGTCGCTATAATTAGATTATTATTACTTCCGAGCAGTTAACTTTTCATGGGGGTACTTTTAGGTATGGCTTCAATAGGCCGATCACGCCAGCCAGATTGAACACGCCACCACTGCCGCAATGCACCGAGGCTCTTTTTACAAGTACGACAACCTCGTTGGAACTCTGTGCATGTATAGAGCATGAGACGGCACAAGCGCTCGCATGCACGGCCGTCTGCCTCCTGTGAACTAAACTTACGGAGGCGTCACGCATGCGTCGAACCCTTAGTGAGAGCGATCTATTAGGAATTTGCTGAATATCATTAAAAAAACACTAAATCAGCTCATTTAAGAAATTTAAAAGACACGTCGAGAATTTACTGGGTTCTGAAAAAAAACAAAAAAAACGCTCAATTGGGACGCGTTTTTAGGTTTTGGTTTCTCATCGGAGCGTATCTCTGCACCATAGGTCCTGCCCTTGGTGGTCGAGGCGCACAGCTACCGCTTCGTCCTCCTCGTAAGAGGGAAGGAAGCGTGGTGCGCGTGCGTGGCACACCTCGGCCACAAGGCTCCGACAGGAACCCGAAACGTAAAAACGCGTTCATATTTAACTTTTTGTTTTGTTTTGCTAGGCCGTAAAATATTGTACGTGCTTTCCACTCTCAAATGAGTTGTTTTAGTGGTTTTCAATTATTGTCAGCCGGTTTCAAATTAAAACCATACCTATAAATTCACTAATTATAAAATTAATTATTCGAAAATAGGTATAAAACTAATTAAACCGAACGTCATTATTTTCTTCAATGGACGCTTATGCACAGACCAATACGGTATCGAACGCTTTTTATTGCGATACGTACTTTTCGCAGGAACGATTTTGCTGACGTTTCGAGAAACCGCCTGTACACCTGCTGCGCCCTTATGCAATAATTCAGAGCTGCATAGGGGCAGACATAAAAATATACATGCGCATAACAAGCATAAGACATCCTGCACATTACAGGCTAAAAGAAAAAAGAATCATGTCTCACTTTGTAATGTATCTCTTAATATAGCGGGAAAACGATCACAATAGAAAATGTTAATGACTTTTTAGGCATTACATTCCACTCTTGAATACTTTGTGCAAACAAAGCACGGTTAACTAAAAGTAAAAAAAAAATCAAATAACAACAAAAACATTATAGAAGGTATACACAGGAATAAATCAAAGATTATTCCTTTTAGACGCCCCGGCGAATTGTGAAAGAGAGTAGAGTACCTCAAAGGGATGGTGAACCGAAATTTGGATTTCAGAAAACAATGCAGGAGCTGTAGGTGGGACTCTACAACCCCTACAACACTACTCGTAAGGCGATATCTCGAATGAACGGCCGTATATTTGGAAAAAGAGGTCGAGATTGAACGAGGCCGACGAGGCGCGTGACGTCAAGATATCCCGTTTCCTCCTCTCTTCGCTTCGCACCCTCAAGGTGGCGAGGCAGAGAAGACGCGAAGCCGTTCCCTCTCCTTCTCAGAAAAACAAGACGTAAACATATCTGTCAAATGCGCCTCCCTTTTTTAAAAAAAAATACGGTCATCCGTTTGAGAGAGAGAGAGAGATGAAACTTTATTAGGCCCAAAGAGTACAAGCAGGGGGCCTCAGTCCAGACCCCCCCTGGTGGAGTACTCCAGAGAGGACTGGATGTACGCAGCCAAATAAACTTGGTGAGGTGATGTGGTGGCCGTAGTCAGCCACTCGGGGTTGGGGGTAAGGACAGGGAGGTGGGGTTAGGGAGGGGGGGAGGAGGGGGATGGCAGATTCATAAGATGTGATGGGTATTTGGGCGGTCGCCACAGTGGATGCAGGGGAGAGGATCCTCAGAGAGTAGACCTCGTAGAAGGTGAATGCGGGCTGGGGTGGGAAGACTTTGGGCGTTGCGGAGGATGGTGCCTTGGTGGCGCGTGAGGTGAGGGTGAAGGGGGGGGGGGGGGGAATACTCGACGGGCTTGTCTATCACTCGAGGGAAGTTAAGGCCGCGGGAAAGGTCTGGGCAGATCTGGGGATGTCGGGTGCCCGGTGAAGCGTTTCGGGGGCGAGCAGGAGTGCTTTCTCGTTGCCCGGCATGCCCCCATGACCTGGGATCCAGACAACCTCAACGGGTGATAGTAGGTCGCGTTCCATTTGTTCTGCAATGGCGAGTGGAAGCGAGTTGTGTATGAGTCGCCGGCAGGCGGCCATAGAGTCGGTGAAGATGATGGGAATAGACGAGGTAAAAGAGCCTGAGGAGGTGATGTGATAGCCGCTGCAATGGCGTGTAGTTCCACCAAGCATGGGTCCATGGGAGGAAGAATGGCGGTGTGTATTGTGCTGAAATGATGATCTGTGACCGCTATGGCCGTGCCAGTATCACTCGTACCGGCATTTGTGTAGACGTATGTGCGATGAGGTGTGCGGGAGGTGTAACGTGTGAAAAGGCAATACGTTGAGCGCGTCGTGCTAAATTCAGCATCGGGTGCATATGTCGAGGGAGTGGAGCTATGATAAGATGTGAGCGGGTGGAGGTGGGGAGAGCTGCTTCTTTCGGAGGAAGTGAGGATGGGGCTTTATGGCCCAGTTGAGTGAGTATGTGTCTTCCCTGGGGGTGAGAAGGAGGCGGATTTGCTGATGGCGTTTGTGGTTAGCAACGAGCTTATCTACGGTATTGTGATAGCCCATATCGAGAAGGCGGTGGGTACTAGTGGTGATTGGTAGGCCCATGGCGAGCTTGGTGCCTTTACGAATGAGAGCATCCAGTTTCATTTTTTGTTTGTGTGAGTTTAGTGTACGGGAGGTGGTAGCGGAGGCGGGATATCAGTAAGGCGTCACAGAGCCTCATCATACTCCTTTATTTAAGTCCGCGAGAGGAAGTGGAGACGCGGCGGAGCATGTTCAGAACTTGTTCGCCTTGTTTGAGGAGATGATTAACCCTGGTTGAGCCACCGCCATCACGCTGGATGTGGAGTCCTAAAAGGCGGATGCTGTTAGGCTGTGGGATAAAAGTACCGTTTTGTTCAAGGTGAATCTGTGGTGGTTCCCAGCGCGGATTGTGAACTAGAAGGAGTTCCGACTTAGTAGGAGCACATTGTAGGCCCATGTGGTTGGCGGCTTGTTCGATTCTGTTGAGAGCATGTTGTAGTGTATCCTGTATGTGTCCTATTGAGCCCCGATTTATCCAGAGGGTGATATCGTCGGCGTATATAGTGTCGTGTATGTCTGGTATGGGAGCTAGCGCTCGATGTATATGGCACATGGCGAGATTGAAAAGAGTAGGTGAGAGTACTGAGCCTTGTGGAATGCCGCGTTGGGGATGGTCGAAGGTAGTGGATGTGATTCCACCTAAACTGAGGGAGTATCTGCGTCCGCGTAGGAAGCATCGGACATAATTGTAGAGCCTGGTGCCGCAATTGGTTGCCTGGAGCTCCTCTAGCACACTGTGAGATATCGCTATATAAGTGATGTTTTGGTGTTCGGAGCATTCCGTTGCACACTTTTGCCGCAGTGTTTTTTGGAATCCCGTTTTCAGTTCAGCATCCCTTTAAGGCGCTCCAGTATGAGGGACTTAGCCACGGTCACGTGATTCTGCTTGTCGCTGGTCCTAAATAACTAGTAACGAGCCAAATCCTTAGAAAGGCGCGCATACTTTTTCCTGAAAAAATATCGTGTAGGCCAGTTGGCTCGGCTCTAAAATCAGGTGCAGGTAGGGCAATAGACGTTACACATAACTGTGTACCAGATACGCAAATCTTCATAAAATTAGTACACACAGAACACGTATCAACCTTTGAGACGTGCTTTATGTGTGCGCTTTTTATTGTTCTCTACGGTCCTATCTGAGTTGTATAAGTGCAATGGCATCCAGCTCGCTGGTAGAAATAATTAAGCTTTGCGGTGAGTAAAGGCTGAGAGTAGCCTACTCTAAAATCATGTAAAAAGTAATTAGAATCCTAAAAAACATACAAAAGTTATATGCGTTTAAAATTATCATTTTTTACACGCTTTCATAACCTTACTATAACCTTCCTCATTTAAGATCCACTTATGGTCATCCTCCTTCCTACAAAACTCTACGGTGCCATCATGCTCTGCAAATTGAACGTTGCAATCGCGAACTAATGAACACTTCTTTTCCATCTTTTGCTATGTATAAATGACTGGAATTGAGTGACTGAAATTATAGTAACTGATACTAACCATCTTTCGCTCCGCCTCGGGAGCAAAGCATTTTAGATATATAGTATTCATGTGTCCCTGTACTTGTTTGCCTTAAATTTAAGGCATCCGACAGATGTCTTTGAGGATAATAAACTTGAACTTGAACACTGAATGTAAAGTATTATTTCGATGAGGTTCCACATTGTAACTAAAATACACCTTAACTTCGAAAGCAACAACAACAAAAAGAAGTATCTCCTCTTTCGCGCAACAATAAAAGCAAACAGTTAGGGAGCAAGAAAGCACCCAGATTATACAAGAAATTCCGCCTTGACTGATCAAATTATTTTACCACGTGGTTGGCGAAGCGTGGGCACCTGCGCCCAAGCTTTTCCTAAATATTAATGCAAGCGAAGTTTATTTTAACCCGCATTCCATCACCTACAGTCAGATAGAATTTATCACCTCTCCAGAAGCTCCTCCCCTAGTGAAACTTTCATTTGTATGAGATATTTCTAGTGTCCAATAAACACACATGAGTCATACAAGATATACAAGAACATATAAACAACTTATAAGAAACTTCTCAGAAGTTTCTTATATGGTTCTTATATATTGTATATGTTCTTATGTCGTTCTTATATGGTTTTCATATGGTTCTTATATGTGTTGTGTTTGTGTTTATTGGACACAGAAATTCCTCATACAAATAAGATTTTTCAATAGAGTCTTTCACCCTCATTAGCGCGAGTTCCTTTGCAATGCGCAAATATTATTGAGGCGCGCGCCTCGCACGTGAGCGCGACGGGCGTGGCTCAGTACTTCCGCGTAGAATCGTAACCAGATAAAAAGTTTTGAAACGTCACTGGTTTAGCCACAGGTTTGTAAGGGAAAAAAAAAAAACCTTAAAGCAAAGAGCTGGCCACGTCATTAGTAAGTTGAAAGATGACGAAAACAAACTTGATTAAGACATCAAACAAAAATCGCAAGCACGTCATATTGTAGAGGCGCGCGGGACTTGGACCAGAGTCTATGCATTCCGCGCAGCCAAACTTTGTTACGTAGCGATAATGTTTACATATTTTGAAAGTGCGTCCGCTGCCACTTTGAGAACCTTTTCCTAACCGCTCCGGAGGCGGCGACAGCATTCTAAGGTAGTTATGAAGTCCGGATCGCGGCTTGCTTCTTTCTGAGCCGAATGTTTTGCAGACATATGTTGTCATGCAACATGCGAAAATTAAAAAAAAAAAAAATCACATTTTGCTCACATAACTGTTGATATCACGTTGCCATACTTCTCACGTACTCTAAACAATCAAACTTTCGCGAGGTCCGCATTTTCGCGAACGCGACTGAAAAGATATTGCGAAACATTGGTCACGTGAATATATCAGAGACTCTTATCGATTCCATGGCATTTCATTCCCACTCGCTAAACTTTTTGTCCGAAAAATATTCTCGGCAAGGTGTTTTTCTTTTTTTTACTACAGCAGGCACAACAACAAAAACATTGAGAATTTAAAAAAATATGCGGAAAATCAAAGAATATATTTGAGGAATGCGTCGAATGGTCCCAAAGACACACTCCAAATGGGATCTAAACTAGCATTTAACTTCATTTGAGGAAATAAATTGGTATAATTGCGTCTGAAGCATGTTTTTATTCAATATTTGAGGAGACTTGTTTATTTCTGGCAACGCATTACGTGCATCTGAACACCATTTATTATGTAAATTTTGTTTTGTGTCTTTTTGTATTTTTACGTCCTCCGCCATCCTTTGTTACACTGCGTATATTTGTATAGATTTGGAATTTAAGTGCCTCTACTATGTTTTTAACAACCTCTGCTTTGGCCGAATTACGGCCTACGTTTTTACCGTGTAATGTAAGCAAATAATATAAATAATATAACCCACTCTTAATTTTATAAAACAAACAAAAGAGGTGGCGTTCCGGGAAATATTTAAATGGCAAACTTGTCCTCCTACAACCCAATGCTTTGGCCTTCAGGTCCTGTGAAGTTTCGAGAATGTTACAACTTAACAAATGAGATATCTTTCGTAGCCCCCTGCTGTGCCACACGTCCTTGCTCCCCGTCGTTCACTGCGCGAATGACGGCCCTTACAAAAATTTTTAATGAATTCCATTTGAACGTTTATGGAGTATCTTTTCGAGTCTCAGTAGAAATGCAAATGAGTTTTGTAACGAATCCGTAAGGAGTTTACGAAAACTATTGGCCACCGCGTTCCAATTGAAGTTTCGACAAAGCTACCGCATAAAGTTTCTAATCTATTTCATATGAATATAATTCGAAAGTCTATTGACACCGTTTCGAGTCTGTGTTGAAAAACAATTGACTTTTTGTAACGAGTCCCTAAGGAGTTTACGAAAACTATTGGCCACCGCATTTCAATTAAGGTTTTGCCGTTCCACCTCATAAGAATTTCTAATACATTTCATTTGAAAGTCTAGATACACTGCTTTGAGTCTCTGTTGAAAATCAAATGTTTTTTTCTACCGCGTTGTAACCGAGGTTTTGACGTGCCATCTCATTAGGCATATTCCGACGAGTCGGAATATAACTAATGAGAGGGCCCATCAAAACCTCAATTGCAACGCAGCAGAAAAAACATTTGATTTTCAACAGAGACTGAAAGCAGTGTAACTAGACTTTCAAATGAAATGTATTAGAAATTATACTCCTAGCATGGGTTTCTAGATAGAGCTCTCAGAGGGAAGACGACAATAGGTTGTATGATATGTTGTCTGGATGTAACCGCTGTTTTGAGGGAAGGGGAAAGTGAGTGCAAGTGTCACTTATATGTTTGCCTATATACTCATGCAGGGTTCAGGAAATGCCTGCATAAAACCGTGGGAAGGAGCAAAAACTGGTTTATTAGAAATGTGAAATTCGAGTCTATGGTACACTGCCTTCGTGTCCATGGCGGACCTTGTACTGCCTTCGTGTCCACGGGAGACCTTGTACTGCCTTCGCGTCCACGGGAGTACTGGTAACCTAAAAAGAAAAAAAGATGCTCAGTTACACATTGATCTGCTCATCTAAACTTCAATGTCCGAGCAAGGTATCCTGTTCACAGCGCAGCAGTACCTCAGTGCTGAATCAGTATAACAAACCGGGACATCGGTCTTTTGTAAGAAAGGAGGCAACTCAGAACACACGATACAAGCCATGGAAGTAGCACTGACTCGTTGCCTTAACAGGGCTGAGTTAGCGCTGCACTGTATGTGTGAACCAGCCTTAAATGCGGAAAGTCACATTTAAAATACCTACATTTTTGCTCACCCAGGCACTTAATTTTCACACTACCTTGATAGTGTAATGAGTGGCACTAATAACATTGTCAGGGGCACCATGGTGCAAAAGTATATTTTGCCCCCGAGTCTGCGAGAATCAATCTCTCACTGCTTTTGCCGCCGCATTGCAGTCTTTTATTTTGGCTTTTGACAAGGTCTACCAAAGATAAGCGAGCAGATGTTGTCGCTTATGAAGTTTACCAAATTTGAACATAGAGAAGCTATGACTAATAAGCATCTCGAAGAATTAATATAGCAATTTGGGCCAATAGGTTTATGGTCGTAGACAAGCCAGTGTTTTACGCCCACTTCTTGTCTCTGTGTATTTTTCTTTTGTGTTTGTTTACTATCTTGAAAAAGTATTTTTAATCACAATGGACAGGAAGAAAACGGTAATAGGGTTCTATGCGGATCATAAAGCAATGCTCCGAATGGGTGTGTATCAAATGCAGCTTTCATAATCGATGCAATACACAGTTTGAATTATTTGGAGGATCGAGACATCAGAGGACAAATTCAAAAAGCAAACTTACGATAAAAAATTGCGTATGACAAAATCCGAGAAGAAATCCGTATTAACGAAACAGAATTGTCGCAACATTTGTGTGACTTATAACGGAATATTACGACATCATCCAAAGTGTCTTACAAACTTCTTAGGGCAAACATGACCACACGTCACGACCAGCAATGTAGTTAGAAGTGTTGGCAAGAGGCATGTGTTTTGCGCACTGTTCGCACGCATCCCTGCTTGAAGCAGCATAAGGACAACGCTAAACTACACCCGGATGATTCAGCCGACGAGTCTGCCGAGCTGACTATCCTGCCGGTTAGAGCTAACGAGGTGCAGGATTGCGATCAACGGCAAATGGATCCTTCACCTATGAATGGCGTGAACCTCATTTGTTGATCACTAGTGCCCCCTCATACTTCAGTTGTGATTTTCGAAGTGGTGGGCAGCTGTGCGACTCTACCACACAAAAAGGCACATTCCTGACTGGATGTGCCTTTTTAATGCGAAAGCATTGTATGTTCATGGAGCGGAAAATCCGACGGCTTTAACCGAGTGGTACCAAATGCCAACAGAGGAATAAAAGAAAGAATAAAATGTGCTTCCACGGCTGAAATTCGAACACAGTGCTGCTGTGTGAGAGCAGGGAATGCTAGCTGCTGTGCTATCTCAGCCGCTTCGGAATGCGCATTACTCTCCCCTCAAAAAGAAGCTTGTCCCATTACGGCAAAAGACGGCATCGGCATTGATGTGCCCGAAA
Source organism: Ixodes persulcatus (assembly GCA_013358835.2). Classification (NCBI taxonomy): domain Eukaryota; kingdom Metazoa; phylum Arthropoda; class Arachnida; order Ixodida; family Ixodidae; genus Ixodes; species Ixodes persulcatus. Next base: position 958,093 of record JABSTQ010009407.1, read on the forward strand.
GATGGTCATAAAAATATGTCCTTGGTTCGATGACATCACACTTCATGTGACGATATGACGTACCATAATGTGTGACGCCACATGATGTAACACAAAAAAAAAGATATTACAGGGGCACTTAGGTATCCTTATGTGGATTGAATGTGAAAGCATCGCCATTCCTAACAATACAGGAAAAAAAAAAGGAAGTGTCGTTAGGAATGGCAATGCTTTCGCATTCAATCCACAAAGGGATACCTAGTGCCCCTGTAATTTTTTGTATGGAGTAGAGCTCAAATAAACGCCGTATGGTGCAGTACATCTACGATTAAGTTGCTGCTAGTCGTGAGGCTTAATGTTTTGCACCAACAATACCATAGAGTTTTTCCTCGGTTGCGGCGAAGCGCCACTGCGCTACGAACTTGTTAGAAATTTCTGCATATGTGACCGCTTTCTTCTGGAAACCTATGGCGACCTGCCACTCACTTTTGGCCAAAGAACAGTGAAAATACCAGATGTGAAAACAGCCATAACAAGCATTAAAGAAATCAAGATGGGGGTCATAGCATTGGCTTCCCATTGTGGCGAGACTATACTCTCGGTCAGCTTTCTGTGGCAATGCAGTCAATGCTAGGGGAGAGGGTGCACCAACCGCTGTACACGCGCTTTCCTCCTCTCTTCGGATTGCCACAGAAAATTGACCGCGAGTATAGCACAGGATTTCTGTTACTACCGTTTATAAGACAGGAGTCGACTTTTTCTGGTCTATCTTGAAATCAAAGTTTGGTCCGGTTAATTTTGTAGCAGAAGGCCCATGCTTTGCTGTTCGTGGGGTCATTTTCTCGGTTCAAAATATGATGCAGTCATTCCCATAAAAATGCATGGGTGCCCGCTAGGACTCTTCGAAACGATTAAATTAACCGAGGTCGCGCTTTACTCTGTTGCAACTCTAGAATAGCAGAAGCCCCTCCCACAAAGCCCTTCACTCTTTTTAGTAAGCAAACACTAGAGAGGAGGAGAGCAGAGAGGACACCGCCAATCATGGCAAGCAAAGGGAATAGTGGGAGGGGCTTCTGCTATTCTATAGTTGCAACGGACTATAACAAAAGTTTACAGTACCATGAAAACAAAAAGACCAAGCATGCAGAGAAATTCACAGGAAGTGTAGCAGGGACAGAAGAGAAAAAACTGCAGTTGCAATATTTACCCTTTAAATTTTCCTCGACAGCACAGCAGAGACGACATGCTGGTCGTCAGCGCCTGGAGGGCCACCCCCTTGTACTTGGCACATGTAGTCTGAAACAAACCACAAACAAAAAATTAAATGCATGAACAATCCGCACATGCTGTTATTTTGCTTCATTGGCCGCTGCAGAGAAAGCAAGCATGCACACCGTTGTCCAACCATGTCAACTGCTAGCTGAAACTTCCTGCCGCCAGGATTAAGATATTGCTTGCGCTATAAAAACAATTACACACTACCCAGCTGGCAAGCTGAAAGTTCAAACATTGAAGAAACTAGCTCATAAAACTTCAATGTAAGAGCTAGACCTTGTGGACAGTACGAAAAGTATGTTCAGTCTAAACCCTGGTGCACTGCAAGGCTGCTTTACCTCAGCCAGTTTGGAATATCTGCAGTTTCATTCTCTTGAAGATATTATGCCTGAAAATTAATGTGACAATTTAACTGGATTAAAATTTTTTAATCGACATCTGGCCTAAGTATACTAGTGGGTTAATTTCTAACTTACCATAATTATTTTCGGCATCCCGAAGGCGTCGCTTCAGGGTTCAGTTTTCATATTGGATCCACCTCACCATCACAGCTGCAGCCACGCTGAAATGTTTGCAAAGTTTCAGGCAGGGTAATTAAAAGTCGGCAGTTTCTCTCGAACATTGCTGTCACAAATTGTCTTTTTTTGTCATTTTGTCCTGTTTAAGGGTGGTTCGGGGGGGGTTCAATTGCAATCCTCACGCACGTTTACCTGAGCGCCAAAGGCATGAGCTCGGATGAGACTAATGCCGGCCAAGCTTCAAACCAATGGGAAGAGGAAGACGAGAAGATGGAAGTGGGACTTGGAGCGTTTCGGGTTGACCAACCATGAATCCGTGACAACCGCATAGGTCATTCAACACACGTCGCATACCACTCAAACACTGTGTCGAACTGTATTTTTAAGTCAGTCCCACTTCCAACGGTGTATGAACAGGGGCATTCATTTCGTGACATGCCTTGAAATGAATCAAAGTGACGCAAGCTGGGAACACACTGCTGCTGCTTCATTTAGGAATAACTGCGGCCCTCGGCTTGATCACATCACAGTTGCAAAATGAAAGAGAAAAAAAAAGACGCAGAAAGGAACAACTGCTTTATCAAAAATTCTAACAGACAAATGTAAACCCAGTTCAATTCCAGAAAGTCAGGGGACCAAAGTTTGTCCTAACAGTACCATCCAGTCCACTTCCATAACTTCAAAACAAAAAATTGCTATCCTCTTGAACAATTTTGACTGCAAAGGAATATTGGCTCTGCATGAACCGAATTCCAAGGAAGTCTAACTTCTGAAATGTAATGAAGTATGATCAATGTAATCAATTTATAGTTGAATGACATCAGTACACTGCTAGACCAATAAGACATTTTGTAAAGCAACGAACTGAAAGTAGCATTAGGAATTCAATAAGTGCTCTGTTGACATAAGCTACACTTTCTCGGGCCATACACAAAATGAGTGGCAACTTTTCATTATGCTACGCACAGATACAAACATAAGGACGGATAAAGCAAACCTAACTAGCTAAAAAAAAAAAAAAAAGTCTAGCTTAACGAGCAAACGTGTGCCGAGAAAACAGGGAGTTTTAGACCACCGGGCGCTACTTTATCGCGCGTTACGGAGGGCAAAATAGCGAGGATTGCGGCGAAGAGTTTTAGAATAGCGTTTCTCTGCCGGGGACCCCCAAAACGCAAGCATCTCGCGCTTAAAACGCCACCAAGATGTCGCGACAGCTTTTATTTTGAAGTTAGAACGTTATATCTTGAAAATTAAACAAGTGTTTCGTCAAGAGTAACAGTTTTATAATTGTTTTATACTCAATGCTGTATGTTTTGTTTTTGTCACTGCCAAGCTGCTCTGTTGTACTTACGAAGCCCAGACGATCCACTACCCAGGAATGTTTACATTTCTGCCGCGATCGTAAGTAGACGCGCTTCGATAGCTTTGAGCTGTGACTCCAGCGATCCGTGGCGTTTTCAATGCGCTTCGACCATACCGACCGCGCCGAGTGCGACTCACGCAGTTCCCGCGCGGGCGACGGCGTCGAAGGCGCGATCAACAGAGATGTCGTGGGCGCCGCCTTTTGCGGTACCCACGCTATTTTCGAGAAATAACGGGCCGAAAGCTCGAGTCCGAATGCTTGTTTTGGGTCTGCGCATGCACAGCAGCGAAGACGTCATTTCTTCGGGGTTGCGGACGTTATTCTAAAACTCCCTAGTGTTCACTTCTCGTTCAAGGCGTCCACTTACAATGGAAACAAAGAAGCAAGCTTACCAACTGCGTCGAGTTGCTCGTTCTGTCTCGTCGCCGGTCTTCCGCGCTCTTCTTGAACATAATCATCACAAGACGAAACTTCACAGATAGATAAACTTGATTAAATTAGCACATTTCCATGTCTAAAGGCATTTCCATCCCGCAAAACACATGTACCCAACGCAAAGGCAACGGTCTCAACTGTAATAAGGTTGATAGCTGGGCTAGTTGGTAATCGTTGTACATATTGGAATAAAACAGCGCACAGAACAATAAGGAAGAGACAAACCGGACAGGACAGAGCGCTGACTCACAACTAAATCTTCTTTACGTAGTAAAGAAGATTTAGTTGTGAGTCAGCGCTCTGTCCTGTCCGGTTTGTCTCTTCCTTATTGTTCTGTGCGCTGTTTTATTCCAATATGTACAACGGTCTCAACGGTCGCGAGTGAAAACAAAAAAAAAAAAAAAAGAATTGGTGTCGCTACCGATGGGGCGTCGAAGGCGCGATTCTGACAATACGAAACCGAAAGCGGTAAAAGTTATTGAGGAGTTTCAGCGACGGAGTCGCCGCCCTGGTGGCCGGTCGCCGAAAGAGAAAGAGGGGGATAGTTTCGCTGGGCGTTGGCTTTGTGTAAAGGCGTCGGCCGCGAACGTAGGCTTATAAACTTCGGCAGCAAGAATATTACGCGGCTCTAGTGTTCCGGTACGAGCAACGGAGGTGACACGATCCGCTACGACTAGCTACGACCACCGGCCGCAGCGATGCCGGCGATGCAGGCGTCGAAGGAGCGCAACCTGTGTGCTACGCAGTCAGTCGCCGTCGCCCGACGCAGCTCGTTTGGCATTCAGGGCTTTCCGCCCCGGGTTCTTCGTTTGTACTTGGACCCGAGTATTATTTCCTGTGCTTGTGTGTGTGTGCTCAGTGGCTGGATATGGACCTCATAGAGCAGTCCTTCAGACTCAACAGCGACTCAAAGTTGACAGCGGAGGGGCTTGCAGCAACGCTTTCGGTTGGTGCACGGGCGTGACGACTACACGGATAAATTTTAAGATTGCTGCTAGCAAGGTGGGCCATAGTCGCTTTATGTTGACACGATTTTAAGTGTGAGTACTCCGTGCAAAGGCGAATCTATCGCGTTTATAACATGTACCTTGTTTATAATCCACATTTGTTTTTGTTGTTTTTATCACGCACCACCGACTACTAAGCAAATGCTTCTGTACCGATCACAGAGTGAATGTCTTCGACCTTACATTGCGGAACGCCCAATAAAAATTCATGTTCGTTTAGCAAGAAAACTTCCCTTTCGAGTGACCTTTTTTGATTGATAATTTCTCCCGTATCTAGGTGCTTCAATCAACCCGATCGATTAGGTTTGCTTCCCTAGTTAGGACATTTTACTGCCACATGCGGCACTAATGCTTGGCACGATGTATGCCACGGGTGGTATTGTGAATTGGTTTACTTCCAAAGCTAAAAGTGTAACAGGTGGGACCATTCAGTTTGCTAAAAATGTGATATGAGAATTTCATTCCATAACTAGCGTTTTACGTTTAAGACTGATAAGAAACATGCTCATGTGATGATGCAGGTCTACAGCATAAAAGCTTTGCTGATCCAGAATGGGTGTGCTAGAGGCTAAAGCCTCAAGGTTTTTAATGTACCAAATTGGTGATTACACGGCAATAAATATTGTGGTGGAAAACTGCCCATTGACCCTGTGAGTTTTGATCGCGACCATTGGTGTGCTGTTGGCAAATTAGGTAATGGCAGACCTTTTTCCCTGACCATCTGGCTTCAAGGGACATGGATGTGCTTAAATATGTTTATTTCAAGGTTCAGTTGACCCCTCTGCATCATTACAGGAAGGCAGTCTCAAGCCGCAACAAACAGCAGTGAACACACAATGCATAATAACAGGCACCAGTGTCCAGGCGTATAGTCCGCAGAAGCCAATTTGAGCCTGAAATTTTTTGTTTTATTTAGATAGTTTGCATTTATTGTATAATCCGCAGGGCCTGATTTCCGCACCCAGTGCATAGTCCGCCAAGCTGGTGCGTTGTGTCTTCGTGCTTTTTTCCTGGGTGGCATTTTTTTTAAGAAGTTCTTCGGCGAACACTCTGTTGAGCCTGAATAACTGCTATTGAGGCCCATATCCAGCCACTGAGCACACACACAAGCACAGAAAATAACATTCGGTGCCAAGTACAAACGAAGCACCTGGGCGAAAAGCCGTGAATGCCAAACGACCAGTGTCGGGTGACGGCGACTGACTGCATTGTGCCCCTTCGACACCTGCATCGCTGCGGTGGGTGGTCGTAGCAAGTCGTAGCGAGATGGTCTCCATTTCAAGCAAGAAATCCTGCCATACCATAGTCAAGATATGTGTGCAAGTGTTCGACGACGTGGGCGCTCTCACACTGGTGGAGCTGTCATCAAGAAAGGTACATACCAACAATGTTTGCGCGTTTGAGGCTGAAACTATGACGCATACTTTATCTAAACCTAAATTTATCGGTTTGCGGCTACAAACATTTTCGTTGACGTTGCTTAGATGATGTAATCATTCAGGCCTCGCATTAAATGGTGTTGCGAACTCTTCGGTTGTGTATGAAAACCTATTTTTGCCCTAATAAAAGACATTTTCAAAAATACACGTGTCTTCTGCTGGCACATATCTTCAAATTTACAATGCAGAGGCAAAAAGAAAAGCAACTGTGTACATCTACCACTTAGCATAAGCACCTTTTGCCATTCATTCTTCAGCACACTCAAATATCAGCTTAGGTTGTTACTGTTTTAGAAGCTTTGCCCTGTTTTGTAAAAAGAAAAAAAACTTAGAAAAGCTTTACCTTTGTTCTCCTGGCATTTAATACAGACTTAGCAGATCACACACAGCTGATATTACCGTGGCACATACAACTCGAACGACCGATGAGACTATTGCTATTACAATAAAGCTTTCCACAAGAGCCAAAAGGAGGCTTGTAGGGGTGCACAAGTACTGTACATCGAAATGAGATTGGCGCTTCCGGGGCTTGTTTACTTTATGCGTAAAAACAGGACGATCGGCGACCAGCTGATCGCAATATACATAGAACGCAGGATAAAGACCTCAATCGTCCCTTGTATGCTGTAGCTGTCATACTTTCCATCCAACCGCTTTTTAGAGCAATTAACTAGAACAACCGAAGAGTTCGCAACACCGTTTAATGCGAGGCCTGAATGGTTGCATCATCTAAGCAACGTCAACGAAAATGTTTGTAGCCACAAACCGATAAGTTTAGTTTTAGATAAAGTACGCGTCATTGTTTCAACGCGCGAACATTGTTGGTATGTACCTTTCTTTGGACCCGCGCACATTCTGTTCAACTTGATGACAGCTGCACCAGCGTGAGAGCTCACGTCGAACACTTGCACACATATCTTGACTATGGCAAGATTTCTTGCCTTCGACTGGCTTGACCACTTCATTTGTAGCATCACGGTAGGTCTTGCTTGAAGCGATGATCGTCTCGCACACGGCAACAAACAGAGAACGACACGCTTTGTTTAATTCATACGCTACCGGTCTACGGGCGTCGCAAATCTATCCCCCTCTTATCCGCCATGTTGGATCGATCGGAGCGCCCCCTATATTCGCTGAAACTCCTCAATACTGAAACCAAAACTGACCAAATCGCGATAGAGGGGTGCCGTAAATATGTCTTTAGAAACTTAGGAGTAAAAGAGGGTGAATACAGTTATTATTATAAGCACAGGAAATAAATGTGCAAATCACAATTAGCGCCGACGCGCTATTAGTTTCGGGTGCAATGCAGTAGGGAGAAAATTTATTTTTTATTTTTTGGGGAGATTACTTTTAATTTACACTCAGCTAACATTATTTTTTTAGTAAATTATTTTTACTCATAAATTATTAGTAAATAACTAATAATTTACTAATATTTATTAGTAATTACTAATAATTTACTAATATTTATTAGTAATTATTAGTAAATTACTCATATTTACTAATAATTATTAGTAATTATTAATAATTACTAATAATTAGTAGTAATTATTAATAATTACTAATACATATTAATTATTATTAATTAATAATTATCAATTATTATTAATTTTTAATAATTGTTAATGATTATTTTTATTAATAATTTTTGGTTTCAGCATGGGCTGAAACCATTTTTGCCGTCCGAAAATTTTGAAAAATAAGCGTAACACTGTCGCATAATTAACTTGACTAATGTACTTTTATACATGCTGGAATTCTAGCAATACATTCTTTGGACGTGGAACAGATATTTGCATCATACAGCCCAGGCTACATTACACATGCATCAAATGGGCCGGTGTATTTCTGACAGGGACTATTTTTAACTCAGTTGGATGTCTGACAAATATATGAGCTTCGTCCAAAAACAACTTTCCAAAAGCACAGAAACGTGTTCCCATTGATCCGATTCTCAATAGACCCTTTCCGAAAGTCAGTCTACCCACCTTGTGCAGAGCCAGAACCGACGCTCTAATGGCGGAACTACACTGTTTCTCCACACCAGAAAAATCGAACGTCTTCGAAAGCATAGAGCAGAAAAAGGAAAAGATGTTGGCCGTTTCACGTCACCTTCGATGCACGAAATCGAGGGTGCTTGATTCAGCCGCGCATGATCTCCTATCACCGCCATTAGAGCGGCAATATTGGAGCTTTTTGGACTGCCACAAGAAGACTCTGACTTTTGAAAAGGGTCTATTGTTGCGTCCAATATGCATTTACATCCTCCCGACAGACATACGTCTAATTGGTTCCTATAGCTCAAATATACATGCACAATTGGCCTAGATTTCCTGTTTGGCAAACAAAACATTTCGTTTGACTGATAAAAATTCCTAATGGTCCGATAAAGTCCCTATGGGAGAAGTCCAACCTCCTATAGGACCAAAAGGTATGCCTATTGGCATTCCTATTCCTCTTTTATTTTCATGTGTATTGAATTCAAACAAAATGACAGCTCAGAGTTAATTAATCAGCCTAGTGTGTATTTCGTCTTGTTCTTACCGATTTTTATTCTGTGGAAACTTGGGATTATGTTTCCGTGAGACTGTGTGAGAGTTGGTTTAAATTTTTGCGTGGTATTAAATCAACAGTTGCTACTTATAAATGATTTGAAAAATGTTCTAAGCAGCACTCTGTATTTGTAATATTAAACAGCAGTGCTTCCCAAACAGTGAGGCGCGAACCCCAGGGGTGTCGTGACTGATCTAGCGAAGTCGCAAAACAACTGCTGGCTTGTTTCTTTTTTTTTTTCCAATGGTTTTAAATTTGTTAACTTTTAATTACCTGCATTACCTGAGAAACTAAATTTCAGAGTCAATTTCAATATGTTACTGCTAATGCACTGAGATGGTAAGACTTGTGGTCTAGCGAAATGCGAATGGAGGAGGGGGCGGGGTCGTGGCAGGATATATTTTACATTTTAGTGGATTACGCGCGTAGGGAAGTTTGGGAGCAGATGCTGTATTGAGTCATTATGTCTATCGCTGTGTCATTTTGATCGCCCGAGACAGTGTGCTAGTTGAGAATGGGAGTAATTGAATATGTATTGATTTCATAGAAGGGTTAATAAATAGTTAATAAATATGATAAGTTATTGGATTGCAATTTTGAACATTACTTTATTTGAGGAGAATGTCTTCTGAATAGCAGGCAATCTGCATTAATGATTATCTTCACCTTTACCTTTATCGAATTCCTCCACTGTGGATCAGCTGATGTCTATTGGGTGCCTTATGGTAGAACTCACTTGAGTATCTATGGATAAACTCAAAAGAACTGATATTGCATTCTTAATGATAATACTCATTTGCATGAGTAATCAGTACATTTATGAACTCAAAAAGGATGAATATTGACTGGGTAACGATAAAACTCGTTGGAATTTGTAATGAGTGAACTCAAAAGAACGGATATTGAGTCGGTAACGATAAAACTCATTGCAATTGTTTTAATGAGTAAACTCAAAATAATGGATATTGTGTTCTTAGTGATAACACTCATCTGAATGTGTAATGAGTAAACCCAAAAGAAATTATATTGATTGGGTAACGATAAACCTCACTTGAATTTGTAATGAGTAAATTCAAAAGAATATATATTGAGTGGGTAATGATAACACTCATTTGAATGTGTAATGAGTAAAATCAAAAGAATAAATATTAGTTTTGTAATGATAAAACTCATTTAACGTTGAGTTTCTTATGAGTTTCATTTGACTCTATAAAAACTCATTAGAAGCTCAATTGAAACTCATTGTTCATTTTTGTAAGGGGGGGAGCAAGGACGTGTGCGATTGCTGCTCAGCCCAATTTTTTGGCAGACAACAATTTTTGCACTGTGCGTCATGTTCTCGTCGGTTCAACTGCAAGCGCCTAGATATTCAGGCAGCAGAATACGACACCTTCATACAGTCTGGAAAAAGCAGTTACAGATGCAGGGATTCTTCAAGGCGCGAAAATCATTCTGCGACGAAGTTTATCGGCGCTGAGACTGATGGCGGGGCTACAGCAAGGAACGCGGAATTCAACAACGGCGGAAGCGACAACGGTGAGTCGACACATGCAGGAATTTCTTCGGAAATCCTTCGTCAACTCATGGGGCTTTCATCTCAACTTGAAGTTTTGACGGCTGAGGGTGAGCGGCTACGCGCAGACAACAGTGCACTATGAGGGGAAGTCTCCCAACTTCACCAAGCAGTTGTGAACTAGACCATGGCGGTGGCTCCCAAAAACTCGTCGTCCGACGCTCTGGAGTCGACGACGCAGTCCTATATTTCTGTTGCCCTGGGTGCCCGACCCAAGTCTCCGACTCAGCGACAACATCGTGATGTTCCCGTAAATGCCACGGCTCATGGAAGATCGTCCTCATCTGCACATACAGGCGACGGGGACGCCGTGGACGTTGATGGATTCAATACTGTCACGAGGAAAAAAGATCCAGGCCTGCCGAGGGAAAGAACGCCGGCAGCAAGCTGAGCTCAGCGAAACGGCAACCCAGACGTTGTGGGCTCTTCGTCTGCCGGCTGGATCCTCAAACAACAGAAGCTGACATCACGGAATCCCTGGCAAGTGTTCCGAGAGGCAAGTCAGTGACATGCACCAAGCTTGTAACGAAACACGATAACTATGCCTCCTTCCACGTGGCTGTCGAGAACGACGACTTCGACGATATCAATGTACCGGACATTTGGCCAACCGGATGTCTTTTTCGTCCTTTTTTTGGCATTCTTAGAGTCACGTCGGCGACAGTTGTCGATGCAAATGCTGAACCTTTTAATCTTCTCCTACGGAATGCACGCTCCACTACCAGAACATTCGCGGCCTTAGAACGAAGTCCTCCGAGTTTATGTCGGAAATTGTGGGCAATCCATACACCATTGTGTGCCTAACTTAAACTTGGCTAGAGGACAGTATCACTAGCTCTCAATATTTTCCTCCGTCATATACAGTATTTCGGAAAGACCGTAATTATGCCATTACGTGACAGAGATATGAAGGAGGTGTTTTAACCGCCGTGGACGCGTCACTGTGTGCATTTAGAAGATATGACCTGGAGACTTCCCCCGAATGTGTATGGGTTGAGGTTACGTCCTGTGACGGGCTTAATTATCTAATAGGGAACTATTATTTTTCACCACACTCTCACTCAGAGGTTTTTGCACGTCATTTTCAAAATCTAGATCAACAGCTTGATATGACGAAGTTCCGTGTTCAGATATATGGGTATTTTAATTTACCAGAAATTGACTGGCTGGCAGGTTATGACTCGTTGGCGAGCAAGGTCACCAGCCTGAAACTATCCAGCCTGTTAGATTTTATTTATTTGAATGGATTTGTATGAAGCAATATTATCCAGAATTCAGCGGGAAATATACTTGACCTTGTTTTAGTTTCCTCGCCAACTGTTTGCATATTGCCAATTGTGGACCCCTTAACACGTGTTGATCATTTCCATCCACCTTTTGTTGTGTCCTTCCTCGTTCCGCTGCGTCAACGGGGCTCGTGCAGCCAGGAATATTTTTTGTACAGTAAGGGAGATTATTTTAATATGTACAAGCACTTACAGAGCCATGACTGGCAACCGATCTTGATTGATAATTGCACGGATTCGGCTGCTGAGGCTCTCACAACAGTAGTTGCGAGCGCCATAGGTAAATACGTGCCTAAGCGTTTTTCTCGGGCAAACAAGTACCCGTCATGGTTTTGAAGGGAGCTCAGGCGTTGCTTACGACGTAAGCTTCATTATCATCGCCTTTTTAAAAATCTGGACTGCATAAGTGGTACGCTAAATTTAGTGAGTGTGGTGCTTTGGCAAAAGGGCTTTTTAAACAAGACGAAAGTATGCATACGGCTGTACTTGAGACGATATGCACACGAAGCCAAAACACTTTTGGAAGTATGTACCACCAAAAAAGAAGCGAAATCATAATGTCGTACCCATAAGAGATTATTCTGGTTACACATGTGAACCAAGTAAAATTGCCAATAAGTTTGCAGTGCATTTTAAATGCTGTTTTTCATCTGCGGCAGTCACTGACGGCAGCACGAGGTGCCAAGGCACATTAGAATTTCTTTCTTTTACCCCATTTGACGAACTTGAAAGTAAGGAAAGCATTTTTAAAATGAAACCTAAGCTGTCTTGTGGTACAGATGGCATTCCAAGTTTTATTGTGAAAGGGTGTGCGCAGCTTCTGTCTCCTGTCATATTACACATATTTAATTTATCACTTCGTTCAGGAATATTTCCGTCAATCTAGAAAAGCGCCGTAGTTGTTCCGATTCATAAATCAGGCGATCCTTGTATTGTTAACAACTACCGTCCCGTTTCATTATTGTGTAGTTTTTCCAAGGTTTTTGAGATGGTAATACACAAACGTCTGTACAGTTACTTCCGCCTAAAAATAAACCCGGATCAACACGGATTTTTGAAGGGCAAGCCGGTTCAATCTAATCTGTGCTCTTTTTTTAGATTATACTGTTCCATTTGTTCGTGACCATGCACAAGTCGATGCAATATATTTTGATATGACGAAGGCCTTCGATAAGGTTGATCACAATATTCTTCTTACCAAACTTGATAGTTATGGTTTGTGTCCAACGTACGCCAATGGTTTAAACGTTATCTCTCATGTCGTGAAAATTAAGTTCGTGTGTCAGGGCTCATGTCTGATAAATTTTTGTCGCCTTCCGGAGTGCCCCAAGGAAGCAACCTTGGTCCACTTTTATTCTTGATTTTTGGGAACGGCATCTCTCATAGCCTGAAAAGTCTGACGAATTACTATTTGCCGACGACATCAAACTTTTTCGCTGTGTTCATTCGTACTCGGAGTGGAAACTTCTTCAGAATGACGCGTTGGCAATTTCAATGTGGTGTTCTATGAACCATCTTTTGCTTAATGAGCAATATACAAAAATAATGTACCTGTCTAGAAAGCGAGATTCACTTGTGTTCCCTTACACAATAGACAGCAGTGTCATCTCCCGAGTGTCCGTCATTCGTGATCTTGGAATTTTCGTTGGTTCATCTTTAAATTTTAATAATCATATTTCAGCTATATGTAATGCCTCTCTTAGGAATCTTGGGGTGATATTTCGTTTTACGAGGCAATTTTCTTCTCCTGATTGTCTCGTGCGTTTGTTTTGCTGCTTAGTGCGTGCAAAGCTGGAGTTTGCTTCAATTGTTTGGAATTGTTTCAACCACACTGCGTCATGCTCTATTGAGCGTGTTCAAAGACTGCTTCATAGGCATAATCTATGACAGGCATTTCTGGCGCAAGTGTAACTACAACTATAATGTACTACTTAAGAAGCTAGGGTTGCGAACCTTGCTCGATAGAAGGCGTTTACATGATTTTATGTTTTTCCATAAGGTTGTGAACGGAACTGTTGACTCAACGCTTTTATTAAGTACTGTTTGTTTCTATGTTCCCTAGCGGTCAAGTCGGTTTCAGAGCCCGTTCTACCACCGGACTTTATATGATACGTCTCCCTTAACAAGAATGCAGCTGGAATTTAACAGGCTTGACCAATCTGCTATAGAGATTTTTAGTGACGTGACAACTTTTCGACGTACACTGGAGTCGATCATTTGTGTATAATATAAAATCTATGTGGCTGTCTCCATTTAATTTTCAATGACAAACTGTGTACCACTATTTAGGCTATAAGCTGTTTGTGGACACAACAAAATAAAGATTATTATTAGTGCAGTTACAACACCATGCCAAAGAGTTCCTAAGCGCGATCACGTTAGTGCTTCGTCTTGCCTTGTCTCTCTCTTTCTCTCTATCTCTCTCTTTGAGAATTCTCTTGTATACCAGCCTCAACAGGACAGTGCGAGTCTCTTTGTTTTTGCAATAAATCACATTTCTCTCTCGGAACAATACACGAAAAGGCTAAAGTAAATCAAGTCGTTCATTTGGAATCAACCCAACATTCCACAGTACCTGAAAGTCGAAGGATAAAGCAAACAAAAGGTCCAAAATTGTTTGTTAGGAGTTGCTAAACGAAAAATGATAATAGTAACAGGAATTTTAATACCTGCGCGTATACTGTCTGCAGTTTTTCATTTCGGTACTTGTACAAAGGAAACGGGATTTTACACATTACTGTCAATAGGGAAAAGGATGGCTGGCCTTAGGCTTTTCTTGGAGACTTTACAGCAATCAGTTTGGGTATTTGAACGTTACGCAACACGGCAATTTCGTTTAAAGACATTTTCAAAATTATATACATCTATAGGAATAGAAATTAAAGGAAGAACATTGTTGCGTGATATTACTCCTGATAAGATTGTCACAACCTTGTCATCCAGCAGAAGCACGGTTCGTGTATGTGATGCTCGCTCTATCTGACGCTGCGTAGCACTTATGCAGTACAATGAAAACAGGCACCAAAGTCTACCCTGAAAAAAGCTTCGTTAACGAACCCGTAGAAAGACAAGAAAGGAGGAACGCCTTGGAGCAGTGCACTGGCTCTTCTAAAACTCTGAACAGAACTCATGGGGAGAAGTACCTGTAAAAATAAAGCCCGTCAACTTCCTCCAACCAAACAGATTATGATGTTCGTGTTAATATAGCCTTTAAGGTCGGTCTGTTTTTGAGGTTCTGCGATACTGATTTACGCTGTAGATGAGAAGTTTAGCCAGTGCGGTAGAACAGAGAAACTAGGATTTTTGATGTGCATCACGCAGTAGTGATACACGACCGCGCGCCGGTACGATTCTCATTCAGATGAAAACAGGCAGAGGTTTTGATTGAAGCCAGAATCCCCGGGTTCTGCAGTGCTATAGCTTTCGCACCACGTGCTCCGAGCTACGGTGCGCTAAGGCACTCGACCGCCGATCCTCCTTGTCAACTTCCTCAACACCGGACACAGGCTTTGAGTGAGAATAACAATAATATTGATAATGGATGCAGCACAAACCTGTTTCTTTAGATATCTGACAAATCATTCAGCAGTCATCACTCTCTCGACGAAAATAACCGCTTATCCAGGAATTCTTTTGGTCATTCTTGTCCAGTTCGCTTGCACCTTTGAATTTAATTGCATCATAATCAATCACTCTCTTGCCTACTTGAAACCAAGTACAGAAACCAATCAAAGTAAGATCCATTGGTAGGTCCTTAGAGAACACGTTAGCATTACCAGTGGGAAACGCCACACACGTCCCCCTTTAGGAAACGCTAAAGCTGACCCATTCACTTTTTTGTTTCGGCTTTCTTTTTTGCTTTCTCTGTTTCTTGCTGCCTCTTTTGGCTTTGTTACGGGGTCAGAGTTAGTGTTTCCTAAAAGTGGTCGTGTATGGCGTTTCCCAAGGGCCATGCTAACGCATTCCCTAAAGATCCACCAATGGATCTTCCTTTCATTTTTTCCGGCGCAGTGGGATCGCCGAGCCCACCTTCGCCCCAGCCTCTTTTATGGCGCATTCACACTGGAAGCGGATCCGCGTTCGCGAAGTGGTTGCGGATGCGGTTCGCGAGCGACCCCGTTCAGACACACCGAGAGGCGGTTCGCGGTTGGCGGTTTCTCGGCGATCCCGCGTGTTCTTTTGGCGATCACGCGTGTTCTCTTGGGGATGTTCGCACGCATCACGAGTTCAGGCAGCGACGAACGAGACATGGACCCGCAAAACTCGCCCGTGATTCTTTCGAATTCCCCCACAAGAAAAGCCCAGCTAGGCGCGCCTTGCTGACTCAGAACAGGATGCCCCCGACCTTTTTTTTTCGAAGCGGACCCTACCCGCATGAATAGCTGACCTTGTTTTCGGGATAGAGGGCCAGTTTACCCCCCCCCCTCCCCCCTCATGTGCTTTTATCATTTTCGAAGTTGTGAGCGGTGGGATGAGCCGTGGTGCGGCGGAATGTGTTCGGTGCTAGCCGGTTGTGGCTTCGTTGGTGGCGGACTTTCCTCTCGTCACTCGCACATCGATCGAGTCCGCTGTTTGTTTGACATTAACCTCAAATAAACGCCGTATGAATTAACTCTGCATCGTCTAGTACGTACACTTTACTCCTTGAGCATGTTTCCTTTTTTTCTCTTTTGTTAGTAGTAAACATTACAGGTCGAGCTAGCGCAGGTACCCTGCCTGCTCCGCGGTAGTGCGTTGGCTACGTAATCATGCCCACGACGTCTCTATCGGCCTTCGTTTTGGTCATGCACGGTGTCAAAACCTTTCAATAGTTCACGCGACTATCTTAGTGGGTAGAAAGGCTGACGTTTCGGTAGATCAGGGGCGGGTTCCGACGTTCTACGAGGAGATACTAACCAGGCAGCGAGCTTCGGGCTGTGGCACCCGGAATAATAAACAAACTCTTGCCCGAACCAAATCACCGGTGCGACGCCCGTTAAAATTACGAGTCAATTCTTTTCGCGGCGTATTCAAGTGACGGACGTGAACATCACGTTTCTCCGTTGATTTGCCTGCTGTAACGCTAGGACTACAGCACCTTGGACTCTTCACCAGCGACAGGTGCGATCTTGTTTCGAAAGTCACTGATGTCACGTCAGCGTCGCGTTGCGATTGGTTGCCGCTTTGCGGTTCGTGAAAGCGGTTGGGAGAAATCGGTCCCGAAGCGGTTGGCGAAACCGCGCTCCGACCACTCGATCGCAGCCGCTTTGGGGTTGAGAACGCGCGGATCGGCCTCGCGTTTGCGGATCCGCTTCCAGTGTGAACGCGCCATTACGCACGCTGACCCGCGTCGGCTTGCCGCTTCTTGCGCCGCGTTTCCGCCAGCCGACCTATGCGCTGGTTCCGCTCCCGTCTCTCGTTCACCCGCCTTGCACGCTTAGCAGCGGCATCCACTATACCTGACGACGCTTTCGCTGTCCAAAAGTTTCCCGCGCTCTCATTGGCTTCCGCCCCGTGACGTCGCCTCCCTGTCGCCTTTGGCCTTCACTCCTCTCCTCCTCTGTGCGCAGTGCGCTTCACCTTGCTCTGTTTTGTCCGTAGACGGGAAGCGTCAGCTTTTCGCGGTCATGTAGGTACTGATGCTTATGCATTGATAAACAAAGCGCGAAACACATGTACGACGAAACCGTCCGATCCGACGTCCAATCAGGCAATACGACGGCCGGAGGCGAGGGTTTTCAACGCTCTCCGGTGCTACGAAAACCCTCGCCCCCCAAGGTCATTCCGGCAGTTCACACGTCGGATCGGACGGTTTCGTAGTACATGTGTTTCGCGCTTTAGTAACTGAAAACAAAAGCATCGTACGCACCAGCGTGAATCACAAACCTCATTATCCACCCATATACCACGCACATAACATATCCAATCGAACACAAATGCACAGTCGTACTTATGAACTTATAGATATACTTATACGGTTATCTATACGGCGAACAAGTTCGTCTGCTACTTGCGCCCAACGCGCGTTTGTTTCCCTCCGACCTTAACCAATGACAAAGCGAGCTCAGCTTCATCGTCATCGCGCGTTTTCTACGCTTTCTCTATGTTGTCCTGGGATTGACGTTCCCCTCTGTTGCGTCTAAACTCGCCAGTGACACATTTTAGAACGCTTGCTTGCCGTATACAGTCCTAATCGGAGGCACTCTATATTCCTCTTCGATACCAGTTTCCATTATGCAATTGACAAGCCGGAGGCGGCCATGGTGCCAGCACCTTGCGATGTGTGAACGGTCGAATGTTCATCGTTCGAATCCGCTCCTCCAGGCGCTGTAGTTCCTCGCAAAAAACGTCCAAGCTCACTAATAAGATGTCCCGCATCTTCGACCGCGAGACCGCAGATGTAGTTTAGAAATGGTGCTGGAGACATCTTGCGGAGAATGTTCAATATTCAATCTGTTGACCAAGTTTACGCGAGAAACATTCATAAACTTTAGTCACTGACAAGGTTAGGACGGCAGGGAGGTGCTTCCGTTGGGCCACGTCCGGCGCGAACTTTTACCTTCGACAGTGCTTTCACGTATCATGCACCTCGAGCGCTCGCGCCCGCAGTCAGAGCACGACGGAAAGCATGGAGCGTGTGCTGGTTGCTGGGAGTTCGAAAGGGATACGATGCCGTTTTCATTCTGGTAGTAAATATAAAAGTGTTTTTGTGTTGTTTTTGTTTGTGAGCTTCTATAAAATCTCAATTTTATACCTTTTTGTTTTTTGTGTGAAGCCATCACGGGCCCGCACATTCTTTCACACGCAAGACGCTGAACATTGAATGAAGTTCTAAACATTAGGCAGTTATTCTTGACAGCAGACTATATTACTAGGCGCTGCTAATCTTTTTGAAGGACCACTTGCGGATGCTTCGTGCGAGATCGCCAGACCCTTGGGCAGCTCTTCTTTTGGCCCATGAAGTAACTATAGGTCTTCGCAGTTGAAGGAAACTCTTACGGATATTCGTATGCGGAGGGAAAAAGAAAGCCCTCCTTCATAGGAATGCGCGAACACAGATATACAAAGATGCTTCGCTTTATTTCAAAGAGCAAAGAACGCCGAGATATAGGAGGTGAAAGAAGCAACAAACAAAGATTGCGGAAGAAAGGACTAGAAAGTGGTCTGTCAGTTTAAAAGAGCAACGCCAGACGGGAAGCGATGAAAAGAGACAACTCTCGCAACAGAAAGACGTAGAAATGAGAATGAGGGAAGACGTGAGGAAGGGTTGGGAGAGCGAGGGGACCTACGCACTTGGCTCTGCATTTGCCGAGTGAAGCTGCCGTAGAGTAGACCGTTGCCATCCCGCCGTTGCCCAGGCAACGCCAGTGAAGCAAGGAGGCAGAAAGCTCGGTGACGAGCAACCGGTGAAGCCCGAAAGCCCGCCGGAATCAACAAATGCAAAGTGGCAAAAACAAAAACAAAAAAGCTAAAACGACGCTACAAGCGTATGTAGAAAGCGCCAAGATGTGAAGGGCGCCTAGTTGCGATGCTCTTTTATGGCTCTTTGGAAAAGTAGTCTTTCTATATGCTGAGTTCGTCTTTGCCGTTCACGAAGGGAAATAGAAGAGCCTGTACGGGCATTGCTACATGTTTCGCGTAGACAATATAAGAGCCTCGTTCTATTACGAGACAACAAAGCTTCTTCGGAAATGTACAACGCTTGACGTTAAGCACCTGCAATGGAACTCACAATCCCGTCCATTCCAGTTTTCAAAATAGCAAAAGCTATGCGGAGCCCAAGATCGTCTGCTTTTTGCACAGGCGTTGCAGTTGCGTTTGAACGCCGAGCTCCGATGGGACCTGTTGGAACAAATAGGGGGTAGACTTCAATGCTAGCTGCCTCGAGGCCTACCCACTACCCTTCCAATCTAAGCCAATCAGAGCTCGGTGCGTTCTGACGTCACTGCAATGCCTGCGCGAGAAGCAGACGAACTTGCGCTCCGCATACTCCGTTTCAGTCGCAGCTGGTTCGCTGCCGACGCTACTATCCCAAGCAGCCATTCAGGCATCGTCAAAAGCGCAACGTCACGACTCTCGTTGTTTCCCTGCGTTGGTTATTTTCGGCCAAACCAATCATACACTGTAAATGCCCCGCGATCTGTTCTTCTTACCTCGTTACTGTTCTTCTTTTCTGCACGTGATTGGTTTAGCCGAAGATAGGAAACGCACAAAAATAGCAAGTACTTCCAATCACTTTTGGCTCTTGTTCGTTGGTTCCATCACATCATGGCACCGGCAGCGGTAGAACCATATGTGAAACGGAGTACTCTCGAGACCGGTTATAACCAAGTCAACGGAAATCGGAAATCACTTCGCTATATCCGCTACTTCGTTATAACCGACTTCGGTTAACGAAGTGCAAAATGGAATGGGAAACTATGATCGCTTCGCTGCAGCCGCTATTTTGTTATAACCAACTTCGTTATAACCGGTCTTGATAGTATAGACGATTGCGGGCAAGGCCACTGGCGAACGCCATGTCTCCGCTCGTGTGCGGACAAGCCCGCGGAACTTCAAGCTTGCCAATGCTACATTCACGCGCAAGCTGCACGTGCCTGCACTCACGCGGCACCAGTCGGGGCACCACGCTCGCAATTGTCTATAGAGTTGTAGATATGCTGTCATTAAAGGGACCATGAAACGATTTTTGCAACGTCCTTCTTTTTTAGACATATACGCTTCAAACACTCGCCAGATTAAGCCGCCATTGCCGACCTTCTCTCGTCTTAGCGAGGTACCGAGCCCCTGGAGCCGGCGTTGACGAGCCTTCACACGGGCGTGTGCTGAGGAAAAAGACGCAAAAGCACCTAAAGTGGCAATAACCTGTCCTGCTGTGGCAATGATGAAGTGAAGGAAACAGAATAAGAGGACAAAAAAACTGCAGGTCGGTTATGGCGGCGCCCATGCACAGCGGCCCTGAAAGCGTCCTTCTTCCTCGAGTCAATAACGAAACGAGAAATCACGTGGCCGTGAGGTCTTTTGGCATCGGAGGCGATAACTCCGAGCTTCCACCGTGCTTTTTAAGCGCACCATTTAACTTGCCGTTCTCAAATGATGATAAGTGTGGCCACTGCACTCGTTGGCAAAGAACACGAATTCAGGGATTGAGTGTTGACGGGCGCATACGTTCTAGTTACGCAGTGCTCTTCTTCAATGCCTGAGCTGGGGTCGGCTGACATGCTAGAGCTCTGCGGGTGCATCACAGTGGAAAGGATATCTTTCGGGAGAAAAAAGGTACGAAACAGTCCGCTATATTTTCTAATTTTCGTACTGAAAAGCAGACTTTAGGCTTTCTGCGCTTGTCTCCTAGTTTTGATTTGGCTCACTAAACGATATGCGATTAGTAAAATTCCAAGTTATCCCAGCCGAAAATTCATTTCATGGTCTCTTTAAGCGCCTTAATCTAGTGTTCAAAAGAAATTGATTGTCTTAGACTAGAATTGTCGTAAAAAACAGAAGTAAAGCCACAAAAGAAGAAAAAAAGAGAGAAACCCTAATGTGCTGATTTAGGGAAACAAAAATACTATGTTCGGCCATCTAGAAGTCCGTAAGTGAAATTTTTAATTCACGACGATCCCCAACTTGAGTGTATGTGTGTACATATAATCTGTTAAGGTCAACGTATAAAAAAGAAAGAGTCCGCTCAAGGTAAACAGCATATGTTATACATTTTTTTCTTCTTTCAATCGCTAACCGGCCGTCTCGCTTTACGGCTCTTTGCTCGGAATGACGTGATACATAATTAAATTATTACTAAATTTCCCCTGACAAAATATTTGTCTTTCATCAACCCCGTTAGTGTTTTGTTCCTGTAGATTTTTTATTATCGTTTCTACATGAATTGTCTCATGTGGTAGCCCAGAAGCGAGGGAGAAAAGTGGTACGGACAACACGAAACACCAGCTCCTTCGAAGTAAAACAAAATCAAAACGCGGTTCATCGGGGATTTTTGTTGTCCTTTTGTATTTGTTAACTAAATAATTGTGTTACCCCTAATGCAATCGTCGACAATTACAAAACAAATATCGTCAGAAGCAAAACTAATTAGTATATTTTCGTAATTATAAGACTCTTCCAATAATAATAATAATAAAGCAGAAACTTTATATCGGGCAAAATTTCGTATTTACTCGAGGTTCCAAAGCAGAAAAATACCTAACGTGATATCACAAGTCGTTTCAGGCGATCCCAATAGATTACAGTAAAAAAAAAAAAAAAAAGAAGAAAAGCTCATGTCATAGGGCTTGACCGACAGCGACTTAAAATAGATATAAAGTAAATGAAATTAAAAAAAAAATATTCACAAATAGAAAAACTTTACGTCTGACTTCAGCACTATTCGTTCCTTCGTTTTATGTTCTAAAAATCAATGTTGGAGCGCCGAAAATAAAAATTTGCTAGACTGCTCAAGCGTTGAGAAGTATTCGAAGCTTGTTGATAATTTATTCATTCCCAAGTAGGTTGGAACAGGAAAAACGGATGTCTAAAAAACTGCTTCGAAGACAGCTAAATATAATCACGTATAAAAACAAAAACAACCACAAAGGGCACGAATTATTCTTAAGAAAAAGTCCGACCGGAAGATTAAAATTAATTCCTTCTCAATGGGCCACCAGGGAGTGGAGGGGGGGGGGGGGGGGGCGTATATAAATTAATCTAAAGTAAATCGCCTAAAAATGTTATTATCTTGTGATGCCAGAGAACGGTTTAAATCAATAGACGAAAAACATTCAGTACAGCTACAACCACGCTAGATTCCTTTTCAACGGCTCGGTGCATCTCGCTTCTTTCGATTTTACATGAATAAGCCGACCTATAGTGCTCTTTTTCTTCACATATGTCTACAACTGTAATAGTGAGAAAGTATTTGGTATAATTTGTGTGTTTTATGAGTTGTTTGTGATTATTGCAGTGGGTAAGAACTAACCCGATCGATCGCAGTGATTGAAGAGAATATGACATTAGTTTTAGAACCTTAATGCGATGCTCTTCTTGTTGTTGTTGTTGTTTTTTTTTTCACGAATCTTCAGAATTTTTTTTTTCTTCGTGTCCATCGAACATTTAAGACTCATTTACGAATTTCATAACCCCTATTTTTATAAATAGGTTTATGCCGCCGCAATGTTCCCCGGCAGTACTGAATTTCTTTTTTTTATGTTTTAGATTGTAGGTAAAACGTACGGGTCTTTGAAAGTGCTTAGGGCACAAAACTAAGTGGTAAAATTTAGGCCCTTTACAAATAAAAATTAAAACAAATATAGATGTTATGTATGTGCTAACACTGCCACGCATCTAAGAGGTTATATTTGCCTGAAGCTAAATAAAACGTATGTTAAAAATTTCCCGCTTTCTTGCCATGTTCAGAAAATTAACTCCGGTCACAACCTAGGCGCTGGCAAACTGTACAGTGACGTTCTCCACTATTATTCAAATTTTGTTGGCATACAGCAGACAAGATTTACATGATTACGCGGCGTTATGTTACCTTATGACATGTTGAAATAAAAGTCAAATTTTTTCTCTACTTTAGCACCCGAAAAAAACCCACAAAGTATTTTTCTTTCTTAGGATATATCAGATTATTTTCTCCGAAATATTTAACGGAATGCGACGACCCTACAGGAAACACACTCCCAGATTAGCTGCGAAACCTCTCCAATTGCTGCTGTCGACTTAAAAAAAAGCAAGGTCAAATATCTTTTACACATTTCTACAGCAGCAAAGATATGAGTCAAGATAATGGCCTTGTTTGTTCATTTGTAAGACAAAATAAACGTGACGGGAGAATATAATACACAAGCCGAATTGCTTAATAAAATAAAAAAGTGGTCGTACAACGATGTTGCACCAATTCATACACTGGTAATTTACACAATTTACAATGGCGTGCAAATTGCCGTTCCTAATTGTACAGTGGCAGGACTGTTCAAAACACCACCTCGGTTCGCCTCGGCTAAAGGAGTAGTGAGTGCTTTCTCCGGAAACCTAATATGTAAAAAATATAAAACACACACAAACTCGCACACGCACATGCACACATGTACGCGCGCAGACATACACACACACACACAAACACGAATCTGCTTCGGTCAAATTGAAATAATACTGTACCTTCGACATTCACCCGCATCTCTCTCATTTTACTAAACATTTCGCCAACATATTTTTTTATATTAATGCCTAAGTTAGCCACTGACAAAATATAAACAGATAAATGAAACAAGTAACTATTAAATAAAAATGTGAAACAAACTCGACCGTACCACAAGATTCCTCAAACCCTGACGTCCCAAAGAGTCGACATTGCACCACACACACAAAAAAAGGCTGTTACGGCGCACATGCGAGCTTCGTCTGAGATCAGAAAATTGCCGCTGCCGCCGTTTTTCGATCGATATAAATTCCCCCGCATTAGGCGAGAGGCCAAAGACAAATCGAAGTTGCCACTGCTTTCCTTCGCCACACCGGCACATGGATCTCTACCATTACTTTCTGTTATTCCGTCGACGTGTCGACACGAGCGCCTTATTTTTCTTCTTCTACTTCGCCTCGGTTGTGCGGTCGGAGACCCGAACAGTCGAACACAATTTTCTTTTTTTTACTTCCGACGCAGCGGGTTGACAAATGGCGCAAACAGAGCTCCGGCCCATCGAGCAGAAGGAGACGCGCGAACATATATCAGGCCGTGTTTGGGGTGCTAAGCATACGAGCAAATCCGCGGTGTGTAAACCGAACCCGTCCTTCCCCGCTTAATAGGATGACAGGTATACGTCACCTATAACTCGAACACTTAGTGTCAACATCGTTGCCCCCGTCGAACAACACGACGGAGAAAAATGAAAGTGTGAACAGCCTCCACCTGTTCCACGTAACATCGTCTCCTTATAGGATGGCGCAAACTCAGCAATGGGGCCCGAGCCCGACGCCGAGAATCCCTCGACGCGTTGATTGGACACGAGGCTCCGCCGATCATTGACGCAGCATACGTATCCAAGTCGTGACTACGTTCGATCTTACCATTATGAGTTCGCAATTCTACAGTGCACGGGCTTCGATTATTCCAGGTGGCGTCGCATCGACCCGGAGCAGACATCGAACAGAGGAATGCCGCAAGGCGCAACTTGGGCCGACACCATTTACGCTGCACATAATTTGTTCGTTCAGGTAGTGACGTCATTGCGTGCTGCGCCAAGTTCAGCATGAACTCTCTTCGTATTTTAAGGCTCTGATATACTCCTATGTTGAGCGCAGCGAGTGGAGCGTAGTGCAGAACGTGGGCATTTCATTGGACTCGATATCTGCGACCAACCAGTATCAATATCCGCTGCGGTACGCCGCGTTTGCTATATGCTCGACGTCCGAGTATAACAGAGCCTTAAGGGCGTTGGACAGCGCCCGCCGGCTTCTGGTACGTGATCGTTGATTGCTGTGGCGCCGTTCTAGATTGTCGACAAGGGCGCCTTTTTGTGTGCCCCTTAGCCGCAATCAAACTGCTTAATACCTCACGGAGAAAACACGTTGTAGACGTAATGAGCTAATTATCCGCGAACAAACCTCACGCATGTCCCGAGCGTGTTTGAGTCACGCATATGTATGCTTCGGATATGTCGGCAGACAGGTTTGTTTTATGACCGATGTGACCGCCGTACACGGAAGAAACACCTCTCAGTCCGCACTCTGCGCTTTGTCTTACGCGGTCAATTACAACTATTTATCCCGTAACTCCTAAACGTAAACAAATATTTTCTAAGGGCGTTGCTACAAACGAATTGCATTGGATTGGGCTTCGATGCGAAAGAACGATCGTTCAAAAATCGGATGCATAATTGAAACGTCCTAAAAATAATAGATATAAGAACCGTCGATCTCAGATTTACCGCGACCGAAGTTTGCCGAGAATAGGTTGTTTTTGAAATATTTGCGACGGCAACTTCCAAACCTAGAGACGTCTCGAGGTTTAGAATTATTTGGACTAACGTTGTCAGTTTGAGACAACAATTTCATTTGCAGGATCGAAATATTTGAGTGTCATTCGAATTACGCTTCTAATTATCGAGGCGAGAAAAAAGTCCGTTCATTCCTCAGTTTTTTGCAAGACCCCAAGAGGGAAAAAGAACGGGGTAAAAACCTCAGGTAAGTCTACATTTATGTTACGGATAGTTCCGTTTGATCACACAAAAATCTGCATTGAGAAAACCTTTGTGCCATCATGATATCTTAAAACGCGTAACGGCCTCCACTTCTATGTTCGTACACTTCACGTCGTCGTCGCAACATATCATCATTACGTGATTCGGCTTCACAGTGTATTTTACGTTTGTTAAATATTGACCAAGTCTCTACGGGCAGGCGTTCCCGCACTCGCGCGCAAAACGAGCGTCGATTAAAGCTGTACACGGGGAGTGCACGCTTCGTTTTTCGATATTCCTTAGAAATATAAACCCGAGAATTAAAGTTTCGTCGCTTGCCGCCCGCTTAATTTAACGCAGTCGCCTGCTCCACCAGAAAGAGCCACTGAAACCTCGAAGGTATCGTGCCGTCTGCAAGCGAGGCAAAACTAGTTGTAAAACCTTACTACCAGCTCTTATCACCACCATTTTGCACTTAGCCGATCGAAGAAGTCTTTGTGACTAGATGTTTAGAAGTCACAATAAGAACAAAAAAAAATATTAACATTTTATCAAAAAATTCTGACGTCACGTTGAGCACCCATGCGTTTGTCCATAGTAAAGGCCATAGAAAAGGTTTGTTCAGAGCACTGCGTCGTGTTATGACGTCATCACTTACGGTGTTCAATTGGGCACAAAAAAGCAATGGCATCACGCATACACTAGAGCTATAGTCAATGAAAACTAAGGAATGCGGGGTGTGGCGATTTCTGTGCGTTCTCTTATCATTTTGCAGCCGATGAGATTGAGGCATTCGCCGATATGAACGCATAACAACGAATCGCGAAGCAAAAAGAGCTAATATAATAAGCCCCTATTACGTTTCTTTAAGCAGTCGGAGACCATAATAAACTTCTCAATAAAACTTTTTTTTTTGTTTTTCTTTTGCTAGAATGAAACGAGCCTCGAGAAAATCCCTGGTCTGCGCGCTCCCGAAGTTTGATGAAAAGCGCTCTACCGATGTCCCTTCTTAAAGGGGCCCTGCAATCATATTTAAGCGTCTACCTTTTTTGCGGTTTCCACGTCTCTCGGGGTTCGGGCGAGCCAGCGGGCACGGAGAGAGTAACTAAATTTCAGTTATATTCCTAACGAGCGTGTTGGTAAGATGTACTAGATCCGTACTAGATGAAAGAATGTAGTCGTCTGTGTTTCGTCCTCTCTATGTTTTATACTTTCTGTGATCTAGTAAATTTCAGTGCCTCATATTTTAACCGGACGACGCGGAAACCTCCTCCACCGGCGAGGGCGCTCGCGGCGGAGGAGGTTTCCGCGCCTAAACAAAATGCAGCTAACAGAAGTTCGAATTTGAACTTCGAAAGACCATTTATGAATCCGAGGCGTCTGGATGCAGAGCCGCTATGAATGCGTCGCGAACGCGCCGCCGATCGCTCGCGCCTTTGACGAGGCGGGGCCAGGCGGCACCTGCTGCCCCTGCAGTTGCGTTAGCGCTTTTCCCGCCAGGCACCGTCCTGAAATATAGATCGTCACGGCGCCAGGGGCGACGCATCTCTATGCCTTGTTACCCTCGCTTCTCCTCTCTCTCTCTCTCGTTCCTCGTTCGGCCTTCATCTTTTATGGGCCGCCATCTTATCGCGAACGAGGCGTGGCTTCTTTTTTTTTTTTGCTTTTTGGTGACTCCCGTCTCATCTCGACTTTCGTCGCACGTCGCAGAACGCATTTTGATCTTTTAGGGGGCCCGTGCCTCTTTGTCCTCGCTTTCATACTTGTCTCCCCATAGGCACTAAACGGTCACATATCGGCCAAAAGCATAATAACCGCTCGGGCGAATGCAGACCATGTTCAGAAACTCGGTAGATTATGGTGATTAGGTACAAAGCAATTTCGACCCTCTCCTCCGCTTGGCCTTCTTAAGATATGAATAGAGCGTCGCGGGCGCGAAAATGAGCCCTTTTGTGGACATTGACGGCTTCTCACGACAACGCCCGGCCACGCAACTGATCCCGGGACCAATGATAATCAAATCAGAGCCCATCCATCTGGTTCACCACGGAGCAGTCAATCACCGAGGTTTATGAAAGAATGTCGTCGATTCACGAGGCGGCAAATTTGCTGACCCAAAATATAGATCGTAGAGCAGACGCACGAGTTAGATAAAGCAGCATACTGGATGTTCCATCGCTGACCACAAGTTTAGGTCTAAGCAAATTTTTGACATCGTTATTTGTCGAGCTTCCTCGCTAGATCCCAGTAATTAACTCTCAAAGAACTCAATGGGAAAATGGACGCGTATAATTTTTTTTAAGGCAAATGTTTGTATAATTGTAGTACCACACAGGAGAACAACAACCACAAAGAACTCTCAGATAGACGAATGCCATCGACTCACAACTGTACTCCGTTCACCCTTAAGCTGATAGGGCGGTGGTAGCTACGGGTTTGCCGGACCTATCAACCACTTGATGGTGGGGGAGCGCATCAAGTGGTGATCGATCAATCGACTGATTGCTTCAACGACCACGTGGCATTCACTGGCCTGTCAGTTTAGGGCTGAAAGAGTATACAGCTTTCTAGCGTTTATAGCCTCTGGTGAACAAAGCATCTGGGCAGTGGGGGCGTGCGCATATTTCTGATATCCATCGGAAGAGTGCTCAGAACGCCAGACGCGGTATAGTAGTCAAAGCCAGCAGCGCTTAGAACGTGGTTACCTACTCGAATGGCCTAAGGCAGCGTCCATGGTGTCAGAATACTTTCTTAGACCGTGGCATCGGCCTTTTGTCCGTAAGCCGCCAGTGATTACAATTCGTTCTCGTTACACGATGACTAAAACTAACGACCGTTCGGTTAATAAAGCTAATCGAGTATCCGCAAAGCCGTCCATAAACCGAAGAGGCTTGTACGAAACTTCAGTCGCAAAATGTAAATTAAATGGCAAATGTAAATGTAAATATATAATAATTAAAGCTGGGTAATTGATCGTTTAATGTTCCGATTAATCGATTAATGCATTCATCGCGATTATTTCTTTTAACCGGAAAATCGCTAAAATTGTGACGAACCGAAAGAAAGTAAAAATTGCACGCTTTCACCACGCAGACGTGGACGAGTAGACCTGTATGAAGGGCAGGCTTTGGGTCACATTTTAGCTTAAAGTAAACTGTTGGGGAAATATTTATAACTCCTGACAAGTGCTGAAGGTTGCACGTGTCCCGGAGACTTCAACACCGTTTTGAGTGTCCGTATAGCACAACAGAGACTGCTGTGAATAATCAAATGAGGTCGCTCTTGGAGAGCTGGAACACCTATCATAGCGTGGCGCCAACCAGCTGTAGTAGCTAAAGCCCCATCATGTTTTAAGAGCAGGGTTGTTAAGTACCTAGGTACAAGTAACTGGAAATCGGTATCTAGGTACTTCTGCTGTACCTGAGGTACACACCTAGGTACTTTCATTTCACGGTATCTGTACCTGTATCTCAGGTACAATTTCCAGTAACTTGTAACTAAGTGAAGTTACTTTTACAGGTACTTTTCTATTCACTTCGTCAAAATGGTAGAAACTATATATTTGAAGTATTAACACACTACCATGTGCCGTGATTAACATTAAGTTGGTACGACCTGGAAGGCACTGACTTGATCGAATGACGTTTTAGCGAACGAAGCCCCGCCCATGATATTTTATTCAACGACCCTTTAGCGAATGGCGGTGTTCATTTGAGTGAACGGTGGATTAGCGATGCCGTTCTGTTGAGACCAATTTACGCAAACATCAACTATTGAAAAAGCGTCGTCAAGCGAACAAAATTGTGACGACGGAGACCGCGAGCATCGAAACATCGCCTTCATCTGCTTCATGGGAGCAAAAATTTCTACAGTACTGCGAACTTTCTCCGACCAGAAATCTGGAGCGTCTCAAGCACATGCCGCTACTGAAAAGTGTTCTTAAAATACAACACTGAGCTTCCAAGCAGTCCTTCGGTGGAGCGCGTCTTTAGCATAGGAGGAACAATTGCTACTAAACTGCGATCGAAGCTGTCAGACAAACACTTCGAGGAAGTCCTGATTCTGAAGTCAAATAGAGCACTTAAGTGAAAAAGATAACGTGTCTTGTAATGCTCGTGTGAATGCCGTTTTTCTTATTTCTCGCATTGACACCAATACAGCACATTTATCGAACTCGTTTTTGTGTTTATCCTTAGTATAAAAAGCTTTACTTCCAATATATTTTTTCGAATTTGGGAAAATAAATAAAGAAAGTATTCTTGAAGTAACTGTACCTGCACCCAGATGAATTTCTAAGCGAGTACCTAGGTACATGTTTGTGTGAGCAACTGTAACTGTATCTTAGGTACACTTTTGAAGTAACTTTTGCAACCCTGTTTAAAAGTAGCGCAAGGTGCGTTGGTGCAAAAGGCACGTGCAACGTGCAGCCCTTGGGAAGATTATGGCGGCACAGCCGAAGCACTGAGCTAGATTTCAGACGCGATGTTCTTCCCGGAAGTGGCGAGCGGCACATGCCTCGAGCATTTACACAACAGTGAATGGCGCCATTTTTTCCAGGATAGAGGGACTTCAGCAGTAGCGAAAGTCCCTTGAAAACTATTCACGGGCCTTGTGGAGGGCGTATTGTTTGATTATACACTGTGTTATCTGGTACTGACGTATGTGTTCTCTTTTCCTATTCAAATAAAACATTTCAGTTGAGAATACAGCTGTTGTTCTATCGTGTATATTCCTTTTATTGTCCTCGTTTTTTGAAGATGTTACACGCACCATGTCAAACGTTTACCAACTCGCCCAGTTCAACACCTTGTTAGAGTAGACCTAATCGAAATTGCATACGCCATTCAAGGACCCTCACAAAAAGATGTACACTCAAATGGAGAAGTGTCTCCAAGCTTGCCCGAGACCCCACTCGCTGTTATTCTTGAGTTGTGAATAAACAAAAAATCGCGACACTTGCAACACACAATAAACTGTATCGCTACAAATGACTTATGTTTAGAATTAATGCAGCTGCCGAGGTTTTCCAGTAAACAATTCGTCAAGCACTCAACGGCATATCTCACGTTCTCGACATCAGTGATGATATACTCGTGTTTGGCAAGACAAAGGATGAGCATGATCAGGCTCTCCAGGCAACTCCCGAAAGGTTGACAGAGAATGGCCTCACAGTTAATTCCCAAAGATGTCTCTTTGCACAAAAAGAACTTAGTTTTTTTCGGTCACATCTTCTCTGCTTCTGGAATCAGAAGAGACCTCCAGAAGATTGCAGCACTAAAACAAATGCCAGCCTCTGCCAACGCTCATGAAGTTCGAAGTTTGCTTAGCACGGTAAATTACTGCTGATGCTTCCTACCTAACCTTGCTGACATAACGTACCGTCTCCGGCTTCTCACAGAAAAGAACACCAAGTGGGTGTGGGGACCAGAAGAGCAAGCTACTTTGAATATGCTGAAAGAAAAGCTGTCCGAAATCCCCAACCTTATTGTTTTTTTATGGTACAAAGGAAATAATCCTCACGGTCGACGCGTCGCTTGTTGGCCTTGGTGCAACCCTAGCACAGAAGGAAGCCAACAGCGCCGACATTGTCGTTTACGCTAGTCGGGCTTTGCCCCCACTGAAGCACGGTATTCTCAGATTGAACGTGAATTGCTTGCAGTTGTCTGGGGAACATAGTATTTTCATCTGCATTTATACGACAACAACTTTCTTATTCGCACAGACCACAAACCCCTTTTTTCCATCCTCACCAACCCACGGGCTTGTATGTCTGCGCGAATTGAACGCCTTGTATTGAGAATTCAACAATACAACTTCAGAGTGGAGCACACTTGTGCAATCAACAACCTCTCAGATTAGCTGTCTCGCCACCCCATTCCAAGCTCTTCTGCTGACGGCCGCCTGGCTCATAGCACTAATGCATATGTCAGCTTAATCCCCACCACAATATTGCAAAAGCCATGACTCGTGCAGAAGTAGCTGCCGCTACTATAAATGACCCTCATATACAAAAGGTGACCGCTGCCCCCAGAAGTCCTGCCAGGTTGAACGACCCAGCACTCAGAGAGTTTATATCCGCACAGCACGAGCTCTCTGTGGCGAACAGCGGCCTACTACTGAAAGGAAATTACCTCGTTCTACCGGCTGCCCTCCAGCAACAGGCGATATTCCTCGCTCACATTGGGCACCGAGGCATCTCCAAAACGAAAGCGCTCATGAAGCGAAAAGTATGGTTTCCTCAGCCTAGACAGCATGATACAAACTACTCTCAAAAAGTGTATGGCATGTCAGACAACCATCCAACATCGACACTCTGACCCCGTCGCGATTCCATCGAAGCCAAATCAACCGTGGGAGGCACTCTCACTTGACTTCGCGGGGCCTTTCCCTAAGGGCAAATACGTACATAATGGTCCTAATGGATGATACGTCTTGCTACCCCCTGGTGGTGGTATTATCATCGTTGGCGGCCCCAACTGTCATAACCAACCTTATGAAGATCTTCAGTACTTTTGGAATTCCGAGGGTCGTCAAGACTGATGACGGGCCTCCATTCCAAAGCCCTGATTTTAAAAAAATTTAGCTGACTAGCGAATGGTGATGTTGACGATTCATGCGCACATTTAAGCGATTTATACAAACGACAACATTGGAAAACTCTATGTGGACTTCGAATTTAGCAAATTTTAAATGGCCTATAGGGCAACACCTCACTCAACAACAGGGGAAACACCCTTCAAACTACTCTTTGGAAGACCTATGGGCTACCTCCTTCCCGATTCCGGAGACACTAACAACGTGCCACAAGCGTGGAAATACACGAATTAGGAAAATCGAAAGAAACACAAGATTACGCAGATGAACGCAGACACGCGACACCTCACAACCTCGAAGTCGGAGACCGGATACTATGCAAACAACCTCAGTCGAACAAGCTCACTCCTCCTTATGACCCTCAGCCATACAAAGGGTCGAAATCAAAGGAACAGAGGTAACTGCTCAGAGAGATCATAAAATGATCACAAGAAACTCAAGCTTTTCAAACTTCTTCCTACGAGTACGAAGCCCACAGAGCGTGATGAAATGATTAATACGGATGATGCTGAGGAAGCAAAGCTCCATGAATACGCCTCATACCCACCTTAACCAGGAAGCTGAACAACACATCGACGTGGGGGAGAGACGAGAACTGCAACCCAGTGAAGCTCAAAGATCCTGTGAAGGACGACGATCGGCTCCGGAAGCTGAGCAACAGCTTGACGTGGAGGAGGACGAAACAGGCCAGGATTCGTTGAAGCTCCTGGACCTGAATTATCAGGAACAGCACGACCGGTCCGTAGAAGGTGCCCTACTGCAAGACTCAGGGACTACGTCCGCTCCTATTAAGCCTTTCGCTCTGTTCATTTTGTTGATTCTCGGGGGAAGTGATGTAGTGATGTAGATTTTATGTTTGCGAGTGACCGCCGTATATAGCGGCGGGGACAAAGAAGAGGAAGAGGAATAAAGCCAGTGATTGGGAATGGCTGCCCCATAATTATTCTGCCCGCCGCGGTAGCACTCAGTTTATTCAGCACACTTGCAACGCTACGCGGGCATTAGAGCATTATCACGAAACACGTTTACATTACTCTATAGTTTTCGCATATGAGAAGCGTGCTATCGATACCGCCCATGACCGGCCAGCGTTCCGCCGTGCTTCGCATCGGCGCCATGTGCGCTCCTTGTACCGGTTGCAGAAGACGACGCGGGTAGCGCGGGCACGACGCATTGGGCGAGCACGGCGGAACGGTGTGCGTCAACCTGCAGCGGAGCTCCCTCGTGGTCATATAAAGCTCTTAGTTATGCACCGAGAAAGTGAGGGAGATGACAAGACGAGATCTAGCTGCCTTTGTCGCCACTACACAAGTCGAACGCGTTAGAACGTGAGAGCCAAACCCCCAACGCCGGCGCTCCGTTTTCTTGTGTATGTATCTTGATGAAAACCATTTTTTTCAACTGCTCATCATGAAACCCCGAAAATTATAACGTAAAATTGTGCAAGCGTTCCCCTGCTTATGCATGCAGGTATTTGCAGTTACACAACATGCTGCTCCGCTGCCTGTAAAGAATTTAGCCTACAATAAACTATTTTTGGATCCCTTCTTGTTCCCGTCATTTCCTGGGCTTTGATCTAACAAATAAATGTGACTGCGCTAAAAGGCCGTTGTTAGCCTTAAACGGTGACTTTAATATAATTGAAAAGCAAACGGGTGAATATCTACAAAACTTCAAGGAAAGCTCTCGAGCGAAGTCAAGCAAAAGCTGAAAATACGGAACCGAAACTAACGTTAATAGAAACCGAAACTAATTACGCGCCCTCTGCTAGGTGTCCTCCGTGTCCTTCCACTATCTGGGCAGCTCGGATCTATGGGAGTGTCCACTGTTTACGCTTACTGTATTACTCTACGGTAACACACGCCGACGCGGCAGCGTAAGACGCGCGGCGTTGACGGTGATGGAATAGCGGACGATACCGGAGGCTGCCCGCGTGCGCTCGCACGACTAGAAGGCGGTATCAGATGCTAGACTAGACGCACCGGTCGCCTACCGGACATCGCGACAGGTAGACACTAGGCTTGCGAGCGTGTTCTGCCGACCACACAAGCCAATCCAGATGTAGTGGGTGGGGGGCACTGTTCTATGGGCGGGGCTTTGAGCGGGCCCTGACCTCCACCTAATTGCGTCTAACAGCATAAAAAAGAAGTAAAACAAATTGTGGGAAAAAGTGTCTTATCTAAGCATTTTAAAAGAAAACGTCTTTTTAATTTTAGTGTTTCTTTAAGTCTTAGCGAGCGCACGCTCGAATGAAACATAAAAAGAATGTTTACACAGCAGCGTAATATTAGTCTGCGTCTTCTCTTTAACTTCGCAGCTTTGACAAAAACGTACGAAACAATGATTACGTCGGCTAGTATCACTAAGTGACTTAGTTTTAATGTAGTCGAGCTAAGTCATGATTTACACTACAACCACCAAACCAAAGAGATCGCGTTTTTTGTTTGCGTTTTACACTTGGTTCGCTTCATTTTTTTTGTGCTCTTTTGCCCGGCTGGGTTTTCTTCTACGTGGTTTTTGTCACAAGAAAATTACAGTGTCTTTTCTACCGCAAAAACGTTAATACCTTCCAATGCCATGGAGAGAGAAAAATATACATATTTTTGATAGTACTTGAAGATGCGCCATTCAAGACGGCAACAGCCGAGCTGAAAAGTTGAGACGCCAAGCCAGCGTGAAACTCGCTTGGCGCCTTTGTTACGTCGGAGAATAAACCACCCTTAAAATTTAGCTGGAAGCTATTCAACCTTAAAATAAAAAATAAAACATTGGTCATTATAAGGGCGTTTGTGGCTTCTCTACTGGTTTCTGGGCGTTCTTATCGATATACATGATGGGGTAAACAGCTCAGGAAACACGGACTACGAAGAGTAGTCCGTGTTCTTTGGCTCTTCCCACGTAAATCTCAATTTACGTGGGAAGAGCCAAAGGAAGGGGCTCTACAGTTCCTTGATTTGACGATGTACCCGGGTGATAACACTATATGTTGGTCGTTTTGCCCACGCTCCAAAAAGGCGATACTAGATTTTAAATCTTCCCACTCAAAGGTGGTTAAGAGGTCCATAGCGGCGTCATGCCTTGGGTCGGCCCTCAAAAAATCATGTGCCCACAAGATGACCGAAGGTTTTAGAAAACAAATTGGTAGACTGAAGGAGTCGGGGTTCCCGTTCACACTCTTGGCGGAAGTAGCCAGTTCACTTCTTAAGAAAGCTAAGGGGGTGGAGAGGACGAGGCCGGAAAGAGAAAAGAAGCGTGTGGTAGTGGTCCCCTACCTCCACCGCGTTTCCCATAACCTGAAACAAGTAGGTGGCAGATATGAAATACTAGTAGTGTTTTCGGCGCCCCAAAAAATAGGCCAGATCTGTTCCAGGATTGGTGCGGGGATAGTCGGTCGTTCCAGCGCGAAGTGCACCAAGGCGCACAGAAAACCCTTTGTCCCTTGCGTTTCGTGTGTGGTATATAAGATACCTTTGTCGTGTAACAGGTGCTACGTGGGGCAAACAGGAAGATGTTTGAATGATCGATTACGAGAGCACTCATATTCGCTCGGAGCTACGGTTGGGGGGCTTTTGCCAGTTCATTGCAAAGATTGCAAGTGTCGGCCTGACTTTAGCAGAGTCACCGTTTTGGGAGCGCACAAGGATAGGGTCACGAGGGAGATCATTGAGGCCTTCCACATTTTGTGTCATGGTCATTCATGAGTTAGTGAACCGTCACTGGCGCTGTCAGCCAAAGAAATTTCCTTCCTGCGGCAAAACATGAGTCACGTAGTGAACGGGTAGTTTTTGACACGCTTCGCGGTTGGCGAGAGTGGTCCTTTGTTTTTGTGCAATCTTTTAAGAGACTGTGTATGTTTTTTCTGTCTGTTTCTTTTATTAAAATTCTTCAGTTGCGAGTACAGCATTGTCCTGTCGTGTGTGTTCCTCTTCGTAGTTCGTGTTTCCTGAGCTGTTTACCCCATCATGTATAACGTCAACCAACTGGCCCAGTTCTCCACCTTATTACTGTTCTTATCGATGAATACTCTTTTCAGCTCAGCTACCATAGAGAATATATTATTTGGTTTGACCATGGCTTGTCGCTCTTAAGCTCTCAGTGCTCATATCGTGTAGTTGTGAAACTTACGCTGCGGTATAAACCCGGTGATCGCTTTATTCGTTTCTTGACACTCGCTTTTAAATATTATGCCGCCGCAGTCTAGCTTCCGGTTGGCTTTTAAACATTCTTTTTTTTTGTTTTTGTAGAACGTATTATTTATGATAATGATATAGTAATACGCAACTGAGTTTTGGCTGAGAAGAAGCAATGGGTAAATTTAGAGTCATATTGTTTAGCCTATATTCGTCGTTCACTAAATTGTGAACTTTATTTTCTTCAAATATAGCGGACATTTCTATAAATACTTCGAGTTACGGTCTTACCTTCTATCTCAATTGCGAAGAATAATTTAGTAGATGCGTTGGCTGCTTCGCGACTCTAAAATTCATCGTGGTAACTTGCATTATATTAAAAAAGTTTAAACTTGAAAAGTAGTTCCCATATTTTAAATGCACTACTCATTCATCTCAAGTAAGACAGTAATTGACGGCTCAAAAACGTAATCTCCTCCATCTTATCTCATGCTCCG
Organism: Ixodes persulcatus; assembly: GCA_013358835.2. Lineage (NCBI taxonomy): Eukaryota > Metazoa > Arthropoda > Arachnida > Ixodida > Ixodidae > Ixodes > Ixodes persulcatus. The sequence continues at coordinate 994,895 of JABSTQ010009407.1, forward strand.
AACTGTCAATATTACAAATATTTTTATATGCTTTCTTGTGTGTGCGTGTGTGTGTGCGTGCGTGCCTGTTTTCTTCCTTTCTGTGTCGTTTTTTGTGTTCCTTTTTTTTGCAAACTTTGTTTTTGTTTTGAAAGCCGCTAAGAAAATCATCCCTCTTTCCTGGAGCGTGGCCGGCAGAACGCACTAATAAAATTAGCCGTCTCGCCTGCTCGGCTTACGTACGTGGGATGCTCAATCATGCCCAGAAATGCGCGACGGGAAAACACTAAAAAAAGTTTGAGACAAAAAAAAAAAACATAAAAAACACGAACCTACGTATGCCCAAGTCTACATCGTGTCGTCATCACCAACCGTCTGGCCGTCTGCTAACAACTACGTCAGATCCAATAAAAACTAATTAGCCCTTGCATAGATGCTCTTCGTTGGTTTCGGTGTATCGTGCTTCATTTTTTTTTTTTTTTTTTACACAAGCCCTCGTGCTCGCTCTTTTTCGCATGCTTTCTTATCTCCATGCTGGTCGTGTCGTAAGCTAATCAGACGAGTAAGCGGGAACTATAGCCGTCTTTTCGGACAGCCAGACGTGTTGCTCCAACAAAAGCGCTGGTCGCTCTCGCAGCCCCGATGAGAGTAAAGCAGGAGAGGGGGATGCTGCCTTCTCGTCTGCCGCCGAGTGTGCCTAGATTTCAGAGTGCTTCCAACTGCTTGATTGAGGTCGCGTGGTTTACGGTCCCCGATTCCCATACGAGCTGCGAGGGGGGAGGAGGGAGGGGGGGGGGGGGTGACGAAAGCGTTGGTCGTCTGCGAGAGCCTCTGCCTTTGAGCCCGCTTTCGTCGTCTCCATGCGACAACCCAACGTACGCGAACTGTCTACCAATCCACCCAAGATGTGACCGCCATTATATGGTAAACGATCTCCGTGGTTCGAGTCGCTCCCTCTCATAAATCGAGGCTCTCTGCCGCCGCCTCCCATGAAAGCGCCGTGGTCGTGGTGTCGCAACCCTAATCCGGTCATCTCGGAGCTCAAGCGAAAATCTCGACGGGACGCGACGCTCGTTGCGAGAGCGTCGTCCGATGAATCGTTAACTTCCAAATGCAATAAAAAGGCACGCTTTCCCGCGCAGCATTTAAGCGACGTACGAGGAGACTCGCGACGGCGGCGTGGAGGCAAGTGGGTCGACTTGACTTGTTCTTAAAGTGTCTCGAGCGCTCTGAGAGTCCTTGTACCGGCTCGATAATGATAAAAGAAAGACGTTTACAACTTTCTGTAACGCCGAATTAAAGCGCAGCTCTTACGGAGGAGGGGATGGTAGTGAGGGGATGGTTTGCCCCTCCTCTCCATCATTAGCCTCTCCTCCTCTCCTCCAGCTCTCCTCCTCCTCCCCTCCTTTCTTTCTCCTCCTGCTCCTCTCTTGAGGTATTTCAATTTCTCGATATACCGTGCTAAACAATCTTTCGTCGAAGACTGCTCGGCGTTTTTGATTTCTTCATCATTAGTCTTGAGCGCGCTCCCCCGAGATGGCACCGCAGAACAGCAATTGCACATCCCTCGGGGCCAATGAGATGTTTTTCTGCATGACTGGTATGAAGTTCTTTTTTGTCTTCCACGAAATATTCCGTGAGTGCCGTAGGCGAGAGATACAGAGCTGCCACGTGCAAGCCGTTGTCGACCTGGGCGGCACAAAATTCGCCAACTTCGTCTGACGTGCCGCCGAGATCGATGAGTACAGCACAGACCCGTACGCAGGTAGATGGCCACTTGGATAACGAGTACACCACGTTTTCATACGTGCCTCTGTGATTTATGCATGGTGATATCACTTGCCCGCACAACGAGTAGCTGGCATCTCCCCACATTTTCCTCCTCCTCGTTCTCTCCTTTTCCCTTCTCCTCCCTCCTCCTCCCTCCTCGCTGCTCCTCTCCTCATTTTACTCCCCCTCCCTCCTCCTCCTCCTCTCCTAAGCGCGTACGGACGGAACTTTTCGAGCCGACACCTTGAAGGGGACGTTGCACGAGGTCTGGGGCAGACCTTGAAATGCTCATCTAGCTGTTATCTGCTTCTTATATATCGCAAGAAATAAATATAACATCTCAAATAAATGATAATGCAGGCTGATTTCTGACGAGAAACATCCCCGTTTTCTACAAGGTCAACCCCTGCACTCTTTCACAAAATGGCGCTAAACATTGATAGCCTGAAATTAATGTAATATGAATCCTTTGAGTTCAGCGTGGAAAATGAAAATAGAGACGATTTAAATCATAATTTAAGCCACGAACTTCACTATGATGATTTTTCCACAAGAACACCTTTCTCACGAATGATCCTTTCCCGCAAAATTAGTAACCTAAATACTTTTTAATTTATGGTTTTTGTTTGTAATGCGATGTTGGGCGTGCAATTTTATTTGGTCGTTAATAAGAAGAAATTCGAGCAAACAAAAATGTATGACAGGCTTAACGCGAGAAAAAGGCTTTGCTCTTCCGCGCAAATCAGAGAGGTGTGCTTTGCTTTTATCTTCCACTTTTTAGTCAGTTACGTGATATTTTATGCAAGCAAATCAGAATCCGAAGGAATCAAACAAAAACAAGTAGGCGTGCGCGCACACGCACGCAGACACGCAGACCGATAGGAAGAGTGACTGAGACAGACAGGCCCCAACAGGCAGATCTAATTGTATAGATGAGGTGTGGCCAGGCTGACCCGGCCTAAGAGCCGCAAACAAAACCACGAAACTTCTAAGAGCCGCGGGAGGGGGGGGGGGGGGGTTATTCAAGAGTTTCGTCGTGGTGACTTAGTCCCAGTAGAAGAAACATTAAACAAATCACTTCTCGGAAACATAGCAAGTGCACACCTCGATACTCTTAAAAAAGCTGTCGACGTATTTTTATTTCATTTTCGTATTGGAGCATTTTTATAAAAACTACCATCGTGGTGGTACTAACCAAAGTGGTAAGTTTTGATGCCCTTCAGAACCCTTTTGAAGTAAAATGTAAAAAAGCGCCGGACTCGTGTGCGCGCTAGCATTACCGCAAAGTGTGTACATCGCTAGCAACCAGCTTTGCGTTTGAATTTCAGCAAACAGCAATCAATTTAGATATTTTGGAAGCCAGGCCCACCACTCAAGATTACTCTGATCACCAAAAGACTGATTTTGAGTAAGAAGACGAGTACCGTTGGTGGTTTAATTTTGTAGCGGCATTAAATTATTACAAATTCCGCCCACCTTCGTTTTAGTATAAAGAGGAGTTGTTCCCGAGTGTAGTGACCACACATGGAACATAACTGCCTTTGCCAATTAGCTCTTATTTCTTCCTTTGTGGAAGACCGTAAAGTACTTCGGGACTTCCCGAGGCTTCCCTCCATCGTACTATGAATTGTTGAGGGCGACTAAAACATTCCCAAAAAAAGTAATTACGAATCTAATCTGAAGATTTCATAAACTAAACAATACAAAACACGTTATAGTAGAAAGACGAAAACACAAGATAACGAAAACAAGTCGGATTTGGGCGGACGGTGTTGACAGGCGCATTTAGCGTGCCGTTCCGTCCGTACCCGAATTAAGAAAGCAAATGAAAACATCGTATTTTTTTCGCCAACAACGTGCGAAGAAAGAAAAGCGAAAGCTGTTGCATGAAGGCAGAATGCGGTTAGAAGGGTGCCGTCACGTACTTGAGGACGGAGGTGCGACGTAGTTAATTCTCATAGCCGTCGTGGTTGGCGACGTGAATGAGACTGACGGCTGCCACCAGTGATCCTCTAAGTGAGTGGCTAAGCGCGATGGAAGTTTCTAGAACCATCCAACATTAGCCGTAGCAACTGGATACTGCCAAAGTGGGACTTCGCATAACGCGAGTAATGCTTGAAACCAGTTTTTCAAGCAGACGACACGATGATTCGCCCTCCGTTGCGCAATTCTTGGCGGAAAACCAGGGCTTCCCTCTTCGCTCGTCTTCGCTCGCTTCGCGCAATGCACGAACGGCGGACGGGGAGTCCCGACTTCCCTCTCTTTGAGTAAAAAGGAGAAAACAAAAGTTTTGTTTTTTACATTTTTTCGCGCACGCGGCAACGACAAGCGACGAGGATGAAATCTCTCCAAAGTGTCGCTCATAAAGCCATCGCTTTAAAAGTTATTAATGTTTGTTTAGTGACGGCTCCAGCCTCTAAGAAATGGCGGCGCTCCTTCAACGTTGCAGGGGAGCAATTTTGCCGGCGATGTGCGTATGGGAAACTGGCGATTTCACGGCCGCTTCCCCTGTAAAGCGTGCTCTGCGTTTCGCAACCGTGCGCGCTGGCGAAGCCAACCCCCAGCCCTAATATCTCGAACGAAGTCATGAAAGTGTCCGTGCGAATTTACTTCTTTATTAAGGCCTGACATTTACGAAGCAGGATCTTAGCTTCTTTTTTTTTTCAGTTCGGTCTTGGTATGTAGCTTCAATGATGACGGCACGCTGATGGCGTCACGGTGTTCATAACAATTGATGTCTCACAGTGGTGCAGCAACGGCGACGAGTCTCTAGAGAAACAAAAACTGTCGGGCTATCGTGCAGACTGGTACGTAGTTCAGCTACTCTAGTCAAGTTACAGTAGTTTAACTACTTTTCTGTGTAGTTTAGTAACTTTCAATTACATTTTTATCTGGGTAATTAGTATTATACTTTAATTACTTTTTTACAATTTACTTTTGAATTTTAGTGCTAGGTTTGCTGGTCAACAAACATTCGTGCACAAAAATAGATAAGATGTTGGAAGATCAGCTGATATTTGCAAAGAGGGGGAAGCATGTGGCGTAGGCGGGGGGGGGGGGGGGAGGGTCCGAAAACTTCTAAAATTTTTATGAGCCCCCCCCCCCCCCCCCCTCGCAACAACCCTGCAGCGAGGCGCGTGGAGCGGACAGACACGTCGCAAGTGACGCCAAGTAAATGCAGGATTAGCGCCGCAAACTGGCGTTTTTTTGTGTCCCGTAGCTCAAGGAGACTTTACCGATTTGAAAAAAAAAAAAAAAAGCTGGTCGCCGCTTCTCCCCAACGTTGGAATTCTCGCACTGTATCTTCACTCACAGGAGGCAACAAAATTCAGCACCCGCTCTGATGCTCATCTGGTGCTCCCGTAGTTTGTGGTGTACTCGAAGAATAGTGTGCTAAAGGGCTACGCAGAGGTGACTTTTTTGCGTTGCCTTTCCTTCGAAAACTAAGAATATGCAGATCTTTAAAGATTCGAAGATCATTTCAGAAAACTTAGTAATGCCCCCAACGTTTTTATATAAAAAATATTAAACAAGCCGTGGTGGGAAGTACTCTAAGTACATGGTACTTAAAGTACTACTCTTTAGAAAACTTGTACTTTCCTTGAAGTACATTTTCTGAGCATGTACTTGTACTTTACTAAAGTAGTTTTTCTAGTCCTTTCCGAAGAACGTTCAACTCCCGACTTCAATGTACATTCCCCGAACTTGAAAACCAAAAATGGCATATCGTCTTGTGAAAACACGCTCTTTCGAGACGCCATCTGGTTCTTTATCAAAATGAAGTAATGGCGGCTATAATACCGACACAAATAAGTGCCTCATAAGTTGATTGTGTCAAATAGCTCGTCAGCGAGAGTAAAACAACTACACTGCGGCGACTTGAATTTATACAATATTTGCTTCCATTTTCGTAAAACAACTGATGCACTTCCGATTACATCTGGAGCAATGCATACCAGTTAGATAAACACTGTATAGGGATTTAAAGGGCATCCTGAAAGATTTTGTCAAAAGTACTTGTACGTTACCTTGAAATATATTCTATTTAAAGTAGGTTAGTTAAAATACATTGCACCCGGTGTACTTACTACTCTACTTAAAGTACATAACCTGTCATTTACTTCGCACTTTACTTCAAGTACTTTTTAGGTGTAATTTGCGCAACACTGTAAACAAGCAAAAACTGTCTAAAAATCTAGCTCAGGCAGTGCTAAACCTCAAAGTAGAAATGATACATTCGCAGTACATCATTAACAAAAAAAAAGTACAAAACAATTAGGCACGCAGAAGCAGAACCAGCTATTAAAGTATTTCTGTGAAAAAAACAAGCCGATTCATATTTGGCTTGCACAATTTCGCTAACGAATTAAAACCTATAAAAGTACGTACTTTCTTGTTTAATAAAAAGACACATAAAAGTAACTTCAAAATTAATTCGCTACTTTTTGCGGTACTTAGTAATTTCTTCAATTACTCTTCATTTGAGTAATTTCTACTCTACTGAAATTACTTTTGAGGTCAATACTCAGAAACGTAACTTAATTACTTTGTGGAGTAACTTAGTACGTGTCTGCTATCATGTTTATGTGACCTTCGAGTCACGTGACTCCATGACGTCACATAAAACTCTTACGTCCAGCGACATTGGGGCGTCACGTGACCTTACTTCACGTCATTTGGTCCCGTGATATTTTGATACCACAGAATAATGTTACGTCACGATGTCACGTGACGCCTTGAGCTGACGTCATGGTGTCATGTCAGCTTAATTAGCGTCAAGTCATATCGTCATTTTACTACGTGCTTTCCAGATGGTCATATGACGCACCGTGAGACCGTGGCGGCAGATGTCACAATGACGTCACGGAGAGCCTATAACTGACGAAATTTAGAGCGCCTTTCCGATATACCAAAACTATACCGAATATTATTTATTTCGAAATTCTAATTTAATTTTTCTCCGTGTTGTTTTATAGCTGGAGCGCAAGGACACAATAGAAAACCTTACCTGTATTGATGTAAACATCCCGCAGATGCGCTAAATAGCTGTGTTTAAAGGACCAAATTACTGGGTTGAAAACAAATAATTCTGCAATTGATGTATTAAATGGCTCCGATTGTTGCTGAAGATTGTTATTTGATGGGCGTTTGAATGCAACGGTCGTTTCTGTTTGTCCATTCCTATTCGCACCAAAAGGAGCGAGTAAGCGTTTTCACCGAATACCTGCGCGTCCGATCAGGGTTAATTCAGCATCAGTCATAACACGGACAATGTTTTAGTCCCTCAAAATCTACGGAAAGAACACACTGAGCACAGGGCCATTCACGTCTAGACAGTCCGCGCTCAAAATCCACAAATTAGAGAAACGAACCAGCATGTTTGCAAACAATCCCAAAATAAAATATTTCGTAAGCCGTGCTCGTCGTGTTTCTTGTTATTCCAGCTTCTCTCAACCCATCCGTGTCCAGCGATCTCGGCACACCCGTCACTGATTCGTAACTGAATAGTGTCACGAATGACAGATGATGAGACGAAGAATGAACAGAAGCTAAACGTTTCATTTGGCGAATTGTGCCGAAAACAAATATACAAAGATGTAGCATCGCAGGCGTCAACGGTCGACAGAGTAGCACGATCGAGCGCGGCAGCGAGACTGACTCAAGACCTCCACGCGCAGCATCTTTTGTACCCACGTAGGTGTCTGGAATTTGAGAGGATGGATGCTTGGGCGAGTTTGTGAACCATATTCTACGGTGACAGCGCGTGTCTGGGACATTCGGCGTAGAGCGTTCGGCGCGTACAACTTTCGTAACTCAATCAGACGAGAAGGTTCTCGAACATACGAGAACGTCATGTTGAAAGAATAAATAAAAGAGGAGTCCACTCCCTGGAATCGAACCTGGATCTTCCGCAACAAAAAGGAATATTTTTTTTTTCAATTTTGTTCCCGAAAATGGTGTCAATATAGCGGGGTATTCATATTAACAAGGGCCATATTAACGAGACATGATTGTATATATATATATCGAAACTTTCGTCGAGCTGCATAAAAGCAGTTTTAGAGCGCAGCTCTTAGGCGCCCATTTCCGGCTTGAGCGGTGTCGCCGTCACCGTCGCCATCGGCGTCGGCGTCGGCGTAACTGCGCGGTGCATTATGGGTTAGTTTTCCCGCTAAATATAGCGGAAAAGTTTCCTAGCTAAAATTAGCAAAAACGTTTCTCCGCTAAATTTAGCGGACAAATTTTTCACTAAATTTAGCGGGAAATTTTTCCGCTAAACATAACAGAAAAATTTCCCGCTAAATTTATCGTTTAGCGAAAAACGTTCCCCGCTAAAGTTTGCGAAAAAGTTTTCCCGCCAAATTTAGCGAAAAAAATTTCCCACTAAATTTAGCAGAAAAATGTCTTCGCTTAATGTAGCGGAGAAATTTTTCTGCTAAATTTAGCGGGAAAATGTAGCGAGCAGGAGAAAAGGAGGGGCATAGTCTCCTCTGCGTACCTTCCCCTCCTCCTCCTCAAGAGCTGCCGCTCTAATTCGGCGTTACAGGGGATTGTAAACGTCTCATTTTTTCCCTCGGCTCATGGTTAAAATAACCAATGCTTCACTGTATCAATATTTCTGTTCCAGTTTGAAGTCAGCAAAAAAAGTCAAGAAAACTTTTACTTGTCTCTGACAGGCTCTTTCCCAGCGACTGGATACGCAACCAGTTCTTAATAATAAACTTTATTCGGACTCAGTAGTCTTGGCTGGTGGGGCAAAAGGCGATCTAACGCCGCCTGACGAGGCTCCGCCAGCCGTGTACAACGTTCAGCAGCAGAGGGGAAGAACAAAAAATAAGCACAATATAATAAAAAAAAATCAACAGCATTTAGACAATGATAGTTCAGAGCGCTGTGCCCGTATCAGCAGCGTGAAAAATCTCGATTGGATAAAGAAACATCCCTGCCATTTTCTTCAAAATCAGATAATAGAACTATTTTCAAACACCGCAAAGAAAACCCGAATCAAGAGCAGCGGCAGTCAACGTGTCCCGAAAGTGAAGTTCCGCGCATTACCATTTCACCCTTTCAGCTCGCGTGAGGTCGAGGGAAACTTTTCTCAATCATTAATCATTCATATTCAGATACCTCGGCGAGATTACAGTGTCACGGAGACTTCCTTCGCGTGCTTTTATCGTGCCTGAGTGAGGGATATTGATTCGTTGCCAGAAGGTTAATAATACCCCCGGAGACACTATTCTGAGCGCTACATTGGCGTGTCAAGAACTTCGTTAGCTCCTTCCTCCGCACCCTTCTCCACTATCGGTTACGGCGTCAACGCACAGTGCCACCTCAATGGTCCCGGCGAGCGAGGGGAAATCGGTTTATTGACACGGGAACTGAGCAACTGGACCATGCTTGTTTTAACTGTAAATCGAGCGCAGCCACGTTGAAGGCTTTCTTAAGCTATCGGTGGCTGCGGTCACTGACATCCTAAAGGGACATGGAAAGGTATTTACGCACGCCAAGGTTTTTATTTGTACACGACATATGAGAGCCCAACTACCCAGAACACAATTTGTGGCTGGAAAATTTGTTTTCTTCCGTCCGAAAACCGCCAATCGAGAACTGGCCGGTTTCAGTTGCGCTTACTCTCTTCTCCACGGTCACGTGGCTTTCTATGGTTTTGACACAACCACCAAAAATAATCGAGGTCGTAGGTCATCGAAGGCACACACTCAATTGTAGAAATAGAAAAGAAATATGATAATAATTTTTTTGTGACTTCTAAAAATAGTTGCACAACCACGTGACTTCCACCAACCCTCTACTCCTCTATATTTTATTTCCTCCCCACTCCAGCTGCGTTTTCGGTTTCGAGCAGTTGCGTTTCTTTGTTTTACTTCATTAAAAATATACGTGACACTGTAGCAAACTATTGATTGGGTAGTCTTCTGACACCATAATAAACCGCCTGGCAAAAAATTAAAAACCTTTTTTGGGGGTGCCAGTGTTTCTTTAGGTAACGCAAGGCGTGGTCAAGTATCTCATTATCACTCCACAGCCAATAAGATTTCGACATCAGCCGACATAAATTCCGAAGAACGGATCACGAAGAAGAAAAACCGTGAACATAATACCCTGCGTTTTTTTTAAGTCGTCCGTGAATAAACAGCATTCAAGTCCGTCTGCTCCTAGAGCACCTGGTGCGTTTGTTTACCTCCTCCAACTCGCCCACGTGCTTTTGTTTATCTCCGACCTCGACCAATGACGAGGGCGCGCTTGGCTGCCTCGCCATCGCGTGTTTTCACCACGCGTCTTCTACGGCGACCTTCGATTGGCGTGCCCCTCCATGCGTTTCGATGCGTCGAATCATAGCCTCTTACATACTGACAAAGCCTGGCAGATCGGCACGAGAAGCGGCCGCCGAAATGGAAAAGGTGGAGCGGCAGGCAACGGATGAGACGGGAGCCACGTGACTGGCGCCACGCTGCGGCGAGACGCCGCAACACACTTCTCCCGAGAGAACAAGTGTGTTTTGTGTCCTCGCCGCTGCAAAAGCTGTGCGCTGACGTCCCCGTTCCCCGCGAAATGGTTCTTTGATGCTCTCTGCTACCAGATCCTCGCACTCCAAATCTGCGATCGGGCACTCTATGGCGCCGTCGTCGAACTGCCAGGCTTTGAGAGTATAGATGAGGCTATGGCTTATTAGACGTTTTCGAACCGTTTGCTTGACGTAGAGAATTCAAACGCACACGCAGGCGCAAACAAAAAGCTAAGGGTCATGACGCATTCACTAATCTCGATTGGTTTGGTTTCTCGCTGCCTGGTTGGACCCCATCACCTCGCAGCATCGGCCACACGTTGACTTAAGCTGAAATGTAGCGTAGGACAACGGATATGAAAGAACTCGCTTAAAGATGTATTAACAGATACCGTTTTTTTTATACGCGCAACAGTCAATCTCTGTCGGAAAATAGTTTAATAATAAATAAAACGTGCGACCAAACGATTGAATTCGATCTTTTCAATAATATTCGACTTTATATAATAATGTGCTGCTAGGAATCGAGCACTTATACGACCATTAATGTTACTTATGAGTGGTGCCATTTTCTGTTTTAAACTAATCATTAAGTTACTGTTTTACAGTAATGAGTAATGTAAGGAATTATTTTGAACGTGGGATGCCTTATGAAAAAGATATGTAGAAAAAAACTATAAAAAAAAGCGAAGCAAGACCACCACACTGTGAATGATGCCTTCAGCGTAAATTTACCACGTTACGTCACTTGGTGCGGCGTGAGGTTTCGAGTCTCAGTATAAATACGATCGCACTGACGTTAACGAAGCTATAACATATTATATGTACAAATGTTTGTAGGGATGTACAAAAATGGCTGACAGTGTTGGTAAATTAGTAAATCAATTAATTTTAAAACATCGTATTCTCATAATTAACTACTTCATTAGGGTTTTTTTGTTTGACATCTATGATAGTGTATCAACAAAAAACAATTTAAAAGAAGCACTATAGAGAAGGCTCGATGAAAGACTGAAACACGCAATGTTTACTAGTATTGAAGACAGGGCTAGTAAGTACATCACCATTAAAACGAGCGCGAAAGACAGACAAAAGAAAAACAGACAGCGCTGTTATATGTTCGTATCTTAATTTTGCGTGTGTCTTTCGCGCTACTTCTCGTCAAATTCACAAAATGCTATTGCTGTTAAAAAGGTCAGGGATAAAAGCAGGAAATTTGTGGGTTGGCAAAGATTCAGGACCCATGTTCTTGAATCATCTCTGACGTTTCTTTCGTAAGGGGCCCCGGGCGCTATTTTTTTAGACACCCGCTCTCTTTGAATCGTTTCACAACAAAGCGTCCAAAAAAGCAACACTCCTACTGCAGACGCTACTGCATCTAGATCGACAGTTTTATACGGGTTTTCTTAGGTTTTCTTGTCAAAAAAGGGTCACGGACGCGAGTCTTCCTGCTTGCCCTTTGTGAGCACTGGGTGCGGACCGATCCAGGTACCTATCTTGACGCACCGAAGAAAGAGGACATCGTTTACTTTTTAATTACACCGCAAAACCCTAGAGACTCTGGTAGACTTCGGCACCGGCATCCCATGCGGTGCTAATGCGACGCGCTGTAGCATGAATATCGTTGTCGTGGGTTTGGTGCCCACGTAAGACGGGCAAGTTGTGAAATATCATCACTACTCAGAATGCAACGTTGAAAATAGGATTAGTGCGTTACAGGATAGAGGGTTACAGAAGAAAGCTTGCACAAGGGAACAACCACCAACTAGTTATTTTCACAATTATGAAGGCAGAGGCCGGCGTGCGGTCATGTATCATGGGTGATTCACGTTATATATATATCGAGCTAGCGGTCATACTACACTGACTAATTTCTTTTTAGCGAGAATGAATACATAAAACGCCCTACTGCGCTTCACTATCTTCCCACCGTCTGTCTCAATCTTAAGCACAAGGTTAAAAAAATCACCAAGTAGGAACACGACTGGAGAGCTTCTCGTGTCTGCTATACTTGGAAAAGTAAAACGGAGGCAACAATTTTTACACCTTTCTTTCTGAAGACCCGACAAGCAAACAAAACACCTGAGTAGGTTAGCAAATACCACTCAAAGGAGTTCACCACAAAATAGGACCGCATGACCTCTCGTATTCACTCCTTTCAAATCAGCCTCTCAAAGTTTATGCACCCGTGCGAATGCATAAACAACTATTTGATGTCTCAGACTCTAGATAGTGGCTAATACAAACGAAATATTTTATTGACAATAAAATGATTTATAAGCAGAAGGTATTATTCGCTTCTTTTTGTTTAAAAAATATAAGTAATGCAATACTTTCTTGATGTAATTGTAACCGGAGAAATTACTATTTTTGATGTAATTTGTAATGTAATTTAAACACATCAATATTGAATAAAGTACTGCGTAATGCAATTTAAATTTATAACGAAATGTCCTTGACCACATTTGGTGTTGTATTATTTGTCATATTTGGGGACCATTTACTCAGGCGGTGTGCGCTTTACGCTGCGGCGTGAATTGTGTTCGAGCGCTTCTAAGGTAAAATATTGAGTCGTAGATTTCTTGTGTGTGTGCTCTTTTTTAGACCGAATAATTCCTATATATATGTCAAGAAATGCTGTGCTCGTACGGCTGCGTATCTATCTCTCGTGATATCCTGCTTAGTCGAGATAAAATTTGGGGTAACGCATGAGCAGAAAATAGGGCTTAGTTTCATAGCAATAAGAGCCGCACAAAGCTCGATTTCTGGCCTGCGCCTTTATCGGCGCTTGTCCCTTTTTGTTTTAAATATCTGCTGGCTGTAGGAACGAAACTTAGCATACAAGGACAACAATTTTGACATGTTCTCGGCGGCAGCCCAATAGGCCCTAGGGTGCTAGAGTTCTCGATGCTTCTTCCATAACTCTTCTAACGTCAGCGAGGGTTTGAGCTTGATCTGAAAGTAAAGCAGGCCATCCTGATTTTGGTTGTTGCTGGCGTTTAGTGCAGGACTTTTTTTTTCTTTCAGATTACTTGCCATAGAAAACAAACGATAATTTCCACTCAGTTTACAGTATATTGCAAAATATACGCAAAGTTAAGACTAAGTGAACATTGCCTTTTCTCCTAAAATGACTCTCGTGACACGAATTGCAAATGTACTTTTGTTTTTGGAGAGCGGAAAAGTACATAGTCAAAGTGAAAATTTTAGGTGCACTTACACACGCACACACAGAAAAATATGTATCGCAAATTTTCCTGCAATTGTGTTGCTGCGGAAACGTTCTTGATCTAGCGCTAGTAACCTCCAGGCAGTTCTTCTCGAGCTCCAAGACCCTCCACTCCTCTCAAGCGCATTGATTTCACCCCATTGACTCCACCCACTCCTCGCCGCCCCATTAACTACCCCCATTGCCTTATTAACTCAATGACCCATCGACTCTCTCCGGCCGGTCGGCCTTTGTACATAGAGTATGGGGAAGGACGGGGTGCAACCGGTCACGTGTCAATATTTTTTGCTAAATTTTGCGGGAAACCTGAAATTATGTGCAGGTCACTAGACATCATATATGACGTCATTTTCCCCACCATTGGATGTCCCCGATGTTTTAGAAAACCTCTTTATAAATATTTTGTTAACTCTCTTTCCGGAACGTCACAAGTGGTAAAGAAAAATAATAAAATAAGTAATCCAGCGTAAATGAACCAAGGGATACTGCAAGTATCATCAGTTGCTCCACTCCTTTTTTCAAACTTATGTAAAAGATTTTTTTAAACAAAACTGAATGCTCAGATTTTTTAATACGCAGATGACAGTGGGCTAATAATACCACATGAAAATTATCAAAAAGCCGTATCATTACTCCAAGAAATATCTTCGTGGAGATATTTCTTGTAGTAATGACATCTTGGATATATTTCTTGTAGAAAACTGGTCTTCATTTAATGAAATGTCTTCTAATTCAAAGACAATTCACCTTATGTGCTTTAGAAAACAATATAAACGAATCATCTTGGATGAAACCCTGTTCTTAAATAGTAATCACGGAAAACCCAACTTCACTGCATAAACTTCCAAGTTAAAGCCAAGTGTTTAAGTATATTTTTTTTATAAACACGTCTTGGGAACAACATATTGAACACATTAGAAAAGTTTTAAGAGTAGTTTCAGCATATATATATGAACTTAGAAGTGGGGCTAACATTACATTACGACGAAAAGGTTTTGCAGGCATCGGAAGAATCTGTTCTCCAATACTGCCTAACAGTATATGGAACATGTTAAGCGGAAAGAGGACAACTTATTACCAAGATAATTTCTAAAACACTTAACAATATCGCTTATTGATCACAAAAGAACACGCTAGAACCAAAGAAAAAACACATAGCCTTTCATAAACTCTTCCAATTTGTCACTATAACTAAGAACTATTTTTCAAACAATTGTTTTAAATAAATCTCGCAAAAACAAAACAACCGCTAAGGCACTCACAAACATATAGTCTCCCTAGAATGCATATGAATTCCGGGAAAAGATTGCAAAATTCTTGTATACCATACTTTTTCAACACACTGGCAAAATATTTTACGAATATTACTTCACTGAAGGAAGCTAAAAAAAACAGAAAAAAATGTGCTTAGAAGATACTGGATGCTATAGGTCATTTTGCTGCTTGATAAGTGTAAGATATATATATATATATATATATATATATATATATATATATATATATATATATATATATATATATATATATATATAATATATATATATATATATATATTTATATTTATATATATATATATATATATTTTTTTTTTTTACCGCAGCTAAAAATATTTTTTTACGGAAAGTGTCTAGAGTGTACATATATTTTTCGATAAATCATTGCGTGAATATGATTTCAGTAAATTGTATTTTGCTATTTACTTTATAAATTGCGTTTTAGATTGTAAAAAAGGAAGGGAATTTCCCAAATAACTGCGTGGATTGCCGGTCCCCATCACAAGCCTTTACGGCTTTGACGGGCCCGATTGATGTAATTATGCTGATTGAAACAATAAAAGTATTATTAATAATATTACGTTGGTCAAGATTTTTGCTTTGTCTTTTTAAATTATCGAGCAACTTAACAATAATAAAATGGCATAGAAAACAGGAACTACACTTTTAATATGATAAAACCTTCAGAAATTACAGACACACCTGAGTAGCATAAGCAAGTATATTGCATAAGCAACGAAAGGTGAAAAAACAGCCTGACAAAAGAACAGAAGAGGTTATACACATAGCTCACTATCAACCATTCTTTATTATCTTCATGTTCTTTGTTTCTTTGAAATTGTAATTCCTCCGAATTTTTCAAATGTTAAATCAATTATTTAATATCATAAACATGTAATGGTCGAGAGGCTCAAGATGAAGACTAGTCCGAGGGATGAAGATGAAGATAGTAAAGAATGGTTGATAGCTGCAGCTATGCGTGTCCTGTCTCTGTGCAAGTGTTTTTCGTTCAAGCGGTTTTCCCACCTCCTGGAAGCAAGTCTGGTTGAATAAAGACGCTAGTCGGCTGTCCATTATCTGAAGAAAAAAAAAGGTGTTATCGCTGTTTCTGGCATATGTGTTTACTACGACTGTCTACGTTACAAAAGAATATTTAAGACAAGATAGCTTCAATGCTACCCGAGGTAAGCCCAATTAGTTGAAGTGGAGCTCAAGGACTCTTTTCTCGATGATATTCTATTTTAGATTTCAATTTAGATTTATTTATGGTGTTCCCAAACAGCTCTCAAGGAGGAGGAGGAGGAGGAGGCAAGGGTACTGAGGGGAGGGTATACCCCTCCTTCCTCCTCCTCCCCTCGTGATCCTGCCTGCTACTCCTCCTCCCCTCCTCCCTCGTCCTCCTCCCCTCCGAATATTATAGTATCACTTATATATTTTTGAAATCCGTATTCTGATTCGTTTATTACAAAATATTTAAAAAAAAAAAAGAGCTCGTGGTTTCTACTATATTTCCTTACATAATATGAGCTATCACCGGCAGAATCGCGAATGGTCTATAATTATCCACATATTTTCTGCTGCCACTTTACTTTTGAAAACAGGGACATCTACGCGCTTTTTAACCGTGATGGAATGTTTCTTGTTTCAAATGTACCGTTTAGGATGGCAGGTAGAACATATTTTACATTTTCAAAGATTAGGGTAAGGTCTTTGAGTCGGATTTTGTCTATACTAACCGGTTTCCTTACTGACATTGAACCCATTATGTTTTGCAAATTTAATTCTGTCAAGACTGGAAGATTACCTCAGTTTATATTTCGCACCAAATTTAAAGATTGTTTTGGATTTTGGGACGGCATCTTATTTCGAAGCTGTTCGTATCCGCATCCAAACCGCATCTGCCATGCTCTTAAGTGATTGTATCCGCATCCGCAAAATTCATAACTACATCCGACCCTCAGTTCGCGCATTCATTTTATATCATAAAATCAAGCATAAAGAAAAAAACACCTTGGATGGTATATTATAAGCCATCTGCTTACCTGTACAAAAAATGAAAGCCGTTTACAACTCCCTGTAATTCCGAATTAGAGCGCAGCTCTTGAGGAGGAGGAGGGAAGGGTACTGAGGGGAGGGTATACCCCTCCTTCCTCCTCCCCTCGTGAGCCTGCCTGCTACTCCTCCTCCCTCGTCCTCCTCCCCTCCTCCTCCTCCTCCACCCCCTCCTTCTTCTTCACCTCCTCCTCCTCCCCTCATCCTTCAACCTCGTCCCCTCGTCTCCTCCTCCTCCCTCTCCTCCTCCACCTCCCTCCTACTCCTGTCCTCCTTGGGAGGGGTCACGTGACCTGGGGGGCTCACGTGACCTCGAAGGGGAGGGGGTCACGTGACCTGGGGGGACACGTGACTTCGGGGGGTTACGTGGCCTGGGGGGTCACGTGACTTCGGGGGGGGGGGTCGCGTGACCTTGGGGGGGGGGGGTCACGTGACCTGGGGGGTCACGTGAGCTTGGGGGGTCACGTGACCTCGCGGTTACGCCGACGCCGACAGCGACGCCGACGCCGCTCAAGCCGGAAACGGGACCCTAAGAGCTGCGCTCTAAAAACTCCTCGTGTCAAAATGCGGTAAAAGTAATTTTATCGTATTTTGTTTTTATCATATTTATAAAATAAGCAATCATCCTTCCAGAGACACTTCGCATCGCTGGAAAGATGACGATGTCATGAGATTACTTGGGAGTTCGTGACGCTGACACACTTTCCAGAAGGGGCTTAAGTTAAGTAAATTTTAATACTCATTTTACTTTTTGCGTTGCAAAAGCCACTTCAAGCAGACGCCTATTTTATAAGCATGAAAATTAACCAAGAACAGAGTAATATTATTGTGTCATTTTATTTCGACCAAGAAATTTTTAAAAAGTGGGAAAGGCTCTCACTCACCGCAGCAAAGCACTAGTGTAAATGTAAACATGCGCACACCTCTAGAGAAATATCACAATATTCAATAATGGCAATACCTCCTATCGCTTTCAGTTTTCAACACTATCGCTAACTGCATGCTCGGAACCATATCCTTATAATAAAAAAACTCAGTGCCAACTGTCGAGGAAAAAAAAACACACGCACACGCAAAATTTGTCGAAGTTGCTGTATAGGAGAAACAGAATATCGTCAACATGAACGGATGCAGACTGGTAAGCGTCTCTTAAATTCATACATTGGTGCACTTGATGCTGGGATGGCATGCACGACCTGCGCTACAAGAATGAGGTGCGAAAACTCGTGCTGGTGCAAGTTTAATCCCTCCAGAGGATCGAATTCAGTCTCCTCGATCTACTTGTAGGCGAAGAAGCCACTTTCAGACATCTTCAACTTTCTAGTGGCTTGTACGTTTTAGGGTTTTATTACCCCAAAGGACGTTTTCAGCTTTTCCCTGCCAAACAAGAACACACTTTCCCAGGACGACTGATACTCCTGCATTCTTTACGTTTACTCGTGACAGCATTTTTGGTGACATAGAACGTTCTAAAGCGATCTTTGGTTAGAACCAAATCTTTCTTGGCGTAAGAAACAATTTTGTCCACGGTCGGCACCTTTTATCTCAGAAAGTAGTTTTCCCGCAAAGTACATTCTATGGTGATCTTCATAGTGTAACTCACTTATTCACCGTACATTGTGCAGTTGCACACTTTCATGGGCCACCTCGGCAAAAATGTAGATCCCGACCCGCGGATATCCGTATCCGATCCGCATCCGCAGCCCCTGGCATCTGCATCCGATCCGCTATGAGCCAAATCTGATTCATTTTTATCCGTATCCGCCAGTTCTCTGTGGATATCCGCGGATGATCCGTGAATAATCCGCCGATGTGCAGGGTTCTAAGTATCGAAGCTCGTTTGTTTTTCCTTAAATTACCTGTTAGCTGATTTACCGAGTCTCATGATGGTTTTGAATTTGTAGTATTATTCGCATATTGTTTAGCATAGTATGTTCGCTTTGCTAGTTTGATATTCGCATTGAATTTGTTCCTTGTTAAACGAAATTCATCTTTCAGTAAAGTATTGCTAGATTTTGTTTATATTTGGTCCCCAATCTTTCGTTGACGTAACATAATTCGATTACCTCTTTATTAATCCATGGATTTCCAAGTCGCCTTTGCTTTATTTTATGGTTATGTCTTATTTATTTTAAATGCTCTTGAACACATCTAGACGACTGTCGCATAGTTGTACGTGATCTAGACTTCAAGGAAAGTTCCAGTCATAATGTGCATTTAGTTTATCGACGTTTGTTGAATCTGTCACTATACTTTCTTTGTTTTGAGTTTGTTCTTCAAATTCAATATTTTCTTCCAACACCCCTAGAGCTGTAAAATTAATAATCAGCCATTTTTGGTGTAACTATACTCCAAAAAACCTGGATAACCCATTCATCCTAAGCAATATATGGTGAATACAAGGTTTAGTTCTTTTGTTTTCTAGATATTCTTTCATAGTAACGTCAGCGATCACATTTTCAAGCCCGTAACTAGCTAATCAATTAAGGTAGTCGTCTACACCGCGTTTTAAAAGATTCAAAACGTGCATATTAAAATCTCCAACAACTAACTATTTACTTGTATTAAGTTTGTTTAACTGGTGATAAAACTTGTCATATCATAAGTTCGTGCTTAAGTCTGTAGACCTCGTCTGTTGACCGCAAAAACTGTAAAACATAGTTCAAAGTCGCTCATTTGTATTAGCATCACCTCCTCTTGATCAAACAATATTTCAACCTGTCGGACAGGGAGTTATAATTAATCAGTGGAAAAATACCCCTCCCCTCTTCTTTCCCTCCATAAATAATAACAGTTAAACCCGGTCAGTTTCATCATTTATGTTTACTTCAGTAAGCAATATCACGTCCAACTTAGCCTTTTAGACAAAACCGCTAGACTGGGGGGGAAAGGAAAGACAACACAACACCAAGTGTTGATACTTTGTGTTCTCCTTCCTTTCCCCCCAGTCTCCGGGTTTTGTAGAAAACGTTTAACCTTCACCAGCTTGTTTGCGCCCTAACTTTTTGTTCGTTAGATTGCCTAACAGACAAATACATTTTGAGCTCGTCCCAAGTTGTCTTTAAACTTAGAATGTTGACGTGTAGCATGTTTAATATTTGTTTTCATCGTGTTCTAAAAGTACTGATGCTGCACCTATGGTCCATTCCTGAAAAGTTTCATATATCGCATCTATTTCAGTTGTCTCTCTTTAAGTCGCTTTCCTTTTCAAGAGCTGTTCCTACATTCTGTCTGTCGAAATATTTTCTGTTTCGCACCCAGACGAAATTGTAGTTTTTCCTTAGCTCAATTTTTTGTGCTCCAGAAGAATGTTTTCCTCAAATTCGTCACGTTTTCAATAATGTATATGCCCTCACCTCTTATTTCCACCCTTTTTAGAGCGGAGCTGTTAACGGCTAGGTTCCCCAGGATCGTGTCCGGTATCGAACGCATGTCGACACAAGCCTAGCTGGACAGCTACCGCCATCTGTAAGTGACGGCGGCAAGGACACAACCAGTCTGGTGGCCGCCGTCGCTCGTAGATGGCGGCAACCTTTCCAGCTATCATAGAAGAATCGATAGTTGGGCGCGTTGGTGGGAATTCATCGTAGCAAACAGCGCGAAAAACAGACGACTACGAAGAAGAAACACACGTAACGAGCACAGCGCTCGTCACGTGTTTCTTCAGTCCTCGTCTGTTTTGCGCGCTGTTTCCCACGCTCCTATCAGTTTCGGTTTGGACTCAGGATGGGTCGGCCGCGCCCTTTCGGCGAAAGCAGACTGGGTGCGGAAGGAGCGGCGACGTACGCAGCAGCGCGAATGGGTACGCAACCGCCGCAAAGCCGCTGTCGCCTCGACTTCCACTGCGTTCTGCGCTTCTGACTCCCTTGCCAAAGAAGAGCAAATCGCTCGCCTGGAAAGCCGCCGCCGAAAACAGAACCAGCAATGTAAAGGGCGCCGGCAGGCCAACGCCACGGACGACGATCGTGCCACGGAGGCCAAGCGCAAGCGCGAGGCCCGGCGACGACAGCACTCCACGCCGGCTGAACAGTTCCCGGGTGCGACGGCGAGGTTCCGGAGGGAGTTCGCGGAGAACCCGTTTGGTGTCACGTGCGCCGTGTACGACCGACCCTGGTTCGCCGGAGACGTATCCACGTTCGGTGGCGTGTCGGACGAGAAGAAGAGGGAAACGGGCGCGTGCACGTTGCGGCAGTGTATCGAGTACAGCTCCGCTGGTCTTCCTTCTTCACTAGAGTAGAAAGGCTGGACGTTTTCTTTATTCATATGTCTCAAGTGTTTCTGTCCAAGAACCTAACAAGAATCGGAGTCGCCATTCCTTCTTTGCAGCGCAATTTCTGTGCTGCTTCTATGTACTGCTCAGTTAGGGGTGGAAGGTCAAATTCGGCTACTATATTTTTCATTAGTTCGTTAGCGTTTTCTTTTTCCAATTGTCTGACGTCTTAAACCTCGAGGTTGTTTCGTCTAGAGTACTGTTCGGAATTATTCGCATTATCCACTGTCATTTTGAGACTTCGGATTTTTGTATCTCTTTCGAGAATAAGAGCCTCTAGTTGATGTATTATCGTGTTAAGTTAATCAATTGTTTGCTCTAGTTTTCTGTTCTTTTCAAGAGCTCATCATACTTTGACGAAAGAACGTCGAGAGCTGCCCAATCTCATCACCCTTTTTTTTGTATTCTCGTCCAATTTGAGCATTATGCTGTCGTACTTTTTTCCTTGCGCGCTCATTATTTATTTGTATTTGATTGGTTCTCTGTAGGACACTGGCGAGTTTAACTATGAGCCCTGATTGCAGGACCCCTGATCATCCTGCGACTCAAGGGTTCCCTTCCATGCGTCACCAGTGTTCCGACTCAGACCAACCGACTGTCTCCTTTTGTGAATTGTGCATGTAGCTTATTCCCATGCTTCGAATTTCCGTACTTTGCATCTGAATTCAAGCACAATACATTGTTTTATTTCCTTCAGGCCGAATAGACATTCTTTCTTGGCTTTTATCTTATACTCAATGCGCTGTGCAGTCCAGCGGAATACTAATTCCTTTTATTAGAATCAATAAAGGTTCTTCACCCTTACCTAAAAAGCCAAAGACGTCTGTCACTTTATGCGCTTAGCCTTCCGCTGATCTGCAACCGGTCGTTGTCTGCTCTTTGTTTTTGTCGATTTCTAGATGATCACCTAGCCCTGCAATCGCGCATGCTTCCTGGTGGCCGCCGAAGGGCCCACTAAAGTAGGGTTCACACTTGATCACGTTTGCTTCTCAACAACATCTTTTTGGTGTAAAACAAAAGTTAAAAAAGGTTTCTCCTTCTGCAATTCTAAACGCGGAGTATGTTTACTGGGGAAAACGTTGTACCGGCTCATAAAAATGCATTTCTTTCCGAGTCAACTTGACCCGCTTAATTACCTTTCAGATATACGTTCGTAATATTACTGACGTGGAGACTTGGGCTGAATGGTAGCCCATGTTTATCAAAATGAATAATAGAGGCGAAAAAAACACTAACGTCTCGTTTTGCGTCTCGTTTTTTATCTTAATCGAATTAATCGGGTCATATATCTTGAAATTGACAAATTATATGCCTACACAGCCTCATAATTAAATAAATCGTAATTCTAAGTTATTTTTTTTTTCAGCTACATGTCATGCATGAAACGCTGACTAATTTTTGGTCCCATATGCAAACTCTGCGAAGCAGTTAGGGCGAATAAGCGGCCGGTTTTCTTTCCGCTTCTCTCGATATTGAAGCACCGCCCTCAAAATACCATAGGGGTCGAAAGTGCTTGTTTGGAGTTGTTAGCTTAGCGGTACATTTTGGTGCCAGCCGGTACGACTTTGAGAAAAATGGCAAAAAAGCGCCGAAGTCTTGCTGGCGCTAATGGTGTCCCGCAGTATAAGAAAGCCCTGCGCCCACTCGCTTATATTTCTTTTTCTGCGTAAGAGTGCCCCGAGCAAAGAAACAAACGATTTGTAGAGGTGTAGCTCCCCGCCAGCGTATTATTAGTGCGCCCAGTTGTGAGAGTGTTTCGAACTGCTCGACCAGAGCTACGTGGTTTATGGGAAGTTATACGATCTGCGAGGAGGTGGCGATAGTTCTGACCGCCTGCAAACTCCTCCAGCTCCCCACCCTCTCTCCTCCTCGCCGCGCGACAGCGCACGCATGCGCATGTGCCAACCAACCTGCGCAACGCGTGCACTCCCCGTGGCCTCAGTCCTCTCTCTCTTTAATCTCTCTACGTAGGATAAGAAAGCTCCATTTTAACGCCACTCGGTGTCTGTCCAGAGCCGCGACCACGATACGCGAACATCATACAAAACAGATTGTGTTGGTAGCAGACGCGATGATTATCTTTGTATACGCCTCGAGTAAGTTTTGAAACATATTCGCTTCGTGCATATGTATTCTTCGAACATGTCACGAGACAGTTTTTGTATGACCAATATAACAAGACTGTCATGCAAGGAAGAAACACGCTTAGGACGGCGTCCTGTAGACTGCCATTTGTATGATGTTCGAGCACTGTGTCTGCGGCTGAGCAAATACTTGAATTCACGATTCTGCGTGAACGTAGAGTGAGAGTAGCTTTTGCGCGGAAAGCCTTCGAGCGATCGCAACCCCGAAAGTTGGAATGGTTTGAGTACAGTTTTAACGAGCTCACCATCCGGAAGTGTGGTTTTCAGGCATGAGTTCCTGAGATGGGCACATCCACCGGAAGAGGGAGGAGGCCGGAAATGACGTCACATTGGCGATGGCGATTACGCTGGTGGTGCTGGTGGTGATGGTGGCCACGATTCACGTCTTTCCGGACGTTGTTGTAGTAGTCTGCAACTGTAAAAATAAAAAAGGGCACCGATGATTAACTGTGCACGGACAGCGTTTTCATCAAAGTTATGTTTAAGGGCAAGTTAACATTTGCTACGCTATTTGACAGGAGATCGAAGTATAGGGAGCGCTTTGTCGAGCTTGTTCTACAAGCCCGATGATTACTAGCACAGCATAACGAAGAGTTTTATCCTTGCCTAGCATGGTCTGGGAACGAGCGCTTCGCTCTGACCAGTGCTTTGGTCCCGCGAGGAGCATCCTTTGAATCGTCATCTTCGATTTTTCTGATCAAGAACAAACAAGAAAATTAGGTTTGTTGCCCCCCCAGTGGAAGCAGCGTACCTTTAGAGGCGTGACTGTTTGATCTCCTCCCCAATACTGTCACCAATATTGTCTTGCTGCGATCCTACAGTACAGTGTTGATTCGTGCGAAATTGCGATTTTGAATAATGTTCGTAGTACAGTATGAAATGACTAGGGATCTGTTATTCTGACCAATATTATGAGAAAGGTCATAGATATTTCAAAGTTCTTAAGCGCGCACGGTAAAAACATGTATAAACATAAAATATAAATACATTTGCGAATTTCAAGTGCTCGAAATTATTTCTTCGAAAATAACGCACTAATATTTAGCTAATTTTCAGAAACACGTTGACGGGCTGGCCTAATAATACCTAGGGGTGAGATATTTTTTTTCACTTTTCAATTATAGATGCTTTAATATTATTTACTTTTTTTCGCATATTCGGGTGACTGCTTAAAAGCACTTAACTAGTGAAAATGACCAATGACTTTCGCTGAATTTACCTTACAGTGCAGAACGCTAACACGTTTTAAGTCAGTTTTACATTAAAAATTAATGTTTTCTTTGGCATCAGCTTTATAACTGATAGTAAACAACAACTAAAAACTGTTACGGTGCACTATTATTGTTCTCATTTTTTGCTTTAAAAATACGGCGTTGCTTCCAATTAGCAAAGCGCCAAAAACTCTGTTTTTAATTATTTTAAAAGCCCTAAAAAGTCGAACGCAAAGAGAGAAGAACAACAGGGGCGCTCGAACACAAGGGAGAAGACAAACAAGCGACGGTGTTTGTCTTCTGTCTTGTGTTCGTCTTTTTAGCGCTTTTAACCACGGTTCAAAACATTCATCACAAACTAGCCCAACAGCAAGTACTTTTACGACAAAATGTGATCGCCATCCCGGATAATATTAAGAAGAAGATGAAGAAACTTTATTCACATCATAAACATATTACATATGCAGTCCCGCAAAAGCACTGGTATGCTTGTATGCGGGACCTGGCGTCCAGCGGGCTGCTACAATGAGATCCTCTTATTGTGTGCATTACTGGCACACAAAGAAAATAAAAATCAGACAAGAAGAAAAGAGACGAAACTCAGTGGAATGCTAAAACAATAGAGTCAATTTACACTTCAAAATTGAAACACCACTCTTTTAGTTAATATTTTACTTGTTCCGGTGACTCCATGGTATAGTAAGTTTCTGGAAGCCCATTGAAATAAAATTGGACGTAATATGCCCGTTTTTTTCATAATTTGTATAAATCTTCGGGATAACAAAACTTTCCATGCGCCTAAGTGTTCGTTCCTTTTCTAATAGGATTTTAAAGTTGATCTTATAATAGTGCATTACAAAAATAATAAAGGAGAGCAGTTTTTCTATGGATAACAACTTTAAGACATTCATGTTCCGATTCATTTCGAACTCTGAGTAGGTTGTTCCATAAGTAATATTACTCGCAATTTTATATAGTATTTTGTCAAGTTTTTTTGTTTTTTTATAATTAGAACACACTTTATATAAAGAGATACCATATCGGAGAATAGACTCACCCAATGCATCATACACCCTCCTTCTTAATGACATTGTCGCTACACTACGCATCCTATACAAATAAACCGAGACAACACGCATTCTTTTGATGAGATATTCTACATGCTCATTCCACAGGAGATTTTGATCTAGATGTAATCCTAAATATTTAGTTGTAACATATTCTAATGCTACACAACTGCAACGTGTGCAGTCCTGTGAATGAAGAAATAACGGAGTGCTAAGATGTAAATGTTTATACAGACTACGAAAACACATTAGTATTGTCTTGCTGGAATTACCAAAGATGTGATTAGCAGAAACCCAGCTCATTATTATTTCAATATCATTCTGAAAAATGGACAATGCATTTTGTTCATCAGTGTGCCCTAATATAAAGGCAGTATCGTCTGCATACTGATACAATCGGGATGTACAAGGTAGAGTTCCAATTTGGTTTACATAAATATTAAATAAAAGGGGTCCCAGTAATGACCCCCGAGGTACTCCCAAGTTAAGTGATGTTAATCTACTTTTAAACTTGCCAATTTTGACCAACTGATATCTGTCTGTAATATAGTCTTTCAAGAACGCGTTGACGGGACCTCTAAAACCCATATTCCTTAGTTTTATTAATAGCCGCTCATAATCGATAGTTTTGAAAGCTTTTATTAAATCGAAAAATAGGACTAAACGAATTGATTCCTATCAAGACTATAGTTTACAAAATCGAAAAGATCTTCCAGCAAAAGTTCCGCGCTTCTATTTTTACGGAATCCTTACTGAGACTCACTTATTAAGCAGAACTTCTCGCAATACGATGTCATTGTGCTAAAAACAAATTTTTCCATAATTTACGCTATAATTGGCAATATTGAAATGGGTCTATAATTCATACTTTCTTTTTTACTGCATTTTTTTTATAAAATGGTCTCAGAACAGCTGTTTTTAATTCAATGGGAACTTTCCCTGATGTGAGTGATTCGTTTACTATATTATAACGTCTTTTAATACCTCAAAAGTTTTCTGAATGTACCTTAATCAAATGGAGTCATTCCCCGCAGGTCTACCTCTGTCAGATCAGATCTACCTCTGTCATCTGAGGCAAATAACCTGAGTGCACGCTATTCTCGTAGCAATTTGATTCTTCTTCTTGATTTTGTAGTACTTTTCTGAGATCCACAATCCTTTAAACAAAAGGGTCGTTAAATTGGTTGCATAAAGAACTGACATTGTTACTACCAAAAGCTTTTTGAATTGTTTCATCTATATTTTGTTTCCCTTTACTTCCCGTAATTTTCTTTACCCAATCCCAAGTTTTCTTCGGATTTCCCTCACATTATTGAAATTTAGATGTATAATGATATTTTTTTGCCAGTCTTATTTTAGCAGTTACCTTATTACGTAGTTTTTTTATACTCTCCTTGAATTATCGGATCTTGCTTTACAAATGTTCCACGACCTATCTTTGTCACAGCATAGTGTAAATATTTCGTCGTTTATCCAGGCATTTTGTGGATTTCTTTGTCTTATTTTTACAGTTTTCCAACACTTTTCGTATATCGACCTCAAATTATTCCCAAGCATCTGGTAAGTAGTAATGTGATAAAAAGCAAGGAGGGAGGCCCAGTTATATATATTCTCGTATCATTTTGTCAATCTTATTGTTATCGAGAATGCGCCTGTATACTGCACGATCGGTTTCCTCAGGACTCACCCCTATTATCACCAGAGCTATAAAATAATGATCAGCAACTTTTTGTCTAATTACATCAGAAAGCATCTTAAGATCACCACCTCTAATAATTATATGGTCAATACATGACTTTGTTATGCGAGATCCCAAGTATTCTGACCTTGTATAATCTGTACAACCTCGTTTATTCCTCGATTATGACGGATGCCCAGACGTGCCGAGCACGCAATGCCTCCACAAAGCATCCATAATACTTCCCCGCGTTATGGATCACTGACAGAAGTGATATAACGCAGGTGGATGCAAAAGCAAACAAGGTCGGTGCTTCCAGCAGGTATTTGTTGGATAGTTTTTATGGCTCTATTGAAAGTTCCAAAGGAAACAGAAGGCAATATGCGGTTAACGTGGTTCTCTCTGCAGGTGCGTCAATGTGGGGTCGAGAAGTGTTTCTGGCTTGTCGCAACCCTCATCTCACTACGGCGACAGACATCTAACTTTGCAACCATGCAGACACATCAAAGTGATCTTGTTGTTGAGCTTTGTGTGCGTGCCATGGTCGCCATTTGACCACAAGACAACATGTTTGGCAACAAAGGTTACTACGGAATACTGCTCTTGACGCCAGACGAATGATGCTGTTTTGTACAAATTTACAAAAAACGGGATTTGTTAACGTGATCACACATAAGCTAAAAAAATGGCCCCACAAAATATACTTTTTTGGCTTAGTACTGTTTCTAGAAACAGTCTGTATGGACGTGTCCCACAGCAGCGAAGTGATTAATTGGGCTAGTTGGTTCTTAAACGCTTAAAGCGCCGAAAACAACAAGGACCAAGACGAAGTAATACAGTACAAGGCGCAACCAAGACTAATTAACGAATAAATTGCATTCTGTCGTCTAACATTGTCAGTGCCTCAATGCGGCCCCTAGTGAAAAAAGTCATTTGTATGAGAAATTTCTCATGTCCAATAAACACATATGAATCATACAAGATATATAAGAACGTATAAGAACCATATAAGAACTACTTAAGAACTATAGAGGAATTATATAAGATATATAAGAACCATATAAGAAACCTATAAGAAACTTCTCGCAAGTTTTTTTATATGGTGCTTGTATGTTCTTATATATTTTATATAGTTCTTATATTGTTCTTATATGGTTCTTATATGCTCTTATATATCTTGTATGATTCATAGGTGTTTATTGGACACGAGAAATTTCTCATACAAATGAGAATTTTCAATAGGGGCGATAAACGTAACCAACAAACACAAAAAGAAAACTGTACAAATTTGCGGATAACATCCGGCTTTTGTCAGCCACGGACAGTCTCACCAATCAACATATCTTGACGGCAAACATTTCCTCATTGGCCGTACTTATTTAGTGCAGGCTCGCTGCCAACACGCGTTAGCATACCCAACGCATTTAGCTATTGCAGTTAGTTAATTATTCGCAAGCTCCGCGGCGTGACCGTAACGCCGTAAGCTTGCGAACCGTGCATCATGCACGCGAAAGCATCTTTGGAAAGCTCGGAATCGCACATGATTTCTTCATGAGCATAAACATGGCAGCGTTCAGAATTTTAGGCCAGCACTCGTCTATTATGAAACAAACAAGTGGTATGACCGTCCATGATTCTAGTGACTTCACAAACGAACTATTTCTTCTTTCGATACTATGACTCCACAGCCTTCTCAATCTTCGTTGAAACTACGCCGTCTTTTTTTCTTAGACTGGAGAATTAAAAATCAAACAAGGACGCAGAAGCCGTCTTTAGGTTCACGATTTAAATATTTTACGAGATAAAGTTTATGTAGAGTTCGCGTTTGTTTAAAACGAAAAACTACAAAAACATAGGCACGTGTTCTTTTCCCCGAAAGCTCAAGTCTCGAGCTTTTAATTTTATCAGAAGCCATTTTATGTATTTTTCAATAATAATAATCAATCAATCAATCAATCAATCAATGTTTATTAAAGTGTCCAGGAACAACCAATCGGCCTTAGTGCTGGCACACTAAAAAAATGAGCAAAAACACACATACATACACACATACACACGTATTCAGAAGGAGAACGTAGTTCACCAGTCTGAGAATACAAATATTAACAAGTATAAAAGACACTCAAATCAACAAGGGAAATCAAAAGCACAAAACAGAGACATCACCAGCTGTGAGAGCAAAAAGCAAATACTTGGATAACGTACTGACAAACATCAACGCTTCAACTGATCAGCCCTTTTCTTGCAAGAGGAAGTTTCGTACAGCATTTCCGAACTTGCTCCCGCATGAGTTAAAAATATCAATTGTGTCAGAGTAGCGGTTATAATATTCAGCCGATCTTTGGATCGGGTTTAAGTGGCTAAAATGTCGAGCTAAATAAAAAGATGATTGTAGCCGTGTAGGCACACGTGGAACTCTAAGGCTCACTTCGGACAGAAGGCTGGGAGAGTTAATCGAGCCGTGCAGGATCTTAAACAAAAACAACAAATCTGCCTTTACCCGACGCTGCTGCAGGCTCAACAAGTTGACGAGTTGCGAGTTACACCCACCGTTCAAACAAGGATCCCCTTTCTCAAGGTAACGATATTTAAAGATAGAAATAAATTTGTTTTGGACGCGCTCGACAAATAAACTGTTAGTTTTGGAAATGCCGTTCCAAACAACCGAGGCGTACTCTAGCTGGGATCTAACTAGGGAACGATACAGCGTAAAAAAAGCGGACGGGCCTTTGAATTCCTTCGTTATGCGAGACACGGCACCTAACGTGCGCAAGGCCGATTGAACCACTCTGGTAACGTGAGTGTCAAATCTCAGGGTTGAATCAAAGACAACTCCAAGGTCTCTCAGTTCACTTACACGTGAAAGCAGTTCGCCATGATAACTATATGGAAAAAATATATCATGGGTCTTGCGAGAATATGTCATTACTTTTGTTTTAGAATGATTCAAACGGAGGTCATTGTCTAAACACCAACGACCGAAGGAATATGCGTCATTCTGAAGCGCGATGCAATCCTCTAAGGTCGATATTTTTTGTAAAGCTTTATATCATCAGCGTACTGCAGAAATGAAGAATTTAATATAACTTGAGAGACATCATTTACAAAAATATTAAAAAGGAGGGGGCCCAAGACAGATCCCTGAGGAACTCCAGAGCTTGCCTTGTACAAGGACGAGGTAGTATTGTTGACGCGGACGTAGGCTTGCCTATCAGACAAATAGCTTTTTAACAAATTGTATACCGAACCACATACTCCGTACGAGGAAAGCTTGTGTAAGAGGATGTTGTGGTTGACTACGTCGAATGCCTTACTCAGGTCGAAATAAAAAACGTCAAGCTGACCTCTATTACAAACTACTTCAGAGGCAGCAGACGTAAAAGATACGAGATTGGTGGATGTCGATCTGCCGGACATGAAGCCATGTTGATTAGGAATGACTATACTACGAAACTTGAAGGAGAGGAATTGATGGATTACCATTTCAAAGAGTTTGGAAAAAGAAGAGAGAAGAGAAATCGGTCTGTAATTAAGAACATCACCACTATTTCCAGATTTCAGGACCGGAACAACCACATGCCAGTTTCCAGTCGTCAGGGAATATCCCTGACGTCAAGGAGTTATTGAAAATTGTGCACAGTATAGGCGTAAGTAATTCATGATAACCCTTAACAATTGCAGCGGGTATCCCGTCATGACCTGCAGACAATGTGGGTTTCATTTTATTAATACATAGCCTAACACATTCCTCATCGACAACTACAGAACCTAACGAGTCACCAACTCCGTCCGAGTGAGGCAATATAGTTGAGGAGCAATTATTATTATTATTGTAGACTGACGCAAAGTGATCCGCAAACAACTCAGACATGCCCTTCGCACTGTCGCTATGCGGATTCAAGACGATTTCGGACTCAATATTCTTCCCCAAGCGCGATTTAGCGTACCTCCAAAATTTCTTAGGATTATTAACAAGATCTGATTCTACCGAGTCGCAATGCGCCTGGCGATCACGGTTTAAAATTTTCTTACATCGCTTTCTGCAAATTTTAAATTCAACTTCCCACTTTGGAAGACCACTTTTCTTAAACCTCCTGTGCAAAAAATCTTTCCGTTTTAAAAGCTTTCTGAGTTCACGAGAGAACCAGTTAGGGAAGCGAGATTTTTTAGACGTTTTAAGAGGGATATATATGTTCATGGCCTCCTGAACAACAGTTGTGAGAAGATATACTTGGTCGTTGACATCAGACGACTCCAAGATAGAAGCCCAGTCAACACCCGACAGATGGTGATACATTCCAGTGTAGTCCCCCGCTGAATACTTATACGATGTGTGTGGGGAAGGACCATTAGAGGGACTGAGGACCGGAGGATCAAAAACAGAAAGAACTACATCAAGAGCAGGGTGATATCTATCCTCAGGAACCATAGAAATTTCACTTCGAGCAACACGTATACCGTCCGTGTTTGAAAAGCATAAATCTAAAACATTACCTTGGTCGTTTAGAATGTTATTGTGCTGTCTAAGATCTAAAAAGGAAGTAAAGTTGAGGAGATAGTTGCACTTTTGTTTACAATAAAAATTGTCAGTAAGGACATTGAACTGTGTCCAGTTAATACCTGGAGCGTTAAAATCCCCCAAGATTAAGATATTGCTACCCTGTGAATCATTCATTGTATTTTCAATGTCAGCGAGACATTTTTGGAAATCATCTGGTGTCGTCTGAGGAGGAAGGTAAAACAGACCTATTAAAATACGTTTTCTCCTAGAACACTCAATTTCCACCCACAGAGACTCGGGAAAACTTTCCAAATCCTCACGTCTTCGTGAACTATGCTGTTTGTTAACCGCGACCAATACACCGCCTCCGACTCGGCCCCGGGAAGAGAAATCACGATCGCGACGGTAAACATCAAAACCAGGCGGAAAGTAGTCGGAGGAACCAACACTAGGACATAACCAAGTTTCCGTTAAGCAAACAATTGAGTAATTAGAGAGAGTAATGTTGGCAAAGAAACAGTCAGCTTTCGTCCGCAGGCCACGGACATTCTGGTAAAACAAATCGATGTTACTCATCTTTGTACTTAGTGTTGGGCTTGTGGGCTTCTTCAGACGAGTGAAGGAGTTCTTGACGAAGTGCGCCTCTGAAAGGTTTAAAAAGACAATCCTTCGGCCACAAAGCAGGGTCAGAGAGTTTCTCAAAGTCTTCGGCAGCTACAGAGACGTGAAAGGAGGCGTAGGTATTGTAGCGAGTCTTCAGTCGGTGGCACTTCAAGTTTTCTACATCGAGTGAACACAGATGCCCAACGATGTCCGTAGAGGTGGTGACCGGATCCAGCTTGGTCACAAACAATGCCCTCCGACGGGAAGATGAGGGGGCAACGCTCAGCTTGCATGCCACGGACGCTCCGGCTTGCGCAGGGATTCGAGTCTTCGGGCTGATCGGGTGGGGCTTAGCAGGCAGTGTATCATCTTCCGACGCCACGCTCACCAGCGCAGAGACCCGTTCCTGCGGGCTCATGGGGTTCGGCGTACCAGGCAGCGCATCATCTTTCGTCGTCCCGTTCACTGGTGCACGTGCAGACTTTGCAGAGAGAGCCGAGGCAGGAGGGAAGCGCAGGGCCGCAGCAAATGTTTTCCCTCCACAGGGCCCTGCCTGAACTTCAGCATCGATTCTTGCACGCTTGCCAAGCACGTCGCGTAAGCTGCGAACTTCCGCCCGCAGGCAGGCGATGGAGCCTGCCTGGAGTTCCGCCTGCTGTCTCTGCTCACGACGGAGACGCGCGTTGTCTTCACTGAGGGAAGCAACCTCCTCGGTGAGGAAAGAAATTCCTTCCAGCGCGTCGAGGAGAAGGGACCGAAGGGACTGAAGGCTGGCGTCCCCACGTGTGTCGAGGCCATCGGGAGAGGAGGCAGGCAGCGTCACCGGACGAGTAGGGGAGGCCGACGGCGGAGGAGGAGAGCGGGCGAACTGGTCGTCGGGGTCACCGGAGACCACGCCGGCGACGTTAGGCCTAGCTCCACCGTTGATCTTGGCACAGCTCTGGCAGACAAATGAGCTCACCTCACGCTGAAGAAATGTGCGTTCGGTCTCCGGAAAGCATACGCACTTCGTATGCGCGCGAAGTTGGCACTCAGTGCAGCGAAGAAATCTTTGTCGTCCGTAAAAGCAGCGAGAGCAAATCAGACATGCATCCTTACTGGGCGGCATCTCTGGGCGTGTATATGTAATAATAATAATAATAATAATAATAATAATAATAATAATAATAATAATAATAATAATCTTTTATTTGTATCATGCCTCAGAACCACCTATTGGTTATAGTGTGGTGGCAGATAAAAAGATAAGATAAAATAACAAAAAAACAAAAACACATGAAACAGTACACAATCTCAAACGACATATGCTCTCGAAATTAAAACATTTCACAAATCAGGAACCAAAAAAATGCATATCAAGTAGTTATTTAAACGCAGCAAAATTTAAAAATATGTCTACATGAGTCGGAAATTCATTTAAAGAAATTTGCATTTGAGCCAGAGGGAAAGTGTCGTTTGAATAGATGTATAAAACACACTTGAGTTTCTAACGACACCGGCCGGTACATGAAGTTTAAAGATTATACAAGATTTCGATCTATTTGGCCGTGAACCACTTTGTATAAATATATAATGTCACGAGCAATTCTTCTTTTTGACAGGTTCTGTAGTGAAAGTTCTCTAAGAATGTATTCGTAATCATAATAACATTTTCTATCAAAATATCTATCGTAAACAAGGCGTATAAATTGCTTCTGAACTCTTTCTTTCCGTGCAGCGTCGGTTATTGTTAACGAATTCCACACTGAACTACAAAACTCAAGTTTAACTCGTACTAGGGAACAAAACAATCCAAACTACGCACATTATAATTGAAAAATCGCACGTCAAACGTGATATCACCCCCATTGTCCTAAAGGCAGAAGCAACAATTTGTGTAATATAATATGAACGGTAAGATTACTATCAAAATAAGCACCAAGGTCACGAACTTGTTCTACACGTTCAATAGTAGAATTGCCAATAAAAAAATTTATGTAAAAGTCTTTCGTGTTTTCTACGCATAGAGAGCACTTCTGTTTTATCTGGATTGACCAGCGAAAAGTTACATGAGCGCCAGTTTCAGATACGTGATATGTTCCAGTATTGAGCGCACCCGGACCTAAATGACTACATGACATGAAATAACACAGTTAAACTCTGGGCGTGTATCAACTAAATATTGATGTTCAGGCGAGATGACGGCAATAAGCGTACAAAACAAAAAGGTATATTTTTACGGCGATCTCAACCAACTTTCATTCCGTCTTCCTATGCCGACCGCTTTCGTTTTTGCTACTTCATTTGTGTATTTTGTTGATAACGTCAGTCTAATTACAAAAAGAAAAAAAGAAAAAAAAACTTCACTTGTCCGTGTGCCTTTGTGCCGCGTCAGTCAACGACAAGTGCCACTCACTGAAGATCGTAGCTGTCTCGTGTTACGTTCGTTTTTTGGTTTAGCGAGACTAAGCTTTTGGGTGTCTAAAGGAACCATGAATTGATATTGGCTTAAAATTTTACCAAAGGCGTATTGACGAATGGAAGAAAAAAAAAATGGCAGACAAACGTAGGTAGCCAGAAACATATTTTTTCCGACAAATATCACGAAGCATCGCACCATCACTTGGTAACCGGACAAAAGCTCACCGGACAAAAGCTCACCGGACAGAAGCTCACCGGACAAAAGCTCACCAGACAAAAGCTCACCCGTTTTTTGACAGACCCGGACATAAGCTCACCCATTTTTTGACAGACCCGGACAAAAGCTCACCTCGATTTTTTTTTTTTTTGCTACCCGGGCGAAACACGGGCTGAAATAAAGTGCGGACGCGATGGACATTGGACCATTTTTAGGAGAACTTGTACCCCATCCACCATTGAGTTGCAAATTTTTAAAAATACTTTGAAAGAACGGGAGTTGGGCCTTTTGGAAAAGTACAAGGCAGATGACCAATTTAGAAAACTGCGGGATTTTAGACAGGCTCGCGTTCCTTCCACCACAGCTTGTTCCATAAGAACTAACCAGCAGGGAAAAGTCTACCGGTGACATCGGCTACCTGCTGGACTATTTTGATTGCACGTATGTCAACGGCCGCTTCCGTTATGCTTCTGTTCCATCTGCGGCGGCACCCAGAGCGAATTCTTCCCTTCGCCTGACTCTGCGCCGACGACGACCGGAGTTTCCCCCGTTACGGTGGAATATGTACGACGCCACTCGTCAAGATAAAGACCGGATGAACAACACCTGCGAAGGATGGAGTACCGGGTTCCAGAAGCTCGTCGGCCACGCCCTTCCAAGCGTCTTGAGGCTGATTGAATGCCTACAGCAAAATCAGGCGCTCGTTGCCACGGCATTGACACAACCCCGGAGAAATGAGCCCACAGTAAAGCGGGCGCAAAAAAACACTCTGCGCCTGCAGAATCGTTTTAGAAATATTTGCGAGGGCTTGCATGTACATCGAGATCTACCAAGATTACTGGAGCTAGTAGGGGACTGCATTCGCTCCGAACCAATCGATAAATAAACTTGTTTGTATTAAAATCAACAAACCATGCGCCTGTCAGATTTAATTTATCGTTGCCTTTTTGTGTCGCACGCATGCACCTAAGTTGTCCGCACTCGTGTTAAGACCAACATGAAATTTTCTCGTGATGAGCTTTTGTCCGGGTCTGTGAAGAAATGGGTGAGCTTTTGTCCGGTGAGCTTCTGTCCGGTGAGCTTTTGTCCGGTGAGCTTTTGTCCGCGATTCCCATCACTTTCCTGCTCTTCCGCGTTACGTGACCCAGTTTTTCGCTGGTGAGACGTTAAGAAAAATCGAGTTCCATTTTTTTTTTTTTCGGAGGCATTGACAGCGTTAAATGAAACCTGATTTTTTACGTGATAGCATTAGGAGCTCGTGTCGTAAAAAAGCCGGTTTCGGCGTCGGTGGCGTAATGACGAAAAAAACCGGTTTGGTCGATAAGGTCATGACGTCACAGCCATACGACCTCGCGCGGGAATATGAAACAACACACAACGCTCACGTTAAGGGTGACGGAACCCGTGGAATGGAAGGAGTTCATCGCGAATAAAAGATCGCCGCGTGTCCAAAATAATTTCACTTCATAAAATCATTATTTTACCTTAAAAAAAAAAAAAAAGGATTGGAGAATTTTATGCGCGATTCGAACCCTCGACCCTTCGGTTGCGAGCGAGAGACGCTTGCACGGCTTGGGAAAGAGCGGGAATTCAAACGTTTAGCTATCTAACTCCAGTCTTATTTTTGGCCATCTCTGAAGATGTAGAACTTGGGCGTAGAAAAAAAATGGCCCCGGAAAAAAAGTTCCCGGACAAAATGTCCCAGGATAAAAAGGCCCCATGTGGAAAGTAGGAAAAAATGTCCCCAAAGGATTTTCTATCTCTGGGTTTCCCTGATCCTCATGGCCTTCGGGCGGTCCGGTCCTTTGTCCTTGAAAAAAGAGGCACCGTGTGGCAAGTAGAAAAAAAAAAAACCAACAGATAAGGAACTATATAATTCCGCGAAGTACTTACACATCGCGACACTGTTAGATGCGAAAACGACATCGGCGTATTTTTACATTTTACTTAGAAAGAGTATTAGTGGGAACGACATTTTACCGTCTGCATAATATCCACAAATAAGCACTCTCAATACGTATAACTTAATGACAATTAACCTTTCGTTTCTATAAGAAAAAGATAAAAAAAGCTAACGATCGCTTGTTTGTGTTAAGTGTCGCGCTTTTTACCTATTTGGAAGTGGTGCACAAGTACCTCTAAAATTTTCCAAACACAATAATTTGGTTTTGGCTAGAAGTGTTATAAATGTTTACTTTCAAATCCCGGAGAAAAGCTCACCAGACAAAAGCTCACCGGACAGAAACTCACCGGACAATAGCTCACCGGACAAAAGCTCGCCCATTTTTTCACAGACCCGGACAAACGCTCACTAGGAGAAAATTTAATGTTGGTCCTAAGACGAGTGCGGACAACTTAGGTGCGTGCCTGCGAAAACTAAAAAATTCAAATACCTTTACGGATGCACAATGACGGGAAGAATTAATTTTCTTAGTCATTCACTTCAAATATTACCCTAAACCCCAAGAAAAATCATGCATTAGTAATGAAGAGACATTGTGCCTAATCTTTATGTACGCGTTTAGCGTAACATAAGCGCAATGAAAAAGCCGGTTCACCGAAGGGTGACTTCGCTTCTTCGGTCACTTTTCGGGTTCGAAAACTTTGCTTCACGAAGGTTTTTGGGCGATGCATAGGGGTGCTCCGACATACCTTGAGTCAAGCAAGCTTGATCTTATCAGCTCCACTCAGTTTTGGAGACCTAAATTTTTGTCCCAAAACGTTGCTTCTCTGCCTGTCATGGCTTATCGGTCGACACCTTTGCATGAGATGGGGTACCAATTCTGCTAAAAATGGTGCAATGTCCATCGCGTCCACACGTTCTCCAAGCCCGTGCTTCGCCAGGGCAGCAAAAAAAAAAAAAAGAGGTGAGCTTTTGTCCGGGTCTGCGAAAAAAACGGGTGAGGTTTTGTTCGGTGAGCTTTTGTCCGGTGAGCTTCTGTCCGGTGAGCTTTTGTCCGGTTACCGTTTATTTCACAATGAAAAACAAAGAAAAACAGTTGAGATGCTATGTTACAAAATCAGGAATAAAATGACACACTCTAGATTCATACACAAAAGTCAAAAGCACGGCAGTGGAACAAGAGTCCCTTTGGGGCCATTTTTTCCTACTTTCCATCTGGGGCCTTCTTTTTCCGGGGACATATTTTCGGGGACTTTTTTCCGGGGACATTTCTCCGGAGACGTTTTCTCCGGGAACGTTTCTTCCTGAACCTACAGAATTTATCGGGGTCATAAGTAGGTAAATGTTGAGAAGTTATATCGCTGCTTATACATCATTCAGGAGACATGATGACAGAATTATCTACGGAATTGTCTCATGCATGTTCGAAGCGGCTTCAAACGAATCTCGAATATGCCTGCAGACACTCTTTTTTTATGGCCAATGTGAGCCAACCGTCATACAAGGAACACGTCCCAGACATTTGCAAAAACCGTAGACGATGGACGAAGAAGGAGATCTCAAATGCAGCTTCTAAACAACCGTTTATATCTCACGCACAAACACATGAATCCAGGAATTTGCACGCGTCTTTGTGACCTTGAACCGCGGTAGAGACCTCCTCTGGTAGAAAACGATGGTAGAGGCAACACTTCGAAACAAAGCAACCACCCCAAAAGTGCACCCTCATGCATCCGTTCACAGGTCCCCCACAGCCACCTGATAAGGCAAACTACAAACCCAACACCCAAAAGCAAAAAAAAAAAAAAAACTATTACACCAACAAAAAACTAGTGTTACCGACGGTTGAACAGTACAATTTCCTACGAACGCAATTCTGATTGTCTCCTAATTTCGTTATGCGTAATATTTTTGTTTGCTTAACCCCGCAGTTTTCCCCCAATCGGGCAAACAATTATTGCATTCCTGCGCATGTTTAGCGATCTCAGAATTCGTAGATTTGTTCTTGACCGTCCTCATGTGATCAATATGTCTGTCATTTAGGCACCTCTTCGTTTATACCCACGTTTGTACCCCGCGGCCCGTTGGGACATCATACACTACTCCAACCTGGCAATCAAGGGCGGCTTCTCAGTGCCATTTTGGACAACCCTGTGCCATTTTGGACAACCAACAAACGGCGGTAGCCTGTTCAATTTAGAGCTGCAAGAAACGACCACCCCAACCAGGAACCTGCCAGCCACCGCCACTAGTCTGTGTGATAAATTATGAAAAAATAAAATGCCCACGACCTTGTCTGCTTTCCCCCTTTCCTTCCTCACCAGTCCACCTCCACGATGTTACTCTTATACCCCGACATCTTTACGCGCACCAATTGTCTCCTAACAGCTTCCTGAAATATTTTAGACAAAACCCTGAGACTGGGGGGAAAAAGGACAACACAACACAAAGTCTCAAACACAGCTGAAATTCATTAGACAGAATATCGTTGTTTTATAGGGTACAGGTGCCCCGAAAACCAAAAGGAACGAAAAAGGGAAAGGATGAACTTCCTTTTCCCGAACGCACAAGAGAGGGAGGACATTGACCAATAGCCACACCGGTACTCTTCTAACTCAAACAAAAGGGGGGAGGAGGAAGATCTCTTAACCCACCTCGGTGAGTTTGTGATACACATCACAAAAGAAAGGGCGCGGGATGATGACCCATTAGTGGAAAGATCGAACATGGACAAAGGCGAACAACCCCCGACATTCGTCACACCCGAAACAGAGGGGCAGGTGTTAAACTTAAACAAGATCCTACACAGATAGAGAGGTGACCTCCAAACAATCAAATTTGTAGAAATCTTTTCAACTCAGTGTCCAAATTAAACGTCGGCCTATTTACTGCATTTCCGTGACTAATAATAGTGAGGTACTCTTTTATCAAGCGTTTATGATCCTCTCTCTCGGTCAACACAACCGATGTGTAATTCCATAGAGGTACACAACTATTACATTCTAACACATGTCTTGACATTTCTTAACACTGATCTTTGTTTTTAATACAACGTTTGTGTTCAGTTAAACGATCATTCAAACACCGCTTCGTTTGTCCAATGTAACATAATCCACAGGCAAAAGGGATCTTGTAAACTACGCCCGACACACAATCAATTTCCTTGTCTCTATGTTTTTTTGGTACGTCCAGTTCTGGCCGAGTTGAACGGGGTCAACCGACTTAGTTTAAAATCATTTTTGAACGCAGTGCTAATGCCGTAGCGGTTGCCGGCCGATTTTAGGTTATAAGAAATACGATGGAAGAAAGGAAGAACAACACGCCTGGCAGATTCACGAACCTTTGAACATTTCTCTCTCATATTAACCCGGTACAACAACTGTCTGGAGACATAATCCTCGGGAAAACCTGCCACGCTGAAACGGTTAAAAAGGCGCTGTTTGAGTTTTGTTTCAGTTAGGAAAGTACCGGTGTGGGTATTGGTCAATGTCCTTCCTCTCTTGTGCGTTCGGGAAAAGGAAGATCATCTCTCCCTTTTTTCCTTTCTTTTGTTTTTCGGGGCACCTGTACCCTATAAAACCACGATGTTTATACTCGGCAACGGCGAAACATTTCATATTTAGAGTTTCTTAACTATTATGCGTGGGAATGAACGAAACTGATGAATCGATTAATTAATCGAATAAAGGGTAGCGATTAGTCGAGTTAAACATTTTAGTCAACGTCCATACCTACTTTTTTATATTTTAAATTCAGATAACGGTTAGTTGTGAAACTTTGGGATGTGGTTCGAGCCGCTAGCGCTTCATTTGGGGGAGAGATTCAGCGTTCGGCGATGCTTAGTTTATTTTTGAGCTAAACAAAAAACAAAAAAAAAACCCGCAATTGTTTTTGGGAGAAATTATGTTTTTGCAATAAGATCGCGGCTTCGAAGTTATTTTTAGGGTGGTGCAACTCTTCGTAGCATCCAATACTGACAGCTCGTACTCCGTACAAAAATATCAGAAAATAGTAATGTCTGGTAAATATGGGGGCCATGTAACCGTCAAAACCAAGAGCAAGCACGAGATGAGAGCCGCTTTTTTGCACGTGTTCTATAGCAAATAATAAAAAGGGACATGATATATCAAATTTTCCCGTTGCTTTTCTACTATGAATGGTATGTCTTGTTTTCTGGAATCTTGACAAGCTTATCCACAGTATCACTGGCTCGTTTGTGTTTAGTTGCCATTTCACTTATCGTTTTATGTGCCTTGTTTTCTTGTTTTTGTTTTTATGTTGTAGTTTACTACCTTCTTTTTGACGCGAGTAATTCTACAGCTTGTACAGCTAACTCCGCGTAAATTGAAATAGAAAGGGCAACACAAAGTCACTCCCC
This sequence comes from Ixodes persulcatus, assembly GCA_013358835.2. Lineage (NCBI taxonomy): Eukaryota > Metazoa > Arthropoda > Arachnida > Ixodida > Ixodidae > Ixodes > Ixodes persulcatus. The sequence continues at coordinate 1,036,095 of JABSTQ010009407.1, forward strand.
CCTCTGCTCCCGAAAAAAATATTATAACAAAGTCGCAAAATGCGACCGATCGAATCCTAATCGCGGGAAATGAAGGCAAGTGTTTGACATAACGCAGGCATATCCGATACCAGGATGTATAGCAGAACCCCTGTCGAGAAAGCCACGATAAAAAGACCCACAGCTAGAATACGCTATCGCAGGAACTGGAGAACGGGACAAAATCATGAAAATAAAACTAACCGACTTAAAACAAAAAAATTACGAAAAAAAAACGAAGAATTACTGCCTGTCGTCATTTACACAAAGGCAACCAAGAAACACAATATTAAAATGTAACGTTAATAATTAGAAGTTATAGCTCAAAATAATCATTATATGTAGAGTAACCATTCACTAAAACAAAGTAGAAAAAAATTAAGTATATAATATGAAGGTTAGTTTGCAACTTGGCAAGGCTGTAGAAACTCCAACGCGAGCATCGGCTGTTCGTAAGCAAACATTTTTTTTTGAACAAAGACTTAAAACAGCTAACGTAATTTAGACACATTAGCCCTGCTTTCCCCAAGTTCGGAAGAAATTTCATTGCGTCCCTGTATTTAACCCCAAAGAAAAAAAAACAAAAACAAAAAGAAACCTAGATTGTCCGTTCTTGGAAGGACTATCGAAAGGATGCACCCTGAACTTCTTGGCTAACCCCTCCGGCCATCCGTGCTTTAAATTTCCTTTCTTCCCTTTCACATTTCAACCGCACATGAATATGCGGTAGTTTCCCGTTTGTTTCTAAAAAAACACGTCTTCTCCACTAGGTGGCGCAACCTCTCTTTGAAGTTGCGAACACCCCCAAAACCGGAGGAATTCTTTCCGGTTACCGAGTTCCCTCCGAAACGAGCTTCCGGAAGTTCCGAGTCGTCTAATTACTACTTTCTGTTCTATCTTTTCTGCGTGTATATATATGTAACAATTCACTGGCTCGTAAATTTAAGATAAGTTGTTGTTTTTTTTTGTTTTTTTTTTCAATTCTGGTTGATGCATTCTGGACGTCGCTGCGGGTATGGGGCGTGCGACCGCGGACCTCTGTTGCATTATTCCGCGCTGGCGGCGGTCGGTGCCTTGGGACGGCATTAATGCGATGAAGAATGCCGGCCGAGTATGGGCGTGGTGTTTTTATGGTTTCGCTCGTGATGTTATTTGTTCTTTGTCTTCGGCTTTCGGGAGGTTTTCGATCCAGCTTTGGCGACTAAGCCGCCGTTTAATACGCCCGTGTTGGGTTGCAATGTGAAAACGATAAAAAAATAGAGTATCAGGCCCAGCGGAACCCGTGAGCACGATGATATCACATTCAATTAGAAATAAATTGATGAAGAACAGCGCGGTACATTAGTATTGACACGGGCAGCTTAAGGAACGGAGGGCGTGGCAAGTCGGGAGCATCTCATTAACGCTTCGCAGCCAATGAATGAGTTAACAACATCGTTGATGAACGAATCACTGAGCAACACGCGAGGACAGGGGCCTAATATGCCTCTCAAGGAGTGATCGAAGATAGCGCTCGTAGGCGGGTCGTCAGCCAACGTGAGCGTACAACCCTGTTCATCTGCAACGAAGCGTCGTTCGCAGACAAAAATAAAACGAGAAAACACCATGCGTCGTCTGCTAACAAAACCGCGAAAAAAAGGTCTTCGTCTGCTACGAGCTGAGCGCCGCGACGAAGTGAGATCGGACAAGGGCTGAAATTGGGTTCGTCTGCTATTTCACTTCGGCAGCCATTGACAACCCGCGCTACGTTTGCAAATTTCAAGTTGTTCTGCTGCCGTACACAAAGTAACATGGACAGGTGGATGAAGGAATGCTAAGGACAAATACATCGAAGGCCAGGAGACATCTCTCTCGCTATTTTGTGTGTTGCTGACACGTTTTAACCAAACTTTTGCCCGATTGTGAACTCGCGAACTGGTCAAGAAAGTATCTTTGGTTGATTACGCGCAAGCTATATACTGTGCCTCGTCCAATCAGAACCCGAGAACGCTCTCCCTTTCGCCTTGACCAAAATCCAACCCGTGGCCCAGCGGTTCTTAAGTTGTCAGTGCTTCTCTTTTCGTGATTGCCTCTTCTGCGTTCTTATCAACTAATGCCACATACTGATTGGTGGCGGAGCGATAATAAGATGCACGGGTCTTGGCTCAGAAGGGTGAGAGCTGTCGTGCACAGGCAGATGTGAGACCTTCAGAAATACAGACATTCCGATATCAATTTTCTGAAAGATGTGCTAAGAAAGTATATAGACAATATGCAAAATAGCAGCGCCCCTAGCGGCTCAGGTGCACTCTGGGAGCAGAAGACTGCCACCAGGTAGTTTCGGTTTCGGTTTCGCCGGGTTCTGCATCTGTCGTCTGCTATCGTCTCCGCACCGCCATTGCTCACGTCGTCGTGGACTGCAATTTGCACCACCCTTACGCGCGATTCAGTAAGTACCGTTTTTTTCCTCATCGCTACATAACAGACACAGGGAATAATAAAACGATTACGTTTTCGCTGGCACGGCGAGCGAGCGAAAACGCAGCGTCGAAGTCAAGTGAACGCAGATCGCCGTACACCCAACAGCCGTGCCAGCTCACTGCGTACACTTGTTTGCAACCTCGAGAACAGCCACTGAGACTAGTACCAAATACGATATAGCTTCGCCAATACTGGAAACTCCTCCGAAAACCTATGGGAGCGGCGGCGAACGTGACAGTGGCGCCTCTAGCGGACTCTGAGTCTACGGAAGCAGATGACGTAGTGGAAAAGTATAGGCTCCGCGACATACTCGAGCTTTGAGAGCCCCATTTCGTCACCTCAACAGCTGAAACAATTCATTACGGTCAGTCCGCGTACAAAGCGGAATCCACTGATCGCAACTGCAACGACAAACAAATAACCACGCGGGCATAAACAAAGATAGAGCAGTTTATTTAGAGGTGTCAAACGCCACTCAGGGGTATCGCACGCGTTTGAAGCGCATCTGGGAAGCGGAAAAAAGGCGCTTAGCTACTCGACCTACGTCGTAAGAGGTTACTGTTTATCCGTTACAAACTGTGTTGTCACAATTTCTTACCTGAATAGGTGATTATTAAAACGTGCGCAAACAGTATGTTAAAATTATCGGAGCAAGCGCACCAGCCTCTGCAGCATTACAAAAACAAAAAGGTAACGAGAGAAATGACCGTGCAAACACTTTCCGAACTTTGCAGAAAAGATGGGGTCCCCATTCCAGACGAAAATAAAGAGAAATGGGGAACAGTCGCGAACAACGGCGAATGAAACAAAGAAGTTATCAGACGAAACAAAGATACAAACACCCAGCAAAGACCTCCTTCAATGACGACGATCGCACGAGGCGTCGGTAGGAGCATTGAAAATTAGCAGGTGGTGCTCGCGTTGGTGTTGAGTCCATAACAAACAAAGCAAAAGTAACACGACGAAACTACCAAAAAAAAAACAAGCTGCTTCACTTTTCTTTTTCTTTTTTTTAGTTGCACGTTACACGTTTGTTTATTTGCTTTCGCGGCGTTGGTAGGAACTAAGAAAAAAAGAGAGGAAAGGAATAACGTAGTTCAGCTCACACTGCCGGGTAAATAAGAGTCGCACGCTCAGGTCGTTTGTTTTCTCGCTTGGCGCAGCAGTTCAAAAGTACATTCAAGTACTTGTTGACGTACATGTCCAGGCAATCCTTGCACAGCGTGCCTTTGTTTTGAGTGTCGATCAGCGCGGCCTCAAGTGCGTTTTCAGCCTAGCTCTTGTTTGGTGAAATATTCGTCTGTTGAGACGTCAGCGGCAATTTTGAAGCCAGACTTGGATAACTCTTCCAGTTTAATTTGAAGTAACTGAATTAATCACGTTTGTTCGGTCTTCGGGAAGCGGAAGAATGATTTTCCAGCGCATCACAAAAACTTCTTTTTTTTTTTTTTTGCAGTGGAGATGGCAGGCACATGGTATACGTTTGCCATCTCCAAGTATGCGCTGGTGTATGCCCGAAGGTGGCCGGTTGATCAACCAACGATGACCCATAGCAGACGTGACCGCGTACTTAAATAAAATCCGAATAAAAATGTATAAGGAGCTTACAGTTCTTGATATATTTATTAAGTATCAAAAAGTACATATGCAGATTTCGGATCAGAAACTCAATCGAAGGCGAACAGGAGGTTATCACAGACGACAGTGGAAAAACAACAACAACAACAAAGTTGCAGACGGCCCTCCAAATGTCCGGGCATAGCGTAGCAGACGAACCGGTGTTAGTAAGCGAAGCGAACGAAGCAAAGGAAAGAAAGTAAAAACTAAGCCAAACAAGGCAAAGAAAAATACGCGATGGTTCGAAGGTCAAGTAAACACAAGAACGAAAAAAGCAAACAAAATACATAAACGCAGGAGGAAGACCGCGGCGGCGTAGCGTCGCCTCAAACGTAAAAAGAAAGTAGACCTTGAAAAATGAAAGGAGGTGCACGACCGTCCAATGGGTCCTTTTCTTTTTTGTTGTAGCTCCACTTTTATCAGTTTTAGTAAGAGCGTCAAATTTGCATGTACACAATCGACTTCTTCCAGAGCACACTGACATCGATGTAACGTACGTGGTTCGAAATTACCTTTTGCTTCTTCATCCGGAGACAATCGGGATTAGCCAGCTCGCCTATTCGACGAAATGGTTTACCGAATAGATCGATATGAGCAGTAAAGTTGAAACGTAGCAATGTTCTAACCATTTTTTTACATTGCCCTTTTCAAAGAAACAGAGCGAAGCTACATTCGTGTTTTGCCTGGTTTACGTAAGTTGTGACAGTGTTTTCTTCATTAGAGCCCGAAAATTGCACCCTACAAGCTGTAACATCTTTCCCACGCGAAGAAAATTTCCTTGACTCATGAGGTGGAACCTACTTTTTAACGTTACATGGTATTTGCTAGTACTCCAGTTTTATAACAGCCTCGTTTGCCTCTGCCAATTTCCTCACTACGATATAGCAAGAGGTGCAAGTTTGAGCTGGAACGTATTCTCGTACAGCGAGGTTCGTCATGTATCGCGTTAGCCTGATTAAAAATAGCGATCGGCGAAGCAAGGGTGTTATAAAACTGGAGTACTAGTTTCAATGGATGTTCTCGAGGTCGCAAACAAATGCACGCAGTGAGCTTGCATGGCGTTCGGTGTACGTCGATCTGCAGTCACTAAACTTGGCCGTTCCTGTCGTTTTCACTCACCTACCTGTGCCAGCAAAACCTTAAATTGTTTCGTTATTCGTTGTGTCTCATATGTCGCACCGAGACAAAAAAAAAGGTACTTACTGATTGCCCATAAGTGTGGAACAATCCACGACGACGTGCACAAGGGCGTTGCGGAGACGATAGCAGATGACAGGTGCACGACGTACCCGACGAAACCGAAACCGAAACTACCCGATGACAGTCTTCTTCTCCCAGAGTGCACCTGGCCCGCTAGGGGCGCAGCTATTTTGCATACTACCCATTGAGAGCGAGCTTTGCACGTGTGACATTACACGGTATCACGAAATGAATGGACTGCCTTTAGTCGATTTTTTTTAGATGTATACTTATAAGAACATTTTTGACCGAATATTTCTTTCGGGTCTATGCGCCGAGGAAGTGAGGAAGAGGAGGAGACGAGAGTGGGCGGGGACGTCAAAACGCCGTGCTCTGGTTGGTATGATCAGTGGGTAGACACAACGCTAGCTGCTATTGTCTCCGCTGCACTCGTCGAACGCGTTCCGAAGGCGAGAGCCAAACGCCTGACGCCAGCGTTCCGTGTTCTAACGCGTTCGACGAGTGTAGTGGACACAAAGGCTGCTAGATTGAGGTCTACCCATTCAGTCGTTCCAACCGGAGTTCTGACATCCCCGCGAGCTTTCCTCTCTTCCTCTCCCTCACTTTCACGGCGAGTAGACTTTCCTATATTGACATGTTCTTCGCTTCAAATTTCAATCTTGAAATGTTAACAATTTAACGCTTGAGCGGTTTTGGTAACAATCAGCATAGACTAAGTCGTGGGTAACAAACGCTCATTCAGCTGTGGCAAGTGTAGTCAATGAATGACATATGCCTTTATGCACACTGAAGGCAGCACATGAATGAACTGTGGTATTGGTGAATTACAAGTCAGAAAACGTTGTGTTCTAAAACGGGTGGCGGAGAAAAGCTCACCGGAGAAAACCTCGCCGAAAAACCGGCAGATGCGGAGAAAAGCTCACCGGCCTTTGAGCGAATGCATAAAAAAACTTACCGATTTTTAAATTTTTGTTCTTAGCTTAGCGGATTGTGCTTCACGCGTGGCAATTTAACGCAATTAGAATTCGTCACTCGTTAAAATAATTAACCATTTTTTGTAATATTCGTGAAGTTCATTGGGCATATTTACTAATTCCTGAGGAATTAGTAATTACACATTCTGTATATTTTCGACGCCGCAAGTATAAAATCAAAACATCGGACACCCGTAAAAAAAAAAAAGAAAAAAATACAGTTTGACAGTGTGCCGCCGGAAGCTCTGTCAGATAAAGAGGTTTGTTTTTTTCCGAGCTAATATCAATAGCGGTGTGTGAACTGTTTCTATAAAAGCGTTTTTCATTAATAAGTATTTAGTTGCGAGAACAGCTTTGTCCTGTCACAAAAAAAAAAAAAAACTCGCCGCAATTAATAATTTGGGAGCAATTTACCCAATAAGCTAATAATTATTACAAAAAAATGACGTTTTCTTTTTTACAAAGCTGACGAATTTTAATAATAATAAATTGATATGTGTTACGCATGATCCAACAGCCTCCATATAAAAGAAGGGGAATAAATCGATGCGCTTTTTTTTCCTCATACACTCAATGTCCGGTGAGCTTTTCTTCGGATCCGCTGATTTTGAGGTGAGCTTTTCTCCGGTGAGCTTTTCTCCGGGATTCTCTAAAACGGCATCCCTAAAGGTATGCGGAGCGCAAGTTCGTCTGCTTCTTGCACAGGGTTTGCGATGATGTCAGAACACCAAACTCTTATTGGCGGATTGAAAAAAACAAATAGTGTGTAGAATTTAAAGCCTGAAGCCAATCAGAGCTCGGCGTCGTTCTGCCGTCACCGCAACACCTGCGCAAGAACCAGACAACTTGCTCTCCGCCCAGGCTACTCGCATACAAGGTTGGTGGGTTTAATTAAAAAAATGTTTTTCTGATACAATTAGGGCAGACCGAACTATTGTGCCAGGACCGCGTCTGTGACTGGTGTGTTTACACAATACCACCTTATAGGCAAGGCCTTGCCACCTTTCCTACCGAAATTGTTTCTCTAGTTGATCCACGCAGCGCCACCCAGCTTGAGTGGGCATTGTCGACAGCGCGTCTGGCAACGTCTCCCAACGAGCGCGACACTAGCTCGCGGCGACGCCAAGACGAACGCGTCTAGCGCTTTTCAGCTGAGACTTTCGCCGAGCTTAAACCTATTTATAATGATTCGAAAACCCCGAGACTGCAGGTAACGATACACACACACACACACTCTCAAAAATATCAAACACAGCTGAAATTGTATTTTCCAGAAGCTGGTTAAATAGAAAACAAAAAAAAACGAAAACAGGGAACGGAAATCCCAAGAAAAACCTCTTTCCACAAATGTACATTCCAACAGTTAGGGAGACAATGACGGTCTACGCAACATCCTCCTCCTCTCTCATCTTTCAACCCTGTCACCCCAACCCAAACCAAACAAAACAACTTTTCTTCTCGGAAAGTTGTAGACACTCTAAGAAAAGCATTTTTCAAAGCCCTAGAAATCGCCGAAGTTTGTAGTCCAAACCAAACGAAGGCTTCTTAACGGCGTTTCCATGACTTAGTATTGCGAGTGTTTCTCGTTTCAAAAGTTTGTGGTCCTTTCTTTTCCTTTCTTCAACTGATGTCCAATTCCACAACGCTATACAATTCCTGCATTCGACCTGATGTTTCGAAACTTCAGAGTACGGGTCCTTTTTCTTTAAACAGAGCTGTTGTTCCGACAACCGTTTATTGATACAACGCTTAGTTTGTCCGATATAACAAAGGCCACACAAAAAGTGTATCTTATAAATGACACCGGACACACAATCCACGTCTTTTTCTTCGTGCTTTTTTCGGACAACCTGAAATAGTCGACGCAGAGGGGTCGAACGGTCCAATCTGCAATCCGTGCTAAAGGCTGTGTCCACAATGAACTTGTTGGCTAACGCTTTGATATTGTAAGACACTCTATAAAAGTACCAAGTTGTAGAAACTCTTTTTTTCTTAAGAAACGCGCGTTATTTTAGGAGGCATATTAAAACTGCAATCATAAGAACAACAAAAAGAATAATTTTCATACTGGCGTTTTTGTAGGCCGATGGTGGAAGCGAAGCGCCTGGCCAATCGAGTGTGGGTGAGGTTCATAAGCGTGTCTATGAAGACGCTTACCAAACGTCCGTTCGTTATTAAGTTTGCTCGCTTGAAACAATACCGCACAAAGACAAGGCTCGCGCGTTACTTCATCGTTAGTGGATCCTAGACCCGCCCATTTGGTGCGGGTCTAGGATCCTCTACCGATGAAGTAACGCGCAAGCCTTGTCTTCATAGACACGGTTTTGAACCTCACCACACCCCAGTGGCCAGCCGCTTCGCTCCCACCATCGGCCTAGAAAACGCGCCCGGAAGACAACTTCTCTTTTATTCTTTTTGCGATTGCAGTTTCAATATAGCTCCTAAAATAATGCGCGTTTCATAAGAAGAGTTTCTACAACTTGGTACTTTTCATATAGGTAGATCTACCGCAAACTTTCATCCCGTCCAAAATTCAAAGACGAACGTGTTTACCCATTTGCGGCGCCTTTGGTCAAGCTTCTTCAGCGTGTTTGCCACTTAGGACGAGTCGGGGATTCACTACTGAGGACAGTCATGCGCAGTCCTTGCCTGCTCTGTGGTACTGAATCACCGCGTCATTAAATGCAGTCCCTCAATTTTTCAATTTTCCACCAAAGTAGTGATGCTGTTGTTGCCTGCCGTCATCCTGGCGACATCGCAGCAGCGGAGGCAAAAAAGGGTATCTTCTGCCGCGGCAAGCTGGCTCGTTCCAAGCTCCAGATTCCACGAATGCTTCTGCATCAACCATTTGGGAGGTCCAGACGAATAGCAATACTTGAAATCGTTCACTTTTGTTTTGTTTTCCCGTACTTCCATGACCAACCTCTACGGTCGCGACATCTGATAGCATAGACACGTCGGCTCCAGTGACGTGATTTGTCGTCACTCTTGGGTCACTATTGTTGAAAGGATGGGATAGACCTCCAGACACACCAGTCATGGCGCGTTCCTGGCACCATATTTGAACTTTCAGAACTTCTTATGGTAGCGACACTGAAGCACATAGATGAAAAGAAAGACCAGAGATTCAGATGGCATCTCCAATTTTCTACTAATTAAAAATACACAAACGAATGAATCATACTCGATCGAGCGAGACACATTCTACGAAGTCGCCGAAAGACAAAATGGTTGGTGGAGCCGGGATTCTGTTTTTCAGCGGGATCGTAGAAATTTGTTTTGTTCGATCGAGTACGGTTTATTCATCCGCATATTTTCGATTATTTCCTCTTTAGAGACCACGCACGACGATGACCGTTCTCCCCGTACACAATTGTGTACTAAATAGGTGTTCTAAGTCAATTTGGATCTATCGACCCTTATTTTACGACAATAGACTCTGCATACCGGAGTTCAGGTGACTGCATGTCTGTTCACGTTGCACCCCCTTCCTAAAAAGGATTAAAAGAAGACGTTCTGAGCCACAGACCAGTTGTACTATACTCCGTTTCACTTTAGGTTCTACCGCAGCCTGACGACAGAGTGCCATGGAGCCCATCAAGTTGTACCAAAAGTGCGTGGCTGCATCGGATTGCAGCGTTGTCTGCGGCCGGTCTTAAAGTGAAAACGGAGCTTAGGAGTTCACGTCCTGCACGACTGTCTAATAAACTTTATGGAGAAAGATGTTTAAACGAGAGGGCAAGACTGGCTCCGTGCCACTAAAAACGGTTTCGGTCGTGTATCTGTCAGCGTGCGACAGTCAGCCGGAATCCTGATTAGAGCTCTCTTCGGATGCCACTCCCCGGCCAAGCACAGCACACTCGATCCCCCACGTCTGTTCCCCGCGGGTCTCCGGCACGTGCGTAATGTTGACGAAAATTTCACGAGTGTGAAAAAATGAACTGACGTTTACAATTTTCTTTAATGCGAAATTAGAGCGCAGCTCTTGAGGAGGAGGAGGAGGGGAGGGTATGCCCGCCCTCCCCTTCTGTGCCCTCCACTCCTCCTCTCCACCCATTTAGCTGGAAATGTAGCGAAAATTTCCCCGCTAAATTTAGCGGGGAAATTGACGTTACGTGACCTCAACACCAATTCAGCTACCCAGCTAAATTTAGCGGGGAAACTGCGACGTCCCATAATGCAACGCGTGGTTATGCCGACGCCGCTCAACCCGGAAACGGGCGCCTAAGAGCTCCTCTCTAAAAAAGAGAAGGCGCCTCAATGTTTGACCCGCGCACTCTGCGAGGAAAGCTTGGAAGCCGCTGTGACATTATTTAGGCCTCCCCTGTCTCGGAGCTTTTTGCGGGAAATGCACCCTCGGTCCCCCATTTCACGTAGACGGAAAGCGCGGGTTGGGGCATCGTGAAAGCCGCGCTGGAAAAGAACGTGCGCCTCATCGTAGCGCGCAAGAGAGCGCCACGATGCGTGTACCTGTTTTAACGAATGAAGCGAACAATGTCGAAAGACTGCGAACACAATTTCGGGCGTCCCCGCCTCAGACGCGCGCGTGTTGTACATGTTACCTTGCCTAATGTCCCGTGTTGAACGAGACGTCCGCCCCGGCACTACTGCGTCGCGACAGCGACGGTATGAGTGAATTGTGAACACACACCCTTTAAAAAAAGAAAAAAAAAGGAAGGTATATCGAGTAAAGAACGTGCGATGTGTCCTCATTTGCTAAAATTGTAAATGCTGTCATTTCTATCACGAAACTCATCATAAATATGGCCTCAATGAAGTGCCGCTTGCATGGTGCGCACTTTGCTCTATCGCGTACGTAGGTCTCGGTACGAGTAGGGTGAACTCCGCGCGTTTTTATGTATTCTAAAGCCGTTTGGAGATGTATAGACTCTTAATGTACCGCTTTCGTTTGTTCTTTTTGCGCAGCTTCATATTGAGCTTTTCTGTTAACTAAGCATAAGCGGCAATATTTTTTTTTTTTTTTTTAATTTTCAGGCAATGAATATTTTCTTATTACAGTCGCCTCACCTTAAGGCATCGAAAGAAACCTTCGAAAAAGCGTTCGATGAAACATTCCAAACGCGGCAGCTGCCGCAGAGAACTTCTCACTTGACATCCACTTGAGAACTTCCCAGTTCCCAAGTGGATGTCGCGTCTCCGTTCAGTGTCGTCGCGGCGTCTACGATGTAGACGCCTCTGCTTTGAGGTGTAAATACATTCCTCACTCCAGTTTCGACGTCCGCAGCGTCGGAGATACTTGCACCTTAGCTTGGCATGGCTCTCACGTCTCTAAAGGGAACCTGAAGCACTTTTCAAACTATCTCAGAAGCGGACTTCTACGACTTTTCTTTGTCCAATTAATTAAATTATCGCACTTGACTTCGGCAAAAGTAAACGCAAACCACATTTATTAAAATTTAATTTAATTAAAACCACATTTATTAAAATCACATTTAATATATATATGCAGGGATTGGCGCAGGGCATGCGGCGAGCCGCCACCTGTTATCTGTCCAAAGCGTCGTGACGTCGTCGTTGGCATCCCCGAGCCAGCTTACTGGTGATCGAAGGTCATCTGACCCCACCGATGACGTCACGTTTGCTGGGTTTCCTCTGCGCTTTCGCGATCTCTGGCGCTCGGTGCGCTGCAAAGGGGCGGGGCTACGTCGAAATCTTTATTGGCTATTATGACGATCCTACTAATAAGATCGAAATAAAACTTGAACATACTTTTTTTAAGATGCAACATTAAAACTTTCACAGAATACTTTTTTCTTTTTTTTTTTTTAATCTTGGAACCTCCTCAGCCTTTCTTTAATGAAGGTATTTCACGCTTTCGGTCTAGGTCGGAAAAGATTCCATTGACCCAACTAAAAGGGCGAAAAAACAATTACGGGCAACATCGTTCCAAGACCGAAATTTATGTTAATCAATCTGCAAGCCTGTGACGATGAGTTTCTCATTCATCCCGCCGACTGCTCCCGACGTCAATTGATTCCTCGGCTTTAGGGTGCTGTTTACGGCAGCATTGCTGACGCGGCGGTAACCGAATCAGCATCCAATCAAGGCACGATCCTGGGAGATGTCGGAGTCAACCATAATAAACCCGAGGGCTTATTGAGACCGGGACGTTCAACGGAGTTATTTGAAGTCGGCACAGCACGGAGTCGCATGGGCTTTCTGTTTATGCGCAACTCCAGAGGAGGCTACGCCACCAAGCGGAAAAATAGTGAAGGATAGAAACGCTTGCGGGTAAAATGGGAAACAGGTGAAGGAGGATTAAATGCGTACCGCTGGATTAATGATCATCAGTTTTATGTTTACATGGCCTGTCTGAGATTCGGTTCAAGGAGTATATTAAATAAACTGACGTCTATTCCGCCTAGATTTTGCCGTGCATCGTTTTATACATTTTAGATTTATGTAGGAATGACTGGACATGGGCATCGTGATAAGGGCGATGCTTAGGCGAGGGGAAAGATATTAGGGTGGAGAGTGGGGAGCGAGAGACAGGAGAGAAGCACTGATGTAAAATAAGAAGTATATAAAATTAATTTAAACGTCTATAAACCAACTTGGACCGCTTCGCTAGATATCTCGTCATCCGCTTCGATGACGATCGAATGTTGGGAGGAACCTTAAACGTATTTCTTAGAAACCGCTGAACATTATGCAGTTTTAAAGGCCGTATTTAAGGAGAACCCAGAAAAAGTAGGAAGCTAAGACCAAGGGTTCTCATCTGAAGCGTTACAGAGATTAGGATGGAGCTCCATCATCGCTGGACACTAGAAAGTGGAAGCGCTAACGATTCTGGGACACGACATATATTAGAAGGCTGAAATTTTAGTGTCCATGTTGCATGAAATAATTAGGAAGCTTTTTTCTAGCTCCTATTTTTGTTTCGAATCAATTGTAAATTTGAGGGCGTTGATGGCTACGCCCTCCCATAACAATAAAAGCCTGTACATAGATTCAAAGCTAACTGTTGCGATTTGCTGCGGTCCAAAGTTAAATGTATGTCAAACAAAGATGTTGTATGTCAAACAAACAGTTGCAGTTACGTTGCAGTGTCTTGTAACTAAAAACAAGAAACTGAAATATCCATTGATGAACAATCAAAACAAAACAGCCTCTATCCACTCTACACTTCTTCCGGTTTATCGATGTGTCTAGATGAAGCAACCCATGTCACCTGCTTTCCTATGCATGATTAACTGCTGAGCCGCACTAATCCCGATTACAGAATTCGTGCCCAAAGCAGCTAATCAAACTTTGCTTGTTGGAGTTCCTTTGTGTAAGCACGTTAGGCCGATTTAGATAATCCTCCTTCCAGAGTTTTCTCGGATGTAATCTACTGAAGAATGCAGTTTTACTAGTAGCCCTATGAAAAGTAAATGGCGCTTAATCAACGCTGCCTCATTGAACGTTCAGGAGTCATTAAAACGTTCACGAGTCCCTCATCAAAATTTACTACTAATGCCCATAGGTTCTTACACAATAGAACTGGTCTATGTTTGCAGCTTTTAATATTAGGTTAATAGCTGTAACTCTGATTGTTCCCCGTACGGACATTCTGCTAAAAAAGCCAAGCGAATTCACAGCCGCCCAGATCACTCCTCAAACAAGTTTAAAAAATGAAACTCTTTCTTGAGTGTGTTTTTGTTTTCTTGCATGATAGTATCTTAGTGCCCTACTCCCCTCTCTTCTTCTCTTGCAGCCATATTTGTGTAAATCTTGTTATAGTGATAAAATCTATCGTACAATAAATAAAGCGAGCCGAATTGAGAACAAAAACCCGTCATCGAGCGCTCACTCTAAACAAACAAAGGAATACGGCTCAAACTAAGCCTTGGTTGCCAAATATATTGTTTTCGTTTTCAGCATCACATTCTAATGTTAAGCTGTTGCGAGGATTCGCTATCGAACATACGCTAAGGACAAAAGCGAACACCCTGCACAAATGCAACTTTCACGTCAACCCCGATGCAACCTCTAAAATCCTTGTTCACGGCCCACAAGAAATAGACGATCAAAAAACACAAAAACGAAAACAGCCTTAAAGGCATTCATGCACACGTTCCTGTCGGAACGAAGCAACGGCCGAATTCACATCGGAATAGATTCATCGAATAGAAGAAGATCGCTTCTTTCTTCTCGAAGAGCCCTATTCAAGACATGTTTCGTTCAGAAAGAAAAAAGAATATCATAAGATAACAGCTTTTGTCATGTCCAAGACCCTCGGAAAAATGAGCACTCTGTCTTCGGTGAGAGCTTATGGACACAAATTCTATAGTAGAATATTTCGGGGGAAAAGAGGCAGGCTATAAAGATTCCACTTTACGAAGGATGGAGCTTATAGGTGCCTCGCAACGGAGCTCTTTTTTTATTTTTATGCTTTATCAAAAATGTTAAACTTGTTTATCTTTACTTTTTATTATTTTAATGATGGACGAAGAGCAAATTGGCGCGGGTCAGGGTTGAAAAACATAAACATGTAAGGCAAGGAAAGATGTGGTTGTGTTGTACTTGTCTTCCAGGTTTATTCTTTCCTCGATCCTTACTATTTTGGTAAACGAATGTTTGCTATTCTTCATCAGACCTGCATGATTGCCACCTCAAAAGCTTCTATGGAAACTCTTATATATATAAATATATATTGCCGTGAAACACCCTGTATATATATATGCCGAAGACTATAAAGTAATGAAGTCGCACTCGAAACGTCGTTGGAGTAAACGCTTCAAAACTCCAACAACATTTCGAAGTGCGACTTTATAACTTATATATATATATATATATATTATATATATATATATATATATATAGATATTATACAGGGTGTTTCACGACAAGTGTACAAATCCGATATTTCAGGAACTACGCATCAAACCAAATAAAGGCTTGTGTCGTTATGGTTCTAAGCCAGGGACCTATTTAAGAAAATTATTAAAGATCGGGATGATTATGTTGTTGCTTATTTTCGAGTAATTAATTCTTAAATATTGCGTTTAAGGGCACGGTTGTTCTGGAAACTTGCTGAGCATCATCGAAAAGCACAAAATAAAAAATTGGGTGGGATAGAAGGCACGTGCTGCATTTTACAGCTTTCTGAAAAACAACACAACTTCGGAGCGCTTCTCGGCATCGACGGAACCGCGCCCAGTGGCGAAATAGTGCAAATACCTATTTTCACACATTTAAATTCAGATTTAGACATGACAGGAGAGGGTATGGAGGAGGAGGAGGGGCATACCTCCTCTCCGTAACCGCCCCTCCCCCTCCTCAAGAGCCGCGCTCTGATTCGGTATTACAGGTAGCTAGCAGAAAACGTGTTTCATTTTAGAGTGCAGCTGTTAGGCGCCCGTTTCCGGCTTGAGCGGCGTCGGCGTCGCCGTCAACGTAACCGCGCGTTGCATGCAACTCAGGTTGCATGCAACCCGCGCTGCATGCAACCCGTCGACGACGGCGTAACCGCGCGTTGCATGCAACCCGCGCTGCATGCAACCCGCCGGAGTCTCCGGGTTGCATGCAACCCGGCGACGCCCTCGAAGTCACGTGACCCCCCCTCCCCCCCCGAGGTCACATGACCCCCCCCCCCTCAGTACCCATCTCTCCTCCTCCTCAATATCTGCGCTCTAATTCGGCGTTACAGGGAGTTGTAAACGGCTCTCATTTTTTAGAGCGCAGCTCTTTGGGCGCCCGTTTCCGGCTTGAGCAGCGTCGGCGTCGGCGTCGACGTCGGCGTAACCGCGCGTAACCCTCGTAACCCTCGTGAGGGTTACGAGGGTTACTCTCACGAGGGTTACGAGGGTTACGAGGGTAACCCTCATGATCCTCATGAGGGTAACAACCCTCGTAACCCTCGAAACCCCAACGAGGGTTACGAGTGTTACTCTCACGAGGGTTACGAGGGTTACCCTCACGAGGGTCACGAGGGTTATGAGAGTTACCCTCACGAGGGTCAAGAGGGTTACCCTCACAAGGGTTACAAGGGTTATGAGAGTTACCCTCACGTGAGAGTAACCCTCGTAACCCTCACGAGGGTTACGAGGGTTACTCTCATGAGGGTTACGAGGATTACCCTCACGAGGGTTACCCTCACGAGGGTCACGAGGGTTACCCTCACAAGGATTACTAGGGTTATGAGAGTTACCCTCACGAGGGTCACGAGAGTTACCCTCACGATGGTCACGAGGGTCACCCTCACGAGGGTCATGAGGGTTACCCCCGAGGTCGCGTGACCCTCCGCTGAGGTCACGTGACCCCCCTGAGGTCACGTGACCCTCCAGAGGTCACATGACTCCCCTCAGGTCACGTGACCCCCTGAAGTCACGTGACACCCCCCGCCGAGGTCACGTGACCTCAGGGAGTCACTTGTCCCTCAGTACCCTACCATCCTATCTCTCAGTACCCTTCCATCCTCCTCCTCAAGAGCTGCGCTCTAATCCGGTGTTACAGGGAGTTGTGAACGGCTTTCATTTTTTATGTTAACTTTATTTGGGAAGTTTTATATTTAACCGCGTTGCACTTTGTGCCACGACTGCTAACTTCATTGTTGTTCTGAACACTACTCTTGGTAAGGGGATTTACACTCTTGCAGTTAAAGGCGACTGCAGTTATTTGTTTGTTTTTTGGTTGATTATGCGACGCGCTGAAAAGTGTCTCGTTCTTTGTTTGGCATTTATTTATTTATTTATTTTATTTCTTTGAAAATACTACCAATCGCTTTGGGATTTTCGCAGGAAGGAGTACACAAAATTAAATACACACTAGTTCACACTTAATCACATCTACAACATAAAAATGCAAGTAATTTGTACAATGAACACTGGGAGATAAAAAAAAATAGAAATACCTTTAAGATTAATGCACAAGGGTTAACATGCATTTTTTAAGCCAAATTAAACAACCACTGTATAATCACAAGTAAAAAAATATGCAAATCAAGTCATTCATAAATACACATCACTGTGCAATAAAACATCCAACCGAGATAGAATTGATGTGATGGAGGTGCTGTTCGTAATGAAATGATTTCGTTGATTCCCTTCTCTAACAGCTAAAGGAAAAAAAAAGGTAGCGGAAGCAGTCATTTTTAGAGAACTATTCAGTCAAGGTTTTACTATGTTTGTGCCTCGTCTGTCTAGTATGTGAAAAATAGACGGGATTTGTCAATTTCGAAAGCATCATGTAGCAGAGAGTGCAAGAACTTAAGCCTCAATCGCTTGGCCCTGTTAGCTAGTGCAAGGAGACCAGACTTTTTAAGAAGTTCAGTTGGTGAGTCGGTGCGCCTGTATTTGTTAAAAATAAATCTTACTGCTTTGCGCTGTATATTTTCGAGCTTAGCTATATTATTCTTCGTGTAAAAAAGCGAAACGATGTTTGAATATTCCAGCGTTGGTCTAACAAGACTAGTGTATGCTAAGAGTTTAGTGGGTGTAGCGGCTAGCTTGAGTGTTCTTTTTATGTACATAAAGTTTTTTAATGCTTCTGACGTTACATGATTTAAGTGTAGGTCCCACCTTAAATCTGAAGTAATTAATAAGCCTAAATATTTACACTGAGTCATCCGTGAGATCGTGACATCATCAAAGCCGCACTGAAATTCAGAAATAGATTTCTTTCTTGTTCCAGACATGCAAACAGTTTTGCTCACGTTGAGAGACATCTGCTAATCAGCGCACCATTTATTGATCAATTGAATATAACTATGTAATACAAGGTGATCATCCGATGAGTTGATTTCCGGTATATCATACAATCATCTGCAAATAATCTAGTTTTAGCATCAATGTTAGTTGTAATATCATTTATAAAAAAGTAGAAAGAGGACTGGCGCACGGACGGAACCTTGCGAAACGCCGGAAGTGACTCTGGCAGTTTCTGAAGCCTTTTGTTCATATTGCACAAACTGGTAACAATTTGATAGATAGTTTTCAATCCAGCTGACTATAGGTCCTTCGCCAATAGCATGTTTTAGCTCAATGATTAGATTGGGGCGTGAAACTATATATCAAATGCTTTTGAGAAATCGAGCAGTGGTATGTCTACTTGCTTTATGTTGTTGCCTACTTGCTTTGTGTTGTTGTTTACTTGCTTTATGTTGTGAGTCATGCAAAGTTTCAAGCAGTTGGGTGACCGTTGAAAGACCACCTCTAAATCCATGTTGTTCAGAAGAAATAATTTGGTGTGCACCAAGAAATGTTGTGATATGCTATAGAATGATGAGAAGAAAGAATTAGGTGTGCACCAAGAAATGTTGTGATATGCTATAGAATGATGTGTTCAAGTAGTTTACAACGGGTACAGGTGAGAGAAATCGGTCTAAAGTTCGAAGGGTTGGTGATGTCACCTGATTTGTGAAAAGGTATGACTTTACATTTTTTTCATTCAACGAGTAGCTTACACGTGTTAAGAGACTTATTAAAATTATTTATAAGTATTTGCTCATCCATTCAGCGTATCGTTTTAAGAAGGCGTAAGGAATATTATCAGGACCCCTGCCTCTTTTGTATCTAAGTTGAGTAAGAGGTTGAAAATTCCTGGTTCAGTTATTAATAGTGGCTCCAGAGCAATAGCGTTAGGTTCAAGATTACGGTTAGTACAATTATCTTCTGTAAAAACTGACTGAAAGTAACGATTATAGTCATTTGCCTTACTTCGGCTCTCTTCGGGGTTTGAACTAGGAGAGTTCGTTTTCTTGAGATTGACATGGTTCCAGAATTTATTTAGAGAGTTCTTTAAGAATTCATGAAGATTCACGTTTTAATACTTTTCTTTTGCTTCTTTTGTTTTATTCGTTAGCACTTTTACCAATTCAGCAAGGGCATGCTTCTGTTTGCAGTGACTTTCGTTTTCTTTTAATCTTTCGCTTAGCATGGATGATATCGCGGTTGATCCGTGGATTGTGTTTTTTGTTAACTTTTTTCTTGTAGGTATGTATCTAGTAACACTGTAATAAACTTTATCTCTGAACTTTTTCCATAAATAGTGAATGGCGACGTTATCGCTAGAGGCATACTCCGTAAAAAAAGAAAATTCATGGGAAAGATGAGATGGTATGCTCGCGTCGTCGGCGTTATTGAAGTTAAGCACAGAGGATGGCGAAGAAAAGCGGATGGTGTCACGAATTGGGAAAGAGCAGGCAATAATTTTATCGTCAGATGTGCCGTCCATAACATCAACCCGTACTTCACTTTCTGGAAGATGGTCGCAAAAAATATCAGATCAAGAATGTTACTAGTTGTTCTGTCTACACGTGTAGGCTTGTGAACCATTTGCGTGAGGTTGAAACTTAATATAATGTCAAAAAAGTGCGTCAGAACATGTTGTGTCGTACTGAAGAGTGGACCAATTGATATCAGGTAGGTTAAAATCGCCAGACCAAATAAGTTTGCAATCTTTAAGATGACTAGACATGTAATCATGCAACGCGGTCAAGCTCGCAAGCACAGTGCCAGGTTTTCTATAAACTGCACCAAAAAATATCGTTCGAATGTGACTTTGCAAAAAACGGCCTCAACTTCAGGTACGTCAGTCAAACGTGTGAACACGATTCCTGTTTTAATGATTATGGCTACGCCACCTCCACGTGATTGTCTGTCTTTTCTTATGATAACATAGTTTGGTGGTACAACTTCATGATCAAGCACAAACGGTGATAGCCA
The DNA here is from genome assembly GCA_013358835.2 of Ixodes persulcatus. Classification (NCBI taxonomy): domain Eukaryota; kingdom Metazoa; phylum Arthropoda; class Arachnida; order Ixodida; family Ixodidae; genus Ixodes; species Ixodes persulcatus. Next base: position 1,056,031 of record JABSTQ010009407.1, read on the forward strand.
AGTTTCCGTGACAGTGACAATGTCAGGTTCGTGATCAAGAAGTTCACATTCAAAGGCGACAGTTTTATTCAATAAGCTTCTTGCGTTTAGATTGATTAGTTATGTGTATATTATGTCTGTATTTGAACTTCCGTAACAACCCCGAAAGGACTAACGGTAAAAATAAATAAAACTAAAAACACATCCAAGCGCAAGCTAACGCTTATTTCGCAAATTAGGCATTTTAAAGACTGTGGTTACGGATTCCTTTCTTAATAAAGGCGAGTTGCGTGTAATCTAGCCTCCCATAGTATAGTTGCACAACGACGTCAGTTAATTTAACTGAAGCACCAATACTCCCAACGGTACACTCATAAACGAGTGTACCGTTGGGAGGCCGGCTCAGAAATCGCGCAAGAACACTCCACATTTTTTTCTGTTTCTCTTTTTCCTCATTCTTCTTGCAATCCATTGCACCGCAGTCTCCCTTTTTCTTGCCAACTTCAGATGTCCCCTCGTTCCGGTGAAAGCGACGACAGCGGCAGAAGTCTTTTCGCGAAAGCGACCCAAGATACCCCCGATTAAGCTGTAATGCATCTCTTTCGCCCGACGCCCTTTTCTTTTCCTTTGCGACCAAAGCCCGAAGCACAATGGCTGACTTGTCCGGACCTCCATCCACGCCGTTCCATTAGAGAGGCAATCCGCAAACAAACAACAACACAAAGCTCATGCCGTGACCATTCCTACATGTCAACTTTGCGCCTAAAAAAACGAAAAAAAAAAACATGAAAGAAAAACAAAGATAAAAGCGAGACATCCCGAAAAGTCAGCATCAGAATGCAACAGCTAGCTAGAGTTTTCAATCTGACGGATGGTGCCCAACTATTTTCTCTTCGCTTTCTTCGTCTTATTATGTGTCCACTTGTGTTTTCTATTTATTTTTTCTTTCGCCACGTTCTTTTTTTTTTTTTTTGCTCGCTTATTTGTTAAACTTCCTTTGCTTCTTGTTCGTCCCGTTCTTGCCGAATCTATGCGGAGCTGTGTTTTTATTTTGTGCCTGTCATTTGCGTTTCATGGTTTACTTTAACTGCGTTTGAATATAGCCCTTTGGGACTTAAATGTTGCTAATTCATGCGTTCCCGTGTCCTTTCTTCTATTTAATTTTGTTTTTTCACCTCTTTTCTGCAATTCGTATATCAACGTTTTCGTGTCAAATTCCCTCTTTGTTTTCTTTCCAAAATACCGCATTCAACGACATTGTTCGCCAGTGCATTTTTTTTTTCTTCTCAATTAATGCTTGGTTTTTCATTCGCAGTTAGTTCTCGGGCAGTTTGTCTTGCGCCTTTTCAATTTCCTGCCTCATAGCACTTATACATACTGCACATGTTTTTCTTTGTTTCGATTCGTCAAATACCTTTAAAAAAAGCTGTTTTTATTTTCTTCATACTTTTTCTTATTTTACGCTTCCTCTGCGCATAATTTGTTCTAATCGCTTATTGTGCTTTTTATATTGAAGTTGAACCTTTTTTGTTCAGTTCTTTGTATTTATAATCGTGTTTCTAAAGGCCTTCATTACCACCCCGAGTTTCGATTTAATTTTCATCGATTTCCATTTTACCTGAGCCATTTTTCAAACCCAGAATTGTAGACGATATATTTTTGTTTAATATATACCGGTTTCTTTTCGCTGACTTCCAATATGGCAGGTACACATCCCTTTTTTTTTTTCTAATTCTATGCCTTTTATAAATTATTCAGCATTTGGTTCACTGGATATATATATTGTTTTTTTCTTGCGCTATTCGGCTGGTGTGCCTTTTTGTGTCAGCAGACTTTTTTCCAGTTTTAGCACTTACCCTTCCTCCTATCAAAGTGCCTTTTTTTCCTTTACTATGTTTTTTTTTTTTTTTAGCTTACATCCTTTTCCTCCGTACTCCATGTTCGACCTCCTAATTCCGCATTCTCTCCACAATTCTCTCTTTTTATTTATCTTTGCTTGGAGTTATTTCGCTTATTCTGTTTTGATTTTTTTTTTTTCTCTCCGAGTATTAGTAGAAATCTGCTTTCGTTTTCCGTTCTTGTTCCTTGTAGAATACACATTTCTTTTTCCCTTGTCAGTGTCTTATCCCCCATCTGGGAAGTGTTCGGATAATGCGGAACGCCCATTTGCCGGCACTCGACGAAAGACTCATTCGGCACGGTGATTGCCAAAACGGTCACAGATATTTTACCACTCGCTTTTGTTTCCTCGGTTTGCGTCCTTCCCACTTTCGAAGAAGAGAGAGAGAGGTGTCTGAGTGGCGCCATCTCGCCACGGAGCAAGTGTGTCGAAGGTTCGCTCCCATTACCCGAGAAACACCGTGAGATGGCGCAGAAAGACAGGAGCTCGAGGAACCGTCCTTATTCGCGCACACGTTTTCAAGACCGCGATGCGCGCGTGCGCGCGACTACATCTGCGCGTGGAGCCCCAACCCGACAGCGCCCCCTGCCTGGAAATGCACGAAGCCCGAGTGGTATTTAGGCCCCTTTTTGTCCTCTTTCAAACTCCTCTCGCTCATTCCCCCTAAGACTCGTACACAAAGCGAACAAGCAGTCGCCGGTTACACTTTTTTTTTGTTTTTACCCAGAATGCGTAATTCGGCTCGCCTCTCGCCGTTCCAGGTATGCACGTCACAAACCGAAAAAAAAAAAACATAAAAACACCGACGACCAGCCGAGAGCTGACGCAAGCTCTCGTCTCGTCTCTGATTGGAGACAACTGTCAGGAGAACGTCTTGCTAGAGTACTTCCGAGTTACTCCCTCCCCGATGCTCGCAACGCGGGTTGAAACAAAGAGCAACAGGTTCGACTCCTAGCAGAGGCTAAAAAATCGAGTTGCTCTGGGCTTCCCGCCAGAAAGAACGTGACAGAAAAGAAGACAAAAGGTAAGATGCTAGGTTCGCCATGTTCTCTTTGCCGCGACGAGTTGTTGGTGTTCGAGTGCTTGTTAGCTTTATTTCTTTCTTTCAGCGCTCGACGACGATGTTTTCGTGCAGAACAAAGCCCAGAAACAACCAGGTACAGAACTTCAACTGCTGCTGCTAGTTAGATGCTGCATCCCATTCTGCGTTACCACTGCGACAGTCTGGGAAAGGGGAAATTTTTTCTTTCTCTTAGAAGGGACAAACTGCCATCAAAACTACCAGTTTTGTGGGAAATATTAAATTGTAACAGTAACGTATATATGTGACGTCCGCCAATGTGCCTTCAAAATAAAACGCAAACAAAAAAAGTCGATGTCGCGTTTCTGCTAGCAGTGTCGCGCAACATACGATTTTCGCGCCCGTCTTTTTAATTTTTTTTTTTTTAATTTTAATGGTTTCCACTTTTTTTTTGCAACTGAGTCTCTGCATTTTGTTTCGCCATGAATCTTGAACTGTCAATTCGAGCTTGTTTGTGTCATCTCACTGGGAATGAGTACTTTAAAACATGTATGATTAAACTTAGATATATTTTAACATTTTTTATTATCTAGAACAGCGGAGATTGCCCTGCCGATGAACCCCAAACGTTTATATATACTCGGAAAATCATAGTAAAGCTTTAGATATATACAAAAACTATTAAATGTACGGATGCTTTCTTTTTTTTTTTTTACTTCTCTTTCTGGGGGGTGGGAGGGGCGAGGGACGGTAGTGGCAAGAGCGTATAACGACCTCGATACAGTGCACCAAATAATTAATGACGCCAACTAGATAAATAAAACAGAAGCTGACATCGCACAAACTACAGTGACGAAGTGACTGAAACGGCTACGCTACTCCTCTAAGCTTCAGTGTGGGCAATTTAAAGAAATTAATAAATAATAAGCTTACACGTTTAGCAAAATAGCATTTTTGTTTTTCGTTGTTCAGCTATGCTGAGAGCAAGTCGTTTGCTTCATCCGCGGGAGTTGCGGTGACGTCCGAACGACGCCGAGCTCTGATTGGCTTTGGTTGAATGAATAGTGGGTAGACCTCAATGCTAGATGCCTCGACGTCTACCCACTATTTTTTTTAATCAACCAATAAAAGGTCGGCGTTCTGACATCATCTCAAACCATGTGCAAGAAGTAGACGAACTCGCGCTCCGCATATACACTATCAATACACGTAGGTGGAGACATGTTATGCTAAAACGTTTGCGGAAAAAGTTGAATATGGGAAAACAGTTATTTGAAGCAGGTAGTTACAATAATTTATACTGCAGGCGAACTTTATAAAGAGTCTACAAAATCCTATAGGATCCTCCGCAAAATGATGACTCCTAAACTATTTCTAAAGATCCGATAATGACCACCATTTTTTTTTTGTTCTGCGTGTTACATAATATCATTAGAGTGTGTAGTGATGCAGCTCGGTATAATAAAAGCCAGTTTATTTTTGCAAAATATGACAGTATAAACAGAAATTGAATAAATCTCAAAACTATCTTCAGTCAGATGCTACTTCATATTTAAACTTGGTAATTATAGATTAGCTATCATAAGAGTCATTTATTATAAACTTCAGCCCCTCAAATCGATGAACACCAAACTATCACGTGTGTATTACTTTTTTCACAGACTCCTTCAAGGGCGATTCCAATCAGTATTTTTTTTTTATTTGGTATTACGATTGTTTTTAGCTTAACCAGTGTTCCTGAATTTCATGGAAGAATATTTTCTCTCGATTAATTGTCTATTTTATAAATAACGCGGCTCAAAATTTGGTTTTGGGCGTCTACAGCAAAACTGAAACTATCTACGTGAAAACAATTTATTTCACGATATAGAGGTGTTTGATATTAAACCGAAAAGACTTTAAAAAGGGTGCGAGAGTTATACGACTGCCGTCTTCCCTACGTATTTATCAGGTTTCGTCGGACATTACTTAAGGTGACAATCGTCATGGTAAGCTGGCAAATTAACTCAAATTCGTTCATTCACTTTCTAATTTTTTGTTAGGGGTTATCTGGCAATTGCAGTATTGACGACAATTTCTATTAGACTAATTACAAAAATTGCGGAAATGTAATAGATTTTTAGATAGTAATTGATTATGTTTTTCGTTTCTGAACGCGGTTTACAAATTTAGCGCAAAAAGAGTGCCTCAAGTCCTGCTCACAATGGCGCTTGAAAGAGTGATGTAGTCGTTTCAATAATGTCACTATTTCGGCAGCAGCGCGTCATTAGTGGGTGCGCCGACGACACGTGACGAACTGACTGAAACGATGGCGTCACTCTTCCAAGCGTCACATCGGGCAGGGCTTGCGGCGCTATTTTTTAATCTGACTAAAGAAGTGGAAAATTAATCAATTAATATCTGAAAATGTATTCAACTTTCGTAAATAATTTTAATTGGTCCGGCCTTTAATCCTACGTGCCGTCAATACTGTCATTGCAACACAAACCCTCAAGTTAATAATTCAAAAGTTACTGAACACATTTCAGTCTATCAGCCAACTTACCACGTTGTTTATCCCATACTAATGCCCAACGAGCATGATAAATACATGGTGAAGATGGCATTCGTCTAACTCTCACGCATTTTTTATGAGTTCGAATTAAAATTAAGCATATTGTATATACAAAAAAGTAGATCTAGACTAAACAAATAAAAGCAGAGCTCCTACAGCAACCTAGAAGTTAAAAAAATGACGTCGTAAGAATCACGTCATCCGGTGAAGTATTGAAAAATTCGTGCTTAATTTGAAACAAAAAAGAGTATGGTTTTGATGGCAAGTTGATAAGTAACTTTTAGAAATAATGCTTCTGAAACCTGAGTCTGTGCTGCCGAATGAACATATAGCATCAACCGAAAAGAAAACATTTAATTTGAACGCTTAATTGGAACAAAAGAAAGATTTTAGCATAGGTCTGCTTCCTCCAGAATGAAATGAATCTCACACAACTCAGCAAAACATACCTAAGTTTTGCTTTCACTAGTAAAGTGAAATACATTTTGATAGACAGATATTTAATTGTCATTGATTGCTCTTTTTTCCTGGGTCGCGCGTACGAGGCTCCGCCCCAATTGCTCACTCCTTTCCGAATAAACAAACAAATGGATCACGCGTCAAAATATTAGAACAGCGCGAAACCTCAAACGGAAATTGGAACCTTCGCTTCGCTCGCGACCTCGGTTTTCCGGAAACGACGTCACGCATGGGCGTGGGTCGTAACAGCCAAGGCCGAGAGAAGGAAGATGGTGTAAAAACAAAAGCGACTGTCCCAGACGGCTTCGTTGAACTCCGTGTCCAATTTCCCCCGCCGCGAAAAGAGTGGCAAAACGCAAGGACGGAAAAAGAAGGCCGATAGTCTAGCCAAGACAAACAGCGACGAGGCGCAATCTGCAACAACGACACCTCGTGACGGGCCCCAGAAAGGCGCCTCCATGCGTGAATCCCGAACCGCACATCCTGAAAACATCCGGGTACTTTGACACCGCCACCGTCTTGGGCAGTGTCAGTGCACAGGGTTAGATCAAAAAATGAAATCCGGTGTGTTCCGGCCCGCATGAGTGAAATACGCATCGCAGAAAGCTGAAACTTCGCGATCATGTGACGCTAGCGGTGGTGACAAAATGCGCAAGTTTGAGCATATATGCTCCCTAGTAACGATCCCTAGTAACGTCATATATGGCGTTACTAGGGATCAAAGGTACAAAAGTAAAACACAGTTTCTTCGTAAGCCAAAATTCACCTAAGCCTAATATCCTCCAAACAATGTTTGTGTTTTTCTTTCTGCAACTTGAAATGGTGGGCGCCTGCAGCATTTATTTCAGCAAAAAAAAAAACAAAAAAAACTTGTCAGCAAGAAAGAACTCAATATCGTCTTTTCAGCCTACTTTTTTTTATTGAGGTAAATGCTACAGGAGCCCACAATCTATTGTTTTGATTTGTTTGATGAATGTTGGGTTCAGGTGGATGCTGGCTCGTAGAGAAAAGTTGTTTTTCTTTCGTATCTTTGAATCCATGTAACATCATCTGCTCAAACTTTCGCATTTTATCAGCACCGTCAGCGTCAAATTCTCATGGAGTGTCAGCTTGCTGCGATGCGCCGTTTATTTATGGGGGCCGAAAAACTGGGTTAACTCTCCTCGATTTAACCCTGTAGTTCTAGCCATATCCCCGCTCGCTCGACAAGTACACGTAAAGGGTAACTCCGCTCCATTTAGTTTTGGTTTTATTTTGCGATCATATGACAGTTTTATAGTAAGTCAACGTCCCTCAGTTCTGAGGCATAATGTTTTTTCGTTTTTTTTTTTCGGTATTATGTATAACTTTGTTGGTATGTGACTTCATTGTTTCGCTTGGGAGCTTACGGCGAAGCCGAAACTACAGGCTCAGGAGTGATTTCAGCAAAGGTTCTCCTAATTTACTGGCTTGTTTTATATGAGTAACTATAATACCTGCACTATAAAAAATGCCTCCCTGTCTACTTACCCGCAAAACACTCGAAGAGCCATTCTCTGCGATCTACGAAATCAGCTCAGGGAATGATGAGACAGAACATCTACTTAGACGTCAAAATCAAAATCTGCGCTGTGGCATTACGCAATGCAAGCATGACGCTTTGCATTGTGTAATGCCACAGCGCAGACTTCATTTTTAGGTCTAAACGGATGTTCTGCCCCATTACTCGCTGAGCTGATTTCGTAAATCGCAGAGATTTGCTCTTCGAGTGTTTTGCGGGTAAGTAGACGCGCAGGCATTTTTAGAGTGTGTAACATTAATGCACATTTATAAAGTTTACGACGGAAGAGCACGAACGACCATCCTGAATTAAAATCAAGAGTTCATTGTTGGCGCAGTGTAGACAGCGGGAAAGGCAGATGCACACACTAAAAAGATCCGTAATTGAAAGGACCTTTGACTCCCCAAGAACATTTTCAGTTCGTGAAGAACTGTTGCGCCTCGAGTACCATCGCCCCCTGGCGCACGACAACTCGGCTGTGAAGAACTCTTTCGCACCAAAAAAGGAGCTGAAAAGACCATCTTATAGGTGTTTGTATAAAGAACCGCCTTAGGGGGTGCTTAAAATACATTTTTAGGTTGCAAAATATGAATAAGCCGAAGAACGGCTAAGAGTTCTTTGACGAGACGACCAGCTTTTTTTTTTTTAGAATGCACATTTGCATTTGAGTGCGCTGCGTTCAGTTCCGGCAGGCGGACGAAGAGCGCCACGAAGAGCGTTTGAGCCAAGCTTGCAGACGTAGTTGCGTTGACACGCAGTCGACCGCTGTCAAGAGCCAATAAGTACATTGATAGGCGAAGTTAAACGCGTGACCAAAAATTGAAAGAAAAATGATGATTTACATTGAGATGAGGAGAAACACGACGGACACGAATGGGCGCAGACTAACAACTGTTTATTCTTTTGTTTTTCTCCTTTCAATGCATGAGTTTCCCCATGCGTGAGTTTGGAAAAGAACGAAGGCTATGAAATAATGATAACTGTCATCATAAAGATGTGTGGACTTGCGATTGTTGTGGTGTTTTTTCCTTTTTCTGATAAACGTTCGGTTTTTGTGGTGTGAGAGGGGACCTTGAAGCTGGTGCTGGTGTCCGCCTCGTTATGCTGTGTAGTGTCTCAGCAGTCCAATTTCCTTTTCGTTCAGTGCAATGGATGGATCACTTACACACGTGCAGAGCCGTATATTAGGAGAGTTTGGACAATAGGCGGAGCAAAGACCGCCACCAGCGCCGAATATCCCCCCCCCCCCCCCCCCGCTTAGAGCGTAAACTAAATTTGTGACACAGCGTCGACCAATCAGGAGACCTCTACTCCATCTCACAAATGTCTGCAGTGAAGACAAAGGCACAGGCGCGTGAGCCTAGCTCAGTGAAACGCTTTTGTTTGTACGAGACCTCGTGCATAGGAGGCACTTTCCAAAGCCACGCGCTCGTGCCCATGCCTTTGTCTGCACTGCTAGAACAGCGTCCTGAGACTGGCTGAAAGAAAGCAGTGCAAAGGGTGGGGTGCGCGAGCGTCTTGAGACGCGGCGTTCCGCTCGGCAAGGCTCAAATTATACTTCGTTTCTCATTATCTGCGAGCGAAGCCAAAGCTAGAAGCGCGAGACCAGCGCTTTTTGCATTTCTCCCCAGCTCGCGCGCTCGAGCAAAGCTGAACGCACGGAGCTTCCGTGCTCGCGCTTCCAGTTTTGCCTTCGCTCGCACATAAGGTGAAACGAAGTATAGACCTTTTCTTTAACGACGCCGCCATCTTGAGAATTGTGGCTCCGACGACGCCGTCTAGCGGCTTAGAAAAAGAAATATCGGCTAGTTCTGGCAGCACAGCTATCTGGGTAGGCAACGGTGTGGGTATGGGGAGAACTTGGCTAGACTTGGCTATGGTGGGCTGCAATAACTTGGTTGGAGCTTGTCCGGTTGAATCCAGCTGGCTACTCACAGGCCATCACCTTGCCTCCTCGAGAGAACGACGACGAAGACGGTGGGGTGTTTTGATTGAGTTTCCACAGCGAAGTATATATGAGCAGTTTAATGTAGTCTATGCAGGTAAGCTCTCGGCATTTGATAGCTCCATCTTGAGTGGTGGCATGTAGACTTTTTCATACCTTTCACATACCATGGGGCTTGCAGTGATAACCTCATTGGACCCCCTGCACCGGGAATTAAAATCGATCCTCTTGTCGCAGACGAAGTGGTCGTGAGATTAAACGTGACGTTGAGTCTGATACGAATCTCTCGCGATTCAAGCTTGCAATCGACTGACTCCATAAATAAGGATTCTTGGGAAAAATGCGAAGCTCGATAACATTGCAGCCACACTCGCGCTGCAGCTTCTTGTGCTCATGGCATACTTTCTGCTACCGCTCTTATGCTTTTTAAAATTATTTATCCATTCGACGACCACGCAGTGGTAGCCAAACAACCGTAGATTTTCGGAAATTGCAGCACGGTAAAAAGGAGCACTCGGAACTAACTCATGCATGACGTCCGTTTTTAAGCCTTTTCGCCCATACCCTTGGTGGTTGCATACCCTGTGTCAGCGGGCAATCCAAAAATGCACCAGGTCGAGGGTACGTCAGTTACTGGCTGGTTTGAGGTTATGCGAAAAAGGTCTATAGTCGTGGCACAAATTTAGAGCACACGACCACCGCTAGGGGCTGTTTCGCGGGCTGTGGTTGGCCCCGAGATGCTCGCCTATTCAAACCAATGTATGGCCAAACTCTCTCAATAAACGGCTCTGCACACGTGCGGTGCTTCCCTGAGGCCATGTGGAAGGCTTCTATGATTTCGCGCTTGTTTCTATTTTTCGATCTGTCCATGACTGATGTATTTCCAAATAGCGGTTCGCAGCTGCATCTTGCGCAATGCGCTGCTAAGTTGCCAGGAGCTTGCAATGGACCTTTTGTAGAAATACGCGGTGCGCATGCGCGGAGTATTTCATGCGCCTGGGTCTAGAGTATCTAGTTCCAAACAATCCGCCATCTTGCATTTCTCGCCTTTGAGCGGTTTCGTTGTGTCGACCTCGGGGCGGAAGATTACGCACGATGGGGAAAAAGGTGAGCTTGGGGGAGCCGTATCTAGGTCACATCGCCTCAATGGGTGAACAGGATGTAGCTGACGTTTTGGGTGTGGAACGGGTGGGAGAGGCCTTGGGCGCGCGTTGTTTTCCAGTCACCTAGTCTCGAACCGATTCGCGTGTCTAGGTGGCAGCACATATTCGCCAAGAGGTCCATTGCCCGCATGCATATTTATGTTCTCTGAGCCTGTCATTTAAACACCTCCCCGTCTGCCCGAAGTATGAGTTTCCGTACGTCAATGGTATTTTGTAGACGACCTCTTCTACGCATTCTACGAACCTGTTTTTGTGCTTTACCCCACACGTCGATTGACCCGATGTGTCGCCTTCCTCTTTGTTAACCTTTTTGCACAGTCCTTTTAGCTTAAAGGGGGTGGATAGGACCACTTTGACCTCGTGCGTTTCTGCAATCTTTTTTAGTCGGTGCGAAAATTTATGAATGTATGGCATCACTACCAGTGTTTTTTTTTTTGACCTGGTCCTTTTCCTTGGTTTTGTGATTGCCTCTTAGTGTTGCTATGCATTTTTCTGCCACAGCTACTAGCAGTGGTTCTGGGTAGCCGCTTGCTTGTAGTCTGGTGATTTGTCTTTGTGGGCCTTCTGACATTCTGTGGTGGCATGATTTCTTTATGGCCTGCCATACACACCCAGAGGCGACACTCCTCTTCACCAACTTAGTGTGCCCGGAGTCGTACGGCAGTATGCCTTTTGCTCCTATGGTCTTAAGCCTGGTTCACATGCAGCGGTTTTGGCCCTAGAGCGGCGCGATTTCTGCCGTCGCGGCGCTCTGGCCAGCACCAGCGGTTGAGCGGCACGAGCGCCATGACGGCAGAAATCGCGCCACTCTAGGGCCAAAATCGCTGCATGTGAAACCGGCTTTATACATCCAGCATGTATGCTTTTCTCCAAATGACATTTCGATGTCTCTCCGGTTGTTCAAATGTGAATTCTAGGCCTCTGTGCACTTTCTTGAACTCCTGCTCGACCTTTTCGCACACGGGTTCTGTCATTTTGTTCATCGGGAAACATACCAGAAAATCGTCCACGTATCGAAAGCACCTTGTAACTCCGATCTCCTAAAAAAATGGCACTAGATCTCTGCACTGAACGAAAAGGAAATTGGACTGCTGAGACACCACATAGCATAACGAGGCGGACACCAGCACCAGCATCAAGGTCCCCTCTCACACCACAAAAACCGAACGTTTATCAGAAAAAGGAAAAAACACCACAACAATCGCAAGTCCACACATCTTTATGATGACAGTTATCATTATTTCATAGCCTTCGTTCTTTTCCAAACTCACGCATGGGGAAACTCATGCATTGAAAAGAGAAAAACAAAAGAATAAACAGTTGTTAGTCTGCGCCCATTCGTGTTCGTCGTGTTTCTCCTCATCTCAATGTAAATCATCATTTTCCTTTCAATTTTTGGTCACGCGTTTAACTTCGCAGCGCAGCACGTCTATCAATGTACAACCAACTAGCCCAAACCCAAGTCCAAGCTTTATTAACCAATAGGTACGTACGCTATAGTCGCTTGCGGCTCACCAACAGTAAGCTAAATCCACGGCAACATGGCGGCGCCCGGCGACGCAGCATAGAGTCGCCCGATATTGGGAACGGTCCCGCTGGCTTCCGCGACTTCTGTCCAGCTTGAACCGTCGAAGCTATGGAAAAACCTGTTCGTCCCAAGTCCCTGCCGCTCCCTAACGAACAGAGGCAAGATTCTGTCTCGGAACGGGGAGTCGGATGCGCGCCGCTGACGTTGAGGGGCGAGGGAGAATACGTTACCCTCTATTTCTTTTCTCAGATTCTGATTGACCACCGCAACGAGACGCTTCTGAAAGTTGAGGGAGGTTCTATCAGGTTTTACTCTCGCGTGTCGCACTGCGAAGTGCTGCACGACCAGGCGTTTCGTACCGCAAGCAGCCGCTTCCATCCGCAAGGACGCCGTTCCGCGCTAGAGAGCGTTCAAACCCGTGGCCGCTGCGCTCTACTTGTTTCCTAGTGACAGAACAAGCAAATTGAAAGGTATGTATCATTCTTTGACCATAATGTGTATGGTCAAAGAGTGATAGAGTATACTGGAACAAAAATATGGAATTCCTTATCCATCCCAATAAAAGAAAGCAAAGCGTCCAGAAGTACACTTAAAACATTCTACCGGGGGAATCAAGGAGACGGCAGGCTCTTTAAATCGACCGCAAAATTCGGTTTCTTAACCTATCGCGCTACGACTTTGTGCAGCGCTGCCCACAGATGGTGCATTTTTTTTGTAAAATTTGCAAAGAGCAAGCTTACCTGAGGAAAAAGTAAAGAAAGAAAAAGGCTTAGCTCCTATGGAAACGCAGCGACGCCACCGGTCTTCAAAGAGCACGGCGCCGTTTCGCACGGGACACAAGAGATGGCGCAACGAACGCCGCCAACGAACGAGCATACGGCGTCGAGAGCCAGCGTCTTTAGCAGACAATCTTTTCGACTCAAAAGCAGCGCGCGTTCCGCAGGCGGAGACAGTCCCAGAAACAATTACAGGCGCGGTAACAATAAGCAACTGCAGTTCCTTGTCTGCTAAATACGCCGGCTCTCGGCGTCGTCTGCCCGTTCGTTGGCAGCAGTTGGCGTCGTGACCGCTTGCGCCCTCTCTTGTCTCCCGTGCGAAACGGCGCCGTGCTCTTTGAAGACCGGTGGCGTCGCTGCGTTTCCATAGGAGCTAAGCCTTTTTCTTTCTTTACTTTTTCCTCAGGTAAGCTTGCTCTTTGCAAATTTTACAAAAAAAATGCACCATCTGTGGGCAGCGCTGCACAAAGTCGTAGCGCGATAGGTTAAGAAACCGAATTTTGCGGTCGATTTAAAGAGCCTGCCGTCTCCTTGATCCACCCGGTATTTGGAAACAATGTTTCACTAACTAATATGTTTGTACGGCACATGCATGGGTATCATCTAACCGAGGCAATATTTATTTTTGTACATTTGGGATGGAGCCAAGACTAGCCAAATAGGCTACGGATCCAGATGATTTATGCAGTGTGATCTGTGATTACTTTGAATTTTGAATAAAAATTGAATTGAAAATTGAATTGCATTGAATATGAGCTATTTGAAAGCGGAATAAAAGGTTTAGATCAGGTGCGCCCTGCGATCAAGAGGCTGCGTGGCAACAGCGACGTATACATAGTCATCCTTCAGTCTGTCGTTGCTTGTGGAAAAACCAGCAGCAGCCAGCAATCCTAAGTCCCGTTCGAAGTCAGCCGGCCTAATGTGATAAGAGCAGAGCTTCGACTTGACGCTTGGAATCCATGGCATACCGAAGTCTATCCAGCCAACGGAACCGTAGGAAGGAACAGCGCAAAAGGACGAGGAACGGGAAGACACGCAAGAAACAAAAAAAGGTCGCTGACTTACAACTTTGTGGTATTCGTTTTCTAGTTGTTCGCAAGAAGTAAAAAATACACGTGGAATTATCACTTCATAAATCACAAGACTCTATCTGAACGGCACCGAACGGGTTTTGTAAAACGTACAAGCCGGCTCTGCAGTGCAAATTTGACTGCGCGAACGTAGCAAGACATCCAGACGACCCGAAATACATCAGGACGTGAGAATGCGAGAAAGCACCCGCTGAAAGATCTGAGAGCAGGCCGCGGAAAAGCACCTCCATTGGGGACGCCCCGCACAGTGAGCGTCCGAAGAATTTACAACGAACTGGACCCACAACTTCGCCCTACAACATTCGAGGAATGGACATGTCCCAAGGGTGACCACGAAGAGAGGAAGGAAGTGCTCGGATGCGAATTCCTGAAGTTTATTTGGGAGGCTGGCATTCTCCATCTCTTCTAGTAGAGACAGGGAACACATTGGTCGCTGTGTTAAAACAGTGCGCTTGTCCAAATAAGTTCTGGGCATAAAGCCCCTCGATGTCTTCGCGTTTATCTTGCAAGTAGCGCCAAATCCGTTATAGTAAAGTGGTAATTTGAGCTAGTTGGTACATCACTAAAAATAAACAGCACACAAAACGCTGTTTATTTTGTTACAAAACAAAATAAATCAGTTGGGAGTCAGCGCTCTTTCGTTCTACTGTCCTTTTCTCTTCCGCCGACGTTTTGTGCGCTGTTTATTTTTACCAAATCCGTTAGTGCACGAGGCCCGTGTCTCGAGCGGCCCTTGGAAGCAAATGGCGGCGCAGCGCTGAAATGAGCGGCCCTTGGAAGGGAATGGCGGCGGAGCACCCGCTCGTGGAACGTGTCTTGCGCGTTTCCATAACAATGGTTGGCGGTACTTGTAAAAAACGCCTTTATCAAGGGGCTTTATCTGGGCACTGCTCGTGCTGCCAGAATCAAAAGCGTTTGTTCCTTTTTCTCTCTGTTCAAGAGGAGATTGGCCAGAGAATCACAGTAAAAAAGTCGTTGTCTTCGTAATGTGCACTTCTACCATTTACACTACTTTTTTCTCAAGTAACTGTCGTACATTACACACCGTTACCGAGGCCATTTTTATCCTCGGAAAAGCGGATACGCTCGTCACTTGCACGGGTATTGAAGCTAAAAAAGATATACGAGCTGCTTTTCACCAAGATGGTTCACTAAACCGACGGCACTAGACCATCCAGGTCAAAATGTTCTGGCCTTTTTAGGATCATAAAATCCTCATATAAACACAGCTGGAACTAGAGTCTAAAAAAAATTAAAGCAAAAATGACGCTGTTATGCTTTAGCGCCAAAAGCACGCCACGATGTCTGCGTAAGGATGTAAAGTTAGTTTTAAGTTTTCAATTCATATCCGCTTCAATGTGACTTTTCAAACTTCAGTATATTGTCTGGAATCGTCTGTTGCGTCCTTGAGTAAAATACCACATTTCTGCATTGTGAGGGCAATGTTTTTAGACATCCGGAACCGCAGTGATTTTCCGCCTCACCGGCCAAAAGCGTCCGGGACCCTGCGGGCGGTGCCCTCGCGCAGCGTCATGAACAAGTGGAATGCATTCGAATTTCTGCTCGGCACACCACCCACAATAGCCACCAGAAGTTGATGCCAGGTTAACAGAATATGCGAACCTCCTCTCACTCTTTTCCACTTTAACAGAGCGAACTCTAGAGTGAAGGTCGTCTACTCTCCAGCGTTTGCTCTGCTGTGGAAAAAAGTGGGTAGAGTTACCCCAGAACTCTTAACCTGCCAACGGCTATTGGCGACGAGATGTTCGGTGGCGCCACCTGGCGGGCGAATGCCTCGGACGCAACGATTAGAATTCTAGCAGACGACGTGCCAAGTAGTCGCACGGATTGGTTATGTTCGCTCGCCTCTATGCAGATTGATAACGATTTATTTATGTTTATAAAGGTGTATGACGTTTCTGTAAGTTCTTATTGTCATACAACGGAGCCGTTTTGTTTGATAGAACCTTTACAATCTTCAAAAACAAGCCTGGAGCTTCACATGACAGGTTAAGCCTTGTGCATCATGACTGTTCTCGGCGGCTCCGATTCTTTTCTTTTTTTTTTTTTTCAGATCCGCGGGAACTTTGTAGAAAACTTCGTTTTGCCTCTCCGAAGTGAGGCGAAACGCGCCGTCATATTAGTATGTGCACGCGCGTGCTCTCTGTATCGTGACGCCGCACACTTGTTTTGGCTTAGGCCTATAGAGCTTGCCGTTACCGGCGCTTCCGTCCAAGTGCAATACGACAGTTGCTGCTAGCACTCGCCCGGCAGCCTGCGGACCAAGTTTAAGTTTTTGTTGTTCCTTTGAGGTGGTGTTTCTCATCTCCCTCATCGACTCTGTGGCAAAGCGATTCGCCAGATTGCAAATTGCTCAGAGGAAAACTGAAATTTCCCAAACCTCGAAAATTGCCATGCTATGCCTTACTAATTAAAGGAATTGGTTCATTTTTTTTTTATTTTGCCTAGAGTTTGATTATAAATTTAAATTCTCTCCACAAGAAGCGCACCATAAGTTTAGCGGAATTATTCGGGTCCGCGAAAACAACAAAAATGTTCGTAATTCAAAGCAGGTTTCAAACTCGAATTTGGGACGCTGTAGTGTACCCGAGTTATCCGATTATAGGTCTTGACCGCGGAGGTGGTTCCGCACGTTTCTCGACGACCGGGCGATTAAACAGGAGCTTGGTTGAAGCAACTCCTGGAGCCAGCCACCGCCTCGCCTCTTCCAACCAGTTATATCGAAAAAACATTTGTTTACTGGTTAACAAAATGCAAAAGGGAATTAACTTGAAACTAATAAGAGACCACCACTCATAAAAAGTGGTGGAACCAACAGAGCAGCACACAAAGGCACATTCATTGAAGCGTTTACTAAACACACGAGAGGTTCTCGAATTTGGCTTACCCATTTTCAACTTGATTAACTTTCCTTTCTCACTTTTTCTTCGTTGACTTAATAATAAAAATTACAACCTGTCCACCGTGGTAGGTGTTTTACTGCGGTAAAACGCAAGATATTCTTTCTTCGTTATCCAGCGCTTTTGTACTGTCATAACGAACCATCATTCGGGAGATTTGACATTTAAACACCAAAAATGGTTACTTGGCACGATTACTACTTGTGTCACGCCTTCAACCAATGATAAATTTGCATCCCAGAAATATTGCTTAAATAAAGAGGGGGAAAAATTAAATAGGTATTGTCCCAATACCCGAACACATGGAGCGTGCTGTGCCGTCGTCTGCTCTCTCCTACTCGCTACATTAAAAATGATGATGACGGTAGCTAGAAAAGCGCCCCCTGTAGTTCGTGCACGCCGCCAATGGATATTTCCGCGCCGCGGAGTGACGTGATGAGAGACGAAAGAACATGGCGCCCGTTTGTTTACAAGTTGAGTGACGTATGTACCTGGCCTTCGTGGGCCTGATGCATTTTTAAAAATGCACCAGGCGCCTTGTGTTGTCGTCTTCTTTAGTCTGTCCCAGTTTTTGGCGCTTTTCCTGCTGTACATTTTTAAATAGTTTGCTACACTAGTGTTGTGCGTGACAGACGTGCATACTCCTACCCCAAAACCCAATATAACTTCTCGGTATCTGAATTATGTAACAAGAAATCTTATGGGATTCTTTCCAAATTTTTGGTTTTGAGAAATATTTCCTTCTTCTTTAATCTGGATTTCAGGTTTCCGGTAACAATTCTAGTTTGATTTCTTGTTTCAAACTCCAGATAGCAAAAAAATCATATTGGGTTTTGGGGTAGGGACAATATGACATGAACACCAGCGAGCCGAAGATCACCTGGTACCACTGTAAATGGGCTGCAGTGGTCAAGTGCCTCCCTGCCTCCCTGCCTCCGCGTCCCCGGTTGCGTCGCTTGAGACGATGGCCTTCGTTTAATCACGAGCAAATTTTGCGAGCTTATGAAACTGTTAAACACGTAAAACAATTCACCGTTTGATGATAAAAAAAAAAAAAAGTTTCGTTCTATTCCCTTCGACTGTACGAAGCTGCCATAAAGATTGAAACAAACATAATTATTTTCTTTGCCGAACTTAAAATTACGAGTGCTTGTTTTACAAGCTTTATTTTAAATGCTTGCTTGGCACGACTACTACTTGTGCCACGCCTTCAAGCAATGAGAAAAGGTATATCCAGCCATCGATTTTATTTCATTCATCATGCGTTGATCGTCGAAGCGATGTATTCGGAACTCAAAATTAAAAATTAATCTATTTGTAACCTTGTGATGTACGTTGACACTGAGTCGCTTTCACCTAGCTTGTTAATACACTGACGCAATTTCCTTATGCATATTGTTGTGAGCCTTCCAATGCGACGTATGATTTACGTTGTCAAACTCGGGCATAATGTGTAAACCGTGCTTATGGATTCCCTCTTATATTTCTGTTTTCCCAGTGTAACGCGGTTTCCCGGTGACGCACTCGGACAAACACATTTGTATGCATACCATGGAGATTTCAAGCTCTAGCTAAAGCTGCCTTTTCTTTAGAGTGTTATCATCCGGCACCAGTCAAAATGAATGACGGAATATTTTAACGGTTCTACAAAAGTCCACAATATATTTTCACGAATGACAATTAATGAGGCGATAATAACTGAGGAAACTAAACGTTTAATGGGACGAACTTGTGCCCAAAAATGAAAAGGGAACAGAAGAAAGCAGACCGTCACGGGCGTCGAAGTCGGCGTGACAGCAGAGTCGAACGCTGGGGTGAAACTGACTCCGGATGGCCACGCGGAGCCCCTTTTGCACACGGGTGGGCTTTCTGGAACAGTCGGCGTAGAAGGTTCGGCGTGTAGAACATTCTAAACTCGAATCAGCAACACAGTTCTCGAATTTACCAGAACATTACATTAGAGTCAACAAAAATGCGTACCCGCAGCCAGGAATCGAACTCTGGCTTTCTGCGTGGAAGGCACGCGCGATAACCGTTAGGCCACGAGCGCGCTGCCTACTTATGGCGAATTCGCGTGGTTCTTTCTGCGCGCTCTCGAGCGCTCTTTCCAGAGCGCGCGAAATCGGGTGGTTGAAAGAGGGTGCTGTGGCCTGATCGGGTGGTTCATTCCGAGGGCGCCTCTCCCTCTCAGAGCGCTCTCTGGCACTCCGTCTGTAGCCGTCGGAGTGCGGAGCGGCGCAGGCGTCACGTGGTAGTTGGACGGTGATCACGTGGTTTTGTTGACGATGGCCGGCAGTGGTCCGTGGTGGTCTGCGGGGTACGGCATGACGGCGATTGATATATGGTTCTACGAAGTGCTTGTGCATTCGACGGTGCGAGGATTTCAACGGACGGGACGACATTCGTTTGCGACCGTAACAGGAAAAGTCGACGTGTGAAGTATTCCCAGTGCTTTCACGAGATCGTTCATCTCACGGCGGTGAATCCGCTAGGCCTAACCGACGACGAAACAGCTCGCAGAGCTCGCCGCTGTTTTACCGGGTTTTGTGGTCGCTTCAACAAATTTTGAGGTTTGGTAAAAGTTCGTTCAAAGGTTTGTGTTGTAAAATAAAGGAAGAGCCGAATATAATGCACTGCGATTTGTGTCATCATTGCGATGCTTGCACGATATTTCGTCGTGAGAAAAATGCGGTTTATTAACCATTTTATATTTGCCTGCTCTGTCGTACGCATGACCGCCATCGCAGCGCGTTCACTGTCGAAAACGCGATGAGTTGACAACTGTTTCCAGGCGTTGGCTTCCGTTCCGTTCTGCAAAATTCAATTCGCATACTGCTGTTTCCTTTTCTTTTTTTTTTTTTTTACATGCCGATGCGGAAAACAATTTACGTCACAACCGTTATTTCATCACGTTGCGAGCGTAAATTTTGCTCAATCGTCCACCGTACGCTGTAAGATAGTGTTGTTTTTAGTGCATTACGAATGTCAAGAAATTTTGATTCCGTGACTGGTCTGAGAATCCCGGAGCGCTCTGAAGCCAGCAGTTGTGATCGTCTGAAAAGGATCCCGACTAGCTCTGGCGGCGAGGAGGGGGCGCTCTGCTGAATCGAGGTCAGAGGAGAGAGGCGACCACCCGAATTCACCATTAGTCAGCTGCGCTCGCGGCAATATAACTGCACGGCGACCTCGTGATTTTGTTAGAAAGCGACATGCATCCCTTTTCTCTTGTTTTCGGTTCAGAAATCCGCAGCTCATATCTCGCGACCTCTACTGGCGATGTGCGCGATCAAAAGCGTCGCTGTGGTCGGCCTTCCACGATTGGCCGAATAGTAGTAATAGTAATATATTTATTCACAGGAAATATATACAAAAACAGTGATCTGGCCCACAAAAGCAGGGGTGTGCTTGTGTGTGGGGCCAGGCAAACGACGGAACGTATCGACATGAGGAAATCGGAATCAAAAATGCTGACTATGACGTCAGCAAAGGTTTTCTCATCGTCAAGAATAAGAGTAACCTAAGAACTTCAATTTTGATGGTGTTGCCAATGTTGGTTTCAAAGCGCAATGCTTTCAAGCTTCCACCAAGCTAATTACAAACACCATCGAACTTTCTCTTTGCAAGGTAATGACGTTACGAGAATGAACTATAGGAGGGCGCCACCGAAACACCTCGCCGCTAATAGCCCAACATGTGCCGGGGTTGTCACTTTGGGAAGCAAAAAAAAGCGCGCGCCACACACGCGAACTCTAAAAATAGCATCGGCCACACGACTTCCCCAACAACTTTATTCAAAGAAGCGTTCGAGGTCCACACCCACACCATGAGACTACGGCAGGATTCTTGCCGCACTTTAGTTAGCTAAAGACATAAAAAAAATAAAACGCCGAGATGAAAATTATTGGGATGTAGCATCATAATGCGCTATCATAGAAACACGAGATACATTCTAAGAAATGCGGTGAGTGTACTATCTGTCAAAGCACTTGAGAGAGCCCGTCGCTGCACTTTAAAGACGAATGACGGCTGAATGACATGACTGAAAATATGCTTAGACGTACACCAAAATCCACAGTGACACTGAGATGGACGTTGTGCGTGCTTACGGCAAGCTCGGTGTCATTGCGCAGGTTGTGTTTTGCGGTGCAAACATATTTTCAGCCACGTCATTTGCCAGATCTTGCGCGGATTGTGGCAATGGGTTTTGATCATCTCCAGCTTTTTTTTTATATCTAGTACCCCGCCACTAAATCGATGTGAATACTGCGTATGTAACTCCATTTAGATCTAGTTCGAAAAACGAGCTGCCGTTTGTTAACAAAAAAAAAAGGCGCGAAACTGGGCGACGTTTATTATGCGCTATTGTTTGAGTGAGTGGTGAATTTCGCTTTACGTACTTAGTTACGAGCGGTTATGCAAATCATTAAAATTGTGAAACTTTAGCTTACACTTTTGAATTTTTTTTTTGCCAAATGCCGGTCTTAAGAGTCACGAATAACGTCAGAAATTGAAGGGCGTGGCGAATCCCGGCCATTGTCTTGCCGCCTCGCAGCCAATGAGGATGTGGCGTTTGCCGATAAGAAGGCCGAAGAACCTATCACGAGGCCGAACATTTTAAGCCACTCCATGCTTTGTTTAAGCTGTCAGCGACTATACATGGGGACACCTTACTCCCACTCCCACAAAAAAAAAAAAGCTTCAATAAAACCAGATAAGCCCATCATGTGGAAGCTGAAGCCCGATTACGGGAAAAAACGTCGGCGTTGTGCCGGAAAACGACCATAAAAACACGTAATCAAGCAGGCGCCACTCCAGGTAAATACGTACGCGCCTCAGAAATAAAACACAAAGAAAAGCGCACCAAAGCAGATGCTTCGTCAAAGAATCCATGAAGCCGGCGGGGGCGCCGCCGCGCCTGCGCAGTGGGGAAGAGTGATGTCACCGCCTGAGCGCCGTGTGCAAAAGGAACACGTGACGCTCTGCTTCCAGCGCGTCTGTTGCTCTTCGGGCTTGATTTGTGCTCATTGTGCGCTTCGTGCGATGCACTGGGAGGCGACCGCGTCTACATCCACGACCGCGTCATCGGCAGCAGCGCCTACATCTACAGCGGCACACCGAATACAATGCCGGCAGAAGCAAATGTAATACGTTTTCGAGGAATGCTTCTATTCAATATTAATTTAATAGAAGCACTACTCGAAAACATTTCACCCGCGGGACTAGAATGCTTTCACATTCCTACACCTAAGCAGTCTTAAGTGTCTTCGGTGTTTTGTTTTTTCTATGTCCATCCAATATGGGGTTTCCGTAGTCTGAAATGTTTTTTTTCGTTTTAATATAAAATACAATTGTATCGTTACTATGTATAGTCCAGTGTCTGCTCTGTTCCATGGACACCGCCATGCTTGTTTACGCTGACGCCATGACACAGTAGGGGTGGCTGCGCTTTTTGCGAGACTGCGTTTTTTTAGAAACCTTCGCACATATCGTAGTCATAGAACGTTAGAAATGCATAGTCAGGAAATATACCCGTTTGTTAGAAACGGGTATATTTCCTGAGCAACTTAAAATTGCTAAAGTTACACCTTTTTACAAAGGGGCGGAGAATACTTACAAAATTTTTGACCAATCTCGGTCTTGCCTATATTCTCTAAAATATTTGAGGGCGTTATACAAATCAAAATAGACCAATATTTATCTAAGTATCATGCGATTAACAAATCACAATATGGATTTCAGAAAGGTAAATCCACGGAGCAAGCACTCGTAGAGGCAAAGGACAAAATAATATACAATATTGAGAATAAACTATATACACTAGGAATATTTTTAGACCTAAGCAAAGCGTTTGACACTATACAACACGACATACTGTTCACAAAACTACATACATATGGAATACGCGGAATTGCTTTGGCTCTCATAAACACTTATCTTGAAAATTGATTTCAATTTGTTAAAATGAATAACATTGTCTCAAGTACAATGGAAATTAAATGCGGAGTCCCACAAGGTTCGATCTTAGGTCCCCTTTTGTTTCTTCTATATATAAACGATATTACAGCAATCACGGAATCTCATGAGCTTATTATGTATGCGGATGACACCAGCGTATTTTTTGCAGACTCATCCAAAGCCCAGTTAGAACTATTGACAAATAGCTATCTTGCCGACCTAGCTACTTGGCTTCAAGCAAACAAGCTAAATTTAAATACAAAAAAAACGAAGTATATATTATTTGCACCTAAAAACAAACGCGACAGTACCAACTTAGTTATACATTTTAAAGATGAAATTATAGAGCAAGTCCACGAACAAAAATTTTTGGGAGTTTGGTTTAATCAAGAGCTAAATTGGAACACACACGTGAATAAATTAAGTTCCGAGCTTTCACGGTCGGTTGGATGTATATATAAAATAGCGAACCTTATACCAACATGGCTAAAGAAAAACTTATATTATTCGCTCTTTTACTCTAGACTCTGTTATTTTCTTCTAGTGCGGGGCACGACATCGACCACAAACTATAACTCGTTGCTCACACTGCAGAAAAAAATGTTGCGCCTACTTGAAAATTATAAGGGCAAAATAGAAGACCTGCACACTGCACCACTTTTTAAGAAATATGGCGTTCTCAAGGTCAATCAGATATATTATTTTAAGTTATTACAACTGATTCACAAACAAAAACTATATGTGACGAATTTAAGTGACGTAACGCATGCATACCCTCTTCGACACGCACATAGGCGGCCCCCTCAGACCCGTACAAATTATGGAACACAAACAATGAAATATCAAGTCAGTAAAGCTGTGAATAACATTAAAAACAACATAGATTTTAATAACAATTTTAGTAAATTTAAAATGGATCTCAGGACACTCATGGTGGGCAGTGATAACACCTTATTATTTGAATTTGTATGTAATAACTAGTTGTTTTTCTGGTATATTCTAAAAATGAATATCTTGTTTATTACTAAGCGTTAACTCTGTAAACTGTGTGCTGCTGGAAAGCGCTGCATTGGGGACAGAGACCTTCGTCAGGCTTCGAGCCTTTAGTCCCTGTCTCCATTTCGGTTGATTCCGGAAAAATAAACATTCATTCAATTCAATTCAATTCAATTCATTAAAGCTACAAAAACCAGACCAATGAAAAGAATGATGCAAAAACAAAAATTATGTTTTGTGCGCATCCCCCCGCGCAGCCCCTGTGTTTGAGATTATTATTTCACAATTTTATCGCTGGAGGCTAGGATTTAGGACATTGGTCTATATGCCCGGCATTTCCGACCGAAACTCGTTTAACAGTCACAAGGTATACCGTGGGTTTCTTGCACTACCTATAGCGTTTCCAACCAACGGTGGGCGACAGCCTATCGACCAACACATTGTTTACAAACAAGCCCGCGTTTGCCCACCAGGCGAGGGCACTGCGCGCGCGCAGAAACCAGATTCGGCCTAGGCGAATCGCCTGCGCATGCCCAGTTCCGACAGCAGCTCCGCCGCAGCGACGTGACGTCAGAGAGTTGAGTTGGTCTATATAGGAAGCCAACTTGAAAAAAGGGCACTTGGCCCTCGTGGAAGCGAGAACTCAGACTGGCGTTATAAATAGAGAACACCTGGCCCATTGTATGCTGGTTGGCAGCGCAAGCTTCTCCGCCGACGTGCAGTCTGTCGTAATTCTTTTTATAGGCCTCTGGCCGCCAACCGTGGAGGTGCAATATTGGCACCATTTGTGACTTATGAACGAGAATGGCTGTGTGAACTCTACAAAGTAAACCTGCCGGTCTTAAAGTGTTTCAGACAATTTTTGTTATTAGCAGCAGCCCGAACTTTCTTTGCAATGTCGTTTTACTGGTTGAGGGTAATATCCTGGTGAGTTTCAATAGGTGTCTTTACGCTCAAGCATTTCGCACCCATAAGGGAGTAAAATGCCTGGGCTGATCAACAACATTAAGGGTGTAAATCAAGTGATCCGAGGGTTAATACCCTAAGTGGTTTTGAAAGAACACCCTTACGACGCTGGTGAACCCAAAATATTAGGAGGTTGGGGATCTTAGCAGCACTCGACGGATATTTCTTTTCGCGTACACAGTTACTAGAAACAAGCACCACACGGAGTTCTCACATGCACAAAACGACCAGAATAGAAGGTATTCAGTGGACGCCATATTCGAGGGCGATGTCTAAGGCGCATGCTCAGAACGAGCTTACATTGAGAGGCTGCTAAGACCGGCAGTCTTGACGGTGCGGAATGCACGTTGCAAAAGAACTGCGGAAGCCCGCCGTCAGCACGCGCTGAGCAGTCGAGCGCACAGCTATGGCCGCCAGTGTATACATTTATAGAGGCAGTAAATCACGCTCGAGAAAGAAATCACGACTCTGCCGACTGCTAAACCGCCTTGTATACCCGACATTTCAAAGACACTCATTCGTAAGTGACCATATCCGCGATTACGAAAGTTACAAGCACGTTGGATGGTTTTCGTCCAAATATCACGTAAAGCCTAATATATCTGACTGGAAAGAATGGATCATGAAGCAAAGAAAATAATATGGCGAATTTCTGGGCAATTGGCATACGTAAAACATTCCACATCCCGTGACGTCAGGTCATGCAACTTTAATTTCCACATTAAATTAGCGGTGAAACCAAATTGGTCTGCAGGTCAGGGCACGTTAATTTCCCCGCTAATTTTAGCGGGGAAATTGAAGTCCCGTGACCTGATGTCACGTGGCCTCTACACCAATTCAACTTCCCAGCTAAATTTAGCGGAAAAACTGAATTGGTGCGTAGGTCTGTGAATTCCCATAAGGCAACACTGCGCGCGTTGCATTATTGGACGTCACGAGCCACGGCTTCACGAAATACGGCTTCACGAAATCCGAAAAAAACTAGCCAAAGAACGTTTCACGTTAAAAATAATTATGCGAGCAAAACGTATTCCACATAGTCCCTAAAACAACCTCCGCTAGTGCTGTTTTTTGAAGAGTGTTCGCCTCAGTCTTCTGTAGTACACGTCTCCACTCCAGTCAAAATATGAAGAGTGTTCCAGGCAAAGGCACCCTAGTTTACGATTCAAATGAGCGTATCACCGAAAATTAGGGTGCTGAAAGTGTCTTGTCACGAGTGGAATTTCCTGGGGTAAGTAATCTATACCCTGAAGAGTGGAAGCATTTCTAGTGTGTATGGGGTCCCGACACGACTCTACGACATATTGATGAAACCGGGTCAGTGGAAATTTAAGGTTGATGAAACAGTTTAAGCTTCGGACCGCAGCCTAGATTTACTGGTGATTGTTGGAATATTTTTAGCGTGCCCTCGATAATATTCACGTTATTTACAGTGCGTTCAATAGAGCACTTTACGTTTCTCTCGTCATACCAAGAAGGTTGCACGTCCGCATGCTCGGCTGCGATGCACCCTGTGGGAAACCATGCTCGCTTTTGTAATTAACCTAGTTTAATAATGTCTCGACGGGCAATTAAAGGTCACCGAGGTTTCAGGCGGAAGAGAAAAAGTTAGGATGACTTCAGCTTATTTTACGCCATGCATCAATGGCCGAAAGCTTGAAAGAAGCAGGTGTTATTTTTACTCCGAGTGCACTGTCCATAACTTGGGCAGCTGTTCAGTCTTCTTTAGCCATTTTCATCCAACAGTCACCTCGCCGTTACACTGAGTTACTCCTTCCTTAGTACACACTCCAGCTCTTCCCCCTTTATTATGTATATCGACTCTTTTGTTTTCTTTTTTATTCGGGACATTTTTATATTTATCTTCGTAACAATATCTTATCTTCATATATTTTTCTTACAATTCTTTTTTATAACTTTTCAGAAATCTAAAGCCGTTCCGTGCACCAATTCAAAGCTTCTTGCGTTCCTCAAGACGTACTCAACATCTTCAAATCCAGCGAAGGAGAATCACGAACCGAACTTTGATCTGAAAATTGGTTCAACGAGTTTGCTCCGTTGCTTGTTTCTGCGCGTCCTCGTCCATCGCGCTTCTTGCGTTCCTGGTGGGTTCATGTGGTTTCGATTCAAGAGAAATATGGCCTGGAAAGAACATCTGTATGTGGGGCTCCGTATTTTTTGTATATAACGAAAGAGCCCAAAAAGGAACGCCAGCGCCAATTTCATCGAAAATGTCGAGAGCCGGAGAAACTTAGAGTTTGAGCCCTTCTTGAGCAATAAAACAAAAAAGAAACTACCAAAAAAGAAGCTCTCAATCTGTGGCGTTATTTTGTGCTGACTCGGAACACAGTTCCTCCAGATTGCTTGTTTTTTTCTTCTTTTTTTTTGCGTTATCAAGGCGTTTATTAAGTCCTCGAATCACATAGAGATTCCTTACAGGTTGGGAAAACCCACGCTCGTCTCTTGGTGTCTCCCTCATAAGCCCCTATAAATGTCGACGTTTTTCCACAACACTAAAAATGACCCCTCCCCCCCCCCCCCCAAAAACAAAAATAAAAAAAAACGAGTCGTTAAAGTCGCAATTTCGAATACTAAGGATACAGAAATCCCGAAAGCACGAAACCCGTTATTTATAGTTCGCTCATGGTTTATGCGTCCCGGACATAAAAATATTTTTCTTGATATTTTGTAGAAAAAGACTCGCAGTATCGACAGTCGTGAAATTACGATGATGGATAGTAGGACGTCGGGACACGTTAGCCCGGTTTTACCAAGATATTTCGCTCAGAGGCATAAATAACGGAACGGCAAAAAGAAATTTTTCAAAAAGCTGCGTCTCTTCGGGTCGAAACTGGGGGAGAGCGGCAGATGAGAGGACGCCAGAGCGGCGGTTTTTGGATGAAATGATTAGCGGGTGGACACAAATCTAGCTTCCCTCGCCTCTACTCACTGTCGGATCGCTTGGGAGCGCCAATCGCCGGCGTCCGGCATTCGTCGCCCGGGTTCGTACGCTTTCGAACGCTGAGCAGAGATAAAGGCAGCTAGCTTAGGTCTACCCACTAATCATTCCTACCAGAGCTCCGCATTCTGATGTCCCCGCGCTTCCTCATCTCCTTCTCTTTCTCAGTTTTAGAGCGCAGCTCTTAGGCGTTTGTTTCCGGCTTGAGCAGCGTCGCCGTCGCCGTCGCCGTCGGGGTAACCGCGCGTTGCATTATGGGACGATTCCCATAATGACGTCACACGTGACGTCACATGTAACATCACGAGGGCAAATTTTTTCCTCTAAATTTGGCGATAAATGTTTCCGATAAATTTATTGGGGAATTTAGCGTGAAACTTTTACCCTCGTGACGCCACACGTGACCCTCCCCCTCCGTTCCTTCCCCTCCTCCTCCTCAAGAGCTGCGCTCTAATTCTTCATTAGAGAGAATTGTAAACGTCTTTCATTTTTTTTTAGCTTGTGAGCAACCTGGTGATCCAATGCGTTGAACCAGGTTACCCGCGTGTTAAACGGTCCGTGATCATTTCCACCGAGTGGTGTCTTAGTGCAATGGGCCACGCGAGCGGCGCACCGGTGCTGATAAAAAAAGCCGGCCCAGCCTAATGAACGAGGGTTTTTTTTTTTGGTCGCGGCGCGTGGCGATAAGTGTCCTTAAATGACTGCATGATGTTGAACCACAGTGTATCGTTTCATTCTCCGAGGCGAGTAGCAGCCAGCGATCAGAATCCTACAACCAACATACCTCAAAAGTTCTCTAACTCATTTAGCTCCAAGGAGTAATTACTGTACGCCTTATGCTCGCGTAACGTCATAAAGGTAGACGATCCGTACTGCCGATTAATGTACGCGACAATCGTCGAAAATATGCACCCTATATGAGTGTCAATTTACTGTCTTTTGCTGTTGCTCTTGTTTGTTTTTGAGTGTAGCAGTCACTGAGAACTCAAGGAACGCAGGGTGTAGCTAGTCCCGGGCTCAGCAGCCAATCAGAGGCCGAGTGAGCGGATAAGATTGAAGAAGGGCCAATCGGAACGCCAGAAACGTGAACATAATATACCAGGCCCTGCTCTTTCTTAAACCAATGGAGTGCATCACGTCAAATATTTAGCCCTTGAGCGTTATAAGTGTAACCAATCGGTGAAGAGAAAAGCTCGATGTCGTCTATATTTAAGGCAACCCTAACTGCGTGAGTCACTCGTGGGGCAAAAAAAAAAAAGAAAAAAGGTACAGATGGCGCGATAAGCACACGAAACACGCCATCGACGGAGACAGCTCGCAACCCTATCGTCGGTCAATATACCATCGTCGGTCAGAGCAGAACGAAGACAAAAAAAGTATGCTTACAGCGTCAGATAAAACTGCAACGGGGAGAATGTCGGCCTCGCGAATGGGATCGCGGCTGTCGACTAAGGCATTCGCATTTGTCACAAACTTGCGGCCTGTGAGCCCGACAAATAATAAACGAGCTTTTTTCCTCGTTTGTTTCGTTTTCGTCCGCAAAAAACGAAAAAAAAAAATAACCTGAAGAGGCGCTGGTCTCCCTCCACCACGGGGCAAATCGCTATACTGGATGGGAAAAAAAAAACACAAGGTGCTAAAAAAAAAGCGGAAATATAAAGGAAAGCGTCAAAGGATATCAAATATATTCGAGAAGATCCCTTTTGTGAACTTGTCAAGAATTACTCACAAAAACAAAATGCGATCTTTTATTGACACAAATTAGTCATATCATTTCCCTAGTGCAATTTATCTACTGTTCACGGTTGGTTGACTGTGTGCTTATGAGCAACAGACTGAATCTTCCTGCTAGCGATGAGCTCTTTCGGGTTTCTGTTCTTGAGTTGACCCTAGGTACTCTGTATTTTACAAGATTACTTGTCTTGGAATCAGGGTGAAAAATAAAAGTCAATATGACTTAAATCGCTATAAAAATCATGATTTCAAATTGTAATTTAAACCAGGCTAGTTTTACTGTAGTGATTTAAATCAAACATTTCCCGCAAAACAGTCCCCCAAATGTTTGTATTTTCCGTTTGCCCATCATGTGATGCTTTTTTATTTGCATTTGATTTTGATATATATACATTTTTTCCGTTCAATTTATGACTGTACCTTCTGTCGTAAGGTGTACCCACTCCTACTAAGGCTCCTTGAGTGGAGCCAGGACTATTTCCAAATAAATAAAAATAAATAAGAATCATCAATCAAGAACGATTTATATGAGGCTTAACACTAGCGAAACGGAGAGCACTTTTGAGCAAGTGGGAGAGTTGAGCGTGATTTAGACCTTCCACTTTGTTCGTTTTCTACATAACGTCCTACTGCAACAAAATCAGAACGCAAAATAAATAAAAGAAAAGAAGAAGAAGAATTTTTAATGGCGAGCGTAGATGCAAAAAGTTCAATTTTTGGGACTGGTCAAAGCCAGCAACGACTCATCCAAATGTAGCTGAATAAACAATAGCACAGTAAGTAGCACGTGAATCCACAAAACACGCACGTACGGACACACAAAAACACACGCACACACACATGCAGATGACCATGTATCGTCAGAGTTCAGTTGAAAATTTGAAGTAGTTACTGTTAGAGTTGTTGCAGCTTGAAGAGAACTACGGACACACGTAAATGCGCAGTAAAAAAAGGATGGGTACAAGATTGGGTCATAGTTCGGTCGAAGATGGACGGGTTGTCAAAATCAGTATGGACGCGCATTAGTGAATAAAGTTTATTCACGAACTAAATTCTTTACCATAAAAATAAAGAAAGAAATCGTCGATTCGTACGTTTAGTCCGTTTGTTAGTTCGCACGTGCACAAAATAAAGGAGGTACGACGGGATGAAAATAGTAAATGCAAACAAAATAGAGTATAGGAACGCAAAAATAAAAATGTATGCATAAAACATCCAGGCTACATTAAATTATAAGATTAGAGAGCATTTTTTTTTAAATTGTTTTCCTTGTTTTTGTAGACGTGAGATTATCTTTCGGAAGCTTATTGAAAATAAAAGGTACATAATATGCACACACTCGTTTACCATAATGCGTGAAACATCGAGTCATTACACATCAAGATGTACGATGAACAGTTTTTCGAGAAGCGGAGAAACGTTTGTAGTCACCACGTCAAAAATGACGAAGCACGACACTTCGCACAAATAGAATATGGAAATCGGGCAGTTGTAGCGTTTTGAACATATTCAAGTCTGGTGAAAAATCAATTTGTTATTCAACGCATCTGTCATTCATACGTATGATAGATGCGTGTTCCATGATATGTATGAGTCGAAATATATGCCCGAGAATGAGTCAATGTATGAGTCATTACAATAAATATATGTTTTCTAGTATCTTCACAATCAGAGATGACAATAATGACATTATAAACAAACCGAAAAGTTGTAACCAAGGCAGGGTATATGTTACAAGGATCAGTGGACCGCAGGACATCCTCCCAGTTGAAAGCTGCATTCAATGCGTCATATTTAATGGCCTCTGTAATAGGTACGGATGCGAAGTTACCTCCGTTATTTTTCTTTTGAGCATCGTGATGTTTCAAGTGACAGCCTAAAAGTAGTGATCGCAAAGCTTTTGGGTGATTACTGCAGGTCGTACAGGTACATCTAAGGCTCGGATGTTGACGTGGTCAATGCAAGAAACAACGGGTCTGCTCGACAGAAGTTCCTCTCTTGTTGGGAGGCCAATGGTACTTTCAATTTTATAATCCTACAGCAGGACTCAATAATCACAAACTGTTGATTTGTTAGGCTTCAGCATGCTTAAGGTCAAAAGCAGAGGACTGTGCTTTTGAACTTAACTCTTTAGGAACGACATCCCATCCGGTAAGAAAATGCAACATGTTTTCCGAGGGCTACCTTTAAAGGGGTAGGGAAACGAAATTTCAGCGCTCATTTTCTCGCTTGAATGTGTTGCATGTTGCACCCTAACCTCAAAAACACCAGTCTTCCGTTGAAAGGCACAAGAAAACTAATTTTAAAGCTAAATAAACGATCTTCCAATGTTCACCTGGTGGATGCATGCGGAGCTTATTTGGGAGGTAGTCTAGCAACGTTGTGGAATCTGCTACGTAGTCGTGACGTAGCAGATTCCTCTGGAGCAGCGCCGCTCTTTGGAAGTACGCTCAACTGTTTAAAGTCACCTCGGCCTGAACATGTTTGCCCCTTTTCGAATGAATGCGAAAGCTTGATAATGTGGATGCTTGGGCAAGTTGGTAATTCATGCTTGGATAGAACAGCGCGGATGAACAGTCACACTCACATGCACACAAGAAGCAAACAGACTCGCAGCGCTGACTTTCAACTCAGTTCTATATTTCTTCTTTCTCAAATCTTCAACTTCTTCACCTTTGCCGTTAATGAGAACAATTTAAATTTTTACACACCAGAGACCAAATAGCCAATACACATTAAAAATAACTAATAATTAAATAAATCAAGCAAAGACAACTAAAGAAAATAATACTAAAAAATTAAAAATTAAAAATTAAATTTAAAAAATAATAAAGCGAAAAATTTCTCATCACTATTGGTGCTTTGAGGATATCTCTAGATAAACCAATTCCTTCTTTGACAAAGCTACGGATGATACACTAACACATTGTTTGTCCAACCTGGCTTTGTCAAAGAAGCTTTGCCAAAGAAGGAATTGGTTTATCTAGAGATATCATCAAAGCACCAATAGTGATGAGAAATGTTTCGCTTTATTATTTTTTAAATTTAATTTTTAATTTTTAATTTGTTAGTATTATTTTCTTTAGTTGTCTTTGCATGATTTATTTAATTATTAGTTATTTTTAATGTGTATTGGCTATTTGGTCTCTGGTGTGTAAAAATTTAAATTGTTCTCATCAACGGCAAAGGTGAAGAAGTTGAAGATTTGAGGAAGAAGAAATATAGAACTGAGTTGAAAGTCAGCGCTGCGAGTCTGTTTGCTTCTTGTGTGCATGTGAGTGTGACTGTTCATCCGCGCTGTTCCATCCAAGAATGCGAAAGCGCGAAAGTCAACCAGACGCCATGATGGACTCGTTGAGGCACGTCGCGGGGTTGCTCGTAGTGACTTTGCTGTATGTACACTTCGAAGCCGCTCACACGACAGGTTAAACGCCCGTCACCCCGCGGGCACTTCCAACGGCTCGGTTGTAACGCGCTGACGGTATTGACACCACTACAACGCTGACAACGCCACCAACGGCAAAGCTCATAACCAAGCCTGTCTTGCCACGTCACGGATGCGGGGAGTCTTTTTTGTTGTTTTTGTTTGCGCCAGATATCCCATGACGCATCGCGCTCTCCGTTCGCTTCTCTTCGAGCGCTCGCTCGAGTGCACCGTTTGGAATGAAAAATATAGCCAATCGTTCAAAATACAAACGTGCGATTATGAATTACGGTTATTATCCGTCATGCTTGACCCATTTCCGAACGAAATTTGAATATTTCAATTTTTGTTTCCGTACCCCTTTAACCTGCCAGCAGGAATAATGAGAACATGGAGTGGGATACTTTGAGGGCGATTGATTTCGCATGCTGAAAAAATACATTTGACCTTGACAGTAGCCTTTTGTTTTTAATATATACCGGAATACCTCCATGTACACCTACGATTACTACGCATGTAAAAAATTATAGTAACCATTCAAATTACACTTAAACTGTGACAATAATCACAATAATAAACTTAAACAATAATCACAGTAAGAACAAAAATATCTACTGGATGATCTCAGTTGCCTACCACAATCCGAAACTCGCCCGATGCTTTCCCAAACTTCTAATATTTACGTGAATGATCGTTAAAGAATAAGCGGAGATAGGTCCGAAAACCGGATTAACTTAACAGCAGTCTGGAATCGAGAAACGACCTGCAATGCTTTATAATATCTTTTCATTGTCTTTTTTCGTGTTTATGCGCACCACCGGAAATCCTTTGGCTTTTTTTTTTTAGCCACACAAAGCGGTAGCCATTTTTCTTCTTCCTTGATCTAGCCATCCAAACGAGCTCTCTGTTTGATTAGGTGAGGTTGTCATTGAAAAACAACCTTGTTTGGTTTTAAGACAGGGTCAGCTTATGTAGCTTGCTGCATGCAGCCGTCCAGACGTCCTTTATGCTGACCGAAGCAAAACTAATCAGAACCCGCGGAACTGAGTCGCGCTTCTGCGGAAGGCGTGAACTTCAAGGACGTCTGCGAATTTAAATTAGGGGAGGCTCAGCGCTTGCGAGAGGTCTTTTATCAACTGAATTAGATCTTCTTTGGGGGCAAAAAGAAAACCGTGCCATTCCATATTGCAGAGGCGTTTGTACTGTTGTGAGTTATTTAGCTAGTCGTTTAGGCGTAACATTTCTCGTGACTGCTCCTCTATCATAGTAGAGAAGGTGTTAAATTCTTTTTGAAGGTGTTCGACAGATTCCTCACTATTCATTTCCAAAGTGAGAACTGAATCATATCTCCTACTAAAGGAGGCGATGGTGGCTTGACGGCTGTTGACCGTGCTGCGGAGCTCCTCAACAGCTGGTTTTATGGTCAGTAACTGATCCACTTTCGACGTTAAAGGCAAAATAGTGTCGACATTTGCCTGCAAGGATAAGAGCTTAGAGTGGCACTGATTGAACCGAATTGACTAGTAACGCTCGCGTGCGCGATGTGCTCCTGCTGGCTATCACCAGCATAGTTCGCGTCGTCTATTAAAGCGTTTCCACCAGTTCCGAATTTGAGCAAAGCTCGCTATTACAACAGGTAGAACACTTGCAGATTTGTTTTTTCGAACAGCGCCCATTGCCGACAACGTATCATCTGCGACGCTTGAGCAGGGTTTTTCGAGATGGTAACCGTTTTGGCAAGAAACACAAGTTAAGAATCTTCCGTAGGTCGGTGAAGGGTGAGTACAATTGGTACAAAGATCAAAGAGCGGGTTGGTGAAAATAAAAAAGATCAAAGAAAGACTAAAAACACTTAGAGACAAGGACAGAGAGCACAGTTTATTAAACTAGCAGCGAACAATTACTTATGTTCCCTACGTACAATCTCCCTCCCAGCTTATTAAACTGAAGAAAATACACGAAACTACACACGGAAAAGAAGAAAATCCCCCAAAATAAAAGAATTATACGCTAGAAGATAAATAAAAAAAGCAGAAAGTAAAAAAGAAGGAAGTATAAAAGCCATTGACAAATTTATGTAGATAAGCCCAATGACTAATTCAGTTGTGGCTTCAGGTGGCTCATCTTAACCTCGGACAACCCAAGAGAAGGAGCAGCGATCTTGTGTTCATCACCAGCTGTTCTGTAGGCTTCAATAATCTGTCGGCCGAGCTTGTTCTTGTGTTTTCCAGTTATGCTGGTGTCCTGGAAACAAGTTTCACAGTTCGTGCACAGGCGTTTATGCACCACCATTGGATGATAAGATTCGCTTGACGCACGGGAAACATCGAGGATGTACTTTCTTAATCGGGTGTACAGGCAACGCCCTGTCTGACCAATGTATCGGTCACCGCATGAAAAGGGAATGGAGTACACCACCCACTCTTCACTGAAAACGGTCTGATTGGGATGTTGGACGGCAAGTCTTTTGGGAGCTTCGTTGTTGTTAACTCTTTTGCAAAGTTGTTTTAGGCGCAACTTGCACGAGAAGACAACTGAAGTGTTGAAGCGCGCTGCTAGTTCCTTTCAGTTTGTGTGCAGAGTTGGGCACATATGGTATGGAGATGACAATTGAAGCTTTACTACTTGGAGCACGGGGCCTTTGGGGGGCTAAAATTAGCTGAACGAGAATGGTACTCAGTAGATCTTGCGGATATCCAGCATTGAGAAGACGTTCTGGTTGTTTTGCAATGCTTAAGCCAAGAAAGTGAAAACAAGATTTGGCGCGAAACGATGAAATGAGCGTAGTAGGGTAACGTTGTTGGGCTAGTTGGTTCATTTTAGTTAAGCATATAAAATAGCGCAAAAAATACAAATACAAGAAATATACAGCAGAAGCGCTTGTCCTGTGTATTTCTTGTCCTTGTCTTTTTCGCGCTATTTTATGTTTAACTAAAACGGAATGAGTGATTGAACAATTCCATGTTTGTCCACTGTTTAAAATGGGAGCTGCAAAATAGAAGAACTGTATTTTGGGACCGTTGTTGGAAGGTCCAAAAAATGCCGGACGGAAGAAGATGGAGTCGAGGATCAAGATACGGGAGACCGTCGCCAGAGCTGTATTTCCTTGTGAAATTCAGGCTTGAAGATGAAGAAGCAAAGGCGTGAACTACAGAATCAGAAGGAAATGGAGATTGGGTGAATGACTAAATAATCATCAACATAACGATAAACATGGAAGATGGGTGTCAAATCTTCAAGGCGTGCTTTGATCTCCCGGTCAACATACAGGAGAAAGATTTCGCTGAGGACCGGGGCGAGGCAGGAGCCAATGCAGGCACCTTTCTTTTGCCGGAGAATTTCCTTTACATGTTCCACAAGTGTGGATTGTAGATAGAGGGACAAAAGGTCTAGAAAACCCCGTTCAAGCACCCCAGATGAGTTCTGAATGTCGCATGTGTCATGTTCGTGGATGGCACTTGAAACAGAATACATTGGGAAGGGGAGATTCAATCAGTAATATAATTCCTAAATATCTAACGACAGCATCGTATAGGCTTCGGGAGTAGAATGAAGGTCATGGAGACGAGAGGGTAGTTTTCTAGAGTTGGCAACTCGGAAAGGTTGGTTGAGACAATTCGAAGAGAAATGCTTTTGTAAAAAAAAAAAAGAAAAAAAAAACTAGCAAGAGGTTTTTGCCAGCATCTCCTTTCTGAAATTATGCGTCTTAGGGAAACTTCCTCTTTATGGGTTTTCGCCGTGAAAGACGCACTTAGATATTGCTTGGAAGGAGACCCAATATATAGCAGCTTTAAGAGCTGGGAGGTTCAGAGAGCTGTAAAGTTGCTTCATCTTTGAGCGGAGAGAACCTGAAGGCCTAGTCTTGTGTATCAAAATTATTTTTTAAGGCCTGGCTCACCTTTTGCCCAGAGTAGCCTTCATCTAAGATGACAAAACACCGGTTTTACCTGATTCTAGTAGTTTCTAGTGAAATTTGTACACCTCTAAAACAGTAGCCCGGATCGGAACTTAGCCTGTTTCTGGAGGTAGATTAAAGCAGGCGGATCAGACTCCAGCATCAAGAAAGGCTTGCCGGTCTTGTTCTGGAACGCGAGTTGCAATACAATGGACAGAAGTCAGTTGGTCGAACCGTGTTGTTCGGAATGTCCGTAGAAAACTTGGGAACTTTGGAAAGGAGATTCAAGGTACCAGGACTGAGTTGATGGTCACATAGAACGACCGGAGGCTCAAATTTCGTTTGGATGGTTTTATGCTGAGAACTGGTCACACCGGTGACAACTTTCTCCCAGGAAGTTTCGAGAAGATTGGACGCAGCTTTTAGGAGGAACCGGAAAGATCTGTAGAGATGGCCGGAGGAACCGTCCAACACTACAAAACGCCTCTCGGCTCTATGGCCTTCATTCTACTCCCGAGCCTTTACCATGCTCTCTTTAGATATTGAGGAATTATAATGACGATTAGATCCCTCCTTCCTAAGGGATTCTGTATCAAGTGTCATCCACGAACATGGACCATGCGACTTTCAGAACTCATCTAGGTTATCTGAGCCGGGCTGCCTAGACCTTTTGGCCCTCTATCTACAATCTACACTTGTCGAACGTGGAAAGGAAATTCTCAGGCAAAAGAAACGTGTTTGCATTGGCCCCTGACTCGCCCCGGTCCTAAGCGAAAGCTTTCTCCTGTATGTTGATTGGGAGATCAAAGCATGTGTTGAAGCTTCGACACACATCTTCCATGCTTCTCGTTATGTGGGTGATTAATTAGTCATTCACCCAAACTCCATTTTTTATTCTGCAGTTCACGCCTTTCCCTCTTCATCTTCAAGCCTGGATTTCACAAGGAAATACAGTTCTGACGACGGTCTCCCATAATTTGATCTTCGTCTCCATCTTCTTCCGTCCGGAATTTGTTGGGCCTTCCAACAACGATCCCAAAAAAAAACAGTTCGTTCATTTTGCAGTTCCCTTTCTAAACTGGTCAAATATGGAATTGTTCTGTCCCTCCTTTCATTTTCTCGTGCCAAATCCTGCTTTCACTTTGTTGACTTAATCAGTGCAAAACAACAAAAACGTCTTCTCAAAGGTGGATATGCGCAAGATCAACTGAGTGCCATTCCTGCTCAGCTAAGTTTAGCTCCCCAAAGGCACCGTGCTCCAAGTAGTAAAGCTTCAATTGTCATCTCCATACCATATGTGCGCACCTCTGCACGCAGACTGAAGGGAATAGCAGCGCGCTTCAACACTTCAGTTGACTTCTCGTGCGAGTTGCGCCTAAAACAACTTTTCAGAATAGTTAACAACAACGAAGCCCCAAAAGATGTGCCATCAAACATGCCAATCAGTCCGTTTTCTGTGAAGAGCGGGTGGAAATCTACATCCTTTTTTCATGCGGGGACCGATACATTGGTCACTCAGGGCGTTGCCTGAACACCCGCTTAAGAGAGCACATCCTCTAGGTTTTCCGCTCTTCAAGCGAATCTTATCATCCAATTGGGGTGCATAAACGCCTGTGCACGAATTGTGAAACTTGTTTTTAGGACACCAGCATATTTGGGAAACATAAGAAGAAGATCGACCGAGAGATCATTCAAGCCTACAGGACAGCTTGTGACGAACGCAACATCGCTGCTCCTTCTCTTGGGTTGTCTAGAGCCACTAAATTAGCTGCGCTTAGAGTATCGGCACTCGGTTCCCTGACATTGTTGTGGGCGCCACCATTTTGGTGCTTGTGCAGGGCAGGAGCAGACGCCTATCGTCTTGATTCAAAAGTGCGACTTCCTCAGCACTAGATTTGGTGTGAAGAAGCTCGTGTGATATCGCTTTGCTTTGTCGCGAACTGTCTAAATATTTGTGTGGGACAGAAAAGCGTTGTATATGATTTTAGATAAAGCTTCACATAACTGGCAACCATGATTTTGAGCCCCAATATGGCCAAGTGTCATTACTCAGAAGCGTAGCCTTATTTAG
Source organism: Ixodes persulcatus (assembly GCA_013358835.2). NCBI lineage: Eukaryota > Metazoa > Arthropoda > Arachnida > Ixodida > Ixodidae > Ixodes > Ixodes persulcatus. Next base: position 1,094,908 of record JABSTQ010009407.1, read on the forward strand.
TGGCACTAGGTTTGTCCAAGGTTGAGATGAACTACCTGAAGCCAGAACTGATTTAGTCAATCTATCTGCATCTATCTATCTGAATTTGTCAATGTCTCCCTTCTTTTTTTCTTTCTGCTTTTTTTCGTCATCTTCTACCCAGGTAGCACCGAGTTCTGGGCCAAAACTTGGCTTTTGTCTGGGAGTTTAGGGCATTGAAAAGCCCGAAGAAGCCAAAGTAGAGCCAAACCTGACCTCCCTTGGCAACAGTCTGGGTATTTTGGCCCTAATTCGCCAAACAAGTGCCAAACATAGGCTTCACTGCCTGGTAGTTCGGCTATCATCTGGCATCTTTGGGCCTAAATCACCTGACAAATGCCAGAGTTAGGCTTACTGCCCGGTAGTTCGGCAGATATTTGGCATTTCTGGGCCAAAATCGCCAAACTAATGCCAAAGTTAGGCTTCACTTTTTTATAGTTCGGCTGTCATCTGGCACCTTCGGGCCAAAATCGCCAAAGATGTGCCAGAGTTAGGCTTACTACCTTGTAGTTCGGTTGACATCTGGCATCTTTGGGCCCAAGTCGCCAATCAAGAGCCAAAGTTAGGCTTCGCTTCCCGATAGTTCGGCTGTCATCTGGCAGCTACGGGCCAAAGTCGCCAAACAAGTGCCATAGTTAGGCTTCGCTTCCCGATAGTTCGGCTGTTATCTGGCAGCTACGGGCCAAAGTCGCCAAACAAGTGCCAAAGTTAGGCTTCGTTTCCCAATAGTTCGGCTGTCATCTGGCAGCTACGGGCCAAAGTCGCCAAACAAGTGCCAAAGTTAGGCTTCGCTTCCCGATAGTTCGGCTGTCATCTGGCAGCTACGGGCCAAAGTTGCCAAACAAGTGCCAGAACTAGGCTTACTGCCTTGGAGTTTGACTGATGCGGTGTTTGATGTACGCGGTGGTCTTCATCTTAATTAAATAGAAATCAAGTTTTATTCGGCTGGCAAGTTTATCTTATTTTGAGTGTCTCTTCATTTCTCCAGTCCAAAGGTTGGCTGAACGTTTTGACGCGGCTGAACCAGGCTTTGCAAACGCAAATTGTGCCGGATGTTGAACTCGCGCGTAGGTACAAACGCCAATATCGGGACGCGCCGTGAGACTGGTTCGACATTAAGGCGCGTTCACACCGGCGATGCGATCTAGTTGCGCTATAACTTCAATCACAAAAGCGACCATCGCGAGCAAAAAGCGACGTGATTTGAGCAGTCGCTTGCTGACCCGACGTTTTGCGATGCGATCTAGTCGCGGAGAGGCTGAGCCAATCAACGGCGTTCGGAGCGAGAGTTTTTGAGAAGCGACTCGCCAACGAAGGCGTTGGACTCGCTCATCGCGCTCGCCAGAGTGATCATTTAATTATTTTTTTTTCGATGCGATTTAGTCGCATCGCGCGACTGCTTTCATCCTCGGTGTGAATGCGCTTTTACAGAAAGTGCTGCCATCGAGCTAGCGCTGCGCGAGACTGATGTGCGCACGTCTCCTCAACAGATATCATTATTAGGCGGCCCATTGCAAAAGCGAGCGTGGCTCTGTGCGCGTCTTGCATTGTGATTGAGCACTATCAACTCCTAGCGATAAAAAAGAGCGGAAACGACCGGGGCTCCGTGGCGCCGCTCCCGCATCACACTTGGGGAGTTAAAATGAAATCCCGGAACTTGTTCTATTTTAGCGTGTTGGTACTTTTTAAACATTTAGAAAGTGGAGACACATAAGGGACGATACATACAGGACAATCTTTCAACTTCAACAACATTTATTGTTGGCTTCAAGCTCAAAGCCCGCCCGCTCCGTGGGACTACGGGAAAGGGAAAACTTGGGGGAAGGAGAGGAAGCGGAGGAAGCGTACACATCGCGACACTGTTAGCGCGAACACGACGTCCGCGCATTCTCGCATTTTACTTCTAAATAGTATTAGTTAGCACGAACTTTTATCGCTTACATTATAGAACTATATGAGCTCTTTCCGTAGCAATAATAACTTGGATAAAATCCCTTGGTTTCGAAGAGAAAAACTGGAAAAACCGGCGATCGCTTGTTCGCGCTAACAGTGTCGCGCTCTGTACGCGATCCCCCTGTCCTGCGGGGCCAGGTACATCGGGCAAACGGGGCGATGCTTCAACGACCGACTCCGAGAACATCAAATGGACACCGAAAGAGCTGCTTCGGATTCTCAGCACCCGATCGTCATTCACGGGAGAAAATGTCCCGGCTGCGCTCCTAACTTCGCCGGCACGACAGCCATGGGAGGCCACTGCGAGCGAGTCAGGAGAGAAATAATTGAGGCCTATCGGGTGGCGACAAGCCCGCAAAACACCCCTTCCATTTCTCTCGCAAGAAAGGAGATTATCTTTCCGAGGCCCACAATGGAAGCCGAACGCTAACAGACTAGGCAAGGCGACAAGGTCACCGGCAGAAGAGGCCTTTCTTTTCATTCCATTCAATTTCATTCCAGAGAAGCTAGGGCTGGGATTCCCCCGCCCTTTATTTCTCTACTGTTGAACAGGTTGGGATACACTCTCTCCCCTGTAGCTTTGGCTGTACAGCAGTTTTTTTTATATAAGTTGTCATCGTTTTTTGTTTGTTTTTACTCTAAAGCGTCGAAAATGCAGAAAGAGCTTAGCTGCGTTGTTGATGCCCCTTCGACCTCGCCTTTTGCAAATCCTCCCCACCTGCTTTTGTGCCTTCGTGTGGCTGTCAGCGAGCGCGGCAGCCGCTTTAAAGGGGTCATGAAACGATTTTCCTACTTCTTCCTCCTTAGCTTTAATCCTCAACTCAATTGCGAATTGTGAAATCACGTGGTCGTGACATTCCTTCGGCACCGGTGCGATGACTCCTAGCTTCCACCGTGCTTTTTATGCACACCATGGAACTTGTCATTCCCCAGTGACAATAAGTTCCGTCAGGGCACTCATTGGCCACGAACGCGAATCCAAATATTCGTCGACGGATTGATTGTTGACGAGCGCATACGTCCGAGTGACGCAGTTCTCGTGTCCAATGCGTGAGCTGGGCTCTGCTGACGTCAGTTTGGCGCCGGTGACGCGCTTTTGGAACCGCGGATGTATCATAGTAAAAAGGCGGAGAGCTTTCGAAGGCAAGAAGGTACAAAATAGTCCGCTATATTTTCAAATGTTCATACCGAAAAGCTGGCTTTTGACTTTCTAGCCTCTTTCTTTTGACCAACTAAACGATATGCGATTAGTAAAGTCCCAATTTAAAATCATTCATCCCAACCCAAAATTCGTTTCATGGCCCCTTTAAGCAAATCAAAAGGGTGGAGCGAAACGCGTGACCTCTCTGCGTAGGACGCGTAGGACAAAAACGTTTGGACGAAAGTGTTTTCGTGTGACTCTCTTTGTCACGCTGATGGGATCTCTGGGGCTGTTGTCTTCGCCGTTTGCCTAGTTATAAATAGGCGGGCCACGTAGGTGCGGTTTTTGAAATGCGCTCTTCAGTGTTCTGCTGCTTTCGTGCGTTGCAGACGCGGCCGTGTGTTTTCGTCGTAAACGGCCGGAATACGTCCATGCCAATTTTTCGGTAATAGCCATTTTTTTCACCGGAGTTCGTGGAATTCTGGTGATGTGTTTGTTGGATACGCTTCGACAGAAACTGCTCTTCGCCGACCACGAGACGTCAGTTGAATGTGCGCAACCATCCTTCTCGAGTGTGTTTGTGGGGTGCCTGAGATGGATTATGCATCTATCAAGGATTACATGATATCGCTCTTTTATTAGTAAGTACACTGCAAGCATGCTTCTGATAGTACTCCAGCTTTCCTCTCAACCTCCGCGGTTTTTTGTGTGATGAGTTTTGTTTGGCATGAGGACAGTGTTAAGTTTTATTTTATAATTTGCTTTTCGTTTTACAGAGAAGTGTTACCTTTGTAAATATGTCGAGAATACACTGTGTGTAATGATAGTGGTTTAATAAACTTCTGGGAGTGATCGAAAAAATTTTGCTTCGCCGTATATGTGATTGGATATGCAACAAATGATATGCAACGTACACATACTCGCACGACGTTCGGCCAATATGGAGCAGACGCATCGTAGAGTATTCAAACAATCATTGCGCGAACGCTAGGCCGGGGCAAAACGGCTGTACGGCAATACCTGCCGGATATCAAACGGTGGTGCAAAACTGGACATCTAGCGATATTGGAACCGACTTTTGGCCGGTACTGGCACGATAATGCAAAGTATTGCCGTGCTGCTTGGGAACGGAGGTGATGACATCTGACCATCGTGTTCCCAACGCTTATTTAATTTAATTCTGTTCTGGGGCGCGTGAAAGAGCACTTCTGTGACACACCAGAGATATTCCAAACTCGGGCAGGCCTCTCGGCTTTCTTTGCCACTTTTGGCACTTATTTGGCACTTCAGTGGGTAGCAAGAGAAGAGCCAAACTTCGGCATGCCCCGAATCGCCAAATTAAGATTTACTGCGGCAGTTAGGGCTCAAGTCTGGTACTTACTTTGGCAGACCTGTGGCGGACCAGAGAAAGGCTAAACTTGGCATGTCCGAAATACCCAAATTAGGCGTTGCTTTGGCAGTTATGGCTCAAGTCTGGCACTTAATTTGGCACAATTGTGGCAGACCAGAGAAAAGCCAAACTCGGCGCGGCCGAAATACCCGAATTAGGCGTTGCTTTGGCAGTTAGGGCTCAAGTCTGGCACTTACTTTGGCAGAACTGTGGCGGACCAGAGAAAAGCCAAACTTGGCATGTCCAAAATACCCAAATTAGGCATTGCTTTGGCAGTTATGGCTCAAGTCTGGCACTTAGTTTGGCACAACTGTGGCGAAACAGAGAAAAGCCAAACTCGGCGTGGCCGAAATACCCAAATTCGGCGTTGCTTTGGCAGTTAGGGTTCAAGTTTGGCGCTTACTTTGGCAGAACTGTGGCGGACCAGAGAAAGGCCAAACGTGGCATGTCCGAAATACCCAAATTATGCGTTGCTTTGGCAGTTATGGCTCAAGTCTGGCACTTACTTTGGCACAACTGTGGCTGACCAGAGAAAAGCCAAACTTGGTGTGGCCGAAATACCCAAATTAGGCGTTGCTCTGGCAGTTATGGTTCAAGTCTGGCACTTGCTTTGGCAGAACTGTGGCGGACCAGAGAAAGGCCAAACTTGGCATGTCCGAAATACCCGAATTCGGCGTGGCTTTGGCAGTTATGGCTCAAGTATGGCACCAGCTTTGGCGCTCCTGTGGCGCACCAGAGAAGAGCCAAACTTTGGCATGCCCTAGGATCGCCCAACTAAGGCTATAGTTAGGCACCGTACTTTGGCACTGATGATTGCCATGGTGCAAAACCTAACTGCGCCAAAGTTGGGCCCTTACGTTTGCCAGAAATTTGCCCAAGTTGGGCATTCCTCTGGCGTGCTACCTGGGTACGTTATTGTTGTTCTATTTTGGGGGTACTTTCTCCTTTGTCAGGTTTTTTTTTCTTTAATCTCCTTCAGTTTAATACGTTGGGAGGGAGATTGTATATATTAAAGGAGATATCAGTAAATGCTCGTTGCTAGTTGAAAGAACTGTGCTGTCTGCCCTTGCCCCTAAATGTTTTTATTCTTTCTTTAATTATTTTACATTTGATACAAGCCGTGATACGCATGAAGCAAGGAAACAACGTGACTAAACAGAAGCTCATACGGCTGTACGACAGTCAAAACATTGAGCAGTCGTTGCCAGAATAATAATAATAATAATAATAGTAATAATAATAATAATAATAATAATAATAATAATAATAATAATAATAATAATAATAATAATAATAATAATAATAATAATAATAATAATAATCCATTTCATTCATTCGTTTCATGAACAGCTTGACGCCTTGATAATGATGAACAACAGATTGATGACAGGTTAGGTTCAAACGCCAAAAAAGTCTGATTAAAAACATCAATATCTGCTACGCCGAAGGTATTATACGAGTGCTGAATGCGGGTCATGGGTCCATAACACAAATAACCTTTATTAAAGTCTTTCTTTAAAAAGAAAGCCACGAAAGCTATACTCCAGCCATAGTAAAAAAGGTCTGGCTCCTCGTAGAGCCTTACTAATTTATCCTTGTATTTGTAGAATTGAGACATATGTAGGTGCGTTTTAGATTAGGAATGTGTTATCTTCTCAAGACATACTCGTTTCAAACACCAAAGCATCCCTTGTTCACCCGACAACCAATTCTTGTAAGAACTACCTCACGCGGCGTATGAACAATGCGCAGAACTTCCTTTTAGAGCGCAGCTCTTAGGCGCCCGTTTCCGGCTTGAGCGGTGTCGCCGTCGCCGTCGGCGTTGACGTTGGCGTCGCCGTCGGCGTAACCGCGCGGTGCATCATGGGTTAATTTCCCCGCTAAATTTAGCGGAAAAATTTCCCCGTTAAATCTAGCGGAAAAGTTTCCCCGCTAAATTTAGCGGAAAATGTTTCCCGCTAAATTTAGTGGAAAATTTTCTCCTAAATGGGGGCGAGCGGGAGAGGAGGAGGGGCATAGCCCCCTCTACGTAGCTTCCCCTCCTCCTCCTCAAGAGCTACGCTCTAATTTGGCGTTACAGGGAGTTGCAAACGGCTTTCATTTTTTTTTCCTTGGGGTGAAAACGAGCATATGAAAATAATGTACTGTTGCAGTAAAGCCCGAAACTCGAAAACAAAAAATCGAATAAAGTTTTTAACTAGAAAAATACGCTCTTTTGTTTTAGTATGGTGGGGAGCAATAAGATGTTGTTAATTAAACAGTTTTTTTTTAGATCTACAGTAATTATTTGTCCCTCACTGCTGCCAGTGATAGGACGAATTGCAATCAATCAATCTGCAGTACTTAAAATGCATAATTAGTAGTGCTACAAAATCACTTTTTTATAGCTACTGTGATATAAACGACATTAATCTCGGCTATATCAACAAATCTGGTTTCTTTGATTTTTCAACGTGATTTGTTTGCTCTTTTTAGAATATAGTATGACCACTCTTTTACTGCGAATCGCTCTTGAGCTCGTGCCGGCACCGAATGTTACTTGCACTGCGTAACAATCAAGTGGTTTTCGACGGACACTAAGTTGACTGACTCCCAGCTGCAACGGTTCTCTGTGTATGAATACCTCAAATTCTGCGCGCAACAAATATCTGCACACACTTCCACCGAGTAAAAGAAGTAACAATTTAGATGGACGGTGGCAGAAAAAAAAAAAATGGAGGGGCCAACCTTGTTACTGATGCTTGTCAGCTGCTTCGTAAAGTAACAATTTAACATGCGATAGCATTCGTCAGATGGCTTGAGCATGCATTTTCAGCGATTGTTAAACATTCGTTTGTTGGGCAATTTAATCTTGTCCTTAAAACTAAAAGAAAATCCAAGAAGACATTACATTCATCGCCTTTTCTAAAAACCTGGATCGCATGAGCCATTCCAACACGAGACGTATGAGGTCGCCATTGTTCCGACATGTTCGCGTGAGCTCGGTACGATCGATGCGCTATTACTAGATAGGCGGGTGTTCGGAGCATCGACGACGAACTACTCGTCCCGCCGTGCAGGGATGTTCAGAGAAACGTAAGAGCGAAAGAAGAACGGCGCAGAGAAGACGTCTATACGTTACATCTGACAACTGGGAACTCCGCCATTCGAGACTTAATATCACCGTCGAGTACTCTGTTGCCAGCTGTAGCGCCTAGGGGGGCCTACCTTTTATTTCTTTCCTTTTCCCCGTTTGTGTCTGCTCCGTTACTATAAGAGCGCCGCCCTCTTTTCATTCCTGTTACTTCGAGCAAATGTATTGCTGCCATAGAAATGACAATGACAACGGTGGTCAATTATGGAGTACTTTTTGTTCACCCTGTATCCGGGGTTGTCGATATCGCAGTCCTACTGCCTATCGATGACTGTTGTTGTGATTTTTTATGTGGTTTGTTTTTTTATACACAAACTTTTGACGAATTTTTGGTGCTGAGGGGTATTACAACGTAGCAGCTCAATTTCAAAATAAAGCAATTTTCCTAAGGGAAATCACGAGCAAAGTCGCGATTCATTATTTTTACATTTTAATATCTCTAAAACAAGTAAGTCACTTTAGAAATATTTCGCTTCTTTTCCTGGCTAAGCTCACTTCATTCATTCCTTATTACATTATATTTGTTAACTTTACTCATATTTACACGCTTTTGGCTCGTTTAATATAAAGAGTAATCTTCAAAGCGGAATAATAAAAACACAGAATGGACAGAACACACAAAAAGGCTTTCTATCTGTTACGTAAAGACTAACGTTCATTAAGTAAGAACAAATTATATATAGCGCAATTTTGCGGTCCGCAGATGAAACGAACACCGGTTGGGAAAATGAGAAAATTAAGGGGGGAAATTATTCGGCTAAATACGGTAAAAAGTAGATGTAGAGGACGCTAGTGTAGCGACCAAACAAGTATGAATCGTGGCGCCACCTTCGGCTTCTGTGATGGTGTATTTAAACGGTGTGCTGAATAAACCGGGGGCTTTTTTCTCAACCGACACACGTGGCTGGCGGGTCAACTCACTCTCGGCCACCTCGGCCGCTCGCGCCTGTTCCTTGCGCGCTCGAGCCTTCTTCAGTACAGGCTTGAGGAACCGCAGGCATAACGTCGGCGTCCACTGTCTATAAAAAAAAAAAAAAAAAAAACTTCGTCTCAACCTAGCATGGACTATTGTTACCCGTGCGTGCTACAAGCGCGAGCCAGTTGCTTTGGATGAAGCCTCGGTGGCTGCACAAGCGCTCGTGCAGCGAGTGCTCCAGTCAAGGCTGTCTATTCTAGCCGCTCGCGCTTGCACAGTCTTCGCAGTTAGTCCATGCTAAGATGAGACGAAGTATAGTTATCTTTGCTGCTGAGATCGGGATTAAATAATTTTATCTTCCTTTTAAATAACTCTCGTAAAGTTGCAGAAGCGCTTTGTTCTAATTTAGCTACCAACTCATCGACTTCCAAACACTGCCGTGTGCGGCGGCCGCCAGGTGTATGAGTCTTCTCGAAATCGGCAACACTGTAAGAAACGATCTCGCGCATGAATCACAACAGAGAGAGCTCTGTTGATTAAAAATGAAACTGCCGCAACATTATATTTATTCTAATTGTTTAGCCTATCATTCAGGCATCGTATAGTGTGGTCGATGTATCCCAAACAAAAACGGTTGGTTCGATTGCAATAAACACAAACAACTTTCTCTACACCAGCTGGAAACGGAACGGTGTATATGTTCTCGCAGGAAACAGTCAACATTGGTTTTCGCAAACGTCCAGTGTCTCTTCCCAACAGATACTACCCGCCCACGGGTACGAACGCTGGGTCCTAAAGCTGCAACCTGTCAACGAATATGTTCTCATTCTTGGACATCCGATGATTTATTTTCATTCGTGCATTTATTTATTTTGCTCTCAAGGTCAGGGGCATCGTAAAGGTAAGCGGTGAAAGGGGAAAATACCGGTGAAAACAACGTAAGAGTTAAACAATGTGGACAACATGCTTCGTAACACTCGAATAAAAAAAATAACTGCGTCAGTCAGAGATAATTTTCAAAAGTGCGCATCATCTGCTGCGCTAATTATTCGAGTTCACAATTTTTTTTTTCTTGGCGTGATCTAGTTCGTGTCAAGAACGAGTGCATGCGTCCGGGTTCGGCGACAACTTGGATTCAATCCAGGGTAATTAAAAAATAATTAAAAAAAAACAAACGAGTCAATTTGATCGCATATAAATTATATTTACCTAAGTTTAAATCGAGCTTAGTCGATCTAAATTATATTAATTCGATTTACATAATGGTCGCTAGAGAATAGTGATTACTCACCAAGAGACGCATTTCAAACATGACAGATTGATCGATCGACCTCTTGGATCACAGGAAACAACGCGGAAGAATGTCTGTAAGCATAACATTAGAATTAACAACTTATTGATGCAAACCCTTCCCTACCAGAACAAAGCAGTTGATTTGTTTAAGTTAACGAGAAACGCTGTATTTGCCTTTCCTTTCGCGTTGTGATTCGCGTGCAAAAGTCGTTACCTTTTTTGCTTTCATTTTTTTTTTCGTTCTGGTTTGCTAGCAATAGTACATTACATACCTGACAAGAAAAGTGGAAGGTAGTAGGAAACTTCAACACTCTGATTTGCTCGGGAGAGCACCGCTCTTTAATTGCGTTAAGCTCGATATAAATAATCTTTGTTTGAATATTTTCTATATGAGTGAAAGAAAGAAACGCACGCAGAAAATTTATATTATACGCGAACAGTAAATATAACATTATCTTTTAAGTTATTTTTCTAGGAAATTGTTTTTAATAAAGTACCGTGCAAAACCGGTGGGATTTAATTCGTTATTTCAATTACTATTTAAATCACGATTTAATTTTTCTTCTCGAACTGCATGCGTAACAACCAGGACAAAAGGAAAGTAGAGACAGAACGAGGCGTGACTCGCAATTAAAAGCTCAATTAAAAAAAAAAACTATTTTGTGTATTGTTCGTGGAAACAGCCCGTCATTTACCCCTCCCCAGTTTTTTCTGCAAAAATGCAAATTCTATATCAAGAAGGGCCACCGATGACCCGGCTGACACACTCGCTCGTGCCTCTTGTTTTATGGCGAATTCCACAGGTCGTTTTGAAGCGCGCCGCGATCGACTTTTCTGGAGCGAGCCTATTTTCTGGGGGCTCGGGATCGAGACGGACGTGCTCCACTGGTCGTTTTGGATTAGCTCCCGCTCCAGATCTCGATCTGTATCCGATGGCGAATTCCGAATAGAAGCTCCTGAGCCATTCCTGCCGCTCGTGCGTCGAACACGCGTAAGCACCCCGATTGCGAAAACGTCTTCGAAACGACCGCGGCGGCCGCGGAAAGGGGATTCCTGGGCAGTTGAATGACGGCAAGGCATCCGCCGATCCCGGAGCAGTGGTCATATTCCACTGGGGATCCATCGGCGGCGCGACCCCGTTCGGATCGTGTGCTCCATTCCGGATCTGGTCAACTGATCCCGGCGCGCTCCAAAACGCCCTGTGGAATTCGCCATTCATTTCATAGGCTTCCTGTATCTCTATTGGCGTTTCGCTCCTTTCTCTGCCAATGATCTTGATGTCCGAAATAAGTGGTGTGCACTCGCATCTATTGCAATGCACTGCCAAGTGACCCGAAGGTTGCAGTTTACTGGCGGCTCCGTGCTTCCTCGCGCAGTCATTAACGCATCGCCCTATTTGGTCCAGGTAAGAGCGGCCGCATAACAGTGCAACGTCGAACACCACACCCGTGTGCATTCAACAAATTTGTTTTGGAGTTTTTTTCCTGCAGCCTTCACTTTCCAAGACATGAAATTGCATTTTAGGCACAAACCAGATAGCTTGCTCGAACTGAAAAAAAAAAAAAAAACTACCAAAACATCATATCGTTCCGCATTTTTTTTTAGGTCGTGAAAAGGCATGTATGTGTGCAATGAACGCCGGCATTTGCCTAATACGCTGCCGAGCTCTATTCTGCGCACCGATAAGCTTCTTTTTCAGGTCCTCTGCTACGTCAATCGAGGATTTTCTCGAAAACCCCGCCCTTATAAATTAGTTGACCTGTCTTGGAAAGCTTAACTGATTACAATTACTGCACCACAAAAGTAATTGAAGAATTACCAGAAAGTATTTGATTACTTTTCACGTTACTTCTTTGACTTTTATTATGAAATCAAAAATGCACGCGTATGTTCAAAGTGGTTACAGTTTGTTTCGTTTTGTCACTCACACCTTGTTATGCTTCAATAGCAGCTGTCGCTTCAAGTCAGTCATCTTCGCGGGTTTCCTGGTGAAAATATCTGCCGCTACGCTGAAAACCCTCTCAGCCGATGCGCTTGAGGGAAGGGCGGTGTTGTAGTGCACAAACACTTTGCGCACCAGTTCGTAGTTGCTCGGTGCTTCGACCGACGCATCCGAGTCCTTTAGGAAGGGAAGCGCTCCAGTGTTGCGACCGCCTGTTGAAAGCGTTGCAGCTGGGGGCTACAAAAAACTGAAAAAGAATTGTCCTTGGACGGATTTTTGGGATTTCCGTCCATGTGAAGCGAGACACTCTCAACAGCTCAACAGTCAAAATGTCGCTGAGCGCGTTGAGTTTCTAATCCGTCTGGTATCATGGTATCCTTTTTTAGTTGTTTAGGGGTATAAAAAGTATCCAACGTTAGTGCATCATAGTCCAGTGACGCAAGGGCAGACAGAGAGATTTTTTACGTACAAAATCTCAACTCAATATTTTATCTCTTTCGGAACCATAAAATGATTGCTTGTAATTGATTACAGAAAAATAGTACTCGAATTATGGCAAACGTTACCGGAGAAACATTTGGGGTTTTTCGGAATTGTTACACTTTATTATTTTTTGTTGTTGTTAGTATATTTTTGTTTTTCTTAATTTTCCTAAATTCGGAGTTAAATTTTACTTTGTTTCTATTTTTCCAAAATTAAAAATAGGAATAAATATTACGCTGACGCCAATGTACCCTAAATTCATAAGAACGTCACCCCTAGCAAATGATAAGCCTGCACCTGCATTTGGCATTGCTGCCATTAGCATTCGAAATACTACCAGTCCCGCAATAAATCTTGCAAAAAAAGTGTTGCTTAAATTAACTTTAATTATTTAAGAAAACTAAACACGTGGACTTAGTCGCTGGGATGCAAAGAAGCTGCAGCTGCCCAGACCCCTCCTAGAAAATCTCCAGGGTCATAGCTTTCACTGTTATAAAAACACGAACCTCCCTAAAAAATCGAAAAACACTATAATCCAAACTGAACACCGTAACAGTGGCATTTGTCGTGATCCATACGAACATAGACCCGTTGATCTAAACGAACCTTGACGAGATAAACTGGAAACACCCTTTTGTCAAAAGTATGCGGTTTCAAAGCGAACTAAAATTACGTCTCTCTTCAGGACCGCCGATGCTGCGCTCTCAAAATATGTATCTGTAAAAAAAAAAAAAAAAGTGTTTTTTTTTGTTTTTTTTTTTGGGGGGGGGGGGCGTGAAAAGTTTGAGTTTTTTGGATAAATCCGAAATTACGAAAATTTTACCAAGGTGTATTCTTCGGGGTTTTTTTCCGGATTTATCTAAAAACGTAAAATATTCCAGGTATATGACTTTGGGAACGAAGTTCGCTGCCTTTCTTCCTCTTTCGCTCCATGAGGTCAGCCTTCCGTCATCAACTGCCCAGCTGCGTACGAGTCTGACATTCCGTTTAATTTTGTTTCGATTACTCTCAGCTTTCTCCGTCTACGATACTGTGCCACCCCCCTTACTTACGCACACATAAATATACACAAATACTGAAACTAAGTAAATAATGTGCAACACAGTCCGATAATTAGGGAAGGAAGGAAGCTTTGCCAAACTCGGAGGTAATTAGGGAGCTCAAGTAAAACTTGCAGGTTGGCCAAAGCCGTATAAGCGAGAGCACGGTAAGGGTCACCCTGTAAACGCGACATCTCACCCTTTGACCCCGAAACAATTTATCCGAATGGTGATCGTCGAAGATATAAAAAGTTAGCAGCTTCAAAAAAAAAAAAGACAAAACATTGATAGACGACGAAGAGGTGATTTAGAGGCACGCCTAGAAGAGATAAAAGTAAAAAATTAACTATTTCCTTGATAATCAAAACCAGTAACCGGCGAAGAACGTTGAGAACGAGTTGAACACGCCCACGTTGTCTTTCTTCCCTTAAAGAAAAATAAAAAAGAAAGAAACAAAGAAAGCAGGGCTGCTAAGAATGAGATAAAGATGAAAAACAGAACCATAAACAGAAATATAGTATATGAAAAAGCGAATATATATATATATATATATTTTTTTTTTTTTTTTTTTGGGGGGGGGGGGGTGGGGGGCTTTTGTTTGGCGACCACAGAAATGCCACAGAAATGACCCCGGAGAGCAATCTCTCTTTTTGCGTGTTCTTGTTTTATCGAAGGAATGTAGATGTTAAATGCGTGAACAGATCGTGAACACTAAACCGCGGATGGGTATATCACGATGAATCGCAATAATCTGTAATCTCGTGAGAGCGTTTAACTCTATTAAAATCATGTGAAACAGAAGTTTAGAAAAAAAAAGTTATATCCAAACGCCGCTGTAGCTTGTCTTCGTGAGCTCGCTGTTAAAATTACCTCATTGGGTGCCAGCGGTTTTTCAGTTTTCTGCAATACGTTATTGTACCTTGGATCGTTATCAAGGAACGTTTGACAATGTGTAACGATTTACGCAAATGAGGAAGGAATCGTCACTTTTTCAAGTGAAGGAGGACATAGGTCTTTTTAACATTTTACCCGATGCAAAATGTGGTAACATTTTTCAGATAGGTTGACGACTTTCTTGTGATTTTAGATTGCACAAACCATTGCATGAACCACTTGGTGTTCTAATGTTTTGTCTGTTTTTAGTGACTGTCTGGCCCCATTGGTTTTCACTCCCGAGTTGGCTGCTAATAGGTCCATTTGCTTCCTCGACCTCCGTCTTCACTTTTTAGAAGAACGCGTTTGTTTTTCGTATGAGCCCCGCAGACTAAAGCCACTTTTATCCTACCAATCTGCCCATTCAAATTTAGTAAAAAGGGACATCGTGAATCTGTACTTCACGAACGCTTTAAGAAATCCTGTTCCCGTCGAACACAGGTAAGCTATGGCGCTCATGTTTTCCGCCTTCGGATAGCGGAGTATCATGAACACCTACTGACGTCGGTCATAGGCATTTTATTGAAGAATATTAAAATAGAAGGCAGTGTAGATGCGGTAAACGATCTCAAAAAAAAAAGCAAAATTTTTGTGGTGCAGTATTTTCATATTGTTTCCCATGAATCAAAGAAAAAAGGAAAGCGAGTAGATGTCAGAGTTGTTTTTTCTGCCCCCTAACAAGTTATCTAAGCTTTGCAGAAATGTCAATTGTACAGCCGGGGGAACATTAAAGGCCCGTTCACACTCTTGTGACCGAGTAAGACCAAGAGAGACCAGACCGGTTTATAAGCCTCTTGCGAACTCTTAGGACCAGCTCCGCTGCAGCGCATCCGGTCCTAAGAAGTCGCAAAAGGCTTAAAAACCGGTTTGGCCTTTTTCGGTCTTACTCGGTCGCAAGAGTGTGAACGGCGCTTAACAGATCCCTCGGGGCCTTGCCATCTATTTACGTCCATGGCCTGCGTCACGTTAACAAAACGTCAACTCGGTAGAAGAGGAAGAGGAGGTCCAAGCTCTCGCTGTCCCATTCCATTTAGTCACGCCCTGAAGGAGTCAAGTCGACCCCGAAACGTTGGGAACTGTTTGTTTTTGAGCTTTTGGTCGGACTCATTTTTTTGGATTGTTTCCACAAACCAGACAGAATTCTGTCGAAGATGTTTACTTTCAAGCCGGGGTGTGTGTGGGTTGTACAAAGAAGTATCAAAATCGGATTTTTGAATGCACGAAAAAAATATGTTTATTCCATTCCACTTTCCTTTGTATTGTATTGTATTGTATTGTATTGTATTGTATTGCATTGTATTGTATTTCTTTGGTAAACAGTACGTAGGGCAGACTGGCAGATGTCTGATCGATAGGTTAAGAGAGCACTATTAGAATGTAAAGAGGGTGGTGTCGGGACACTTGAGCATTCATTGTCGTGACTGTGTGTGCGTTGCAGATTTAAATGAAAAGTGCTCAGTCACTGGAAGAAGCGGCAGTTCTTTGACCAGAGAAATTATAGAAGCGGAGATGATTGCGTGCCTAGAGGAAGATTGTGTGAAGTGCCCCGTCTGTTTCGCTATTTGTTAGAGTTAGAACTCTTGGCATGACGAAAACATTCGCGATGATGGCGCTGGGATCTAGTGTGTGTCAATGGGTATCTGTGTTATTTTTCTTGTTTGGTCGTCGCACATCGGGTTGCGCCTTGACGATTAAACTTCAGTTTTCAGTTCAGCAATGGTGTATCCTCTCTCTTCTGTCCCGTCTGTTTACGCTGTACGATTTAATCATCATGCCTTACCAACACACCCAAGCTTTCATTTTGAATAATTTTTCTACTTAGATGGATCGGTTCAACCAAAGACATAAAACAAATTCAAACAAGACCTAATAAAAATGTATATGCAAGCAGACGTTTTATTTGTCCAAGAAATGGAAAAGAAGGAAATTCCTTGATAGTAATACTTTTTCATGAAAGGGGGGGGGGGGGGGGAGACTTTGAACGATACATTTTTATACATCTCTGAGCATTATTTTAATCCCAAATAAAAGCGGCTTCTCTTGGGGCACGTTTTGAGATATGTAACGGTGTAGAGGGTTTCATTGAACCTAGAACGGTCGCTTCGGTGCAGAGCGATCAAATAAACCGCTCGATAACATTTCTTTTTGTTGTTCTTGGGCTGAAATATTAGCTTTTTACACATTAATTATTTGCTAAGGAGAATAGTATGATTGAAGACTAAAGACGCTCACAAAACTGAAAGTATTCCACACGTGTTCCAGGTGCGTGATTTTATGCTAGAAAGCGTACACATATTTTGATTAAGAGAACTTTGATGGAAAGGAAAAAAAAAAGTGAGAACGAACTTTTCTTAGAAAAAGTTCTCTAAAAGAGAGTTTCTTTTTTTTTTTTTTACATATAAAAAAGAGGCGTATTTCTGAATTGTCTGTCAAATAAAATATTCTGCTGCTGCCCTCGCTTTTCATTGCTCTCGAACTTCGTGAAGCTTTGTTACCCACACGTTTATAATTGAGCGTTAAAATCTAATTCTAACTTCGTTGTCATAATTACGCAGCACATTTATTATTTTTCGTTAAAGAATCATGTTTTGAAAAAGGGATGCAATCGCGATTTGTAAATTCTAATACCACCCACGGCCCTTAAGGCCTCCTCTAAAAGGCGTTGACAGGCAGCAGCTTAGCTTATCCCACGAGCTAACAAGTGGTTTAATAAGCCTTCGTAAAGCCTAATTCACGTGGTGCGATTTTACTTGCAATTTCGCAGTCGCAACGTTTGCTCTTGCGACAAAAAGAACCTGGGGCCTGCTGCGGTGGCCGACGTCGCAGCTGCGAATTCGCGAGCAAAATCGCACCTAATGAATAAGGCTTAACGTCAGCCTTAAAGGCTAAGGAACAAAAGAAAACAGTCACGCAGCGAAAAAAAAGAAAACGAAAGAGTTCAAAGTCAGCAAGTCTCCGGATTACAAGCTTGCCATTGACAATAGCCGCGATAAGATCCGCGGCTGTGACCGTTCAGTGCGGTAGGAAGGTCATGCTGACATAACCACTCGTTTGAGCGGGCCGCTGGCTTATTTATACGGCGGCGGCAGCTGCCTCGCATGACCCTCTTTCCGAAGGGCCGACTCCGTTGCTTGTTTAGCTGTATATATAGGGACACCCGCAGAAACAACACGACAGTCTCGTTTCGCTAATGGACTAAGTTACTTCCTGTCGGAACACGCGCGGAAAGGGGAGATCTGCCTAAGTGATGCTGAGAGGCTGAAGTCTGGCAGCATACTCCATTTCAGCTTACGATGAACCGGCGCGGACGCTACGAGGCACCCGAGCCAATGCAGTGCTTCGGGCGTGTCACGTGACAGCGCTGTCTCCGCCTGTGCGCAGCGTTGCCAAAGGTACAGCTGTGGCGAGAGCGTAACCCGAGCTGTTGAAGAAAGAGAAGGAATTACCCTCGTACACGGACCTTTTTGCGTGTTTCCCCGACGTCGCTTTTGTCTCTCTCGGAAATCGACCTGTCCCTCAAAATTCGTACAAAAACGGCTTTCCCTCTCTCCCGCCCCTGGCTTCGAATGCACTGCGCGCCACTACTTCACGTTTTCACCTCGAGAACCGTAATTGAAACAAGTCTGGCTCCACGCGGAACGTAACGAATTTCCACTTATTTACTAATTACCCTGATTTAGGCTACAAGTCGGTGCGTATTAGATTAGCTTTATGTTATTATACCCAGACCCACCCGTTGCAAAGGCCGAAAGTATCGTTTCCTCCTCCGACAACCAAACAATGTGAGAACTACATCGCGCGGCGGATGAACAATGCGCAAAACTTGATTTTTTTTTTCTTTATGTGACAAGGATTATGGTGAGATATAGTGCACGTGCCCCGCGCATCACCGGTCCCTTCCCGAAGGTCATGGGAGATTCACATGGCATGGAACTGACTTCGATCGTTTTGACCTTTCTTGAAGCCGTTAAACAGTCGTTTCGTGAGTGAAGAACCTATATTTTTATCAATTTCTCCGCTAAATATAGCCGACCAACTGAATTGCTGTATAAGTCATGCGATACGAATTTTAACTCTAAATTTTGCGACAGAAACAAAAACGTTTTATAGGTCACGTGACTTCAATTCAGTTTCCCTACTAAATTTAGCGGGGAAACTGAATTGATGTATAGGTCACGTGACCTCAATTTCCCCGCTAAATTATGCGGGTAAACTGAAGTGTTGTCTGTCGCGAATTTTGCGAGGCCGCGTTTGCTCTGCGTGCGGAGTCAGAACAATGGCTGTGACGCCCCGCTCAAAGCAATTATGCCACCGGTCCAAGTTCGACGATTGCTTGCCGGATATTCTCTCTATGGAGCGCAGCCTTTGTGCGCTTACAAAGCTAAATACTTCCAGTTCCGCAAAAGCGTTAAGTGTGTTTTTTAGATCACATTCGGCGTTTCCTCTCCGCAGTCAGAACGAGGACACGTGGCGTCCTAATCGCATTGAACCTAGTCATTCGGGATAACGACAACTGCGGTCCTTCCCAATATGTTCATTGCTTGGGACAAGTCTCGCTGTGTGTTGTAAGCGGGCTGTACAGTTTTAAGTTAGAAAACTTTTGCCGCGATGCACCTGTAAAAGCTGAAATCAGGCGCCTTCAACCACATCGACTTCAAGCACTAACCAACGAATTTGACTGAAATAGTTGCGGCGCTGCCACACTTTTTTGAAGGCATTAAATACAAAGCTCAAAGAGAACACACGTTAAGAGTGCTTAAGGTTGCTGGGCACATGATCTTTTACTGTTCTAGAAGTCCTGGGATAATGGAACAATCGTTGGCATCGAGGAATCGTCTTTAAAGTGCTTCAAAATATTTGTAAAAAAAAACTAACCTTCAAGGTCAACTTCAAGTGCATGCCTATGTGTGCATGTGTGATAGGGGGAAGGGGTTGTTTGTGATTCGCTTTTATTCAAAATGTCTGTATTCCTTTCTACGTACCTCCCTACGAACGAGCCAGTCAGCGCAAAAATTCCCGCTTATATCTCTCAATAAAAATACGCATCCCTCTCTAAGGGCTAATACCTGTTCGGGTCGTGGTTGTGCAAGTTGGTGGCAGAATTAGGTCACATGATCAGGTGCTTTCGGGGGCAAGTTGAGAAACCAGTAACGTCGATTACAATTTGTTTGGGGAACTACACAAAGTTTCACCAACTCGAGCCTACGCCATTCGAGTAGTGCATCTCCGTACAACAAAAGCCCTGTGGTCCCTAAACGTTCTACAGAAGTGAGCTTGAGTCCATAGCTTCTTCTTTTTTTTTTGTCTTTTTATGGTAATGCTAAATAAACACAAAGCAAAATACACAAACGGGACACGCAGACCTACATGTTTCTTGCCAAAATAACGTCCTGCGTGAGAACAATGTTGATATATGCGGAGCGCAAGTTCGTCTGCTTATTTTTGCGAGGGTTTGGATGACGTCAGAAAGACGCCGAGCTCTGATTGGCTCTGATTGAAGGATAGTGGCTAGACCTGAAGACAGCTCGCTTTGAGGTCTACCCACTATCCTTCCATCACAGCCAATCGGAGCTCGGCGTTCTGACGTCATCATGACCCCTGCAAAGGAAGCAGACGAACTTGCGTTCCGGAAACACTCTGTGGGTCCGAAACGCCGGATTTATTTTCCCCCAATGGATCCTTTTCGCGAGTTCATCGAGCAACCTTGGCGGTCGCCATTTCCTGGGCAGAAGGTGTGCGATTCGATCCGAGCCCTCTTCGAACGCCGATGCAGCACTTGTTTTTGACACGAGCCAAGCCGAGTTCACGCCGAAGTCTGACGAAACCCTCGTGGCCAATGGGCGCTTAGAATGCGTTCCCAAACAATGGCCGATTCGGATAATTGACGCAGCATCTACTCGGTGGCGCGCACATTTGCAAAAAGGTTCTATTTGCCGTGTTCACCTCTTCACGGCGAGTACGTTCCCGCTGCGAAACCTTCAGCCGAAGACAGTTATTAACCGCGCCCTCACACGCGGAGCAAGAAGATCGCTTGCCGGTCCGTCGCTCTTCGTGCTTCTAATGAACGGGAGTGCCAAGGGTCGTGATTTCATCCTCGATTAACTCCAACCGACGGTGCTTTCCTTCCTTCCGCCGGCCTCTATGCACCCAGATACTCCATAAACGAGAGCATGAATTCATGGTCACGCTAAAAGGGGCAGATTACGCACGGTCCGTCGATGACGAAAACATACGCTTTGTTAAAGCTACGCAGAGCCGGTTCGTTACTTCGCTACTGTCGGTCGTTTACTATGATGGGACTAGTATCCCAGTTTCAGGGGCATTTCCAAGGACAGCTGGCGATTAGGACGTTGTCCGCCTTTCCAAACTTCGTCTGAAAGTTTTTATTTATTTATTTATTTGTTATTTATCGCATTCATTGTATAATTAATTTATAAATCATGCATATATGTATGCATTCATGCATTTTTGTATGCATGTATGTATGTATATATTTGGATACATGGTTTTGCGCAAAAAAGGCGGACACAAGAGAGAGAAACAAACACGAGCGCATTTTATGTATTTATTTTATGTATATATTAGTCGGGCACGTTTTTTTTTAAAAAATAACAATCGATTACAATTTCTCTTGCCTAAAACTTATTCAAGTAGATCAATTGATTGCTTGAGAAGAAAAGCAATCGGCCGTTGCTTGAAAAAGAAACCGTTATTTTTTTATTAGTACGGATTTTCAAAGCGACGTATGTTTTCTAAGGAGAAAAAGTACGTGGGCGAACTGGTTAGAACACGTCATAAGCTAAATCATGAGAGACGGAAAATACTTTTCAGATCTCGCGTCGTCTCGTTTCTTTTTTTTTATTTATTTATCTTTGTCTTAGTGTTTAGATTATGAAAGTGTTTGTCCATTTCCAGACGGGTCTTTTATATCGTCTATTACTGAATTAGAATCATCAAACTTCTTAATTACTTCTTAATCCACCGATTTCGGTAAACCACCCTCCTCTCGGAGACTCGGTTTTATGATTCCTTGGTAGAAATCTAGTAGAAACGAGGAAGCCTTTAAAAATGGGAGGGAACAACCATGACGGCTACAAGTAATTTAAGTACTTCTGAAAGTAATCATACTACTGCAAAATGTAATTGATTACAAGTATTACTCGTAACGAGTACCGTACACGTATGTAGGTGTGTATGCATAATTATAAACATATTATTTTAAGTACCCGAAGCAGCTCCTGTCCTTCTGTGTTGCATAATGAAACAAAATAACAACTCGAACAAAAGTACACATATCCCACTCTTACCACTCAAGTAGCTTCGAGATTACGGCGAAATGTTGCTGCACCGCAAAATATTGTCGCGCGCACGATTGAGGATACACGCTTCTCCATTCATCTAGAAGTTTCCCGTATACTCTTAACCCGAGCGTAAAAGATGAGGAGGCCAGATTGACCTTGACTCGTCATTCCCGCCTTAGCTCTTGCACGAAAATTTGCCGATTCATTCACTGATTCTCTCTCGCGATAGCCAGCTGTCACGCAGACGCACCGTCGCTTGCTGCTGCCGCCGTCGACGTGTGTTCTCCTTTTTCGTTTCTAGCGCCCCATGTTCGCCCCCATTAAATCTTCAGTTAATTCCGTTTTCTCCTACCTCATCGTGTGTCATTCGTGAGAATATTTTAAGGTGGGGGCAATCTCACTTATCGAATTCAACTTGATCTTATAGCAGATGTAGAAAAAGAGACGCAACTCAGGAAGACAGATGGGTTCACTATTTAATTCACAACCTTATAAAAAATATACCGATAAAACCGTCTATTAAGCAAAAAAAAAACTTAAAGAAAGTTGTTTTCTGTTTAAATCATCCGAACTCTAATAAAAATTCCGTCCAGATAATCGAAGGCAAACAATAACAATGAAACGCTTCTGCGCAAGCTCGTTAACACAAAGATTCGGGCGAGTTGGTTGTTCATGATCTATACTTCGTCTCACCTTAGTATGGACTATTGTTAGCCACACGTGCTAAAAGCTCGAGCTAGTCACTTTGAATGAAGCCGCGGCGGCTGCACGAGCACTCGTGCAGCAAGTGCTCTAGTCAAGGCAGTCAAGGCTGGCCGCTCGCGCTAGCACAGCCTTCGCGGTTAGTCCATGCTAGGGTGAGACGAAGTATAGAGGGGGGAACAGCGCACCCGCAAAACACTCACTCGAGTCAACACACATACAAAGAAAGAGACACTTACACAGCGCTGACTGACAACTCTCGGGTGTATTTACACTTCTTTCTCTTCTATTTGTATTATAGGCTAGGGCCTGGGATAATAACTGGTCTTTTTTCCTTTTCTTTCGATATGAAGATAAATTTAAAGCTAACTGAATTGAAATTAATGTAAGGCTAGGTAGTCTAATTTTGTTCGCGATAAGGTTATTGACGGAGTACAAACACATCTGTCGTTATGTTTTGTAATATTCCCCGCCTCGATAATTTCTCTCGTGAACTGGTTGTAATTGCGCAGTTACTCAGCAGCACTGAGCAGCAACAGTCTTGACAGTGAATGCCTAAATGTCCGGAGTTTTTGATGGTGTATGTGTTCTTGTGCTCACGAAGGCGATTGTTAAGAGATCTTCCGGTCTGACCTATGTAGAGTTTTCCACAATGGAGGGGAAAGGAGCACACCACATTCTCTGTACAAGGGACAAAGGTGTTCTTATGCTTCGTTTTGCAGCCTTCTGCCCGCTGACGAGGAAGGAGGTTTTGTCCTCATGCATACGGACAAGTTTGAGGAAAAGGCATTAACAGCAGTCGAAACTGTTTTCAACGAGAGAGATCTCTGAGATCTCTCTGGAAAAAGCTAAAAGGTTAGCAAAACAATTTTGTCACTCGAATGATTTAAAACAACTCTGCTCCTACATCAATCGCAGTAAACGTCTGAGTCTAGAATTATTCTTCAGCGCCAAAACTCACAAAGCTAGACTGCCCCCTCCGGGTTATCGTTTCAGAAAAGGGAACATGGCAAAAGTTTGTTGCCTTATTTCTGCAAACACGGCTCAACCTACTAGTCATAGATGATCCGTACCTGATCCGCAGCTCCTACGAAGTTTTCAACTTCTTAGAAGAACATCGTGACCAAGATCTAAAGGTGTTCTCCATCGACATTAAGGATCTGTACTATTCCTTGCCCCACGACCGTCTCTTAAGGTACATAGAAGACAGCATAAACACCTACGGTGCTATTGCCTTTCAAAATGCGTCGGGGTTATCCCAAAGTAAGTTTTTGACCTTGATCAACATCTACCTCATGTCGACCTTCGCTACTTGGGAATGGTCAACCCTACCTACAGAAGAGAGGTGTCTGCATCGGAATCGTGCATTGCCCCTGTTCTCAGCGACCTCTATCTAGCACACCACGACAGGAAGTTAAAAGATTCATTAGACACCTCCAAAGTTATAAGAGTGTTCCGGTACGTCGATGATTATTTAATCGTTCTAGCTTCCGACGATCGCAATTTTACTGGCATGGTTGCAGACGTCCTCGACAGTTTTAAAATCTGCCTGAGTCCTTTG
Organism: Ixodes persulcatus; assembly: GCA_013358835.2. NCBI lineage: Eukaryota > Metazoa > Arthropoda > Arachnida > Ixodida > Ixodidae > Ixodes > Ixodes persulcatus. Next base: position 1,118,714 of record JABSTQ010009407.1, read on the forward strand.
GAAATCACTCATAAACTTCCAAACGAGCGCTCTTTAAGATTCCTGGATCTTCGACTCTTCTGTTACCTTACCATTTATGCTGGTCCTATTATCCCAGGGGAAACAAACCGCTATTACCGTTCAACTCGGCCCATTCAAAACTTGTTAAAAGGAGCATCGTGCGGTTATGCCTCAAAAACTCACTCCAGAAAATCCTGCTCGCATTCCATCCCAACCAGCTTTAACGGGCAAGTCTCACGACTAAAGAGTGCAGGATACCCAATCTCGTTATTAACATCAGTGGCCGAAAAGCTCATCAACGAAAGCAGGCAAGACGTTTGCACTCAACAAAAACAAAGAGACAAAACAAAGAGACCCATCATTGTGCCATATATTCATAATTTTTCTCACGGACTGAAGAAAATGGCTAACCGAGTAAAGTTGGAAGTCGCCTTCTCAGCTCTCAACAAACTTCGCAGCTTGTGCAAGAAAATAAATACCCCACCAATTACAACTGTCGGCTGCAAAAAGAAGCATAAGAACACCTTTGTCCCTTGTACAGAGAAGGTGGTCTACTCCTTTCCCCTGTCTTGTGGAAAACTCTACATAGGTAAGACCGGAAGATGTCTTAACGATCGTCTTCGTGAGCACAAGAAGACATACACCAACAAAAACTCCGGACATTTAGGCATTCACTGTCGAGACTGTTGCTGCTCAGTGCTGCTGAGTAACTGCGCTGTGCTTGGCAAACACCACAACCAGCTCACAAGAGAAATTATCGAGGCGGAGAATATCGCAAAACATAACGACAGATGTGTTAGTACTACGTCAATAACCTTATCGCAAAAAAACATTAGACTACCTAGCCTTAAATTAATCTCATTTTAGTTAGCTTTCAATTTAGCTTCATATTGAAAGAATAGAAAAAAAGACCAGTTATTATCCCAGGCACTAGCCTATAATACAAATAGAAGAAGAGAAAGAAGTGTAAATACACCCGAGAGTTGTCAGTCAGCGCTGTGTATGTGTCTCTTTCTTTTGTATGTGTGTTGACTCGAATGACTGTTTTGCAGGTGCGCTGTTTCCCCTGTAGATCATGCACAAGCTCGATTGAGCATGATGCAATCGAACTTGCAAAATACCTCACAACCAATGAAGACTTGAGCTTGGCGCGAACAATAAAACAAACAAATCAAACACCATGAATGCCACGAAAATTCTTTGGTGAACCTAGCAATTGCTCCCAATGTTCTGGGGGGAGGCGTTAGAAATGACCAATGCGCGATGATTAAATAAATCTAGGAGTATACGAACAGTCGAATCGAATATCAATTGCCCGAATAATTTGATTCAGTTTTCAAATTCCTAGTATTCTCGACTTCGAATAATTTGGCACCTCGAATGCTGCTGGACGAAATTCGGATTTATTCAACATCACAATTTCCTCGCAGGCTTCGACTGCGTATAAATCAAATCTGATTTGAGAAGGCTTGACTGATTAACCATATAGATAAAAAAGCATAACTCGTTCTTTGCATTCCTCGAACGAAGTGAATACATATTGTTTCCGACGATGTGTGTTCGCGGGTGAATGGGCGGACACATTTTTCTGCTGCGTCTTAAATATGTTTGTGGCCTGCATGGCAACTGAATATTGACACTGCTTTAATCGCGCTGGCCACTCTTCGTTCAGCTCGCTTGCCGTAAAATAAGCACATTGGGTTTTCTCTTTAGTGCAGGCGGATTATGTATAGTTTTTCTGCTCTGCAAATAAAAGGATTTGATATTGAATATTTGATTCGACATTGGACCTTTTCGTAAATATTCAGCACTATTCGATCCGGATTTGTTTCGGTTTGAAATTTCACTATTTGCACACCCCTAACAGAAACACTAGACGTCTCAGCTAGCTCGGTTTATTCCCGGTGACGTTAGTTGTTAGCCTAAAGATGGCACTGAGATCCGGGACCTGAAATAACTGAATTGATAAAAAGTAATGTGGAGGGATATCCAAACAGACACGGAAGATGCCGTGCCCCGATACAGCCTCGGCATATGCCGTAAAAGTTGCTGTGCGTGCGTCCGCTTTCAGTTAAGGCTCTGTCACACTGAGGCAACAGTTGGACAACTCTATCCGGCAACACGGGAAAGTCGTGTTGCCGGCGACGCTGTCACATCGCGGCAGCAACAACAGTCAGGCAACATGTTGCTGCCGCCCGGCAACCGTGTTGCCCGATTTGTTGTCCGACAACCCTGTCACACCGGGCTGACGGCGAGGACAACACGGGGAACACTCCGCCATCTTGATTGTTTACCTTCGTTCGTGTGCGGTGCGGAATCGCTGATATGTGACTCTACAAAGTGCTAGTGCGTTCGAAGGGCCAGGAATTACCACGGTACGATATCAACCAGAGACTGTGATTAGAAAACTTGACACGGGAAGTATTTTCCGCTCTTTATTTTATCAAAATGTTCTTCATTCGCTGACAAAGCAGATAGCCCTAACCGAGGAAAGTGACATCGCCGATACATTTTCGGGATTTAAGCCACCGTATGAAGTGTTTCTGCCCGGTTCTTTCATGCAATTTCTAGGTCTACTTTAAAATTGAGTTAGCACCGGCAGTACCCCAAAGCGTCTTTTGTGTTGAGCTGAACTGACAGTGCTTCAAAACTGCGACACCGACACGATCGGCCTTCATAACAATCGGTGGAATAAATATTTTTCAACGCTGTCTACTTGCCTACCGCCTGCTATGTGATCGCTTCATTCCCCCAAAACGTCCTGGGTATTTTGAAAACAAATCAGGTGTTTGGTAGCGCCTGTTTCCAAGTTCCAAGCATCAATAATCATGATCAGAATGGTCGCTTTAATGCTTCGATTTTTTAATCTTTGGTTTTCTGGGTGATTTTTATTATACGTCATCAGCGGGTGAGTAGGCATGCCATTTTATTTTACTATCAGTAATGTGAGCTGGTCTCTCGGCAGTTCTAATTTCAAAACCTGTCTGAACGTTCACGACCGTAGCTGTGACCATTTCGAAAATCGCTTTCCGTAACTACGCAGCAAAAACATAATCGAAAATATTTTAGCTGCACGCCAGCCCTGATTATTGTTAAATAACGTTTTCCAAGCCTTTATTTGAATAAGACGTTATTGATAGGGGACTAGCTCTACCATCGAAGCTATTTATGTCGTCGTGTTGCCGGCCCGAAATTCGCTCAGCCAGCGATCAGGGCAACACACGTTGTCCAACACAAGTTGCTGCTGTTTTTGTTGCCGAAAGCTGTCATACCGAGGCAACATTTTAGTTGTCGTCCATGTTGTTGTGCTGTTGCCCCGATGTGACAGGTTTGTCGGACAACATGGGGAGCGAGGAACAAGTTGCCCGACTGTTGGACAACGTGTTGTGTTGATGTTGCCGTCGTGTTGCCTCAGTGTGACAGGGCCTTTAGGACATCACGCAACCAACACGGCATTCCTTATCGCGTCCTAGCTGTCGTCTGCTCCCCTTTCCTGTTTCCGGGAGATCGGGCACCGATAGCAGCGGCGGAGGCCTTGACGACAGCCAGTAGAGCGCGTGCGTGGCTGTCCGCGTCCACGTGATGAGCACTCTCTAATTGTGAATTCCACTCGTAGATCCGGAGCGCCTTCTAAAATCCGCGAGGGACGCGAAATTCCGTTCCGTGGGACCCGCTCCGATTCGACGAGGGGAAGATAAACTAGCATTTTTGAAGCGACCTCCCCTTGCTTCCCCCTCGGCCGTTCAAAATGGTCGCTGCTCGAACTTGACAAGCCCACCAACGCCTCAGCCGACGACCAGTGGCAACTGTCACTGCTTAGCTGCAAAAATAACACGCGACACAGGCCGGGCGAAATTATACGTAACACGTAGCCCATGTCACAAATAACGAGGAAGACGTCCGCGTTCGAGACCGTCACATACCTTTCGGCCGCCTCGAAGCGGCGGGGCACGCACAGCGATTGCCATCGGTGGAGTTCAGATTTCTGGTACGACTTTCATAAACACAGAGGTAACCAACCATCACTTGCACGGTCGTTGCCTAATCTGTTGTTGCTTTATTGCACCAGAAAACACCGGCGGCAGTCAGTGTAAAAAAGTAAACAATCATTGGCGGCAAAATAAACAGGCCTAACCTTGCGTCTGCCTCCTTCCGATTTTCTGCCGTTCTTTTTCTCGTTCTTTTTCTCACGATCATAAATGTCAGCGCTTGCGATATGCCACGCTCCTGTCCCGGCTTTGCATGCCTGATCTACGCGAGGTGGAAGGCGTTCGAGCCGTCAGATTCCCTCGTAAAACGACCGATGCATCCGAGCAAATTCATCTCGACCGACTATAACACCGTCGACGACGCGGCCGGTCGGCCGTCGCGCATGGGCGCATGCGCCAAAGGAAATGACGTAGCGCGCTCTGTCAACCACTGTCAACTTCCGCAAAAATATCTGAAATCTCGCAGAGCAAGTTTGGCGGGGTTGGAGGCGCTCCACGGAGCGAGCGCTGCCAGAGATCTACGAGCTGAAGATGACCAACTTGAGCCAAACCTGCGAGCGAAATATGCGAGCTCCAAATGGAGCGCTTTTAGAGCGCTCGAGATCTGCGAGCGTAATTCATCATAAGCCTCTCTCCAAAGACGCAAGCGGAGGGAAGCTATATCCCCCCGGGCAAGAAAAAAAGTAAAAAGCGGACCGGAGTACGGCATGTGCCATGAACTTAGAAAACACTCCATCTGCTGTGAAGAAGCACGCCATCTGTTGTGACTTGTTTAGACAGCGCTTAATTGATTGGAGTGGTTGGTACCTCAACCGGATGACTTAACGTACCTTTTGTAAAAAAATGCCTAAAGGCAGGAGCGAATCGCGCAACGTATTGGGGTAATATCCTCTATATTTTTCTTTAGCTCGAAGCCTCAACCACGTGACACTGAAGACTGGAAATTATACCAAAGCGAAAAGTCTCAACCCTATGCTTCATATATGTTTTAGCAAACATAAATTGTGTGGCGCCATAAACTGTTTCCTCCCACACCTCTCTTGCAGCCCTCTAATAACAAGACCTAAATTTAGACTAAACCTCACTCTGATCCCGTCGCCGTACCCTTATTTAGTTGTCAGTTATCCTCGCCGCTGTAAATGACGCACAAAATGATGAAACTTCACTTTGCAAACGCGAAAACACGCGTCATATTTTGGTGTCAGTTAAAGAAAAAGAAAACAGCACACACAGCCGAAACGTAAATGACAAGTAGATCCTATAACGTCGTCAAGTCACGCTGAGAACGCTGCGAAGCTATCAACCTGCGCCATCCGTACCACCAGCACAGTACCACTTGCGCAGCCAGTCGTGCCTCCTCAGCGCCCAGGAGAGCTGACAAAGCGTTCAACAAAGCCAAAATAAAAACAAAGCCGGAGGCATTGCTGGAAAATCGGGAAGCGCGAGACACTTCCGTGTCGATGGCTTACGCATGCCGTGAAACGGAAGAGTGCTTTGGGCGGAGCCTTCTGTCACAAAAACAAAAAAAAAAACATGCAGCAACGACGAGCGCAAAATACAAAAAGACGTGCTTGCTAGACAGCGAGCGCCATCTAGGGCAAAGTTGCACCACTAAAATATTACATTGTTAGTTTCATGACCAACTGCTATGCAAGTTTTTTCTTTGGAATATGATTTGGCACCTATGATCTACAATGCAAGATCCGCGGCATAGGTTAGTTTGATATTGAGTAGTGTATCGCACTTATTAAAAAAAACAAAGACATATTTTGAACCTTCCTAACGCATTCCTATGGAGAAAGGTGGTTTCATATTTTTATTTTTTATTCCAGCGCAAAATTATTATATGTCAAAGCTAAGCAACCCATGCCGTTAAGAATACTTATAAAAATCCGTGAAACAAGTTTTGAAACCCCAGAATTGTTTTAAGACAGTTTGTATTGAATTAGTAACCTTCATAGGAATCTGATGAGGAGAGTCCCCCTTAACAAACTTTCAAAGGACCTAACTAGTTTTACGTCGCTAAAGGAAGTTAAACAATTAATCAGTTAAAAAGTGATAATCTGGAAACGATATTTTATAAACGTGAGACATTGTTTTCGGGTTTGCATTATATTTATTATATATATATATATACGTATATATATGACATGTACATCTGTGAATTGTGTTAGGATTCTTCTTGTGTCTGTGTAATGAAAGTGTTGAGATGACATGAGTAATACTATATTGCTGATTTATTTCAATATTCTATTTTAATAACACTGATCAAATTTTTGCAGATCAGCTTGCAGTGTGTATATTCGAATGCACCTTTCTGTGTAAAGGAAATTGTAAATGTGTAGTTAACAACTAAACAACTTTTAACGCACAAACTCTTTTTTTTAAATTGGTTTTGTTATTTTGCGTTTTGCCGCAAGGTGTAGTATCAATAATTTACAGAAAAGGGGAAAAATACAGAGCACTGATCCGACTGCGGGGCACCTCCTTCCCACAATTCCCTGTAACGTTGACGGGCCCCGGTACAATATGTTTTGTATAAAATAACAAATCAATATACTATTATTCTTAAAAAAACAAAAAACACGGCTGCCACGTTGGAACGCGGAACTTTATAATTCCACGCTCAGAAGCAATAGCCCAAATGCCTATAAAAATGAGCTTTTAGTTTACCAAAACAACTTACTAAAACGACGCAAAAAAAAGGAACAAGCGCGTATCCGTTTTACGGCTGTTGATAGCACCCAACGTGACCTGAGTGTTACCGAGCCGAACATCGTTAGATGGCGGCGAAATATTTCAAGATGTTGTCAACGGATATTTTATGAGAATCAGGTATTGCTCTCATTACCGAATAGGCCGTTGCAAACTCTCCTCATCCGTGTATTGGTATGCGTATAGTGAAGCTCCGGTGTCGACTCACATCTCATTACGGTGGCACACACGCCTAGCAACGGCTTGTTTAGAACATTAAGCTGGGCATGTATGAAACATATTGCGAGGGTGCTTACGAAAATACTCGATTCCTGGGATCTATTTTTTGATCCATAAAATACACCTTATTAAAACGCATACACATGTTTGCGCGGATTGATGATATTATGGCAAGTTTACCGCCCTCTCTCTTGCTTGTGTGTGTCTGGAATGTGTCTCACGGCACGATCGTGAAGCTGTTCCTATACTTCGTTTCACTTTATCTGTGAGCGAAGCCAAAGCTAGAAGCGCGAGACCAACGATTTTAGCGTTTCTGCCCAGCTCGCGCGCTCGAGCAAAGCCTGAAGGCACGGAGCTTTCGTGCTCGCGCTTCCAGCTTTGCCTTCGCTCGCACATAAGGTGAAACGTAGTATAGACCTTTCCAAAAAGGAGCGTGTGGCCGGTGCCATTTTTAGTGTTTGTGCGCATGGCGCGTGCTTTGCTCGCTTTCCGAAGCGACGAACACGCACGTGCTGGGCTGTGAAGATCGCACGCTGGACTGTGATTTTGTAAACATTGGAAAGGTCTATAGTGCCCCAATGTTACCTTGTCACCCAAGGTTCATATACGGTATATGTTTACTTCGGCACGAGGTTTGTGGCCCTCCGTTCACTAACAGGATGCTACATTCTGGGACGGACAAAGTCTTCAAAATCACAAACATCGTTCGCAGAGCTGCATCATTTGCCGAGCCATTTTATGGGTGGTTGTAGCATGGGCTAAAGATGTACAGAGAAAACTTTATTCGAAAGGTGAAGATCTCATTCCACAGGCATTTACTAGATTAATACTACGCTCAGGATGAAGGGAGGAGGAGCATGTATTGGCGACTTTTGCGAAAGCGACGGCAGCTAGTGGCTAGAAGAGGAAACAGTGGCGGCAGGTTTCCCCCGCCAGCCCTCTCGAACGAGTGAGATATCGACAGCGCCTGTCGGTCGAAACATGAAGCCGCGAAAGTGGGTTCAAAAAGACGTAATGAAAATCGCACATAGGCGGCAAGGAAAGAAGTAAAAATCTAGAGAAAACGGAGGGGAAAAAGAGGGTAGGTTGCTGAAGCCAAGTGGTTTGTCAGTTATGTGCTAGATTGTTTGTGAAGTTTTCTTTCCATTGGGAAGCGTATCAATGAACTTGTAGACATTTCCATGCTCTTGAATGAATGAATGGATGAATGGACAGATAGATGAATGGTAGTAGATAAAGATTTGTTCTGGGTGGTGCCTTTCGCTATCTATAATCTTCATTGACATCGACCAATGTTACGTCGATGTCCATGGCCCTCGTATACTTCGTCTCACCCAACGATGGACTAAAGGTAAAAGCTACGGGCCACCAGATCCAATCACAAGCCACTTAGAAATTGCGTGGTATTTCGCTTCGATGCACGTGTCGGTGCCTCCGTCTACGATCACTAATGGGTATGGGTGGACAGTGATTCGAATTGAATAGCACTGAGTTACTCATCAATTTTACATCGCCAAGAAAGACACGACATACAGACTCTTTGCAGGGTCAAAGCTATAAAAATGATGCAGCGCTTTTTGATTCGGAGCATTATTCGTCCACCCCTAATCAATGTTAAGCATGCCATAGTTTAGCGTGTAACGTGATTGGACCTGGCGGCCCGTGGCTTTGGCCTTCAGTCCATCGTAGGATGAGACAAAGTATAGATGTGTGACTGTGAGTGCTTCTTTGTTAAAAAGAATGAGGGGAACTTGTCCTTTCTTTTTCTTGGTTGTTTTTCAGGGTACACTAGCAAAATACGTGCTGAATTGTTTCTATGGTGCCACAGTTTTCGCATAGCTATGCGCCCAACATAAAAATTTTATCTTTATTTTCTGCGCTCTTGTAGTTTTTTGTAACATATTCTTGGTACTCAATCTAAACATAAGTCCAAGGACTTACAGGCCACTAAGAAATTACTGCGCTCTGCGACTTTGTTATGTGATCTGTACTTTGAAACATTGATACACATCCATGCCAGTTAATTGTTCCAAGGTTTACGCAACAGCAGGTTAGTTAGACTTCCTGGAAATATCATGTCCCCAGTGGAGGTGTATTGCGGTTAGCGCAATACCACCAAAAACCCGGAGTCTTCAACACATTTAGAATTGCACGAATCCTCAGCCTAACAAGACCCGGCCGCATGTCATCAGGGTGTCCAAATCCACAAAAACAAAACTTTCGCTCCACACGTTATCGAGTTATGGTTCGCGCCAACACACACTACCAGCACCGAGCTCCTCCGGTCGTTATTCGCATAACGACGGCAAACGAAGCATCTTAAGCGGGTTTCCTCGAGATATGTAAACAATAACAAAACACAAAACAAAAGTTGGTCATCGCGCACTTTCTCAGCGGACCGCCAACTTCCATTAGCTCTCCGGCACTCCAAGTTTTCCTCCTTTCTGCGCCCGCATCCCTCCAGAACCCCGTAGGCAGAGGCGATAGCGAGCTAGTCCGACGTAGGGTCCGAGAGTCAGCTCGAGGCTTGTTTTCCCTCTCGACATAGCGGACGTCCTACTGCGCGTGCGCGAGCGTGACTAGAGTTGTTATAATCCGTTTCCCTCTTCAAGACGAACCGCAACGGAAGCCAGACGATCCATTCCATCCAATCCCGGAGCCGAGAGCGTGCGCCGCGTCCCATTGCATCGCTCGCCGCTGCGCTCAGTCACAAGGTCACGTGACTTCTTCTCATATCTGTATTGGTTGGAATGGGCTGATAGCGCCCCGCTGCGGTCCGTTGTAAGGTAGACAGGGTGTGTGGAGCTCGCCCTTCTCTTCCCTACGTCGGATCCCCGTCTGTTCCCCGACCTCCTTGCCCAGCCCTGATCGATACGGAGCGGCGAACGAGGCATGGGCGTTCGATATAGCCGAGCCCCCGGTGTTAACCTAACATCTCCGCCCGATGTTCCGACGTCGGGCGGCGCGCGAGTTGGGACAAAAGCGCCAGATGCCTCTCGTGCATACTGAAAGAAACAAAAAAACAAAAACACGCATATATGTACGCAGCGCGACAACATTAGCGCGAACAAGCAATCGCCAGCTTTTTCTGTTTTTTTTTTCTCCTTAAATTGAGCAGCTAGCGTAAAAACAACTTTTGTAGCGCAAAGGCCCCAGCCGGGGCAGTAACTGAAGCCCAAAATATTTGGTGCGGTACCATAATCTGTTCGTAAAAAAATGCATGAAAGCGCCGATATCGTGTTCGCTTTACCACTGTGGCAACAACAAAAATAAAACCTTTATTTATTTTTTTTTTGGCACAACTTCGAGTTTGCTTGGAGGACTAAATGAATTTTCTTTAGCTAAACATTTTCCTGGATCTTCATCTCAGCAAAATTTGATGTCTGCTCCCGAACTACATTTGTTGTGTTTTCAACGCTATAATTTTAGAGTAACTTACTGCCTTTTGTCTCCAACGTTTTCTTTTTTTTTTTTATTGGTTTATATAAGAAAAAAGTGAATTTGGTCCTGTAAAATCACGTCATTGCCCCTTCGAGCGTAGCCGCCTCGGTGGCTACGCTCGGATCCCCATGTGGCGGGTTCGAATCTCGGCCGAGGTGCCCGCAATCTGACGGAGGCTTATTGCGGAGGTGGGACAAATTAATCCTCAGTCCTCCGCTGGGGCGTGCCAGATGCCGTCGTTGGTTTGGCACGTAAAATCCCCAAATTTGACTTTGACCCCTTCGAGCGTAGCAACATGAATAGAGTACAGCAATATAGGTATTTATGCTGTCACACAGACAGCTGCTTGCAAGCCACATACTCTCGGGGGAGCAGAAATGTTTTGGTAAAATTACGCAGCGTCAACGAAACCCTTCTTTAATTTGAACATCTGACACCGCGTGACATCCCTCCAAGGCGAAGATACTTACGAAGGCACCTTCTGATTAATAAGTCATAGAATGGCACGAGCCGCTTTGAAATAGTACACACCTTGGGACAGCAACCAGTAGGAACTTGGGTAAATTGGGTTGTATGTGTTGATTAGACGGTGGAAAGTTTGTAAGCACATTGGGCGTCTGCTGTCTCGATCCACTGTAGATTATAAATTTAGCCGATACATCCTGGGGTCTTCAACGTTCATCACGCAGTAGAGATACACAACCGCACGCCGCAACTGTGCTCATTCGGGTCGAAGTGGTAGGGATAAACAAGTGTGCCTATAGAAGAGCACGAAAGTTGTTTCTCAGATCGTCTCTTGATGATCAAAACACGATTTATGCTTTTTAAGCATTAAAAAAATATATTAGATTGATACGCTTCCGATTGGCATATTGAAAGAGGGATCAATGACCGCAACACGCTTGCTTTTCTACAACTCGTCGCAGAAACAAAATTCGCCGTCAGACGACGGCAAACAATCATTCGTGATTGGCTGTCACACGTCCTATGTCGCTTTCTGGTTTCTGCGCCGAATCGCAGAAAAACGTGTGTGTGTCGAGATATTTGATCCCGTTTTTATTAGGGAAATCGGAGACGCATCAGCCTAATTTTCGGCTTAGTCCGTAGAGAGAGTGTTAACCACAAATTTAAAAACTCACTTTAATGACCCTTTAATGTTTACTCGCACCGTAATTTGTGCACTTCGATTAGCTCTGTAATACGCAAAAGAAGGGTTTTCTACTGAAGTTCTTCGTTTTAAGGGAGTGACGTTAAAATTTTGGTTCACGCTCTATATCCCTATGTTTCCCATGATCGCGTGCTGCTGGAAGCGAATACTACAAAAAAGTAGCCGCACCTTGTAATTAAAACGTACAATCAGGGTTCAAACGACTGCCACGAATGATGTTGATGCACTCAAGTGGATGAGTATTCGATCAAGCGTGGGCACATCCGTAGTTTAGTCCCATGTTGCATAGAAGAAACCTAGTCTGAGCTAATAACATGCATTTCGTTGAAGGTTCGCAAAAATATTAAGCGCCAGACAAAATCAACCGTCCACGTGACGTCCTTAATTCCAACTCTTTATGTTCACGTTCCGCACATTGAAATACCCGGCAAGAGAGCCCAAGCACGCAACTAACATCGCCACACCGCTGTCTCCTTGCGCACGATGAAGTCCGTCGGACATGCTCACCGTCATCATGGGAATGAAGCATGGAACAAGGCGTCTCATGAATCAAGATACGCGGAAACGGAAACACTGTAGCCAGCAATTGTTGACGCCATTTGCCGATTATTGTCTGCTAAGTTGAACGCGGCGACGTGAACGCGCCGGTGCGGGAGCGACGCTGAGAGCGGAAAGCGGTCGCTTGACGAACCCTTGCCTGTTCCGACGAGACCTGCTGCAAGCTCGGGCCTGGGATTGTAATTAGGCGTGCCGCGCGTAATGTGGTCTGCTTGGAAGCCCAACTTGAAACACTCAGAAAAGGCTCCTGCCAACCTGCTACTCCGTCGTATAGCCAGCCGGCAACAGCCAGGCGGCGCCGGCACAGTAAAAGCCCACGGTCATACGTTTCAGCAGAGTCCTTTAACCGACTTCTGGTCACGAAACTGCGGCCAAAGTTTGCTATTCGGACCGGAGCTGCCGCTAGCGGCGCCACCGTCTCTAAGTAGGGGACGAGCCACTGCCGGTGCTGTGCGTCAACGATGCTGTTTACCGCTGTAGTAGTGCGAAATTATGCGCGTACGACATATTTGTTTGTAATTTTTGTAATGTATATGCAGCGAAGACTTCTATAAAACAGTTCTTTAACGTACACTTTTAGGTAAGCTGGTTTAAGACCGATATTTTGATTGGGTTCGGCGGTGCGAGTGCCGGCCTTCTGGAATTCTGTGTGGCTTCTGGTGTCTGGTGGCCTTCTAGAATTGAGGCAGTCGAACAACACATTCATGCGCCTCGTGAAGTGCGAGGTCATTGAAGATTCATGGAGCTTCTTGCACTCCTCTTTCCTGCTGTACAATTCCATTGCTGAAGCAGTGCTCTCACTGAATAGCTGAAACATGCAAATACGAAAATATTTGGGGTTATGATGCCCTATAGCCTGAATGCGACAAAAACACTCGGACTGCTCGTTATGTAGGAAGTATTCACTGAATCTATTGGGGAGGAGATTGAGTAGACACGCCTTTAGCAGCTCGACTCAGCAGTCTCTGTTTTGTTATTAGTCACGAAGATTTAAGAGGATGATTCGAAAACCTCGACGTAGGTGAAACTGGGCGGAACAGGATTCGCGAACAGGTCTGCATGTGACTAAAGCACTACTTGAGGCTACACCCTCGTGTCCACACCGTAGAAAGTGAGGATCCACATCTATTACACGAGACGCCATCAATGTTTACATTTACAGAGGTTCGAGAAAGCGCCCCTTAAGCCCGGTTCACACAGTTGCGTTTGACTGCGTTTGACTGCGTTGCGGCAGCGAGACACCAGGACATCCCTGCTGCTTATATCGCGTGCCAAGAAGAATCCTTGAATTGGATTCCACGCTTCATACGAAGCACAGATGTACCGGTGACTCGCTTTCGGTTCTCGCCGCAACGCAGTCAAACGCACTCAAACGCAAGTGTCTGAACCGGCCTTTATAGTTCGATCACCTGCCGACTACATACAGAGGGAGGCTTTTGTTTCACCAATGGTTTCACTGATCGTGAACTTGAATGTGGCTTCCGCTTCGTTAAGTATGCTGGCAGGCCCTCAAAAAGTGTTGAAACAGCGCCATCTCGAAGCCTCGGCCGCTCGCGTTGTAATCGCACCGTCTCCCCGTTGACGACGAACTCATCAGCTCGGATGATATCTGTGGCGTCGAAGTGCCTCTCACACACAAGCACATTCCTTGAACGAAATGTAACGTCGCCACTTTCGTGCCGCGGTATAGCTCGCTTCCACCTCTCCAGCTGATCGGCGCCCGCAGGGAGATGAAAAAAAGAGATCTTCGGGTCCGCGGCGCTGTAGACGGAACGGCATCGCGGAACACAACACGTCCTTGGCATCCCCCTGTAGTACGCACAAGATCCCGGGCACATTACGGCCAACTAAAACGGACGCAAACTGCATATTTGTGAACACAACGATCTCCACTCGCACTTGAAAGCAAATGGCTACCCGCGTCTGGCGTCCACTCTCTAGCGACACTAGCGCCGCCTCTCGGCGGAAAAGCAAACTCTCCCATAGCGTTACGGAGAAGTTTCATGACCAGAAGTCGGTTAAAGGACTCTGGTTTCAGAAAAAGCCCACGGTCATACGCTTCGTTTCAGCTTAGGTTCGAGCGCGGACGATGTTATACATCGAAGATCCAATCAAACAGCGAAAAAAGCGCACCGCCATGGCGTGCTCTCAGCGCTTGATAGGACTAGCCGGCGGAGGAACACGCACAAAGAGGCGGTGAATACCGGCTAGTCCTATCCACTGCAGAGAGCACGTCATGACTTTGTGCCTCTTTCGCTGTCTGATTGGCCCTTTGGCTCATAACATCGACCGCGCTCGGGCCTAAGGTGAAACGAAGTATAGTTGCTGACGTCGCATCTCTGTGGCAGCTGGCGTGTCCGTCGCAACCCCCTGCACGTTCTGCTCTTCATTGTGTTCGTAACCAGCAAAGGTTGCCTACTTGTGTTAGTATTCGCGGTGAGAAGCTCGCTAGGGGCGCTTCTGTTTTCCTCACTCTGGGTAGTGCACCTGCTACCCACGCGGTTATCTTTTAATTTTCGTAGTGCATAAAATATTGGCATGGCACGTGCTTGCACCAGCAAAGGAAGTTGAAGTATCCTCACTCTGGGTTGTGAAACACATTCCACTAGGCGGCGATACCCAAACTTTTCACCGCAAAAACAACTATGGTTATAAGTTCCCATATTTTTCTCGCCTCCGCTACTGTTTTTGCGAGCTGGGTACTAAAGAGAAACTACGCTTTATGTCAGTTACCGCAGACCAGTTCGACACACCTGTTGAATGTTAAACCTGCTAAACCATGCTTATTAAAAAAAAAAGTGGAAGTGCATTTTTTGTTGTTGCTGTAGCTCTAGTAGCTACTTGGCGTTCAGAATAATCTTTACTACATTTTCCAAACATACAGTAAAATGATGATCTTGGGCGCGCGTGAATGCCCTCAGCCTTCCCCTAAGTGCGTGCCATTTTTTTGCATAATCAAATTTCTCAGTATGGTGTCTGATCTCAAGATGACAAATCATAAGAACTTGTAGCCGCAACCAATTTGTACTAGAACTAAGACAGCAACATTATGGCATAGGTAAAAAACTTTCGCGTAGTGTTTTACATTGCTGGTTTAATTGGAAGGACGGCAAAACATAAAAGAAAATGAAAGATGAACGGTGCAGAAACGCATAATCTTAGTTTGTTTTAGCAATATGTTAAGGTAAAACGAATGTTTGCTTTCTTCTTCCATTCCTGCATAAAAAAAACTACACGGACACGTGACTTTCCCTTTGAGCGCTATAAAAACCTTTTTGATGCGTGACTGAAGAAAACATTATAAAAACAAACATTGGCATAACGAGAACATGAAAAGATGCCTCGTACTGGATTCATCTTTTTTGTTACGCTACTTTCTGTTACCTTTTGTTGCGTATTTGCAATTTAGTCTTGTAACTTAAAGCAATGAACTATTTTTGTTTCTACATAATATACATAGAAAGAAAAGGCACTGGGGCATCTTAAGTTGGAAGATGCTGGACACCTATAAGCAGTTTCCTGGTTTCCTCGAGACAATCAGGTCGGTCTAAAGAAACAATCTCGCGATGTGTGGGAAATGTGAACAGAAATGCTGAAGAAGCGGGAGCTCCGTTGTACCCTCGCTAGACAACGAAGTGGCTCAGGAATTTGGGTAATTGTCCCAATTAAGGGAAACGGATTGGGTTTTCTGAAACAGAATGTAACGAAAAAAAGTTTTCATGAACTGTGTCCCTTGACAGCGAAGTGACTCGGAATTGTAGCGAGAACTCTGGACAAGAGAGAACAGTTCGTGCTTTTTGGGACAGTTTGACAGAAAATAAATGTTCTCGTGAACGATATAATATGACCCGGAATGTCCACTCCAACGTCAAAATGTTCCTGCAGAACGATGATAAAGTTATGAAAAAAAATGTAGGAGTGTCTCAACAAACAAAATATAGTCAATAATAAGTTGCGTAGACCATTCTTGCTCATCTTTTCTAGGTATTTGATTAATCTTGATCAGGTTTTATTTAAAACTCGGCTGAAAAAGGTGTACTCAAAATAATAATAAAAAAGATAAAACTTCACTCTTGACTTTAGAAGGCGTTGATACCGACTCGAAGTCACGTGATCACGACACACGTTTTGCGACGATTCCCAATTTTTTGTTTTTCTGACCAGAGTGTCGAACCGGACCCGAACTGAACCGAACAAAGAACTGGAACCGAACCGTTATTTTTAGTCGAACCGGACCCGAATCACACCGAAGTCGTCACCGCCATCTTGGAACAGAACCGGAACTGAACCGTAAACGAATTTGACGGTAACCAGCCCAACATGGTTCAGCCCTTTTTTATATTACTCTACGGATTGAATATTTGAGATAACAAGACAATTGACAACGGTATTTCTACTTCTTTCGGAAAGTTGTCATATACAAAATTGCAATGATTTTCAATGGCGAAATTTCATGGCGGGTTTGTATTAGCACTCCGACTAATTATGTGACGTAACGTGTCAAGCGATATTCTGCCATGTGGTCACGTGACTTCACGGCGCGAAATTGTCGCGTTGCGTAACGCCATGACATCCATTTATACAACAACTTTACGCCCAACGTTACTAGATCTAATAGCATTGTTGATACTAACGTCACGGGGCACGAAAGCCTCGCACCGTATGTCGGATATCAGGACGCACTCGACTGTCGTGCGCCCGAGCTCTCGGCCGGGGCTCATTGCCGACATAGACGAACTCCAATAAGCCTGGACGAACTCTAAGAACAATTTGTCAAGCTCAGCCCGTGCCCTGCATTTTGCCATTCCAAGTGCGTGGCCATGATGGACCTTGGCGGTATATAATCAGCACGAATTCACGTGGGCGCTGGTTCTACAGTATTTGCGAGTTGAGGGGAAACGCTGCTCATCTTTTCACTGCGACTTCCAGTTTGTGGAGAGAAAATCTAATGCGTATTCCGCAAGCTATCAACGTCCCCGATTATTTCTAAGCAGAATATGTACTGAACGTACAATACCTTCCTATATGAAGCAATGAACAAGCGGAGCACCGGGGCACCTAAGTATGCATATTTTACTAATGAAATGCTGCAGAATGCTGTCACCGAGTATAGAAGTATTGAAATGACTAAAGTTGACTTATTAACCGGACCGGACGTTACGCAGAAGTACAAGTCTGTACAAGGAGGTGGGGGGTGGGGGTGCGCATGAAAGGAAAGACCCTGGTGGCTTCGGACGGACAGCCGACATTTCTTTAAGACACTTCAAAATCTGAGATGCCAAGACCACCAGCGAGATGTTGGCAAGCGCTCCAAATCTCACATCACATTTGTTCTCAAGTTCTCTCTGCCAGCTTCGACCACCTCCGTATTTTGCTTCAACTTACAAGTCTTTAGATGCAAAACGGACAGTAAAAATTGAATCTCAATTAAACAGAAAGGCGGGAGTAAAAAAAGTTTTATGATCATACTGTGTTATGGGATAAAGCTGAGAATAAAAAGTTTTAAAACCATACTGTGGGAGCACATGATTCATCTTTACATACCATGTGACCCGGTGTTTCACAATGCCAAACATGAAACAAAAAACACGTTCCCCAGACCGGCCCCGCAGCTGCAATATTTTCAAGTAGCGTCCTCCTGTGTCGGCCTCATGCGGTGATGTAAACTTCGTAGTGTCAAAGCTTGGTAACGGTAGATATTTATTGAATTACTGCTCCAAAACGCAACCTAAAAATAGCTCATCTTTTTATTAAAAATATACATCGTATGTAAATGCATTCTCCATTACTGCAAAATTTCTGTATATTTTTACCGTTTTTTTTATCCTAGATAGGGACGTCCACCAGCAATTTGTAGAGCATTAAATAACTTTTTTTTTATTTGGAAGTTGATTTAAATTAATGTGTTTTCCTGTCACATATAGCGCTTTATACTGTAATACCTTGTAAAACATTTGAACACATAATTTACTCACAACTTGTAACCGTTCTCCAGTCCAACTCATTTGTTTCCACAGCTCAACATGGTTTTACAAAGAAGTTTAAATTGTGAAACACAATTGGTTAGTATTATTAACGATTTTCACACTGCTTATGATGAGGGATTTCAGGTTGACTGCATAATCCTTGATTTTTGCAAAAGAATTTGAAAAGGTATCGCACAAGCTTCTTTATAAATTAAGTAGAATAAAAATTGATCTTGACATGATTAACTGTCTGGCAGCATTTTTAACACAACGTTTTACGACTTGCCAGGTATTGTTTCCTTCTCAATCAAATTATTTGCTTATGACTGTGGTATTTACCGAATAATTTCTAATGATTTTGATTTTAAAACAATTACAGCTTGATATAAATTTTATAACTAAATTGTTTGAGCTGTGGTCAACGGGACTAAATATCAATACATGTAAATTATTGCGTGTGGCTTGTAAACCCTCCTTTACTACTGCCGATTATAACCTTAATAACACAGCATTACAGCTTGTAGACTCCTGGAATATATGGGCGTGATGCTAACCTCTGATTTCTCCTGGAACGAGCATGTCACGTACGTGATTAATAACGCCAATCGCATGCTTGTTTATCTCAAACGTAACTTCGTTTAGCCTTTTCATGTTTAAAGCTTTTCCTTTATAAAACATTAGTGCGATCGAAACTCTAATAGCAGCCTCCATCTGGGATCCCGTACTACTTAACTTATTGACTCACTTAAATCCGTTCAGGACATATCCGTACGTTTACTATTGGCTAACTTTAACCGCACCTCTAGTATAACATTAATGAAAGACGGCCTACACCTTCCCAGTCTCGCACATCGTTGCAAAATCTGAGGCCTTCGCCTCTTTCCCATAATCTTTCACCATAACTCTTCGCTCAAAAATCAGCTAATAAATCCTTCATCATTTGTTTAATCACGTTATGATCATCATTATAAGGTTGGCATTCCACATAGTTGTAATAACACATTTCACGCATCATGCATTCCTAGAGTATCAAATAAGTGGAATCACCTGCGTACATCCCTGGCATCAATTGTCGATTCTGCTCTTTTTTTATTGTACTTAGCAATCATGTGTTTTTGCTGCTTAGCCGTTGTTTATTTGCTCTCACTGTTTAACTAATGCAAGGGTTTCAACAGGAATTGAAATTAGGGGTGGTGTCTAAATTTTTAGGTGGAGAGGGTTAAGGTGGGCATAGAGGATTCGTTGCGAATTAAGGGGGTGCCTTTAGAAAAACAAGGGGGGGGGAGTGTACACCCCCCCCCCTAGGGGATGTGTAGGGAGATCACTAAACTAATGCATATTTTTTCCATTGTAGTAAACATCTGTATGTTTCTTATGTTTTTGTCTAAAAGCACTCCCCTTTGCAATGTTTTTGACCGCGAGGGAAATATAAATAAACAAACTAACAGAAATCATATTTAATCGACAGCGGTCTGACGTGTATGTGGGGTGAACAAAACCAATATACACAAGGGCAAGTGGTGGAACTATGCCAATCTCGTGGTCACACATTTAGACCGGAAGAAAGCCACTAGGCAGCTGCTACGTCAGGTAGAGCATCAAATACTATTTTGTTCTATGGACGTGTTTCGTTTCTTGTCGTTCTTAGTCATATGGGTTCCGTATCTGGCATGCGGGACGAAAAAATTATAAAATATTTAATCGTGGAATTTGCGAGAAAATATAGGTGACGCAAAACAAGAATGTGTGACAATCACGCATTTTTCGTAAACACCTTCCAGCGGCGTAGAGAGATAAAAACGATGGTTTACCGCATACCAGAAGTGACGACATTCAAGACTGGCTGCGCCCTTGTGGAAAGGTTTATATAAAAAAGATATCCATTCGTGTATTCTTAGATAATGCATTAGCATGACCCTTGGGATACGCCACATACGTCCCCCTCTGGGAATCGCTAACGCCGACCCCTTCCCTTTTCTGTTCTAGCTTTTTCGTTTTGCTTTTTTTTTTTTTGCTTCTTCTATTTTTTGCTGCCTCTTTTTGGCATCATTGTGTGAGCAGCGTTAGCAATCCCCAAATGGGAACGTGTGCGGCGTTTCCCAAGGGTCATGCTGACGCATTCCCTAAAACTCCACCAATGGATATTGCTGTAATTTTATTTCACCCCTTTTGTTTTGTACGCTGTCTATCATAGTACGTCGAAGCCCTTGGATAGGGTCATTCATATCACTCGTGAAAATAATCACATCCATACCACTCGTGGAAGGAACCGCATCCATAGCCCTCGTGGAGTGAACCGCATCTATCGTTTTAACTACACACACAGTGTGTGTGTAGTTAAGGTAGTGGGCTGCGATGTGTGTGTGTGTCACACACACACATCGCAGCCCACGCACCGCTGCTATGGAAACCCAGAGCCAAGAACAACCGGTGACGGCAGAGCGGCAACCAGTGTTGGACAAAATACTGGATAAAAGTATTTAAATTAAGTTACTAAATACCTACTTCATAAAGTATTTAAAATACTACTCAAGTTACTTTCACTGTAAAGTACCTTGAGTAGAGTACAAATACTTAGAATTGTAATTCAGTTACTTTTGAAGATATCTCCGCATCGCCTAATTTGTAGCGACGTCAGTGACAACGAGAATTATACAGGTCCGCAAATCTGGGTTACCAGAATGGTTTATTAGCACGCAACCACACAAAAAAGATCGTAGGGCTATTTTATGCCGTCCAACTATAAGGAGCAGAATATTGTCACGAATGACAAATGATGAGGCGGAGAATAACTGAAGAAACTAAATGTCTAATGGGGGCGAACTTGTGCCAAAAAAATGACCGCATCTCCACGTGGTGAATGATGTTGATTGGGGCGAAGCTCGGGTGGTGGTGATGGTACTGATTTTGGTCATAGGTATTGCTGCTTGCTGTCGGCGTTGACGCTTTGCCGCCGCTTCCCGAGCTCTCAACTCCGGGTCCGCATGGCGTTTTTGACGCTGTGCAGCAGCTTCTCGCGCCCTGGTCTCCGGAGCAGCTTGCTGTCTACGTAGACGCTGAGGCGCTGCATGCCGAGCTTTTCGGTCCTTTTCATTCATGGCAGTAGGAGAATGTGTGGTTTTCTTCTTTTTTTCTTTTTTTAAGCAGACAGATGTGATGGCATCTCTAACCCCCTACTCTTTTTTGTTCTTCTTTTTCTTTTTTCATAATTTTTTTTCAACTTTTTTTTCCAATTTTGTTTTGCCCTACACGAACACGTGAGCATGTTCTCACGTGTTCGTGAGCACGTGATCTCACGAGCAGAAGCACGAGCACCCGACGCCGGCCTACGGCGGACGGCGGACGGACATACGGATATGGCTAGCCACTAAGCCACTAAGGAGCTTCGCCCCTAAAACAAAAAAGAGAAAGGCTAGCGTCGTAGGCACGACCGAAGCCGGTCGTGGTCGTAGGCGTCGATGTCGGCAAAACAGCAGGATCGAGGGCTAAGACAAAATTGATTCCGGACCAAAAAAAGAAAAAAAAAAAGAATTGGCTTGCTTTGGTACGCCTCAACGGGCGACCGGTCGCTCAGCTGTAGATGAGAAATTTAGCCAGTGCAGTACAACCGCTAACCTGGGAGTTTGAACGTGCATCACGCAGTTGTGATTACACGAACGCGTGTCTGTACGAAACTTATCCAGATCAAAACGGGTGGGGGCGGTGGGGATCAAACCAAGGAGGTTCCCAGCGCAAGCTTTCGCTACCGCCACGCGGAGCACCTTTTGTACCCGCGTGGGTTTCTGAAACATTCGGCGTAGAACGTTCCGCGCGTAGAACATTCGTAACTCGATCACACGGCAAGGTTCTCGAACTTACGAAAATGCCAAGTTGAAAGAATAAATAAAAAAGGAGTCCGCTCCCTGGGAATCGAACCCGTAGGCTCCGCGCGAGAGCCAAGCGCGGTAACCATTCGGCCTCGCGCTCGCTGGGCAACGCGCGTGGCAATATCACTGATACATGTTACAAAATATTTCTGGGACAGAAATAAATACTTATACCCCTGTTACACGGGCACGCTTAACCGCGGTTAACTCAGCTTAACTGCTGTTACGCGGCACCACTGATACCGCACTATACTCTCGGAGAGCTATTTTAGAAGAAGTGAAGAGCGCGCGTGCACTGCTTCGATGGGTGCTCAAGGTGCTCAAGCGCACGTTCGCCCATAGCTTTGACTGCATAGCCGCAGAATGTCCTCCGCAAGTATTGTGCACTAACTGTGGCTTAGCGTAACCGCAGTTAAGTGTGCCCGTGTAACAGGGGTATTAGACGCATCGTTTAACTACAATTCATATTCCCTATATGGTGAGTTCACTATAAACGAACTTGGGATACGGTTCTCTATATGGAGAGTTCACTATAAACGAACTTGGGATACGGATATGAGTGAATGGATAACAAAGAGAACCCACATAATAACCACGCCGGTGGTGGCACCTTCTTCAAGTAGGATGTCTTTTTTTTTTTTTTGTCCACTTCTCATTTTTTTTTTCTTGACACTAATGTCTGCATTGTTGTCGCAGGTCGTTTTCCGGGCTGAGCTGCGCCTCAGTGTGGCAATCCTAACTTCCGTAAAACCACCCCTTTTTTTGGATTTTTCGGGCGAAACTCTAGGAAACAAAAAGCGCATTTGGGAAGGCGAGGGGAAAACCTTCATTGTACGAAATTTTGGCTGAGATATGAGTCACAATAGGCAAAAAAGCGATGTTTTTTTCTCACGAGCTCTACGAAAGTCACCGTAGGTTATGGGAGCTAGTAACAGGATTTGGTTGCTGGAAAGAATGTTCATGTTTGTTCGTGCCACGCCCACGCCACTTCATACCGAAAAACTCGGAAGATGGCGGGAAGTCAAAAATGTATTTGAGATAATGAGTACAAGATACTCGAAATTGTAACTAAAATAGAGTATCAAATACTCTCGATCAAAAGTATCTGCAAGTTACCAAGATACTTCAAAAAGTATTTGAAATACAGTATCTTGAGTAGAGTATTTGAGATAGGCACAAGTCGGCGGCAACTGAGCACGCCCGCATTCCACCGCGCCGTGGCGCATCCTCCCAGGCTCCACGCCAACTGTGCGCGTGACTTTGACGAAAACCCGGTGACGAAAACCCAGTTTGTCAGCACCGGGAAGAGAGGGAAAGGTTGACGCGTGCTGCCGTCAGTGCTTCGGACCAATGGGAGTGTCGCTCGCGTCACCCTCTCCCCTTCCTTCTCCCTCTTTCCCCGGCGCTGACAAACGAAAGACACCACCGCGCTTTCGCGTAAATAAACGTTCTAATGCTACGCAAAAAAAAAAAAAAAATATATATATATATATATATATATATACTGTAAACGTCTAAATTTTCGCGAGGACCTCATTTTTGAGAAATTCGCGAGTCGCCTACAATTCGCGAAAAATATGTCCCGCGTACAATTCGGGCAATGTGTGAACGCTACGGAAGCTACACTCGATTCGCGAAAATTATAACCCGCGAATAATTTCAAATTTTCAGCTTTCGCCCAATTCGCGAAAATTTTAGCCCGCGAAAATTAAGTCGTTTACAGTATATATATATATATATATATATATATATATATATATATATATGTATGTCAACTCCTGACGAAGCCGAGTCTCTCGGCGAAACTGTCGATTAAACTTCCGCTGTTTGTTGTTTTCCACCGTGAGTTTTTCACTTCGTTATATATACGCCTTCGGCCCCTTGGCTCTTATGCCACCATGCCCACTATATATATATATATATATATATATATATATATATATATATATATATATATATATATATATATAACTGGGAAGAAAAAAAACCCTTGGTGAAAACAGCAACAACGGACGATTTAATCGTCCGTTGTTGTTGTTTTCACCAAGGGTTTTTTTTCTTCCCAGTTATATACCCACGCCTTCGGCCTCCCGCCACCATGCCCGTTTTATATATATATATATATATATATATATATATATATATATATATATATATATATATATATATATATATATATATATATTAGCATGAGTGCTGTATAATTTCAAAGTTATTTTACCGGTATCTTAATAAGGACAGAGCCAAGCTAGGCTGGGTCAATTCCGCCGTGTACGAAAAGAAACTCATTTAGTTACGCGCAGTTTCTGGCCAGCTCCGATGTGAGTCGAAGGCACGTAGATATTATAGTGATTAAGTGTGATCATCCCTTTCTGCATGATTGCCGCCAAAATCACGCTGATGAATGTAAGCAATGTTCGTGAAGAAAACAGGTGGTGTGATTTCCGATGAGTGTTTCTATAAAAAGTGACTGAAAAAACTTCACCCAAAAGTGCGATGGCATTTAGAACGTATAAGTTCAGCTTGCCGATATATCGTGAAACATATTTGTGAAATATATTTCACAATACACATGCCGACCAAGTACGTATTTTATAACCACGATTTATATTTTAAGACTGCGACACTAAGCTGTAGCGATAAATGGTAGTTTAGGTATCGCTTTATAACACTTCTATTCAGATAAAATATGCAACTTGAGTAAACAATCTAAAATTTAGTTGTATAAATTGTATAAACACGAAGATTTATTTCAACCTAGTTCTTAGACCGCTGCGTCTAAGTAGGAAAACAAGATTTCTTATTTTTCGCGCTTAAAAATAAAATGCAGTGTACAAACGATAAAAAACTGTTGTTGCACGATGATGATGCAATTAATGCAGACGTGCAAGCAAGAAACATATTCAATTTAGAGCGGTTCAAACCGTTTCGAACCGGTTTGGACCGTTATTTTTGCTGTCCGAAGATGAACCGGAACTGAACCGAAAGTCGTGAACACAAACCGTAAAGCCGGGGTCACACTGCTTTCACATCACACAAAAGACAGTCTGCATACAGATTCGAACGCGAGTCACCGCAGGATCCGTGCTTCGAATTCCGCACGGCAATGAGCTCAAGGAGAAAACTTGGCACGCGGCATTCCGAACATGGATTTTCCGGTGACTCGTGTCTGCACACGTATGATGCATAAGGAGTGTGACCTCGGCTTAACCGAACTTATAAAACATTTTGGTTAGACACTCTGCTTCTAATGAGGATTTAGACAGGCAATTTTGAGACTATAGACCCTTTTCATGGCAAACGCCACCAGGCGGTGCTCCAATCTTTGACGTCCCAGAGAACTTCCGGTTCATAAAAAAAATGAACAAAGCCCACCTTAATACCGCTGCTTGAATTGTCGATGAAACGTTTAACCACCAATTCTCCAGGTGAACGCCAAGAGAACAAAGAAGCGCGAGATCTGTTAAACATTTTCGAATATTCTTGTAAACCAAATTCTCTCCTTTAAGACGTTAAATTGTCCAGCCGAGGGCACTCGTTAAATCTCCAACTTTGATGTACGTGTAGCATTTATGTTTTCTAGCACTGGTGACATAAGCAGGCTCGACAGGCTCGCAAGCACGGAACGACCGGAAGTCGCTTGGGACGCAGGAGGCAGCTCATGTTTGTAAACAGCAAAAGGGTCTATAAGGAGTATTCACTGGGCGCCATATCTGTGGGTGCTCTCTGGAGCGCATGCTCAGAACGAGCCCCCCTTAATAGGCTGCTAAGACCGGCCATTTTGACGGTGTGGAATGCGCTTTGCAAAAGAACCCTGGAAGCTAGCCATCAGCACGCGCTCAGCAGTCGCGCACACAACTATGGCCGGCAGTGAATACTTCCTATAGGGAGTATTCACTGGCTGTCATATCTGTGTGCGCGAATTCTGAGCGCGTGCTGATGGCGAGCTTCCACAGTTATTTTGCAACGTGCATTCCGCACCATCGAGAGTGCCGGTCTTAGCAGCCTATTGACGTGAGCTTGTTCTGAGCATGCGCTCTAAACAGCACCCACAAATATGGCGTCCAGTGAATACTTCCTATTGGATTTCCCCCTGTATTACGAAATGTACACTAAATATAACGCTAGTAGATTACATCCTTTGAATAAGACTTCCGCGAGCGCGCCTATATCCTGCATGCATAAACAGGAATATAGATAAAGTAACATTTTGTTACAAAACTGGAGGCGAAGAGCGTCTGAAACGCGCCTTCTAAAGCACTCCAGTTCCTATTTGCAGACTGAGAGCTGACCGGGGCTGGTCACTCGCAAACCGTCCAAAGGCACGGCAAACTAACGGCCGTTTCTCGCGCTAGCGTGCTTCAGAGGGCTCAGGGGAGAAGTAAACTAGCGTCCATTTGTCTGCATGTAGCAGCGAGAGTGTAGCAACGCCGTTCTCCGTGGACACATCCAATAACGCCGCATCTTTCCTAGCCAACTCTCTCATAGGCGCGTTGCGCCCTAACGGACCAAGATGGCAGGATAGCTTCGTCGCCATTTCAAAGTAACGTTCCGCATCCCTTCTTTTTCCTAGAACTCGTTGCTCTCCGCTCGCAGCCGGGCCGTCCTTCTATATACCGGTGATTTCCCTAAGTGCATTGGAAAACCTCCCTAAATGACTCCTTTGTGTCCCGCGGCGCCCTCTCCCGTCGTAACAGTGGTGCTCCCGCGTGAGCTGGAAGCCCGCTCTCCTAAACATTCACTAGGGCCGGCGACCCGGCGTGACGGGTCCCATGCCCGCATAGCGTCCATCCACCGAGTCCGTCTATATAGCTCCGTCGTTCCACCTTGCGATGGACCGCGGGGGACGCCACGAGCCATCTCAGTCAGTCCCGTATCGTGCGAGGATCACGTGACCTTCGAGAGAAGCGCGGAGTCATCTGACGCGTTCACTGCGCTCAATTGGTTGGGATAGCTCGTAACGTCCACTGCGGTCCATGGCGGGATAAAAAGGAGCACAGTCCATTTCATCCCAGCAGCCTGCCCCAGAAAACGCTAGAGCGCACGCGAGCGCGTGACCAGGACATGCGCTGCTGGCCCTAACCGGGTTCGTCGATTTCGGTCCCGCTCTCTGTTTGTTCTAGAGCATGTCTTTCTTTTGTTATCGCTCTCGATTTCTATCTTTTTACACTTTTTATGCGTAGGTTAATATAGGGAGCGTTATCTTATGTCTCCAGCGCCCCTGTGTGCGGTACCCACAAAATAGTAGGGAGGGTATCGCAGATAATTACGCGGCTTTGGAGGAATACCTTTCATGCGGTGCAGCAGAGTCCAGGCAACTGCAAAAATATTATTCGAAGCTATGCGCCCCAAGCTTGCTTTTATAGCCAGATAACAGCTATCAACGGGAATGTAGCATGAACAAAAGTTACGGGTTTTGTTTCTTTGCAAATTTATTTCAAACTGGCAAGAAATGTTTTTTTTTTTTTTATGGGGGGGGGGGGGGAGTTAGAAGGCAGCAAGGCACGTGTGGGCTTTTATTAATGAGGTGAGTCACAACTTTGGGAAGCACAAATCGCTTTGAAACAGCTACAGAAACTGTCAGTCAGGTAACACCAATGGCCGTTACCTAGCTGACGTTAAAATGGTACAAGCCGTTGTGGCACAAGCTTCTATGGTATTCTCGGCGCACTTTCTAACTTTCTGCGAGCACCGCCGTATAAGATTATCCGCCCCAGCAAAAAAAAAAAAAGGAAAAAGTGCGCTTTACGAAATATAGCGACGCTCTGTGTGAAATGTTAAACGCTTTCGACTGCGTCGTGATCTTGCTCGAGGAATAATAAACGTTAGTTTATTTCAGACATACAAGTGTCTGGGAAACTGCAGCAATAAGGAGGCGTATTGATTTAGGACCGCTAGACCATCCGAATCCGCACAATCGCTCGTTGCATGCCTTACTAGATATAATTGAAGTAGTACCGCACAAAAAGTTTCTACTTACAATTTCTAATAAGCATTACCGTATTTTCCGTACTCCAGTCCGCTCCCCATGTATGCAACGGGAGCAAAACTTAGCTGAAAAAATAAATTCCTTTGATAGTTTGCACTCCATGCATAGTTCCCACAGGGTGCCTAGTCTGTACCTGGTTCATATTCCGCACGCAAAGACTTCTCATGTGCAGAAAACATTTATAAATAATGCATAAAAAGCCTTCATGCAAAAATCATCATCAACACAACCTGACATTCACGAGATTTATGAAGTTTCGTCGTAATGGACGATCTTTAAAATCAAAACCTTGTTCTGTGCGCACGTGTAGGTAGAACCGAAACGCGTAGTAAATTCTAGAATTCTAAAAATATATATTACGCGGACAATAGTCCGCGTAATATATATTCCGCGTATAGTCCGGACAGTAGGGTGCAAGGTAACGCTACTGCTACACAGTTATTTAAAAAAAAATACGACAATCGTTTCACCAAATTTGTTTTACTAATCTTTTTTTCTTAGGATATGTGAGTATTTATTACACGGTGTTCCACGTTTGTGACACTCGTTGCCTTTGTTTCACCAAGTTTATTAATTGCGGGATTTGAAGTACAGTTCTGAGCACCATAGACGTCATCTGTTTAAGATGGTTAGAGCAGTGCTTTTTTCGGGACAATTTCAATAACAAATTTCAAGAAAACCTAGCCGCCCCCCCCCTCCCTCCCATTCACACACAAACAAACACTGGCGGGCAAGTAAAGACCCTAAAATTGTTGTCCTTTCGGCGTTTCCAATGAATCTGCTGCAGCGTTAGAAGCTCGCTCTAAAACAAGTGTTTTAGAGCGAGCAGTCACGTTTAAAGAAATATCATTAGTAACATTAAACATTAATTATATTACTGTGAGTGAATTACTGTGCAAGTATGATCTGTGTATGATCACCCTTCTTTATCCATGAGTTCCGATGATTATGTTATTCTTTTTTCGTGGCCACATAGCAGCTGAACACCGAGCATGGCCGATATTGGACGTGAGCGGGACTGCGGTATGATGCCACGGTGTACCATTGATACGGTCGCTTCACACCTAGTGCACGAGCAAGTGCTCTGAATAGGTGACTTCCCAGGCTTTGACTTTACGTTGAAGAGGAGGCAAGGATGGGACTCATCCCCTCCAGCCTTCACTCTCCTAATGTGAAGAAATTACACCATCTTCCCGAGGGGAACCATGGGGTGATGCGGAGCATCGCGGATCGTTATTAATGGTGTTAGTAACGTTGTTAGTAACGTTTTTGTCTTGAGTGGACGTAGCGTTGCTGTTAGTTTGTGGGGTGGTGCTGACGCTTGCTTGCGCCAACCCACTAACTGACGGGACTGTTGCTTCCATCACACTTCATCGGAAGAACGGAGTGAAGTGGAGTCAACAGCGCTGAACTGAACGCGCGCAGCGCGCTACCGCTGCTTATATTCATACTTGAAGGAGAGGAGACTAGAGGAGGAGAGTTGCGCATGCGCGCGCGGTGTGATAGAAGCGAACGCACGCGAAGTGCACGCAGCTGGTAGAAAGAGAGAGCGGAGAGAGTAACTTGGAGTAACGCGCAGCTGTTGGAGAGAGGGAAGGAGGAGAGTTGCGCATGCGTAGTGTGAGTGCGGACCACGACGCCGCGGGACATAGACCCGAGCAAGAGATGCTCCGCATCTAAAAGGAGAGGTCTTCGTAGGAGCAGCTTTTCTTGACTTCATTAACAGACTATAGTTTCGTTATTTTTCGTTCGGAGCCAAATATTCTGAGATTCGTTTGTGAGAGATTTCAGCCACCCGGTGTCTTGACAAACACTTGCCCCGAGTGACCACGCACGCAGGGCAGGCATACTCGAAACTGGGAGTTTGTTTTTGTAATTCTAGAATCGATCAGGCTGCCAAAATGCTGCTCGTGACTCTAGCTGATTAAAGACACTCAGCCCTGAGACTAACGCGAGAATTACGTATGCGTACTTGTACCGGTGACCTTGAAACAAGGAGTAACGTCATTCAGTAAAGGTGTGCGCGACAAGTATTTCAAAACGGAATCTTCTATAAATCATAACTGACGCCCATACTCCAAACCATTTTTCCTTCGGCCGTCCGCGCCTACCCCACGGCAAGGCATGTCAGCGCAAACGGTTCAAGTGATCTGGGGCCCTAATCTTCACGGCGAACCATGGGACCGGGACATATCTGCGTGCTATGATTGATCAGCGGTGCTGGCCAATCGCAGCAAATGGCAATGTCCCGGTCCGTCTGTCCCGCTTGGTCCTCTTGTGCAGCTTAGGGCCCCTGAAGTAACAGGGCGTCGCGTCGTCAAGTCTAGATGTTATGTAACGCCATGTCACGTCACACCGTGACGTGCCTTCGCGGTGTCACGACCGAGACCTGGAGCGGCTTACTAGAATCAACATCCAATCCCCTTTTCACATGATCATGAAGGCAACTTTATAGTATACGTTTACACCTGAGAAGAAATCCGCTGCCGCGGGAGCGAATTCGCTCCCGGCGGTGGCGGCGACGAGCGGGTTGTGTTTTCATCTATTTCATTCGAGCGGCGGCGGCGGCGCCGGCTGCGGCAGCTGTTCTCGTAACATCCCGTCAAATATGACGAAAAGGCGCGAGAGTTCCCACCTCGGCTCTCTCTCCCGGCCGTTGCTGCTCCCCAGTCTCGCTGTTTGTGGCTCGACAAGTAGGCGTGAGCTTCACGTTGACGCTGCATCCCCAACGAAAACAAAAACAGCGCAAAGCTGATGGATGATTACGTTGACGAAGAAGAGGAGATTGCGATTATTCTTCTATCGTCTGCCCAGCTTGCGGTGGAGGAAGACGGGCAGCGAGCGCCTAAAATGCAGCGTCGCCGTCGGCGGTGGTGGGTTCACCCATCCTTACGAGACCACGAAAGGACGGGACAAGCAATGATGCCTCCTTCCTTGTCTTCTCGTCTTCGCTCGTATGCCAGCGACGCATCGCCATGACAGGAACGCTTGATGTCTTCGACGCCGTCGACGCCATTGCCAAAAACAAACAGGAAGAACGCGTACCTGTGACGTAGGCAGCGTCGTGCTGCGCAAGATTGACACTTCCGGGCAGTGAAACGCCTTGTTCGGCGGCAGAAATAAATCCTGCACCATAGCCTCCTCTTTACTGACAAAGCCTAGCAGATCACCAAGAGACGCTGCCGCCGAAAGTGAAAAGGTAGAGCGGCAGACAAGAGGCATGTAACGGGCGCCCCGCTGCGGCGAGACGCCGAAACACACTTGTCCTGAGCGATAAAATCTCCGCTCGTGCTTCTCGCGTTCCTCGGGCTACCACTTCTTATATCCTTGGGTTTGAAAACCATGTTTCGGGTCCTCGCCACTGCGAAAGCTGTGCTCTGACTACAGGCTCCCAAAAAAGGGCTCCGTGCTACCAGATCTTCGCACTCCAAATCTGCGACAGGCCACTCTATGGCTCCGTCATCGAACTGCCAGGCTTTGTTAGTAGATATGAGATTATGTTATTATCTACAAAAAGTGCTTATTTTAGCAGTGATCCTCGAGGTCAGAGGAACGACAATCTGGTGATCATATATACGTTTCGTAGACCCGAAGGCGCCGAAAGACATTCCTACAACAAGGAGGCAACTCAACGCGCTTAGAAATATCACAAAACCACCTTGTAGCGTCTATTTACTCTGGCTCTTGCAGCTCCATAAGAGGGTACCGTCTCTACCAATATGAAAGAATTTGCCAAGGTAATTTAGGTGGCTATGCTACGCACACTTTGGCCATAGACATTTTATGTATAGAGAGAGCATAAAAAAAAGTTTATTTATTTCCTCAACTTTACCAATCTGGGTTTGGCCAAAGTGGATCGAGCACAGCCGCCTGCAACTGCCGGTTCGAATGGATCTTTCATGTCCTTGGAGACTGCTAAATGGCTCACCTATCCATCTTACCGTTTACACTTTATATGCCAAACGAAAAAAAAAATTGATTTAACCAGCTTTAGGAGCAATTCTACGATCCTTAAGGCTCGTTCACACAGACGCGTTGGAGTGCGACTGCAACCACTTGCATCTTGTTACGACCAGCCAATGAGAGGCGCTGTGCTACACGACGCAACGCAGCGTATAACGCAGTCGCCGGCACTGTGGGAACGAGCCTTTATGCGCGCACAATATCCCGCTATGCAATGTCTCTATTTCAGTCGTGTCTACCTAGGTCTCTAATCAATCAGCCTTCGTCCACAACAAACATATCGCCCTCCCATAAAAAAAATAGCGAGCAAAAATTCTCAATCACGCGTCCTCTCTTCTGCCGGCCCTCCCTGCTCATCATTCGCACCCATTCCACTCGACTTTCGGCCCACAGGCCGAGACGTAGAACAGGAGAAGGAGTGCGAGAGGGAAAGATCGAGAGAGTGGGAAAGAGAGAGAAAACGAGAGAAAAAAAGAGAAGATCGAAGCCTTCCCTGCCACGCCTTGGAGGGGGTGTGGACACCGGGGACACGCCAACACACACACACGCTTGCCCGGTCACGTGGTCACGTGCCGCTCGGACAGCAGACGGGAGCGGTGAGGGGCGAGAACGGTTCTGGGGCCGAATCGATCACTCTGCGACAGCTTCCAGAGTAAATAAAACCTCGGCCCGCGCACACGCGCGCGCCAGAGCCAAGGATTCGGATAGTCCCTAGCGGCACACGCGGTCAGAAGCTACGCTCTGTTCACCCCTGAGCTGACAGTGCGGTGGAAGTTGCGTGCTAAGCTAGACCAGGTGTACGTCTATCTTTCAGCTCATGATCACGCTCCCACCTATACCTTCGCACAAAAAGCGGGGTCAGCCAATAAAAGGCGGGCGTTTGATCGGTCCGGCAGGGGTAAGGAACTGTCAGCCCCTTAGTCGAGAAATAATCGAAACGTACAATATCCATATGATTAAGCACACAAAAAAGGAAACATATCATTTACATCACTAACATTAAAAGAGCGTAAGCTAGAATTTCTTGAACCAGAATTACATGAAACGGATAATATAAACTTTATTTTTGCACTATTGCCTTTTTTGTGTTGACCGTACCCTTCCCTTAAAAATGGGCTGCGGTCTGCTCTCATTACATTTTTTTTAATACATGGTATAGAGAATGGGATTGTTTCATGGCTTCATCTGTTTGTTGTCCTCCTCTACCAGGCAGCTTCTTCTCAATTTCTGCGCATGCGCATAACATTTAAACTTCAGTCCAACTTTCGTTGAACTACGATGCCGGTTTAGCGTCCCAATCCGCCCGTACACCGAAAGTGATGCCGAAGGGAAAACGAATGACGTCAGAAAAAAAGCCGGAGTGTTACGCTGCCGGATGTCGCGATCCTAGTGGTCGGTCGCAAACGTTTTTGTACAAGGCACGAGCAAACGCGAGTGTCGCTGTCGTCTCGGCGTCCCAACTCCTGGCTGCCGAAGCTTCCGTGGATTGCCAAGCTGGAGAGCGACCTCAGCAGAACAGGCGTCTGCCACCTCTACCACCGTTGCTGTAACACCGCCAGGGTCGCGACCGGCGGCAGCATAAACGCTTCTATGACGTCATCGGGCGGAAATTCAGGGAAAGCATACGCTTTCTTTCTCGCCTCTCATTGTAGAGACGGTGGGCGTTTGGAACGCTCGTTGTAAAATTGTTTCTCTGTGCCATGGTAGTATTTCATTCGACTTGTTTTATGTTTGTGAAACAAACTAGATAAATAGAGCCAGTATTGTTTTTTTTTTTTTTAATATCACGAGAGTGTTTTTTCCCGTTTTGGTTTCAAACGATAACAAATATTGCTGCCGGCATTAGCGCCGAGCGTGTCGCTCGTTCCGCCTGTTTGTATGAGCTGCGAGTCGTTTCGCGTTTACAGAGGTGTTTAGCGGAAGACATCCTCAACCGACGTAGTTTGCAGTAACAACTGTCACAGGTACTCGCTTTGGGAACCGCTCTGCAGATTCTTGTTTTCGTAGCGTCCCACGTCAACTACAGCATGTAAACTAACGTTTCTAAGTCACTTTGGACAGCCCCCCAAACTCGGTTTCTCAACGTTCCGCGCAGTACTTTAGTACAGAGATGCACCCAGACAGTGGAAGCATCGGGCGAATATATCAAAGGTTGAGCTTATCTTCAAAAAAGAAAAACGGAAAACCTTTTTCGGGAGATCTGCCGCGGCATTCGCAGACGACGTCATGACCGGACTCGCCCAGTCAAATGGCCACTCAGCTTCATTTTTGTTTTCGAAAACAACAATGCAGACCCCTTCGGTATCGCCTAGGAAGACGGCACGTCAAATATTACGCCCTAGTTCTGTCCAAATGTTTCTTAAATGGACCGGCAAACTTCGCAGCTCGCCAAGTTGCCGAAATCGGCGGACTAGCGGGCGAATCGTAGTCAAGGCTACTGCGTTGGCATGGCCAACAGTGAGCGAAGCGTCATCACCATTGCCCCTTTTTGTTTGTTTTACTTCTCCGGGCAAGCGTATCGGGGGACGTCAGCAACGTTTCCTATCGGCTCTCCGCGGTGTTTACATGACTGGCAAAATGCGCCTGCGCAACACGCTTCTTGGGAGCCGTGAAGCCGTCCCGCCGTTACCGCCGTCTCCCACGTCACAACCGCCGTCGTCGTCTCACCGTTTGTGATTATTGTCATGCGGAGTTTCGTTCCCACTACGTGTGCAGACCGATGCCGCTGTTGTGCAGACGTCGCCGAATGTCGTAAAGACCAAAACATTGTGAAGAGTGCGGTGCAGACAGCACTTGCGCCTGGTACACGCCCGTCCCAATGGCCCGCAGGTCTGCTCCCATCCCACCCTTCGTTGGGTACTGGATCACGTGACAGCCATGTTTCTGGCGGCCCGAGGCCAATGTTGCCAGGCGGAGACGAAGTTTCGGCTTCTATTTCAGCTCATGTTTAAATTAAAGGTTGAACAATACACTTCCCGTTTTTCGCGAAGCAAAATGGGACGTTAGCCCTTGTAATACCCTTGTTACACGGGCACACTTATACCCCTGTTACACGGGCACCCTTAACCGCGGTTAACTCAGCCTTAAAGGGGCTGTGCAACGATATTCAATTGGAGTGTTTTTCACTTTACACGAGCTTACTGGCACTAGTGGGACTCAAGGTTACTCGCACGCAACGCCACTGGCCAAGAAACGCCTTTGTTGCGGTGTAATTTCAGAGACAAAAGCGATCATTTTCATTCAATCTCTCCTTTGCAAAATTTGATGACGTAACGTGGGGATCGCAGTACACCCATATGACGATATTTGAATGCTGTTCATAGATTGGACCCGAGCATGGCGTGGGCACTCGATTTGGGCTCGTGATAATTACTAGCTCGAGAAGCATTCGGGTAGTGGCCCGTGTCCAATCGCTGCAACGACGGCAATAGCCGAGCCATAACAATGTCTGGAACTCAGCGCGTGTTCTGTGCTTTGCCAACCCGAGCGCGTGGCTATGATCAACATTGGCGGCATATAATGGGCTCCAAGTCACGTGGCCGCTTGTTCTGGCTGCGAGCTGAGGGGGTGAACGCTGCTCGTTTTAGATGCGGAGCATCTCTTGCTCGGGTCTATGTCCCGCG
The DNA here is from genome assembly GCA_013358835.2 of Ixodes persulcatus. NCBI lineage: Eukaryota > Metazoa > Arthropoda > Arachnida > Ixodida > Ixodidae > Ixodes > Ixodes persulcatus. The sequence continues at coordinate 1,154,211 of JABSTQ010009407.1, forward strand.
GCGTCGGCGTTGTAGTCGGCACTCGAACTACGCACGCGCAACTCTCCTCCTTCCCTCTTTCCAACAGCTGCGCGTTACTCTCTCCGCTCTCTCTCTCTACCAGCTGCGTGCACTGCGCGTGCGTTTGCTTCTCCTCACACCGCGCGCGCACGCGCAACTCTCCTCCTCTAGTCTCCTCTCCTTCAAGTGTGAAAAAAAATAAACGGCGAGCGGCGAGCGTTCCAAGTTTCTCTGCCGCGAGCCGCGACGAAGGCTCGCATAGGGGATAACGCTAGGGCAGTCGGTGGCGCCATCTCTCGACGTCAGCACGCAACTGACTCTTTCCTCGGAACCAACACGATGCTCCGCATCACCCCATATGGTTCCCCTCGGGAAGATGGTGTAATTTTTTTCTTTAATTTTTTACTTGGACTTCTATTGCGGGGGGTGAAAAAGAACGCGTGTTTCATAGGTCATTAACGTCAGGGATCCGTTCTAAGCGTTATTTGCGCAAAGTACAAAAATTGTTGCATCGCCCCTTTAACTGCTGTTACGCGGCACCACAGTTACCACAGTATACTCTCGGACAGCTATTTCAGAAGAAGTGAAGAGCGCGCGTGCACTGCTTTGATGGGTGCTCTAGATGCTCAAGCGCACGTTCGCCCATAGCTTTGACTGCATAGCCGCAGAATGTTGTCCGCAAAGATTGTGCGCTAACTGTGGCTTCGTGTAACTGCAGTTAAGAGTGCCCGTGTAATACCCCTGCTACACGGGCACACTTAACCGCGGTTAAGACAGCTTAACTGCTGTTTCGCGGCACCACAGATGCCGCAGTATACTCTCGGACAGCTATTCCATAACACGTGAAGAGCGCGCGTGCACTGCTTCGATAGATGCTCAAAAGGCTCAAGCGCACGTTCGCCCATAGCTTTGACTGCATAGCCACAGAATGTTGTCGGTAAGTATTGTGCGCTGACTGTGGCTTAGCGTAACTGCAGTTAAGTTTGCCCGTGTAACAGGGGTATAACAAGGGTATTAATTGCAGTTGCGCCAAGCCACAGTAAAGGCCCATTCACACTGCCCCGTTTTCTTACGTTACGTTACGTTACGAAATCTTACGTGATACAAGTCACCGGGATATCTGTGCTTCATATTAAGTGTGGCTACCAGTTCGAAGAGAAGACCTGGCACGCGACATTGGAGACACAAGTGTTTCGGTGCACGTAAGGTAAGAAAACGCAAGGAAAAGGTGCAGTGTGAATCAACCTTCAGCGCACAATACTTGTGGAGAGAATTTTGCGACTATCCAGTCAGAGCTATGGGCGAACGTGCGCTTGAGCATCTTGAGCACCCCTCAAAGCAGTGCACGCGCGCAGTTCACATCTTCTGAAACAGCTGTCCGAAAGTATATATTGCTGGAACTGTGGTGCCACGTAACAGCCGTTAAAGCTGAGTTACCCACGGTTAAGGGGTCCCGTGTAACAGGGGTATAACAAGGCAATTAGTCCCCAACACTCCCGTCCTCGCCTTTGAACAACAAGGAGCTCCCCCTGGAAATCTTCAAGATGGCCTCCTTAGTAATGTCCTTCTTAAACGATCTGTAAATTTCTAAGGCCGATCTATAGTCTGCATGTCTACTTCCCATCTTTCGCCCTCAGTTTCTTTAAAGGGGCCCACCAACAATTTTTTGACTGGTTTGAAGTTCGCGCTGAAACGGAGCTCCATGAAAGCAGGAACACCGAGGAAAAAAAATATTACAGAAATTCGCAATATATCGTGAGTTATTAGCAAATTAAATATTGCAGAAAACAACTTTAAATAAGCAAAACATTGCGCTTCATGACGTAAAATGAAACAGTTTAGCTATTGGAGCAAAGCGGTTGGCCAATTGGACGCGAGTTTGGTTGATAGCCCGTCGGCCCGGTCGGCCATTAGGCCTCGCTGCAACCATCGTAGTTTTGGAATCGGGTTGCCATCATCGATGAATTTACCGGGCTTATTGGATTTTGAGCGCCGAATTCTTAAAAAGGAGTGCGGAGCTGGGCGTCGCGCCGTACGAGGACACACCACGCAAGCGCCGCGACGCGTCTCTGCCTCAGTCCGCTTCGACAGCCGCGGAAGCCTCGTCGGCCTCGTCTCCCGCAACTCCGCCACCGGAGCCACCTCGGCGAGTAGGAGGTACTCCGCCGCTGGGAGGCGCGCATGAGCGACGAGGCGTTGTTTTCGCCCTTTTTGAACTTTAATTTGCAACTTTATTAGCTCTATAAAAACGACTTTTTAGAGAAATAATGACGGTTAACGTGTGATATACTTTATTCCGCTTCAAAATTTCTGGGACGGCTCTCGCCAATCACGAAACCCAGTGAATGTGACGTATAGTGAAAGGGAGCGCCGTTGTGCGCGCGCATTCGGCACCTCGCGGCGCCACCGTCGGAGGGGGTGTTTCCGAGTTGTCAAATTAAAATATGATGCGCTAATATTTTTAAACTCTTTCGTTGTCCACTGGGTTTCCGCGACCACTAGCGTGGAGAAACCGCAAAAAAAAGTAGACGCTCAAATACCGTTGGAGGGCCCCTTTAACTCTCATATTAACCTTCATTTTCTTATCCGCCTCCTTGCTATTGTCTATATATGCAGAGCTAAGTTTTCTAGTCCGTTTTCTCCATTTTGTATCCACACTTCTCATGCGGTGAGCTGGTGAACTCCACCTAAATTGCGCATAATGTCGTAGAAAATGCACAAAAGAAAAATCACAAGAAACTTCAGAAAAACAAAACGTGTACCATTTAAGCCTTTTTTTTAATTTTTTTATTATATTGTTTTCTTTTTTTTTAAAGTTTGGAACAGCCTAACTGGGTCGAGCGGGAATCTCGTCAGCAGGTTTCCAATATCCCTGATCAAACCCGTCTTTTGAGAACATTTTTTTTTATAAATAAATTTAGTTTTGCCAACTTGTTTCGAGATTCATGACGGGCTGCGAGCGCGCATACGAGTTTATTTCAGTACAACGAGGGCGATAAGACAGGTCTGTGTGTCATTAGAAGATCGAGCAAATCGTTTTCGGAGACGGCGGGGCCGCTCCGGGCGTGCGATGTAAAACTTGCCCCGAAGCAGTGGTCTCCCGATTTCTTCCAATTTTGACGAGGAGAGTGGGAGTCGGTTAAGAGGGAAGCAGAGTGGTAGGATTCTTAGGTCCGCGGTGACGTGGTAAGCTGCGCAAGTTATTAGGCATTCAACATGGTGAACAAAGGCCTTAACAAAGACACACGAAAGGAACATAAATGACACACGACCGACCACTTGTGTGTCCTCTATGTTTCTTTGATCTCTCCTTGTTTGGTAGTTCGTTTGTTTGTTTTCTTGGCTCTTTCTTTTTTGCTTGAGTAAAGACAGCCTCATTTTCTCTCGTTCGTGCGTAATGGCCCGTATACACATTTGCCTTCAGAGCGACAACTATGCTTACGAACGAATGCAACCGCTGCGACTTCAACGACAACTGAACGCGACGTGTACACACACATGGAACCGCATGCAACCAAACGAATCAACAGTCAATGAGAAACGAGCTTCAGCTCTTGCTCCTAGCCAATAGTAAGCAACCCAGCTACGCTTACAAACATGGCGGACGGTTTCCTGCCCGACGCGAGGTCCACCGTCCTCACCGGAGCAGCCAGAGGTTTCGGCTACGGCGTACAGTCACGAAGGTCTGCTGTGCGCCTACAATAGCTGTGTGAAGGCTGGTTCAAACATCTGAAACGAACCCGTTATCCACGACTGGGTCCGTTCTGACCTGAACGACCGCTCTGCGCCTCGCGTACACTCCTGCGACCACTGCAACAAGCGCAGTGCGTCGGCAGCACGGCGACCTACGGCGACCGCCTCACCGCCGCCGTCAGCTGTTGGGGACGCGCTGCCACTCACTTGCGTAACAGAAAATAGACAGACCGCCTTGTATGACCACAAACTTTATTTTTTATTTTTCAGGAAACGCTTGCAGGGTAGTGCATTAAAAAAAAAAAAAAGATGCAGTACGCCGTCTTGCACGATCACGACTTTAATACACGACTTTGCCAACAGTACAAATCTCGCCACACGCCTTTTCTACGATTATAAAAGACGATGTAATCTTAGCAGCGATATAGCAACGTAGAAATATAATTTCGTGATCAGATAGACGTTGCGAGCGAGACATTGCGAGCGTTCAGGATTGCTAACACTAATCACCTTTCTCGGGTGATGAAAACGCGTGAGAATTCGCATCCTTTATACGGTACGCACCAGTAATACCTTGAACTTGAGCACACGCATGGAATGCGCCAAAAAAGAAATCTGGGCGATGTTCGAGGACACAAATGCTAAGAAAGCACCACTGTAGTCGAAGTAAACAAACACGACGGCACGGGCGTTTCTGCTGTCTTGAGAGTGCCGCCACGAGATCGCCGCACGAGTAGGTGGATCTTCCCTTCTAGTACGTGCTGGGTTATCATAACAATACACGACGAAAATTCACAGTCAAGGATAGAGCTTTTACGCGGAACGATGAGCTTCCACCACGCTGTCCACGTCGACGATAACCACCGACGCCATGTTCGCATATACAAGGAGCCCGGCACGACCGGCATGCAACGCTCGCAACCGAGCTCTCCTCGACCTGTGATTGGTCTGTCGCTCCCGTCGTTCCTGAACGTAACGGAAAAGTTCAGCCCGGCTCAACTCCTTGCGTTGCGAACGAACACGAACGAAACGACCGTTTGGCGCTTCGTTGCTATGGTAACTCGTCGTTCCAACCGGTTGCATTCGTTCGTAAGCGTAGTGGTCGCTCCGAACGCAACTGTGTGAACGGGCCTTAACGCACCGTATGCCACTAAAAACGTATATGCACCCTAACACCAGCAAGACCATGACTATCCGATAGATAATTCGCTCAGTTGGGCTCACTGTAGGTGGAAAACTAAACGGGGACCACTACCGTTACGCGTAGCTTCACAAACACTCAGAAGTAGCATTAAACAGTATGCACACTAATTTTTCTAACTAAACTTAGACGGTTAAAAAAAATCTGTTTCTCGACGTATATCGTGGTGATTTACTAAAGAGGCGCGGCTGGAAAGTTGAACCTTCGAGCTCAAATATCAACGGATTAACTTACTTTCTTTAGCAAAAACAAAAAGAACAAACGTTTCAGGCTATCGCAGCGGCAGTTGCAGACGATGTTATGGCAGTGCCATGGCCTCCGAGGTTCTTTGCGCGCAAAGCTCTCATTCGGCCGTTCCAAAGGTTCCCATGCCCAGCTGAAGGAGCGTATGGCGCAGGTTTTTCGGAGCTTCGCAAGACGGTGCTGATACAGAGTCGTCATCAGCGGCCCAAACGTCAAATGTGTATTAAAGGTTAACATTGCGAAGGCGGAAACGTTCATACAGCAAACGCTGTTGAAGATTAACACTGCGAAGTCTCAGGCTCGTTAGCGCGTTGAGAGGCGATTCAGATGTCGCTCAGCTTGTGCCCTGGTTCTGGCAGTGTTTTCTTTCATCCAGCCTTTGCTACATGAGCTTCGTTCGATTTGCCTGACTCTCCTACACCGGTGCAGGAGAGTGTAGCGCGGTGCACGTCCGGTCATATCTCAATGCGGAGCGCAACTTCGTCTCCTTCTTTTGCAGGGGTTGTGGAGACATCAGAACGCCGAGCTTTGATTGGTTCTGATTGAAGGATACACTCTAAGAAGAAATGGAGGAAAAAAGTAGCAACGGCGCGTCTTCCTCCCTTCTACTGACGCGCCCCCAAGCGGACACGAGAAAAAGGGAGGAACGAAACGTTTTCCTCCTTCTCCAGGGAGACGGGAGAAAGCTTTCGCCCTCCCGACTCATCTTCTTTCGGTTTCGTTTCTCGGGCAGATCGCGCACGTTGTTCAATAAATGCTGTTGAGTTGATTGAGCTTCAGCGGCAGCGAAGGCTGCCTGTAATTCCGTCTTCTAGTCCAAACGTGCAGAACATTTCGGTTGCATTGACGTTTTTACCACTAATTTTATCAAACGAGCAAACGAAGCCGCTAGAAACAGCGAAGTTCCCGAGCAGTGCCAGCAGCGCCACGTACACTGGGTAAGATGGCCGTCTCCGGATTGCGGGATTCACGCGGAACTGCAGTGCTACAGTAGCGAAACCACGCGGACCTGTGTCAACGTTTTCGACGTTATGGAGATCACAGGAACTGCGTCCAAACAGGCAGGTTTTGCTGCCAGCTTCCTGGGTGCCTTCCGTGCTGAATTAGGTTCTGTTTTCCGATGCCGAGTGTAACCGGCGTTCAACGTGGTTCTGTATTTGTGCGTATCAGCAACATAGCAGCAACATCGTGATGGTAGTGTTGTGGGTTGTGAACAGAAGACTGGAATTATCGCCGATGTGACCGTGTTCGCGTATCAGTGGTGTAACAACAAGATGAGATGACGTAAACTGTCGGGCATTGATGCCGCTGGTCGGGCCGTGATCGGAGGGGGCGGGGTGTAGCAGGTTGACATTCCGCTTTACATTAAAACGTTTAATACCACTTGAGGAATTAGGTGCATTCGATCGACGTGCGGATATTCATGTTGGAACGCTGGTCTGAACAGTAAGCTCCTATCGTACAGTGGCCAATGTGACTGTTGGTTGTCTCCTCAACGAGAGCGATTGCGCTCTGGGGAGAGCGCAACCGCTGATAAAATTTTACTGTTAAAATATACTACGGTTCCTGGAGAAACTGCCCTCCAAGTGGCGCGCTGGAATGAGCGCTAGAAGTTTTCGAGCTCGCCACGGCGTAGCTCCGTACACTTAACACCTGCCGCAAGTCGCGGCTTTGACTGCATTCCAGTTGATCGAAAAGCGATTTCTCAGCCCGTGAAGCATCACTTCCAGCTAAGTGAATATCCGCTCTACAGAGATCAATTCAAGGCGGCAATTGCAGCCTTGCGCTAACAGCACAAATAGAAAAACAAACACTAAAATAGAAATACAGGCTACGACGTGCCGTGCGGGGAAACAAACTCGTGGCTTCGAACCGCGTTGGAGCAGCTTGATTTATTGACTTTCAAATAATTACGGCACGATCGAGCGTTTGCTTTTTATTAAGAGATTCATCCCCTGAGCCATGCAAAACACTCTCAGAGGTATGACATTGCTAGAAAAAAAATCAACATGCTGGGAATATTTTTTATTGCTTATTCAGTCACCCAGAAATTCCGTACGTTCAAAACGACCACTATAAATGACGGAAACGCAGAGCTCGGGTATAGTGTTCGGGTAAGTGTGCCGTTGTATTGATGTTTGTATGTGACATGTATGTCTATGCACTTAATGTATGTTCACCTGATGCTTGAAGCGTGCGTAATCTGTGTATATACTTTGTCTCATCCTACGATGGACTAAAGGCCAAAGCCACGGACCGCCAGGTCCAATCACGTTCCACGGTATGCTATGACACGCTTAACATTGATTAGGGGTGGACGAATAATGCTCGAATCCAAAAGCTCCGCATCATTTCTCTAGCTTCGACGCTGCAAAGAGCCTATAGGTCGTGGTGTCGTGGCTTTCTTTGCGATGTAAAACTGTTGAGTCACTCAGTGCTCTTCGATTCGAACCACTGTCCGCCCGCCCCCTTATCACTGATCCGAGACGCGGGCACCGATACGTTAATCAAAGCGAGATGCCGCACTATTTCTAAGGGGCTCGTGATTGGATCTGGCGGTCCGTAGCTTTGGCCTTTAGTCCATCGTAGGGTGAGACGAAGTATAGTAGAGGATCCCGAAGCGGTGGCCTGAGGAAATAAAACATATTTTTTTTTTGTAGAACATGAATAGGGCAGTCAGTACCTAGCGCCACCTAGCCTAGCTATTTGCAATTACTCTGCTTGACCCTGCCATCTGGTGGCAAGCGATTTAACCTTCTTTCATGCTACGTGATAAATAGCGGCTTCGAGTTTGTTCTTTTCAAAGCGGCTTTTGGTTTCGCGGATCGATTTGCCCGTGGGTTTGCCATTCCTCCGTGATGTGCGGTTGACGAAGGAATTGTGACTCGAGGAACACCAAAGGTAAGACGTAAAGTGCGCGAAGTAACTGGGTATCGGTTGCCTCCGTTTAACATCGCAGTGCTGTCGACGAGAAGACTGAGTAACTGCTTTCGAAACGCAAGCTTCTGTACCTGTGGGGGGAATCTGGTTTCGGAAATAAACACACTTCCCGGAAAGCTCGTGTTACGCTTTTATTTGCTGCTCCTCTCGTCCCGTACAAGAGACGTATCGTCCTCGTTAAGCCTTATTGAGCTCGATTTGCTCGATTCGGGGCCGTCATAATGAGATGCAGGTGACGGAGGAACTATTTGCTCTCCTGCTTCAGGGACGAAAGTTTCTCCCTTTCTAAAGGAACATAGGTTACAAGACCGTTCCTCCCCTAAGGGAGGACTATCGATACCCTTTTTTCTAAGAGTGTAGTGGGTAGACCTGAAAGCAAGCTGCTTTAAGGTCTACCCACTATCCTCAAATCAGGGCCAATCAGAGCTCGGCGTCATTCTGACGTCACCGCAACTTCTGCGCAAGAAGCAGACGACTTGCCCTCCTCATACACATACCGCGAGTACACTGCACTATACTTTTCTGCGCCGGTGCAGGAAAGTATAGTGCAGTGTACTTGCTACAAGCGCGAGCTAGCCCGCGCTCCTGGCTTTGGGACGTGCATTTTTAGCGCGAGTGCTCGCCCTGCCGAAGAACGCTTAAAAGCAGCGAGCTCGAGCTCTCGTGCTTGTGGCACTGGCTGAAGTCTCAGCTTAAGGGTGAGCGCGTCTTCTTGCGAGCCGTCCTTGATTATAAGTAAACAGTACGGGATCGGTGGCCGAGTGGGCTAACGCACACTAGAGTAAAGGCCGGTTCAGACACTTGCGTTTGAGTGCGTTTGACTGCGTTGCGTCGAGAACCGAAAACGAGTCTCCGGCACATCTGTGCTTCGTATGAAGCGTGGAATCCAATTCAAGGAATCATCTTGGCACGCGATATAAGCAGCAGGGATGTCCTGGTTTCTCGCTGCCGCAACGCAGTCAAACGCAGTCAAACGCAACTGTCTGAACCAGGCTTAACTGTATAGGCTCTGCTTGCAGAGCCGGAATATCGGGTTTCTTTTTCTTGCGCCGCCCACTCCGTATTGGCGGAGAAGTGGTCACGTGCGCCTAGCTGAATCCAATCTTCATGAGGGAAAGCGACCTTGCAGGCGCCAAGTTTCGGACGGAGCATTCTTTCTCCGTCCGTCAGCGCTTGTGTGTCGTGCATGTTCCTTTTCTCTGTCCTCGTCCCTTTGTGCGCTGTTCTGTTCATCATGCTTCTCTCTTTGTGTTTGCGAAATATAAATCCTACACTAAAACCGAACGAACTGTAAGGTTCCTTGAACATTACATACTATGTGTAGCCACTGAATACAGTATATAATCGCATTGTTTTATAACGCGATCGGTGCTTTAAAACGTGTTTTTAAAGTCTGGGGATCAGGCGACACTGAGGACGATCGCGTTGCTCGCGTCTGCGATCCTCGCGGAGTGATACGCGACCGGCACATTCGGGCACTTCGGACCAGACAACAACGCGCACAACGCGCAGCCACGAGTTGCGAGTTTCTGCCAGCCTTTGTCCGTAAAGAGGAGGCTATGACAGAAGGCAACGAGCGCGTGTTGAAGGCATAGCGTCTCCTGTAAACCTTATGTTGTGACGAACTACAGGTTTTCAGTGCTGAGAGCCCGCGCTGTGCTTTGAGCACTGAGACATCATTGAAGTCGGTGAATTTCCGCCGTCGTCCAAATCGGCCACGAACGCCAACACGAACATTCGTAGGCTGGTTGATTGCTGCCGAGTTCACGCTAGCCGGTGGGACTGCTGTGCTCGTTCTTCATCCGTGGGCTGTACTCGAATGATTAGACAGAGGTCAGAGGCATTCCAGAAGGAAAATAAAAACACTCCTCTTTTAGTTTCAATAGCTCCATGGCGAAAATCGCGTTTCTGGACAATTGCCCACACGTGCAATACCCTGTTCCTATTGTTAGGACCCGCAGGCGACGCCGGAGCTTGGAGTTTCGATGCCCTTACGCCACAGCGAGCAGATGAACTTTCGTCGTTGTGTCTATCCACTATGTACTATTTTATAAGAACTCGGTTGTGTTATTTCACTGTACCTTCTGCACAAAAAGCAGGCGAACTTTTTCGAGCTATACTCTCTGCTAGATAACAGTAGTCCCAGGAAACCAAGACGCCCGGGCAGATTTCAGAATGGAGCAATGAATAAACCGCCAGTCATGTGCATCAAACTTAAGGCGCTTGTTTGGTATTTTAGCATGCATAAACAAAGTTGTTTTATTAATCACAATGTTTAAACCCTGAGATTGGGAAGGTAACTTGAGAATAAAGTAGAAAAACAAAAGAAAAATGACAGAGACTTCTCTAGATATCACATTTCTTCCGTCCCTTCTAACAAGCGTCTCAGTATCGCCTTTCTTTTGTCCCTCCTAATTTATCTTCAAATTTTCTCTTCAGTCCCAGGTTTAAACATCATGATTAACACGCAACCTCTCGCTTGCACTCTGACCATTTTCTCGTTTAAAATTGTTCGCGCTTTCCTTTGCTAAAATTCGATGCAGTTAAGTCGCTTTTTTCATTAACTTAAAACCCGCTCTTGCGAAATCTTTTCTGCGTGTTCACTAGTTAGTATAACAGGCTACAATATTTTTTTTTTTTTTTACTTTCTCGTCAAGGTTGATGAAGCGAAGTTGGGAACCTGATCGCAAAAATGCGTGTAACATTAATGAAAGATAACTCACGTAAGTAAAAATTGATACATGTGCGCTTGCAAAAGTAAAATTAAAACCAGCTAAACAGTACAATCAAGTGTTGTTTTATTTTTACTTTGACCTAATAATCGCGGTAATATACATCGTAATCATTAGCCACTTTACGATATATAACGCAGTCACCGGCAAATAAGCTAACTAAGGAAACAACAGCAGGGTAAGTTGTTGATATAGTACTCTAAAACAAAACCATTGAGGGACCCCGGACAGGCGAAAAGAAAACCATCTGACTCCTGAAAATATTGAACAATTGTGAGAATAATACGTCTTCAAGAATTTTGTATAAAATACTGGTTAGCAATTTGGGACAATAAATGAGAAGACAATGTTAACCACTACATTTTTATACCAGTACCACCTTTCTCACCTTCCAGTCGTCGACTAAACATAAAAAAAACAACCAAGAGATTGTAGAAATAATTTAGCAATTATTATGGAAGTCTATCTTCAGTACTTTTTAAGACCTTGGAATTAGCAGTGTCGAATACCACCAAACAAGTCAATTTTAGGTTTTTAATCACGCCAACGATTTGATCAACATCAATTTCAGCATCCATTCTCTTTGTTGCAATGGTGGCAAAGTAAATAAAGAAGCGTCTGATAATGAGGTGACTAATGCAGGACTCAATCCCGGTGCACAATTACCAAAGAGCACAGGATCTCCCAAACGATCGAGCAACGATATTAAGGGCTTCTCACTGCAGTTAATCGCATCCTATAACTTGTTTGGGGTTTCTGTTAACAGTGATAGTAAGTTTATATAAAAACAAGCAGTCTTCGCTTACGTAATATTGTTTTTGTAAGTAGCATACACCTTGATAATCAGATCATTTATCGTCATTATTAGTAAGTTTAGCTGCTCGAAATGTTTCTTCCTTTTTCTTTGAGAAGCATTTTTAATGTAGCAGTGGGCGACGTACACATGCTGAAAAACCGATATGTTTCGTAAGGGCATGTAGGAATTTGTGAGATTGCGCAATCTCATTTTAAGTAATTTCAATTTTTATAAATAAAACGTTCCGAAACTTTGGCAAACTAGTCATCCAAAAAAAAAAAAAGTTAACTGTTGATAGCCTCAAAGTAATCCTTCACCAGAGTCGCGTTTCCCTTTCAAATTCAACAGTCCGCTTTGAATTGGGGCATACAAAAATCTATTAAAGAATGATCGTTAAAACCCTGCATGTTGCTAGGTGTAGAAAATGAGGCAGGGGATACCGTTAAAATTATATTTTATAAGTTGGTTGTGGCTGGCGTGATTATAGTGGGAAAAGTGATAAAGTTAGGAAAATTTAAATTATCGCATAAGTTCTTAAACCGTGCTGCGTCCCATGCAGTGGGCGGATTTATACCCGTGCCACACGGGCAACTCGAATGCCATTTACAACGAATGCCATTTGAACAATCGGCCAATCAGCGCGCAACGCTCCGGGCGTGGTGCATTCCACGCGCGACAGATCGCGAGCCGATTCGTCTATCACACGAATGTCATTCGTGGTAAATGGCATTCGAGTTGCCCGTGTGGCACGGGTATTAGAGGCAAGTCGGGATGTCCTGATCCCTTCCCCCCCCCCCCCCAATTTCGCACGTACTAAAAATTTAGGTCGTGGAAAAGGGGGGGGGGGGGGCACATACCAGGTGTTGTTGCGCCCAACTGGAAAGTCACGTGGCCCGCCCTGGCCTCATGTTAAAAGTAGACTGTAAGCATGTACAGTCAATCTGAAACGTATTTGGATAGTTAAAGCCGCCAAGCAGGATTGTCGGATAGGAATAGCGTAGCTGAACAGTGACAGCTTTAGAAATAAACTGCAGTATACACATAACTACAAAAAGAAACGAATGTATCGATGAAGAAACTAAACAATAAGAAAACACGTAAAGTAGCCGAGGTTATTGCTCTATAAGCTCCCCCCGGAATCCCTGGCTCGAATCGTCCGAGTCCTCCGGGTTTTTCTTATTTATTTTATTTTCTCACGCACTTCACGGCTTTGGTTGCCTTTACGGTTTCTGCCATTTCTGCCACTTTTCCGATAGATCTCGAAGCAAAGAACAAAAATATTTACCATCTCGCTTTCAAAGCGAGAATCGACTCCGTAAAGCGAAATTGCAATATCCCGGATCGCGTGAATCGATGCGAAAGCATCAGAGCCGAGAAATCGGCCATTCGTGCGTAAACGCTCCACCACGCGCCGACGTAGACGCTGGTGCGCATTCCTATTGTTTCTCTCGAGGGAAATTAACCCTGAAACCGAAGACAGTAGATATAGAAAAAGGTGCTCGGCTTTGTTTTTGCTTGTTTTTTTTTTGTTTTTTTTAAGAAACATTTAGAGGCATTTGCGATCTTATTGTTGCTCCTCGGGCTTGGTTAAGATGCCACGTTATTCCGAGGTGATCTGTGCGCGAAACTCTGACTTAAAGGGGCCGTGTAGCAATATAGGAAGGGAGTGTTTTTCCCTTTACAGAAGCTCACTGGCACTTGGAGGATCCGAGGGTATCGGTATAAAGGGCTCCGGAAGATACCAACACGCAACGCCACGAAATATCGAGCTTCTTTGTCGCTGCGTAATTTCAAAAATGAAAGCGAACTTTTTTTAAAATCTCCTTTGCAAAACTTGATGACGTAGTCCTAGATTACCCTTTGGCCACAATAGTCAAAGGTAGCTCTGGTCAATGGAGGAACAAAGCTGCTTTAAGTCGAGCGAACTACATAATTTCTTGGCTGGGCTTTTTATTTTAAGGAAGGATATATCGTGCTGGCATTGAAAAACAGATTCGAGGACTGTTAGTGCCTTAGTACCAAAAACGTTTTTGAGTATGACCACAAAACCACCTCCCTTGTCGGCCGGCAGAAGAGATCAACTACGCTCCTCTAAGTAGGTCCCAACCCTATTAATGGGTAGCAGTCTGACCGGGGGTTTGTATCGAGAAGATATGTCAACTCCTTCTGATATGCAACGTCGGTGATTTAAGTGAATTCTCAAAAAATAGAAAAGATTTGGCACGCGACCGCGTCTAAGCTCGTAATATAAACATATATCCCCAATTAGATTATTTACGTATAGAACTTAGCGTGTAGAGATATGATAAAATTGTAGAGAGAACAAAAAGAGATTTTAACGACGTTTCTATCCCTTTCTTAATGACAACGAGTCAATTTATCGCTAAAAAAGTATTCATTTTAGGTGTGTCACGATACATCCAAAAAAATGCTCTCGCCACCTGCCGCGTGCACATCAGCAGACATCACAAAGACACACGCCACGGAGCACTCATAACACGAGTAATTCAGCAGTGTTGACTACTCTACCGCTGTATATACCCTACATTTTGAAACGCAATCACTTCAACGAGTACCATCCCAGAAGATAAAACAAATACATGTATGTTGCTTTTTTTTTTTTGCGCATAACTTATACGATACCTTGTTAAAAGGTTTAGGGAACTGAATATCCAACAATAAGTGAGAGCAAGATTCCGTACGAAAAAAGCAACCTCCTCAAGGACGCTCCAACCGGGTGCGCTATTGCTCCCCGGAACTGCATATTATTATTTTATGTATTCTAGTCTATAGAACTTTTATAAAAATATGGTGAGAGAAAGTCTATTGAGACCTAGTGATAGAAATTGTATAGCATTTCTATCGTCCGTAGTCTACTGGAAAGTCTATTGAATTTTATCGATTCAACGTGACTAGATAGGAAGTTGAAAAGAGTCGTTAAAATGGTGATAGACTTTTTATAGGCTGCCTAAAATATTTTTGTAAGGGCGTACACGCCGCTCAAGCGATCTGTTCATGACCGTGATTGTGACCAAAGCAGGTTGATACCCTTGTATTGTTTTTAATAAACTTAAACATAATATTGTCTGTACCCTTTTGCATGGACCATGATTTCTGACAACAATAAATTCTAACACCAACACATTCAATTTATTAATCAGACGCTCTACTTGAAGTATTAAATTATCAATAAACTGTGCGAGCGTTTCGGTTTGCTGATCTAAAAAAACATTGACAATAATGATGATAGAGGCGTCAGCACTGCCCCCGACGAACATTAAAAATTTGCATTTTTTTTCGACCTCCCACAAGGTCCTCCCACAAACAAAGCACCGAGAGTTTTTTTTAATATAATTTCTATCTAAATGATACAACCGGGTGAAAATCACCAAGGAAATTTAATCTATAGTAATATATGCCTATTTATTACAACCCGCATCAGTAGATGCCATTAAAACTATATTATGTTCATAAAGGAGATGTTCAAAATAAAGTAGAGTTTGACAGGCTACTAAAGCAATAATAATTTTAACTTGAACAAAAGCCACTTTGAACGGCTTTAGCGCACACGTATGAAGAAGAGAGAAGAGACAGAAAAGAGCGCTACTCACAACTGTATTTACAAAGATGAAGAAAAGGAAGAACATCGTCAAGATCCTCATAAAGATGAGAAAAGAAAGAAAAGGAAGCAGAAACATAAAACAGGACTATAAAACACAAAGTCGGGTGTTCCCTCGCGCGCACAAGCTTGATACACTGGCTCTTTGATTAAACACCAAAACCTTCGTTGGCCTTTACGTTGCCGTGGTGCAGGGTGTATTTGCATCAGTCTTGGCTCGCGCTGGGTCACCTTTGTCAGAGTTGAAGAGGAACACCTCATCCGTGGTCGGCTGTCGCTTGGTCATCGTGCCTGATGTCTCGCGGCTGCCATGACTCATGCGAGTTCCTCATTGTCCGTGTTAAAAAGTCTGTTTCCTTGCTTGTTAAGGCCACCGATGCAACACTAATGCATTTATTAGCAGCGGATATGATGTGGAAGGCTTCCACAACCTCGCGGGTCAATTTATCTTTGTGCCGCTCTAGGGTTACTGTTTCCCCGAACAGCGGATTGCACTTGCACTCTTTACAATGTGTAGCGAGATGGCCTCCCACTGTGGCTCTCAGAGAATAATCATGCTCGCGAAGTCTGTCATTAAGACATCTGCCTGTTTGACCTACGTAGATCTTGCCGCACGAGAGTGGAATCTTATATACCACGCCTGAAGTGCACGGCACAAAAGGTTTAGCATGTTTTTTAGTGCACCTGTGTCTTGTGGCACCTTCGGCTAGCGAGTTGACTATAGAGCAAATTTTGCTCATTTTTTGCGGGGTTGAAGAAACCACTCGGACCCCATACCGACTTGCCACGTTCTTTAAATTGTGTGACGTCTTGCGGAGGTACGGGATTACCACAGGTCTTGTCTTTCGTACATCTGGTTTGTTGACTTGGAGGCCTTTTGCCTTTTTCAACAAGGTGTCCGCTACATTAGCCAGTAGTGGTAACGGATAGCTGGCTTTTCTGAGTCTTTCAACCTGCATCGAGAAGCTGGCTCTCATTGTGTGGCAACATGATTTCTTTAGCGCGGATCCCAAACATGTTAGAGCAATGCCCCTCTTGACGATCTTCGAGTGAGCCGAACTGAAATCCAAAATTCGTTTCTTGGAGCGTGGGGAGTACGTCCAGCACACATGCGTGTCACCTAAGTGAAGCGAAAGGTCTAAAAACTGGAGAACATTTTCTTGAGGGACCTCATACGTGAACCTGAGGCCCCCTCCATACTCAGTGAAGGTCGCCAAAATATTGGTCACCTGTGTGTGCACATCGGTGTTATCTTTGTGAACGTCTGTCGCTAACTCAGTTAGCAGCGAGAATCGGGAAGGTTGACAAGTTCCATCTGGAAGTCTTCTTCTCGGTAAAGACGCATAAAGAAGGAAGCCCATTTAGAGCGATTGTCACCGAAAAGGGTTCCTGCAAAGACAAGTAGCGTCCTATCTCCAAAAACATCTGTCATCTTTAAAAATACAGGACCCCTTCAGAGTAGTGAATTCTGAGGAAATCGTTGAATTTCTCCAGTTAAAGAGCCAAGAGATCGGTAGTGCCTTCAGTATAGATGTGAAGAACCTGTTTTACTCTTTGCCACATGCACAATTATTGGAGTCTGTGAAGACATGTATTGAATCCAATGGAGAGCTCTCCTTCAGAGGCTCATGTGGAATTTCAACGGAGAGCTTTTTAGAGCTTTTACTTTTTTATCTAACGTCCATGATTGTTGGGTGGCGAGATGGGTGCTTTGTACAAAAGTCAGGAGTATGTATTGGCTCCTGTGTAGCCCCAGTCCTCAGTGACATTTATCTGGGAGCTGTAGACTGTGCCATTGAAAGGGAGCTTGGAAGTCGAGGAGTTAACAAGGTGGCCCGCTATGTGGATGACTTCCTGGTTGTTCTTAAAGATAACACCGATGTGCACACACAGGTGACCAATATTTTGGCGACCTTCACTGAGTATGGAGGGGGCCTCAGGTTCACGTATGAGGTCCCTCAAGAAAATGTTCTCCAGTTTTTAGACCTTTCGCTTCACTTAGGTGACACGCATGTGTGCTGGACGTACTCCCCACGCTCCAAGAAACGAATTTTGGATTTCAGTTCGGCTCACTCGAAGATCGTCAAGAGGGGCATTGCTCTAACATGTTTGGGATCCGCGCTAAAGAAATCATGTTGCCACACAATGAGAGCCAGCTTCTCGATGCAGGTTGAAAGACTCAGAAAAGCCAGCTATCCGTTACCACTACTGGCTAATGTAGCGGACACCTTGTTGAAAAAGGCAAAAGGCCTCCAAGTCAACAAACCAGATGTACGAATGACAAGACCTGTGGTAATCCCGTACCTCCACAAGACGTCACACAATTTAAAGAACGTGGCAAGTCGGTATGGGGTCCGAGTGGTTTTTTCAGCCCCGCAAAAAATGAGCAAAATTTGCTCTATAGTCAACTCGCTAGCCGAAGGTGCCACAAGACACAGGTGCACTAAAAACATGCTAAACCTTTTGTGCCGTGCACTTCAGGCGTGGTATATAAGATTCCACTCTCGTGCGGCAAGATCTACGTAGGTCAAACAGGCAGATGTCTTAATGACAGACTTCGCGAGCATGATTATTCTCTGAGAGCCACAGTGGGAGGCCATCTCGCTACACATTGTAAAGAGTGCAAGTGCAATCCGCTGTTCGGGGAAACAGTAACCCTAGAGCGGCACAAAGATAAATTGACCCGCGAGGTTGTGGAAGCCTTCCACATCATATCCGCTGCTAATAAATGCATTAGTGTTGCATCGGTGGCCTTAACAAGCAAGGAAACAGACTTTTTAACACGGACAATGAGGAACTCGCATGAGTCATGGAGCCGCGAGACATCAGGCACGATGACCAAGCGACAGCCGACCACGGATGAGGTGTTCCTCTTCAACTCTGACAAAGGTGACCCAGCGCGAGCCAAGACTGATGCAAATACACCCTGCACCACGGCAACGTAAAGGCCAACGAAGGTTTTGGTGTTTAATCAAAGAGCCAGTGTATCAAGCTTGTGCGCGCGAGGGAACACCCGACTTTGTGTTTTATAGTCCTGTTTTATGTTTCTGCTTCCTTTTCTTTCTTTTCTCATCTTTATGAGGATCTTGACGATGTTCTTCCTTTTCTTCATCTTTGTAAATACAGTTGTGAGTAGCGCTCTTTTCTGTCTCTTCTCTCTTCTTCATACGTGTGCGCTAAAACCGTTCAAATGTCTAACTACCAACTAGCCCAGTTATCAACCCTTTACAGTTGAACGAACCCACGTACAGCGAATTATATTCGATATCGAACTCACGGAAAATTTAAATAAAATGCATGTAAAAGGTATGTTTTATAACGAACAACATATTGGCTATAATGAACATTTTCACTCCAAGAAGGCTTCCAAAAACGCGCAGACAATCGTCTTCTAGCCTGTCTCTTCCCCCAAAAAAGAAGAAGGAAAGAAAAAAATTCCAAAAGCTCAAGTTGGGAACAGAATCGAGCAAAGAGAAGCGATTCAGAAGGGGAGAAAGCTAAAAGAACAAACTCTGCACGCATGCAAACAAAAACCAAAAACACTATCCAGCGCGTTGTTGCAAGGCGGAACTGAAGAGATGAGAAAGAAAGAGAAGCTCTCGCCTTACAACGAACTCATCGCAGAAGTTCGTTTTAAATGTTTTTTGCTATATCGAACTACTTGCTATATCGAACTGATCGTAGCGTTTCCTGCTGTTCGTTATAGACGGGTTTGACTGTATTCAAGTTTACGAATCTCAGCTTTTAACCATGTTTTCCTTTCCCGGGTGTCCGTTAACCTTGTACTGTGCACTTGTTAGATCGCGTATTGAGTTCGTATCCGTAATATGTAACTCTATTGCGATGTCGCAGCAGCAATGTAATTGAAAATGTTCAGCGCAGATTTATACGAATTTTATATGATAGACATACTGGCCACCGCCACTTTTACGGCTACAACCTTTTTTTGGTGGACCTCAATCTTTTAACTCTGTATGATAGAAGAATTGCTAGAGATATGCACTTTTTACATCAGGTTGCGCGTGTTGCTATTGACTGTTCAGGATTGTTGATGGCCTTGAGATTCCGTGTGCTCTCTGGGTGGTCATCCAGCTGCCGAGACACTTTTTATCCTAACATGCGATCAATCAATCCACGATCAAGGTGGGGGATAAGGAGAGAAGAAATAAAGGTTAATTCTTGCGCATCTTTTAAGTGACCAATGTTCGGGATACAAGGGTGCGTTCGGTGTCTGGTAACCTGTTATTTAGTTGTAACCGTGTCTTTGTGGAAGTTCAGTAATGACTGTAGTCGGTTTTAGCTTTCTGGGTGTATAAGGATTTGTGCAAAAAAAGAAAGTAGCCGAGTTTGAAACGTCCCTCTTTCTGTGACTTTTCTTTCGACTAAAAGTTTGGCTTTTTGTACCGCAGTCTCGGGCACTGAAAAAAGAATCGACTTCCACTAGCTCTCCTGCACCCGACTGTTACCAAGCGAAGACCACATGAAATAAACCCTAAGATAAGTAACCAAAAAGTTAACGAGATCCTTCTCTTCGTAAAGATATCGTTTTTATACTTTTAGAATTCCCCTCTTTGAAATAAAATAAATATTCCCCCACCGGACGAAGAAAAGGAGCGCCGTTCCTTTTTCCGTCGCAGTAAAATTGAACGAGTTTCCGTTCCACTTCCAGCGATGCAAAATGGAACGGCGGCGTTCCTTCGTTCCTCTTAAAAGGAACGCGTTCCAGGAACGCCGTTCCTTAGAACGCCGTTCCGTACAACGCTGAGACATACGCACCAAATAAAAACAAACTCGTGGGTCATCGAAGGCACACACTCAGTCTTAAAAATAAAAGTATGCTATACCCATTCCTGTGGCTTCTAAAAAACTGAAATTACGTTGATTAAAAAAAAATTTGCACGGGGAACCGGGACCACTCTGTGGATTTCCTGCGTAATTCTCAACATGGCGTCGTATCGCGGCGGACTAAGCGATGACGGCAAATGGCGGGCGTGGGACCTCTACTCCAGAACTGTTGTTCCTGGCACCGGCGAATCTGTATAGCTTCGAAAGAGATATCGTTTACCGATCAAAACTATTGGGATTTATTCCGTGCCCAACGACCTATTCACACGAAGACGTCGCCGAGTCGTTGCCCCTTGTCCTGGATGAAGACATCACTCGTCTTACGAACACGAATTGATAAGAGCTTGAAAAACGCGCACCGTCAAGCACAAAGTGCGTACATTTGCGTTTGTCGTGCGACGTGCACGTATTTCGTCTGCATTGCACGGCCAGAAAAATGATGAAAAAAAAAAGGGGGGGGGGGGGGGAACACGGTGGGGCGTAGCCACGTGACTTCCGAGAACTCTCTCCTCCTCCATATTTCATCTTCCCCCCAGTTCAGTTTCGGTTTCGGTTTCGAGCGGTTGCGTATTTATACCTATTGATTGGGTAATCTACTTACACCGTAATAAATCGCCTGGCAGAAGAAAAAGATCGTTGGGGGGGGGGGGGGGGGGGGCGCACAAGCGTACTGGCTCTTGTGGGACCCAAGAATACTCGAACACTACGTCACTTATCAAGAAGCGTCTTCGTCGCGGTGGAATTCCAAGGATAAAAGTGAACCTTCTCTTTCAGTCTCTCCTTCGCAAAATTCGATGTCGGAGCTGTGGGGACAACGCCACCAACGCGATCCCCAGGAGTGCGCCATTAAGCTTGGCGATCCCCGCTCATACACTGGACACGAAATCTGCGTTGGCATTAAATTGTGACTCGTGACAATCAATGCCTTGACAGGCATTCGGGTAGCGCTCCTGCCCAATCGCTGGGATGACGGGAACAGCCGAACCTTAAAGAACCTCTGACACGCCAAAATTTTTTTTTTTTTTTTTTTTCACGCTAAACGTTGCAATGGCATATCAGGACATTACAAAAACATTGTTTCACTATAGAGTTGCGTAGTTTTTTTATAAAAAAATAGAAATACGAGGCCCAATTCAAAGTTCCCGCCGTGTACTGTGACGTAACAGTGTACCGCAAGGTGTCGGGGCGGTCAGAAAGGAGGCATCGAGCTACGTCACTAAAAGTGGGTTAACCGGAAGTCGCGTGAGTTTCACTCCTCGTGCTCGTCGCGACCGTGCCTAAGACTTTTTTTCTTTTTATTATTCTGCTCTTCGTACGAGCGATCGTAGAAAACGAAGTTTCAGTTCCACTAGCTCTTTATCCCTGCACCGTTGGTTAGTTTGCGTGCTGTAAAATTTGAGGACGAAGAGTCAGTGGATCGACGTGATGGAGGTCAATGATGAAAGCGTTGCGAGTACAAGCCAGTGTACGAGTGCATGCCGTCAGTCCGATAATACAAGGCTATACTGGGCGCAAAACAAGCTATCAAGTTTTGAAAAAAAACAAAAAAACATTAGAACGCTCGCAGAAATTAGGATCGCTAGCATACGACACGCCCGATCGCATTGCTGAAGGTTGAGACACCGAGGTCGTTGAATCATCGGATACTCTCCAGGATGTAGATGCCTGCCGTCTAAAGAATACGAACTGGTGAGTGTACCAAGTACAAGTAAACGTCGAGCACAAAGTACGTATTTTGTCTAGAGCATGAGTAGAACTTGTTTACTGGGTGCTCATGCGGCCGATGTATGTCTCAGAAATGCATGCAGTGTGATCTCTTCTTCAGTTGATGAAATACCGGGACAGTCCCTCACACAGCACCTTCTAGGCATTGTAGTTGATCACGTCAATTCACTGACTCCGCTTCTTCTACCTTTACAGCAACATTAAGCGATGAAAAACAAATAAAAGAAACCTTGGCTGCTTGGATCGCTCGTGGAGGTGCGGAGAATAACAAAAATATTAAAAAAATATTACATGCGCTCGCGGTAAGCACGAGGAGGGATACAACTCACGTGACTTCCGGCGATGCCTCCCTTCTAACCGCCCCGACACCTTGCGGTACACTGTTACGTCACAGTGCACGGCGGGAACTTTGAATTGGGCCTCGTATTTCTATTTTTTATAAAAAAACTACGCAACTCTATAGTGAAACAATTTTTTTGTAATGTCCTGATATGCCATTGCAACGTTTAACATGAAAAAAACAATATTTTTTTTGGCGTGTCAGAGGCCCTTTAACAATGCGTGGAACTCAGCGCGCGCCCTCTGCTCTACCAACCGCTACGCCTGGCTATGCTAAAAACATTGGCGGCTTATAATCGGCACCAGGTCACGTGGCCGCTTTTTCTGGCTGCGAGTTGAGGGGCTAAACGGGGTTCGTTTTTCTCGAAATTGTTTCTGCGACTGTTATTGCGCAAGGAAAAAAATCAACGTGTGTTTCATTGGTCACAAATGTCAAGCAATAATTTTTATCTCTATTTATTGTAAGTAGAAAAATTGTTGCATCGCCACTTTAAGACATAAGTTATACGAGAGGAAAGAGGACATATTCGTTTTGAAATAAAACCACTCTTTTAAAAAAAATATTCAAAATGAAAGGAATAGCGAGCGGCCGAAGACCACCTAAATTGCCAGAATCAGTGGGGAAAATAATTTTGTGGACATACGGAGAAGCAGTGATTGGTGACGAACCTGGACAATCAGGCAGAATAGTGAGACTACACTAGCGTTCACTGCATACCGGCTGAACAAGACACCTAATTATTTTTAAGCCTTTGAGCCTTATTATGATTATCGCTCTAATCTTCACCATAACAACTCGTGAATAGCCGATCGCCCGTATTCAACAAATTCAATAAATGGTCTAGTTGTTGTCGCAGTAGTTCCGTGCGAAATACTTTTCTGCCCTTTTGAATCTAACAGGCAATCTTAGTCACAACCTACCTGTTTTGCAATGTTCAAATAACTTAAGAAAAGGAAATGGTTTTTACCGAGAAGAAAAGGGCTTCGAGAAACTTCGTTTTGGCCAAGCCAGTTTACGACCGGCAAAGCAGCCTATAAACCGAAGTTTACTAGCGCGAAACCCAGCCCGAGTCACAACCCCCCCCCCCCCCCCCCCCCGCCCCACCCCAACTATAAAACGAAGCAACAAAAATAACAAATAATTGTATCTGCCAATTCGTAGTATACAAATGAAATAATAATAATTAAAAAAAATCGTTTCGTTTAGATTCTTTATGGAACGCGAATTAGGACCTTAGGACGGCGAAAGGTTGCATCCTTATTCTTGGTTTGTTGACTAAAGCCAGAACATTTGTTGTTATTTCTAACATTGAATTAAATCAAATACATAAAAAACAAAAAAGGGGAAGACTAAGAAAGAAAGAAAGAGAGCAAAAATTGTTGACACTCTGAAATTCACAAAAAAAAAGGAACTATTATTCTCAAGGGTATACGTTGCAATTTCTTAGCTAATTTCCGGTTTTCCACTCTCACAAACAATCCAGTCTAAGCAGTAACAAAAGGAGTCTCTTACCAAACACAAAACAAAAACAAAACATTTCCGATCTTTTCAAGAGAGCTCTGGCGCCGACTCGAAGTAAGAGAGGACGCCACCACAATTCCAGTCCCTCATTTGGCCTCCGACATTTCAGAAGTCGTTTTAAGCTGCAGGGAGAAAAGCAACGAGCCGGCAATCAATCGGTTTCCTGCTTGCACCCAGAGTAATCGATCCAAAAGTCTGACACATATAACAGCACCGCTCACACGCCGGTTCCAATCCAGCCGCGTTAAAACGGCCAGAAAAAGATGGTCTACGCCGGGAACTGAGAGCCAACCTCCAGCCAAATGGACACACTGCGCTCCTTTTCACCTAGCGACGGGCTCTTGCGGACATTATAGGAACCACCCCGGCCAATCAGCGCTCTGCACGCGTCCCGTGACAACGAGCACCGCGCTTCGTTGGTCACGGTCACGTGACACGCACACCAGGTCACGTGACACGATGGCTCGTAGCGTCCCCCCCTGCGGTACGACGTAAGGTGAACCTGTGTACAGCAAGAACAACATTCTGTACTTCTCAGTCATCACGGGACGAGGCCCAGCCATACGGGAAAGGGGATTTCGAAGGGGTCCGGCATCCTCGGAATACCAGAAGCCTTATAGGCTGGTTTTGGGCGAGATAGGCTTCGAAAGCTTTACCCTTGTGTGCGTGGGAGTGTTTTCTGTTGTGTTCTTTTACGCGTTAAGCTTGGCTGGCATCACCCCCTGCGGTCATGAAATGCTAGCCCCGAAAATCAGGAGTATACGAAGGGCGTGAACGGAAAATGGATATTTTTGTTTCCAGTAATGAAGCGCCGTATGGTGAGCTATCTGCGAACGGCAAATGAAAGCGGCCATGAAACCTATTTTGGGCTGGGATAAACGATTTTAAATTGGGACTTTACAAATCGCATATTGTTTAGTGGGCCAAAAAGAAAGAGGGTAAAAATTCAAAAGCCAGCTTTTCGGTACGAACATTTGAAAATATAGCTGACTATTTAGTACCTTCTTTCCTTCGGAGGCTCTCCGCCTTTTCACGATGATACATCCGCGGTACACAAAACGCGTCGGCGGTGTTAAATTGACGTCAGCCGACCCCAACTCAGGCATTGGAGAGGAGCACTGCGTTACTCCGACGTATGCGCTCGTCACCAATCAATCCGTCGACGAATATTCGGATTCGCGTTCATGGTCAATGAGGGCCCTGACTAAACTTGTCGTCACTTGCGAATGGCAAGTTCAATGGCGTGCTTAAAAAGCACGGTGGAAGCTTGGAGTCATCGTAATGGTGTCCAAGCATGTGACGACGACGTGGTTTTTCTATTCGCCTTTGAGCTGAGGATTAAAGCTAAGGAGGGAGAGGTAGAACAATCGTTTCAGGACGCCTTCAAGGACAGCCCGACATGCCCCCTCCCGTTAAGTCCCCGTCAAGTCCCGTTGAATCGACTTTTATTGGTTTTTATACCCGATACTCGGATAGTCAAAAAAAAAAAAAAAGAATCGTCTATCGAAATACGTGCAAACATAGATGTTGGCAATGATGGTCGTGCCACACGAAGACGAGGCGAAAGGCAAGACGAGGCGAGAGGTTGCAAGTGTGCGGCGGAGGCTTACTGGTACAAGGTTCCTTAAATTGGTCAAACTCAAGTTGACTAAAGCCTTCTCAATATAGAACTACCCCAAAAAATAAGTACTCAGTTCCCTGCATAACACGGAGACGGCCGATCACGGCGGTTTTCACGCAGCCCTCAATACTCGAAATAAGTAATTCCACAAATACTCTCGGTTAAAAAGAATTCAATTATAGTACTCGATTACTCGATGAAAGAAGTAATTGGTCATTACTTAAACAAGTAAGCGTTACTTTTCCGAATACTTAAGATTTTTAAGGTGACAGAGTTTTCCGCCAGATTCAAAACGGGTCTGTCGCGCTAAACTACCCATTATTGGATTATAACCACCGAACGATAAGCTAGTTATCTTATTAATCAACCAATTTTGATACACCATCCTCCTGTCCCAGACTTGGTTTGAGGGCTCCTTGGTAGGTAACCTGTACAGTCAAAGGGTGCCTCTAGGAAGGGAGGAGCAAATAGTATCGGTTACAGGTAATTTTAGTAATTCCAAAAGTGATCCGATTTTTTTATGGCGGAGCTGTTAAGTGCTAGTTTCTCCAGAATCGCGTCCGTCAGCAAACGAATGATGACACAGAACTCTGGACAGCTACCGCCAATTTATGAGCGACGGCGGCAACGCGACGACCGGCTTGTCGGTTGTCTGGTTGCCGCCGTCGCTTTTAGATGGCGGCAACCTTTCGAACCTTTCCACTCTGGCTTGCCGATTTGCGGCCGGCCATTACTTCATTCCCGCCATAGTACAGCTTCGCTGGTCTTCCTTCTTCAACAGAGTAAAAAGGCTGAAAGTTTTTTGTGATTGCCTTTTAATAAATTTATTCTAACGATTACAAAATTACTCCGCAACGTAATAAGAAACGAGCAATTTGATTACTTGTAACGCATACCCTACAAGTACGATGTTACGAAAGGATGGCGGCGAATGACGAAATTCGGAATTCGGCGATACACAAACAAAATGCCGTACTCGCGGGGACACTGAGTATTATTCAGCGCCTGCTCGGCGTCTCTGCGCATCTTGAGATGGAATTGGAATCTGGAAATTTTGGGATCCTTCAATATACCTGATGCAGGTTTGCGCGCCATCTGTACTACGTTGTGGCAACCTTCTTGCGTATGGCCTTCAACGCAGAGCCGTATATGCTTCAACGTAGCGACCCACGTTCGAGGTGACGGTTGCCGAGCGCTGCTACGGAAAAGTAATGCCGCGCTCTCTGCCGTGTCTCGCTGCGCCATCGGCGGAGAAATAAGAAGACAACCGAGGTAAATATACAGATATGGCGTATGTTTTAGTTTTCGATCCGAGGTTTTTACGACCAATCTTGGAATAATGGTAGCGTTTTACTGGGACTCTCGGAGTGGCAAAAACGGCAAAGCCCTCTACCGCGGGCTTTGTCGAATTTTCTCGATGGATGAAGCTGCCCACCGCTGTGTTAATGACTGGCGAAGGCTGCTCCACACATTTCTGCCGATTTCGTCAGCAGCAACGAAAACAACAGCAACACTAAAGACACCGGGACACCTGGGACTCCTGCTTCTCTTACGAGGCTACTTCTTGCAATGGCTGTCACGCTGTGTGCGGCAAACTGTTCCCGGTGACTAGGTTCATGGTGTCGGTTCGGTCATTCTGAACCGAACCAACGCACCTTCCTGAACTAAACTCGCTAATATCATTCATTCCGAAATATCTAACTCATCCACCACAGCCTAGAAAAACAACTTCGTTAACTAGCGCTGAGAACGCTATGCATGCAGAGCGGGGACGGAGGAGATGCCTCAAATATGACGCGGAGGACCGATGATTCGCACAGCCGCCGAGAGACGGCGCTAATAATAAATAAGCTCTATCCTTCGCAGAGATCGGTTGCAAGCGTGTTATCCCGGAAAGTGTAAGGCAGAACACGGAACGCTTCAACGAACGTCAATTTGATCCTTAAAGCTCCTAAAGTGTTCGTTCTGTTTTCGTATGTCCTTCAGCCATTTATTTTATGGCCTTGCTCGTGGTCGCAGACAAACGTATGGTCACGCGCGAAACACTAATATTTCTTGTCGTGACGCGGCATTTGTCCAGGAATATTCCAACGCTTGAAAAGGGAAGACGATTCAATTCTGCTACTGCGTCCGCGCGGAGCCGCCCACCTAAGCGATCGCAGCGCCACCGTTTACTTTGACGTCGCTAACAAGAAGCGGAACTTCCGAAACAATAGAGAGGTGTCCAATGTGTCTCGTTAAAACGGACCCATTTTAATGACTGTCGTCTGCTCGAAAACGCTAATCAGCCGCTTTCTCTGTTTCTTTTTTTTTTTTCTTTTTCAAAACTCTAAGTTTTTTTTCTTTATTTTTAAAAATAAGTCGTTATAGCGACGCCAGTACTTATTAAAACATCATCGCGGTCTTATTTTTTTTTTTAAAGGACCGCACTCAACTCGGGGTTTTAGCGGGCTTATATTTTTTTTATTGCTTTCGGGCCGTACAGCAGTCATTAGTGGTCCATCCTTCAGCGAACCCGCCTATAAATGAACTGTTTCGAAAGCACTCGCGCCAATAATTCATAAGTTTTAATAAACACGTGCTGCTCTTACGCGTACAAAGAAAGCGGGCTTAAAAGGACGATGCAACAAATGTTGTACTTTCAGTAAATCCCGCTTAGGATTATTCCTTGACATTATTAACATATGAAACACAAGTTAGTTTTTTTTCTCCACATGGCTATCGCAGAAACAAATTTTGAAAAACCAACAGCCAGAACAAGAGGACTGCTGAGGCCCCTTCTCACTAAAACGCCCCCAAATTCCAAAACAAGCGGCCACGTGATCTGGAGACGATTAAATGCAGCCAAATTTTAGCGTAGCAACGCGCTGGGGTTTGCAAAGCGCAGGGAGCGCGCTGAGTTCTACGCATTGTTAAAGGGATTGTCCGATAAACTTTTGTCTTTCAGGAAAAATAATTATATTGTCGTTGCTTTTAGGAATATCATTTTTACCATAGCACAATCTTTAACAGAGCCCAACTGCTCAAATTGTACCCGCCAAACACACGGCGTTTTTGTTGGCAACTGTGGAAGCTCTGACGTAACATCATGCAAAGAGAGCCACGACAGCTCTTGACTGCTGTCGCAGTAAAATAACTTCGTTCTATGAAAGACAAGATTTACGGATTATTTACGGTTTATGATATCTGTACGCATCTTCAACCATGTTTATCAAAACCGAAAATAAATCAACGCCCGCGACTCTGGCCTACTCTGGCGTTACCATGCCCGATGGGACGTCACGAATCGCCCAGCCATGCATATTTGCGAAATTCGGCGTGAAGTATCGTATTGATGTTCATAACTGATTTAAAAAAAAAAAAATATTGAGGAGCTTTTTAATCAAATAAGTATCACACCTGACTATAATTAGTCCCCCTCAACGTGACCAGCTCAAAAACTTAGTAACTTCCTGATATCACCGGACAATCCCTTTAAGGTTCGGCTATTCCCGTCGTCGCAGCGATTGGGCACGCCGCACGATCCACTAGAAGAATACATGCTGAGGCATTGATTGTCATGATGCAGCCTATAGACCTTTCCAAAAACGAGCTTGTGGCCGGTGCCATTTTGAGCGTTCGTGCGTATGGCGCGTGCTTTGCTCGCTTTCCGAAGCGACGAACACGCACGTGCTGGGCTGTGAAGATCGCACGCTGGACTGTGATTTTGTAAACATTGGAAAGGTCTATAGGGTGTACCAGAACTGGGAGGTGTGCCGACCGTGTCGTCCTCTTCATAGGAGATGTGTGCCGGGTTGCCCAATTATGACGCAGAGGCCTGGGGTGGCGCTGCCAGTCACAGCGAGGCCATGAAACCGGCCAGGCAGCGTTTAGGGAGGTTGGCTTGTGGCGTGTCGGTGTGGCTATTTCTTCTCGTTTTACGTTGTGTGTGAAGCGAAACAATATTGTGTGGCTGCTAGCTGGGCCGGAGAGACAAGGCACAAGAGGAGAGGAAAGCATCGCATACCGTATCATACTCAAACTTCGCTTTCTTAATGCCGCTGTGTAAGCTGACAAAAATTATTCTATAACAGCAAAACGAAAAATGAAAGCCGTCTACAACTCCCTGAAAAGCCGGATTAGAGCGCAGCTCTTGAGGCGGAGGATGGAAGGGTACTGAGGGGATAGGCGACTTTCTGAGGTCACGTGACCTCAGTGGGGGGGAGCTCACGTGACCTCAGGGGAGGGGGCGTCCGTGACATCAGGGAGGTTACGTGAGGGTAACTCTCATAACCCTCGTGACCCTTGTGAGGGAACACTCGTAACCCTCGTGAGAGTAACCCTCGTGACCCTCGTAAGGGTGACACTTTTGAGGGTAACTAACCCTCGCAACCCTCGTGAGGATAACGCTCCTGACACTTCGTGAGGGTAACCCTCGTGATCCTCGTGACGGTGACCCTCGCAACCCTCGTGAGTGTAACCCTCGTAACCCTCACGAGGGTAACCCTCGTGACGTCATTGTGGGAAACAACCCATAATGGAACGCGCGGATACGCCGTTGCATGCAACGCGCGGTTGCATGCAACCCGCTGGTGTCGCCGTCGTTGTCGGCGTAACCGCGCGTTGCATGCAACGCACATGCAACGCGCATGCAAAGATTGCATGCAACGCGTTGCATGTAATATTTGCATGCACGTTGCATACGCGTTGCACGCTTGCATGCAACGCGTTGCATGGAATCTTTGCATGCGCGTTGCATGCAACGCGCGGGTTGTATGCAACGCGCGGTTACGCTGTTTGCATGCAAAGCGATGCATGCAATCTTTGCACGCGCGTTGCATGCAACACGCGGTTACGCCGACGGCGACGCCGCTCAAGCCGGAAACGGGCGCCTAAGAGCTGCGCTCTAAAATAAATTAAAGAAGCGAGACGATGTAAGTAATCGACCGCTTCCAAAGGGCATTTGCACCTTGAATACAAACTCCCGCTACTCGCGCAGGTCACAGTTTTTCACGAGAGTATAAGAAGTATAAGATAGGATGAAACTTATTATCTCTCACAACGAAGCAGACAAAGACATGCAAAGAATAGGACCATTTTCACGACGAATAAAGCATCTCTGCTGCAACCACCAGGCCTCTGTCAGCCGTCGGACGGCGGCGCTTTGCCCGCCCCACCCACCCAGCGCCCTCACCGGCGTGCTTGAGTATCGCGACACTCTCGCGCGCCTGCCGAACGGCACAACTCCCCATTCTAGTACAACTTACCCACGCAGTGCTCGTGTTCAGTGTATGAGCCGCATTTAAGCGTCGTCACAGAGGCATCGCACAGGTTGATCACCAAATCTCGGGGAGCGCGCCTTTCCCTCGCAACTTCATCATCAATTTTGCGAGGTAGGGACTGAAAGAAAACGTCCGCTTTTATCCTTGGAATTCCACCGCGATGCAGACGTTTCTTGAACAGTGGCGTTGCGTTCGAGTATTCTCGAGTCCCACAAGCGCCAGTAAGCTCGCGTAAAAATAGAAACGTTCCTTACCAATGTCCTTGCAATATCGTTCCTTACCAATATCCTTACCAATATCCCTTTAGAGAAACACTTAAGCGGTTCTGTATTTTAGAAAGAAAAAACACTTCAATCGACTTCATTTGGCCTCCAGGGTCACGAATGTCAAAATTATATTTCAGATTAATGTGCTAAATAGCCACAACGACGATTTGAAAATAGCGCTGAAGCCTTGCCTCCTCCTTGGCGTGTTCCGTCAGAGGAGGGAATCGTGACGTTGTGTAGAGATCTCAACCAAATACTTTAATAGGAGGAATACATTCTACTCCCCGATAATACAATGGCATTGGCGCGGTTAGGTTTCGCACAGTTGGAATGACTGGATGACCAGCAAACTCGGCTTTCTCCGCATTTAATTGGGAGTGCTGGGAGGCGCCACCTAATTAGCGGCGAGAAGTTTTGGTGGCGCCCTCCTGTGGTTCCCCCTTGTGACGTCATTACCTTGCAAACAACAAGTTCGATGGTGTTTGTTATTAGCATGGTGGAAGCTTGAAATCATTGCGCTCTCAAAGGAACACTGCCAACACCGTCAAAATTAAAGTTCTTTCATTCCTATTATTTCCGTCGATGATAAATCCCCTTTCCGACGTCATAGTCAGCGTTCAGCCAATCGTGGAAGGCCGACCACAGCGACGCTTTCGGTCGCGCACGGGGCTAATAGCGAGTTCTAATAGACCGTGTTTCCCCCTCCGCTAAGCCCCTCCGCTACCCGGAACTCTACAGCCAAGACCATCGGCGCACAGGCGCAGTGGTGGTTTCTTCGTAGCGGAGGGATAGCGGAGAGAGAAACACGGTCTACTAAAACTTCCTATTGTCATGGAAGTCACGGTTATCAAGCATTCGCACCGGTGGGCGAAGGGCGCGCAGCAGGCTGACCAGTCTATGCGTGTGTTTGCTCAATAGGTGTCATGTCTTGTCCCCTAAACATTTTTAGAGCAAAAGTACGTTTGTTTGTTTGTTTGTTTTTTTCCGGCGCGGCTAGACGTCCAGATCACCAGGGGCGAATTTGGCGCAGTAGGCGCGCCGTCTAATGCAAATGAGCGTAGTAGGATGTATTCCCCCGACTAAAGTATTTCTCTCAATATTACCTCGCCTTCCACATCCCTTACCCGAGCAGTCCAAAGCGCTGCACAGGTTCCCTGACAAGCGGCACGCACAAGGCAGTTGAAACTTCTGGACATGGCCTCACACCCGGCGGTTAGTTTTTCCTGCTTTTTCTCGCGTCCAGTGATACGTCCGGGTCAAGTGCTTCTGGTATTTGAATTCACGGGACAAAAATACGCAAGAGTTCACCTTTATCTCGTTTATTTTTTTACCCCCTTTTCAGCTTTCTTTTAATGCGAAAGAACTACCGACTGAGCGTGTATGCGAATAAAAGCTGGAAAAAGAGCATGCAACGAGAAGGCACAGGTACGTCGGAACGTAAAGCTCTGATTGGAACTATTAGTGGGTAGATGAAAAGGCTAGCTACCTTCGTATCTGCCCCCTGTCTTCCTCTTACCATAGCGAACATGAGCGTCGTGCTACTCCTCGCGCAGTGTCTCGCCTTCGAACACCGGCGTTTCGGCGCTATAGAGACAAAGGCAGGGGTCGTTTGCGTCTGCGCCGTGATCCTTCCAACCAGAGCTCGCATCACCTCCTCTCTCTCGTTTTCTCTCCGCATGAAGAGGCGAGGACCGCGTGACAGCTCCTTTCGGATACGTTCCACCGGCTAGAAGAACTTGTAGAGACTCGAAAGGGCAAAGCATTCGTGGTTCATGCTGAAAGCTGAAGCCAACGTAACGTCATGGGAACGTAAACAGATTGATGCGATTCCCTATTGAAAATAAAAGCTTCGGCTATGATGCGTTCAATAAATGCATCAGAAGTTACATAAAGTGTATAAGGACTCTACAGGCCCTTATATGACCTTATGTGTACTCGCACGTTTATTTGCCAAACTCTTACGATATTGTTTCGCTGCAGTTGTACTCCAATATAAGAACAACTATAGCCAATGACAGCTTAAAAAACCGCTGCGCGGGGCTTATTGTGTTCCTTACTTCGTGATTCGTTCGTCTACCTTCTCTTCGGCAGATGCTGCAATCTGATTGGGTGTTGAGCGATGATAAGATAGATGCTCGGCCTTCACCGTACCCTGCCTATCTTTGCGCTGTTGGCGACTACGTGCTGTATTCCGATTTTACGCCGATATGAAAGGGGAACTAGAATAAACTACACTGTTTGTGTTTGAGACGTAGTCTCCGAGGCAGTACCGCGTCAATTACAGCTGCGTAAATCTCCGACGTTCTGGAATCAATTGCTTGTTTCGTGTGTAGGTTTTAACGCTAGCAACATTTTCGCAACTGCAGCCTGCCGCGTTTTTTGTTTTTTTTTCGATACACGGTAGTTTATTTTTTTTTTTTTCGCCGAGACTGTCTACAATGTGGTAACCTTTCGACTTGATGCGAAAGCTGGCCGTGACGATTTTAGCTCGCCACTTGGGGAAAGTGAGCAAGTGCCTCGTGAAAGCGCTGCAAAAACAGTCTTAAAAGGAAAATAAAAAAAAAAGCGTCGGGCGTTTTAGTTTTTTTTCGCGTCTTGTTAAGGTGGCTTGAAGTAACAATATAGGATACAAATGATTGCCTCCGGATATAAATAGAATAATAAAATATTTTAGGCTCATTATGAGTCATCCGAATTACATCAAATACTGTGTGTTCCACTGAACGTAATAATTCGAGTTATGTTACGTATGCGTTACGTACGCTATAGCATACTTTCGTTGTTTTTTTGTTTTTTTTTTTAGGAGAGGAATATATTTCTAACTTATACCCCCGCAACATACGAGACGCTTGTTGTTTTTTGCAGACATTACTCGGCCTATTCATTTCCCAACCACGCAACACGGCACGTAAGGTAACTTCTAACAACATTTTGCTTCCTACATATTGAAATATCACATCAAGGCGTTTTTGCCGAACACTGCTTTGACATCGAACACCGTGCACTCATCTACCGTGTTTTTCGTACTTGTACTTTATTTTGTTTTTAATCTAGTACCCTTATCGTTCCCTAGAGTTTTCTTTTTTTTTTTTTCTAGAATGAGATTTTACATTTTGCGACTAAGTAACGGTTAAATCAAATTTATTGCTAAGACAATATGTTTATCTTTTCATATAATTATAAAAACAGAATGATCGAAATACATTACAAAGTACACGATTCAGTGGGGCAAAAATAAAAGGAGGAGCTTACCGTACGTTGATCATTCAATCGTGTCGGGTCGCTGATGGTCGGACGCTGAGAAGGGTCGATTTTCCGAGCACAAACACGCAGCACGAAGACACACGCTTACACTTCCGGAGTACCGTCGTAGGAAAACCAAAATAAAACAAAAACAAAAGAACCCAGGGTTTAAAGGTACAAACAAATAAGCGAACCGGGAAAGGAGCGGACTGCTGGATTCGCCGTCGTCTCTCAACGAACACCGCGCACTTCCTCGACGATCACGGGGTCACACCTGTAATACCACGTCAAAGCGTCAGGACAGCCGACGTAAGGACGAACGAACGTTGGAAGGGGGAAACGTCTTCGTTGCAGAAGTCTACGTCGAAATTCTCTCCCTCGGCGTTGCTTAAATCCCTCCAAACACACACATTCACGCCGTGGAAAGCAGCGCGACAACACCACAGCGTGCTCCGCGCACTCACAGCACGAACTCACACTTACACTCACAAGCGCGCGCTGAGAGCGGGACAGAGGAAAATAAAAGGACACGGCACTCTTTCCGAAAGAAAAATAAAAACGAAAGAAAAAAAAAAGCGAAAAGCACGCAAAACAAAGGTGGGCTGCTAAATTTGTGCTGAGGTTGCCGGTACTGTGCGAGTCGTTCTGGCAAGCTCTCTTTTCTCTCCAGTCAGAGGTCGGTCCGTAGCGACGTTCACATCGAAAGCAGACAAAGCCGTCGACTTCTGCTCGTCATCGTTGTCGTCGTCGTCGTCGTCGTTGGGGTCGTCAAACACAAAGACGCCATTTCACGACGCGTCAGCGCAATAAAAAGAATACGATGCAAAAACAGAAATATATATATAGATATATGTACAAGAACGAACCTCGATCCACGGTTTCTGAAATGTAAGCAAACGCGTAGATTTGGGGGGGGGGGGGGGGGGGGGAATAATCCCTCCAAACTAAGCCAGGAGATCGAAGGGTTGGAGAGAGAGACACTGTGTGTTCGATGGAAAACGACGAGGGATCGGATCTTTTAAGAAAATCAAATCAAGGACACGCACGCGCACACACACACACGCACGCACACGCTCACGTCCACCTCGTCGACCAGGCAGCAGCACGAAGAAAACCGGAGGAGTCTCTCGACGGAAGAATCAGAACTAGGAAAGCAACACCGAGTTCTCTGCGCACGCCGTCCTCAGAGAAACGGCGAGTGTCTGCGAACGTCGGAGCGCTCTGCACGGTGGAAGAGCGTCATCTGCTAGAGCGGACCCCGGGTTCGCGCCGGGAGCGCCAGCTCGTGGAGCGAGTGGTAACGAGGCGCGACGATATATGTAAAGAAAAGAAAAAAAAAAGGAAGGGGACCCGGGATCCGTCGAACCCGGGGTTTTCTACTCCCGCGGCGGAGGGGAGGACGGCTGCGGCGGCGCTGCCCTTTAACAACCCACGGAGATCGGGATCGAGCAGCGTGATTGCGTTCCTCGTCGTGTGCAACATTGTTTCCCTGTCGGTAGTTCCCATGTGCATCGCTCGTACTCAATTTAGATCGGGCCATCTATTTTTTTTTTTTTACGAAGGGTTACAGCGCTCCATGATTTCTTGGACAACCTTTTTCTTTCTCTCCTCTGCACCCGCCTCCCCTGATTACATCTCACGTCATGGTATTAACCAATAAGATCCATTCAAAAATCACTGATAGAAATTTTTAACAACTTGATATTTTTACGGTCATTGCCTAATTTATAGTTAAACGGGTGCACCGATCATTTTTGTTTTTATAAAGAGGAGTTTCGAGATACAAAGTATCGTAGGTGATCAAGAAATTAACGGTATTTACGAGACCCACCGTTTGGTCATATTTGGTAGTAAATAGTTTCACTCATAATGTTGGAAGTTTAATTTTTTTTTTACGATCGGAATATTATTACTTTTGTGTTCTATTATACGTATTTTGCTAACAAGCTCATGGGAACTTGAGAGATTGCCTTCGAACTTTTCAGGTGTATATTATAAGACATTAGAATCATGTGCATGAATTTTACTAGAATATCCTTCTAACCCACAGGCACAAAATAACGTAACTTTCAGTATTTGTACAGTGCTCTTACGGAAATACCTTAAACACATGCCACATATAGAAGAACAAAAGTTTCTGACGACAACTAAATAAAGAAAAGGTATTCGACTCTTTCTTTACTTTTTGCCTTACACAGTGTGAGTATTCACTCCCTTTAAAAAAAACTGTTACGTAGTATGATTGTGGCAGCCTTATTTCAACATATATTATTTAGCTAGTTATTATTCCAAAGGGGACGTCTATGAATAAATCAATCGTTACAACGTAAAGGGCAAGGAAATAAATTTTGGGCTATAATGAATTATTTTAGATTGGGACTTTTCTAATCGCATATCATTTAGTGGGCAAGCCTGCTGTTGGGTACGAAAGTTTCAAAATATAGCGGACCATTTCGTACCTCCTTCTCTTCGGAACCTCTGGACCTTTTCACTGCGCTACATCCGCGGTACCCAAAACTCGAAAGGGAGGAAAAGGTGGCAACGGCGCGTTTTCCTCCCTTCTACTGATGCGCCGTGAGGCAGACGTGAGGAAAGATCCGCCCTCCTGTCTCGTCTACTTTCGGTTTTGTTTTTCGGGCACGTCGCAAGCGTTGTTTAATGATTCCGCTGACGCTTATTCAACGTCAAAGGCAGCCAAGGCCGTCCAAACACGAATAGCACCACGGTTGCATTGACATTTTTACCACAAATTTTGTCTCACGAGCAAATAAAGCCGTTAAAAACAGCAAAGTTCAACCGCAGGTCCAGCGGCGTTCCGAACACTGGGCTAAGATGGCCCTCTCCGGATGGCGGAACGACATTGACGACGTGACGGCGTTGACGACGTTCATTTCATTGCATTGCATTTCATATATTGGACTGTCAGCCCGTGAGGGTTAGGGTGGAAATCACAACGTAAAAAGCGAAACATACACCTTAACAGAAATAAATAAATATACATCTAAACAGTTGCCCAATAAAAAACGCCAACATCATGCCATGAACAATCAAATCAAAGCATGCATCAAAAGGCAAAAACAATATCAGAAAAGGAAATAAGAAAAAAACATTAACACATATTCCTTAACATAGACACAAAAAGAAAATATCACTGCCGAATCGCGATGTGTATTGGCCCATCAAAAAATATTTTCAGTCCATTTTAAAAATTCGCTGGAAAATGTTCATGACACAGCTTTATTGGGCATATCCAGTCATTGATTGGTCAAGGGAAGAAACTGAATTTAAAACATTCATTACCAACCACACATGGGGTGGAATAAAGATGCTATGACGATGCCTCGATGATTCACTTTTCCGGATTTGAAAGTAGTTGAGTTGAATCCTTTTAACGAGATTATGAATAGTTTGGAAAATAAATTTTAACCCATCAAGCTTAGTTCTAGATTCAAGCGGTGGATGGTTGGCAGGTTCACAGAGTTTAGTAGGCGAGTCAATGCGGCGATATTTATTGAAGATGAAATGGGAGGCTCGCCGCTGAATTTTTTCTAGTTTAGAATTATATGTTATGGTATGAGGGTCCCATATGATTTTGGGCAATACCCACTCAGCGTATCTTTCCAAAAAATCCATTAGTAACTTCATCTGGCCCCGCGCTTTTCTTTAAATCGATGTTAAGTAAAAGGT
This sequence comes from Ixodes persulcatus, assembly GCA_013358835.2. NCBI lineage: Eukaryota > Metazoa > Arthropoda > Arachnida > Ixodida > Ixodidae > Ixodes > Ixodes persulcatus. The sequence continues at coordinate 1,191,944 of JABSTQ010009407.1, forward strand.
TGAAAACGCCTTCCTCGTATACATCTATGTTCTTGAAAAGAGGGCTATTCGAAAAAGTACTGAAACTTGGCAACGCTCCATCATCACAAGTAAAAACAAAAAAATAGAAAGAATTGCAATTTTCAACGCGATCTTGATCAATATTGAGATCAGTCAGCGTGACTTGGTTGATGGATTAATGTACCGCCAAAAACATACGGGGCGCCTTACAAGAAAATGCTTTAGGCGTTATACATAAAATTTCTACTTAACCCTGAATCAGACTGCTTTCACATCGCACAAAAGACAGTCTGCATACAGATTCGAACGCGAGTCACCGCGAGATGCGTGCTTCGAATGCCACATGGCAATGCGTTCAAAGAGAAACTTGGTAGGCGGCATTCGAACCACGGATACTGCGGTGACTCGTGTTTCCAGACTGTCTTTTGTGTCATGTATGAGCAGCATGACCCCGGCTTTAGAATCCTTCACAAGCCGCTTCCGTGTTTGACTCTTGTGACTAATCCAGTTCTGTTCATATTTTTATAATGCAACGAGTAATCGAGGGATTTTGATTTTTAGCTTCTTTACTGCCTCTTGGAATATATCGCTCAACACGCGGCATAGTCATTTTTGAAAATTACTCCCAAAGTGCGTCAGCGCTGTCGTTTGAATAATAATTAAACACAAAATCATCGAACGACTGCTCCAGACAATCTAGAATGCTTATGTCATCAGCGGCCCTAAATTTAGAAACAGAAGTACGTACATCGGCTCATATTCAAGGACACGTGCGCGAGTTTATGGTTAGATATACACCAACTCTTGTTTACAAACAAACCGGAGCGCCCCTAGCGGACGCCACCGGCGCCGCGCATGCGCGGTGGACGGTGGGCAAAAAGCTCGCCGTCGCCCATAAACAAACCATTGAATTGCGTTGTTGTCAGCGTCCGTGTGAGTCCCCGTGCCCTTTTCCCCGTTGGAATTGTTGCTTCTACGTCCTCCTAACAAAGTCTGACTACTTGAGCGGCTTCAGCAAAATTAACGAGGCTCGTTACACCGCAAAACTTCGCGTGAATAATGTGACGTGCGGCGATTCATTTCACGTGGACGCCGCAGAATGGGCGCTAAAGCCTGACTCCGACGATGAGATTCTGCTCGCTATTTTCAGTCTCGACGTCGCTCGGGCTGCAAACGCGTGGACCGTAGCTGAGATGGTGGACGTCGATACTGCAAACCGCAAGTAGAATCGGGCATTACTAGTCGGGGATGGCCACTGGTAACAATGATCAACATCTTCTTGTATCTACTGTTTACTCTTATCCTACTTACCCCAAACAATCTTCAAAAGTGTTTTGAGGCCTGCACTTACATATTATCGCAATCACCGGGTCAACGTTTGCTTTACGAGCCGCTGTCGTTTGAACGAGCTGACGACAAAAAGCAGACAAGTTTGAAAGAGCAGACGACTGTTCGAACGCATGCGCAATGGAGTGCGGGCAAGAAGCACCGCGTCCCGTGTCAACAAACCATTGGAATGTCACGTTGTCGGTGTCCGTGTGAGTCTGCATACTCTTCTTCGCGTTGGAATTGTAGATTCTACGTCCTCATAGCAATGATCTTACCACTTCAATCGCCTGAGCGAAATTATCAAGGCTCGTTACGCCACTAAACTTTGCGTAAATAATTTGACGTGCGGCGAATTATTTGCATGAACGCCGCAGAATGGACGCCAAGACCATGATGAGATTCTTCTAGCTATTTTTGGTCGCGACGTCGCTCCTGCTGCAAAAATGTAGACGGTAGCGGCGATGATCGACGTCGATTCTGAAAATCGGAAGCAGGAACAGACCAAGCGTATCAAATTAATAAATTAATAACAAATTAAATTAACTGAGAGATTACGAGCCCAAGGTTCAGCCGTCTGCGTGACTACGCGGTTCTTCGAGCCAGCCTGCCATTGGACGGTGCCACAAGACGTCAGCCGCTGCGCTCTACAAAAGAAGAACGATTCTGATCGTCCAGACGACGTTTTTTCGAGCTTCAACCGTCGTCGCGTCGACAGCTATAGTTCGGATCGAGATCGCCTTCACGCCATCCCGCCCCCGCACCGCCGCTCTCTTAATACGTTTTCGGGTGGCTCCCTGACCGTCGTCGTGCGCCAGATACTCTGCTCGCAAACACAAGGCAGGGAAGTAGACATCCCTCGCCGACACCAAAAGACGACCAAAGGAACAGCGACTGCTCCCACGTTCAGCACCTGGGAGGACGGAGGGTATCCTCCGGCCTCCCATACTCATGTTCTCACCGGCGTCGCAATTTCGGGCTGCCGTCGCCATGGCTACGGCCCCAATTGTGCTTGCGGAAAACGACACCACGGAAAGTGCGAACACAAAGGCAGCCGGTCATCTCGACAACGGTCAGCAACCTGCGGAAGCAGGAACAAGTGGCAAGCTCGTAGACGGCGGCAAAGGAAACCATGACAACTCAACTTCCAACGACACTTCTGACTCTGACATGACTACACCAGGCCCAGAAGACCAAGGTGACGAGGACTTCATTTCTGTGAAGACAAGACGCAAACAGAAGCGCAAGATCGAGAGTGCCAGTGATGAGGAAAGCAGAATTAGGAAGCTCGTCGGCATTGCAGTGCGGGCATACGAGCCTCGGAATTCGAACACTGCCGTGGGCATTATTCGGGACGTTGACGCAAGCATCTCGGAGAAAGTGTTGCTTCGGAACCTAAGCGCGAACACGACGAAAGTCACGCAGGTACGTCGTTCTGCTGACACAGAAACGGTTCGCGTCACCTTCACTTCCGCGACCCTACCGGAACACGTATTTCTGGACAGAGCACGACATAAGTTCGAACTATACGTTGATCGACCAGCGCAGTGCAGGAAATGGCAAGTTTGGACATGTCAAGGCAGTTTGCACTCGCCCCGAGGTGTGCACTAGATGCTCTGGCTCTCACGCGAGCGAAAGATGTGAAGCCGAAAAGGCCAAGTGCGTGAACTGCAAGGGTGCACATGAGGCAACCTCGAAAGACTGTGTGATTTGGCAACAAGAACGAGCCGTAAATAATTACAAAACAATTAACAAAGTAGACTTCAAAACTGCCCGAGCTGCCGTCCGAAGCCGCGGCCAACACAACATCGAACACGACAACGTGATCGTTCTTCAGAACCGTTTCAGTGACCTTTATGATGAGACGCAGGGCCTCCCCCACGAGCAGAGCAACGCATCACAGAATGAAACACAGAGCTGGCATCCTGCACGACGTGCTTCATCATACCCTGAATCAGCCTCTCGGGAACAAGGTGCATCGAGAGAACAGCGCTCTAAATAGCATTAGAGAGCACGACACATCCCAACATTCATCGCAGCGCACAGCATGCAACGAAATTCATACAGTCATACGCTCCGCAGTGCCTCTGCTCCCGCGCAATCACAGCCAACTAGCAACCGTAAAGCCCCCCGAAGCGTGACCGGCAACGAACAGCCCAGCCTGATCTCTTCACTGGGAACCCTTGCACGGACTGTAATGCCAGTGGTCACGGAAATTCTGAAGCCTTTTGACTCCCCTGTGGTGCGAGCGATTCTCCAAATAATCACACTGGTTCAGCATTGGCTCTGCGATGGAGCTTGCTAGGGATCAAATTTCCACAAATGAGTTCCCTACAGCACACGCAACGAGCGCCACAGGTATCGTACTTCAAGAGCGCGCTAGTGAACGACGTCTAGACTCTTTAGAAGAACTCTTTATGCATCAAATATACCGTGAATGCACTGTGCTCCAGTGGAACGTGCGCGGCCTACAAAACAAACTGCCTGATATACGGGACTTTGTACGAAAGTATGAAACGCCCATTGCAATCTTTATCGAATCAAATGCCTCTTCAACGCTCCGCATCTCAGGATATGAGTGCCATCATTCCGTTCCTGATGGGGAAAAACGTCGTATCACCGTGTTTGTGCGCACAGACATTTCAGTTGCCAGGGAAAGAAGTCTCACTTCACACTACAGCCGATTACGTGTGTCTAAAGCTTCAGTACACGAACATATCTTTCACAGTCATCGCGATCTACATTCCGCCAAGAGTGCACTTCTCTGGCGAGGAAAGTCAGGCCGAGCTGCAGGAAATTGATGCACTTTTTCTTCTCTGTGGCGATGTCAACGCACACAACCCGCTGTGGGGTGGAGATAAACTTGATGCGAGAGGAAGACTCCTAGAAGACATTTTCAGCTATTGGAACATGGGTGTCCTTAATGATGGAACATACACTTTTCTTCGGGGAGAGCTCAAGAGCGCCATCGATATCACTGCGGTTTCTGAGGACTTCCGTCTTCCCGTCAGATGGATGACAGATCTTGACACCAGGGGCAGTGACCATCTGCCTCTACTCATCTCCTTTGACGGCTTTGGAGGAAGAAGGCACAGCCGGACAATCCCATATACAGACTGCAGTCGTTTCAGAAACGAAACAGAGTCAGCATATAAAAATAGTGCAGACGATACGAACATTACTGCCTGCATAACAGCATCATTGGCATCCAGCACGAAAATGGTGAAACTCCTCGTCAAATACCTTGCGATCGACGCAGATTATGAGAAGTTGCGAGCGGTTCGACGTCGTGCTGAACGGCGTGCCAGGCGAACTGGTAAAACCGCGGACTGGGCGGAAGCACGACAAACCCTGGCGGTCATACGACGATACTTAATTTGAATCTCTATGCGACGTTGGAGAGGTACCTGCGGTTCAGTGGATCCTCACAAGCCGTCAACGAGACTATGGAACGTGACCCGAGGGCTCAAGAAAACGCCCAGGCAGAAGTTTCCCTTCCGTGCCTTGGCACTTTAAAAAAAAATCACTGAGCGTGCTGCAGCCAATGCTTTCTGCCAGCTTCAGCAGCGGCGCCTCGCAAGCGAATTGTCACACGAGAAAACCACTGAAGCCGCCGTGCTACCGGAGCTAGACGAGGCTTTTACCATGAAGGAGCTCAAAAGCGCTCTACAAGGGTGCTCCCAGCACACCTCTCCAGGCCCGGATGGTGTCACATACAAGGCGCTGGCCAATCTGGGACCCCTCGCCCTCGATGCCCTCCTGCAACAATACAACGTCAGTTGTAACACAGGACATCTCCCAGAGTCATGGAAGAAGTCTCGCCTCGTTCCCATCCTAAAAACGGGAAACTCGCCTCTGTCGCTTGAGTCATACCGCCCCATTGCGCTCTCCAGCTGCATTGGGAAGTTGATGGAGCGTATGATCCTAAACCGTCTGCTCTGGTACCTCGAAAAGACAGGGGCCTTCCCCGAGTGCATGTCAAGGTTTCGTCGTGGCCGTTCTGCCATTGACGGCGTCGTGAACTTAGTCTCAGATGTTGAACAGCATCGGAGCCGTCGTCTCTCCACGGTAGCTGTGTTTCTGGACATAAAGGCTGCTTTCGACAGCGTGGAACACTCAGCAATACTCACGACCCTCATCAAACTCCGCGTACGTGGTCGAATCTACAACTGGGACTTGGACTACCTTCAAGGACGCACAATTTACCTAACCACGACAGAAGGTAACAGTGACTGTTTCTCCGTAACTGCCGGCGTTCCACAAGGGGGCGTTTTGAGCCCCACACTCTTTAACGTCGTTCTGGCCCACCTGCCGCAGGAACTTTCAGAGCATGTAAAGGTGTCGATGCATGCCGACGATCTGTGTATCTGGTCTTCGGGTCCGAACCGCGCACTAATCTGTGGAAGACTCCAAAGAACACTCAGCAGAATCGAAAGATACCTGAACTGCAGAGGCCTACACCTGTCGTCCAGCAATTGCGTCGCTATGGCTTTCACCAGTCGAAGTTGCAAACGCTTTCCCATACATATAAAGAGCAAATTATCCCCTACGTCAACAAGCATACCTTTCTTGGAATAGTTATCGACACGCGGCTCACGTGGGCACCCGAAATGAACAGACTTCGATGCAAGGTCAACTCGTACGTGAACATCATGCGTTGCCTTTCTGGCTCGACATGGGGAAATCCAGCCGCCCTCATGCAGCTACACAGATCAATGGTACTGGGAAGTCTGCGCTACAGTCTGCCTCTCCTGCACCGGGTCAGTTCAACAACCCAAAGGGACTCTTGGCACTGCAGGCAAGAAGCCTCCGCGTTGTGCTGTGAGTGCCCCGAGCGTCGCCTTCTGCAGGAGTGGTGGCAGAAGCGCACGAACAACGTATAGAAGCGCTCCGTGTTCAAGAGACCCTCCGGCACTACAGTCCTTTTTCAACCCAGCACGAGGCGCATCACCTGGCGGGCCTGCACACCTTACGCCCAGCGTCGAGTTTTGCAGAAGTGGTAAGAAACCACGCCAAAGCCGTTCCGGCGAACGCTGCACCGTATCGTCACCCCCAGCGAGCAGCTTGACATGGCTGACCCCAACGGTCCACCTCTCAATACCGGACGTAGGCAAAGGCACAGCCTTTGGTTTTGTGAAGCGGCTCCTCACTGAATATTACCTTGAAGAGAACTACAAGAACGCCATCCAGGTATGCAGAGCTGAATCAAGCACTGAGATGAGCTCGTCCTCTGAAATCTACTTGCCGGATGCGAGCATTTCTGAAGGGTACAAACGCTCCCACCGCACATCGTCCACGGCATCTGAGCTCCACGGCATCTGGCAAGCGTTACACTACATAGAGGCCACTTCTCCGAAGAGCTATGTGGTGTGCACGGACTCAAAATCGGCCTTGGCATCCCTATCAACCACAGCCAAGAAGTGCGCATAACCGGGCCTGCAACAGGCTATACTCGATAAGAACGACACCCTCCACAAAAAGGGGTATGCCATTACATATCAATGGGTCCCAGGACATGTTGGCGTCACCGGCAACGAGATAGCCGATACGACAGCAACTCGGGCGCACAAAAACGAGAAAACAGAGGCCATTCCCGTTGCGAAAGCTGATGTGAAGAGCTTTCTCTGTGGTGTCGCAAACCAGATAACGGTAAAAATCTGGGAGCAACCTGGGGGCCACCCTTATCACCCGTACAACCCGGGACCCCTAGCTTCAAAGAAGAATCCCTTAAGCACACGTCGAAACCAACTTTCAGTATATTTCAAACTTCGCCTTGGGGTCGCCCGGACTGGCCGGCAACGCTACAAGTACAAGCAGCAAGATTCCCCAAACTGCGTGACTTGCCATACCGAGGACACAATCGAACATGTACTCGTTAGCTGCAAACGATACGAGAAAGAGCGTGTGATCCTCACTAAAGAACTAAATCTCCTGGATGACCAACCAATGACCATGCGAAAGGTGCTAGGACCCTGCACCAACACTCGAAACCAAGCACGGGCTTTCAAACAACTGATGGACTACTTAGAAACAACTGGTTTGCTGCAAACACTGTAGACGCAGAAGGACGCTCAAGAAGGTCGCCAGCTATAAGAGAAACAGAGTAGCGAGCGGGGGCAAATAAGCCCTAGCTAACATTTCTGTCGCTCGATGAACCAAAATAGCAAATAAAAAAAAAAAAAATCTTCCAGACACTTGGCAGCAGCGACGGCACAGAGCTACCACGCTCACACCGGTCATCTTTGCAGATCGCCGATCCGGTTTTTGACGGTCTACTTCTGGTCTCGGTGGCATCTGCTCCGGAGAGATTACGAGCCCAAGGTTTAGCCGTCTGCGTGACTACGCGGTTCTTTGAGCCAGCCTGCCATTGGACGGTGCCACAAGACGGCAGCCGCTGCGCTCTACAAAAGAAGAACGCTTCTGATCTTCCAGACACTTGGCAGCAGCGACGGCACAGAGCTACCACGCTCACACCGGTCATCTTTGCAGGTGTGCTTAAATTTGTTTGTTCATTACTATTAGTGAGGATTACCGTCGCTGCTGCCACAGCGCTTCCTGTTTTGCGTTTATCTGTCTTATTTTTTGTTACCTTTTTCGTTTGACACATTGCTCTATGTCTAAGGACATGTAAAAATTGTTAAATGACCTCAAGGAGGAACTTTGGCAAGAATGGAGGGCTTTCAGGGAGGCATTGGAAAGAGACTTCAGATGTGATATTCGTGAAATGCGGACCGCTATCAAGAAAGTTAAAGATAGCATGAACTTCATTAACCTTGAATTCGAAAACTTAAAGGGAAAGTTAAAATGCGTTCTGGGGCTCTAAACTCGTCCAACACAAAGTTGGGGCCGAATATCACTGAGCGCACCGATTGGACTATCCCGGCGATGACTGCGCGCTTATTTCGCCGGCGTCCAATCGGCGCGCTCCGATTGGACGCAGGCGAAAAAAACGCTCAATAAGTGCTCCTCGTGTATCTTTTCGCCCACTTCCCCAGAGAGGATTAGGAGCATTAAAATCACCCACAAGCACAAAAGGGGAAGGAAGCTGATCACAAAGTAATTCAAGTTCCTCATGCTTAAGCTGGTTGTTTGGAGGTATGTATACTGAACAAACCGTAATCAATCGGTTAGTCAGTATACGGGTAGCAACTGCCTCTAGTTCTGTGTTTAAGGGTACTTCCAAACATGGTACAGAGCGTTGCAAAACGACAGCAGAACCTCCAGATGGATGGCTTGAATGCTGCCGATCTTTCCGAAACGCTTTGAAATGCTTGAGGACGTTTGTGTGACTCTCTTTTAGGTGAGTCTCTTGCAAACAGAGGACAATGGGACTGTGCTCCTCTAGTAAATCAGTAATATCGTCATAGTTTGCAAGAAGACCTCGACAGTTCCATTGAAGGAGAAGTGGAGGCATTAATATCAGAAGTAGATGAAGCTATACGGAACACAGTCAATTAATCCAATTCAGGAATGTAGTTGCCACAAAAAACTACTTTGGTGGAATTACTGGCTTTTTTGTTTTTTTCTTAGATTTGGCTGTCTCCCACTCCATGTCGTCCTGGTCGGACCAAAGAGCGGAAGGCTCGGTGGCCTCGTCTCTCACCTCCACCTCTTGAGACGAGGCTTGTTGTGTAGGTCTGGGCAATGTCGGGGCACGGGGCCGAACTCCCCGGCCACGACCGCCCTCACTCAAAAGGGCAGCTGTGGAGGTGCTGGGCTGAGCGTCACCCAACTCCATCCGTCCCTGCCCCTCAGCTGCTGAAGGAGCGGCGCGATGCCGCTCCTTAGACAAGGCCCTCTCCCGTGAGTTGGGGCGAGACTCTCGCTCCTTCTCCCTGGGGGGGGGGGGGGACCTCGGAGTGGGGGCAGACAGAGGGGCTCCCTGCCTGTCCCGTGGTCGAGTGGCAGCTGGCGCGCTCCCTCCAGAAACCGGAAGAAGCTGCTGCCGCTGCTGGGAGGTTGGGGACTGAAGAGCCACTGCCAGGACCTCAGGCGAGACCTGGGTGGCCTTCGATTCTGTTCGCGGTGCTGGTCCCCTCCGCACCGCCTGTGCAAACGTTCTTTTTGACAAAAAGGAAAACTGTTGTTTCGCTTCCTGATAAGTAATGTTCTTTTGCGCTTTCAGGGTTAAGGTTTCTTTCTCTTGTTTCCACAGTGGGCATGTTCTAGCATAAGCAGCATGGTTGCCTTGGCAGTTGACACATTTGAGATTATCTTCACAAATGTCAGCAACGTGATCAGTGCTGCCACACTTTGCACAAGTTTCACGGCCCCGACAGTTCCGCGAGCCATGTCCGAAGCGCTGGCATCGAAAACATCTTTGTGGATTGGGAATGAAAGGTCGGACTTTGCAGTGTAAATAAATAGCTTTAACGGTCATAGGAAGCGTATGCAGCTCAAAGGTCAGGGTCAAATGCTTGGTCGGCTGCTCCTGCCCGTCTTTACGGATGGTGAAACACTTGACGGCCACTACAGCCTGTTTCTGGAGTCCAGCCAGGATTTCATCCTCACTGCAGTCTATCAGATCAGCCTCGGAGATGACACCTCGGACACTGTTCAGTGTCCGGTGTGGGCTGACCCTTATCTGGTGTTCTCCTAGACATGTCTGTTTTAGAAGTGCTCGGCTTTGAGCTTCAGTTTCTACTTCTACGAGAAGATTGCCAGAAAGCTTTTTTGCCTTGAAAGCTTTGCCAATGATGGCATCAAGGCATTTAGATACAAGGAAAGGCGAGAGCTTAGCCAGTGGCTTTTCATCATCTAAGGCTTGCAGGACGAAAAATCGGGGAAACTTTGGTGGTTCGGAAGCTTTTTCAAAAGTAAGTACGGAGCAACCTCTTTTAGGTGGACGCACCGTGTTGGATTTGGAAGAGGAGGCAGCCATAAGAGCCGAAGTTTGTTCGGAACCTGTGGTGTGCCGCCCACCACGGAGCCCAAGGGAATAGATAACACACCATAACAAAAAGGGCTTTGTTGGAGACGTTATGCTATTAGCACTGCCCAGGAACTATAACCAAGTGTGGTTCTGGACAAGAGGTCTGTCGCCACCCAAGGTTAGCCCTTGCCGCCAAAGAAGTTGAAAAAGGAAAGAAGAGAAAAGAGAAGAGTGAAAAGGAGGAGAAGACAAGGATAAAAGTAGGGAGGGGATAGTAGAAGTGGCGACTAGACTGAATCATCCTGGCCGGGCCTTACCAGGACTCCCGTCTATGAGAAGCAGGGGCCGAAGTGGTGTATTGCCTCACCCGGGGGGCCCCGAAGGGTCCAAACCTACCCCGGGCTCGGCTCAACCACCAGGATGCCCTTTTCCCCAGACACGGGAAAGCCACGCACAGCCAGACGTGGGCGGGCGAGCCCGCATGGCTCGGGGTCCGTGGAGACGCCACTCTCCAAACACCTGCTTTCACAGGTGCCCCCTGCGGGGTTGCTCATAAGCTTGATCCAAATCAAGCCGGGAAAACGCTGAGCAACATCCCAGCCTTGCTAGTAGCTGTTCCGGTATGGGTGGCGGATAAATCTCCCCCTTGACGACTAGGTTGAGTGTTCCCTTGTAGTCTCCGCAAATTCTCGTCTTCCCATTCTTCTTTAGAATCGGGACAATAGGCGTCACCCAAAGAGAGTGCTCGACCGGAACGTAGATACCTTGTACCACCAACTTCTCGATGGTTTTGTCCACTTTCGGCAGAAGTGCTAACGGTACTTCGACGTGCATTGTGCAATCTGGGTGTGGCTTGATCCTCCACTTCAATTCGCACCGGGGATCCTTACTCTTCCCCAGCTCGGGCATGAACACCTCCGAGAAGTCCTTGAGGAGAGTTGTCCCCTTCGTCCCCAATGTGTTCTGCTGGCCTACAGCTGGACGGCTTTCTTCATTGCTGTTCCGGGAAACGGGGGCTCCATAAAGTTGACGAAGCCCTTCCAAGGAGATGCCTAATGACTGGAACCAGACCGTCCCAAAATGCTGAATCTGGCCCCCTTCATGATGAGCAGCGAACGCTGAGCTTCTCTGCCGCCATACTTGATCTGCACTTTCACCTCTCCCACGAGATGCACAGGTTGCTGAGTGTAAGTTCGGACTCCTCGCGTGCACTGTCGAAGCATCTTCCTGGAGATTCCTAGATTGCACGCTGTCCTCAGGTTAACAATGGAGCACACGGAACCAGAGTCCGCCTCCATAGGTACTTGAATTTCGTTCACCATGACAGTTGCCATGAACGTGGCAGGCCGCTCGCAATGTGGTAAAGTCCGTACAGCCTGGCGCGTCCCTATTTGTCAGCACTTGACTTTCCTGGGCGGTTGTCGCTGCACTTGGCTCGGTTCCTTGCCGCTTCCCTCTGACGGCAAGCTCGGACGATTTGTTCTTTCCGCTTGCAGAAATGAGACTTTGCGCTACGGAAGCCACAGTTCGTAGAGTCATGGTCGCCATTGCTGCCGGAGTATCGACGTGTTACCGACTCTCAAGAGGCTTCCGTGTTCCGTCCTGCTTGCTGACACCCTTGGGCATTTGCTGAATGCGATGTAAGTCGGACGTCGACGGCGCAGTCCACGCTCCCCTGATGTGTTGTGCTTGCCGCGTGGCAAACTCCGAAGCTACAGCAGTTTCAAACGCCTTTTTGAACCCGAATGTTGGTTTGTCAAGGAGACTACGCTGCACCCCTTCATTTCAGATGTCGGACACCAGACGGTCCCATAGAATGTCTGACAAGGTCTCACCAAAGTCGCAATGTTCGAAGAGGCGGTGCAGGGCGGCGACGAAATTCGCGATGATCTCTCCCGGCTGATGGCTGCGCTTATGAAACGCAAAGCGCTGAACAATCACTGACGGGCGAAGTGTGAAGTAAGCGATGTCCTCTGACACAATGTCCGCGTAGGGAGTCTATCGGCACCACCGGCGCACACGACGAGCGTATGATGGCGTAGATTTTCGGTCCGCAAACGTTAAAGAGATCTGCGCATTTTTGGGACCCCTCGACGACGTTGTGCGCGGTGAAGAAAAAGTTGACTCGCTCCTTGTACAGGGGCCAGGCTTCAGCCCTGTCCAGGTAGAACTTTTCGAGATGTCCCAGCCTCCCCATGATGACAATGTTAGGCTCATCCTTTTCCGCCATCTGCTCTCGTCATTGGCAAGTCGCCATGAAGCTGTAGTTGCTAAAAAAACAAATCCGGCTGCGTGCCCAGAGTTTGAGGCTTTTCTTTTCGTCGCCACACAAAGACTTTATTCAGGCGGCTGACTTGGCCGGGCAGAAAGGAGGAGTTAGACAGACAAGAGGCACATGGTTCATGGCGAGTCCCCAAAACGGCGAACAGTTCGGTAAAACCAGCTTGACTCTCAGATGTTGCCAGAGGCACACACACAACACTCATGATGCTAGATTCAATTTCCCTTTAAGTGCAAGATCCAGTCTTTCAATGCTGCTACCAAGCATGCACGCTCATATAGTGGGAGCATCGTTCAGGGCAACATGCTCATGCTCATAGCTTCGGCTTCAGTCGCACATAAAGTAAATGAAACCATAGCCCCTGTGGCTACTCCAATTCTCTAAGCCAGCAAGTTAGCCGGGTGAAAAATATCCATCACTACAAGAAGTTGGCAGTGATGCCGAGAAGCCTGGGAAGGTCGTCACATGTACGGAAGTGACTAATCGACGGCAGTTCCCTGCAAAATGATGTCCCAAGGGTTGGCTGAGGTTTGAGCACTTTGAATATCAGCATAAACACGTGGTTACACAGGATCTGTGGGAACACGGCGGTCCCGTTGTTTGTGACCGTGTGTGCCTGTAGCGTCACTGTTTCCTGATTGCCAGCCAGTGCCAACCTCCAAAACATGGTCACGATATACTGCCTCAGCATCCCAACGTTCAGATACTGGAACCGTGGTAGCAGTGGTCTAGCAGAGCCAGATGAATCACTGTAGCTGGATAGAAACATTGCAACAGATGCATCAGTCATCTAGGCATCTAATAGCTTGCCCCTTAGGCATATAATTCTCAGAATTGGAGATCCAATGGGGAAGCAGAGCAGCAAAGATTTCACCGCGCAACTTTTTCCGCGGAGCTAGCTTGGAACATTTCTTTGAAACTCCACAGAATAGCGTTCTATACGTTCTAAACATAGTATTTAAAGTGCTAGAAGCTGACACTATCGTCTCGTATTTAGAAACAGTAATTTAGTCATTTTCACCTCATCAAGCAAGCACACCAATTCCCATTTTATTACAATTGGGAAGACGATCTGTCCAGCTGTTTTATTCACATCAAAGCCAGTTAAAAAAACCAATTTACAATGTTGCAGGATCTATATTAGTCAGTTTTGAGTGACAATCAGTAATAGGAAGACAAGTTATGTTTGCTTTTTAATTTTTGTAAATTTGTGACTTTCACACAAGATCGCCGGAATTTTCTAAGAGCTGAAAAAACCATGTAGTGATGTTATTTCTACTACTTCAAACACCAATATTTTTTATAAACAGTGTTTCGCTACAATAAACTCTTTGAATCTTTGACCTGTGGGAATCCTGGGGCAGTTTGGTTATCCCGTGTGTTTTAACCATTCAGCGGTCTTGGCGGCGCTCACGATCTTCGGCCAGTCGCGCCCGAGGACGGATGCCATCACTTGGCAGTGGAGTGCCCCATGACGAGCAAGTTGGCGATGGTTATGTCCCCCGCAGTGGAGCATTGCTTTGCAGCGCCAACTCGCTTTCTCACTGGAGTGGATAGGTGCACCTAAGTCACCTGGCCAACCAAGCACTCCACGTAACGCCGACAAACATCCAAAAGGTACCTGATCACGTCGCCGACATCACCCAAACAGCTGCTTGAAGACGTAGTACGTTAGTAGATACGGTAGTCTGTTTTCAAACCGAAGCTCGCTGAATGCGCCTACGACGAAGATGACGGACGACCTTTTCAACAGCCGCAGACGCTCGAACCAAGATTAACCCCTACCGCCGTGATAGCAACGGCGGAAGCACAATACGGCATCCAGGATCCCTCGCAGACGTAGAAGTGAACACGGCACACGAAGATCGAGCGTGAGGGACAGCCAGAGCAAGCAAGTACTACCGAAATTACCGAAAGAACTGATAGCAAGCAAGCTGTCAGCTGTAGTGACGGAGCGAGGGTGGCTCGGCTTCCGGATTGGCTTATAACGACGTTACGTTGGTTAATGGATTTCGGCCGACGCTTCGCCTCATGGTTGCCACGAAACACCTAGTTTTCGTCAGAAATCGAACATATTCAAAATTAGTGCGCGCAACTTTCTATCCCGGTTCCCTGTTTTGTTTTGTTTTTGTTGTTGTTTTTTTGTCCCAGCAGACAACACAAAAAACGTGTTTCGCCGTGTTAAAATTGTTTATGGACGCTATGATTGACGCAAATGTTTTCTGTGTGCCCTAGACGACTTTGAGAACACAATCGCAACAAATATAATCTAAATGTCATTTGAGTTATCATCTGGCAGGTTCCATCTTGAATTTCATTTAAAAATGTGAATGTCATTTGGCGTAAATGGCATTTTAGTTGCCGTCTGACAGGGGTATAAAATATCCTTATGAAGCCAAGTTTCTGTAATTACAATATTATCAGGTTCGTGCTAGGTTCGTGCTCTAAGGTGGTACTTTAAGATTCCTCGGTCTTGTTCAAAATACTTCTGACGTTCATGTTTTGAATTTTAAAGCAAATAGGATTTCTTGGTATTAGTCACTCATTATCAGCTCCCGGAGGAACATGACACTTGTACCTCTTATTTATAACTTTGTTCCAAGCGTACAGAACACTATTGAGCCTTATCTTATCAAATACCAATTTGACTTTGGCATCTTTTCACCTACCTTCTGCGGTAGAGTTCCATAGGTTTTTTTCTGATTTTGACAACTCTTTTAGAAAAGTCTTCGTTAATACTGGTTTGTGTACCTTTGAGATTAAGGCAGTATTTAAAAACAGTTATCTCCTCTTTGAAGTCCGCAACCTTGAGTATAACAGGACGATTCCGACCCGGCGTCTTTTCCTTTGTCTATGTAATATTTTAATATAACTTAAATTATGATTCAGTATATCACCAAACACTTCATCTTCGTTTTCGGTCCCCTCGTTGTTTATGTCCCTTACAATGAGGTTGTTCCACCTGGAACGGTTTTCCAGTTTATCAACTTGTCTATCAACGGAACCCACGGAAACTGCGTTCAAGACAGGCACGATTTGCTGCCGGGTGCCTGCCTGTCTCCTGCGCTGCGTTTGGCTGTTTTTCCTGATGCCGACTGCCAAACGACGGTCAACCTGGTTTTGTATTTCCGCGTGTCACCAACATCGCCATGGCAGTGTTGTCCGTTGTGAATGAAGACTGGAATTGTCGCCGATGTGACCATATGTTCCCGTATAAATGATGTAAAAGCATGATCACATAACGCAAACTGCCGCAGGTTGACATTCTGCTTTACATTAAAAGATTTAAGACCGCTTAAGCGATTACGGTGCCATCGATCGACCTGCGGAGAGTTCTATTGGAAATCGTCTGCGATAGGAAAGACTGAGCAATCTTGAAATGTAACTGAAAGTCCGCATATTTACAGTTCGAAATTTAAGCATTTGGCTGAAAAAAAAAAGAAGCACTTTTTAATTTAGCTTTTTTAAATATACGGTTCATGGAGATGGCGCGGTCGAATGAGAGCTAGAAGTTTTCGAGCGTACCACGGCGTAGCTAACCGTACACAACACCTGCCGTAAGTCGTTCCTTGGACTTCTTTCATGTTGGTCAAAAAGCGATTTCCCTGCCCGTGATGCACCGTTTCCAGTTGAGTGAGAACCCCCCTTCCTGAGGTTAATTCAAGACGACCATCGCAGCCGAAAGAGAACAGCGCAAAAACAAAAATAAATACTACCATAGAAAAACTGGCGTCATTTCCGCCATTCTACGACGCGCTTTGCGGGGAAGCAAACACACGGCGGCTAGGAATCGCAATGGAGCGGCTTGTTTTACCGGCTTTCCCAAATAATTACGGCATGAGCGTTTACTTTGTACTAAGAGATTTATCCTTTCAGCCGTTCACAATACCTTATGAGGAATGACAATACTGAGAAAAAATCAGTGCGCTGGAAATACTATTTATTGCTGAGGTGCTCATCGAGAATATCCGTGCATTCAAAATGATGTATATAAAAGGAGGAAGCGCAGTGTACGAAGCTAGCGAGTGTGGTAGTGTGCGTTCAGATTGATGTTTGAATGTACTGTGTGTGTGTACGTGCTCGCTGTATATGATATGTTCATCAGCTGCATAGGCTGGGCTTGCAGAGTCACTGTATCGCATTCTTTTTCCTTTCGCCGGCAACTCCGCATTGGCAGAGAAGCAGTCACGTGCGCCGAGCTGGATTCAATATTCGTGCGGGGAAGCGACCTTGCAGGCGCCGAGTTCCTGACTCAGCATGTTTATCGCTTTTCCCTTACAAAATATACATCCTACCACTGCAATCGAACGAATTGTAAGGTTTCTAGACTATTGAACATTATGTGTGGACACTGGGTACATTATAAATGCGTTTTGTTTTACAACACGAGCGTTGTTTTAAAACATGTTTCCAAAGTCTAGGAAGCAGGTGACACGGATAACAATCGCGTTGCTCGCATCTGCGGCGCTCGCGGAGGGATACCCGACCAGCACGTCCGGGCACTTCGGACCAGACAACAAAGCGCAGCTACGACTTGTGAAGTGGGGACATTTTAGTCGGCCACTATGTTCTACCGAGAGCACGGAGAAAAACAGGAGACAGATGACGGGGAGGCGGCGGACGCACTGCCGTGTCGCCCCACTATTCGCTCTATCTCCCGTGAGTTGAAACGTGGTGGCGCCAGTGTTCAAATAGCCCTCACCCACTTCCGGTTTTGAGCTAGACTGCGGGTTTCGCCGTATTTGCAAAATCAAATATACGCGCTGTCTTCTGGAAGTGTCTGCCTATAGCACTGTCAGACTTAAAGGGGCGATGCAACAATTTTTGTACTTAGCGCAAATACCGCTTAGAACGGATCCCTGACGTTAATGACCTATGAAACACGCGTTCGTTTTTCACCCCACGCAATAGAAGTCCCAGTAAAAAATTAAAGAAAAACGAGCAGCGTTCACCCCCTCAACTCGCAGCCAGAACAAGCGGCCACGTGATCTGGAGCTGATTATATGCCGCCAATGTTGATCATAGCCACGCGCTGGGGTTGGCAAAGCACAGGACACGCGCTGAGTTCCAGACATTGTTATGGCTCGGCTATTGTCGTCGTTGCAACGATTGAACACGGGCCACTACCCGAATGCTTCTCGAGCTAGTAATTATCACGAGCCCAAATTGAGTGCCCACGCAATGCTCGGGTCCAATCTATGAACAGCATTCAAATATTGTCATATGGGTGTCCCCACTTCACTGCGATCCCCACTTTACGTCATCAAATTTTGCGAAGGGGAGATTGAATTGATTGATTGATTGAAGTCCTTTAATGACAAGGATGGCTCGAGGAGAGATTGAATGAAAATGATCGCTATTGTCTCTGAAATTACACCGTAACAAAGGAGTTTCTTGGCCAGTGGTGTTGCGTGCGAGTAACCTTGAGTCCCACTAGTGCCAGTAAGCTCGTGTAAAGTGAAAAACATTCCAATTGAATATCGTTGCACCGCCCCTTTAATTCACTCCTATGATAAAAGAATGCATGAGTAAAAAAATAGGAGATATAGGTGAACCGGAAGTGTGTCGATGCTAGCCACTAGATGGCGCCAGAAACGCCGCAGCGCGCTGCCTCACGGTCATGCTATGGTGGCTGGAAGGCGAAGTGTGCCGGGCGTCATATGCGCGCAATGATAAAGAAGGCGCGGTACGCGAGGAATATTTTTAGAGAGCCTAGATTGTCGAGAGTTTCCGTCTAAGACCATGCAAGTTAATGGCGGACGCCACCGGTGAAGATTGGTGGCAGGTGCGCATGTGCTGCGTTATCGCGTGGCAGTGGAGGGATGCAGGCGGAGAGTCTGCATTCCTCCACGCCACGCGAAAACGCCTAGAACGTCTCCGAGGCGCTCGGAGACGTTCTAGGCGTTCGTCACCCCAAACGCGGCCCATCAACCACATGACCCCAATCCAGCAGTTGGAAACTCACTGTATGAAAGGCTCTCTAAAACTCTTTGTGCAACGCATAACTCGTCTGCTGGCTGCAGCACCGCTGGCGGCCCTCCAAGATTTCTTCGCGAAGTTTTCACCTTGGAATTTAGGTGGGCGACCCATTTAACGGGTGAAACGTGCACAATTCATGTAGTTCCAGAGACCTGAGACTACAAAAAAAGGCTCGAGGTACACCTAAGCACTTCTTATGAGTTGTGAATGCGAAAGCATGAACGTCGTTCTTCGCGCCGCGGCCGCTTCTGATCCCCTCGGCGCCTCGGCCGTTTCTGCTCCGGCGCGGGCACGCAGCGTCGTGGGGTGGCGCTAATTGAAACTGACGCGAGTCGGATTCATATATCATTGCCGTTTCGCGTTTGCTTTTATGAGTGGTTTCAAAGCTGGGATGCCTCAGAACGCGGTTTCGGGAATTTGTCTGCTGTTTGGCGCGGCTGATGACGTCGGCTCGCTCCATGGGGCAGTTAATACGTTCGCATTAATATAAAGAAACTATGTGACCTTTCAACACACGCGCTGCAGGCAGCGCGTGTGTTGCGATTAATCAATCAACCAATCAATACTTTATTTCACATCATAGTTGATGTACGCTTCAGGGGCAGAAAGTCAAAAAGGTTTGATTTGATAAGGCCTTTGCTGCCTTACAGCTTGGCACACGGCGAAAGAAAAAGAAAAAAAGAAAAAAAGGAAATGAGAAAAAAGTAAACATATAATGATATATATATATATATATATATATATATATATATATATATATATATATATGTATGTAAAAGTGGTAAACGATTACAAATGCTTCCGTTGATATATAGGCAAAAATAGGGTGTGCAGGCACAGGAGCCGTGGGATGATAAAAAATAATAATGTAATTTAATGCAAAAAAGAGTAAAGTGTCGAAAAAACATTGTTTTAGTTTTACAAGAATAATCAAGGCTAGACACAAAAACGCTAGTTACGCGGAGGAAAAACTTAAAAAAGGGCAGAAAAAAGTCAAAGTTGAACACAAGAACTTGCAAAAATAAATTGTCACATAGAAAATAAAATAAAGAATTAAAAATAAAAAAAAATAAAAAATAAGACAGGGGCCTCATGTCTGTCGACGTTTCGACAGTGGCTCTGTCGTCTTCAGGACGGTATATATATATTGAGACGAAGACCAAGAATCGACGACCGTTTTTATGTCCGCACTTTTAAGCATTGAGCGCGCCTCTGCCCGCGCATCCAGTTCAAGCGCACGCGGGCCTCGTTCTCCTCGGCCACCATGCTGAAAGACGATGAAGGGCACATCGTGAAGTATATACGCCACAATTATCCCCCCCCCCCCTCAGGGGGGGGGGGGGGGGGAGGAGGGAGTGGGGGTTGTGGGGGCGGCGTCCGTGTGAAGTAGGACGCAGCAGGAGTTTTTATAGACAGTAAAGTAAAGTACCTGGGGGTGACCTTATTAGCAGACTGCAAGTGGAATGCGCAAATTGATGATGTCGTCATGAGGGCGGGACGGGCACTCGGTTTTATCCAGCGTAATCTAAAAAGGTCTACACAAAAAATAAAAGAACTTGCATACCTTACCTACGTTCGACCTCTTATAGATTATGCTTGCACTGTGTGGGATCCTGCTCAGCAAAATCATATCGACGCTTTAGAGAGGATTCAAAATCGTGCGGCACGCTTCGTCCTGGGGCTGTACGACCGCTTTTCGAGCGTCACGGACATGAAGAATACATTAGGCTGGGATTTGCTGACATTCAGGCGGAAAAATTTGCGCTTAAAATTTTTATATAGCATTTATAATAAACACACTGGTATTAATGGTTTTGATTACCTTCTACCCCCTTACTATATTTCCCAACGTAAAGATCATATCCACAAAATACGCGAATATTCCACCAGGACGGAACTGTGCAAAAATTCTTTCTTTGTTAGGACCATTAGGGATTGGAAGAATTTAAGTGTTGAAACTGTGTTGTTTCTATGTTGTTCGCCCCCTGCAATAATGCCTCAACGGCGCTGCAGGAGCTACCTGAATAAAGAATAAAGAATAAAGGAAGGCGGTATTGGTGTTTGCAGTTGTACGGTGAGGAGCATCTCGGAGATTAGTGCTTGGGAGGGGTTGGCTGGGGCTGAAAATATTTCTTTAGCCGATTTACATGAATAATGTCGTCGTTTCGGAAGCGGACATCGGATGGTGGTGAGAGTGGTTCGACATGGCATGTGACTGGTGTCGTTTGTTTGATGACGCGATATGGTCCGACATACTTGCGTAGGAACTTGTCTGCTAAGCATGGGTGTCCACACCATGACGAGGTCTCCTGGTTCGTAAGTAGCGGGTGTATGCCGTAAATCATAGCGAGTTTTCGCGGTAGGCTGCTGCTGAGCAGTTCGAAGCTGAGCCAGTTGGCGGCACTCTTCGGCACGGCATGTCAGCTGCATGAGAAGGGCGTCCTGATCGCTTGCTGAATAAGGGAAGATAGTGCCCTTGTTGCACGATGCTTCTCGTCCATAAAGAAGGAAGAAGGGAGAAAAGCCAGTGGTGTCTTGCTGTCCGGTATTGTATGCGAATGTGACGAAGGGCAACATAGTGTCCCAATTGCTATGATCAGAAGCGATGTACATTGCTATCATATCCGCGAGGGTCCTATAGAAGTGTTCAGTCAGTCCGTTTGCTTGAGGGTGATAGGAAGAGGTGGTGTGATGTACGACGTTGCAAGCCTTTAGAATGGCCTCTACGGTTTGGGATAAGAATTGACGGCCTCTGTCGCTTCAAAGAAATTTCGGTGCACCGTGGCGTAGCAGGATGTTGGTAATAAAAAAAACTGGCAACAGCTTCAGCGGATGCATTTGGGAGTGCAGCCGTTTCAGCGTACCTGGTAAAGTAGTCGACCGCGGTGACTATCCAACGATTCCCTTGGGAAGAGACTGGAAATGGTCCGAAGAGGTCAATGCCAACGCGGTCAAACGGACGATCTGGGCAAACTAAGGGTTGGAGTAATCCTGTGGGACCGCTTGTGGGCCGCTTGCGTTGCTGACATTGGAGACATGATTGTGCGTATCTAAAGACAGTGTCATAAAGTTTCGGTCAAAAATAACGACGTTTGATACGTGCGTATGTTTTTGCGAATCCCATATGGCCAGCCGTAGGGTCGTCATGGAAAGCGCGAAGAAGGCCAGGCCGGAGGTGCGTTGAAACTACGAGAAGCCATCGATTGCCATCTGGAGAAAAATTGTGGCGATAAAGGATTCCATCACGCATTGAAAAGGACTGCATTTGTTCTTGTGTCTTATTTAAGAGATTGGTTGGTCGTTCTAAATACCCAACAATGCCCCTAATCCAAAGATCTTTCTGTTGTTCGGTTGAGAATGAGGTTGTATGAATTGAAGCTAAGTCAAAAGCGTCATCTATATAATCTAGGCGTTCGTCTGGACCCTCGACAGGACAGCGTGAGAGTCCGTCTGCGTCCGTATGCTTCTTCCCAGAATTGTAAGCAACTGTGAAGGTGTATTCTTGTAATGCCAGTATTCATCGACCGAGACGTGCCTTTACGTTCTTAAGTGAAGAGAGATAACAAAGGGCATGATGGTCGGTGACTATTGTGAAATGGCGTTCATATAAGTAAGGTCGAAATTTGTTAATGCCCCAAACGACGGCCAGGCACTCTTTTTCTGTTATTGTATAGTTATTCTCTGCTTTGGAGAGGGAACGGCTGGCGTAGGCGACAACGTACACGTGCGACGTTTCGGTGTGACGCTGAATTAAAACGACGCCGAGCCCGTCCCATACAAAAATGTCCTATGGTCGGCTATAGAAAATTCTTTGTATGGTCGGCTTTAGCTATTTGGCCCAATTAGCTAAAAACTTTTCTATGGGTGTCTTTAGCACTCTTATGGTCGCCATTATGGGCCTCTTTAGCTTTGTCTATGGCCCTATCGCTGTCCTGCCATAGCGCTCTTTAACGTTTCTAATGGTTGGCTAAATACTTCTCTATGGCTTACCTTATGGCTCTCTTTAGCCAGCAAACTCTAAAAATAATCTACTTCAAGTTCCCCCGACTCGTGAACGCTACATGGTAGATATACATACATCTCAGGATACACAGAATCCAAGCAGAAAACTACCCCCCACAACAGCAACAACGCAGCGGCACCGGACCCTCCACATATGCTATGTTCGCACTAGGTATATATATCGCAGTCCAATTTTTGAATCCGACTTTGCCGGTGACCCATCATTTGTCGCAAAAACACGGAGAGGCGGAGCAAATATTGCTGGTACTTAATATATTATTTGAATTGTCTCTTGGAATAGCCCCCATCTCTTAATTCAACTCCCCGAGCAAAGGAAATGTAGATCAATAGGCTAATTAACATAAATTGATTAATTATATTTTTAATAAGTTTGATGAATCGTGTTGACAATGAAGTGTTGAAATGCAGTACACTGGTGGTGAACATTGCAATTAAGCTATTGCTTGATTGCAGTGTAATCTATTTTCAGTTTTGGTGGGGTAATAATTAAGTTTAATTGTTGCACAAGTATTTCAATAGATTTTTCGAGCAAGCAATATTACTGGTTTTCAAGACTCGTTGCAACAGCAGAGAATATATCTTGGGTCATGCTTTGCCACCGGTACTACAGAAATTTAGTATTGCTTTAATTTTCTAACCTGGAGCGTTTTTCTTATACAAAGTAGGTGCCGGGAGTGATCAAGACCCACGAACCATGGCTTGGGTATCGCAGCAGACGACTAAACTGAGACTGTCTTCGGTGATATAATGCAACCGCTTGAAAACATCATCAAGTTGCCAAAGTCAGAAAGTTCGAAAACCCGTGTTGAGAGTTTTAGTAGATCGTTTAGCAGACCGCCGCTGCCGCTGCGAGCATGGAGGAGGAATATTTAGACTCGTTGCCATAAAATTTTGAATGGACGGGTAAAGAAAATTTATTGGTTCCCAGTCTTTAGACTCGAAGCCATAAAATTTTCTATAGGCGGGTAAAGACGATTTATTGCTTCCCTGTCTTTAGACTCGTGGCCATAGAATTTTCCATAAGCGGGTAAAGAAAATTTATTGGTTCCCAGTCTTTAGACACAGGACCATAGATTTTTTTATAGCTGGCTGTTGCTGTATTTATGGATTTCTATGGCCGACCACAGAAGTCCATAGGAGGTGATAGCCTGCCATATAATTTTCCATAGACAACCATAGACCATTTTGGTATGGGGTAGCCACTGGCGTCTGTATGTAGCTCTGTTCGTGCTGCCTCATTAAAGTGGCCAAGTATTGGGTCGGACTTAAGGGCTGTCTTCAGGGCACTAAACGCCCGGTCACATTCGGGAGACAACACGAATGAGACATGACTTTGAAGAAGATGAGTAAGAGGGGCAGCTATGTGAGCAAACTGGGCAATAAAACTACGGAAGTAGGAACACAATCCAAGAAAGCTCCTGACCTGTTTGACAATTGCGTGGTGTCGGAAATGCCGTCACAGCGAGTACCTTGTCTGGATCAGGTCTGATGCCCTCTTTACTAACCAAGTGACCAAGAATCTTAATTTGACGAGCAGCAAAATGGCATTCCTTTGTATTAAGCTGCAAGCCTGCCGTTTTCAGGCACGTAAGAACCTCGACGAGACGCTCTAAATGTTCCTAAAAAGTGCGAGAGAAGACAATAATGTCATCCAAATAACAAAGACAAGTTCGCCATTTCAGTCCCCGTAGCACGTTATCGATAATGCGCTCGAACGTAGCAGGTGCATTGCACAGGAAAAACGGCATGACATTAAATTCAAATAGACCGTCAGGTGTAACGAAAGCCGTTTTCTTTTTATCTTCTTCGTTGAGAGGAATTTTCCAATAGCCAGATCGTAGATCAAGAGACGAGAAAAATTCTGCACCCTGCAACGTGTCAAGTGCATCATCTATTCGGGGAAGGGGGTACACGCCTTTCTTTGTGATAGCATTAAGACGCCGATAATCAACGCAAAAGCGAATGCTACCATCCTTCTTCTTAACTAGAATCACGGGAGAGGAAAAAGGACTGGATGACGGTCTAATGATGCCTTTGTTCAACATGGCTGTTACCTCTCCATCAATAGTACGTCGTTCGGATAGAGACACACGATAAGGACGCTGACGTATGATTTGTCCTTCGGCTGTTTGGATGGCCTGTGAGACACAGGGGGTTCTGCCTAAGGTTGACGTCTGAACATCAAAGGAGGATCTGAATGTGGAAAGGACTTCAGAAAGACGCGACTTTTGGTGTGAAGTTAAATGCTTGTCAATAGTCTCTAATAAATTCTCAGATAATGCGGAGGGTTCCGCTGGAGGCAACGTTGTTGCGGACTGAATGGAAGCTATATCAACTGAGTGGTGGGGTTCTGCTTGTGCAATTGCCATCCCGGTAGGAAGTAGTATGGGTTGAAATGTGACGTTAGAAGCTGCAATGAGTATCCTTCCTTTCTGAGACATGGCGACGCAGTGCGGAAGTAGTAAACCACGAGGCAACAAGACGCGTCAGAGGGGCGTTACGAGTACACTTCCCGATAGTGGAGTCTGAGAAACTACTGTAACTACAGACGATGAGAGGCAAGGTACAACCACATCGTCTGAAATACGCAATTTTGTATCAGACATTGTTAGAGAAGCCAAACTATGCGTCGCGTTTCCCAGTGAGGGTTGTGGAGGGTCGCAGTGGACTATAGCATCAGCGGACCGCAGAAAAGCCCAACCAAGTATTAAATCGTAGCAACATGACGGCAATACTGTGAACGGAATGTGATAACGAGAACCCTGAATATAAACACGAGCTGTGCAAAGTCCACTGGGGCGAATGAGTTCAGATGCAGCACCACGTAGTGTATGGACGAATGTAGGTGTTCTAACCTTACGAAGCTGAGTACACATAGTTTCCCGTATGACAGAAATTGCGGCCCCCGTATCGACCAACGCGTTTAACTGGAGTCCTTCAACGATAACTTCTACAACATGGGGTGGTCCAATCGGAGGGTGTCCGGTGGTATTACGTACCGCAGTTGCCCCTCCGAAAACTGCGCCGGCTAGTTTCCCGGATGGGAACGCTCGGCTGACCTTGGAATCATAGGAGAGAGTGAGCGGCGGTGTGGAGAAGGGGAGCGACGTCGAGGTGAGTCGGGGGGGGGGTGCTCGATATGTGTCCGATGAAGGCGAGTGACGACGACGCCTGTCTCGGAAACCGTCATAATAATCCCTGGAGTTGTCCCTTCTAGAAGAATGCTGGTAGCTCTCGTAGTGGTAGCGAGCCTCGTTATCTTGACGTCGGCGCCGACAAAGGCGAGCGACATGGCCCATGATGCCGCAGTAATAGCAGACTGGTCGCTGGCGGTAAGGTTGTTGGTAACTTTGGTCCTGGCGCCATGGGGTCAAAGGTGGTGCTTGCGCGCTTGTGAGAGATGCAACTGCGGGGTTGAAGACGAAATACCTCTGTGCCATGTTGGAACTTAACCCGAGACTGGGGTAGAAACAGGAAACTTAAAAGTAGAAGGGACAGAGACAAGTGAAGAAGAGAACGTCTCAAACGCATCTAAAAGATTTATTTAGTCCCACATCCTTATATACTCACAACCACAAGGTCACCCAAACACTCAACATGCCCCTTTCAAAGGCACAACACACCAGGACAAAAAAAAAAAAAAGATAACAAGGCAATGGGACGCCCCCTCAAGCACTACTACGAACAGGGGCAAACCCTCCACTTCTCCGGAAAGAAAAAAATTTATTTTTCCCTTTCCTTTCTTTTTTTCTTTGTGTGTCAGTGACACTACACTCACGAACCAACACGACCCAAAACTTGAGTACAAAGACCAACGATCTCCGCGAACACGAAAAGAACTGGGAAGAATATCTCCAAACCGGAACAACCACAAACGGACAGATACTGATGGACTCACTCTAAAAAGCGCAAAACCACTTCACCCTTCAAAAAAAAAAAAAAGAAACCCTGTTTACAGTCCCAAAAAGGCTTTAGCATTGTTCCCCAACTGCAACGATGCCTAACTTATACAATTACCGATTGATTTAATCCGAATGGTTTCCCTTACCAGTCTTTTACTGTCATTCACTTCTTTATGTATTATTTCCGTCTCTGACCACAAAGCAGTGCAATTGTTACATTCATTTATGTGCTTAGCTATTTCAGAATTAGTTGCGTTAATCGTTACATTTCTCTTGTGTTCTGTTAGTCTGTCATTAACACACCTCGAAGTTTGCCCTACATAAGCAAAGCCACACGCCATCGGAATTTCATACACTACACTGTTTTTGCAAGCGATCGATTTTTCACGGTGACCTTTTCTGCACTCATGCACTTCAGTTTCAAAAGGAGTTAATCTATCTAACTGGAAATCAGAACTAAAAACTATTTCCACTCCAAACTGCTTAGCACACGCCTTCAGGTAATGTGAAATTCCGTGAAAATACGGGATCACAGCCATCCGTCTTTTCGACGTGTCTTCTCTTTCCTTTTTCTCCTTAGTGTGTACATCTACATTCCTTCTGATGAACTCTTCTTCATACCCTGCCCCTCTTAGTCTCTTCCATTGACCTTCCAACGAATTTGTGATAGAAATGTATGCATGATCGGTCTAGCGCATTTCTGATCAAAGACTTTACCACTCCCGCTTTCACCGTTTTCGAATGGCAGCTCTTTTTTGGCAGAACAGGTTTCGGGTTTTCTTTGCCGTACTCCCAGCAAAGACCTTTATCAGTGTGAATTCGCAGGTCCAAGAATTGTAATACTCCATTCTCCGGTTTCTCTACGGTGAAGCGTAGTTCAGGGGCTGCTGATCTTATCAAATGCTCGAGTCAGTTCAACAGGTCATCCCGAAAGGTGCACACAAAAATATCATCCACATAACGCCTCACAAAACACATGTCCTCTCCAAAACCTTGAATTCGATCAAACACAACAGAGTCCAACAAGTTCAGATACACCTCCGATAAAGCCGGTGCAACCGAGGACCCAATGCACACGCCTTCCTTCTGCACAAACTTTTTTCCTTCATACTCCACAACCGTAGACTGAAGATAATAATCCAGAATGACAAGAAAACTGTCCAGCGAAATGCCTGTTTGGGATTGAAACTGAACCAGATTCGATTCTAGCGCATCCTTCACCCTTGTCATCAATCTATTTTTCTCCAGAGAATAATAGAGGTCCTTAATGTCCATCGATAAAACTGAACATTCTCTCCCGTGGTTGACCTCCAATATACTGATTAACTCGTTCGAATTCCTGAGGGACAATGACTTATCTATACGTGTAAACTTTAGACCGTTCTGTAGAAACTTTCAAACTGATTTCTGCCACGTGCCACATTAGTTAATCACCGCCCGAAGAGGCATTTCCGGTTTATGATCCTTTAAGAAAAATTTTACGCTTAACGTTGACCGCATAGGACCTAACAGACTCTTTGCCACACCTTCCAAATCGTCCTCCTTAAGAACCGAAACGATCTTTGCCCTTAGCTTAGCAAGGTTTCCATTCCATTCATAGAAAAGTGAATTCATCGTTTCGTATGTTTTCATTTGAAAGACCGACCTGGGAAGGATGGCAAATTTCCGGGATTTGTCCGTTTGCAGTAACTTCACTGACCTCGCTTCTAAGTCTTTTTTGACCCCACTGATTTCACGAAAATTTCTCTTGTCATTTGGATACCCGTTTCCTATCACTTTCTCCATTTTACTAAGAGCACCATCTATAAACGCTACTCGCTCAGCAGGGTTAACCTTCCTGGCAATAGTCTCTGTCCCTTCTACATAAAAGTAGAAGGGACAGAGACAAGTGAAGAAGAGAACGTCTCAAACGCAGCTAAAAGATTTATTTATTCCCTTCTACTTTTAAGTTTCCTGTTTCTACCCCAGTCTCGGGTTAAGTTCCAACATGGTAAATATCCACCAGCTCGCCTGTACCTTAACCGTTTTTTCATTAATTGTACCAGAAGCAGGCTTAGTCCCCCCCTTTTCGAATACTCAAACGTTCACACCGACGCCGATTGCCGTTATTCATGAAGCTTTCAACGTGTTGGAAAAATTGGGTCGCCGTCTTGCGGAATTGGAAGCCGACGTTGCATTTTTTGGAATCTCCTTGCGGAAGAACTACATTGATCCAAAACTCTTCAAGCAGCTATCGACATCAGGGATACCGTGGAGGTTCAAGAAGAAGATAATCAAGGCTTACAGAGATGGTGCATCTCAAAGGATCCAGGATATCCGCAGCGCGTGTGAAAGACTGTGGTCCCTCCTGGTTGGAAGTGAGTTCAAGCACCACCCGGACTACCATCACTGGAACAGAATGAAGAAGGCCCGTTTCGACCGTCTATGGTATGTGAAACGTAGGATTGTTTTGGACAGTATCAAGTGTGGTTCTAGGCGTGAGGAGAGCGGGAAGTCTTGGGTCTACAATAATGGTGGTTGTATGCCTCAGACGTCGTTTGTTAACCCGTACAGTGAACTTATTTCGTCAAAATCGGAAGAAATTTTGGGGAGACGACCGAAATGTTGTCAAAACATAAAGCCATCAAAGCTGGATCTTTTTTTGTGCATGCAGACTATTGCCAGGAAGGTTAACCCTGATGAGCGAGTAGCGTTTATAGATGGTGATGTTAGTAAAATGGAGAAAGTGATGGGAAACGGGTATCCAAATGACAAGAGAAATTTTCGTGAAATCAGTGGGGTCAAAAAAGACTTAGAAGCGAGGTCTGTGAAGTACTGCAAACGGACAAATCTGGGAAATTTGCCATCCTTCCCAGGTCGGTCTTTCAAATGAAAACGGACGAAACGATGAATTCACTTTTCTATGAATGGAATGGAAACCTTGCTAAGCTAAGGGCAAAGATCGTTTCGGTTCTTAAGGAGGACGATTTGGAAGGTGTGGCAAAGAGTCTGTTAGGTCCAATGCGGTCAACGTTAAGTGTAAAATTTTTCTTAAAGGATCATAAACCGGAAATGCCTCTTCAGGCGGTGATTAACGAATGTGGCACGTGGCAGAAATCAGTTTGAAAGTTTCTACAGAACGGTCTAAAGTTTACACGTATAGATAAGTCATTGTCCCTCAGGAATTCGAACGAGTTAATCAGTATATTGGAGGTCAACCACGGAAGAGAATGTTCAGTTTTATCGATGGACATTAAGGACCTCTATTATTCTCTGGAGAAAAATAGATTGATGACAAGGGTGAAGGATGCGCTAGAATCGAATCTGGTTCAGTTTCAATCCCAAACAGCCATTTCGCTGGACAGTTTTCTTGTCATTCTGGATTATTATCTTCAGTCTACGGTTGTGGAGTATGAAGGAAAAAAGGTTGTGCAGAAGGAAGGCGTGTGCATTGGGTCCTCGGTTGCACCGGCTTTATCGGAGGTGTATCTGAACTCGTTGGACTCTGTTGTGTTTGATCGAATTCAAGGTTTTGGAGAGGACATGTGTTTTGTGAGGCGTTATGTGGATGATATTTTTGCGTGCACCTTCCGGGATGACCTGTTGAACGGACTCGAGCATTTGA
The DNA here is from genome assembly GCA_013358835.2 of Ixodes persulcatus. Classification (NCBI taxonomy): domain Eukaryota; kingdom Metazoa; phylum Arthropoda; class Arachnida; order Ixodida; family Ixodidae; genus Ixodes; species Ixodes persulcatus. Next base: position 1,221,931 of record JABSTQ010009407.1, read on the forward strand.
TAAGATCAGCAGCCCCTGAACTACGCTTCACCGTAGAGAAACCGGAGAATAGAGTATTACAATTCTTGGACCTGCGAATTCACACTGATAAAGGTCTTTGCTGGGAGTACGGCAAAGAAAACCCGAAACCTGTTCTGCCAAAAAGGAGCTGCCATTCGAAAACGGTGAAAGCGGGAGTGGTAAAGTCTTTGATCAGAAATGCTCTAGACCGATCATGCATACATTTTATCACAAATTCGTTGGAAGGTCAATGGAAGAGACTAAGAGGGGCAGGGTATGAAGAAGAGTTCATCAGAAGGAATGTAGATGTACACACTAAGGAGAAAAAGGAAAGAGAAGACACGTCGAAAAGACGGATGGCTGTGATCCCGTATTTTCACGGAATTTCACATTACCTGAAGGCGTGTGCTAAGCAGTTTGGAGTGGAAATAGTTTTTAGTTCTGATTTCCGGTTAGATAGATTAACTCCTTTTGAAACTGAAGTGCATGAGTGCAGGAAAGGTCACCGTGAAAAATCGATCGCTTGCAAAAACAGTGTAGTGTATGAAATTCCAATGGCGTGTGGCTTTGCTTATGTAGGGCAAACTTCGTGGTGTGTTAATGACAGACTAACAGAACACAAGAGAAATGTAAGGATTAACGCAACTAATTCTGAAATAGCTAAGCACATAAATGAATGTAAAAATTGCACTGCTTTGTGGTCAGAGACGGAAATAATACATAAAGAAGTGAATGACAGTAAAAGACTGGTAAGGGAAACCATTCGGATTAAATCAATCGGTAATTGTATAAGTCAGGCATGGTTGCAGTTGGGGAACAATGCTAAAGCCTTTTTGGGACTGTAAACAGGGTTTCTTTTTTTTTTGAAGGGTGAAGCGGTTTTGCTCTTTTTAGAGTGAGTCCATCAGTATCTGTCCGTTTGTGGTTGTTCCGGTTTGGAGATATTCTTCCCAGTTCTTTTCGTGTTCGCGGAGATCGTTGGTCTTTGTACTCAAGTTTTGGGTCGTGTTGGTTCGTGGGTGTAGTGTCAGTGACACACAAAGAGAAAAAGAAAGGAAAGGGAAAAAGAAAAATTTTTTCTTTCCGGAGAAGTGGAGGGGTTGCCCCTGTTCGTAGTAGTGCTTGAGGGGGCGTCCCATTGCCTTGTTATCTTTGGGTTTTTTTGTTTTTTTTTGTCCTGGTGTGTTGTTCCTTTGAAAGGGGCATGTTGAGTGTTTGGGTGACCTTGAGGTTGTGAGTATATAAGGATGTGGGACTAAATAAATCTTTTAGCTGCGTTTGAGACGTTCTCTTCTTCACTTGTCTCTGTCCCTTCTACTTTTAAGTTTCCTGTTTCTACCCCAGTCTCGGGTTAAGTTGCAACATGGCCATGTTGGAACTTAACCCGAGACTGGAGTAGAAACAAGAAACTTAAAAGTAGAAGGGACAGAGACAAGTGAAGAAGAGAACGTCTCAAACGCAGCTAAAAGATTTATTTAGTCCCACATCCTTATATACTCACAACCACAAGGTCACCCAACAACTCAACATGCCCCTTTCAAAGGCACAACACACCAGGACAAGAAGAAAAACAAAAAATAAAAAAACAAAGATAACAAGGCAATGGGACGCCCCCTCAAGCACTACTACGAACAGGGGCAAAGCCTCCACTTCTCCGGAAAAAAAAATGTTTTTCCTTTTCCCTTTCCTTTCTTTTTCTCTTTGTGTGTCACTGACACTACACCCACGAACCAAAACATGAGTACAAAGACCAACGATCTCCGCGAACACGAAAAGAACTGGGAAGAATATCTCCAAACCGGAACAACAATCACAGCAGACAGATACTGATGGACTCACTCTAAAAAGCGCAAAACCACTTCACCCTTCCAAAAAAAAAACAAAAAACACTTGTTTACAGTCTCAAAAATGCTTTAGCATTGTTCCATTGTTCCCGAACTGCGACGATGCCTGACTTATACAATTACCGATTGATTAATCCGAATGGTTTCCCTTACCAGTCTTTTACTGTCATTCACTTCTTTATGTATTATTTCCGTCTCTGACCACAAAGCAGTGCAATTGTTACATTCATTTATGTGCTTAGCTATTTCAGAATTAGTTGCGCTAATCCTTACATTTCTCTTGTGTTCTGTTAGTCTGTCATTAACACACCTCGAAGTTTGCCCTACATAAGCAAAGCCACACGCCATCGGAATTTCATACACTACACTGTTTTTGCAAGCGATCGATTTTTCACGGTGACCTTTCCTGCACTCATGCACTTCAGTTTCAAAAGGAGTTAATCTACTTAGCCTGAAATCAGAACTAAAAACTGTTTCTACTCCAAACTGCTTAGCACACGCCTTCAGGTAATGTGAAATTCCGTGAAAATACGGGATCACAGCCATCCGTCTTTTCGACGTGTCTTCTCTTTCCTTTTTCTCCTTAGTGTGTACATCTAAATTCCTTCTGATGAACTCTTCTTCATACCCTGCCCCTCTTAGTCTCTTCCATTGACCTTCCAACGAATTTGTGATAAAATGTATGCATGATCGGTCTAGAGCATTTCTGATCAAAGACTTTACCACTCCCGCTTTCACCGTTTTCGAATGGCAGCTCCTTTTTGGCAGAACAGGTTTCGGGTTTTCTTTGCCGTACTCCCAGCAGAGACCTTTATCAGTGTGAATTCGCAGATCCAAGAATTGTAATACTCCATTCTCCGGTTTCTCTACGGTGAAGCGTAGTTCAGGGGCTGCTGATCTTATCAAATGCTCGAGACCGTTCAACAGGTCATCCCGAAAGGTGCACACAAAAATATCATCCACATAACGCCTCACAAAACACATGTCCTCTCCAAAACCTTGAATTCGATCAAACACAACAGAGTCCAACGAGTTCAGATACACCTCCGATAAAGCCGGTGCAACCGAGGACCCAATGCACACGCCTTCCTTCTGCACAAACTTTTTTCCTTCATACTCCACAACCGTAGACTGAAGATAATAATCCAGAATGACAAGAAAACTGTCTAGCGAAATGCCTGTTTGGGATTGAAACTGAACCAGATTCGATTCTAGCGCATCCTTCACCCTTGTCATCAATCTATTTTTCTCCAGAGAATAATAGAGGTCCTTAATGTCCATCGATAAAACTGAACATTCTCTCCCGTGGTTGACCTCCAATATACTGATTAACTCGTTCGAATTCCAGAGGGACAATGACTTATCTATATGTGTAAACTTTAGACCGTTCTGTAGAAACTTTGAAACTGATTTCTGCCATGTGCCACATTCGTTAATCACCGCCCGAAGAGGCATTTCCGGTTTATGATCCTTTAAGAAAAAGTTTACACTTAGCGTTGACCGCATTAGACCTAACAGACTATTTGCCACACCTTCCAAATCGTCCTCCTTAAGCACCGAAACGATCTTTGCCCTTAGCTTAGCAAGGTTTTCATTCCATTCATAGAAAAGTGAATTCATCGTTTCGTCCGTTTTCATTTGAAAGACAGACCCGGGAAGGATGGCAAATTTCCCAGATTCGTCCGTTTGCAGTAACTTCACTGACCTCGCTTCTAAGTCTTTTTTGACCCCACTGATTTCACGAAAATTTCTCTTGTCATTTGGATACCCGTTTCCCATCACTTTCTCCATTTTACTAACAGCACCATCTATAAACGCTACTCGCTCATCAGGGTTAACCTTCCTGGCAATAGTCTGCATGCACGAAAAAACATCCAGCTTTGATGGCTTTATGTTTAGAAAACATTTCGGTCCTCTCCCCAAAATTTCTTCCGATTTTGACGAAATAAGTTCACTGTACGGGTTAACAAACGACGTCTGAGGCATACAACCACCATTATTGTAGACCCAAGAGTTCCCGCTCTCCTCACGCCTAGAACCACACTTGATACTGTCCAAAACAATCCTACGTTTCACATACCATAGACGGTCGAAACGGGCCTTCTTCATTCTGTTCCAGTGATGGTAGTCCTGGTGGCGCTTGAATCACTTCCAACCAGGAGGGACCACAGTCTTTCACACGCGCTGTGGATATCCTGGATCCTTTGAGATGCACCATCTCTGTAAGCCTTGATTATCTTCTTCTTGAACCTCCACGGTATCCCTGATGTCGATAGATGCTTGAAGAGTTTTGGATCAATGTAGTTCTTCCGCAAGGGGATGCCAAAAAAATGCAACGTCGGCTTCCAATTCCGCAAGACGGCGACCCACGTTGTCCAGCACGTTGAAAGCTTCATGAATAACGGCAATCGGCGTCGGTGTGAACGTTTGAGTGTTCGAAAAGTGGGGGACTAAGCCTGCTTCTGATACAATTAGTGAAAAAACGCTGAGGGTACAGGCGAGCTGGTGGCTATTTACCATGTTGGAACTTAACCCAAGACTGGGGTAGAAACAGGAAACTTAAAAGTAGAAGGGACAGAGACAAGTGAAGAAGAGAACGTCTCAAACGCAGCTAAAAGATTTATTTAGTCCCACATCCTTATATACTCACAACCACAAGGTCACCCAAACACTCAACAATGCCCCTTTCAAAAGGCACAACACACCAAGACAAAAAAAAAAAAAAAAGATAACAAGGCAATGGGACGCCCCCTCAAGCACTGCTACGAACAGAAGGCAAACCCTCCACTTCTCCGGAAAGAAATTTTTTTTTCCTTTTCCCTTTCTTTTATTTTTCTCTTTGTGTGTCACTGACACTACACCCACGAACCAAAACATGAGTACAAAGACCAACGATCTCCGCGAACACGAAAAGAACTGGGAAGAATATCTCCAAACCGGAACAACAATCACAACAGACAGACACTGATGGACTCACTCTAAAAAGCGCAAAACCACTTCACCCTTCCAAAAAACAAAACAAAAACAAACTTGTTTACAGTCCCAAAAATGCTTTAGCATTGTTCCCCAACTGCAACGATGCCTGACTTATACAATTACCGATTGATTTAATCCGAATGGTTTCCCTTACCAGTCTTTTAGCTGTCATTTACTTGTTATCTTTGGGTTTTTTTTTTCTTGTCCTGGTGTGTTGTGCCTTTGAAAGGAGCATGTTGAGTGTTTGGGTGACCTTGCGGTTGTGAGTATATAAGGATGTGGGACTAAATAAATCTTTTAGCTGCGTTTGAGACGTTCTCTTCTTCACTTGTCTCTGTCCCTTCTACTTTTAAGTTTCCTGTTTCTACCCCAGTCTCGGGTTAAGTTCCAACATGGATTGTATCGATGACGGCCAGAGCTGCTGTAGTGGGTTTGATTATTACTACGAGCCTTGTTAACAACGAACTGTTTAATAAACATGATTACATTGGATAATGTAGGAGATACATAGCAGTACGATGGTCGCGGTCACGGCCATGTTGGTAGTTCTTGGAGATGTCACTGTCGATGACAATTCCCCAATGTGAAACAGAAACAAATAATGCTACATCCCTCTTCCGCTTGGATGGAGTTGACGTAGTTAACCTTCTTCTATCAGTCTTTTAGGTCACCGGTGAGTGCGCTGCGGGCGACCTGGATGCTGGACGTCTTGTCGGCACAGGCTTGGCGTACTCGCAATCGATTCTGGGCCTCCAATACTGTTGGGAACTTGTATTTTCTTAAAACAACGTTGGTCTCTGCAAACGTTCCTTCCTGTCTTGTCTCTCTTACGGATGACTTAGACACTTACAAGGAATTTTCGGCATTGTGCATGCCGACGATGATCGGCATATGATTTCATGGCCTTCTTTTTCCTGTCGTCCATCTGACCCCCTCCTCCTGTTTGGCTGGTACAGCAATAGCTGGAAGAAGTCCTTCTCCATCTCTGCCAAACAAATGTTGTACGGTGTGCGACCTGTCGTGAGGTGAGGTGTCTGACGGTAACTTGCGAGGAAGACATCAAGTTCTGTCTCTAGGTCCTTTCCCTCCAGGTGTGCTGTCTGAGTAATCTTGGCGAGGGGTTTCATGAACCTTTCTACGGTTCCGTTCGCCTGTGGCCAGTAAAGAGTTACTTTGCGGTGATGGAAGTTAAGCTCCTCTGCTAGTGATGTCGTATCTTTGCTAGAAAACGGTGGACCATTGTCAGACTTGACTACGTTAGGTGTACCGAAAAGTGCGAAGACCTTCCGGAGTTTTGGAAGCACCTGTTCGGCAGATGTTGACTGTATCACCTCAACCAATGGGAAGCGGGAGTGCTCGTCTACGATGACAAGGAGGTACTTTCCTGACAGTAAAGGACCATGCAGGTCAACAGCCACTTCTGGAAGTTTGGTCATTTTGAGCGGCTCCTGGCGAGACTTCTCGTCACATGCTTGGCTTGGGATGCATGCTTGGATGATTTCAGAGTAAATATTATCCATCTTTGGGAACCACACCTTGATGCGCAGAAGCTGCTTTGTTTTTACCATATCTTGATGGCCAACATGAGCTAGCTGCACTGCGCGGCTACGAAGCAGTCTCGGGATTACGATTCTTGAGCCACGAAGGATGATGTTGGTATGTGTGGTGAGTTGCTCCTTTACTTTCCCCAAGTGTGTTGATCTCCTCTCTGTCTTTGGGTGATAGGAACTCATTCTCTAGTTTATGCCATGTGTTGTTGATGGCTTCAACAATAGATGTGTAGAGCTTGTCTGCGCTTGTCCGAACTTCTTCGAGAGAAAGTGCTTTGGGTTTGGCTGTTTCCAAGGTGAGGTTGAGAAATTCCTCAGTCGCGCGCTAAAAATCTTATTTTGGTTCTTTTACAGGATGTCGAGAAAAGCAGTCCGCCGGGTTGGTGTCTCCAGGCTGATATTGCACTTGAAAGTCATACAGCTGGACACGGAGTCACCATCTTTCGATCCTGGGAGGGGTGTTGGTTGCTTTTTCTGAGAAGATTGTTGTCAGAGGTTTGTGATCTGTTATGACAACGAACGGTGCTCCACAGATGTACAGGTGGAAGTGTTCGCATGCCCAAACTATAGCAAGGGCTTCTCGCTCAGTTTGTGAATATCGCTGCTCAGTGGGTGTGAGCGAACGACTGGCATACAAAACTGGTCGTGCGCGGTCGTCTTTGGGTGAGCTTTGGGCCAGGACTGCACCTAGTCCAACAGGGCTGGCATCAACAATCAATGTTGTCTGTGCCTTTGGGTCAAAGTATGGAAGAATTGCAGCATTTGTGACAGCTGCCTTGATCTTGTTGAAGGCATCTTGTTGCTCTGGTTCCATTGCCAAACAGCGTCTTTCCAAAGTAGTTTTCGAAGCGGTGCAGAAACTGTAGCAAAGTCTGGCGCGAAGGGCGAGCAGTATGTTGCGAATCCTAGGAAGCTTCCGAGTTCCTTCACGGATTCTGGAGCTGGTGTTTTCTGGATGGTTGCCACTTTGCTGGGGGAAACCTCGAGGCCTTATTTGCCGAAGATGAAGCCAAAGAACTGAAGCCTTCGCTGATGAAAGGAGCACTTGGCTGGGTTCACCGTGACGCCAGTCTGCTTGAGATGCTCAAGTGTTGCGTGCAGGGCATTGTCATGCTCTTTTCTCATGGATCAATAAACAAGGATGTTGTCACCGGTGTTGAGGGTTCCATGTATGTCCGCGATGACATTTGAGATGGCACGTTGGAATACCTCGGCAGCTGAGCAGATCCCAAAGAACAGCCAAAGCACAAGAATAAATATATACCATGCCGCAACGGTATAGTATACAAAATACCATTCATCTGCGAGAAAGTTTATGTGGGACAATCTGGCCGGTGTGTGAATACCAGACTGGGAGAACATCCAACATCTCTCAACTCATCACCGGCAGGACATTTCGCAGTACACTTCCGTGACTGCCACTGCCAACCGATCTTCAAAAAGACAGAAGTCATCGGACAGTACCGTGGAAAAAGATCAAGAGAACTTTACGAGGCGCAGACGATCAAGGCTTGTGGTGACGTCTGTGTCAGTGAACCTTCTGTATCCTTAGCAGACAAAGAACTATTATACCTACACCACCCCACATGAGGTGTCAAAAGGTTTCAGTTAGGGGCATGATTATCTCAAACTTCATCCTTCAAAGTCATGTGGCAATAATGTTAAAATTATTTTTAATGTATTTACTATTTTTTAATTTTTTTAATTTTTATCTATTCTTTCTTGTTAATTTATAACTACAATTGCTATGTTTCTCATACTTCTTCCTTTTTTACATTTTTTCATTTATTTTCGTCCCTTTTTATCTTCCGTAGAATTTATTTCGCTTCTTTCTTCTCTTCTTTTTTTTTTCTATAAAAACCCCAGTTGTGAGTATAGCTCTGTCCTGTCTACTTCATGTCCGTGTCTGTCCTTTGCGCTTTTTAACTCATTATGTACCTGAAGAGTCCAGAAGTTTTGCCACAGTGGTGATCGCTCGAGAGTCCTTGATCCAGTTCTAGCTGGTGGTATCCGTGACATAAGTCAATCATTGGAGAACACTCTTGCATTCATAAGCTCTGCAGCCATGTCACTGATAGCTTGGTGTCGGGTGTCGTTCTCTCTGGATTGCTACGTTGGCTCTTCGCATGTCGACACAGAGTCATACCTTGGATAGGTCGGCAGACTTGGGCACTACTACTATCGGTGAAAACCATTGAGTTGATCCCTCCATTGGCTCGATGATGTCCGCAGCCAGTAAGGCTTGAAGTTCATCTTCCACTTTCTTTCTTAGGTGGAAGGGAACACGTCGTGGTTTCTGAGCTACTGGTGCAATGGATGGTTCAACGTGGAGGTGCACTTGTGTACCCTTCAGCTTCCCGATGCCGTTGGTTACTTCAGGGTATGCAGCCAAGGGATTGTTTGACTGAACCATGTTGGTGATCTGCAACACACCCAGTGCTGCTGCAGATGTTCTGCTGAGCAGAGTAGGAACTGGTCCTTGATCCTCAGCGATGACATGGACAATTGTATCGCACATTGCTGCCCTGTGTTGTAGCTTCACACGGAACTTGCCAACCAAAGGTAGTGGTTGCTTTGAGTCATACGCAAAGATGTGGCATTCGGATGGGCTCAAGGTTGGCAGCGGGGATAACTGAACAAATGTTGACTGTCTCATGGTGTCACCGTAGAGCCAGAGTCGATGATGGCTGGTACAGTCCCATGACAACCGTACATAACCTTGGTCTGAGGGAGTTGCTGGGTGGTGTGGTTGACTTTGAAGATGGATTCTTCTGATGAAGGTTGTAAGGTTGTGGATTTTTTGCTGGTGGGGCCATTTCGAGGTTGTTGCGAAGACCGACACGCCTTTACATAGTGGTTCAGCTTTCCACATGCATTGCAGGTGAATCCTCTAGCTGGGAAGCGTTGGGTAGTGAGTAGGGTGTGGGTAGGGTCCACCACAGTGGCCACAAACATTGTTCGTGTTGAATGACTTCTGCTTGTGCAACTTTTTATGTGGTGCTGTGTCTTTGGCGTACAGTGCCACGCTGCTGCCGACGAGGTCTTTTTCGATGCCTTTGGCGTGAAGGTCTGCCAGTTCACTGGAGTGGGTGTAATCGAGCAGCTGTGCGAGGGTCATGGTCGGTTTCGACAACGCTTTTCGGCGCAGGGACGATGACGTGCACGTTTGGATGATTTGTGACTTAATCTCACTGTCGATGTCAGAGAATCCGCATCGGCGAGCGATGTCACGTAGACGCGTGTGGTAGGTGGCGACGCTCTCATTCTCAAGCTGCCTCTCTTGGCGAAAAGGAATCGCTTGTGTTTGACGTTGCACCGGGGTTGAAAGTGGAGTGTCAATGCCTCGATGGCCCTCTCGAATTCGTTGGCAGCCGCGGCGGGGATACTTGCCGTTGCTGTGGATGGCGAGCTTGACGTCGATGGAGCGGCAGCGACGGTGGTGTCGCACAACAATTCAAAGATGTCATTTACGTCCTCCCCAGCGTAATGGAGCAGCATGGCCTTGCTTCTGCCAGGCACCGTGATGTTTCAGGCCACGAGAAAGTTGCGAAAACGTGCCACCCATTTTCTCCAATGTGTTCCGACGGTCGATCGGTCGGCGTGAACTATGAAGGCGAAAAAGGGGGTAATAGACTCATCCTCGTCGCCAATGTAGTGGGTTTGATTATTATTACAAGCCTTGTTAACAACAAACTGTTAAATAAACACGATTACATTGGATAATGTGGGTGATACATTGCGGTACGATGGTCACGGTTGCGACCATGTTAGTCGTTCTTGGCGATGTCACTGTCGATGATGATTCCCCGATGTGAAACCGAAACAAAATACTACAGGTGCAATCATGCTGAGAGTTCAGTTTCTGACTAAAGGTGTTTGCAGATTTGCAAGGACAGAACACACCGTCAACGTCTTGTCAATAGTGGAAAGTCCTACATCACTCTTCTTCTTGATGTAACTGACAGGTAGCACTGTCTGAAGAATACGGAATGTCTTAAGCCTTCCAATTGCCCTCTCCACGTGAATTCTAATCCGTGACAGCTTTCGCGACTGCGTCACTTCTTCTCCAGACAGCTGTGGCCGTCGCTTGGTGAGTGATGGCATGACAATTCTTACACCTTTCGCCGCAAACATTTCCTCGCAACGGAAGCCTCTGTCAACGAGGTAGACATCGTCTTGTTCTACATTGTTCAAAATGCCACATTTCTGCGTCAGTTCTTTGTCGGACACTCTGCCTCCCCAAGCTTGGGATAGAAAGGTAATTGCCCCACTGGGTGCTATCACCACCAAACACTTGATGGTGTTGTGGTGCTTGTAGCTGGACCAAGTTTGACTCCGTGCAGATAATGATGTAGGTCTCTGGATAAACACTTCGGTACAGTCAATTATTCCTCGAACATTGGTAAACATTGCGTCTTGAAATGCTTCGGGCAAGTTTCTTCGTGCTGTTTTCCGAGACGGCCACAACAGCATCTTTGCAAAGTTGGCGTTCAGAACATCCAGCCAGGCATGAAATACTCCGCCCACAGTTGCTGGGGAGATCCCGAACCTGTATGCCAGATCCTCGTTGAGGAGCCCAAGGCGAAGTTTCATCAAAATCATGATGAGCTGGTCAGCTGGGCGCATTTGGAGGGCTGGTGTCCACACAGAAAGGATGAAGCTCAGCAGAGTATTGAACAGAGCAACTGAAACAATCCCTGTGTGAAATTTCAACGACCTGTCGGACTTCAGAACTTCCTCCGCCGTCCGCTCGCTCCAAGATTCTGCTTTTGTGTTTGCAGCTTTCAGGCTTCTGATCTCCGACTGCGCAAGCTTGAGGTCGTCCTGGGCTTCGTTGAGCTCCTCCTTGAGCCTGGCGTTCTCGATGATGAGTGCATCAATATCATTCCCTGTCAACTCGGTTGCAATGGATGCCTCATGTCCTCCACACACTTCCTCTGGTTCGTGGGGAGCCTCATCGGGTTCATCTGGTGCTTCTACATTTTCTTTACCCTCTTCACATCGCCTTTGACGGCGATTGTACCGTGCCATCTTACGTTCCTTGTTACCTTGGCGACGGTACGGGAACACAGAAGGAATGTAGTCCGGGTGATCTTGGTCTTGGGAGGGCCTACCTGTGATGAAAGGAAAAGCAATTGTTACATGAAATAATGGCTTTTTAACTATGCAAAACACGAGCACATTCAATACCTATTCCACAGTGCAAAACAAAATTTTCACAGATTCAATCTAAAAAGTTTGTTTGTGATGCAGTCATGGCTCCTCAAGGTTTGGTGCAAGCAGTCCCAAGCATAACAACCAGCACAACGCGGAGGCCAGCTTGCGACAGCGTGTTAGTGCTCTGCAAACGAGCTTTTGAACAAAGGTTTTCCTATCTACAGGTACGAGGACACAGATGTTAGTGACTATAATTAAAAAACAATGGGATCATGTTTTATGCATGTCAGCGTGTGACTACACACCAATAGTCATATTTAATGAGTAAGCAACACATCGCGATAATGTAAACACCCAACAGCAGTAACCTTGCGTGAACTGCTTTTGGACGCAGTTACTTGAGTTGTTCTTGTGGCGCCATCTCCCGACGGGCGCCGCAAGCACATAATTCAAAGCGGACGACGCAGTCAAAAAACGCTGCGGCCATCGGTAGATGACGCAACGAGAAACGCTCGAAGGGACACTACTCCTAGGTGGCTCGTTTGCATCAGCGTTCGTCATAGATCTTCTGGCTTTCAACGACACTCAAATTTGGCACATGTACGGAGCTACGCCCTCGACCTTTAAAAAAGTAAAATTCACCACTGCAATATATCTTTCGTAAAAGTTCGAGCTCATTAAATGCAGGCCAACGCAGCTGATGCAAGCGCTTGTTTCTCCCACCGATAGTAGAGCGCATAGACCCGGGCTAAATGGGTGGCGGCCTGTGGTGGCGGCATATAAGCACATACAAGTAGTCAAGAAGTTTCATGCACAGACTCTTTCACCGATTACCTGATATGAAATGTGCAGAGCATATCTCCGACCGCTTGCTTGGCTCCCAGTGTTCCCGGCGTATCGCGTTGATCCACGCGGCGCGTCGCTGGGTCTCCGTCGGAAATCTGTACGTCCGTACTTGGGAAAGAAGATTTGTGCCCGTAGGAAGACTACACCCCGGTACTACACAACACGGCCCTCGAACTCGGGAGGACGATGGCTGGGGAGAAGCGCCACAAGAAAACATTTTGCGGAAACAATCTGCGCGAAATCTTGAACCACTGCTCAGATGCTCATGCAAACACCACGAACCGGAAGTTTCCGGGGACGTCTTCCGGCGGTGAAGACATGTGGCGCCGCCTACTGGGATTCTTTCTGAAAAGGGTCTATAGGGGGTATTCACTAACCGCCATATTTGAGGTCACTGTTTAGAGCGCATGCTCAGAACGAGCTCGCAATAATAGGCTGCCAAGACGGGCAATCTGGATGGTGTGGGGTGCACGTTGCAAAATAACTGTGGAAGCTCGCCATCAGCACGTGCTCAGCATCAGCGCACAAGGATATGGCCGTCTTCGAGGCGGGGCTTAGGCCGCACGTCCGGGAGCTTCCTGGCTCGTGACGACGACCATTCCCCGAAGTGAAGAACCCAGGGGTCCCGTGGAGGTGGGAGAATTGGTAACGTAACGAACGGTTTAATTACATGGTAGCGATACAGTCGTCAAATCCAAGAGAACAAATGGAGCCCTCACGCCCCGCCTTATATAGGGGTCCGTTTTCTCCCTCTCTCTCCGCCAGGGCAGCAGGTGCGACAGCCACGTGCCTTGCAGCTGGGTCCGCCGCGTCGCAGTCAGAAATGAGTCATAGCCAAGGTTCTCCGCAGTTAGGCCAGGCCTCTCTCCCCTTCCGGAGCGCACGAACCCACACGCACACACACACACGTCCCGTTGACGTCACGGACGCGTTGAGACACGTTTTGGGCAGCCTTCGACAGGTGGGCGTCAGTCCTGAACACGTCGGGACTCGTTTTGGGACTCGTTTCCGCAGCGTTGAAACTCGGAAGAAGGTTGCCGAAGGTTCCATTCTTAACAGCCCCTCCGGGGCCAGGGAAACCTCGAATGGCCGGTGGTACAATCGCTGGCCTGAAGAGGTGGGCTTGGAGTAGGCCTTGAGAAGACGCTGCAAGCACCAAACAAACTCCCAAACCTCTCACAACGGAGGCATCAGCGGAAACGTCCCCCACAACACCACGCCACACCGCAGTCAAACGCTCGGAATTCGCCAAAGACCCGCCAGACTGGATTACGGATTACCAAAATTTGGTACAATTCCGGGTATCGAGACCCCCTGTCGCCAAAAAAACTCACTTTTCCAACGAGGTCACTAAGAACAAAATACAAAAGACAAAAACTCTTCGCAATTTGTGAGGTCAATTTGGGGTTTCAACGAAGTGCCCCCACTTAGATCCTCATTCCCGTGGATGACGAAAACCTCTGAGATCAACCCTACTGTTTTGGTGATATCAGAAAAATCTGCTCAACCCATCGGCATTGCCGTTAAATTTGCCTTTCCTTTTTCTTACGCTGAAGTCATAGTGATCGATTTTCACGTGATTTCTAGACGTGAAAATACGGTCCTTATAGCGCCGATAAAACAATCCGCCTTTTTCATGCCCCGTCACATTGGTCCTAGCAATCTCCTGAGCTGTATCGCGAAACCCTGACACACTAGGGTCGCTCTTCTGCTCGACTCTGTCTACTCGTAGCAGAGGACCAAAGTTACGCGACGCCGGAGCTACGAGAGATCTTTCACTGATCCCCTCTTCCTCCGCCTTTTCCGCCGGCGCGTTGGGACGGCGTACGCTTCCTAGTGCTACGAGATCAGGCTGTTCTACAACCTGGTTCCTCTCATCCCGGTTTTCTGCCTCCAACTCTGGGAGTGCTTGCTCCCCGTCAGCTGCCTCTGGCTCTGGATCCCTCGTCAACAAAGGGGCGACCTGACGCGATTTGGACCTCGTACACGACTGAACCAGTCCTTCTCCCAGTTGTTGACCCCTTTCGCGCAGCAGGAAATCTGACCGGTTAGAAAACAAATAAGGATACTCCAACGGGACTGTTTGCGAGACAGCCGCCTCTGTCACTAGCTCTCCGAACGGGCCAGTTATCCTTACTGTCGCCATAGGCAGACAGACACTGTGCTTTTCAAGCAGCTGCTTGATCCAAACTACCTTTCCAGTGAAATCGGAGGTCGTTACATACGACGGATGAACAACGTCCATCGTCGCTGCACTGTCACGAAGCACCCTGCACGGCTTTCCGTTTACCTGGAGCTCGTGAAGATAGGGACGAAGGAGCTTCAGGTCCTCGTCACTACCGTTCACGTACGAGAACACCACCCGCGGTTTCTTACATCTGGCCGCTGTGTGTCCCGGCTCCTGACAGTTGTAGCACAGGAACGGCTTCCTTGCCTCGAACTGCCCTGTTGGGCTTTTCCGCGCCTCGTCTCCGTTCGAGTGTTCTGCGCTCTTTTCTGGGACCTTTTGTCCTGCTTCGGGCTTCTCGGGCCCGTTTTCTCGCGAGCCGTTACCCTGTCGGAAGGTCTTGCGCTGATCGCTTCGGCCGGATTCGCTTTCCTCTCCGCTCAGCTTTCTACGCGTTGCGTACTCTTCGGCTAGCTCAGCGGCCCTTTCGACAGAGTCGACTCCCACCCTGTCCTGCACCCAGAGCTTGACTGACTGCGGAATGCTACGAAAGAACTGTTCGAGGCACACACACTCGACTACCTTGTCTCGGCTTTCGTACACTTCCTCGCTCTTCAACCATTCTATCAGGTTGGTTTTAAGCCCGTACGCGAATTCCGAGTAGCCCTCGCTGCTCTTTTTGGATGCGTTTCTAAACCTTTGACGGAACGCCTCGGCAGAAAGGCGGTACCGCTTCAAAAGGCTGGACTTCACCTTGTCGTAGTCGTCCGCGTCTCCAGCACTAAGGCGCGCGACAACCTCTGCTGCCTCACAGGGCAACAAAGTCAAAAGCCGTTGCGGCCACGTTTCTGGGGCGAAGCTCAACTTCTCACATGTCCTCTCAAAGTTAACTAAGAATAGGCCCACGTCTTCCCCAACTTTAAACGGCTGCATGAGCTTCTTCATTTGATACGACTCGGTCTCACTTGCTCGTACCGGAGCCCCAACTCTACTGTTCTGCGAGTTTAATCGCTGTTGTTCAATTTCGAGCTCTAGCCTTTTCAGCGCTCGCTCCTGGTCTCGTTCCTCTCTAGCTGCAGCTTGCTCTCGTTCCTCTTTCGCTGCAGCCTGTTCCTCTTTCGCTGCAGCCTGTTCTCGCTCTCGTTCCTCTCTAGCTGCAGCTTGCTCTCGTTCTCGTTCCTCTCTAGCTGCAGCTTCACTCTTAGCGTTCTGAAGCAGTTCCCACGTATTTTTAATTTCCTCTGCTTCCGCGCTCTCTGAAATCGCTTTACTGATCTCAGATTTCTTCATCTTTTGCTCCACCTCCACACCCAATTCTTCACATAAACAGAGTAAATCTGTTCTCAGTAACCTCATCAGATCCATGATCGCTGCTCTTTAGCTTTGGCTTTGCAATAAAACTTGTCGCGAGGTTGTACACAAACCTAGCGCACGAGTCAAACACTAAGGATTCCCAGCAGTTCAAAATTAATTACCCATAATCTGAAGCCTGGCGAATCTCAAAGCAAAGTCCAAACGCTCACCCGCAGATGTAGCACGATGTCGCATGGTCCGATCCCAACCGCTGCCAACCAGTTGTTCGAGGCGGGGTTTAGGCCGCACGTCCGGAGGCTTCCTGGCTCGTGACGACGACCATTCCCCGAAGTGAAGAACCCAGGGGTCCCGTGGAGGTGGGAGAATTGGTAACGTAACGAACGGTTTAATTACATGGTAGCGATACAGTCGTCAAATCCAAGAGAACAAATGGAGCCCTCACGCCCCGCCTTATATAGGGGTCCGTTTTCTCCCTCTCTCTCCGCCAGGGCAGCAGGTGCGACAGCCACGTGCCTTGCAGCTGGGTCCGCCGCGTCGCAGTCAGAAATGAGTCATAGCCAAGGTTCTCCGCAGTTAGGCCAGGCCTCTCTCCCCTTCCGGAGCGCACGAACCCACACGCACACACACACACGTCCCGTTGACGTCACGAACGCGTTGAGACACGTTTTGGGCAGCCTTCGACAGGTGGGCGTCAGTCCTGAACACGTCGGGACTCGTTTTGGGACTCGTTTCCGCAGCGTTGAAACTCGGAAGAAGGTTGCCGAAGGTTCCATTCTTAACAGCCGTAAAGATCCAGTGCAATTGCACGCGCACTTGATGATATCAAGTGCGCGTGCAATTGTGCTGAACCTTTATGAACCGCTTTGCGAACGCGGATCCACTTGAAGGAGTGGTTAGAGAGCGTTTGCAAGAACTAAAAAAGGCTAAAATAAACAGAAGAAAAATGCTGCTCGCGTGGTCCTATCAAGACGATAAGAGTGCTTTTCTTTTAGGTTTATCGTTCTCGTCTTGTTTTTTCTTTTATTTCCAGAATTTGAATTTATCAATGAACTTCTGCCAGCTTAGCTTTCGCGAGTAACGTGAGAAAGCGCAACGAAGCGCAACGGAAATGCACCCGATAAATATTCGATGGATAATGCTGGAAATGTAAGTGCACGCGCAGCACGCGCTCGCCTTTTCCATATAAAAAGATTCGAAGTAAATAGCCAACATGAGGCATTGACGAAAGCGCGTGCCAGATGCCGTTTGTTTTAGACTTTTACTTTAGAACAGTTACTGCTGCAGACGCGAGCACGTGCAGCGCGAGCAAGTACACTCGCAGCGTGCCTCTTTGGAGCTCGTTTTTTTTTTTTTTTCAATAACTTTTTTAGCATTGTGGAAGAAACATTGAGACTGGGAACGAAAGGAAGGTAAAACCGCCTCAAAACTCAGCTGAGTTTTGGGACGGTGTTGTGTTTGTCACCATTATCTTTTTGTCCGTAGTCTCAAAAGTGTTTTTTTTTTTTTTTTTTTTTAACTGTGATTGTTTATTGCACGACCAGCAGATCGAGGGATTTTACTCGTCGTAAGCGGCGACAAGCGGCATACAACGCAGTCCGTCACACTCAAGCGCAAACGTGTGAACCAGGTTTCACCAGTACCACATAAAGGATAAGGCCTGCACATGACGTCATCGTAAGTGGACCCCCGACCCACGTCAAGCGGCAAGCACACCCAACTTCGATGAGATTGCGTCTTGGCGTCACTGCGTGCAAGCGTCGCAGGTTTTTTTTTTTTTTTTTTTTTTTTTTTAGGTGGAACTAACGCTACTGCGTGTAGCCGCCATGAGAGGAAATAGCGCCACGGCCTCGTTCGGTCCATCGACAGTCGGGCGCCAAGCCGGAAACAACCATAATCCCGCCTTGTTGCCGGCGGCAACAAAAAACAAAAAGTCGTCGAGAAGCCGCTGTGGTCGGCGTAATGCCGCCTGACCGCGGATGCGAGAGGAATATAACACGGGGGCAGCAGAGGATTAGAGCCAATGTAGCCGTCCAAATTTCCGGCCGCGGAAACCGAACAACCGGCGTGTAGCCTCGGCTTTGATTCGAGCCGAAATTGCCCCCCATCCGAAGGTTTTTTTTTTTTTTTTGCAGCGACCTTGACGAATTTGCTCCGAAGCCAGCGGAAAGGGCGCCGCCATGTTTGCCGACGCAACCCGGCCCCGAGCAATTGGGGGCCCCACGCTACTTCTCGCGTTGGGGATGAGCGCCAACCCAAAACCCCAAACGGAGTTTGAGTTCTGCGCAAGTGCAGTGGTGAGCCCCTATTTTTTTGAGAGCCCCATGCATTGGGGGCCCCCTATTCCAATGCGTGTGTGTGTTTATTTTATTTTATTTTCTTGCTGCTAAGCAATTTTCCTTTAGGAAGGAGAAAGTGAACGTAAACATCGAAGTAAAAACAAAAAGTTGACGGTTGTCGGCGCGTTTGTTCAGCGGTGGCGAAATCTGGAGGCATGAAGAGGCGAAGCCGCGACGAGCGCGACACATGCGGCGTCGGTCACCTGGACACCAGTCGCTCAGGGCTGACGCTGCTTGAATAAGATATTTTTATGTGTGTGCGTTTTCTAGAAACAGCAAGTCGCCTGTTAACTTTTTGATGTCCTTTTTTGTTTTTGTTATTTGCTAGAACGTCGATTTGCTCAAACTCAAAAGGCGCTGTTCGCTGTCATTCGCTCATGTGATATGATGTGGGTGGCACTCCGTTGCTCGAACAACGTTTTAGCGAACGCCGACTTTTCATCGAAAGACACTTTAGCGAATATTCGGCCACCGCGAAGCGGCGTTTGCGGGTGGGCCAAGTGGATTAACATGTTTGTAATGAGCCGCCGCAGACTGCCGCCGCGAAGCGTCGTAAGCGCAGCGCGGAAAGGTCGGTTAACATGCGCCCCCGTTATTCGCTAAAATTTCGATTCGCTCAAATGGCGCTGCTCGCTAAAACGTCATTCGCTTATGTGATATGGACCCCTGCTGGTGTATGTCGTGCTCGCATCAGTAATAACCACCGACATTGACTACGGAAATCTGTCACGAGCATACGCTTTGCGCGTACAGGTCTTCCTACAGACACCAACGAGAAGATGAATGCTTGTGAGCTGTGAATGCCGTGTTCAAGTGTAGGTGGTTGCAAAGTTCTCAAGCAGGCGATTCCTTTTTCAAGTAAGTTAACTCAGGAGACACGCGGGCTTGGCCAAGGCTGTGGCGAACTGCCTGTGGTTGCGCTATCTCAGGAAGTCTCGTAATTCTTCTCCTAATTTCAGTTTTTAAAGAGCATTCTTGCATTTTCTAAATGAGCCGCCAATCATCTCTACCTCAAAACACTAAAAAACAACAACAACAACAATATTACACTTCGATTTGAAATTTTCGCCACAAGATGAACGAGAAAGAACGTGCATGATGAGCGAAGCGGTTAGGCTTAACTCGAACCGTTACACAAGCGAAAGCGCCCATTCCTCCGACATAAACACAGAAAACGAGGAATACCTCCATCCAAGCGCTTTTCTTTCTTCTGACAAGAGATCCCAATGAGCGATCATCACCATCCGTAGAACAAACACGTATTCTTCTCTTCCCACGATAGCAGAAAAACTGGCAACAGACGGTTGCCATTTTGTTGTTGACGGCCGGGATTCAGCGAAAACACGTCTCCGTTTACATTGGCTCACAAATGATCTGGGCTCGTACAGCTTTTCCGCCACAGACGCCCGTTTGGTGTGTATACTCGGTGGCAGGCCGCGAATGTGTCAACAGGGGATCTGTGTATAATACGTTCTCGCTTCGTTTCCGTGTCCGCCCCTCGCGGCGGCAAATAAAGATAGTAACCTAAACAAACCGACACGGATCGGTAGCTGCACACGCCAGCGCGATTCCTTCCACTCAGATGCAGAGGTCAGTCCGAAGCGTTGTTTTTCTAGAGCTAACAGATTGCTCTGACTGCCGATGGATCCTGGCGGGTTACCGGAAACGGTAGTGGCAGTTTTTTTTGTTTGTTTTTTTCGTGTATTTTTATTATTTTTTGTGTCTGTTCTTGCGCAATGCCCCTTCGCAATCTATATATGTATCTATCTCTCTCTCTTTCTCTCTCTGTATATATATATATATATAAACCGTAAACGACTTAATTTTCGCAAATCGCCTACAACTCGCGAAATATAGGTCCCGCGAACAATACCGACACGCGGGCTTGACGTCACGGAGCTGCGGCGGCGCTGCGATCGCGCCGGAGCCGGGTGTGTGGGCAGAAGGGCGCATGTTTCGCATGGGCGTCATAGCATTTCAGCATGCCGCGAAGCTGTGTCGCCGTTAATTGCACCGAAAGGTACAAAAAAGTAGCGAATTGAGTTTCCACAAGTTCCCGGCAGACTCTGAAAGGCGCAGAAGGTAGATAATATCCGTGGATCGAAAAGAATGATCGCCTCGCGCGAACGACCGTTTGTGCGGCAAGCAATTTCTCGAAGGCAAGTGCGGCTTCCATTTCAATCTCCGTCCCGAGGCTTGCTTATGTGCAGGGAAACCGTCGTCCGATCGAGACCACCCGGATTTTGTTCCCGCGGTGTTCGCGCACAAAGCACCGGCCAAGCGCTCGTCGGAGGCTCGCCCGTGCTACCACCAAGCGTAAGGAGATCGCCGACAGAACGGCAGTGTTGTAGGCGTTACCGAAAAAAAAGTAACGAGATACGTCACTCGTTACTCGCAAATAAAAGGAACGCGTTACCGAGCTACTTTACCTCAAAATAAAAAAAAAAGCGTTAACGCTACCGATAAGAAGTAACGCACGTTACTTTTGCGTTACTTTTTAAATTATGATTTAACACGTTTTACTGTTTTGACGATACAGGTATGCATAAGCTCATATATCAAGAAGCATTATGTTCATGCAAAAACTGAACATAATTACTTTATATCTTTTTACGATTTCACCTAAATACTCACGAGAAAAAAAACGCAAAGAAAACGCAGAAAACTCGGAAATTCACATGACTTGACGCCTAAAAACACGGAAAAAATTGAAGTGCAATTTCTTTAAGACTTGAGAATTAGTAACGAGTAACGTAACTATAAGTCACTTGAAATAGTAACGTAAGTACGTTACCCGTTACTGTGTCGAAAGGAGAGACGAGTAGGTTACTACGTTACTGAAAAAGTAACGCGTTACCGGTAACGCCGTTACTTGTAACGTGTTACCGCCAAGACTGCAGAACGGGCAAAGCGTTACTGCTTGTCATGCCTTGTGGTCATGAGGATAGGAAACTATCATACCATGACTTGAAGACGCTGTGTGAATTTAATCAATTATTAAATACACTTCCGTTGACCCACAGTCTGCTGATCCCGCCGGCAGTGCGGAAACCGACTCGAATTAATCGTAGGCCTCGAGAGACTTGTACGCCTGCACCGTGTCGGTCGTGAACTGGCTTGGCGAAAAAAGTAAATAAACGACGACGTGAGCCGTCGACTTCGGTGGCAGCAGCTTCACGTCGGAAGTCCAGAAGGCCTTGTTTGCGTCGTTCGGATCGTCGAAGGCAACGCCGGCCACGCACAGTTTGTCTCGATACCGCTGCCGTTCAGGCTCGGGTAGCGAGCTAAAACAGTCGGGCATAACTTACGACATACGTTGGCAGGAAATACGACGCACAAATAAAGCTAGAAGCGTCCCTACAACGTCAACAACGAGCGCACGCCACACAACGCAATGGCGAAAACACAGAGAACCGGGCCGCTTTTGCCCACATAGCTTCCGCGCATGCGCGGCCTTCCGGCAGTGTTGGTAAACAGAGCCGCTCCGCGTGTCGGTCTGATCCCACCGTGTCGCGAAAATTAGAACCCGCGAAGTATTCGAAAACTTCAGCTTTGACCTATATCGCGAAATATTGAGCCCGCGAAAAATAAGTCGTTTACAATATACTATATTATATATTGCAATCGACAATATATCTCATAGACAATTAAAAGATTAGCATATTCGCTTAGATTAAAAAGAAAACTGTGCCTGCCAGGGATCGAACCTGGGACCTTCCGCGTGTAAAGCGGATGTGATAACCACTACACAACAAGCACCAACGAAGGCCGTTGAAACAAGGCTTCGTCACATGACCTATTGATGGAGCAGCATTAAAGAAACAACTAGGTGACAGTTCAGCTTTAAAAGAAAAAAAAACACTGTGCCTGCCAGGGATCGAACCTGGGACCTTCCGCGTGTTAGGCGGATGTGATAACCACTACACAACAAGCACCGACAAACGCCACTTAAACATGGCGTCGTCATACGACCTACTGATTGAGTAGTGATTAAAAAGTAATTAGAATGCAAGTTCACGCCCAAAAAAATATATATGTGCCTGCCAGGGATCGAACCTGGGACCTTCCGCGTGTTAGGCGGATGTGATAACCACTACACAACAAGCACGCTTGGGAAGAGCTGAAGACAACTTCCCAGCGGCGGACACTGTGTGACATTACCGCTCGGCAGAACTGGTTTTATATATCGGTCACCCCTTGCTTTATTTTTTTTTATTTTTGCTGTTTTTTTTTTTTGGTTTCTTTAGCGTTCTTCGTTTCTAATACCCTTGTTACACGGGAACACTTAACTGCGGTTACACTAAGCCACAGCTATAACCCTGCTATACCCCTGTTACACGGGCACACTTAACCGCGGTTAACTCAGCTTAACTGCTGTTGTCACCTGCTGTGTTGTCACCTGCTGTGTTGCCACTTGCTCTGTTGTCACTTGCTGTGCTGCGCAATTGCTTTCTTTGCGCTTATTTTCTTCCAACTCACTTTCTTGGCATTTGCTCTCTTGGAACTTCCTTGCTGCGCATTTGTTCTCTAGTTACTTGTATATACGCACTTGTACTCTGAGCAGTTGCATATCTACGCAGTCGCTATCTACACGTTGTTCATATTCGCGCTTGCTATCAACAACCTTGCCGTCAACGCGTACTCGTTCTCTAAGCGCTTGGTCCCTATGACGCTTTATTTGTATGCCACTTAATTACCAGACGCTTAATTTCTAAGCACCTAATCTCAAGGTGCTTGATTTCTAGTCACTTCATCTCACTATATACGACGATCTTTACCGAGAAACCCTCGAGGAAGCAGGCCCGTTGGCACTTGGGAATCGAGCCAGCTGGTGGAGCTTCACGGAGAGAAGCATCCACTGGCGGCGGATTTCCATTGTGGATATTATGCAAATTAATCGCATTTGCAAGTCATTTTTCACATAAAAAACATGCGCGAACTAAGTGCGTACCAAAAAAAAAAAAGCATGATATGCTCCGCTAGGTCCTTCTGCACACAAACGCGTACATTGGCGGGAGGTTTAAGAGTTCTCTAACCGAAAACAAACAAAAAAATTACAGGAAGATCCATTGGTGGATTCTTCGGGAATCCGTTAGCATGACCCTTGGAAACGCGAGACGCGTCCCTCTTTGGGAAACGCTAACGCTGACTCCTTCACTTTTTTTTCTTTTGGCTTTCTCTTTTTTATCTATTTATTCCTGCCTCTTTTTGACCTAATTACGGGATCAGTGGTAGCGTTTCCCAAAAGGGGGACCTGCGTGGCGTTTCCCAAGGGTCATGCTGACGGATTCCCCCAAAACCCACCAGTAAATCTTCCAACAAACTTTTTTTTTTTTTTTTTTTTTGTGTGGGGGGGGGGGGGGATTTTTAAGCGTTTTGCCAATCTACGCGCCGGGGTGAGAGGGAGAGGTTGATGCGTGCTCAAGTCGGCGCTTCGTACCAATGGGAGCATAGCACGCTGCAAATGACAAACAGAAGACGTCGACGCCGCCGAGTTTTCGTCAAGACAAACGTTCTAATGCTAACGCATTAAAAAAAAACAAAAAAAAACATCCCCATTTACATTTACCGGGGTCGCTAACAAAAACAAAAGATCATTTGTGACGTTTTATAAGCGAATTAAAACACCCGCGGCATTTAAAACGGGGTTATTCCACCTTTTTTGTTTGGCAGCAAACTCGGTGGTGACCATGTATTGGCAACAAACGCGGTGGTGCCTGCACACTTCCTGTTGACGTATATTTCCTAATTTTTTACTCATAATGTTTTTTATCATAAAAGTGAATTAAGTTTAACAGTGCCACAAGTGGCCGTTTTCAGAATAAAGCGTGTATATTTGATTTGGCAAATACTGCGAAACCCGCCGTGTTGCAGTTCATAACCGGAAGCAATTGGGGGATATTTGCACACTGGCGCCACCACATTTCAACTCACGCGAGAAAGAACGAATAGGTCACAGCAGAGGGAAGAGCTTCATTATTATTTTTTTATACACAATCGTCAAAATCTCTTAGAAGTGTGTGTTTTCAAGGTTGATGAATGGTCGCTTCTCCATAAAGCCTGTCAACTTTGATGGTCATCTCTATCAGGATGGTGAGGCCCTTTGCCCCGACTTCTGAGCGAAATCCGATGAGACGTTCATCGGTCCAGCTCTAACGTCAAAGCGAAAACAACAGCCAAGAAAAAAGTTTGCAGTCGGCTAACTATGCCTTTTAACACGCTCGCTCACTCATGCGTCACGAGTAAACGACAATCCAATATTTTCGCTTTTTTTGTGTCTGTGCGTTTCTATCTATAGGGTGTTCCAAGCTGACCTTCCGTTGTAAAACAAGCCGGAACAATTGGCACCTGCATGTAGAATAAGGTTCAAAATTTCCCCGAACGTGCAAGGTCAGTTTCACCGTGGGAAATTTCAAGGCGCAGTTCTCTTCCTGTACAAAATAAGAGAAAAAAAAAACAAAAAAACAGCCAAAGTCAATGTTGGGCGTGTTCGCAGACAACTGAGTTGGCAACGCTATTTACTTGCGGCGTAACCTCCCGATAGGCGCAGCGAACAGACGACGCTCTCTGTTGTCTGCTGGCTGCACGTATCGGAAGATGGCGCCGCAAGTAAATAGCGTCGCTAACTCGTTTGACGGCGAGCCCCACACCCTATAGACTTTAAAAGTTTTTTTTGTTCCTTTTTTTTTTATATAAGTTGATAGCGATTGTAGGCGAAGGTATAGGACAGTTTGGCATGCCTCTTTTTTTACGTTTTTTGAAGAACCACTCAATCAACAATTTGTACGCCCTAAAAAATTCCCAACTATTTCTCCTTTGAGTAGAAACTCCTTCAAATAATTTGAGTCAACCGAAGGGAATTTCGGTTTCCTGCTAAGTTCGAAACTGAATAGCGGTGGGAAGAAGTAACGTCTCCAAATAAAGCTGCCAAAAAATAAAACTTTTCTCCTAAAACAAAAGAACCACCCCGCCCCCCGCCCCCCCCCCCCCCCCTTTCCCACCCTACTTCTTGGAACTCATGAGGAAGATTGGGCAGGGTGGAGATTGACGTGAATGATAAAATAGGCGCGCGAGGGGCCGTTTCTAAAGCTGTTCGTAAAGGTGCATTGATTAGAATTTTGCAAAACTAAAAGTCAATGTATCAAGTAATTTATGTCAGAAAACAAATGGATTCTGGAACTTAGAAAGAATCCCGAATGACGAGGCAATCTAAACACCGTTCTTTCGACGAACTTCAGAAAAAAACAAAGCATCACTGGGGCTGACAAAAAAAAATAATAATTTATTTAGGCCGACAGGCGATACATTGAAACGCCTGAAAGTAGTCCCTTCAATCATTCGTGCTGAGTACCAACAGAAGTAGAAACGATCAGTAATCTTAATGGTGATAACAACCGCGATAGGCGGCGTTCAAAAACAAAACAGTGACATGCAATAGTAATCTTACGAACATATCGCAAATAAAACAATTAAAAGATCGTATTGTTGCCTTTTCTGTAGAGCCCGGTAAATGCTTTCTTTTCGTCGGATCATATTTTTCACGTTTTGCCACAAGAAAAAGCCAAGCGTTCCCGAGAAAAACAAAACAAAATAACAAACGTGATTCTCGGCCCGGATCAATAAACTATGCATCGCAGAAAGCTCGAAACATGTGAGAACGTGAAGCTATAGCGGTTGGGACAGAACACGAAAGTTTGAGCAGCTGACGTTGCCTGGATGAAAACATTGTAGAGAGAGAAAAATTTCTTTATAAGCCGACCTCCACCTTATAAGCATAATATTGTTAAAATAAGAAATGATATTGTTAAAGGGGTCATGAAACGATTTTCCTACTTCTTCCTCCTCAGCTTTAATCCTCAACTCAAATGCGAATTGTGAAATCACGTCGTCGTGACATTTTTCGGCACCGGTGCGATCACTCCTAGCTTCCACCGTGCTTTTTATGCACACCATAGAACTTGTCATTCCCAAGTGACGATAAGTTCCGTCAGGGCACTCATTGGCCACGAACGCGAATCCGAATATTCGTCGACGGATTTATTGTTGACGAGCGCATACGTCCGAGTGACGCAGTTCTCGTGTCCAATGCGTGAGCTGGGCTCGGCTGAGGTCAGGTTGGCTCCGCTGACGCGCTTTGGGAACCGCGGATGTATCATGGCGAAAAGGCGGAGAGCTTTCGAAGGAAAGAAGGTATCAAATAGTCCGCTATATTTTCAAATGTTCGTACCGAAAAGCTGGCTGTTGACTTTCTACCCTCTTTCTTTTGGTCAACTAAACGATATGCGATTAGTAAAGTCCCAATTTAAAATCATTTATCCCAGCCCAAAATTCGTTTCATGGCCCCTTTAACGCTCGTGGAATTTATATCAGTGAAAAACACTTGTCACCAAGAAAGATAATACTGTTTTCTTGCTTGCTGACAAGTAGGTTTAACTGAAATGGATGCTACATGCGCTCACAAGGTAATTTTTTTTTTGTTGCTGACGAATTTAGGCTTAGGTGGACGTCAGCTCATATACAAATTTAGTTTTTTTCAATTATATTTTAAACTCGGTAACGTCATGTTCTCAAACTTTCGCGTTCTATTCCAACCGCTACCGTCACATTTTCAAGGAGTTTGAGCTTTCTGCGATGCATAGTTTATTCACCCGTGCTGAAAAACAGGATTCTTTTATTCTCGGGAACTCCCTGCATGATTCGCAGAGAACCCACTGCCCTGACATGGCGCTAAGCACCAAGATTTTCGACCATTCTCAATTGACATCTGCTCATCAACTCTTCTTTTATGTCAGCCCGACGATTCTTCTGTCTTGGCTGTATTTTTTAGACCCGACAAGTGTTATTCTTTGTGCGCGTATGACTTCTGTTATTTGTAAAAGACGCCATGCAGTATTAAGAGGACCTTTCCTAGGGGTACTTATATACTCAGACTCTCGGCATTGAAACCAACTATACATACAGAGCAATGCCGTACGCCCATGAATAAAAAAAAAAAAACGCTTAGATAATTGATAAAAGTCTATTGTCTTCATGAGAAAAATAATAGTGTGTTCATCAGAGCACCATCACCCGGTTTAATAAAAAGCTTTGGCGCAATCTACAGAAGAGGCGCAACAAAGGCCTCCAGACTCGCGAACAATTTCATCGAAATATCGTGCCCGTCTCGAGGGATGAGTTTAGGCCTAAAGCGAACGGAACTCTTTTTTTTTTTGATCCCAGGAGTCGGTTCACAATGTCACGCGAAATTCTCGGGCGAACATCTAAGGCGCAGCTAAAAGATGAAAATCGGAAAAGACGCCCAGGCAACGACGCATTCCACGAGTTGCCTAATCCCACCGACGCCGCAGACACTGGGCTTGTCGCGCCCACAGAGCAAAATGAACTTAACTTTCTTTTTTTTCTCTTCTTTTTTTTTTACGACTGAAGCAATTATCTGTAGTGGTGCTATTTCCCCCAACACTCTTGTCGGGTGGTGAAGTCCTAGCGTAGAAAAAATGTCGCCAGCGAGGTTGATTTTTCTGCACTTGGTCGCTTATATACTTCTTCGTAGCCCTGATTGAAAGCACGGCGATGTACGTGTACTCTAAAGCCGGGGTCACACTGCTTATCCCACCTTTCCCTTATTTGCAAGTCCCCTCAGCCCAGCGTGCGATCTCCTCAGCCCAGCACGAGCATGTCCATCGCTTTGGATTCGTACGAGAGTCACCCGATCCGTGCTTCTGATGCCCCATGGCAACGAGTTCAAGGACAAACTAGGCACGCGGCATTCGAACACGGATATGGCGGTGACTCGCGTCATTGCCTCCTCTGTACTCACAAAGCCTGGCAATTCAACGACGGAGCCATAAAGTGCCCGGTCGCAGATTTGGAGCGCGAGGATCTGGTAGCACAGAGCATCAAAGAGCCACTTCTCGGGGAACCTGGACGTCAGCGCACAGCTTTTACAGCGGCGAGGACCCGAACCACACTTGTTCGCTCGCGAGAAGTGTGTTTCGGCGCCTGACCGGAGCGGGGCGCCACTCACGTGGCTCTCCTCTCATCCGTCGTCTGCCGCTCCACCTTTTCTATTTCGGCGGCCGCTTCTTGTAGCGATCTGCCACCGCGTCGCCACCGTGCGGCTGAAATTGTAAACATTCGAAAGCGGGGGTACCGCCGTGCGTCGTCTGCTACGGGCGTACGTTCAGAAGCATATGGATCTCGACGACGCAAGCCCGTTTGCGGCTGAGCAGAGCTTTCCTCACTAAACGCTTGTTGTTTTTGTTGTCGTTTCTTCATACTAAAGGTTGTGTTGCATCGTTTCACACGCGTGGAAATTCAGTAAAGCAATTATTAAGCCGGATGCTTCTAGAATCTTAGTGTTGCGGTTTGTATACAACCGCTGGTCCCACATAGCTTTCATAAAACATTGAATGTTAATTAAAGCTGTGGTTTGATTAAAAACTTAATCCGACCGATCGCTATCCTTTAATAGACTATACTCACTTAATGAATCCGTTAGTGTGTTTTTCACCGGTCATATTGCATGAATGATGAAAGACGTTAAAACTACACTTTTTTACTACTTTTATTGTCATAAATGACACGCTGCGTTCCCGTTTTAAACTTCACGTTGTGACGCCTACACACATATGAACACGGGAAGCCTTTTAAAGTGAAGTAATCTTAAAGCTATTATTTCAACAGTATTATCACCCTCGATGACAATCGCAAGCATGCTAAAATGGTTTGCCGTGCAAGCCTGTGTTCTAAAAGAAATAAAGACGGCAGAATTATTAAAGCAGGCAATATCGCAATTAAAGCATCATTCGAATCATCTGAAGGTTAATCGATGAGCTACCCAGTTGCGTTATGCGAGAGCGGAGGGTGATCGGAAAGTCTCGTGAGAGTCACTAGCCCTCATCAGTAAAAGAGTGTCGCTGTGGCCGATGCCGTCTGTGTCGTGGTGCGGGTCGTTTGCTGGAGTTGCAGAGTCTACTATGTTTGAATGGAAGCTTATATAGACAAAAATTTTATAATATTATCCTTTTGACATCCGCGGCTCTCACCGAGAAAATTGAAGCGGGTGAACCCGCACTACCGAGGAAAGCATTTAATAACACGCACGCTACACTCTAAAAAAAAAGGGTGTAGTGGTTACACCCACGGGGGTGTAACGGGATTGTCCCATATAATGCACCCCAAATGACACCTGGACTAGTGGTGTATGCATGCACCACATTTAGTGGTGCAGATATGCTCCCTCTCCTACACCCCCAGGTGTTTAGACACACCCCAATCGTGGGTGTACTAATGTTCTCTTTCTTACACCACCTCCACTTATTGGGAATACAGATACACCCCGTTCTAGGGTGCACAAATATTCCCTTCCTTACACCCTCACCAACTTGTGGGAGTACATGCACACTTCATTCATGGGTGTAGTAATGTTCTCTTTCTTACGCCATCTCCACTTATTGGGGATACAAATACACCCCATTCTAGGGTGCACAATTATTCCCTTCCCTACACCCTCAGCATCTTGTGGGAGTACATGCACACTCTATTCATGGGTGTACTATTGTTCCCTTTCTTACACCATGACCACTTATCGGGGACATTGATGCACCTTAATTTAGGGTGCATATATATTCCCCTCACAATCTTATGGGAGTACATACACACTCCATTCACGGGTGTACTATTGTTCCCTTTCGTACACCACGACCACTTATTGGGGATATTGATGCACCTTAATTTAGGGTGCATATATATTCCCCTCCTTACACCCTCACCATCTTATGGGAGTACATGCACACTCCATTCACGGGTGTACTATTGTTCCCTTTCGTACACCATGACCACTAATCGGGGATATTGATGCACCTTAATTTAGGGTGCATATATATTCCCCTCCTTACACCCTCGCCATCTTATGGGAGTACATGCACACTCCATTCACGGGTGTACTATTGTTCCCTTTCGTACACCATGACCAATTATTAAGAATACCAGTACACCCCATTCTAGGGTGCACAAATATCCCCCCTTGCACCCTCACCATCTCGTGGGATTACATGCACACTCCGTTCACCCATTTGCAAGAAAAAGAGGCATACAAAGAACCTTTAAAAACAAACTTGGTTTATTTCATGTTCTTTCCATATTCATAACTTGCGCTTAATCCTTCGGCATAACTTGCGCGACCACGGTGTGGCCCAAGGCCGTCAACTGTGTGAAGGCCAAGCCAACCAGCCTCTCGATGACAGCGAAAGTCTTTTGTGTCCCTGGAGCATACTTGATATTAAAGGCCCAGTACAATGAAATCATCAATGAGACTGAGCCTAAAACATCAAGTCCGTCCAGGGTCAGATCTTCCACTGTCACCAAGAAGCTGTCGGCACTGAAGGCCGAGTCGCCAGAGAAGAGCACCGTTGGGTGCATGTGCACCTTGCTTGGGCCCTAAAAAAAATAGAAAATAGAAGTTAGTGCAAGTCAACCAAGAAGCTACTTTTGGGCTGTACAGAGGGTTCGGCACTTTTGGTTTAAAATAGTTAAAGCATACAAAACTATGACACATTCGTTTTTTTTTTTTAATTTTATTTTATCTAAGAAGGGTGAGTAAACGTTTTCCGAGAAAACAGAATTTTGAAAAATAACTTCTCGATGTACGAGAGTATTTTCAAACCTGCTGCGAGTTGCAGTGATGCAATTCAAGCTTTGCAGCAGATTTACAAATCTGTTGCAAAGCTGAGTTTAAAATGTGGCCCCAGTTGCCTTTGCAGTTCACATTCGATTGCCTGGTCAAAGTTAGATGCAGCAGCACTTTGCCTTGTCAGCGTACCAGTCCCAAGTGTGAATGCTGAGGGAGCATTTTCTGAACAGATGGTTATAAATAGGCCATATACATTATAGCTTTAGCTGAAAGATACCAATAAAAGATAAAAGATACCAAAGATACCAGTCTCAAAAATAAAAGATTGGTCAATCTTTTAATTTAACCTGTATGTAGCTCTTTGTCAGACACATTATCTTGCCTAGGATCATGCACCCTCCTTGTCTATTCAGAAATTCCCGTGCGTCTTGAAAAAGGCTTTCAAAATCACGTACTGTCCTCTGGGGCCTCACACTCACCTAGTAGAACAGTCGCCTAAGGCAAAAGCATCTACAGGCTTCTCGTGCGCGACAAATACAAGCTCAGAGATCTACAATGCAGGTTCCTTTCTTAGCGCCAATACCAACGCTGACACAGTACTCTTTTTAAATCTTCATGCAACAGTAATTGCTCATCATTCACAGAAAAAGAAAAGCAAGACAAAGACCATATGGTACTTTATTGAATAAAGATACTTGTTCCAAACCGTTAAGATTTCATGTGTGCCCATATTCCCCGTGAAAAAAATAAATTCCTTCCAAATAAATGAATGCCGAATAAATAAACAAAATGCCAAACCTATACTTCGTCTCACGCTAGTATGGACTATTGTTAGCCGCGCGTGCTAAAAGCGCAAGCTAATTGCTTTGAATGAAGCCTCGGCGGCTGCACGAGCGCTCGTGCAGCGAGTGCTCCCGTCAAGGCAGCCAAGGCTAGTCGCTCGCGCTAGCACAGCCTTCGCGGTTAGTCCATGCTAAGGTGAGACGAAGTATAGTTTTAGATTTTTTTTATATCCAGCATGTCTTCATTTGTGTGGGAGTTGCGAAGGGGGGAGTACTAACTAATAAAGTGCATTTGGCATGCCCCAGCTAAGGATTGAGGCATGCAACTGAAATGTGAGGTACGCCTTGTCCACGATAAACCTGTGCAGCTTTGGCTAGGAATCCAAAAAAGAGACTCGGGTATGGGCAGCAGAAACTGCTAGACACATTAAGGTCAATCGAACTCAATGCCTTAACATCTTGTGTATTACTATAGGTTATTTAAGTTAGCATGCTTACCAGTTTTTGCAGGTAACTGCCTGCATCCTCCTTCAGAAGTCGTGGGAGGAGTAACAGAACTCCTGTGGCAAAGCAGCCTGCAATAAAATAAATTGCACCATTATATCAGTCCAGGTTCAGCCAAGCTACAATGCCTGAAACACATCTTCAACTGGTGATTTTGATTTCTCAAGTTAATTTCCTCCGCTGTCACCGCAACTGGGAGCACTTATGGATTGCCATGGTCCTAGCTAGTACTGCTCGCAGAGAAGTTGATATCGACAGAGAAAATGCGAGTTTTGCTATTCGCCTCAAGATCGAACCGTGTCGCCACCGTGCGGCCGAAATCGGAAACATGCTGCCGCGCGTCATCTGCTTCGGGTGCATGTTCAGAAGCATAGATCTGGACGACGGAAGCCCGTTTCCAGCTGAGCATTAAATGTTTGATGGTTTTGTTGTTGCTTCTTACTAAAGCTTGTGTTGTATCGTTTCACATGCGTGGAAATTCAACAAGGCGATAAATGTTAGGCCGGAGGCTTCCATAATCTTAGTGCTGTGGTTTGTAGAACCTTTGGTCCGACATATTCTTGTTAACTCGCACAATCCATAGCTTTCATAAAACATTGAATATTGATTGGAGCTGGGGGTTCAATAACAAATTAACCTGACTGATCGCCAACCTTTAATAGAATAATCAATCAATAAATCCTTTGATTATTCTCCAGTCATATTACATAAAAGACTTTAAACTACACTCCTTTTACTATTTTTACTATCTCATAAATGGCATATTGCATTCCAATTTTAAACTTCGCAATGTGACGCCTACAGAAATGTGAATAAGGGAAGCCTTTTAAAGTGAAGTAATTTTTAAGTCATTATTTAAACAGTATAATCCCCCACGATGACAATCACAAGCATGCTGAAGTGGTTTATCGTGCACTCTGTCCTAAAAAAAATAAACACGTCAGAAATAGTAAAACAGGCATTTTTTTACTTTTTTCTGACTTTCACCAGCACACGGTTTCGATTAAATGGCAAAAAGAAATATTGCAATTAAAGCATCACTCAAATAATCTGAAGATTAATCGATGAACTGCGCAGTCCCAATATGCGTTAGGTGAGGGCGGAGGGTGACGTCAAAGTCTCGTGAGAGTCGCTAGCCCTCATCAGTAAAATAGTGTCGCTGCGGCCGATGCTGTTTGTGTAGTGGTGCGGCTCGTTTGTTGGAGTTGCAGAGTCTACAATGTTTGAATAGGAGATTGTTTAGCCAGAAATTTATAATATTAGCCTCCTGACATCCGCGGCTCTCGACCGAGAAAATTGAAGCGGGTGAACCCACAATACCGAGAAAAGCATCTAATAACACGCATGCTACTGCGTTGCTCGGTTACACTCGTTTGTTCCACTCGCAGCAGATATATTAGAATAGTTTGTTTCACTTCTTTCAGTTGTCCTGCCAAAGAACAGTTTGCGGATTGTAACTACAAGAGGAACTCTTCTAGTTACGATTTGCACTGGCTGCAGCGGAACTCAATAGACCATTTGCTATATCCCCCAAGTGCCCCAGCCCGTGCTAAAAGAATCATGGGAACGGTGTTCCCTCAGCTGCTTAGTGATCGGTAATTTCGACCCTATCCTTGGTTACACAGCTTTCGAGCGTAATTCGGAGTCACCCTGAACAGGCGCCTGATATACCCCAATGACCTGTCATATCGCTTTTAAAATTTCTCCTTAATGACAGCGTTTTTTATACTGTGCATGCTGTCTACCCTTCAACCTGGGTGGGCTGCAGAAATCTTTTACATTATTATCATACTGATATTAAGTTAGAAACGCTAAAAATGCTATAAACAGCCCCGCGGACTCCAAGCTAAATGCCGTTTTTTGTTGTTGTGAATTATCGGCTTTTTAAACAATTCCTGTTTAAACAACAATCACGAGAACGAGAATGATAATATTGTAAGAGATTTCTGCAGCTCAGCCAGGTTGAAAGGTGGATCGCATGCGTAGTATCAAAAACGCTGACATTGACGAGCAATTTTAAAAGTGATATGACAGGTCCTTGGGGTATAGCAGGCGCTTGTTCAAACCATGAAGTTGGTCGAACATTAGCCATCACTAGGGAGCTGAAGGAACAACGTTCCCATGGTTCCTCACGCAAGATAAAAGTGGTGGCAGTATATTTATATCTCTGCGCTATCGCTGGAGACCTAAGCCTTCTGCTTTAGGCAAGAGGTAAGAGTGCCAGTACTCGTCGTTGCAACGTGAAAGTTTCGGGTTCAAACCTTGCTGGAAACTTTTTTTTTTGCTTATTTTGTGGAAGCTTTTTTTTTTATTTGACACAACTACAGTGTGTATAAGTATGAATTAAATGCCTCCTGTTATTGAAAAGATTCGTAGCAAGAGCATTGTATATTTGAAAAACACATAAAAGTGCATGTAGTTGCTGGGGGAAGAAAGCTTTTTTTTTTGGCCCTGTTTGTGGTAAAGTCATACCGATGCTGTAATCTTGGTTGCCTTTTAATGAACATTATGAAACGATTGTATTGGCACGTTAACTTGGCTTGATGTTTTTTTGTGTTTTTTTTTCTTCGGGTGTGACGATTCAACTGGTGGGACAAACAGTAAACACCGTGCAAGTGGATGATTTGGACGATTTGTAAAAAGGATCACAGTTAAAAAATCAAACACATGCACAAAATATATATAAAAAAAAAAGTTTTTGGCGCGATTTGGACTTGGAAGTTTCACGCCTAGATGACAAGTCCCGGCGCTCCTACCTCTCGACTACAGCAAAAGGCGAGTCTCGCCGACGCTGGCGTAGGTATGTAACCATACTACACTGCTTTTATCTCGCGTGATTTTTTCTTTATTTTGGCTCATATGTACCTTCCCTGGCCATAACTTTACCTGCCGCTCCTCAAGTATGATGGGGCGGTTAATTGGACTTCAGTTTAAAGCCTCTGCGGTCAGTTTCTGCGAGCAAAATTAGACTTTTGTACTCGAAGCAACACGGATTTCTCCGCCATTAGGCAGGGACGCTTAGGTGCTTGTCCCCATGGAGCTGGTCACGTGACACAAAAATCTCTCTTGGCCGCAGCTGTGACCGCAAGATGAGCAAACTGCCCCAGTGGGAGATGGTGAGAGGCAAAATGTAGTACAAAGAATTTTCATCCTGGCTGAAAAATATTCTGCAGGTCGGGTTATAACAGCATGTGTGCTTGGAACATGCTTCAAGCACTGCAGCCAAACTGAACCAAAGGTAAAAATTCGAGAGCAGCTTACCATCCTTCTCCCCCTCCGGCAGTAGATCCAGGCGCTTGTGGAGTTCATCCACGGTGGCTTTGAGTCGCCATTTCCTCCCTGCCAGAGTCACAACCCTTGTGCCACATTTTTTTATGGCTGCCTCCAGCTCAGCGTCTAGATGGTGCTTCGTTAGGAGGTGGAACTCCTGACGAATCTGTGCCAATATTGGAAAATGATAGAGAGGAACATTTAATTGGTAAAGCCCACATTAACTGCAGGCCCTTAGAAATGCTGCAAAACAATGCACAGAGGCTCAATGAAAATGCTATAGTCTGTTACAAGTTAAAAATAGCAGAACAATGTAGCGGAGGAAACCACATCTCTTCACCGCGATTGGTGGTTTCCTCCTCTCCAGCGTTCGCTTCGCTAACGTGGAACAAGAAGGAGAGATCTCTCTGCTATTCTTGACCTGTAACAGTCAACTTCTGGAGCAGATGCAAGATTTGACTTAAATAAGACTCAGCAAAACGTCGACCGCTGCCCTGAGGCTACCAGAAAGCTCCTCTTCAGCTGTTTATCTACAGTGTGGTCTAGATGTCAAGACGAGACCTAAATAAACAGCAAAAAAATTTGAATTTGCGAGCTATGACACTGTAATTTACTAGGTAAGTATGGCTAGGTGGTGGATGCAATTAATTAAATACCAAGCACAATACTTGCCCCAGTCAAAAGTTACAGAGGAAAACAATAAAATTCCTATGTATTTCAATCTAATCAAAAAGGTGTTGTCGTGGGCCATTGATCTAAAAAAAAAGTGGAAGGAAAAACAAAACTTTTTACCTTGCTATCGTTCCCCGTTTTTTCTATCAAACGTCCCAGTGGCCCACAAAAAAGTATTCTAGCTTTGAGAGGAAAAGGCTTAACCTCATGTCGGTCCAGAGGGGCTGTTCAGATAAGATCACGCACGCATGTCCAGTCAACATTTTTTTTCTTCATATTTTTATGTTACTCCTTTTATGTGTGACAAAACCACAAAAGTTTTTGCAAGAAAAAAAATATTTCGTGAGAAAACAAAATTAAGACTACATGAAGGTGGCAATCCAGTTTTGGAGTTTTGTCATTTTTGTCAAGTTTGACGGCACGTAATACACCAAATCATGTCTGTTACGTCACGCCGCGGTGGTGGCGCTTCGGGAGCACTTCAGGTAAAGAGCTGTGGGTGGAAGAAAACAGGCGTGCCGTGCATCGCTACGGCGTTTTGGTAGGTTATCCAGTTTATTTGCCTGCACACCAAAACGCTTCAGAGCTGTGTAGCTCGGGGCTGCGCGTCAAGATCAAGGAAAGGTTCCAATACAGGTTTTCACGTGTTTCGCCGCCCGCCCGATCTGCCGGAGAAGCTGGATATCGTTGAGGGGCAGGAGTAGCAGACGACGGATGCCGTCAGACCATGATCACTTGTGCGGGAAGCATTTTATTACGGGTGCGTTCACGGAGAACTTACCGTAAGAAATCTATTTGTTATTATATTGTAAACTCCACAGCAGCGTCAAGTGACCCAGACCATCTGGATTACGTTCCGGGCGTTTTCGCGTTCGAGCAAGGACGATCTAGGCCTAGTCGATACGTACGAGCGGGCAACACCACCGAAGTGCCTCAGTTCGTCGTGCTCCTACCTCGCACTCTAAGGACTTGTAGGCTGCGATGGTTTCTGGGGTAAACCGGCTTGGTGTAAAGAGCAGATATTGCGTGATGTTTGCATCGTAACTGGCGGTGAACACTGACTGAAAGCCCATCCTGCGACGTCTACGCAGTACGCGGGTCGCCATTCTCGACTCTGTTTATGTGGAGCTTTGCACTGTAATTAACTTTTTCCACCTCACTCACGCCACTAGAATAGTCCAACATTTCGGCAGAGAAGCTCTGGCATTAATAATACCGTGAAAAGAAAAAAACGCGAACTGAAACGGGCGTTGTCAACAAGGCATCGCAATGTGTTGTCGATGCGAGATGGCGCGCTTTCTGCCACCCCAACGTGCACGTGCGGCGCCACACGTGCCGATAGAGGCGTGTTTGTTTGTTTGCAAAACTCAAGTTGGTGTATAGACAACGTACAAATAATAGAAAACTCAAATATTTTAGATAAATAGTAGCTTTAGTGACTATATTCACAAATATTTATAGAATTGTGAAATACATATCACGCGTCGAAAATGCACAAACTTGGCTACTTTGACATTTTTGCCTCAAATTTGCGATTTTTTATCCCGTCGTGTCTTAAATAAGATATAATATTGAAAATTTTTGTATGTCTTCTTCCTAAAAGGGTCTATCACCTAAATATAACTTGTTGACATAAGTTACAATTAACAATAGTTACAGCGCTTCAAACATGTTCAAAAGTGAAGAGTCCCGTAACTCCAACATGCAATAAAAAAAATAAAAAACATCTTGGATTTTTTAAAAATTAAGGTAAAGCATTCCACACCATATCGGCGTGTTTTTCTATAAAAAAAACAAACAAAACATTGCATTATTTTGCCACCGTCAAAACTATAGCGCTTCGCACTTCACATAATTGGCTAGTTACTCCCCACACATTGGGGAGTAACATATAAAAATATAAAGAAAAACAAAAATGTCGACCGGATGTGTGTGATTCTATCTGAACAGACCCCATAAAACTTTTCTTGTTTTTATGTTTAACTTTTAACTGGGACAAGTCTTTTCTTTGGTATTTTCATAAATTAAATCCACCATGTAGCCGAACTGGTCCGGTAAATTACAGGGTCGTAGCTTGTACATCCGATTTTTCGCTATTTATTTCAGTCTCGGCCCAACATCAGACCTTCCTGTACAATATTTTTCATATAGTTTTTAGACAATGGGGTTTATCCGTCTCAAGGAGCACATGATATTTCCACTGTAAATGAGCGACTTGGTCAGTGCGGTATGGCTGCTAACCTAAGGTCTCCGATATGCACCAAGAAGACGTCTTCACTTGAGCACATGCTGGTATGATGCTCATCCAAAATGAAACAGACCAGTGTGAGCATTGAACTAAGAATCCCCGAGTTCTGCAGGGTGAGCTCTCCCCAAAGAATCTACGGGTGCAAAATAGGACAGATAGCACAAGCTGCTATTCTGATGCTCCACAGAGCATATCCTCCTTGAGTTTGCCAACCAGCCCTTGCTACTTTTTATCATCATAAATAATTATTTGCAAAATTTCAGGAAAAAATACAATGCTGAGACTTTGTATGTTTCCATGGCAGTTTCTTAGGGTTGCTTTCCCTCTCCAACATATAGTACTATCGTGGACACTACGAGCTGAAAGGACGCACGGCACACGGAACTATTAGCACCACCTGCCGCATTGCTTCGCAAACACCGACACGCTCCGCCGCCGAGGCAAATCCCCTCCTGCAATCGTTGCGCAGCTGTGCGCTTCCAGCCGTCTGCTAGCGAGACGGAGGGTGCGGCACCGGCCAACCTTGCACTGGCTACGGAGGCTCCAAGGTCACACTTGTCATTCCCCACAAATACAAACCGACACCTGCGTCTGAGCCACTTAATCGCGACCTGATTATTGCATGATAAGTCGAGGCACCGCATATGAAGATAAAAAGGGGGGAAGGCACTGCAGAACTTCTTTTAATAAAATTTGCGGTCGGTTTGTGCTGTTTCATGCAGAGCAATCATGCAAGTAAGGAAGGAATCGGCATTGAAAAAAGAAAAGTAGGTGCGTGACAACGGATTTTGCAATCCGCTGCTGCCATGAAATGCACGTGCGTATTGATCGTGACGGCGGTTCCGTTGACAATTGTTTTCGCTGGCAGACGGCCCGGAATTGCTGAAAGGCGCAACGAGTGCAGGAGAGAATTTCTCTCGGCCCAGCATGCACAAGTGTTTGTGGAGTGATACGACAAGTGGTGCTGGTAGCACCGTGCGCCACGCGTCTTGCCGTTTCAGCACATAGTATCCGCGTTAGTACACGTAGACCAGACCACATCACACCTTCCTTGTAAAAAAAAACAAAATTATAGAACATGTGAAGGAGGCTACAACATATTCTTGACCCCTTATCTGAAGCATGAAAGTCTCTGATATACAGGTGCTGCTCTGGCTAACAGATTTTCAGTGCATCTTAACACTGAAAACTGTGCAGCTAGAATGAGTTGCTTGGCATGTACAAAAATTTTGAAAATATAGAAGCATACTGCAGCATAATCCAAAACCAATTACCGTATTTTCCGATGTATAAGACACTTTTTTTTCCAAACCTTTCAGCGGTGCGTCTTATACAACAGTGTGTCATATATGTATATTTTTTTCCTTTTGGCAAACTGAAACAACTCCTGTTGATGCTGATTAGTCTTTTTATAACTATTATGACGGCTCAATGCACATGATGCATCATAAATGCAAGTTAACCTCCCAAAACTAGAGTTCCATAACAAAAAAAAAAAGAAAGTCAAGAAAACGAAAAGAAAAAAAGAAAACACGTTGCTTTGTGACGTGCTTCGAGTAATAAAATGTTTCTCCTGCAATTATGGGGGATGTTTCTTACTGCGTGGTTGTGCAATTTTTTTCCCACAAATTTGACGCTTCATAAGTGTTCTTAGAGACGCGTCTTATACACAGGTACATATTATATGCCAATTTTTTC
Organism: Ixodes persulcatus; assembly: GCA_013358835.2. Taxonomy (NCBI): domain Eukaryota; kingdom Metazoa; phylum Arthropoda; class Arachnida; order Ixodida; family Ixodidae; genus Ixodes; species Ixodes persulcatus. Next base: position 1,261,926 of record JABSTQ010009407.1, read on the forward strand.
TTAGGAAGAAACTTGCAAAAAGTGGGGATGTGTCTTATACAACGATGCATCTATATGCCAGGAAATACGGTACATTTTCTTGTGTTGATTTATTTTACATTTATTTGCCCCCCCCCCCCATGCCTTTCAACAAGGCATGAGTCGGAGAATATAGGATATTCAGGAAGAACCAAACAAAAAAAACAATAGTGATGGCCCCCAACACTGCCAGCATGTCGACAACAATAGAATCCAGTTTGTACAATTCAAACAAGTATGCCGGATCGGAATTTCTTTTCACGTCCTACCTAGCCTAAAGCAGCATAACTGAATGAATGTAAATTATACTCATTGTCAGCTTCCTGTGCTAAGTTGGCAAGGCTAGCGTAGCTTCCGCAGCGCTGCATTTCTTCCCACTTGAATTAAAAAAGGGTGAGGGCCTCGCCCAAAGAGCATGTGGAGACGTCTTTTTGTCTTTCCTCTCTCTTTCTCTATTTTTACAGACCTTTTCTCAGTGTTCTGGAAACTAAGCTAGCCCTGACAAATTAGCACAAAAAGGTGACACCAGGCATAGAGATCTTAAAAATGAAAAATGGTAATAAAAGCTTACAGCTTGGGGATATCCAAGAGCTGGATACTTGGCGAGAATGTCGGCCACAAGTGGCTGCGCAGACAGCATCCAGTGCCTGCGTTCGTCGAACGTCCTCTCCATCGACAATGCAATTTTCTGCCAGTCCGGGTCTCCTTTCCGCACCTCCTTGGCCATGAAGGCCAGATGGCCGGCAACAGAGTCCTGATCTTCGGCGTCACCCCAGTAGGTAACACCGCTGAGCTGGAAAGGTGTTGCAAGCATTAATCAGTAGCATTTCCTACTTCAGCACTAATATGATACACTCACAATAACTTTTACTTAACAGTACGTTCAGTGCCTTTTGCTACCTGCACTATGTCAGCCAAGTGGTTTTAACAAACGTGAAAACAATTACGAAATTCAATTATGCATGCTAGGATGGTCCACAAGGGTGCAACTACTTCAACATATCAAAGCACCTACCAAAATCAGGCAAAACCAAATATTGGGTGCTTGTTTGTCTCAAAAGAATAGCAGGACGATAAGTTACAAATAAAAAAAAACACTCATCAGGTTCATTTATTAGGCATGAAAGAGCAAAACCTCGAAAGAGTAAATCTGAAGCTTAATATCTAGAACAGGAGTGACCAAACTGACACTTCCCAAGAGCTGCAGGAAAAGTATAGCAAACAGTATATGATTCTACTAAGCACCGGAGGAACAAAAGAATAAAGTGCAGACTCGGACGTTCTGGTGCCTTACATGTCTGGCAATGTGCTGCACTGCCACTGCGGGCCTGGCGTCGGCGCTTTTCTGCCTGGCTTCACTGGCCTTCTGGTGCTTTGCCCGTGCTGCACCGACACTTGCCACAGTACTCTCCATTACACGCCTCCCATTCTTTGCCTTCACACGGAGGTGTGCTCGCCAGACCTCCTCGAACAAAGCGGTACAAGTGCCCATGATTACAATTTTCAATTACACCTAAGTAATGCACACTCACATATTGTAAAGAAGAACCATCCCTTAGCTTAGGGTACTTCGCCACAAGCTGCTCTGCGGCAACAGCGTAGAGGGGTCCAGGGTACCTGCATGGAAATGTGAAAATATGTTATTTCCATTTGTAAAACAAAAATGGCATACTACAGTAAAATACCAAGCATGTGCCCATATCACAGTAAGCGCCCATCTCATATTTTTGCAAAGATTCAAAAATAAGCAAAGGAGACATTTAATGCCCATCCCCCTATTTTGAGTAAAGATAAAACAATTCAAAGAACACACAAGCGCCTACACGTTGTGACATCCTTTCCGTGATCACAGAGGTAACTGCTACCGGCTGTTATCTCCGCGGCCCGCGCAAGCCACAGCACGGGATTTAGTAAGACCACGGAATCGAGCTTACAAGAAGTAGCACAAAAAATGGGATTCCTATGTCTACACTCACAAGTCACTGAGCCGCCGCAAGCTTAATCGCCACCAACATGGTTGTTTTGCTTTTGACTTGTAGCCTCAATACCATGTTCTATGCAGTAAAAGAGCTGGATTGAGGCAACAGTCGGACATCCCGGTTCCGCTAAGGCCAACATGGCCGCTGTCTCGAAGCTCTTGGTTCTTCTCGTGTTCGTGTTTTCTGAGTACATCTGCAAAAAGAACACCCATGGCCGTTCTTTTCGGGTGCTTTGAATGCTGACAGGCTTATACTTCGTTTCATCTATGTGCGAGCAAAATAAAAACTAGAAGCGCGATCCGAACAATCTGCACATTCTTGCTTCGCTCGAGCGCACATGCAGGCAGGAATGCAAAAACCACTGAACTTGCACTAGTAGCTTTGGCTTCACCCATACATAAGGTGAAACAAAGTTTAGTAGTGAAGTGAGCTTGGTCGGCTGAACTGTATACCATATTTTCTGGACTATAAGTCGCACTCCCCTATTTTGAGTCCTTTTCACGGAAATGATTGGATATGAGTCGCACTGTTCCACAAGACACACTTTTTTGAGCTGTATCGGTGATGACAGCAGCCTGCAATTGGTGTATCGCAGGCCGCTGTAGTTGCCAGCGATGCGCATTTGGCGTGTGTGAGTCACCTCAGCGTCGCTGCTAGCGGGGGCCCACAAACGCAGCAGTACACAACTTCCGATTTCGCAGTATAGCTTTTCCGTGCTTTCGGTGGCGGCAAACACAAACGCAAATTCAACTGCGGCTGTATTTGCCTTTGTACTCTCACGATAGATAATGAAAGACTGGCAGCCCGCCAGCGTGTTCCATTATCTATCGCGCCTTCTGACCTTCTTGGTGGACAGGGCCGGGAGATGTTTTCATAAAGTAGTTGGTACGTAAGTACGTAAGACACACCGACGGAAATTTTGGAGAAAAATATGCAACTTATACACCGGAAAATATGGTTAATAGAAAATTCAGTAGTCGAATCAAGCAAGGGCCCGCCTGCTCATATGCTCCTGCATTTTGCCTCTTAGAACTAGCAGCACCTAGCACCCAGTTTTACATGATCATCTCTAAACTTTGAGTGGGCGCTCCTCAATACCTTTGCGGTAGTACCGAAAAAACATGTATACAACACAACACAAAACTAAACAGCTTCAGAAAGGAATACACACAACAAACAGTGCTTGTTTGCCATTCATGTTTCTTTCTGTGCTTCGATTAGTTCTACGCTCTTTGTCATACCATTTTTTGTATATCAGACGGCCAAGCTCGCTACCGTATTTTAGTATGTAATATAATATCCTTAGAAATTGAATCCTTGTTCCGCAGGCCAACAGAGGTGGAACAAGCTAAACATACTAAAGTCTGCAACTTCCATAAAATAAAATGCCAACTCACAGTGTGTAAGTACAGAGGTCATAATATATGTGGTTCACAATTTGCCTCTTTAGGTCTTCTGACACATCTGCCAGCCCTTTTACTCTGCTCAGGGCATCCTCAATATGGTCTGGCATTCGGGGCAGACGATACCTTGATACATCCTTTGTTAATGCCTGTGCAGGACGCTCTGCACACTGAAACTGCAGCAGCTGAGACTGCCTGGAACAATAGAACAAAGTAATAATGATAAAAGCCATATCATATAAAACTTTCAAAAGTGCACTTCCATTCTTTGAAAGGGAACATTGCATTCGAGTAATCCAGGCTCATTTAATGGTTGTGCTCATTGAAGAGTTGTGGAATTCTAAAGTCCGTAGAAAACTATCTCGCTGATGTACTTACTATCTTGGACTCTGTTAGCTATAACACAGCAGCCGTGGCAGTTCCATACCGCCAGCGCCACATAGCAGGTGCCCTCCGAAGCACTGTGCCAACCGTATGCGGCGGAATATCATACTCTGTCTTCGTCATCTGCTAGGTGCAAATGAGACGCCACCACAGCGCTTGCAGATGCTTGCTTCACAGGCTTTTGTGCGTGCCTCTTTCGGTACGAGGATTCCGCTAAGCATATTCAATGTCGATGATTGCATACATATCTAGGTGGAAATTTTTCTCAATCGGACAGATGGCTGTTGATGGCCTTTTGTCGTTTCAAACAATTTCACAACTGGTTTATAAATGCATACCTGCCAACCTAGCAACATGAATATTCGGGAGACCACCGCGCGGTATAGGGGCGTCAAAACATTTTCTTATTTTTTAGTTTGACAAGAAGCCCCGTGAAGAGGCACTCTGCGCGGATCACACTGTCTTCGCAGTTGCTTTGAAGTAAATTGCCGATGGTGCCCTACCCTTCTACGGCACGTACATGGTTGTGAAGCTTTTGTGAAGCGATGTGCGTCTTGATGTCAGGATTGCTGCCGTGCGAAACGCTCACATCACAGGCGCACATGGTACAGAATCCATACTTGTCAGCTTTTTGCGAAGCGACAAAGTACGGAAACTCAGTCGCGTATGATCTCAAAAATACTTGCAAGTACTTCTCCTTAGCTTTTGAAAGCGCCATCTATCGTTCCAATTAAACTCGGGGAAACACAAAGAATATTTTGGCGTTCCGCACCTCACTTGACGACCTGACAAAGGCAACTGAAGCCTAGCGCACCCGTGATCATATAAGCCGTGTTCCAAAATGCACTCTAACTTACTCAGGAGTAGAGGTTTCGTACCTTGGCGTTAGAAAATCTACCCTCGTTTTACGCTGCTGCTCCGAGTTGTCACATGGTAACCCGCCAGAGTAACCTAAACCTACTCTCGAGTAACTCGCACTGACACACGCGTGATGGTTTTCGCAATAGAGCGTCATAAAGCAAAAAAAAATAATAATAAAAACCTACAGCAGCCACTTTTTGGGAGATCTGAGGTTGCGTTTGTACAATCGGGAGATGTATTCGAAATTCCGGAGGCTCCCGAACAATTCGAGATAGTTGGCAGGCATGTAAATGTATAATAATGAAGCAAGCATTAAACACTGGATTCATTATCAGTCTGGGCTTAAATATACAATTATTTATTTACAACTCCTTCTAAGAGTCGGTAAACCGCTGTGGCAACGTCCGCTTTGCGCCTAGCAGACGACAGAGAGTTTGAGTGCAACCTGGAAGAGCAATGCTGCAGCACTATATAAAAACAAAACAGCGCAAAGACAAGGACGAAGTAGAAGAAACAACAGGACACAGCGCTGACTTTCAACTGAAGATTTATTCGTGAAGGCGTCTGTTATAAATAGCAAACATTCCACCCGAAAAAATCAAGGAAAAAACACGAAAGATAAATAACATGTCACGTTTTTCAATATAACACTGTCACTGCTTTTGCCCTCATCGTTCTAGGAACTGCCGCTCCTTATCCGAAAGTACGATTGACGGGGCACTTACACAGTCAGGACCAAGTCGCGCAATATCACGGGCTTCTATTATTTCCTATTATAATCTTCAGTTGAAAGTCAGCGCTGTGTCCTGTTGTTCCTTCTACTTCGTCCTTGTCTTTGCGCTGTTTTGTTTTTATCATGTCTTACCAACTAGCCCAAACATCCACGTTAATCAACTGCAGCACTAAATAGGTGCTGTGTTCCGGAGAGCGTCTGCTGTGTGGCGCTGGGGGTACGGAACGGCACAGCTGCCGTGTTATAGCTTACGGTGTCCACAATAGTTTATTTATTTTTTAAATGAAGATTTCTTTGCTACTCAAAAGGGAACATGCAGAACTCTGTGTCATTCTCCAAAAAAAGTACAGATGAAATGAAAATTGAATCAAAATAGGTTTGGGGCTGTAACTATGGTGCTTGGAACGTGCTTCCTACTCATGTGTTCACCATCAATACCTCCCATGCAATGAAAGTAGCCCCGAAGCTGCAGCAAATTATGTCATGGGAGCTGCCATATGATATTGTTGCCTGTTGCGATCCTGTTTGTTGGATGTCGAAACGCTGGTAAAGAAGGCGAGAGGACACAAGGGCTGCTGTTGTAGCATCTCAACCAGTGCATGAAAAAGTTTCTTTCGAATGACTGGATGCAGAGCAAGCTACAGCAGAACAGGCATCTGCCATATATGCCCCTGCTTTTGTAAGGCCCGGTTCAAACCAAAAATGATTTTTCCTTTTTTTTACTGCCGGAACTAGGACGATTCCTGTGAGACGCTATGACGTCACAGCGGCGTTTGCCCAGCGTTCCTGCTGTTAGAAACCCCACAGCAACGTCCTGGCATCTCGCAGGAATCATGCCAGCTCCGTAGAAGGAAAAAAAAATCTTTCGAGCTTTTAACTGGGCTTAACACCACCAGGATCGTGGCCAGCAACAACATCACACTTTTGTGACATCATCAAGCGGAAATCAAGGGACCGCTTTTTGGCCATGGTAAACACACCAGACGGAAATGCGTTCCATGCTCCATATTATGAATAAGATTTCAAAAAGATTATTGTGAGAAAAAAAAATCAGCAAACACTGTTTGGGGATTACAATTATGTTTCCTCTTGCATGTATGTGATAACTCAATAAATATAGTTACTTTAGAGCAGGAGACTGTCTTTGTTAGATATAAACGCAGCGCAAAATGGTGTGCAGATGAGTTAAGTTGCGACTCGCAAAAATTACGGTCAACAAATGATTACGCCTTCTTGACCCAGTGCATCATGTCATCCATTGGAATGGCCAGCAGCCAGCAGTGATTTCCCTCCCCCCCCCCGTCCCCCCCCCCCTGATTTTTCTGAGGGCACCCCCTTAACTCGCAACGACTCCTCTATTCTCAATGCTCCTCTCCCCCCCCCCCTAAAAATAGACATCGCGTGCCCTAATTTCAATTTCTGGGGAAACCCCTGACAGCAACTGAAATCTAACTAGTTCTAGAAAAAAATAAAACCAAGTATCTATTTGGAATTACCCAGTAGCTGCTTCGGTAGCGCCAGCTTCCAGCTGGATTTCAAGTTTGATTTTTGAATATTGTTGTAGAACAGTGATGCTGTCCAGGTCGACATATTCGTGAAAGCGGTCATCGAACACCTAGGTAGAGCAAGAATGTTAGTAACGAGATCATATTTCATAGCAGGTTTAACCACAGCACACTGGAGCTGACAACCTTCTGCGGCTGCAGAGAGGCTAGCTGCTCATTCACACGTTCACAAGCTAACAATTTTCGCTCTAGTTGAAATACAGTTCTTTTGCACAGAACACAATTTCCAAATGTGAGCCCAATATAGCAATAGACAGTGTTGAAAAGCTTCCTGTTTTCACTGCATGTTTTTTTCTGTATTCTACCCCAGTCTCTGATCTTACATTCATGGTAGCAGCAAGGCACACTTGAGCATTTAAGGCCCAACCACACGGAGGCACTTTTCACGAGGTTGCGGGTCTGTTCGCGTCAGAACAAGGGATAGGGCGGCCAGCCACATGGGGACTTGCACCTGCCAGCATCGCTAGACCCTCTACTAGGCCTAAATAATCTGACTGCCACTTCAATAACTGTAATGGTAACCTCAATTAACAACGGACAAAAGACAACAGGCGGTGGGCGAGGGCTGCAGGGTGCGCACACCTATGCCAATGCCGACAACAGTGCCGCTTTTTCATCGAAATGGGGCTTCTAATGCTAATGCATTTTACCTGTCCATCGATACCTCATTCCTCAGTGTGGATACTCAATAAAAGGCACATCACAGTGAAAACAAAGCTTGCTATAGTTTGTTGCACCTCAAGAATAGCAGAAGAGCGGAGAGGAGGAAACCACCTCTGTGCGCCAGGATTGCTGGCTTCGTTCTCTCGAGCCTTCGCTCTGCCAATGTGGAAAGAGGGGTGCTTTGTGAGAGGGGCTTGCTCCTGCTGTTCTTGAGTAGCAAAAGTACCCAAGCACCAAAGAGCATGCACGGAACAGAGGTCTCACATGTATGCTATGGCACGATGAGGGCTTTCTGCTTCCTCCATATCTAACTTTGGCAGGCATCCAATTTCATGGGCTCACTCACAGGAGCAGTTATGATGGCAACGGAAGCTTTAAATTGTGTCATCAAGCACACACAATACTTATGGTGTCAGCAGGCTCCTTGGTACTTGGATAATTAAAAAAAAAGGTCTATTGTACAGTAAAAGCTTACTTGGATCAGCAAGCTCTCTGGCTCAAGGTGGCTGAAGTGCGGAGAGCTACTCAATGCGATGAGGACATCTTCAAGCCGGTAGGAGCCCCCGATTGTGATCGTTCTGCTTGATTGACCGAGCCTTACCAGGCACGTGATGTCCATTTGATCAACAGGCTTGAAGTAAATGTGCTTCAATATTTATTTTATTTACAAGGAACATTCCTTTGAAACACAAGTGGATTTGAAGAAGAGCTGAACAGTACTAGATTTAGCCTCCAAAAACAAGCCTCAATCAGCATCACCTCACCTTTTGAGAAAAATAAGTAACTGCTTATTCATCATGATAATTGCCTCAGTAGAACTATAAAAGACAGACTCCACAAGGCAAGCTATGCTGCAAGCACACTTGGAAACTAGTGGTAGTGGCAGCTATGGCCCTATGGCTAATGCCAGCTTTAAACTGAATGACTGCACAGCTGTACAAACAGAGCCAAGGACTTGAATCTGTAGAAACTTAATTTGAAAGTGTAGAACTCCATGAGATGTGAAGACTTCGAACTTAGCGAACTTCGATTTCAAGAATATCCTTAATCTTCTAACATTTTGAACTTTTTCCTCAAAGAAATTCAATATCTTAGAAATTTTTGAACTATTTAAATGATAGCCAAATCTTAGAAAGGTGAACTTGAACGTCGAGAAACCACCGCAGCTTTAACCTTGTGAATTGTAACCTCCGTGTAATTACGAAACTACAAATTTTGCAGAACTGCACCACAGCCAGGTAAAAAATTTATAAGCTTTCCAGATTTGAACCTGGGGAGGTCTGCAACATCTCTACTCTTAATATTGGATGGGGAGGACTTAACAGCAATTGTGTAATACTTCTACAGGACATTCTCAATGCAGGGTAGGCTGAATGGAAGTGACCCACTTCAATTGCAAAAATCAGTTTGGTGTTTCCAAGCCGTGGTACTGTAATGTATCACGAAGATGTTGTGAGGTAGTGGATTCTTTTTGTGAAAATATTAAAGAAAAAAATTGCCTCAATCAAAAGTTACAAAACAATATTCACTTTTTTATGTATCGAGATGGAGTGAGCATTCTCATGCCCTGAGAAAAAACATTCTTGTGGCCACTGATGCACTTGGTGGAACAAACCAAGGAATGAAATCAGGCAGATTTTCTTCCCTCCCTTCTTTTGATTCAACTTGCTCATTCAAACAGTGCACAGTAACTTTTTTTCTCGGTGGTATAAAAAGCTTAAAGGGCAACTACACTTGATTCCAAAAATTTTTGGATCATGATTGATTCTATACTGATAGGCACTAATAAATGGCCCTATATATTTTGACTCGCGAAATGTGGTATGTTCTTTTTATGAAAGCTTGCTTTAAACATGAGCCGAGACCAACCCCGAAACAAAGGCTCCGATGGGCAACATTGGCAGAGACAGCGAAAGCATGACCATGCCACCAAAATCACAGGGTAGCAATGATCACGTGATACTCCAGGCAAGAATGGACGGACGGCGCTTACTGTCGAGCTTTAATGTCGTCTGCTTAGCGTCCCACAATGTCTGTCACTGCTGCCTTATGCCCGCATCCCACTAGAGCGACAGACAGAGACAAAAGACAGCGACAAGCCTCAAACCCATGCAGCATGCTCGCGATGGTACCTTTGGCAGACGTTTAGTCATTCGGTGCTCGTGAAGTAAGCACGAGCGATTGCAAGCCTGCCAAAGATACCCTCGCGTGCATGATGCTCGTGTTTGAGCATAGCCTTCTCTATTCTACAAAGCCTCTCAAATCGCGAAAGACCCTGGTTTGAGGCTTGTCGTTGTCTTTTGTTTCTGTATGTCGCTCTAGTGGGACACGAGCATTAAACAACGCTTAATTGCAAACACAAAGTCAAGTTTTCTCAAAATAATATCTCGTAAACATTAGTAGATGGTTGCCTACTAAATAGCACATAATAAGCTGCAGAGTATGTGCACGCAGCACAAACAAAACACCAATATCGTACAGACATGAAGCAGACGACACGGAACCCTTGGGAGCATCCGTGTTCGTGCTGATCACGTGGAAATCGCTGAGCCAACACCGGGAGGAGACACTGCTTTCGTAATCAACCGGCTTTGCCCGGAGAAATAAAACCACACAAAAACATAGGAACGTTTGACGTAGCGGCTCAGAGTTGGCTGCGCCAACACCGCAGTACTGACTGCGTTGTTAACTGCACCTCTGTTGCCTGCTAGAGTTAGCAGATTTCGGCGAAATATAAGTTTGTGGGCCCATTTCATAGAGACTGAGACGGAACTGGATCATAATATTTGATGTGTGCTCTTCTTCAATGATACTAAAGAGGTCTGCAATGTTTTTTCACTTGACTTCAAGAAGGGAAGTCTCTTCCCAAAACACTGTGTACTCTACTGCTGTTCAAACCTTTTTCTATGTTTACGACTTTCTTGGCAAAGACTTGTTTATTAATACATTTATTGCCAAAAATTAAGTGGAGTTGCCCTTAAACCCCTTAACGAATTGTGACGAGCAGAGTTTGCCAAATGTAGTTCAACGAGTTAACGTGTCAGCTCGCCAAACCAAATTAAACCATACTGGTACAATATTTTTATAAAAATATTGTTCCAATATGGTTTAATGGTACTATTTTGTATAAAAAAACATTGTACCATGAAAGTGTTATTCACATCCAGGTCTGTAGAAAAATTATTTTTAATTTGTAACTTTTAACTAAGGCAAGTATTTTCTCTAACGATTTAGCAAACAAATCCGCCCCCAGCTGTATATTTTCGATAAGTTTACAGCAGCATAGCACGCATAACAAACTTCTTTATGTTGCTTCTGAAATGGGCAAGTACCACTCAGCCCACAAGAGATTTGTAGCTCAACATTAAATGGGCCATAGCAGTTTTAAAAATAAATAAAATAAAAAAATTCACAGTCACACATGTTCAGTGGTGAATTACAACTTTTTTCCCTCTACGGAAAATTTAAAGTCAGGACGCCCAAAATAGCTGCTGCAAAACGGTTGCAAGGAGGGCAAGTACGTAGGTGAGCTGTTTAGGAAACATCATTGAAAAAAAATCTGAGACTGGGGCAAATAAAAAAAAAAAACACACGGTCTTTCATGTTATCCCCAAGACGACTTGAAGGCGAAAGCATAAGCGCTGATGCATTAAAGACAAACACATGATTTACTGATGCTGCGGTGTCCCTCCGCCTGTGCCGGAGGGGTACCGCATCGGACTACTGCATGAACCGTTGCTGGTTCGACGCCTGCCGAGGGAGAAGAGCAAAAATCCTTTTCGGGGGAATATTAAAAATCGCAGACGTCATGTAAATTTTGTGAAAGTTTTTTGCCGCTGTTCCTTCTCAAGATGCTCACAGAACTAAATAGTATGGGAGTCTCTTTCTGGAGGTGCAATCGGGGATAGCGGGGCTTGGGTTGCCAGCTCGACACCGCTATCAAGTTTTGTAATTGAGTAAAGCTATACGCACTCCAGAGTGCACTTCGGTCGGAAATGGCTATACGCACTCCACGGAGAGCTCATGCTGCTCGGGCCACCCTTTTCGAACGGCGCGTGTATCACTGGGGAGCTCGTTAACATACCCCCCCGCCTGCGTTCACGCCGCTTTGCGGCAACAGTATCGGCTGCTAATTACAGAATTTAACCAGTACACGCCGCTTCGCGGCATCCAGCCGGCAACCCAAGCCCCGCTGTTCCCGACCGCACCTCCGGAAAGGGAGTCCCATACCATTTAGTTCTGCGAAGTTTCGTCGACAACATTCGATTTTTTAGTGTTCATCGTAAAAAAGAAATGTCGTAAATATTTCCAAATGCCTCAACAAAACAAAGTGTTTGAGAAAAAAAAAGTAGGCCCACCGCGGATCGAACCCGCGTCCACTTGCGTATAACGCGGACACCTTAACCCCTATGCTATGCCATCGCTTGAAAAACTCGTTGTGACCATTCGTTTTATACGAGTTTAGCGGAGTGCATATAGCCATTTCGACCGAAGTGCACTCCGGAATGCGTATAGCTTTACTCTTTGTAATTAACAGCCGCAAACTGTCGCCGCGAAGTTAACCCGCTCACGAGTGATACACGCGCCGTCCGAAAGGGTGACCCAAATGGCATGAACTCTCCGCGTAGTGCGTACCGTAGACTCCCTTTAAGACGAACACGAAGGGACCCTAAAAATTTGTTCGACTTATCAGATGTTCGCCTTAACAGAAGTGCTCTAATTATCATGCTGGACAAGTCTAAATTGCTGTTGACCAATAAACACAGAATGAAAAGGCCTAGAATGAAGAGATACTTAAAGGAGCTGTGCAACGATTTTAACGTTGAAAGAATTGGCATTTTCTACTTTTGACATGCTTCACCTTGTCACAAAGGACAGAAAACACACCTCCTTCTTTCGAAATGTTGCGATTCCGCCGCGTAATCGCGAAGCAAAAATTACAATATTCCTCGACCTGCAGCCGCGAGCGGCGGCCATGAGAAACAGAAGGCATGACGTCAATGGGGAATCTTGTAGAAAGATAGCAAGTTGTGCGAATACCTGCTCGATAAAAGGTAACTTTTCTATAAATCTTGTCGTTCCAACATAAATATAAATGCGTCAAAAACCTGGTATCATCGAGAAAACTTTTATTATACGGAGTTTCAGTGGCGCCATCTATCCTAGGTCCACAAAACCGTCAGCAGCGGAACAGCCGCCAGAAGCCGGAGGGGGAGGGGGGACAGGGCCGGACGGGTATGGCCAGACCCGGATGAGACTTTCCTCCTTTCACCATACTGTTCGCGCTGCGCCCGCCAGCACGTGGTCACGCAGTCGCGAGCGGATGAGTTCTCGCTGCTTACTGATGGCTCTAAAGAGAGCTTCACCGGAACCCCGCGCCTTCCCCATTGACGTCACAGCGCACGTGACTCGGAAGTTATGGAAGGAGTTGAGAGGCGCCGAAAACCTCAATCTTTGTTCATTTTTAAAATAAAAACTAGGACATGCAGGCAAAAGTGGTTTTTTGTTGTTTACTCAGAAAGGTCGAGACACCAACTGGATGGATGGATGGATGGTAATGGCTATACCCTTTGCAACGGGCGGCAGCCTGCGCCACCTAGCCTAACATTTCGTCATCCCTTCTTTTTTTTAAATTTTAATTTGTATGAATTTTGTTATAAAAGACCCCCCCTCCCCTCTCTTTTCCAGTGAATTTATTGCTTATTTTACCTGTATTTTTTTTCTTTATCCTTCCCTAGATCTCTTCCACCGATCTTCCAATCTCCTCTTAGTTACCGCAATTCTTTCCCTATCCATTCGTCCATCTGCCCCAAATTATTTAAGCAAATCACTATAACGGTTGCACAGCTCCTTTAAGGGACATTTATTTGGCTTACCATGCCAAATGAAGAAAAAAAAATAATGTTTCGCACCCCACTGTTGGGGGAACCGATCCATTCGGTGATTTTTGACTGCCTCCTCCTCTGTGCAAATCGGTGTCTAGCGATAAAAGACGACATGTGGCCCATGTTCCTGAGAAAACATAGGCCACGTGTCATAATTGAACCTTAATCACTGTCATCACGTCCATCAGACTCCTTATCCGACGCCTCCTCCCAAAGGCAGTAGTCTTCAGTGCCGTCGAGCGCATTTGAAATCTCGCACATTTGAAATTTCGCGACGAGCGTGCGCCGACGCAGTGAAAACCCGGCGCGGCGCATAAAGCGAGTAACCCAATGTCGGCTCGCCAAAGTTCTCATGCAGCAGCTCGATGTTTACGACGAGGTGCCGTTCACGCTGCTCTTTTACAAAGCTATGGCGAGGTGCCGTTCACGTTACTCTTTTACAAAGTCGCTGAGACTTGCCTCGACGTAGGCGAACACGCCATTCTTTGGGCTCCTAAAGCGTCTTCTCGTTCCGTTGCACACAAACAGGGCTTGCGTTTGTCGTCTCCATCCGCGCATGCTGCCCTCATTTACGGCGAATTGTCGTCCGGCAGCACTGTTACCGACGTCTTCCGCAACCAAAAGAACATTTCTTTTGTAGGCGACCGACGATCGCTTTTGCGCCGACGCCATTCCCGAGCCTGACTGTACGAATGGTGGCGCCTGGGACATTGGGATTTAAATGATGATGATAGCTGTTTTGAGCGCCGTATTGCTTCGAAACCGAAACTACGTCAAACAGCGTTAGATCCCTTGTTGGTTAGATCGGGCCTCATCAAAGTTTAAAATTAAAAAAAAAACTCGTATTATATGCGGGTTTTCACGGTACATCTGACATACTCCTCCGCAAGCGCAATGCGCGGTGTCGTCATGGGCACGTTTTATCGAAGCACGGTTTAGAGAAAGCAGGGGCTCAGTTTAGAGAAACGCCGTTTATCGAAAAGGGGACGCTTTTTTAAAAGAGGCTTTCCTACTTCTCGCGTGTATCACTGGTCCGCGTGTTAACCCATGCCCCCCGCTGCGCTCCCGCCGCTTCGCGGCGGCAGTCTGCGTCGGCTCATTACAAAAGTGTTAACTCACCGAATTCGCTAAAAGGAGGCTCATCGCCATTTTTTCTAAACTGGGTTCTCTATAAAGGCATTCGATAAACCGGGGTCGGTAAAACGGCGTTCGCTAAAACGAGCTTCTCTAAACCGCATGCCTCCGGAGCTGGCGATCGCGGTCGGAGCCGCAAGCGGTGACTGCGTCGTTTGCGGTCCTTCCCGACGCAATGGAATGCAAAGCTTTTGATTTGGCCGTTCGGCGAAGAGTGGCTTCGGTAATGACCATTCAACCGACTGTGTAGCCGACAAGAAAGCGGCAAGCCAATCGCTTCCCGCAAACTTGTTCGGGATTTTGCAAGTGGATCGACTGCTTTATTACCTTTTTCGTAGGATCCTTTTCTATGAGCGCAAATAAGCTGTTTCGAAAACTCTGTGGCGACCAAAAACGAGTACATGGACAGCACAATGAACTTGATACGGACGCACGTGTTAATGCGGCTGTCCCAAAAGTCTGTCAAATAAGGATGGGTACCCACATTGCCAAGGGCCGACACCGATCCGCAAAAAATAAGAAGCAATTAAGCTTACCAGACACAGTTGTTTGGGTAAGCAGAAAGGGGGGTCGGTAAGAGTCGACGGATCGGTACAACGGCGCTGACGACACGACACCACAAGACAACCCTAACGTAGCGAGCCTGCTGACAAAGAGATTGGGCGTGATAGGGAAAATTGGGAGGGGAGCCCTAGCGGGAGCAAGGAGCTCCGGCGGTTGAAAAAGGTTCGCTAAATTAGGCAAATATTTCCGTTCACCCACCGCTCACACTCGAATAACTTGGGGGTATTAAATTTCCTACCGTTTTCTTTTTTTTTCGGATTCGGCATACTGTTGACGATCACTTTAAGGATAATTAGGCGATAACAACCATCAAACCCGAGCAACACTGTAATTGTTCGCCCCCAAGATCACAGTGCGATTACAGTGGCTGTAGTGCGGTGGAAGCTGGGTGCTCGCCGGACCAATCAATGGTCTGCCTTTAACGCCCGACCTCGCTCTCCGTGAGTGAGTAGGAGGGGGAGGTTATCACGTGGTGCGAGGCCGGCACTGGTTTAACGAGCATGCAGCTTCCACCCCAATGTCAACGTCCTGTCTGATTTTTTTTTTGGGGGGGAGCAAGTATTCCCGTTCCCATGCTCTTGTTTTATTGCAAATGTACCAATGCCCTCCTGGTTAAGATAACGTTTTGGCCATGCCCGCTATGCACGTTTTTCGCACCGAAGTTGATAAGAGTCGTCAATCATGTCGCAGAAATGCATGGCTCCGAGCCTAACATCACAATACTCTGTGGCGTAGATGGCTGCTGCCATACGTTCAAGGTCCTGAATTCTTATCGCCGTCACCTTTACCGAAATCACCGCGAGCACATAGAGCCGCCCCGTAGTGCCGTCTCTGATCCCGATGCCGTCGGAAGTGCGGGACCCGATAGGGGCGTCTCTGATCTCGATACCGTCGGAAGCGCGGGACCCAGTTGTGGCGTCCCTGATCCCGATGCCACCTTACGAAAACCTGCCTGATGGAGGACAGGAATTTTCAAACCATGAAGATGAAGCCTGGACTACTCCCGTTTCACAAAGTGAAACGCCTGCCGAAACATTTTATGATTTTGTTCAGAGCCTACAAGACAGCATTTGCAGCTTCTTTTTCCAACTCGCGGAAAAGCACAAGGTACCACACAGTACCTGCGACAAAATCTTCGGGGATTTTCAGTGCCTACTCGAGGTCATCCTGAACAAACACGCACAACAGGTGAAACAAGCCACCTCTTTCGCCGACGGCTCCACAGACAGCCATTGTCCATTTGGGGAGGACTTCCCACGCTGTCTTTTTGACAAAGTACGTAGTAGCTACCAGAGAGAAAAATATGCAAGACAAAACTTCTTGTATGTGAAGCCTGAGGAGCATCTGTTGCCAAGTCCACAGAGTTCTTCATTCCAGCACATCCCTATTGGGAAAGTTATCCAGAAAGTTTTGGAAGTTCCAGAGTTGGCAAGGAGACTCCTGCAACCAAGAGAACAGGTGGGGACCACACCGGAAGTCCTAAAGTCTTTTCGTGACGGCACGGCATCCAGACAAGTGGCAGCGTGTGCCAGCTCCAGTCAACCCACGCACAATCTGAACCTCTTGTTGTACACGGATGAATTGGGAATCACCAACCCCTTGGGGGCCAACCAAAAGCAGCACAAGCTGCTTGTTGTGTATTTCTCCTTCCTTGACCTGCACCCAAGGTACCGTGCAACCCTGAAGCACATACATCTGACACTGATGGCCAAGTACAAGGATACAGAGACTGATGGACTGGAGAACGTGTTGCAACCTCTGCTGCAAGACCTGGCACGAGCTCAAGAGCAATGGTCTTCAAGTTCGGTGTGGTGAACGCACCATGACAGTGAAGGCCACGGTTGCCGCAGTGTGTGGTGACAATCTTTCGCTGAACAAGCTTGGAGGCTTTTCCTGCTGCTTCAGCAGTGGCAGGGTATGTCGCTTCAGCATGGCAACTAAAGCCAGGCTTGCAGAGCTCACGAGAGAAGAACTCTGTGCGATAAGAAGTGCAGATCGACACAGCATACACTTATCGGCAATTGCTATCAACCCATCCTTGAAAAAGCAATATGGAGTAACCGGGCCCTCTCCAATGCTATCCTTGAAAGATTTGACGTAACAAAACAACTCATGCCAGACGTAATGCATGACATGACATGACATGACATGACATGTTCGCGGCCTTAGAACGAAGTCCTCCGAGTTTATGTCGGAAATTGTGGGCAACCCATACACCATTGTTTGCCTTACTGAAACTTTGCTAGAGGACAGTATTACTAGCTCTCAATATTTTCCTCCGTCATATACAGTGTTTCGGAAAGACCGTAATTATGCCATTACGGGACAAAGATATGGAGGAGGTGTTTTAACCGCCGTGGACGCGTCACTGTGTGCATGTCGAAGATATGACCTGGAGACTTACTCGGAATGTGTATGGGTTGAGGTTACGTCCTGTGACGGGCTTAATTATCTAATAGGAAACTATTATTTTCCACCACATTCTGACTCGGAGGTTTTTGCACGTCATTTTCAAAATCTAGAACAACAGCTTGATATGACGAAGTTCCGTGTTCAGATATATGGGGATTTTAATTTACCAGAAATTGACTGGCTGGCAGGTTATGACTCGTTGGCGAGCAAGGTCACCAGCCTGAAAGTTTCCAGCCTGTTAGATTTTATTTATTTTAATGGATTTGTTCAAAGCAATATTATCCAGAATTCAGCGGGAAATACACTTGACCTTGTTTTAGTTTCCTCGCCAATTGTTTGTATCTTGCCAATTGTGGATCCCTTAACACGTGTTGATCATTTCCATCCCCCTTTTGCTGTGTCATTTCTTTTTCCGCTGCGTCAACGAGGCTCGTGCAGCCAGGAATATTTTTTGTACAGTAAGGGAGATTACCTTAATATGTACAAGCACTTGCAGAGCTATGACTGGCAACCGATCTTGAAAGATAATTGCGCGGATTCGGCTGCTGAGGCTCTTACAACAGTAGTTTCGAGCGCCATAAATAAATTCGTGCCTAAGCGTTTCTCTCGGGCAAACAAGTACCCGTCATGGTTTTCAAGGGAGCTCAGGCGTTGCTTGCGACGTAAGCTTCATTATCATCGTCTTTTTAAAAAATCTGGACTGCATAAGTGGTGCGCCAAATTTAATGAGTGTCGTGCTTTGGCAAAAAAAGCTTTTTAAACAAGACGAAAGTATGCATACGGCTGCACTTGAGACCGATATGCACACGAAGCCAAAAAACTTTTGGAAGTATGTACCATCAAAAAAGAAGCAAAATCATAATGTCGTCCCCATAAGAGATGATTCTGGTTACACATATGATCCAAGTAAAATTGCCAATAGGTTTGCAGTGCATTTTAAATCCTGTTTTTCGTCTGCGGCAGTCACTGACGGCAGCACGACGTGCCAAGGCACATTAGATTTTCTTTCTTTTACCCCATTTGATGAACTTGAAATTAAGGAAAGCATTTTTAAAATGAAACCTAAGCTGTCTTGTGGTACAGATGGCATTCCCAGTTTTATTGTGAAAGGGTGTTCAGAGCTTCTGTCTCCCGTCTTATTACACATATTTAATTTATCACTTCGTTCAGGAATATTTCCTGCTATCTGGAAAAGCGCCGTAGTTGTTCCAATTCATAAATCAGGCGATCCTAGTATTGTAAACAACTACCGTCCCGTTTCATTACTGTGTAGTTTTTCCAAGGTTTTTGAGATGGTAATACACAAACGTCTGTACAGTTACTTCAGCCTAAAAATAAACCCTGAGTAACACGGATTTTTGAAGGGCAAGTCAGTTCAATCTAATCTGTACTCTTTCTAGATTATACTGTTCCATTTGTTCGTGACCATGCACAAGTCGATGCAATATATTTCGATATGACGAAGGCCTTCGATAAGGTTGATCACAATATTCTTCTTACCAAACTTGATAGTTATGGTTTGTGTCCAACGTACTGCCGTTGGTTTAAAAGTTATCTCTCATGTCGTGAAAATTATGTTCGTGTGTCAGGGCTCATGTCTGATAAATTTTTGTCGCCTTCCGGAGTGCCCCAAGGAAGCAATCTTGGTCCACTTTTATTCTTGATTTTTGTGAACGACATCTCTCATAGCGTGAAAAACTCTGAAGTATTACTATTTGCCGACGAAATCAAACTTTTTCGCTGTGTTCGTTCGTACTCGGAGTGCAAACTTCTTCAGGATGACGCGTTGGCAATTTCAAGGTGGTGTTCTATGAACCATCTTTTGCTTAATGAGCAAAAGACAAAAATAATGTCACTGTCTAGAAAGCGTCAGTTACTTGTGTTCCCTTACACAATAGACAGCAGTGTCATCTCCCGAGTGTCCGTCATTCGTGATCTTGGAATTTTTGTTGATTCATCTTTAAATTTTAATAATCATGTTTCAGCTATATGTAATGCCTCTCTTAGGAATCTTGGGGTGATATTTCGTTTTACGAGGAAATTTTCTTCTCCTGATTGTCTCGTGCGTTTGTTTTGCTGCTTAGTGCGTACAAAGCTGGAGTTTGCTTCAATTGTTTGGAATTGTATCAACCACACTGCATCATGCTCTATTGAGCGTGTTCAAAGACGCTTCATAGGCATAATCTATGATAGGCATTTTCGGCGCAAGTGTTACTACAACTATAATGTACTACTTAAGAAACTAGGGTTGCGCACCTTGCTCGACAGAAGGCGTTTACATGATTTTATGTTTTTCCATAAGGTTGTGAACGGAAGTGTTGATTCATCGCTTTTGTTAAGTACTGTTTGTTTTCATGTTTCCTTGCGGTCAAGTCGGTTTCAGAGCCCGTTCTACCCCCGGACTTTATATGATACGTCTCCCTTAACAAGAATGCAGCTGGAATTTAACAGGCTTGACCAATCTGCTATAGACATTTTTAGTGACGTGACAACTTTTTGACGTACACTCGAGTCAATCATTTGTTTATAATGTTGAATCTATGTGGCTGTCTGCGTTTAATTTCCAATGACGAACTGTGTACCACTATTTAGGCTATGTGCTGTTTGTGGACACAACAAAATAAAGATTATTATTATTATTATTATGTTTGAAGGAGGGTTTGCAGTCGTTCTCCATTATGTTCTTCAAGGGCTCATCCAAGAGGGCACCCTTGCATTGTCAGATTTTGAGAAGGTAGCCAGGTTCAAACTTGGCTTTAACGACCGAAAGAACAAACCTGAGCCTCTAAGTGTCAACTTCACCAAGGACCACCGTGCCTTGAAAGGCACAGCTGCACAAAAGTGGTGCCTGTTTAGGCTGCTCCCACTGATGTTGGCCTCTAGCATCCCAGAGGGCAATGCGCATTGGGAGCTCTATCTGAAGTACCGGGAGATCACAGACATGATTCTTGCCCCAGAGGTTCCCACTGACTTCCTGTCATACCTAGAAGACAGAATTCAAGGTTTTCTAAAGGACTTCAGCGAGACATACCCGTCAGCCAGTGTGCCTCCCGAGCTGCACTATCTGTCCATTATCCCCGCATCATCAGAGAGTATGGGCCCCTCCAACAGTACTGGTGCATGCGCTTTGAGGCGAAGCACCAGTACTTCAAAGGTCTGGCATTGAAAACCAAAAATTTCATGAACATCACCAAGACCTTGTCTACACGACACCAACTCCTGCAGAGTTACGAGCTTCATACCTTTGTCCTTGACCAACCTGTTTATGCCACAGGTCTCAAAGTGGTAGCCCCCGCAGAACTCAACCAGTGCGCAGGAGAGCCTGGCATCTGATGGCCTGCAGGTCTGGGAAGCCATGTCCATCGAGACAAGCACGGGAGTGTACCGAACTAACGACATACTTCTCATGAACAAGACAACGTCACTGAGCTTTGCTAAGGTTAGCACAGTGTACATGGTGAATGGTGAAGTGTTCCTTCTGCTCAATGAGCTGCAAGTGGGGAGATTTCGCAGACACAGATGCAGCTATAGAGTGTACAACACCGACAACTTCTACCTCAAGCAGCCTGGTGAAGAGGCCTGCTTCCAACGCTTGGACCTCTACAACGAGGGAGAGCTTGTGCCAAAGTGGGACAGCTTCTTTTATCCTTAAGTACTTCCAGGAAGACCAGTGAACCCCCAAAAGAACTTGTGTGACTTCACACAAACCTATCTTACTGACTCTGAAACATTTTGCAGACTATGAAGATACGTGCCAAGTGTGATGGCAATTACAGCTGCACTCTATATGTATCTTGTTTATGTGCCACAAACCATGCCTAAATGTTGTGCAATAAGCAGTGTTACTAGCAAAATGAATAGTTTTAAAACATAACTGACTCCTGTTGTCTATTAACTTGTTTTTTCATACGGAACGGTAACCATGACCAAAACACTATAGTTGGTTACAAGTCAAGGAGGTAGTGGCAAATGCCCCTCAAAGAGAATCTTGTATTCCTTTGCCACCAATCTTGTCCCATTGTTACCATGACATCACGACCTGCGCAAACCAATCTTGTTCTTGCAAACGAATATTTTCAACATAGCTGCCAGGCAGATTTTTTACGACTCTAGCATCTTGCAGCAATTATTCTGCTTTTTAACGCGGTTTTTCACTTACCCGAGCATATGTCGCTAAGTTGTAAACGCATCCACTTTTATTCGCAGTAAGTTCTGCGCGACAGCGTGAGAATCCAGCTATAGCATTGCCATTGAAAAGTTTGATGCAGGAATAAGGCCTAACATTGGGTTGTCCAGCTTCCCGGACATTTCATCGAACGCCGTTTCATTGAATCGCTGACGGCCATTTCATTGAATGTCTTTTATATAAAAAGTGTGAAAGATGCTCTTTTATGCACGTATCGATTGCATTTCCATGTCATTCACCCATTTCATCGTCAGGTTTTTTAATGACCAAACTTGTAGCTGATACAATTTATTTTGATGCAAGTAACCCATGAGTATATTTGTACCGATTTTATGTTTGTTTCACATATTGAGCTTATCTGTTTACCCCCTCTGTATTATCCGATGGGCCTTGAGGGTATTGTAACAAAAAAATAAAAAGTCGCACTCCCGGTAAGAGCGCACTCCAACTCATGGAGGCCAGAAGGCGACTTAGACTTTGCGCAGGCGCAACAACTTTAGCCATGTGAGCCTCCTAGCCTTTCATGTCTTTCTAATTCGATTGATACTTTTTTTACTGCCCAAAGCTTGCAGTAGCTAAAGCTGAGGTGCCATTTATGAAACTACAACGAAACATTGTTTTTTACTTCTAAGACTCAATGAAGTCAAAGGTAAGTATGTCACTTCAAATTTTATTTGAAAACTTTCGGGGGTTCATGTGTTCGTGCAACAGCCATTCACCGTTTCAAATGATGAGCAATTGCTCTCAAAAAGTCCCCCACAGCCATGCTCCGTCGGTTCTCATAAAAAAGGCGGACCTTCTCATTTTTCGCAGCTATGGCCTTCTTCTGGCGAGGAGGCTCTTGGGAACTCAGCATCGCCTCCAGCTTGTCTTCCGTCAGTTGATGTTCTGCGGCGATGCAAGTCAAAAACTTCCAGAACCCGGGATGGGGACCTCCGACCAGCTTCAGGAAGCAGGAATGCCACCTTGGCGTTCGATAAGACGGCGTTCGATGAAACGGCTTCGATGAAACAGCGTTCGATGAAACAGCGTTCGATGAAACGACATTCAACGAAACGACTTCGATGAAACGGCGTTCGACGAAACGGCATTCGATGAAATGTCCGGTCCCACTAGCATTGTACAGGGTATCACAAAACAAAATTTACAGGGTCTTTTTCACCGCAAAAATAAACTAGGCATCGCCGAACGCTCATTCTCCGCCCAAAGGCAGTGCTAGAGGTCACAACCAGATCCAAAGTTTCAGCCCGATCCGATGCCTTATTCAAAACTTATAAGTGATTTTCTGAAAATTTCAATGGGAAAATGGCGGCCGACGGAGTTTTCGAATACATGGGGCTCTATGGCACCAGAAATCGAAAACGGGCAAAAATGGGTTCCATTTTTTCATTGAAATTTTCAGAAATTCACTTACAACTTTTGATTAAGTTATCGGATTGGGCTGAAACTTTGGCATCTGGTTGTGACCTCTAGCCCTACCTTTGGGCGGAGAATGAGCGTTCGGCGATGCCCAGTTTGTTTTTGCAGTGAAAAAAAAACCCTGTAATTTTTTTTTCCTGACACTCTGTACATATGTCGGATGCCGTCTGCTTCGTCTACCTCAGGTTGCGCCTCAACATCGCGACGGCATCTGCTTTTTTTGCAGTGGTTTCCGTGAAGTGACGTTAAAATGCAGCGGTCACCAGACTCTTTTTTAAAAGTGTAGTGGGCTGTGCGGGATAGGCATAAGTCAACCGCGAACGATTTGAACCGTATCTTTGCTGGCATTAATAAATGGTTTGTTTATTGAAATTACGCCTTCAAATCAGTATATATTCATCTGTGAAGCGTATCGCCCTTGTCAAGTTTCCGTGTCTCAATCAGCTGCACAATGATCTATGACTGCGATAGTATCCTCGGATGCACCCTCGTTTGCAATAATGAGCTGTTACATACATGTGGCATACAAATGATAAAGGCAGTGATGCATGTGTTACAAATATTTAATTGATTTTGTTTTGGAGGTTAAGAAGCTGAAATCTTCTTTTGGAAAAATTTCAGAGAATTTGAGGGAAGCAGATTTGGTTGTCTCAAATGCTTCCGAACATTCTGCTCGCTCTCAGAGGCCCTGTCAGTCGCTTGTTTATGCTTCGAAACGCAAGTGACGAGTGTACCCCCACTCGCGTCATGGCCTGAGGTATTACCGGCAAACACGCACCAACCTTTCCAATTTACTTTAGAAGGAAAATTTTGTCCACACTATTCGATTGCAGCATTGGATTAATAATTTGTAACACCTGAAAAGTATGTCAATAAAAATTGGTTGCAAGGGCAGCTTCCCTTCAATTCATGAATTGTGGCTTTCTTATAGGCAAAATATTTATTTAAATTAAAAATTTAACAACATACCGAATACCCAGATGTCCTGATCTTGGTTCGAAAGCAAGCAGCATAGTGGTTTGTCTTCATTGCAATAAAATCAACAATGTTTAAATCAAGCAACGACAACGACAAAATAGAGGAGACTTAAAAGAAAAGGAAATTAAACTAAGAAAAAATAAAATTGTATGGCTCCTCTGCCCGCACCACAAAAAAAATAGGCTCGAACTGCCTAATTATGTTTCTGACATGTTGATCTCTGCATTATACCAGGCCGTAACCACGAACAAGCTCTTCAGAGTCCGCCATCGTCTTTCGCGTCTACCTTGGTAAAGTCAGACTCGTGTAGAAAACTTATCAAACTCCTTCTTGGGGGCAACTTCGCAGTCCTCATTGTCAGAGCCTCCATGGAAGCATCAAAAAAAAGAATTTCTGTCGCTTCATCCAACACATTTCATCAACTTTTTATTGACACTTGTTTCATTGACACTGGTCATTTTATCGACACTACCACACCGTGCAGTACAGTTTCATTGACACGCAAATTGCACGCTGTAGAAACATTTTGCAGTGCGTTTATCACTGGGGCACATGTTAAACAATCCAACTCACCCAGTTCACGATGCTTTGCGGCGACAATCAGCGGCATGCAGTTCATTACAAAATTGTGAACCCACCTGGCCCACCCGTACCTGCCGCTTTGCAGCGGCATGTACAGGTGGTCCCACACCCGTGCATGTACCCGTACCCTCGCTCACCAACAGACCAGCGCACCCCTAACCAAAATAAATGCTGTTGACGAAACATAGCAAGATATGTTGAGGAAATGAAACAAACTGTCGGGAAAATGTCGTTTGATTAAACAAGTGCCACCGCACAAAAAGCCTGTTCCCGAGTCGCATTACTTCAACACCAGCGAACTGGCACCATTCTTAGATACCCATTGCCAGACAACATGCACTCTAAACAGAAAAAAAAACTAATAAATTTTACGTTTCTCTGCTGTTAAAGTTCACGACCTGGAATTGGATAAGGAGCAGCTGGTTCGTCTCCATCAGGCAAATTGAAAAGGTTCTGGACTGGACAAGAAGGACTCGATATTGGTGCAAAACTATGACGAGCACAGCAGGCTTGGGCTTGAGAGTTAAGGGTTAACTTGGGGCTCCCTAATCCGAGTGTATGGCGAGTGCACACCGTCAGTGGGAAGTGACCACCTACCTATCTGATCTTGTTGCAAGCCTTACGCCTCAGCCTTCAAAGGGCCCTACATGATTCGTCATATGGGATAACTTCTCAGCAGCCCATTAAACAGATCCTACAATTCTGCTCCAACAGTACATCCCCAGGCCTTCCAGGAGGTGACCCACTTGATCCGGGTTCGAGAAGAGACCCCAAATCGTGACCTAGCTGCACCTCTTTAACCTCTGGGCCAGCTGACGGGGGCACTGCAGCAGCACCAACGAAAAAGAGGATTACACCTGTTACAGACCACAGCACGCTGTAGTCTGTGGTTGATTTAGAATGAATGGAGGTGTTTCTCACAAAACCGAGACATACCTTCATTAATTCTAAACCAGTTTCACAAGCCATCCAAGCACTCAAAAACAGCCTTTCATTACTTTACAAATGCCCTCGGCAACAAGTCTGGCTACAACCTGTGCATTGTGTTTCTTATCGGCTACAAAAAGGTTTGATTGAATCCTCTACATAGTCCTTGGGCTCTAAACTTAAGTTTCTATGGAAGACCGCTTCACTTCATCATAGCATTCCTGCAAGACTGATGATATCAAGCTAGAGTCGGACTGAACTAGGCACACTTACCGGCTTTGGCATTCCCAAGATCTCAGTCCTCTCACCCACCCTTCATCAATGTTGAAGCAGACTTTCCCTGACGTCAAGCAATCGGTGCTCTTTTTTCGGGTATATTTCAAGCGAGTACATTGGCGCCTCTGAAATTCAGGAAATCTATGCCACATCCATTCAGACCGCACCTTGGTGCACAGGTCAGCTTCCTCCTCATCCACCACGAGGTGTTAGCTAACTCGCCGAAGTGCGACCCAAGTGTCATAATGGCCGTCGACTTGGAGGTAACTTTCGATGTTCTTCTTCAAAACTAGGGATGTCGCGAACCACCCTAGATTCGATTTCGAAAGGTTTCGATATTTGCGAAGCGAACTGAGGTTCGATTTCGAAAAATTTCGATATTTTCGTACCGACCGAGGTTCGAAATCGAAAAATTCGCAACTTTTGATCACAGTAGAGTTTCGAATTCGAAAAGTTCGAAGCTTTCACGGTTTCTAAAATTTCGGGTTCGAATATTTCGAATATTTTTTTACTTGAGGTTCGATAAATTCGGAGATTTCGAACTTTTTTAACTTGAAATTCGAGATATTCGAAAAATCTGAATTTCTTAAGATCTGAAGTTCGAAAAGTTCGAAGATTTTGAAATTCTTTGGAAATAAAATTCGAAAACTTCGAACGCTTCGAATTTTTATAGACATGAAGTTCGAACAATTCGAAGATTTCAAATTTCTTTCTGCATAAAGTTCGAAAAGTTCGATTCTCTTTTAACGCTGAATTCGAAAAAAAAAAGAAACTTTGATGATTTTGAATTTTTTTCAAGTCCAAGTTTTCAAAGTTCGAAGTTCAGTTTTCAAGTTTCTCCACAGTTTCAGTTTCAAGAAACGTTTTCACGACTCACTGGTTTTCACGAAATCAAGTTTAGAAACGTTAGGGTGTGATATCTAGACTCTGCGAAGTTGGTCAGGCAATTAAATGAGACGACGAGTGTCCCGGATGTGCTGGAATATTTGCCAGTGCAGAGTGACGTGTGGCCATAGATCAGTAATTGTGACCGCCAGCCCGTGGGGTTCTTTAATGTGCATCACGCAGTAGTGATCACACGAAAACACTGTTTTACGATACTCATCCAGTTCGAAATGGCCAGGGGCGGGCAGGAGGTTGAGGCTCAGAAAAACCTTGAAGCGACCTGGCAAACTACCTCCCCACCCTTTGCACGCTGGTAGTAATCCGATCGAACGCCGCCCGAGTGACGCTGGCATATAGTAAGGTAAGTTTGTAATTGTCCTGGAGGTTTATTTTCTGGGACGGAGGAATCGCCTCGCAAAAAGCACAGAAGCCGACACAACTCGAGGTCGAGGAGCGTTCTACCATACAAGTGGCGTCGGAAGAGGAAAAACGGGGGAGGGAAGAGGGGAGGGGGGGGGGGGGCTCAGCCCCCTTCCCCCCTTCCAGATATTTCGGACTGTTAAAGAAAACAATACGGGGAAAGAGGGCGTGGTCGAGCTTATTTTAATCTGAAATTATTTATACCTATGTATAGCTACTGTCGCTCTTCACTGCATAAAAGATCGCGTAGATGGTCATTGTTAGAAACTCGTTGCAGAAGGCACTATTCGTCACATGCTTAGTGGTTCGGAAGTTCAAAGCTATGTCTTTACGACCTAAATAACTGTGCCAATGGTAAAAAAAATAATAATAATAATAAATGCGGAGATAAAAAGCTGGAGAAAGAAAAAAACTATCAAGAGCTCGCCGGATGTGTTGTATTCTTGCATATTCAGAGGTTCAGAACTTCGAAACAACTTTCTCCTACCAAAATGTGTACAGGCTAAAAGAAACACGTCCCAGGAATGTGAAGCGAAAAAAAAATGTTTTCTTTTAATGACGTGCCGAACTTGAACAATATTAGAAATCTTCTCCCATGAGTTAATTTATTCCTTAACGTGAAAAAAACAATAAATACATTATTTTGTATTCTGCAGATGGCAATGATATGTACTGTCAGTGGTGTTAATTTAAATGCAATACCTCAAACAACTTAAGACGAAAATAAATACCAAGTTTAGGGCATAATTGCATGTAGATACATGTTTGGACATTTCTTCGAAACTCACCTTGAATAACAATAGCCATATCTTAAGACGACACTTATCTAGGCTATACATAGATCATTCTTAAAAAGTTAAACATCTCTACCATAAATAGCTTCGGCTACATCGCGCTTCATATCTGGAACAAACGATAATCGTCAAAAACCCGTCGTCCTTCCTCGCTCCTTCGGGAATTTATTTCTTTAAAACTAACCATGCCAGAACATTGAAATAAACGGCATTGTCTTTCGTAAAGAACGGAACACCGCATGTAAAAGTTCGAGAAAAAAAATTATGAATGTACCTCACAACATGAATTCAAATGAAACCGTCCGCCGGTCTTTCGAAGTTCGACGAACGTCAAACTTTTACCCTAAAAGTTCAAAGTTCGTCAAACTTCTGACTTTTCAGGATTCGAAAGTTCGAAACTTTTCGAATTCTATTGATAAATAAGTTCGAAAGTTTTAAAATTATCGATTTCCTTAGCATAGGAAATTCGAAAGTTCGAACAGCTTCGAACTTTTTAGTGCAAGAAATTCGACAGTTCGAAAATCATCGAATTTTTTGGTCAGTCAAGTTCGGAAGTTCGACAAGCATCGAATTTTGCAGTGTGATAAGTTCGAAAGTTCGAAAAGGATCGAATTTTTTAGCGTAATAAGTTCGACGGTTCGAAAAGCGTCGAACTTCTTAGCTTAACAAGTTCGAAAATTCGACTTCCGTCGAATTTTACGATATAGAAAATTCGAAAATGCGAAATCTTTCGAACCTTCCGAATCGCTTGATTCGATCATCGAAACTTTGATTCGTAAAAAGGTCGCGGCATCCCTATTCAAAACAGAGCACTAGCACTTGGATTTTGCTCTCCACTGTGCTAGCACAGGTTATTGTTACTCCCAGGGCGGCCGCAGTCGTGTGAAGGGCCACAGGCGTCCCATAATCCCATTCATGCTTCAAAACAAATCACTGGCAGTGAGAGTTCGCTGTCAACAGTGTTGACACGTTATTGTGATTCTCAGCCACAGACATTCCGTTTATGCTTAAGACAGATTACTGGCAGTGAGAGCTTGCTGCCGACAGTGTTGACACACGTTATTGTGATTCTCAGCCACAGACATTCTGTTTATGCCTCGAAACAGATCACTGGCAGTGAAACTTCTCTGCCCACAGTGGTGACACACGACACATTATTGTGATTTTCAGAGTGGCCTCAAGGCCTGCCCAAACAGGACACTTCAGAAATTGTGAGGCGACACGACTCCGTCAAAAATTGTGGAAGCTCTAGCGTCTGGCAGTCTGGCACTCCAATGTCTGTTTGAACAGAACCAACCAAACATCACGACTTCCTTCCTCGCTTCCTCCTCTTTCAGTGGCCTCGAGACTCGTCAGATTTGACGTCACATATGCGACCTGCCAATGCAGTCTATCTGTTCTGCCGAACCCTCATATCCTTGTTTGTGCTCCAAAATTTACTCAATCTTACTCCAGTGTAAGGGTTTTGTACCTTTTCGTTCAAACCCCTACCCACACGTTACTGCTATTTTCAGAGTTGCCTCAACCGTGTGAATGGCTACAGGAGTCCTGTTTATGCTTCAAAACGGATCACTGGCAGTCAGAACTTGCTGTCCACAGTGCTGACCCACGTTATTGTGATTCTCAAAGTGGTCTTAGTCGTGCGAATGTCCACAGACGCCACATTTATGCTTCAAAACAGATCACTGGCAGTGAGAGTTCGCTGCCTACAGTGCCGACACACATTATTGTGATTCTCAGAGTGACCTCAATCGTGCGAATGGACACAGACGTCCAATTCATGCTACAAAATGGAGGACTGGCACTGGTATTTTTCTCTCCACTGTGCTAACACACGTTGTTATTCCTAGAGTGGCCACATGGCGTCCCATTTATGTTTCGAAAAAGATATCTGGAACTAAGATTTTGCTGTCCACTGTGCTTCTACACGTTACTGCTATTCTCAGGGTTGCCTCAACCATGTGAATGGCTACAGGGGTCCTGTTTATGCTTCGAAACTGATCACTAGCAGTGAGACGGCGAACTCCGAATGCACAATGCAGGTGGGGAGTCACGCTGACCGGGTTTCCACAGCTCGGGTGGGTGGCAGAAATTTCTGGCTGATAGGGGTCGCTCGATTCGCAAAATGGCGGCGGCCAGAGAGCTCTTTTTGCACAGGTCTATCCTTCCTAACGAATGGCCAAACTCTCTACATATACGGCTCTGCCATTCATCCATCCATCCATCCATCCAGAATCTGAGGAATCACATTCCACTGTCTCCACGTTGGGATTCATAGCAGAAATAAAGGACACCTTCGGATTTGTCAAAACCCGAATCACAGGGGTTTTCAAAAACCCGAAACACTGGGTATTTAGTTTTCTTCGCTTTTCATGTTTAACAAATGCAGCGAATGTATGAAATGTATCTAATTGTGTAGGAAGGTTATCCAGCTAAAACAAACAACCATATATGTAATAAGGTGGTGAATTGGGCCAGTTGGGCGACGTTGTACATGATGGGGAAAACAGCTCAGAAAACGTGGACTACCAAGAGGAACAAACACGACAGGACAATGCCGTACTGGCCACTCAAGAATTTTAATGAAGGAAACAAAGACAGAAAAAACATACACAGTGCCTTAAAAGATTGCACACAAACAAAGGACTACTCTTGCCAACCGTGAAGCGTGTCAATGAACTACCCGTTTATTGTGTGACTCATTTTTTTCCCGCAGGAAGGATATCTCCATTGCTGACAGCGCCAATGAAGGTTCACTAATACATGAATGACCATGACACAAAATGTGGAAGGCCTCTATAATCTCTCTCGTCACTCTATCCTTGTGTGAGCTCAGAACAGTGACCCTGCCAAAGTCAGGCCGACGTTTGTACTCTCTGCAATGAATTGGCAAAAGCCCCCCAACCATGGCCTCGAGAGAATATGAATGTTCTCGTAATCTATCATTCAAACATCTTCCTGTTTGCCCCACATAGCACCTGTTACATGACAAAGGTATGTATATACCACACACAAAATACAAGTGACAAAAAGTATTCTGTGCGCCTTGGTGCACTTCGAACTCGAACCACCATCTACCCCGCACCAACCCTGGTACATATCTGGCCTACTTTATGGGGCACTGAAAACACTACCGGTATTCCATATCTACCACCTACTTGTTTCAAGTTATGGGAAAGACGGTGGAGGTAGGGGACCGCTACCACACGCTTCTTTTCCCTTTGCGGCTTCGTCCTCTTTACCCCCTTAGCTTTTTAAAGAAGTGAGCTGGCTACTTCCGCCACGAGTGTCAACAGGAACCCCAACTGCTTCAATCTACCAATTTGTTTTCTAAAACCTTCAGTCATCTTGTGGGCGCGTGATTTTTTGAGGGCCGACCCAAGGCATGACACTGCTATGGGCCTCTTAACCAACTTTGAGTGGGAAGATTTAAAATCTAGAATCGCCTTTCTGGAACGCGGGCAAAACGACCAACACATAGTCTTATCATACGGGTACATCGTCAAATCCAGGAACTGCAGAGCCCCTTCATTTGGCTCTTCACGCATGAACCTCAGGCCCCCACCACACTTTTCAAATGCGTCTAAAACGAAACACCGTATATCATCTTCTTCTGCTCCTTCATACAAAACCAAAAAATCATCTACATATCGAAACACCCTTTTTACAGTCGATGCCCCCAGAGCACACACCACAGCCTATCGACCCCGGATAGGTAAATGTCGCTCAAAATTGGAGCCACACAGGACCCAATACACACTCCTTGCTTTTGAAGGAACAAAGAATTGTTCCAGCCTTCCATGGCCAGTCTTCCATGGCCAGTCCACTGGAGTTTCTGAACCCTAGTTCCCCGTTCGTTTCAATACAATTTCTAACAGAGGCAAGCAGCTGGTCACGAGGTAGTGAATAAAATAAAATAAATCCTCAACATCAACGCTGAGGGCCGACCACCTCTTGGCCTCATCGTCCAGTTCCTAAACCGCCGTAAACGCGATGCTGTACTTGAGAAGGCAAAGAAGAGGCGTATCACTTCTGTTGATCTTGGCCTCTCGCCGGCTGTGCCAGTTTTTGTAAATGAGCACTTATGCCCAGCGCTCAAACGTCTTCTTGGCAAAGCTATCGGGAGGAAGCGAGAATTTCACTGGAAATTTGTCTGGGTAAAAAATGGAAGGATATTCGCCAGGAAGTCTGACAGCACGCCTATTGTTCAACTTGTGAATGAAGATGACCTCGTCAAAATTTGCTAGATATTGATGTAAATGACTGTCTCGCCAAATGGAAATGCGGTATCACGACTGTATTTTGCCATCTGATGTAACGAAATGCTTACAAACTAAGAACGCTCTTTCTGCATTTCACCTCAATGTGCGCTCTCTCAGAAATAAAGTGGATACATTTGACACGTTAATTTCTCATTTCCCATCTCAATTCGACGTCTTTATGCTAACAGAAACATGGTACCATGACTACGATGATATGTATGCCTTGCGAGGCTATAATCAGTTTTATTTAAATCGTCAGGTGAAACGCGGGGGAGGTGTTTCCATCTACGTTCGGCAAAGCATTAGGTGTGAACTTCTAGCGAGGTATACTGAAATGACAGATGATTTTGAAATACTAACTGTACGAAGTAACAACTTAGTTTTCTCAGTAGTATATAGACCGCCATCGGCGTGTTTTGATAAGTTTAGTTCGTTTCTAGATAGGTATCTTGAATTTATATCTCTAAATAAATTAACCCTTTTTCTTGGTGGAGATTTCAATGTGAACACATTGTTACACTCGACTTTATCATCGCAATTAGATAACATCATCAGTTCAAATGGTTTCATGAATGTGATCCAGTCTCCCACTAGAATAAATATTTCCTGCTCAAGTGCCCTTGACCTTTTCGTTACCAATATTAGCACAGATGTCCATGACGCTGGTACAATAATTAGTGATATTAGTGATCACATTCCTATATTTATATCCTGTGGGGTTGGCGCTTCTATAGTGAAATCAAATAAAGCATCATATGTTTTTCAAAACATATTCGAGCGTAATTTGGAAAATTTCAGGGTTGAAATTTTGCGCACTGATTGGGGCCCAGTTTATCCTGAAACATGTGCAGATGAGGCGTATAACACATTTATTAGCATCTTTAGCAATGTCTATAGCTCGAATTTTCCCTTATTAACAAAGACACTCTCTAAAAATATTCGGAAGCCCTGGATCACTCCTCTGCACTTGAAAATGTTAAAAAAGAAGAATCGTTTATATAAGTCTTTTTTAACGTCTAGAGATCCCGATAAACTGATAATCTTCAAGCAATTCGTAACCGCCTGACATCTGAATTGCGGAAAGATAAACTGGAGTATCATACACAGCTTTTTAACCAAAAATGCAAAAAACGACCAGAATTAGTTTGGAAATCCATAAATGAGGTGTTATACCGTAGTAGACCACGTAAAGCTATTGGTGAACTTTCTGTTGACGGGAAGAACGTTTCTGGGGCATCACTAGCGGAACACTTCAATAAAGTATTCGTAAACTTAAGCCCACCGCCACATAATGTTAATGCCTCCAGTTTTATACAAAATATAGTGCACGAAACAATTTTTTTAGAACCGACTGATGAACACGAAGTATGTTCTATATTTGCGGGTCTTAGCAATAGTAGAAGTTGTGACACAGATGATTTACAAGTTAGACCCGTAAAATTTGTTATAGATATCATCGCCTCCTGCCTGGTGCATATTTTTAACCTTGCCTTGTCACAGGGGACGTTTCCTAATAGAATGAAATTAGCTAAAGTATCAGTCATATTTAAAGGAGGAGACAAAAATCTACCGACAAACTATAGGCCTATCTCTATACTTCCTATATTTTCCAAAGGGCTTGAAACAATTATTTTAAAACGCCTCGATTCTTTCTTTGCTAAACATTCTGTGATATCGGATTTTCAATATGGTTTTCGCAAAGGAAAGTCAACTGAGTCTGCATTGCTTCAACAAAAAGAAATTATTTTGAAAAATATAGAAAATCGGTTGTTTACCCTTGGTATATTTATAGATTTTAGTAAGGCATTTGATTTTATAAACCATAAAATACTACTTGATAAACTACACTGTTATGGAATACGTGGTGTAACTCTGTCCCTTTTACATTCCTATTTGGAGCACCGAAAGCAATGTGTTGCGATCGATGGTCATACATCGCCTTTTTTAAACATACGATGTGGGGTTCCCCAGGGTAGTATACTTGGGCCAATGTTATTTAATGTGTATATTAATGATATTGTAAATATAAACAAACAAATAAAATACATAATATACGCTGACGATACCAGCCTATTTCTCGCCGAAACGAGTCTTGAAAAATTAATCGTAGACGCAAATGATGTTCTTAGCCAGTTCCTTATATGGTCCAACAACAATGGCCTTAAAATTAACATCCAGAAAACGAAAGCTATAGTTTTTCGACCAAAAAGCAGAGCTCTGCCAATTAATCATAATATTACAATAGGCACCGTACCAATCGAGTTAGTGAAACAACATAAAACGCTTGGAATATTTTTTCTGAACACCTCTTGTGGAATGATCATGTTAATTATCTTGTTACGAAGCTGTCTAGAGTGGTTGGAGTTATGTCACACTGCCGCAATATTTTCCCAGTTAACGTGAAATTACAAATATATTATTCACTGTTTCAGTCTTACATTAATTATTGTCATCTTGTTTGGGGGACAACTACACAAACAAACATAGAAAAACTTACTTTACTTCAAAAAAAGATGCTTCGTTATATTGCCAATGAGCACTATCTCGCTCACGCCAAACCTTTGTTTGCCAAATATAAAATAATTAATCTTGATAAGATGTATGACTATAGATTACTGCACAGCTTTCGTTTTTCATCTCCTGAGCATGCTTCGCTTTTATGCAAGATGTCGGAGCTTTCCGAACGTCCTCGTAGTTTCAACACCCGTCTTTCCGAAAAATGGATAGTACCACGAGCTCGTACTAACTATACTTACCAGTCAACTACATATCGTCTACCTTTATTACTTAATCATCTTCTTAATAATAATATTGATATATATCAAATGGGAAGGAAATCATTTCTTATGCATTTCTTATGAATTGTTCCGTGAAATTTCTTGGGCATACCCATACCTTTGTATAAATTTTGCATTTCGTACAGTGCTGTTAGAAGCTATGCGTATGTGCGCCTTGTGTTGTTTTGTGTAATTTTCTTCTATATGTAGCTGTATATCTTTTCAGTCTGTCACAAGTTCTGCGAATATTTTTTTTTCCTTTTGTATAATACTGTTAGAAGTTGTATGCACGAATTGATTACTCAGCGTATCTTTCCTTTGCATATCCTTTTGTGTTTTGAATGAATGATATATTTTAAATGGGAAGGAAATCATTGCTTATGCATTTTTTGTGAATTGTTCCGTGAAATTTCTTGGGCATATTCATACCTTTGTATAAATTTTGCATTTCGTACAGTGCTGTTGGAAGCTATGCGTATGTGCGCCTTGTGTTGTTTTGTGTAATTTTCTTCTATATGTAGCTGTATATCTTTTCAGTCTGTCACAAGTTCTGCGAATATTTTTCTTTTTTTTTCTTTTTGTATAATACTGTTAGAAGTTGTATGCATGAAGTGATTACTCAGCGTATCTTTCCTTTGCATATCCTTTTGTGTTCTGAATGGATGTCCTGCTGACAAATTTGAGACGGGCCCCACACCTCGTCAAGCTGCCACTGGCAGCTTTTTGTCTAGGATCTCCGTTTGCTTAAAGGCCATAAATAAAACGATTGATTGATTGATAGTCTTTTAAAAAATCGCATACCACCCCAGAGTTGGCCACCCTGAAAGGGTCCCCCACGCCCAACAGAGACAACTGTTTCTGAATAAACGCCGCCATCTGCCGTTGCCACGTGCCCCTTCATTGGCGCTGTCAGCAAAAGAGATATCCTTCCTGCGGGAAAAAATGAGTCACATAGTGAACGAGTAGTTTATTGACACACTTCATGGTTGGCAACTAGTGGTCCTTTGTTTGCGTGCAATCTTTTAAGATACTGTTATGTTTTTTTCTGTCTGTTTCCCTAATTAAAATCTTCAGTTGAGAGTACAGTATTGTCCTGTCGTGTATGTTCCTCTTCGTGGTCCACATTTTCTGAGCTGTTTTCCCTATCATGTATGTTGTATACTGGCAAAGACAATATGCCAGTAGGCGGCGATGGCGCGAGCTCGGTGCATACCACGCTGCCAGAGCTCGCGCAGTGTTCGCGATCGGCTCGAACTGATCATTAAAAAATGGAGCCTTTCATCTGGAACGACCTGGTCTTGGTTCTCTCGTTCGCGACCTAACATTGGCGACGAGAATAGTGGTTACCTGTCGTCGGAGGTCATCGGCATCTCACGAAGGAACGGGGACCTGGATTAACCTGGATCACGGCTACCACGATGCTAAGCCAAGAACCCGCAACGAGAAACGGGAGGAGCCACTGCTGAAAGGACCCCAAGGAAATAGTATGTGCAGCAGTTCTCTCTACTTGTCAACGTAGTGAACGTCGCAGTGTACGAAAATGCCACACCTCGGGAAGGTGCTAGAATTCGACGAGGCCTCTCAGAGTTTCGAGACCTATGTTGAGCGTTTTGAGCTTTTCGTCGCTGCGAACAGCATCAAAGAAGAGGAAAAGGCAGTAACATTCCTAACAGTCATCGGCGATCGAACATACAAAGTCCTCAAAAACCTAGCAGCCCCAGACTTGCCAGGCTCTAAGACGTACAGCAAGATCAAGACTCTATTAGAGTAGCACTACGGCCCGCAACGGTCTGTAATAGCCGAACGCTGTAAGTTCAACCAACGGAGTCGGCTAGAACACGAATCCGTGGAGGATTTTATTTTGGCCCTCAAGAGTTTGTCTCGATTTTGCAATTTTGGGACATTTTTGCAGAGTGCTCTCAGGGACAGGCTTGTAGCTGGCCTGAGGGACGAAGAAACTCAGAAGGAACTGTTTTCGTTTGCTGTGATGAAAAGCTAAGTTTCGCAGCCGCTTGCAAGATAGCGCGGGAAAAACAAGCAGCAGCAAAACAAACGGCGGACATGCACAAAGAATCCGAAGCAGTGAATGCTATTCATAAAAAGGTGTCACCTCCTGAGAACAGAGGTCATGGGAGAAGCACGTCTCATGATCATGGGTCCAGTACTTCGCAAGCAAGTTGCTATCGTTGTGGAAATGAGCATGAACATCGTGAATGTCGTTTTAAAACGTATCGCTGCAAGATCTGCTACAAGACTGGACATCTTAGGAAGATGTGTAGCAACACGCCTGGAAAGACTCCACAGCGCCAGGTTCAAGTCCTTGAGGATTCCGATGATGAGGATGAAGACCAACTGACCGTGTACACTTGTATGAAATCTTCACCGGAATTCCAAGTTTTCGTAGAGGTGGAGAGAGTTCCTCTACTCATGTTGATCGACAGGGGAGCGGCGGTCTCTCTCATACCAGAAGAACGTTTCATGAAACACTTTCCCCAGAAAGAGCTCCTGGAAACCAAAGTAGCCCTTCGCACTTACTCTGGTGAGCGGCTGTCGGTAAAAGGGAAGATCTCAGCAAAAGTCCAATATAACGG
Organism: Ixodes persulcatus; assembly: GCA_013358835.2. Classification (NCBI taxonomy): domain Eukaryota; kingdom Metazoa; phylum Arthropoda; class Arachnida; order Ixodida; family Ixodidae; genus Ixodes; species Ixodes persulcatus. Next base: position 1,299,624 of record JABSTQ010009407.1, read on the forward strand.
GCAAGAGGAAACACTCGACTTGTTTGTAGTAACTAGCGAAGGTCGAAGTCCATCAGTGCTCCTAGGTCGCGACTGGCTGCGGAAGCTGAAGCTGGACTGGACGGCTATCTGCAGCATCATTGTTCAAGACCAAGTGGAACAGCTTCGAAAGAAATATCCGAACGTCTTCAACAGTTCCCCTGGCATAGTACGGGATTATTAGGCACAGGTTGTCATCAAGGAAAACAGCACTCCAGTCTTTTGCAAGGCACGTCCTGTTCCTCTGCCTCTCAAGGAAACGGTGACAGCACAACTGCGAAAGCTTGAAATAGATGGCATATTGCGTCACGTTTCTCAAAGCGACTGGGCCATTCCTTTAGTTGTGGTACCGAAAAATGGAGGAGAAAGCCTTCGGTTGTGCGGCGACTATAAGGTGACCATAAACCCAGTCCTCAAGATGGATCACTACCCGTTGCCACATCCAGAGTACATCTTCAGCACGTTGGTCTAGGAAAGAGTGTTCTGCGTTCTCAACCTGTCGTCAGCGTACCAGCAAATCAAGCTCAGCGACACGTCGAAACACCTGCTGACCATCAATACACACCAGGGACTGTTTGAGTACCAGCGACTTCCTTTTGGAGTAGCAAGTGCACCTGAAATTCTTCAATCGTTGATGGAGCGACAGAGTGCAGCAAAATCCTGGACACTGTTCTGCAAAGACTGTCCGAGTCTAACTTGACCCTCAGAAAGGAGAAGTGCAAGTTTTTTGCGGACTCAGTTGTGTGCTTGGGACACCAAATTTACGCACAAGGCATCCAGCCCACACAAATCAAGGTCAAGGCCATCACAGAAGCGCCAGAACCTACCAACGTGACGGAACTTAAGGCTCATCTCGGAATGCTGACCTTCCACGGAAAGTTTCTGCGCAATCTAGCTGACACAGCGTCGCCATTGTACGAGCTCCTGAAGAAAGGACATCACTCGAAATGGGACGGCAGCTGCAAGAAAACCTTCCAAGCAACAAAAGATATGCTAGTCAACAGCTCAGCATTGGCATATTATGACGTAGACAAACCGATCGGGGTGGTTTGCGATGCATCAGCCTACGGTCATTGGAGCTGTTCTGTTTCACAAGACGTCAGAGGGTGCGGAAGTGCCTATTGCCTTTGCGTCGCAAACATTAACACCCGCGGAAAAAAACTATGCTCAAGGAGAAAGAGAGGCCCTGGCTATCATATTTTGCCTCAAACCATTTAACCGTTATCTCTATGGAAGATTCTTCACACTATACACAGACCACCAGCCTCTCTTGGGAATTCTGTCTCACGACAAGGCCGCTCCAACCTTGGCCGCTGCTCGAATGCAACGATGGGCGTTGCTTCTGTAAGGCTACAACTACCGACTCTGTTATCGACGTGGCGAGGACAACGAAGCAGCAGACGCGCTCTCACGTCTTCCTTTGCCTAGGTTGTCGGAAGACGCAGAGAAAGAGTGTTTGGCGCTCTTCGATGCCACACCCATAACTGCCATGGAAGTAAGCAAAGTAACCTCTGTGGATAACTTGCTTAGCCGAGTACTACACTTCACGCTCGAGGGTGGCCAACGTCTGAACATGCGAAAGAGCTGCAGCCATTTTATGTTCGTAGAAGTGAACTCTCAGTAGAAAAATGTTGCCTGACATGGGGGCTGCGTGTCATAATACCGAAAAAACTTCAAAGTACAGTCCTCTCCTTGCTGCACGATGAACACCCCGGCATGTGCCGCATGAAGATGCTAGCACGCGGATTCGTCTGGTGGCCGAATCTCGACAAAGACATCGAAGGATGTGTTCGAGGCTGCAATGTTTGCCAAGTTGTTAAGGCAGCCGCTCCGGTCGTACATCTACATCCATGGACGTATCCACAACAAATCTGGCAACGCATTCACATTGACTTCGCAACCAAGAATGACGTCAACTTCTCGATTATCGTAGTCGAAGATGCGAACGTCGAAGATGCTTATTCTAAGTGGCTGAAAGTCTTTCCAATGCGTTCCACGACCACGGCCAAGACACTGGAAAAACTCCACATTGACTTTGCAAACTTCGGGCTGCCAGAGGAAATTGTGAGTGACAATGGGCCACAATTTTCACCTCATGAATTCGTGGAATTCATGAAACAAAATCTTACTAAACGCATAAAAACGCCTACTTACCATCCCGCTTCAAACGGAGCAGCCGAAAGGGTAGTCCAAACCACAAGGAAAGTGTTACTGAAGCAAGTTCTTCATGATCAGTTCACCAAGTCCATGCGCAGCTTACAAGAGAAGCTCTCTGACTTCCTTATGGCTTACAGAAACACGCCATCAATGGTGACGAAACTATCTCCATCAGAACTCTTTCTGAAGAGGCAACCTTGAATTCAACTCTCGTTGTTGAGGCCCAACTTTACTGGTGACATGCAGGACAAACAGTCGCAACAGAAACAAACGATCGACTTGGATCGTGCTCCAATGCGATCATTTACACTGTGCGACAATGTGTTTGTCAAGACGGCACAAGGCCAGTATTCCTGGGAGGAAGGGGTGGTGGTGAAGGTCATCAGCCCTGTGACCTATCTTGTACAGGTACAAGGAAAGGTACGCTTCGTGCATGCAGACCACATGAGACGTCGACAGACACCTCGGGAGCCAACCAGCACCTCGCCGTGCGAAGCACAAAGAGACTGTCCATTCGGCGATTCGCCGGCATCTCAAGAAATGCCTGACAGTCCACCGACAAGCCAGGCTAGCTCAATGGTCAATGACCCTGCTTCAAAGTCAAAGTTCAAAGTCGACCCTGCTTCAACACCCTCAGCTTCGTCATCGGAAGCATCACAACTTCAAGGAAACCCAGAAATTCCGCTGCGATGAGGTTCTCGCCCCCGGAGGCCCCCTTCCCGGTTCACTTCGGACAACTTCTCCTGAGGGGGGAAGATTGTTGTATACTGGCAACGACGGTATGCCAGTGGGCGGCGATGGCGCGAGCTCGGCGCATACCACGCTGCCAGAGCTCGCGCAGTGCTCGCGATCGGCTCGGACTGATCATTAAAAAATGGTGCCTTTCATCTGGAACGACCTGGTCTCGGCTCTCTCGTTCGCGACTTGAAGGGGCCCTGCAATCATAATTATGCGTCTACCTTTTTCGCGGTTTCCACGTCTCTTGGGGTTCGGGCAAGCCAGCGGGCATGGAGAGAGTAACTAAATATCAATGCGATATATTTTAACCGGACGACGCGGAAACCTCCTCCACCTACGAGGGCGACCTGCGTTGCCGAAAGCGCGCGATATGTGACGTCTTAGGTCCTGGCCTCACTACTGGTCAGGGCCGCTTAAAGCTTTTTTTTTAGTCGAGATACAAAATATAAGTGTCGCGAACCGTTTCAATTATGTATGAAAACAGTTTTTGTTCGGTATTTTAGATCAGAAAAGAAACAAATGCAGTTTATAAAGTACGGAAACAAGAAAGGACCCGTGGACATACCCGCCACCAAACGGCAGAAAAACGGCGCATACTAGAAAGGGCTAGTGGGATGAGGCACCGACGAACGGCGAGCGTAGAGAGGTCTCGGGTGTACGCGGCGGCGCTGCGGTCGTATACCGGCTCGAGGATCCGACCAGTTCCGAGCGTTCCGAAGGCCTACGGCGCGGGCCCTGCTGGCGATTTGGCCATTTGGCGGTATGGCAGCGCGAAGTGGCTCCCGTTCTGAACTGATCTTTACCCCGTGTTTGCTGTCGTTTGTGGCCAATGAAGTGTTATGCCGAAATAGTCTTTAATCGCGCAGCAAATGCAATGCAAGCCGCCCTGGCCGCCCGCTTCATACGGCCTATCCAACACATGCTTTAGTGGCGCCCTCTCGAGCCGTCGACACGGAGTGCCGCAGCTGTGACCGCTCGATGAGCTCACTACCCCTCCTCTAGTTCACGGCTACTCAAAACAGGACCTACGATGTCATGAAGGAGGTTATTTTTTGCTTGTTTTTGTAATTCTAATGTGCCTATAACTTTTAAAATAAAGCGAAATTTGAGAAACGTTTCATTAAGTTACTACGTTCAGTGCGCTCAGGTTCGGTACGAATTAAAAACCAGTCAAAAAGTTGTTGCACAGCCCCTTTAACAATGTATAACCACATATGCATTACTTACACAAATTACAATTTATATTAATCAGAGTAAAGGACACCTTCTTTCCACCTCTTATTTCATATAATTGAACTACTGCTCCAACTCAAGTCTGTAATGGTGATTTTTTTTTCTCTTTAATAACAAACAATCTTTGTTGCCACTAAAGCCTTCTTTTTACTTCAACCTTCTGGAGCGAGTGATGTAGAAGCCAAAAATACATAATTCGCCTCGCCTAGGTGGCGCAAGCTGCCGCCCACTACAAGGTCTCTGCGGAGGCGTTTGAAGCGGGCGCATCACGCTTATGAGATGCTTCTACTTCCTTCTTGACTTGTTACCGAGTATAGATGATCTAATCAAAATCTAACCTGCCTCCCGTAACCAAATCTTTTGGTAAATTTTATAATGGGGTGTGGAGGGGGAGGGGGGGATTTGGCAGCCGAATGTGTTAGTGTACCACAGGTTGGAGCCTGTAGAGAGAAAAGCTCATGGATTCTGGGCTCGATCCTCACCTTGGGTAGTATATATGTATATGGGTATTGTACTGGTAAAAATTTGTATAATAATCACTACTGCCTGATGATTCTTGAAACCACATTTGAAGCCATACTGCTCTGGCCTTTCAGAAATTGTAAGTTTGAGAAGTTTTGCATGACCTGTGCACAGTTTTTCATGACCACAAATATGGCCACCAGTGAATATCAGATATAGAAAAAAAAATGGGAACGACAATGTACAGTCGGGGCTCAGTGAAATGCAAACAAAGGGTTTGTGGTTTTCGGTACATGCTGTACCACCTGCAAAGATTTATTTAATTATTTATTGCATTTTTCTCTCGAGCCCCTAAACAGCCCTTGGGCCTACATAAGGGTACACCGACTGATATGCACAAGCAGTGTAGCATAAGAAGCAGGACCATAAACCACAAGCATAATACAAAGAAACATGGACATACAAGTTAAAAGCAAAAAGAGAAAAAAATTGCATAAAGTGCCAAGATGGGAACTGCGGGTGTGTGGGTTTGTCACCAGCACATTGGACCCTCACTTGGCACATTCTCAGCTTCGGCGTTGTGCCTCAGTGGTGCCGTATGTATCAAAAACTACAAACCCTTGTTAGCAATTTACTGGCCCCAACTGTGCACAAATAATTAAGTATCCTCAATGCATGTTCAAACACAGGAGAGCGGCAAACAGACTTGGAGCTTGAAGAAGACTTTTGGCCCAGATCTGGGAAGCACGATATGTATTTGCGTAAATAGGGAGCATTTTAATTTTCTTACTTTTTGTTTTGTTTTGCTAGCCTGCATTTTATAAAAAAAAATAAAACAGACTATCACTGCTGCAGCGGTCATCTCAAATATGCTACCATGAAACTCAAAATCGAAGGGGGAAAAAAATATGGTGCGCCCATGATATGTCTCAAGGTTTGTATGATCGTATTAATACGATCGTATGTAGTGGAGCATTAGTTGATATGACCTATCACGCAGGCAAGAGTTAGCAGATGGGAAGCGGTTTTGAGGTTCTACTTTTGCATTTAAATGACACTGGGTACACAAAAAAACAAACGTGGTGGGAATCTACTTACCAAGCCACCCATTTTACGGCCACGCTGTGGTCGTTGCACCCATAGCAATGTGCGCTGACGTACTCACACACTGTATCGGAGCTTCCATCGGGCCCGCGATGGCAGAAAATTGCTCTCATGAGACGCTCATTCGAGTACACACGGTTTGAGCGTCTTAAAACTGGAGTAAGCAAGAACGTATGCACGTCATATCCCTGCACACATGCTCCGTCCGTCTCTCCCTGTGGAATATTTAAAGCGCAAGCTAAGTGGCGAACGTCAAGCACGGCGGTTTTGACCAAGGCTCCATTTGACCAAATTTCGACCCTAGCTAACACAAAAAGAAGAGGGGCGACGGCGTTACTTTGATACTCCATTGTCTCTGCCTCAACACCGGTAAAACACAGCTGTTCTTGAACTTTCAAGTGGCCCGATAACCGAGTCACTAGGACTTACATAGACACCGCAAATTACTAACGTCCGCACCTCGCGCGCTCAATCACGATTCCAACGAGTCCTCGAGCTCGCACAGGACCTCGCACTAGCCTCGCACAAGCATACAGCTTGCTACCAGTGTTGTCTCTTCGCGCTCTTGTTGCTGTCAAAGGCGCATCAAAACTAAAACAACTTTCAATTTGTTCATTTTCGCCGAACCTTCGGCCGTAATAGGTTTTTCTTTTGTAAAATTGTTGCTGTGATGTAATTATCGCACAATAATGACAAAACTTGGCAATTTTGTTTAATTTACAAGCTTTTAGTAGTGTTGTCTAAAATCCAGCCAAATCCAATCACGACTGCTTGACGATCCAGGGCGTAATGGTGTACCGTTTCACCCTCGCCGCACCCATCGAGTAACTTGGGAGAGCAGGATCTGCGCGACGGGAACACTGATACACCTTTTAGGGCGCCATGGGTGTATGGGGTCACGATACACCCAAGTACACCCTTTTTTTCTGAGAATGTACATATAAAAATAAATAAACAATTAATTTAAAAAAACGAGAAAAAAAAGGAATATTGCATTCTATGGAAGAATCTTGCACGAGCTGTGAAAACCACGCATCTCTGGCGTTTCTCAAGTTGAATATTCTAGCAATTGCTGGAGGTAGCTTAGGGAGATCGACTTCGCTGGCACGGAATTCTAGGATTAGAGAACGGGCATGTACGAACGCCTCGGTATTCAAGACTGTGAAAAAAAAAAAAAAACTTACATAATTTTAAATCCTGTGCACATAATTTAAAATCAATCATTACCTTTTTGATTCACACACACTAAACGTTTCTTCTTTTTTAAGGAATGTAACCGGACAGGCTTTCTAAACGATACGAAAAAGCGAGAGACTATTTGGCGAACAGGTCACGTGACAAGAAGAAAATTCGCACATCGTAAAGCGTGCAAAACATGCACGCAATATCTACACTAGTGGGATTGAAAGCGCTGGGAATCTCGCGTGCAATAGCGCAAATGGTGTTGCTCTCGCTCACGTCAAAGCGACACAGGCCTCGTCGGAAAGGTACGCTCTCCGACGCGGTTAACCGGTAAAACGTTATATAATTTAATATTCTGTACTTTTCACGTGATTCATTCAGACTGCTTTGCTGCTAACTAAGCGGGCGTTCCTTGCCAATGAACCGAAAGAGGGAGATAAGAAATAGAGCAAAGCATTCGCGTGAAATGAAAGAAAATCGTCTCCTATCGAGTTTGCCAGAAAAGAACGCGAGATAAACAGTATTCTTTTTGAAAGCGCTGCCTGTCGCAAGTAAAGTTGGGTAAATTGTTCGGCTCTCTGCCAGGCGAAAGCGTAAGCCCAAGTTGCCAATCGACACGTGTAACCCATAGAAAACGCGCATAATTTAAAATACCCTGATTTGCACTTGCTTCCTTGAGAGTACTTTGTGGCAAACGAAGCGGGCATTCCTTGCCAATGAAACGAACGAGGGAGATAAGAAACAGAGCAAAGCATTCGCCTGAAAAGAAAGAAAATTGGCTCTCACAAGGCGTGCCAGAAAAGCACGCGAGATAAACAGTATTCTGTTTGAAAGCGCTGCGAGTTGCAAGTACAGTAGGGTAAATTGTTTGGCTCTCAACCAGTCGAAAGCGTAAGAAAGCCCAGGTCGCCAGTCGAAACGGGTAACCGCTAAACAAACACGCATATTTTAAAATCCCGTGGTTTGGACTTCGTTCCCTGACAGTGCTTTGTCGGAAACTAAGCGGGAGGGCCTTCGGAACGAAAACAATGGGAGAGACAATAAAATGAGCAAGGAACAGTAGCATAAAAGAAAGAAAATTGCCTACTCTAAAGCCTGCCATAAAAACGCGCGACACCGCGAGTATTCGGATTAAAAGCAGTGCCGATCGCGCGTACAATAGCGGTCATTGTACAGCTCTGACCCAATTCAAAGCGCATCAAAATCGTGTCGAAAAGCTTCAGTGGTCAACACGGCGAACCGCGGAAACACTTGCATAATTCGAATTCACCTGCTTCGCACTCGATTTCGCTACAGGACTGTGTTCGTAAGGGAACCAATGAACGTATAAAAAAACTGTACGAAAGAGGTTTATTGGGAAGAAATGTTGAAATAAATAAAGGCGTCAGATCAAGTTTGCCCCGCACGCGCATCACATTGCGGTTTGAAGCTCTTCCAACCACAGGTAGGATTAAATATTTCAAAACTGAAAGTCTCAGCGGAAAAAAAGATATAGCACACAACCTAACGTGGCAGAGGGAAACTATACAATGGAAACGGTCGTCGTCTTTTCTCCGCACGTTTTCAGCCACGCACAGAAATACATACATACATATATAAAATCAATCGTCCATGCATGGAAGAGTGCACTCGTCAGTCGCCCTGTGGAACGGCACAGAGATCGCAAATACACGCACGCCGCAGAGTAGTAGAATAAGTGTACGGATTCGGCCACCTGGATCGGGTTAGGCTCCGCCCAGGAGGGCGGAGCCTAACCCGATCCGACCAATCACAGCGCAGCAGGGCGGGGTCAAACCCAATCCGACCAATTACAGAGGAGCAGGGCGGAGCCCCCTCTCTCTCATCCCAGTGACCGATGACAGGCCGTGGGCATTGATGGCCCCGCCCACAGGGAATTAGCCAGTGACCAATCGGAGCTCAGCGAGGTCCCGCCCTCGAGTCACGTGCTCGGTATAGGTGTGAAGTCACGTGCGCGAGGCGTGTCAGGCGCGTGCCAGAAGCGTGTCACTTACCTCGACCTCAAACCTCAGACCACAAGCGTGGTTGACCAGGTGTTGACAGCTGCGGTCATCATCTGATAACAACCACGTGATGTCACAGGGACAGAGGGCGCTATAGGACTTAAATTGCGGCGCTCAGGGCGTCTCACGTGTGATGTCGCAGGGTTGGAGCTGCGTCCGACAGAGGGCGCTCACGTGATGTCACAGGGTTCGTGCTGCATCCAACAGAGGGCGCTGCGCGGTAAATGCCCCTTTTATTCGATAAAAAAAGCCTCCGCGGCTGGCTGGGAATTGAACTCGCTACTTCGTGCACACCAGCCCGACACTCTACCCCCTGAGCTACGAGCACATTGCTCCCGAGACCGCTTAAGTCGTCTTAGTTGTTCGTGTGTGTGTGTGTGTGCATTCAGATCACTTGAAGTCCCGCGCGCTGCTTGGCTTTTGTAATACGGTTAAAACAGAATGCGTCATTGCCGCAGGTCATGTGACCATGGTCGTGTGACGTTGCTCGTCTTCCTATCACGTGATTTCGCGCGCGCGATTCAAACGGTGTTCGTGGTCTCGTAGCCTCGTGGCGCCCCCATTACTGTCGCATGTTTACGCAATGTCCTATATATATGTGGTATATGACGACGGCGCACCGTCATTATGGCGGTGACGCTCGCGTCCGTCAAGTCTCTTCTCGCATTCATCATGGGCTCCTTTCTAATTGTCTGCGTGATCACCATCGGCGTCAGCATGTCGCACGCGAGCCTGCATGGAAATTGCACGCTCGAGATGAGTCTGAACAAGAAGATCATAGTACATCAGTGTCCTGCATCCGTGCTAGCAATACGTGTATGGTCGAAAGAGGGCTATCCGAAAAGAGCCGGTGTAAATTTGGACAGGAATCAGACTGAGGCGCTGAAGCAATGTCTCAATGAGCTGGACGTTCTTGCTCCCCGGAAATATGATCTCGAGTGTGAAGACAGCTGCATCATCAGCGAGTCCATGTACCTTCGAAGATGTCCTCTGAACGTCCATCAAATTCGGCGACTGATCGGAGGAAGGAAAGCCTCATTGTACGGAATAAATCTCGATCGTGAAGCTATATTTCTCCTGTCAAAATTTTTGAATAAAAAATGATACAACTCGCTACGTGTTTGTGTATTGCGATATGCACAGAGCCCACGAGGCTCGACGCGTCGCGTAAACAACACGAAAATTTGTTTTCTTCATCTCTTTTATTGCTCAAAATCGTTCGCATTAACCCAACTGTTGTGCGAGGAATCGTAGCCCCTCCATTTTACGAGGTATTGCAGATGGGGCGCACGTCGGCATCTCAAAATCTTCTCCACGATCCAGGTCTTGTTTTCGGCCAGGGAAACGCGCTGCAGTTCTTCTTCGTAAAAAGAGCCTAGAACGGGCTCTTTTCTCACCATATCGACTAGGTGGTAGGCATTGGGCACACCTAATCGAATTCGGTCCACGATAAACACCTCGTCCGTGAACGACTGCTTGTACTTCTTCAGGAGAACGTGACGGTCTTCGGAGATGCGCACATGTTCACCCACGCGAAATTTAGGTATTTTCACGCGACCGGGATCGGGGAACAAGTGAAAGAAAAATTCGGTCTGGTTTTGTGGGGTAACGTCGACCGGCCTAGCGTTTAGTGTCCTGTGGTGGCTAAAATGATGAGATTTGACGATTTCCGGGAGGATTTCAATTAATCGTTTCGCTCGTGCATACTCAAAGTACTTGTAAACCCGACTCATTATGGTGCGTTGTACGCGTTCCACTATCGAAGCCTTTTGCTTCGAATTCACGGAATACAAATTAATGTTGTTTTTCTTCAGAAACGAGAGGACCAATCTTCCGTAAAATTCACGACCACGATTCGTACATAAATGCTTGCTTTTCCCCATTTTGCGAAAGACAATTTTTCCACGCCCTGACAACTTCCTCGCCCGTCTTTCGAGCTATGGGGAGGACGGTGAGAAATCGTGAGAACGTATCAATCACAAACAAAATGTATTGTTTTCCATCGTTGTATTAGGCAATTTTTTTAATTTCCACTAGGTCAGCTTGATAGACGTCTCGCAGTCCCATGGATAGCGTTTTGCGGTAAACGCGAGGGCGCTTGGTTTCCCTGAACAGCGTATATGCGTCCGATCCTTCTAGAAACTTTTCCGCCGTTCATCGTCCCGAATGTTGTGCGAGCCTGTTGATTCCACCGAAAGAGGCTGGATGACTTGCTTCGTAGTAGACGGCTTTGCTCCCCTTCTTTTGTGACGAAGACATGCTTTCTGGACGCACCGCTTTGTTGGTCGGTAGTGTCGAGCTCGAAACGCCGTCGGGTTTAGGTGACAAGTGATGAGAGAGGAAATGGCGCCTCTCATCCAAGGAGGCTGCCTGTTGTACAGCTCGTAGTGCAGAAGCTCTACAATGCTGGATCCCTCGAGCGGCTCTCCGTGAACCACCAGCGTTCCCTCGGGGGTGTAGGCAATTACCGAGAAAATCGCGCCGAGGATCGTCTCGACCTTCGCTCGGTGTTGTGGGTGAAAAGCGGAAAGAATTTCCTCGTCGTTAAAGTAATCCTTGTCTAGAATTTCTTCCATGCTCTCTCGACCAGGCGCTGCGAGGCACGAGGTGCGGCGGTAGAAACGGGATCAGCAGGAGCCGCTTCGGTCGGCGATGAGGTCGGTGATCCTGCACTCCGCTGCTCAGGGGAAGCGGTACGAAGGCGCTTCGGCGAAGTGACCGAAGAAGAAGACGCACCTCGACGAATGGTCGCCCGCGCTTTGAGGGTCCTTCTTTTAAAGCGATCGTGATTCACGATGGTCACTGGCAGGTTCTCTTTGACGAATAACCTCGTGACGCGGTCGAAATGAGCCGGAACTGGCAATTTCTTTGAGCGTGAAACTAAATAAGAAACCAGGTCCACAATGTTGGATCCCTGTAGAGGTTTTTTGTCGATCGAAATTTCCAAGGTTTGCGGGTTCCAGGTGAGCACCGGCCTCAGTAGCCCCAGAAGCGATCGACCCTTTTGCCGGTAGGTTTTGCTGAAGTAATTGACTATGACGAAAGGGTCGTCCCCACGCTGTTCCTCGCTCGTCTGCGTTGTCCGTTCTTCCGTGCTAATGGGTGTCGCTCTAACCTCTTCACAGTGTGCGCTACTCTCATTCGACGTGTACGAACATAACATTTTGTGTAGCGTTTGAATTATTTTTTTAGCTTGATGTCGTCCGGTTCGTCGTCTTCTTTCAGAATCTCGGGAATGTTCTCTGTGTAAGGTACGAGATGGTACTTTTTCATGCTTCTCAGACTCCGATAACCTTTGCGATGGCTCTTCCCCCGATCGTTGATATGAGGCCTAGAAGAGCAGGAAGAATCAGGGGTAGGAAACCTCCCTTCAATACCAGCGTCTTTCTTACGTTCTTGTGTGTGTCTTTTCGATTTCCCAGTGACCGTATGACGGGTGCAAATCTCTTCACTTTCTTTTTTATATCCCCGGAGAGAGGGAGGTTTCCGGCGCACAGGTTTAAACAAATTTCCCTAATTATTTTCAGATGCTCCTACCCTGCGTGACGTAGTAGTGATTCCCTTTGCCTACACGATTTGGCTTCCGACAACAGGTGCAAGAATCTTGCGTGCTTGGCCATGCGGTTCATTAGGAGACGGACGTGTCCTACACGACTTCCGGACCCTCGTCCGGCAAGAGTTTTGCTCTCACAAGGAGATTATCGGCACAAGTTTGCGATAAGTCAATCAAAATGTACCTTAACGACGTTCTACACGCGTCCGAATATATACGCGGTAGAGCTTGCCCCCTGCTACCCCCAAAGAGCTGTCGGGATAGCACTTGAAGCTGATCGGCAATCCTAACTGAACATAATATAATTAAGGCCGAAGAATTTAGGCTTATTGTTCTAAAGTACGAGTCTTGGAGGAACATGTTCTGCGTGAGGAAAATGACCGAAGCATTATAGCGATGAGCAGCTCCTATAAATTATTCACAAATGTCTTTGAGCTTCGTTCGATATGCGAGAAAGTCGTCGAATATGATCAGCGAGTCTCTTTCGGGGTCTAAATTTTGCGGGAACTCCTTGGTGAAAATGACCCCGCTTGTCTCCGAAAACCAGCTCTGGGGAAACACGTAGACGTAGTAGTCGACGTGAAACACTTTGTCGAACATTTCTCTTCTAAATCTCAACAATTTGCGAATATACGTGCTTTTTCCCGATTTAGAGGATCCAATCATCGTGATTGACGCCGGCGTTTGGAAACGAAATTTGTCCAGGCCCGAAGACATGACCATGCATGCTACGCTCGTAGACGAGTGAAAAGAAGGCATCGCAGACACGTTTCTAAGTACTCGCGCGAAGCATATTCCCGCGCGGCGAGAGACTCGCGCGGCTTTTGCTTCACGATAAATGCTCACACGCGTTGCAACAGTGCGGTTTATAGTGGCGCCCGAACGTATATCCAAATCGCAATGTTTACCCAACGAAGGATAACCGATAAAAAGTAAAAGCGGATGCTCCCCAAGCTCGGAGCTGACCGCGCGGTACAACTACATACCTAACAGGAACAAGTCTAGACATGTTTGCACGTGACTCGAGAGCTCGGAATGTGATTTTTTTATATGCAAATTAAGTATACGTTGTGTTGACCATCCGCTCGTTCGCTTTTGTTTGTCAGTCTCGTGGGGTTTTTTTTCTTTTCATTTATAGTGACGCACCTGTTGATTCACGGCGAGTCGTCATTTCGCAATCCGCTTGGTATAAATGTCGAGGGTTCATCCGCTTGTCTCCGTTCACTGCTTTCTCTCCGCGGAAGAAAAGGTAATGCGAGAAAAAGGCCTCGCAGGTCCGCCGTGTACTAACGTGATTATTTTCAGACCTGTCATCTCACCTCGAGCCATCGGCGCCGCCCTCCGGTCAACCCAAATTGGGCGGGGTCCTGGACAAGCTGTCTTCACTGTGAGCGTCGTCGTCGTCTGTGTTTGTCAGCATGGGCTCCATTCCGTGACACGTCAAGATACCCGTACTGGAGGTGAGGCGTATGGACACGCGATACGGGCCATCCGTTTGTGTGACTCTTCAGCTCGAGAACGATGTGGTAAAAGTATTTTTACCGAAGCGGTTCGCCTGTACTGAACGAGGAAGACATCCAGAGCATGAGGGCGATGAACGGACTCACGATGGAGAAAACCAGCGGTGACGAGCGGTCACCGGTCATTGCTTTCTCGTGCACTGACTAGAAATTGTGAGCCGCTCGGGACAATTCGAGAAATAAAAATGGTAACCTGCCACTTGTGCGATGTGCGAGAGCGCCAGCAGTACTCCAGCGCGGAGTCGTTACAAGTTCACCTGGCCCAGGTTCACAATATCCCGCCGCAAGATTGCATTCCCTTCATCAACTCGCTGCGCGCCTTTCGAAACTTTACCGCGCGTTATGATTGCATTTGCACGAGCGCGACGACGAGTCTCACGATGTATCCACGCTTTTTCGGCTTCAGTCCGACGCAATGGCCAATGTTTTTAGGCATTGTGAAATGCCATTGCGTTTTTTCATCACACTAACCGTGGAAATGACTCGTCTCAATGGCGACGACGAATTCGAATTCAGCGTGCACTACTTTCATTCTTTAGTGCACACGGTCTGGGCCGAAGGTAGCATTCGCAATGCACTACAGACTGCATGTGCCGAGATCTCTGCTCGCCTCGAACAGTATCAAGAACGTGGGCCCGGGCTCGTCGTCGTCGCCATTCAGACCTGCACCATCACCGTTGGACGTTTCATTCCGCCCACGGTAGGTTGTGCAAGCTTCGTGTTGCCCGGTGAACTCCCAAGCAGAAAGTGCCTATTTTGCCTACTATTTAGTAGGCAAAATAGCTCAGATAACTGGAATAATAGGTCGTGTTAGGTACCTTCTTCACACAAGAATCAAGTTACTTCTGTATAATTCACTCTTTTTTCACATTTGAATTACTGTCAATTAGTGTGGGGGACAACCACATTTTCAAACTTACAACGTGTTTATTTGGTACAAAAAAAATGTCTTCGACATATTTACAACGCGCCCTACAGAGCGTCATGTGCAAACTTTTTTTATCGTTCCCAAGTGATCCCAGCATACAACCTATATAAATATAGATTAAGTGTACGGTATAAATTGGAAACACATAGGAATATAAATAATATACGTAATCTGGCACAACTACAGATAAGAGAATTGAACTATACTACAAGACATGGAGAGAATTGGATAGTACCTACACCTCGTTTAAACTACAGAAAAGAATGCCTGCGTTATACACTCCCGTCATTATTAAACGCTTATCAGCTTATGCATTTTGATTTATTCGCCTGTAAGTACAGTGAACTGCGCGCAATGTCTGTAACCATAGGAGTATGATTTTTGTTTTGTATGCCTATATACCTTTGCGTTTTCGTTGTCAGTATCCTTCTTATGCATGTTCATTCTTCCCACCGTAGTGCTGCTTAGTTGCCATTAATACAGGGACTGTGGGCTCGTCAAGCTGCTAAGCGCAGCTTTTTTTCCACAACCCCTCCATCTGTATTTTTACAAGGTGGAAATAAACTCGTTTGATTTGATTTGAATGTGACCGAGCAACTCACTGACTCGGAAAGAAACATGTGCTTTGTGTTTTCTTTGCTCGCCGGTCTCCATCCCGCACCCTATATTCGATCGAGAGCTTCTTGCTACCGAGACCATTTGACCAAGTATTGGTTCCCCACGAGGTATCCAGTGACGTTTCCGCAAGACGTGCAGGCTTTCGAGAGGAAAAACTCCGTGTCCGTGAACGTGTACGGTTACGATCGAGAACAAAGTTTCGTCTACCCGCTCAAAGTCAACGATAGCGAGTTGGAGCAGCACGTCAATTTGCTCCTAATAGACGATCACTTTGTTCTAATCACCAACTTTGCCAGACTTTTCGCGAACAGGCACACTCAACGTTTTCGGTGTAAAAGGTGTATGATGGGCTTTCGCTTTCGCACTGCGCTGGGGAGTCATTTATCGCTGTGTAAAGAAAAGAAGGCAGTCCGAACAGTGTGTCCTGCGAAGGGGGACGCGCTATATTTCCGGAGCCACACACGATGGAACCTTTCCCCTACTGTTGCGTCTACGATTTCGAGGCCATTCTGAAAGCGGAAAACATGGGTCAGGCTTACGAGAAGCACGTCCCCCGTTCGTTTTGCATTCTCGTAATTCGATTCACGGACTCGTGCATCGTCGAGCAGTTTTTGTACCGGGGCGAGGACTGCGTGGAAAAGTTCATTTCTATTCCTAATCAATTGTCAAAGCTCATTGGCGAATGGATTCGAAGTGAGGAAGTGCCAATGGTTAGCGTGAACGAAGAGGCTCATGCGTCGGCCTCTCACTGCGCGATTTGTGGCGAATCGTTCGGAAATCGAAAGAGAAAAGTCAGAGATCACCACTACTTCAGCGGATCGTACAGGCAGTCGTTGTGTCAGGGATGCAATTTAAATCTGTGAGTAAACAAGAAAGTCATTTCAGTGCTCCCACACAACCATTCGTATGACCTGGCCTTTATCCTACCGAAACTCGACTTATTCGAGTCTAAAGATATTAAAGTGCTCGCCACTAGCTGCCAGCAATTTAAGCGACTCGACGTGGGTAACCTGCGGTTTCTCGACAGTCTGGCATTTCTCCCCGCCAGCTTGGACGTGCTGGTTCAGGACCTCCGTTCCAAGGGACTAGAAAACCTGTGCTGTCTAAAGCAGGCTTTTCCGCAGCACGTTGAGCTTCTTGCGCGGAAAGGCGTATTTCCCTACGACTACGTGACCAGTTTCGAGGCTTACCGGGAGCCCGAGCTACCGCCGCGCGAGTCGTTTTACAACAAGCTTAACGACAGCCAAATTTCAGAGGAGGACTACCGTCATGCCCAAACCGTCTTGCAACTCGACTGCCTACTTCACGCCGACGTGTTCCAAAATTTCAGGAAATGGACTTTAGACACGTACGAGCTCGATCCGCTTCACTACGTTTCCCTCCCCGCGCTCAGTCTTGCCTGCGCACTTAAACAGACTGGGGTAAAACTGGAGTTGCTCGACGACGTGGATGCGTATCTCTTCATCGAAGCGGGTCTGCGAGGAGGAATCGTTCAATGTGCCGTTTGTAACACGAGAGCTAACGTGCCAGGAAGTCGCATGTTTCGATCCTAACACGGCGGTTTCTCAAATTTTAGACCTTGACGTGAACGGCCTTTACGCTTCCATCATGCGACAATCCCTTCCATGCGCAGATTTTCGCTGGCTAGACCGCGAGGAAATCGACGCTCTCTACTTCCAGCAGGTTCCCGACGACGCGCCCGAGGGTTACATTTTAGAGGTGGACCTTGACTACCCTCGGGAACTACACGATTTGCACACGGACTTTCCCCTGGCTCCCGAGAAACGAGGAGTCCCGCTTGAATGGCTCTCACCCTATCAAAAAGCGCTCGTCGAAAACTTTCACCTACCCCAGCGAGAGTCTGAGCGAAAGCTGCTTCTCAGCTTTTACCCGAAACGCAATTACATTATTCACTACCAAAAAATCAAGCTGTATCTGGAGTTGGGCTTAAAACTAAAGGTCATTCATCGCGTTTTGAAGTTTTCGCAGAGGGCATTTCTTAAAGATTTCATCGACTTTAACCACAACCTCCGAAAACAGGCGACAAATGCTTTTCAAAAGAACCTATCTAAGCTCATTATGAATTCAATTTATGGCAAGACTATCGAAAACCCACGTCAGTACTATAACGGTGTCAGTAGCGTGAACGACGAGGAAGTGCTGAAAAACCTGCAGAAACCTAACCTCAGACAGTTTGCGGCAATTAGCCCGACCGTGGTGATCTTTCAGTTTTCCCAGAGAACCCTACACTTGAACAAACCCGTGTACGCGGGCTTTTCTATCCTAGAGATGTCCAAACTGGTCATGTACGAATTTTTCTACAAGCAGGTCAGGTTTTCCCCGACGTTCGCGCAGCGTACAGCGACACGGACTCGTTCATCCTCCAAATCACCGACCCGGACGTAGACTCGAAGCTCGCGACCCTTGCCGAAACTCACCTGGATTCTTCTGGGTACCCAGCCGATCACCCCTTGTTCTCTCCCGCAAACAAAATGAAACTAGGAGTGTTCAAAAACGAGCTCCCAAAAGATCACATTCTTGGATTTGTTTGTATCAAACCCAAACTCTATTCGATGGAATTAGCCTCCCGAGAGCACTACGTGAGGGCGAAAGGAGTGAAAAGGTGCGAGTCCCGTAAGCTAACCTACGAGCTCTACGTTCAAACTCTCGAGCAACAAACTCTGCACAAGATCACGCAGCGAACCATCGCTTGTAAGTTGTGCGAGAACAAGACTGTTGTCGCGGAGAAGATAGGATTCAACCCGTTCGACAACAAGCGCTTCATCGACTCTGACGGCGTTTCAACTCTTCCTTTCGGACATTGGAGCCTCTCGTGAAGTGCTTTTTTTTTCATTTCAAGCTGATGTATTTGTATGTGTGTGTGTGTGTGTGTGTGTACAGAGGGTATTGTAAAGAGCCATTTTTATGTAGCGCGAGGTTTTTTTTTGTTTTTCACCTAGTGTTTGATATTTGTATAAAGAGCTGTCGGGCGTCATCTGTTTCTCCATGTTTTGAAAATATCTTAGATGCGTGCATATTGAATGAAAAAAAAATCCATCCTCGCTTTGTGTCCTTTTTGTGGCTTTATTTCGGGATCAGGTTACAGAGCGGAGCAGCAGGAGGGCTTTAGCGCAGGAGAAGGAAATTGCTTGCGCACGAGTATAGAATTGTGTGTGTCGTTCCGTCGGTAGTCGCTCGACGAGAAAGCTTTAATGCATTCGCGGAGCGGTACACCGCAACACAGACGCGCACCCACGTATAGACAGTAAAGTCCGCACGTGTGCGACAGAGTCCCTTGAATTCTCCTCTTGGAGTAGAAGAAACTCGCTGCGTCTCCGATGAAGTCGTAAAATTCCCCGTGAATTGGAATCATTTCGAAACTGTCAAAATAACTAATTGCCTTGTCCTTTGGGCATACGTAGAAAAGAACCTGCAGTGTTCACCGAACGAAGAACTCGGTGCCGTATTCACTACGTAACGACCGGGTGACGCTGTCTCTTGACCAATCTCGTCGCGCGCGAACGTGCCACGAAACCAGGGACGCGTGCAATGATTTCCCGCGAACATTGGGTAAAATTCGTGTTCTTCCATTTCAAGCGGCAAACTTGACGGTTTCTCTTCTTGTCAATTTCCAGGACGCGAGGCGTTTCTGACATAAAGAGAATGGTGATGGCTTTAGTTAGATCTTGCTTGAAGGTCAAGGTGAGTCTCACGTTCGCCGTGGAGATTGGACAAAGACTCTGCTCTTCTCTGTCCGGCGTCAAAATATAGTTGAGCAGAAAGGAGTCTTTTGAGAAGGCAGCTTTAGAGCAGGGGACGTCTCTTCGATTGAGGCGGTGTTGGAAGCTCATATAGGCCTTCATGTACAGATCTTGAGCAAAATCAAACTGCTCCGTCTGCTGGCAGCCACCCACGGCCAGGACCGCCGTTTTCAAGTTGAAGCGTTCGAGCTTGAATGGGTCGTGCTCGTGACTTCCCTGAAACGCCTCGCTCTTCACGAAAGCGACGAGGAGCTTTGACGGCACTCGATGCGGATACAGATCGTCAAGGACAATGTGCGACACACCGGGCGAAACGGTTCTGGTCTTGATCTCCACCCCACGTAGTAGATAAGTCGCGGGAGAGGACTGCAGACATCTTTCGATGCCCACAAGCACCGTCGAGGCAACTTGCATGCGTCGAATGTAGAGCACAATGAGAGGAAGTTGGACGACGTGTTTCTGGGGAACCGTCGAAGCGGCCAAGAGCCTTCTTTAAGGCGTCCTTCAGTGAGGAACCCTGTCTCAGTCGCTCTGCGATATCTCTACCCGTGGACACTAATTTTCGACCCAGGTAAGGGGCCACTCGCTTTGTAAACACTGGAGATAGCCTCTGATAATTGTCCGACAGTAGTCCGCTCCCAACTTGGAACCGGGGCCCGGAAACAAAATGCGTGAGCGGTCTTTCTCGGGAACCCGAGAAATGTTCTAAACAACACGGTGGGGACTTTACGTGCATTTTCTAAAATGAAGAGTGGCTGCAACGCGACCCGATCCGTCCAGAAATGGGATGTAGCTTCCTCTCTCGCCAACAAGATCGAGACAAATGGTGCTGACTTCTTTTACGATCACCTTCTTATACTGTGGTAGATTGAACGAATACGATATCATTTCGTTTCGTTTTGACACTACGAATGGGACGACTCTCAAGAGAGGAGCTTTCACGTCGCCGACGTGCTCCGCTTCTATGATATCGCAATAGGTAAAAATGTAATTGCTGGGAAATAATATAACATCACGGTCTGCCACCGAGAAGGAAGTGTACACGCTTTTCTGGCCGAAGCCAAGCATGTGGGATAAGTGAGCATTGATTAAGATATACCCGCTGTGGTGCAACTGTAACTCTACGACTTTGATGTATGGATTATAACGAAGTAATATTTTCGAGGAATTGAGCTTAAGATGAGACTGCTAGGCGCAGTTTATCGCGTTAATGAGATCTTCTGGCGATTCGTAGAAGCCCTCGAGGATCTCAATTCGGTTCTGAGTCATCAGATGCTTTACCCTCGTCAGCTCTACCTCTACCTCACGATCGAATGTATCCTCCTCCACGGGGCTGCCTTCCACGGGCTGACCTGTTCCAAAAATGATCTCTGCAAATCCGAGTTTTTTCGACAATTTAGGTGACATGCGCAGTGCGTTGTTTCTCTGGAAGCTTAAAGAGTAACATTTTCCTTTTCGCTCGAAGCTCGTCTTGGGACCAAAGAGCTCTCGCAGGGCACTTTTCACCAGCGCGATAAAGTCTCGCTTTGGCTGTATCGGAGCTGTTTGCTGCCTTCCACTTTTCCGACATCCGTAGGCCTGACCAAGTACCGCTCGTTAGATGGGCTCGTCACATTCTTGATGCTAAATGGGAAGTGTAGTTCCTCTATGGCTACCTCGTACGGTTCATTTAATATAATAGGTTGGGACAATCGTACTTTGAACTTGCTCAAACTATTGTCGTGAAAAATGTCCGACGAGGCATTTGAGAATAGATTCACGTAAAACTGATCCCTCATTTCGATTCTTCGCGACCGATCTGTACGTAGGTCGATAGCAGACTGACCGGACCGCTATCAGGTCCCAGTCCTTAACAAGGCGACCAACCATATGAGAGAGACACGCAGTCATCTTAGGGTTAGTTATTTTATTTCCACGAGTCTACGGTATCCACGGTGATGAGGCGATATCGAAGAACGTCGGTGGCCAGGCAATGGATGTAGGTGGCTTCGATGTGGTGCTTATATTGCATCGCGCGTTTGATGATCTTCAGCGTATCCGCGATGAATTCCACCATGTCCGTCGTCTCCGATGCGGTCACCTTGGTCAACACAATGGGATAAGAGCACAAAAGGCTGCTCGTGCGATTCCCATTCCTTGTCCCGCCCCTTGTAGCTCTCGTAGACGTGGGCTATTATCCTGAACACAACGGGGTCCACTTCATATGGAACGAACATGCCAAAAATGACGAGGTCCACCAGCAGATTCAACGCAGACACAAAGAAGTTGTTGTTTGCTTTTCGATGTGCAACGCAGGCTTCGACATCGCTCCATCGAGTGAGTTCTTCTTCGCAGCCATCGAGACGTTCACGCACGAGCATATTGTCAGATCGACCTCCGGCGCACAAGTGACGTTCCAGCCCAACTGCGACAGCTGAATACACAAAAGCGACCGAGCGGAGCGTCAAAACAATGTATTTCATTTGCGTATGAAAAAAAAAAAAAAGAAAATAACATTCCGAGCTCTCGAGACATATCAAAACCTGTCTAGACTTCTTCCTGCATGACGGAATTGTAGATAGGCTTCGTCACATGACCTGGAGCAATGACGCGTTCAAATTCCGTTGAGGGTTGTTTGTTTGTTTTTTCACCCAGATTACGAAAGCCATTCCCGAGGTGACGAGTCCGCGAGCACCGTTTGAATCACGTGCGCGAAATCACGTGATAGGAAGACGAGCAACGAGCAACGTCACACGACCATAGTCACATGACCTGCGGCAATGACGTATTCTGTTTTTAACCATATTACAAAAGCCAAGTAGCGCGAGGGACATCACGTGATCTGAATGCACACACACACACACACGAACAACTAAGACGACTTAAGCGGTCTCTGAAGCATTGTGCTCGTAGCTCAGGGGGTAGAGTGTCGGGCTGGTGTGCACGAAGTAGCGAGTTTGATTCCCAGCCGGCCGCGGAGGCTTTTTTATTCGAATAAAAGGGGCATTTACCGCGCAGCGATACAAATTCAAAGCACGTGACCGTCATGTGACCGGAGCGCAGCGCCCTCTGTTGGATGCAGCACGAACCCTGTGCGACATCACGCGAGCGCCCTCTGTCGGACGCAGCTCGAACCCTGTGACATCACACGTGAGACGCCCTGAGCGCCGCAATTCAAGTCCTATAGCGCCGTCTGCTATCAGATGATGACCGCAGGTGTCAACACCTGGTCACCACGCTTGTGGTTTGAGGTCTGAGGTTTGAGGTCATGGTAAGTGGCACGCGCCTGACACGCGACGCGCACGTGACTTCACACCTATACCGAGCACGTGACTCGAGGGCGGGACCTCGCTGAGCTCCGATTGGTCACTGCCTAATGCACTGTGGGCGGGGCCATCGATGCCCACTGCCTGGCATTGGTCACTGGGATGACCAATGCCAGGCCCATGCTGTGATTGGTCGGATCGGGTTTGGCCCCGCCCTCCTGCACTGCATTGGTCGCTGTGCAAACTTGTACATGTTTTCTACTACTCATCAATTTCTGGGTTTCCCCGAGGATGGTCTTATTGACGGCAAGTTCCTTTATTTACTCCATTACGAGAGCAAGCTTGCCAGCTCAGCCGTAGGTGCTCCGGTACGTTTGATTTTTTTAATCGGTGTTCGAACGTTTGACGAATACCAATTCGATCTCCAAACACCCGACATAAGGATCGCAGCACACCAAAACATACTCGCCTTCGACCACAGCGTACATGCTTCAATATTCTTACTTGTGTGCGTTTCTCCCATAGACTTGCATATATTGTCTGGTGTCAAGCAATGGCCGCCGGTGGCGACACCCACGGGCTCCCGATCCATGATCCAGCCTACTACAATAGAGATCAGAGCTTTGCGGGCTTATAAGTCACGAACTAATAGAGCTATGATGGTGATTTTTCCTGTGAGTATTACTTGCGGGTGTTAGGTTCCAATTTGAGGTTATTTTTTATGTTTGCGCGGGTATTTCTTAAGTAAGCCTGTGTTGAACTTTTTGGCGGGAATTGTCCCGCCAGAACTTTTTTTGGTTGTTTTAGGGAAACCAATGGAGATAATTACGTGAAATTTATATGGGAGGTAGAGATTAATGTAATCTAGAGTCTATTAGGTTTGGTGATCGAGGGTCGAATAGTTTTTTTCTTTTAGATTTTTTCGTTTCCCTGACCGTTTCCCGGGGAAGCGGTCAGGTGAAATACACTTGAAAAATTACTTTCTACTCCAAATTTTACTATAAAATTTTAATATGTTCTAGCGGAATAGTTTATGGTTAGCTATGTTAAATTTGGCGCCTCTAGCTGGTCTAAATCCTATCAAAGTTAGAAAGAAGTCGGGAGCTCACTTGGTGGCTGGTCCGGTCCGGCGGCCCCCTGGTGGTGGAGTCAGTAGATAGGGACATATTTTGAGGTGGGGATTGTAAGAAAAACAAAAAATAAAGATTCCCCTGTCCACTCCCGCGTGAGCACTGCGGACTTAAAGCCAATTAAAAAGGAAAAAATGAGGACCAATGGGTCAATCGGAACTTTGGAGGAAAAAAGCCAATAGGGAAAAATAAATATCTAGCTGCTACCGGTAAGCAAGGGGACGGGCCTGGATCAGCGGGTATTGATTCAATCTTAGGGACTGCTAAGTTTGGTTTGTGAGGATCCGGCTTCGACTAAGGTCATTGAGTGTGCTGGATGATTAATCTTGTTCTTCCCTTCGGTGTCCTCCTCCTTCTCTTCGGAGGGACCAGCCGTCGCCTGATCGTTGGGGGGAGGGGGGTGGTGTGCTGGGGACGCTTCTGAAATACTTAAAATAAACTGTATTGCCCCCCCCCCAAAAAAAAGAAGAAATGTATTTACATATGTACATGTGTATTCCCTCCCTCTTTCCTTCCGTTTTTATTATTAATATTTTTCCCCTTTTTCACGTTTTGGTTTTGCCGCCGAAACGGGGGCAGGGACGGATGTGGGCCCAATGGATGACCCATGATATGTAAGTGGGGAGTGAGGGGTGAGGTATGATTTTGGGGAAGCATGGGTTGTCTTCAGGTGATGAGAAGTCTATGTTAATGCCTATAGCCCGCTCTGTGTTTTTTTTTTGTGTGATTATGCTTGCGTGAAGTTCGCCATCTTTTTTTTGCTTTTAATCTGAATTTTTAAGGGCCCTGCGGGAACCGAACAGCCAAGAGGGCGATGCTTTTCTCTCACTCTTTTTTTTTTGCATTTAGGGGGTTGGGTAGTTCTGTCCACTGTAATATCCAGTGGCCTCCCCATGTTGTTTTTTTTGAGCATTGGACGGTTTTCATTAATTGGACCGATTCGAGGGCTTCCGAGCCCCAAGTCCAGGCAGATTCGGGGTACTGTCCCTCTCGATGACGTTGGAAATTACAATGATGCATTTGTGCCTTCTCGATCTGGCTCGTAGGGATGAGTTCTTTCTCTTTTTTTTTCCCCAAGAAGGTTTCCTTTGTCGTAAAGCTGAGCCTGCTAGTAAGCTATCCTACGTGGCGGCCCTCGCGACCCAGCCAAGGACGAACCCCCCCGGGCTGGACGGGCAAACCCCGACCCCCCGGGAAGAGGTCTTGAGCTCCCTAAGGTGCCCAGGAGCGACCTGGACACCCAGCGCCGGGGCCGTCTCGGGTTCGGAGAACTTTTCAGAACATTGTAGACTTTAGTTGATTGGTTGTTGTGTTTTTTTGTTTTTTGTTGTTGTTGTTGATTACGGCTTTATGGCGCAAAGCTACTATGGCCATACTGCGCCAAGCTTGTTTAGTTGAAACATACTCAGGACTTTTTTGTACAAATTATCTAAAAAAAGGTTCATGTGACAAGGTTAAAAATCATAGAATTAAAATTACAACTGCAGTAGGAAGCCGGTTTTTCGTAAGTAACTTATGACATGATCAAACGGTACTATAGGAGTCTCCCCAATTGCAGCGCCGGTTGAAAAGGAATCTGGTGTGAAAAAAAACTCGGGGAAATGTGTACGTCGTTCTTGCTCAAGCCCTGGGCACAACCACAAAATGTGTAAAACTGTTAAACGCTCCCCACAGTCATCACACCGGGGTGGGGCTTCCCCCCTGAGTAGATGTTTGTGGGTGAGGTAGGAGTGTCCAATTCTAAGACGACACAAAAGAACTTCATGGCAGGCGGGTTTTGTGGGATGCACTCTCCCACATACCAAGAGCTGGTTTAATTCCTATGATTCCGCATTCCAGATCCACTCCGATTGCATAGCTGGAAAACTAATGATTTTACTAAGGGCTCATGTCTTGAAAGTAATCTGTGAAGTAGTTGGCAGTAGGTTCTTGGAGCTAGTGGCCAATTCGTCGCTCTTTCGTTACCTAGGATTCCTATGGCTAGGCACCCAGCAGATTTTAGTCTCGGCCAAGCCGCAGACCACATTGCACCTTAATCGGACAGTTGTGCCAGTCTATTTTACGTCCCTTCATTGAGCAAGTGTGGTGAGCACACTTTGAGAATCCACGAATAAAATAGATTTTCATCGTATTGCTGGTGACAATATACTCCAAGGCCATCAACACCGCATAGAGCTATGCCGTGTAATACTTGCACATTCCTTGAGACGCTGAAACCTTTCACATCCTTGAGACGCTGAACCTTACTGAATTCTTCAGAGTAAACTGCTGATCCTACAAAATGCAATGATTTGGCACTATCGGTATAAAATTGGGAGTAGTTACCATACTTCTTCTGCAACTCAAGGAATTCTTGCTGAATCACCACAGGGGGGGACGTTATGTTTGTTAATCTAGTAAAATACCAATCACAAAAGACGGGCACCGTATTCCACGGAGCTTCATTTTCACCCTTCTGCAAAAGGTCAGTCTCGTCAAGGGTGAGGTCAAGAGATGTGCAAATGCCCTCAAGGCGAAGGCTTAAAGGCGGTACAACCCTGGGCTTGTGTTCAAAAAGACGAGCAAACCGAGAATGTTGCAAAGCACCATAAGTTGGGTGATTTGGATAGGACAGAATTCTGGAAGCATAAGTCACAGCAAGATAACGTCGTCTGTGCCTAAGTGACATCTGATTAGATTCAGCGTACAAGCTAGGAATGGGCGATGTGCGGAAGGCACCTGTAGCGAGCCTTAAACCGAGATGATGCACAGGATTCAACATTTTGAGCGCAGAAGGTCTCGCTGAGTCGTAAACTATAGCACCATAGTCCAGACGTGACCGGATAAGGGAGATGTATAGGCGTAGCAGACATATTCTATCGGATCCCCATGACTTGTGCGCTATGACTTTAAGAATATTGGCTGATTTAAGGCACTTCTTTTTCAGGCCCTTCAGGTGGGAAACGAAGTTTAACTTTTTATCAAACGTTATGCCCAAAACTTTATGCTCTGTTTTTACACTAATAGGAACCCTGTTTAACGTCAGCTTTGGATCTAGAAACAGCCCCCAACGCAGAGAAAATGGCACACAGATAGTCTTCTCAGGAGAAAACTTAAACCCATTTTCGTCAGCCCACTTACTAATTTTGTTGATGGTAAGCTGCAGTTGCCGCTCACAGCTAGACAAATTACGGAGAAGAAACCGAAATGTGAATATCATCCACGTAGAGGGAGTATGAAACGGAAGGTGGAATTACCTTTGACAACGAGTTAATCTTTACAGCAAACAAGGTGACACTCAATACACCCCCTTGAGGAACACCGTTTTCTTGGACGTACTGGTCGGACAATGTGGTGCCAAGTCGAAGTTGAAAAGAGCGACCTCTGAGAAAACTGCTTATACATCGCAACATGCGACCACGTACACCAGAGGCATACAAATCCTGAGGATACCATACCGCCATGTCGTATCATATGCTTTTCTCCAAGTCGAAGAAAACAGAAACACAATGTTGCCTATTTACGAAAGCTTCACGTATAGTTGTTTCCAGACGGACTAAGTGGTCCAAAGTAGACCGCCCTTCTCGAAAGCCACATTGGTTATTAGCAAAGAAGTGATTATGCTCCAAAATATATATTAACCGCCTATTAAAAGGCGTTCAAAGGTTTTGCCAAGGCAACTCGTTAACGCAATTTGACGATAACTACGTGGGTCCGAAGGGTCCTTGCTGCAGCGGCGTAGATGGGTGCTTCGCTCGTAGGTGATACTGAAGCAAAGGTACGCTTCCACTGTATGAAAACGGCTTTTTGCAGATGATGCAGTGGACTTCCTTCGAGTTAAAAACTTCACAACTGGAGTTTACTTTAAACTCCAAGTTTCCAGCGAGATTGCCTTTCTTACTCGTGAACTCGTCCATTTGTACGGGCCGAATACTGGAACAAGTAACCTTGGCGTTGTTAGCTTCCCAGCTTGTTTTTCTGCTTGTTTGTCTTGCCTGGGCAGGATGTGTAATAGATCCTCAACTCGTGAAGTTTCGCGGTCGTAAAGGGATCAATTGCGGGCCCGGCTTGTTCGTCTGGCCTCGGTAGAACTGTGATGTATATCCTCGAAGGTTGGTGGGTCGGTCGGTCGGTCGGTCGGTGCATAGGTGGGTCGGTCGGCGGTCCGTCGGGCGCGTCGGTCGTACGGTCGGCCCCGGTCACGGGACGTTCGGTCGTGTACGTCGGTCGGTTATGTCGGTCGGTCGGTCGGTTGGTCGGTCGGTCGATCGGTTAGAATCGGTTGGTCGGGCGTTGGTGGGTAGGTGTTCTGGTCGGTCGGTGGGTCGGTGGTCGGTCGGTCGGTCGGTCGGCGGCGTTGGGTCTCTGGGTCACGGGCGGTCGGCTGGGTTCGGTCGGTTCGGCGGTGGGTCATGTGGTCGGTGGGTCGGTGGGTCTGGGGGCCGGTGGTCGGTCGTCGGTCGGTCGGGGGTAGATGCGGCTGTGTGGGCGGTCGTTTGGTGAGTAAGGTTTTGGAGGTCGGTGGGTCGGTGGGTCGGTGGGTTGGTCGGTCGGTCGGCCGGTGGGTCGGTGGGTCGATGGGTCGGTGGGTCGGTGGGTCGGTTGGTCGGTTGGTCGGTCGGTCAGTCGGTCGGTCGGTCGGTGGGTCGGTGAGTCGGTCGGTCTGTCGGTCGATCGGCTCGTCGGTTGGTCGGTCGGTCGGTCGGTCGGTCGGTTGGTGGGTCGTTGGGTCGGTGGTTCGGTGGGTTGGTTGGTCGGACGGCCGGTGGGTCGGTGGGTCGGTCGGTCGGTCGGTCGGTCAGTCGGTGATTCGGTGGGTCGGTCGGTCGGTCGGTCGTCGGTTGGTCGGTCGGTCGGTCGGTCGGTCGGTTCGTGGGTCGGTGGGTCGGTGGTTTGGTGGGTTGGTCGGTCGGACGGCCGGTGGGTCGGTATGGCGCTGGGTCGGTGGGTCGGTGGGTCGGTTGGTCAGTCGGTGGGTCGGTGGGTCAGTCGGTTGGTCGGTCGGTCGTTCGGTCGGTCGGTCGGTCGGTCGGTCGCGGTTTCTGGTCGGTCGGTCGTCGGTCGGTCGGTCGTGGGTGTCGGTCGGTCGGGGTCGGTTGGTCTCGGTTGGTGGTTGGTGGGTCGGTGGTCGGTCGGTCGGTGGGTCGGTTGTCGTCGGTCGGTCGGTCGGTGGTCGGTGGGTCGGGGTCGGTGGTTTGGTCGGTCGGGTGTGGTCGGTGTGTCGGTGGGTCGGTGGGCGTGGTCGGTGGTTGGTCGGTCGTTCGGTCGGTCGGTGGGTCGGTGGGTCGCTGGGTTGGTGGGTCGTGTCGGTCGTCGGTGGTGGTTTGGGTCGTGGGTGCGGTGGGTCGGTGGTCGGTCGGTCGGTCAGGGGTCGGTCGGTTTCGTCGGTGGCGGTCGGTCGTGGGTCGGTGGTCGTTGGTCGGTGGTCGGTGTGATCGGTCGGTCGTCGGTCAGTCCGGTCGTGTCGTTGTGTCGTCTGGTCGGTCGGTCTGTCGGTCGGTCGGTCGGTCGGTCCGTCGGTCGGTCGGTCGGTCGGTGGGTAGGTGGGTCGGTCTGTCGGTCGGTTGGTGGGTCAGTGGGTCGGTCGGTCGGTCGGTCGGTGGGTCGCTGGGTCGGTGGGTTGGTGGGTCGGTGGTTTGGTCGGTCGGTCGGTCGGTTGGTGGGTCGGTGGGTCGGTGGGTCGATGGGTCGGTGGGTCGGTGGGTCGGTCGGTCGGTCGGGGTCGGTCGGTCATTCGTCGGTCGGTCGGTTGGTCGGTCGGTCGGTGCGTCGGTCGGTCGGTAAAACTGTCAGTCGTTTGGTCGGTCCGTTGGTCGGTCGGTCGGTCGGTCGGTCAATCGGTCGGTCGGTCGGTAGGTCGGTCGGTGGGTAGGTGGGTCGGTCTGTCGGTCGGTTGATGGGTCAGTGGGTCGGTCGGTCGGTCGGTTGGTGGTTCGGTGGGTCGGTGGGTCGGTGGGTCGGTGGGTCGGTCGGTCGGTGGGTCAGTGGGACGGTGGGTCGGTCGGTCTGTCGGTCGGTCGGTCGGTCGGCCAGTCGGTCAGTTGGTCGGTCGGTCGGTCGGTCGGTTGGTCGATCGGTCGGTCGGTCGGTCAGTCGGTCGGTCGGTCGGTCAATCGATCGGGCGGTCGGTCGGTCGGTTGGTCGATTGCTCGGTTGGTCGGTCGGTCGGTCGGTTGGTCGGTCGTTCGGTTGGTCGGTAGGTCGGTGTGTCGGTAGGTCGGTGGGTCGGGCGGTCGGTCGGTCGGTGAGTCGGTCGGTCGGTTGGTCCGTCGGTCGGTCGGTTGATCGATCGGTCGGTTGGTCGGTCGGTCTGTCGGTCGGTCGGTCGGTTGGTGGGTTGGTGGGTCGGTCTGACGGTCGGTCGGTGGGTCGGTGGGTCGGTCGGTCGTTTGGTCGGTCGGTCGGTCGGTCGGTCGGTCGGTCGGTCGGGTCGATGGGTCGGGGTCGGTCGGTCGGTCGGTCGGTCGATGGGTCGATGGGTCGGTGGGTCGGTCGGTCAGTCGGTGAGTCGGTGGGTCGGTACGTCGGTCGGTCGGTCGGTGGGTCGGTCGGTCTGTCGGTCGGTTGGTCAGTCGGTCGGTCGGTAAAATTGTCAGTTGGTCGGTCGGTCCGTCGGTCGGTCTGTCGGTCGGTCGGTCGGTTGGTGGGTCGGTCGGTCGGTCGGTCGGAGGATCGGTGGGTTGGTCGGTCGGTCCGTCGGTGGGTGGATCGGTGGGTCGGTAGGTTGGTCGCTCGGTGGGTCGATGGGTCGGTCGGTCGTTTGGTCGGACGGTCGATCGGTCGGTTGGTCGGTCGGTCGGTCGTTCGGTTGGTGGGTTGGACGGTCGGTCGGTCGGTCGGTCGATCGGTCGGTCGGTTGGTCGGTCGGTCGTCGGTCGGTCGGTCGATCGGTCGGTCGGTTGGTCGGTCGGTCGGTCAGTCGGTCGGTCGGTCGGTCGGTCGGGTCGGTCGGTCGGTCGGTCGGTCGGTCGTCGGTCGGTCGGTTCGGTCGGTCGGTCGGTCGGTCGGTCGGTCGGTCGGTCGTTTGGTTGGTCAATTGGTCGGTCGGTCGGTCGGTCGGTCGGTCGGTTGGTGGGTCGGTGGGTAGGTGGTTCGGTGGGTTGGTCGGTCGTCGGCCGGTGGATCGGTGGGTCGATGGGTCGGTGGGTCGGTTGGTCGGTCGGTCGGTCCATCAGGTCGGTGGGTTGGTGGGTCGGTGAGTCGGTCGGTCTGTCGGTCGGTCGGCTCGTCGGTTGGTCGGTCGGTCGGTCGGTCGGTTGGTGGGTCGGTGGGTCGGTGGTTCGGTGGGTTGGTCGGTCGGTCGGTCGGTCGGTTGGTGGGTCGGTGGGTCGGTGGTTCGGTGGGTTGTTTGGTCGGACGGCCGGTGGGTCGGTGGGTCGGTGGGTTGGTGGGTCGGTTGGTCGGTCGGTGGGTCGGTGGGTCAGTCGGTTGGTCGGTCCGTCGGTCGGTCGGTCGGTCGGTCGGTCCATCGTTTGGTCGGTCGGTCGGTCGGTCGGTCCGTCGGTCGGTTGGTCGGTCGGTCCGTCGGTATGTCGGTCGGTCGGTCGGTCGGCCGGTCGGTCGGTCGGTCGATCGGTCGGTTGGCCGGTCGGTCGTCGGTCGGTAGGTCGGTCGGTTAGGGGGTCGGTGGGACGGTCTGTCGGTCGGTCGGTGGGTCGGTGGGTCGCCGTGTCGGAACTTCTGCCACCCGGCAACAAACATCTCTGCCATATTAGAACCCCAGGTCACTGAACCTCGTGAGAAATACGGGCAAGAAACGCCCGCGTCCGAATTCTATGTTTCGACATTTCTGCTTCACTGCTGACCTCCGCAGGACTACCTCAAGCTGCTACGGCGTGCTCCGCATCGAAACGATTTCTTCTGCCACCCGGCAACAAGCATCCTTGCCATATTAGAACCGCAGCTCACTAAACCTCCTGAGAAATACGGGCAAGAAACGCCCGCATCCGAATTCTATGTTTCGTCATTTCTGCTTCGCTTCTTCGCTGCTGACCTCCGCAGGACTGCCTCAAGCTGCTACGGCGTGCTCCGCGTCGGAACTTTTTCTTCTGCCACCCGGCAACAAGCATCCCTGCCATATTGGAACCCCAGCTCACTGAACCTCGTGAGAAATACGGGCAAGAAACGCCCGCGTCCGAATTCTATGTTTCGTCATTTCTGCTTCGCTGCTGACCTCCGCAGGACTGCCTCAAGCTGCTACGGCGTGCTCCGCGTCGGAACTTTTTCTTCTGCCACCCGGCAACAAGCATCCCTGCCATATTGGAACCCCAGCTCACTGAACCTCGTGAGAAATACGGGCAAGAAACGCCCGCGTCCGAATTCTATGTTTCGTCATTTCTGCTTCGCTGCTGACCTCCGCAGGACTGCCTCAAGCTGCTACGGCGTGCTCCGCGTCGGAACTTTTTCTTCTGCCACCCGGCAACAAGCATCCCTGCCATATTGAACCCCAGCTCACTGAACCTCGTGAGAAATACGGGCAAGAAACGCCCGCGTCCGAATTCTATGTTTCGTCATTTCTGCTTCGCTGCTGACCTCCGCAGGACTGCCTCAAGCTGCTACGGCGTGCTCCGCGTCGGAACTTTTTCTTCTGCCACCCGGCAACAAGCATCCCTGCCATATTGGAACCGCAGCTCACTGAACCTCGTGAGAAATACGGGCAAGAAACGCCCGCGTCCGAATTCTATGTTTCGTCATTTCTGCTTCGCTGCTGACCTCCGCAGGACTGCCTCAAGCTGCTACGGCGTGCTCCGCGTCGGAACTTTTTCTTCTGCCACCCGGCAACAAGCATCCCTGCCATATTGAACCCCAGCTCACTGAACCTCGTGAGAAATACGGGCAAGAAACGCCCGCGTCCGAATTCTATGTTTCGTCATTTCTGCTTCGCTGCTGACCTCCGCAGGACTGCCTCAAGCTGCTACGGCGTGCTCCGCGTCGGAACTTTTTCTTCTGCCACCCGGCAACAAGCATCCCTGCCATATTGGAACCACAGCTCACTGAACCTCGTGAGAAATACGGGCAAGAAACGCCCGCGTCCGAATTCTATGTTTCGTCATTTCTGCTTCGCTGCTGACCTCCGCAGGACTGCCTCAAGCTGCTACGGCGTGCTCCGCGTCGGAAAGTTTTCTTCTGCCACCCGCAACAAGCATCCCTGCCATATTGGAACCGCAGCTCACTGAACCTCGTGAGAAATACGGGCAAGAAACGCCCAGCGTCCGAATTCTATGTTTCGTCATTTCTGCTTCGCTGCTGACCTCCGCAGGACTGCCTCAAGCTGCTACGGCGTGCTCCTGCGTCGGAACTTTTTCTTCTGCCACCCGGCAACAAGCATCCCTGCCATATTGGAACCCCAGCTCACTGAACCTCGTGAGAAATACGGGCAAGAAACGCCCGCGTCCGAATTCTATGTTTCGTCATTTCTGCTTCGCTGCTGACCTCCGCATGGACTGCCTCAAGCTGCTACGGCGTGCTCCGCGTCGGAACGTTTTCTTCTGCCACCCGGCAACAAGCATCCCTGCCATATTGGAACCCAGCTCACTGAACCTCGTGAGAAATACGGGCAAGAAACGCCCGCGTCCGAATTCTATGTTTCGTCATTTCTGCTTCGCTGCTGACCTCCGCAGGACTGCCTCAAGCTGCTACGGCGTGCTCCGCGTCGGAACTTTTTCTTCTGCCACCCGGCAACAAGCATCCCTGCCATATTGAACCGCAGCTCACTGAACCTCGTGAGAAATACGGGCAAGAAACGCCCGCGTCCGAATTCTATGTTTCGTCATTTCTGCTTCGCTGCTGACCTCCGCAGGACTGCCTCAAGCTGCTACGGCGTGCTCCGCGTCGGAACTTTTTCTTCTGCCACCCGCAACAAGCATCCCTGCCATATTGGAACCCCAGCTCACTGAACCTCGTGAGAAATACGGGCAAGAAACGCCCGCGTCCGAATTCTATGTTTCGTCATTTCTGCTTCGCTGCTGACCTCCGCAGGACTGCCTCAAGCTGCTACGGCGTGCTCCGCGTCGGAACTTTTTCTTCTGCCACCCGGCAACAAGCATCCCTGCCATATTGGAACCCAGCTCACTGAACCTCGTGAGAAATACGGGCAAGAAACGCCCGCGTCCGAATTCTATGTTTCGTCATTTCTGCTTCGCTGCTGACCTCCGCAGGACTGCCTCAAGCTGCTACGGCGTGCTCCGCGTCGGAACTTTTTCTTCTGCCACCCGGCAAAAAGCATCCCTGCCATATTGGAACCGCAGCTCACTGAACCTCGTGAGAAATACGGGCAAGAAACGCCCGCGTCCGAATTCTATGTTTCGTCATTTCTGCTTCGCTGCTGACCTCCGCAGGACTGCCTCAAGCTGCTACGGCGTGCTCCGCGTCGGAACTTTTTCTTCTGCCACCCGGCAACAAGCATCCCTGCCATATTGGAACCGCAGCTCACTGAACCTCGTGAGAAATACGGGCAAGAAACGCCCGCGTCCGAATTCTATGTTTCGTCATTTCTGCTTCGCTGCTGACCTCCGCAGGACTGCCTCAAGCTGCTACGGCGTGCTCCGCGTCGGAACTTTTTCTTCTGCCACCCGGCAACAAGCATCCCTGCCATATTGGAACCCCAGCTCACTGAACCTCGTGAGAAATACGGGCAAGAAACGCCCGCGTCCGAATTCTATGTTTCGTCATTTCTGCTTCGCTGCTGACCTCCGCAGGACTGCCTCAAGCTGCTACGGCGTGCTCCGCGTCGGAACTTTTTCTTCTGCCACCCGGCAACAAGCATCCCTGCCATATTGGAACCGCAGCTCACTGAACCTCGTGAGAAATACGGGCAAGAAACGCCCGCGTCCGAATTCTATGTTTCGTCATTTCTGCTTCGCTGCTGACCTCCGCAGGACTGCCTCAAGCTGCTACGGCGTGCTCCGCGTCGGAACTTTTTCTTCTGCCACCCGGCAACAAGCATCCCTGCCATATTGGAACCCCAGCTCACTGAACCTCGTGAGAAATACGGGCAAGAAACGCCCGCGTCCGAATTCTATGTTTCGTCATTTCTGCTTCGCTGCTGACCTCCGCAGGACTGCCTCAAGCTGCTACGGCGTGCTCCGCGTCGGAACTTTTTCTTCTGCCACCCGGCAACAAGCATCCCTGCCATATTGGAACCCAGCTCACTGAACCTCGTGAGAAATACGGGCAAGAAACGCCCGCGTCCGAATTCTATGTTTCGTCATTTCTGCTTCGCTGCTGACCTCCGCAGGACTGCCTCAAGCTGCTACGGCGTGCTCCGCGTCGGAACTTTTTCTTCTGCCACCCGGCAACAAGCATCCCTGCCATATTGGAACCCCAGCTCACTGAACCTCGTGAGAAATACGGGCAAGAAACGCCCGCGTCCGAATTCTATGTTTCGTCATTTCTGCTTCGCTGCTGACCTCCGCAGGACTGCCTCAAGCTGCTACGGCGTGCTCCGCGTCGGAACTTTTTCTTCTGCCACCCGGCAACAAGCATCCCTGCCATATTGGAACCCCAGCTCACTGAACCTCGTGAGAAATACGGGCAAGAAACGCCCGCGTCCGAATTCTATGTTTCGTCATTTCTGCTTCGCTGCTGACCTCCGCAGGACTGCCTCAAGCTGCTACGGCGTGCTCCGCGTCGGAACTTTTTCTTCTGCCACCCGGCAACAAGCATCCCTGCCATATTGGAACCCAGCTCACTGAACCTCGTGAGAAATACGGGCAAGAAACGCCCGCGTCCGAATTCTATGTTTCGTCATTTCTGCTTCGCTGCTGACCTCCGCAGGACTGCCTCAAGCTGCTACGGCG